>OY856371.1:26258344-27743634 GCA_963693495.1 Malacosoma neustria | reverse complement strand
TCTATGCAATGTTTACTTATAATTATTGTCACTGTATCAGGCTTCTGTTGAGAGCGGTCACAGTACAACATTTGTCTCGTCGTTACCTTTTCTTTTCTGGATCAAAAAGGTGCAATAAAACGTTGGTTTAGCTGGAGATAAGTTGATTTTTGCAAAAGCGACTGCCATCTGATCCAATAACCTCAAAAGGTGTTTTTCCGTGGGTGCCTGTAAAGGAACCGTTTGTCGAATGCTTACGCTACGACCATTCGCTTTTTCTTGTGCATTTAAACATGCAAAATAAAAGCTGCATTTTAAGTGCTAATTTCACGTTTATATATTTCAGCTCACCCCATTAGAGAGTACCGTTATATGATGCACGATATAACGAAGACTGTGAAGCGTGTATATGAGCATCGCCCTCCTCAAGGTCAGCCTGCTGCGGCGGACATTGTGAGGAACTATACCCAAACGCGCAAATTCGCCACTGACTACGAAGACATCGACTTAGATTCAATTGATCGTAATGTATGGACTGTTTTCATATTTTTCCTGTATCTATCTTCTTGTAATTATCAATTTTTACTAAGCAATAAAACTAAAAATGTATATTCTCATATATCAGTAAATTGGTGACTGTTAAATTTTATGTATGAGGTAGCTAGTGATATTTGACGAACAGCGTATAAATGACAGGTTCTACCCAAGATACCCACGGTTTAGACAGTTTTCTCGCCCAATTGCTACATAATGGTTATGTACCTACTGATGTCATAGAAAAACATCGCGAAGAAACTTATACACTAAGATTCGGTCTATATATCCTGCCAATTCGCCTTAAACAAGCTACATTTTTGGACACCAGCAGTGCTACGTTATGGGCTTATTATTATATTATGTAAAATAAATGACACAGGACGTGGAGGAAATATTTTTGAGCATAATTACTGAAACGATCACGACTCTCTGAATCTCTTCTAATCTCTGGTTAAGTTGTATACAGGATGACATCTCTCGAGGCTCTGATGCAAAGTTTTCGTTTATGAGTCAGAGTGTTAGACGGCATCAGTGCTTTAAAGTCTAATTTAACCAAATTTTGGCAAAAAACACACTATTGCGGAAGAACACCCGCGCAAACATCATGCCCTGGTCTCGCCATGTGATAGCAGACAATCCGAGACTTCGAGGCGTATACTTTAGATGTACCGAGAATCGCCAAAGTGAGAGAAGTATTAATGAGGGAAAATAAATATTTTTAATTTTATTAATATATCGTAAGACTAAAAACAACTCTACCTAGTTAGTAGGGCTCAAAGACCGTATGGATGGCATAAGTTACCCACGTTCCAGTTCCCTTACGTGGACAGCATCGTATAAACAATGCCACTGACAGGCCGAATATCCATCGCTCTCGGTGAATACTTAATATTAAGTGACCGTCAAGCTGTAGTTTCCCAAAGGCAATAAAAAAACCTGACTCTAGTAACTTCAGATTGGATAATGGGATGATAAAGCTGCTTATCAGACCTGTGGCCTGTAACTCCACAGATCCCACACCCGTACGCATAGGCGACAACACGGTCGATCTCACTGACCAAGGCCAAATGGCGTGAGGTAACTGGTGTCATTTGTGACCCCAAGATGTCGGTAAAGTTGAAGGGACAGGTCTTAGAGCGACACAAGCAAGAACTGCGTGTCAAGGAGATGAATATGCTGCGGTGGATGTGTAGAGTGACTCGGAAGGCCCGCGTTAGGAACTTTTTATGTCCGTGACATTGCGGATAAACTGCAGGAGTATCGGCTCCATTGGTATGGCCACGTTTTGCGGCAACCAGATGCTTACGTGGGAAACAAATGTCTGGGCATGCCGCCTCTGCCGGGCCCCGGCAGGAGAGGTAGACCCAAAAAGTTCTGGCTTGACGTCGTTAAGGGTAATATGCGTGCCAATGGGCTCACTACCAGGGATGCTGAAGACCGTGCGAAGTGAAGAAGAAAAAGTCGGAAAGCGGACCCCGGGCGCCGAAGCGAGGGTTTGGGCTGCAACCGGGATTCAACGCAAAGATGATGATGATAGCTGCTTATCAGACATGCCAAGTTTAAATGGATGTGGATTTGCCTGTATTTTATATTTTGAGTTAAAATACTTTACCCTGATCAATTATTCTTTGCAGTTTGGTCATGAGGCGAACAACAACAGCGACCATGATAACCCTGCCGTAGAAAGTTTTGCGGAATACACTTTAGTTTCTGAGAAAACTGTGATATATACGAAAATTATGGCAATGAAAGCGATAACGTTTGAACTTGTAGATGCAGGAGGTTACATTATGGAGAAGACGGTGCAATTCGAGAATTCAGATGAATTTAATTACGTACAAAGAGAGGTTATCGAGGTCGAAAATTTCCAGGAATCAAATTAATTTGTATTCACTCTTGTTTAATTCATTTATAAAAAAAAATTTGTATGCGATTTGGTAATGTAATAGTTATCAATGTAATATATTTAAATATATAATTCTTACGTACGTGTGTATGTCACTGAACCCCTCCTAAACGGCTGGACCGATTTTGTTGAAATATTTTGTGTGTGTTCAAGTTGATTCGAGAATGGTTTAGATTCGCAATTGGTCAATAGTCGCAGTAGGTGGCGCTGCGATCGAGTTCTGGGATTTTTATTTTTCGTATATCAGATCATAACCCAAAACTTTTAAACAGTTCATTTCCTTTTTTGTATGGCAGAACAACGTCTGGCAGTTCAGCTAGTTTTATATAATTTTTAAATATGTCTTATGATGATATAATATTCTTTGTTAACTTTCCTTTTATAACATATTTAAAACCACATAGTTACTAGTATCATAATCTTAATTTTTTTTTTATCAAAAACATATAATATTTCAGCATTTGTTTCCAAAAAAATGTATAAATGTAATGTAAAAATGACACAAATAATGATAAACAAATTTTATTATAAAATAATCATTACTAAGTTTTAACAGCCTAAATCATACTTTTTTTTTTAAATTATATCTTAAACATTCATACTACAAAAATATTAATTATTTATTGTTATTATAAAATATTGGTTATTAAATGTTAACATACAAGCATAACGCCTTCACAATCTTCCCGATGGAATCCCAAATTGTCGGGATATTTCGTTTATCCCCAGGGTTTTTTGTCCATTTCATGGAAAGCTGACTGCAGTTGTTCTGTAGTCCAAGAACATACTCGAGCTCACACTCCTTCCTTTGTTTTGTATTTTTATGGCATGATTCTGCTACAATCAGTAAAGAGTCAAAATATAAATACAGAAAATTATAACACTCAAAATATTTTGAAAATTTACACTGGTGGGTATATATCGCGTACGGAGGGATAGATGCCCCTAAGGGTACCTATACCTCAACAAATCAGGGCAACTATCCTTTGTGATAGGGATAGATGCTCAATTATTTTTAAAATAAATTAAAAACTTAAGAGCAATGATTTACATCTAGATAGACACTTAATGAACCAGTATATTAAAGTAATAAAAAATATTACCGAAATTATTACTACTTATAAAGTTATATATCGGCAAATACTAAGCTTTAAATTTTTGACGTGTTCGTCAAGTTCGCTGCGGAGATAAGTACACAGACCAGCGTTACACGCCTTCACCACGCTACAACCCGTTGGCACCCGAGGTGCCGAGTGACTGCAGCTTCTACTTACACTACTAATTCTTAGTCGCGAGTTAGAGAACTTAGGTTTTTGAAAATGAGGCATCTATCCTACTGCGGTATCTATCCCGGTTTTACCCTACATACTTTTTTATAGCTTTGTACAAAAAGCCTGACAGCCCATCTAATAGAAAGCAGGTTGCCTTGTTGCCTATGGATGTCTGCATCACCAGATGCAATTCCAACGCACCGGCTTCAAAGGCATCTGGAATCTGGGTTACTTATACAAAACACAAGGTTATTAAAGCGGCGTATTTTGATGGTTGTCATCCAGGAAGATTTATTATTTTTCTATTTGTGTTTTATTTTTTTTTAAACATAAGGAACTTCGGTCTCCCGACTGCACAATTTTTTACTAAGTATATAATAATAAAATAAAAGTAATAATAAATATATTGCGACAATTCACACAACGCCATCTAGTCCCAAGCTAAGTAGCATAGCCCTTGTGTTATGAGTACTAGATAACTGATATAAAACATATATAATAATGCTTTTTTTGGAAATAATTAAATATTATACATAAATACCCAGACGTGGGACGGGAATCGAACCCGTGCCCTTCGCAATATTTGTTCATAAAATATAGAAACCAATTGCTCCACATGTAGATCATGACATAATGTTGCCCAATTTATTTGAGATAGGTCTTTGTTAATCTGAGAGTAATCATTAATTGTGCTAAATTCAAAATAAGATTATTAGCAGCTGAAAGGAACCTAAAAAAGGTGGATGATTTAAATTTGGTCCAACAAGAAGGACAGGTGCTGGTGACAATTTTAAACTTTCAATGTTAGATGTAAATATATCTAATATACGACTCCTATAGTGTTTTACGTTGCTAAATTGATGACTATTAAGTCAATTAAGAAGTGAATTAAATATTTATTACTTAAGTTGTAATAGCTCTTGATGACTGGTTCTAAATAAATGCCACAATCGTGTCATTCTAATGAAGGCAAATCATAGTCGCCTACTGCGATAAATTCCTTATAGTCGTCAAGCTAAATGGCACATAAAAGATGACCAAAGTGTGTTAAGTAAACTGAACATAAAGAATGTAAACTGCTGCAATAATGGTGCTGCAGCTGCCATTGCGTAGTTCGATGAGAAGTTGGTCAACAAGCGGACGAGCGAGTCGCACGAGGAAGAAGAGAGGGAGCGTGCGGCGGCGGCAGAAGCGTCTGTGGGTGCATAGAGGGTGTTGCTCCCAGGTCCCGTCACCGCCGCCGTCGCACTGGCCTCCAGCCTCCCTGTCTCCGTCGCGTCTAGAAACCCTGCAACGGTCATCAATGAACTCACTGTCTGATATACTTTGACTGATCTTTGTCGATTGCGTTGTCGTTGCGCGATCGTTTGTCAGGATTGCGGCATTGGTTTTATATTAAGAGTGTTATGTAATAGTGTACTTGAGTAGTGTCGTTTTCTTTGTTATGTTATAATAAACGTTGTTTTGTTATAATAATTGTTATAATAAATGTTTTTCTTTCTTTCTTTCTATAATACCCTTGGTAAAATACATCTTAACATGTTTACAAAACAATTGCAATTCTTATATCCTAAATATAAAACTATATATGATTTCTTATAACATAGTACATTCAAAATAAGCAAGTATAAGATGACTATATACAAGCTAGAGCATGTAATGTATGTAGGTAGCATTTTTATGGTTAGAAAATATTCGTTATATCTAGGTTTAAGTCTTCTCGTGTGGCAACTATTAATCGTGTTTGCAATGTATTGCGAATTATTTATAATAAATATCCAATATTCATCTGAGGTACGGCTCCAAGCTTATCTGAATGGCTATCAGGGTGCTGTCTAAATAAGCAGACATAATTACCTTGTCTTGTGTTGCAGCATAAAAGATACAGGTTCCAGATCCTTTACGCCAATGGCAGCTTGTAAGCGTGCTCCTAGCGTCGCTAGTCTTTTGCCATAAAGTTATAAAAAATTACAAATCGTTCGGATTAATTTCTTGTAACACTCACACAAGTATGGACGTCAAAGCAGTATATCTACCGAGTTGAATCTTGAATAGATTGAACTAATTACAAAGTTGTGTAAATCGGTTGAAAAAGAGAAAGCCTAACCAATTATATACATAAGTGAGGACAAATTTTTTTTAAATGAGAGTGCGAGCTGATGCCTTTTGTATATCCAATTAAGGGTGCGCCGCAGAGACTATGTTATAAGTTCGGCAACAATGTACGATTGAATTATAACAAGACGTATTGTTCTTAGAAGTTTGCAGCATAAGTGTTTGGCTTATGAACTTTATTATTGACGCATAATTGTAGCAGTTGTAATAGGTAAAGGGAATCTACAAGAGTGTGCAATATTTTGTGTAACTTGAGGAGGTCAATCTATTTCTTCGTGTTGTTAAAGAAGTCATAATCAAATAGGATAATTTATTCTCATACCTTGACAGCTACCTACCGCGACCAATTCTAAAGGATAGAATACGGAGGCATTTCTTTTGAACCGCTCCAATACTATTGGAATGTTGTATAATATACTGTTTATATATTGTAATTTTTGGAGTAGAAGATAAATAAATTAAGGTAAAAGATTAATGGATAATTTTTTTTAATTTGCCAGTATTGAAAGGATTCGTTCTTAGTTTAAAGTTAGACTTTAAATTGGAACATGAACTATCCGTAAAAACTACATTAAAAAAGATCGAATTACTCCTAATAAGACTTTCAGCACTGAAACTTAGTTTTTACGGAGAGATGACAGGTCATTTATAGAAGCGTAATTTTTGTTACTATTATTTAAGTAGGGATTTCAATAAACAGCACACTGGTAATTAAGTACACTTAATATTTTGAAACAGTATTTATTGTCTTGATGCAGAACAACGACTTCATTTTTACTAAGCTAAAAAAGTAACTCAAACTCTATTATAGGCCCTATTACCTGAGGATATTTGAAAAAAAAAACCGTTTCTCTAGAAACAAGCGACTCATGATTTCATACATGTAAGGTACATACTAACTATACGATGTAAATGATCACATTGCTTGTCAAAGTACTTCAGCATTTACTTCTAAAATACCTCGTGTGGATGACTTCGACTCGTAGATGTAGCACCATATTCCATGTACAATCAGTTTATGTTTTTTTTGGTTAGCCAAGTAATTTTAAATAGCAGAGTTAAGAAAAATTGTACTTTAGTCATGTTGGACATACATGACTGAATTCACCGTCAGCATTTAGTTCACACGTGCCACGGTTATATATCAAATTTAATTATATTAAATAAGTAATAAATTAATATCTAAGTTTTCGGTTGTGGTGGCTACGGTAAGTGGGGAGCCACTGGACTCCCGGTGGTGGTGGTGCTGATGATGGCGACGCCTGTTGTGACGCTCGAAATCATCTTTGAGCGGCTTGCGCTTCGGAAGCTGATAGTCGTGGTAATCATCGACAGACTCTTGTAGGGCCAACCACGCCTGTCTGTAGTACTCGCCGAGGTCTCTGCTCTTCGACTCTGTCGATAACGACGCCAGTGACGCGACAGTGTTGCAATCGGTTGATGCGTGGTATTGATTATCATTACCATCGCTCTCCGACCTGCTGAAATTAAATTTTGGTCTTATTTGTCTATTCTCTATGTCTAGCTGATAGAGAGTTTTGAAGCTGCATTAAAACGTTACCAGATATGTCCCTGGTAAGAAAAATTAAATTTGTAGAATATATGGTCTAGTGTATGTCATCATCAGTAGTGTAGTGTCATGCTTATGCATATGACTCCTAACCAAGCAAACTCATCAAACAAACACACTTGAACGTATACGATTTTTTTTATCATTCAATCGTCCAAAATAATGTTAGGAGGTTTTGTTAAATCTAATATTTCTATAGGCGTAAACTGATCTTGGATCAACAGTATGATGTTAAATAAAGCTTGCAATTTCTTATATTTGTGAACAAAAGATGATAATACTTTTTTGTTCAAACGAGAAGAGAATAACTTGATTTATAAAACGATTGCCAAAATTAAATCGCATTAAACTTAAGCGTATGTAAGTTTAATTATTAAAAACATGTAAATTGTTTGTGCTATCGTTACATTGCACATGTGTGGAAATAGGTGGAGCTCAATAGGATGATGAATTCAAAAAGCAAGTGTTCCTTCGTTATAGATGGCAATTCAGATTAAGTGATTTGATTGGTGGAAAGGCTCTATGTTGTATTTGTAAAGAATTAGACTTTGTGCACGTGTGCAGTCTTTTTTTCAGTGCGTGTGCGCCGCTGATATGGTGGAGTGCAAGCTTCTTTACAGAGCTCATCTTAGGAGAGATTTTATATAGAAACATCATTCCTTCTTTCCTATTATATCTGGACTCTACTTACTTTTTTCTTATAAATATTAAAATCGAATAACCATAACCTGACTGATGACTTGATACTACACCGATAAAGTCAACACTGATTAAATAAATTATACAATGTATTGCCTATTTTTCGGATAATATTCTTATAAAATAACATTTTTGTGTTTAGCCCATTGAGTTTAATTATTATAAAATTAATAAGAATTTTCCTTTGGACCACTGTCCTAAATATATATTTCCAGAAGATAGGAAAGTATTTTACAATAAATAAAGTTGAGGGAGAGATTGTTACCAGAGATTGTTTAAATCAAAGGCCAACCCTAATCCATATTTTGTAACTTCGAATGTATTTTCTACATAACTATCCTCTACAACTGACCTGTTCACCACTAACCTGGTGAACTGACTTCCCCAAATAGCAAAATTTAGATCGATGTTAATGTTCGTAATTACCTCCTGATAACAATAACGGATATTGCCATGATGGCAATCAGGAATAAAGTCGCTGCCAAGGCGCCTAACCCACATTTCCTGCCGGGACTGAGCCTGGCACAAGTCGGCGCTGCCACTTTCTCCTTTCTGTCGGCGTCTGGCTGCGGCACTCGAATCATCAGGGTTCGTTCGGCCCTTATATCGTTGCCATCGTTCCATATAGCCTAATAAAAAAAATATTGATCATTACTTCATATAGTACATTGGAATTAGGATTGAAACATTATACGAGTAGTATTTTTAGTTTGTATTTAATTAAAATTTAAACATACATACATATAAACACGCCTCTTTCCCGTAGGGTTAGGCAGAGACCATACTTGTTTCGCTTCGTCCACTTTCATTATTCCCTTCATATTTGCCCTTCTGTTTAGGGTACTCTTAACCTGGCCTTTTTTCAAGACGTCCCTGATCTGGTCTCGAAACGTCCGCCTAGGTCTACCCCTTCCAACACTTCTTCAATCGTTCTTCATTCATTCTCTCAATATGGCCAAACCATCTCAGCATACCTTTCTCAATTTTTGTCACTACATCTTCTCACAGACCACAACGTTTCCTTATCTCACTATTTCTTATCCTGTCACTCAGTTTAACATTTAAATATTATTTATTTAAAATTTAAATGTTACCATAAATACAGAAACCATGAAATGTATAAGAAAATAAAGTCTTGAATATTTAGAATGCCTACCTGATTCTCATCTGCATGCATTTGCGGTGCGTTATGCTCCTTATGTTGCCCGAAGCTCTTTGTAGTCGTGGGTTGTGGTGTTGTAGAGCACGGTCTCGCACGTTTCGGAGTTTCCGGCGAGGGCGATAGGAAAGGCGTAGGCACGGAAACTGGCTCACGAGGCTTACGTGTAGTGGTCGGTGTAGATGGAGCGCTACTAGTAGCAGATATTATTGGCGTACATGATGTCAACGGTTCCTCCACTAAGACAGAAATACAAGATTACGTGACACGTTACGATTATATAACAAGTGATTTACCTATAAATATTTTCAATCAAATCGAACATTTTAGGTCTTCAGCTTGGTTTTGTATTCCACCTACACTACATTTTCTTCGTCAAAGTCCGATTTTGTTCCATTTCAGTACAAATCTAATTATAAAAACGAACGTTCGACAACTATTGTGACCCTACATATTATGTCCATTAAATGGACATAGCTTTATCTGCAATATTTCATTACACAATCAAATAATTTGTATTATTTTGTAAAAAGTACAGCAGTACTTCAGTCCAAGGCAACGGCTTGTGCTATATAAAGCACAGGTCAGACCGCATATGGAGTACTGCTCATATTTATGGGCTGGAGCACCGGCCTGTCAGCTCAATCCCCTAGACTCGATCCAACGGCGCGCAGTTCGTGTTGTCGGCGATCCCATGCTCACAGACGGTTTAGACACGCTTGGACTTCGGAGAGACTTTGCATCTCTTTGCGTATTCTACCGTCTGTACAACGGGGAGTGTTCTGAAGAACTATTTAGGATGATGCCCTCGTCGTCTTTCTACCACCGCACTGCCCGCCATCGGCTGGGTGTTCATCCCCATTTCTTGGAGCCTCTTCCTTCCTGTACGAAACGGTTCTCCAGAACGTTCATGTTGCGTACTCTCAGGATCTGGAATGAGCTTCCGGCTGAGGTTTTCTCAGCGCGGTATGATATGGGGTTCTTCAAAAAAGGCGTTATAAAATTTCTTCGAGACCGGCAGCGCGTTGGTGGTGCCTCTGGTGCTGCAAACGTCCATAGGCGACGGTGACCACCTGCCAGGGTGGGCCGTTTGCCTGTCTGCTGAACTCAAGCAATAAAAAAAAAAAAAAAAAATATCTTAGCAAAGGCATTTACTATGCAGGATGAAAATATATAAACAATCGATCACGTCGTTATAGAGTGAATAAAATAAAAGCGAAGACTTACTCGTGCTTGCTGTGTGTGTATCCATGGCGAACTTCACCACTTGACTAATCAATTAATTATTTCATCCTGTCCACGACAAATCCGATTGTGTTTTGTTTATTGCAATATTTCCAGGTAAGTCGCCGCGTCGCCGGTACAGTCAAATGTTTACGTTAGCGTTTTAATTAACATGTTTCATATTACAGGCAATAATAAACCGTATCCATTGAAATACACGCTGGGAACGAAGAGGTTAATTCATTTACTATTGAAGTTTTTAAAAAGGTAACATAATGTTTGTTCATTAGGTTAAGAAGAGTATTACTGCAGTTTCGTGTATTGTATTAATGCAGATTTTTTTATTCAGATGATCAATTTAGAAACAAAAGGCATCAATATTCTGTATATTAAAATATTGATTTTGCCGTATTTGAGGGGATACGCCGCGGGTGCAAATCTTTTACATAAAATCAACACATACGTTTGTAGATCGGTGATGGGTGATCACAGAATCTAATGGGAAGATAAGTGCTTCTAGGGCACCCATGGATCTTGCTTGTACTGGCGGAGGCACAAGGCGACCATTAGGTATTTGAGCTGGAGGCTCGCATTGAATCACTGAAAGTAATATTTTTAATTGCATACATTCCAAACAGTGTACTTAAAGCAAGTCCACTTCAAACCTCAATGGTTTTCGTCAAAGTTGGGTTAAGTTCGTGCAGCAATAATGATTGGCGTCCCTAGTTCTCAGATTTTAGTTTTTTTTTATTTCCTTTGGGTAATATTTTGAGAACGCTTCAAAACTAAAAAGTATGTATTTGGGTATTTGGCTCTGAGACTGTATATAGGGGTTAGCAAAGACGTATAAGCTACCCGAGTACTGCAACATTTTGATTTTCTTCCACTGCTTCCGCAAAAGCAACGGCATCACTGCACCGTGAAGCAACGTTCAAGTTTGTCATGGGTGCCAGTACAAATCTCCCATATAACTATAGAATTCACTACTATAACAATAAATCATGAAAGTTGTCTTGATCTTTGGGTAATAATCAGATTGTGGTAATGCGGGTGGAGTCGAGAGGAAACTCCACTTGACTATGATTAGGACCTGAAAACCACCATGACCCAGATATGCAACGTAAAACAGAGCTAATATGCGAAAATGTGAAACTAAGCGATGTGTGTCGGTTAATGGGTTCTAATTGCCGCATTGATACCGATAGCATCGCATCGTATCCGTGCAAGGGCGAAGAAAGAATACTAACCTCTGCTTCCGGAGTCGGCCTGTCGTAAAAGGCGACAAAACAACCCACCCTAGCTACGTGGTAGGGCCCCAAGCCCATCTGAATGGCGACCACCTTTGGTCTTAAGTATGCCGCCATAATAACTTTGTGTTGTGTTCTGGCATTAGTGACCCAAGTTCCTGTACCCATATAGGACAGCAGGGTGTTCGCTACGCCACTGGCGTTGCAAACATCCATAGGTGACGGTAAGTGCTAAATTCTAAGCGGGCCGTCAGCCTGTCTGTTGTCCTAAAGCAATAAAAAAAATTGGTTAACTCTCCTTACACGCGTCGAGGTTCGATTATAATACACAACTACATGTTTTAATAGTAGACAACGCACTATAAACATAAACAATCTTAGTTTAATAAATTTTTGTGGAAAGCTCCCAAATACTTATCTACTTATCTCTGATATCTAAGATAAATAATAATAATAATATTTCTTTATTGCACATACACAGTTCAGGATTAATTAATTTTAATTATTATATTATTATTAATTAATTCCGTATCAAATAAATATTTGATACATAAGCATAATGCGATTCATTATTAAGGAATCAAAAGCAGTTGCTTTGTGATCCACTCCTTGTATAGTTGAATTTCATTTTAAATATTTTATTCATTTTTCAGTTTCAGTTGAATGTCCAGTTCAGTTGAATGAATTGGATTCCTGGTAGAATGGAAATGGCATTGTCAGTAGGATATTGTTAAGCACTTCAGCGTGAGAAATCTGATCCAGCAACTTTTCTTCAGATTCTTCTAGTCAAACCAGTATTACTTTAGATATTGAATTTTTGGGTTTTTCAATGTTTACAGTAATCAACTTCTGATTAAATGAAATTTTCAGAAAATGCGTTTAAATAATATTGTAAATTGATGAAAGGAATGTAAAAAATATATCGTTGTCGAATTGTTCTAATAAATTTTCCGAGTTTTATGTTGGTCTGTTAGGGTTGTTCTTATGTAACTTGATTCCCGTGTTGTAATTGGCATGCTTCGTACATCAGTTGAAATCAACACAAATATGAAAATAACTACACAAATGTATTAAAAGGAAGTGAATGATACTAAGTATATATATATATATATATATATATATATATATATATATATATATATATATATATATATATATATATATATATATATATATATATATATATATATATATATATATATATATATATATATATATTTAATATTGTACTTACAACGTATCGACAAGAATGTGACTTCGATTGCTTACAAATTATGTACAACCAGTATTGTAAACCAATGCTTTTAATATTGGATTGGATTATTAGGTACAGTATTTTTTCTTATAATATAGACATAAGTTTATTAAAAAGTTTTGTGCTCTTCCATCTTCTGCATACAAGCCTTTTATTAGTTTCACCTGTATGTTTGTCTGTTGGATTGATTATTTGTAACTGACTCCTTTGAAGTTGATTTGACCCACTTTAAAGCGTCAGATTTTATTGAAACGTTGTAGACTTATAAGGAACCGATGACCATACAACAATTCGATAAGATCATCACTTTCCCTGATTCAGCCTAACCTAAATAAATATAATCTAAATATTCCAATCGTGAAACAGTGTTTAAACATCAAAAACGGTGCTTTCGCTCAATGTTCTTCGCGGAAAGTTACTGATAGTTGCAAGGGTTACTTCATAAAACACAAAATTTGAAAATTTTAAGAATATGTCGCAAATTTACTAGAGAAATAGACGACATAATGAAAGCTTATGTGTTCAACCTTCAGGAACTGCTATAATGATAAAAAGTGCACTATGTATGCAATCAAATTTTTCAATAATATTCCTGTATCAATTAGATCTCAGAATTCATTAAGAGTACCATTTAAGAAACACCTAAAAGGCTTTATTGACTTGTAAATGTTATTATACTACTGACGAATTCCTTCATGACAAATTATAAAAAAATTCTAAATGCATTAAAAATATTATAATTAAATACTATAATTGTTTTCGTTATTATTAAATAAATAGACTTTAATCGTGTACGACATTGTTAATTTTATGTATAAAAAATTATTTTGCATACCGAAAGGTTTATAATGGAGATAAATCAACTGATTCTATGTATGCTTTTACACTCATAAGTTTGTCCTTGTCAGAGGGGCCTGTAATTTCAATATACTCGCTTCCATTGGAACTAAACTGAGTTCTGATGTTTGAAATTTCGGCCAAAGTCTAGAAATATCTGATTCATTACCATACTCAAAGTGACTCCTTTAAACACTCTCTCCTATTTGTTTATTTAAATAAAACGTGTGCACCTCGGAGCGCCCGATAGAGGTGAAAACTTAAACTAATCTAAGTTGAGCTATTTAATATTGAAATTGTTTAACTCGAGAAAAGCTTGTTTATTAATAAAACCAAAAATAATTCAAAAACAATTGAAGTTTACGAATTTCCAATTTTTTTAAAAACTGTTTCAAAATTATTGTAGCATACGCATGCGATTGGTCTGGCTTTCTGCTTACATTTGGATAACAGAACTAGGCTCTGTCGATACAATCGTTGTTCCACTGATCAAACGGACAAAATATCAAGTTACAAGCTAAGCACATACCTTGCCTTGCAGTCTGGTGTCCGTTTGCCGATTTGATTCCACCTCGTTGAGGGTCACAAGTTGACGTCGATGGATTTTAACGGTTTTGAATTTTGAATTTTGGCGTGAAAGCGGCAGCGCGGTAGGCCGGTGTGTCTCGCTCGACAGTCTGAATTCCACTGTCTACTTGATAGCTGTCAATCTGACAGGTGCGAACAACGATGTGCCAGATGACTTGAACTAAATCGATTTGCGATAAAAATTTACTAAATGATAACGAAACATCCCGCCCACCAAAATGCCTATGGTATTTTCTGGTTAGAAAAAAAAATACAACTAAACAGAAACGATAAAATTGCTGAAGACAGCATCAAGTAGAAGATAACGAATAATAACAAGAATACTATAACGAAGATTTGCTTACTTAACTACGGTTTGTTTACAAATAATTGCTAATTTGCGAACACGACGATTTAAACTAGTCTTCTATAGGAAGAGGACAAAGTTTAACCAACGGTCTTTGAATAAGAGTGTTGTTAGCTGTTCTAACTACAGCACTCCGAGCCACTCCATCAACGCCAGGTTTCAACTCCACTACTCGAGCCAAAGCCCATTGTAAAGGGCTGCGATTGTCATCCTTGATTATCACCATCGAACCTATCGATAACGGTTTAGAATGTTTAGTCCATTTGGCGCGTTGGGTAAGAGAATTTAAATATTCGGATTTCCATCTAGACCAAAAATTCTGTTGCAAAGCTTGTAACATCTGCCAGCGATGAAGCCGTTTTATGTTTGTGTTTGAGAGATCTTCATCAGGGACAGCTGTCAAAGGCTCTAAGGTGAGAAAATGACCGGGGGTTAGACAAGAAATGTCATTTGGATCAGAACTGATTTGATACAAAGGCCGTGAGTTTAACATGGCTTCGATTTGGACGAAGAGCGTCGTGAGCTCTTCAAACGTTAGTGCTTGGTCGCCTATCACGCGATACATATGTGCCTTTGCTGCCTTTATTTGGATTTCCCAAACTCCACCATGGTGAGGCGCACTGGGTGTGTTGAATTTGAATTGAATTTGCTCGGCGTCAGAAGCGTGTTGCAAGGAATATAGAAGATTTTTGGCACCGACAAAATTAGTGCCGCAATCTGCGTGTATAACACTGCAACGTCCACGACGACCCACGAAACGCCGCAAAGCCGCGATGAACCCGTCCGTGGATAGAGTTGATACCACCTCCAAATGAACTGCTCTGGTGGCCAAACACACGAACAGACACAGATATGCCTTCTCTATTTTAGCATTTCGATATGACCCCAATTTGACACGGAAAGGGCCACCAAAGTCCACGCCTACTACCGAAAACGGTTTAACTTCGTTTACTCGAAAACTGGGAAGATCACTCATGAAAGGCTGCAAAGGTTGCGGATTTGTTCGAAAGCACTGAATACATTTAGATAGACGACGACGAAGAGTTCGTTTAGCGGATATGATCCAGAATTGTTGAAGGAGTAAAAAATGGGTGGTGTTGATGCCAGTATGGCAATACGATTTATGAATATGATCGATTATTAAAAACGTGAGAGTGTGGTCGGACGGTAAAAACGCCGGATGCTTGTGTTCGTATTCTAAACCCGATCTAGAAATCCGGCCGCCCACCCTGAGCACACCTTGCTTATCGATAAACGGATTAAGTTTTCGAAACGGTTTGCATAACGATTTGTTATTTTGTAAAGCAGATATTTCTGCAGTGAAAACTTGAGATTGCACGTACTTTACAATTTTCATCAAAGTTTGATGTCGTTCTACGTTATTAAGAAAATTGTTACGATTTGATTGATTTTGATTACGACAATTGTTAATAAAGCGATAAATATAACTGAGAATATTAACAATTTTGTGTAACGATGAAAAACGATTTAATAAGTTTTCGTAGATATTCGATTCAATATTTGCGTTTGTGGAATGGTCACTTGAGACTAAAGTTAACGATTTGCGTTCTTCCGATAATACGATAACCTCACTATGTCCGGAATGAGAATTACTGTCACTACTATACGGCCAAGCCTCATGATTCAACAATAACCAGGTTGGTCCCGCCCACCATAGGGAATTGTCAAGAAGTTCACGAGGAAACTGCCCACGCGAACAGATGTCGGCAGGATTTTCTCCAGAAGCCACATGATGCCAACATTCAACGGGTGTGACACTCTGAATATGGCTGACTCGATTGGCGACAAACGTTGCCCAGCGCGAAGGATGAGAGCGTAACCAAGAGAGAACAACTGTTGAGTCCGACCACAAGTGAACAGTAGCGATTGGAATACGTTGGAAATAAGTGTCTCGTACGAATTTGTATAAATCGGAAAGAAGAACCGCAGCGCAGAGCTCAAGACGAGGTAATGAAACACGCTTAAGCGGAACAACACGAGCCTTTGAGCAAACGAAGAACACATGCACACTACCGTCTCTTTCAGTGACGCGTAGGTAGATAACAGCACCGTATGCTGTTTCTGAGCTATCGCAAAAGCCGTGAAGTTCATACGATTCAGCATTAACGAGTGTGAGCCTGCGAGGTATTCGAAGTTGACCTAATTCCGATAGTTGATTTTTGTATTTCTTCCATGTACTAATAACCTCATCAGGTGGCGATTGATCCCATCCAATACCGAGAATCCAAAGCTTTTGGATGTACGATTTGATTTGTATTGTGATAGGCGATAGAAATCCTAATGGGTCGAATATTCTGGCGAGTTCGCTCAGAATAGCGCGTTTTGTACACGGTCGATCTGAAGATGCTATTTCAAACAGAAAAGAATCTGTTGACGGATCCCATCTTAAGCCAAGAACCTTAAATGTTGACGATTCTGAACTGTCTAATGAGACAGACCCTGAGAGACGATCTGAAATGGGAAGATCTGATAATAAACGTGGATCACTACTAACCCATTTCCTTAGTTCAAAACCACCGTGTTTGAATAAAGCGATAAGTTGACTCTTTGCTAATGTTGAATTTTCGTAAGTATCAAATCCCGTGACAACGTCATCGATGTAAACGTCCGACAAAATGATCTTCTTTGCTAGTGGGTATGAATCTCCGTCGTCTTCAGCGAGCTGTCGCAAAGTACGGCAAGCAAGGAACGGAGAGGACGATACTCCATACGTCACGGTATTCAGACGGTACTCTTGAAGAGGATCGCTCGTTGAGTTTCTCCAAAAGATACGCTGATAGTCGCGATGATCAGGTGAAAGTAGAATTTGACGATACATCTGTCGAGCGTCACACATGAAGACGATATTATGTTCCCTAAAACGTAACAGAATTTCCAAAATATTGGGTTGCAATTTCGGACCGATTAATTGAGAGTCATTTAAGGAACGAGAATGAAAATCCTTAGCGGAAGCATCAAACACGACGCGAAGACGCGTCGTAGCGGAATCCGGTCTAAGTACGCAGTGATGAGGGATGTAATATTTTCCTACGCTTAACTCGTCAGCCGGGACTACAGACATGTGACCGCTTTCAATGTAATTTGACATAAATTCAGCATACTGTTGATATAACGATAGATCACGTGACAGTTTTCGTTCAATAGCAAAGAATCGGCGTAGTGCAACATCACGAGAGCCTTCAAATATAGGTTCCACATCGGTTATGAAAGGCAAACGTACGATATATCGTCCAGATGAATCGCGAGAGTGATCAGATACAAATTTTTGTTCGCATAATAATTCATCTGGAGTCAAAAGTGATGGTTTCGAAATGGAATCTAGTTCCCAAAATTGCTTAACTAATGAATTTAGTTCATTATCGATTTCTAGTGAAGTGTGTACCAAGGTATTAGTAGCTAAACGAGTTTTGCCTAATAGAAGCCAACCGAACACAGAATTAAAAGCGGTAGGTTGATTAGAATCTCCCTTGATACGCTGATTGAGAAGAGACTCGGCGAAGACATCGGCTGCGAATAAAAGGTCGATGGAGCCCGGTATATCGAAGCCGGGGTCCGCCAACGGTAACGATCGTACATGTGACCAGCCTGACGTATTTAATTTAGCAATAGGTTGGTCGCCACATATTTTAGTGATCACGTGCATGTTCAACGTAAATAGTGTTTTATTGTCCGTACCTACGGAGCAAGTGACGTCACCAAGAAGAGGAGCCGCGTGGTCGCCAAGACCGCTTACGATTGCTTTGGTGCTTGTAGGATTTAACTGTAGTCGTTTTACCGCTGCCTCCGTTATGAAGTTACTCTGACTTCCGGTATCGAACAGTGCACGAAAAGATTGCATAGTGCCCGATGCGTCTCGAATATGTACGATTGCAGTGGCAAGCAAAACGGTTGTATGAGTGGGTGACCTTAAAACCAAAGACGACGCGGATTGATTTGATTCGATAGATTTGTCGCGATGGAGTAAGGTGTGATGTTTACGCTTGCACGTGCGACATGAAAAAATTGATTTACAATTTTTCAATTGATGAGATGGCTTAAGACAATTGTAGCACCAGTTCTTCTCAGTAGCAATCTTCATGCGATCATCATAAGATTTATTTAGAAACCCCGAGCAAGACGATATTGAATGAGATTCACTGCAAAACGAACACTTCATAACATTACGGGTGGCAGCGTTCGCGGTATTTAAGGTGCGCGACTGATCATCACTATTCGATGCGACAAGTGTATGAGATACGCTGGGACGGCTAGACTGCGAAGATGAAGTTACGATTCTGCCATTCGATTTATTTTGCGGCTTATTTAATTTTACCGACTCAGAAAAATGCGTATCACGTATCAAAGCCTCACATTTGGATTGTAAAAATCCCTTAAGTTGAACGTAAGAAGGAAATTCGGTTTCAGAATACTTTTCTTCAAAATCACGACGCAGCTTCGCATCGAGTTTCGATAAAATATGATATACCAGAATAAAATCCCAATGTCCGACAGGCAAATTAACTGTTTTTAGAATACATAAATTTTCTTCAAATAGATCGAGTGATTTTCGAAACAACTTAGCGTCACCGTACCTGAAGTCAATATTCAAAAGATCACGCCAACATGTAAAAGCTAAATCGCGTTTGCTTTTGTATCGAGTAATAAGAGCTTCATACGCGTCGCTGTAGTGCTCGTGCGTAAGTGGGAATGCCTTCAATAAGGTTAGCGCATCACCGCTCAGAGATGAAACAAGATAATGGAATTTTTCAGTATCGCTGAGAGATTTTGAATTATGTATTAGTGCGTTAAAAACATCGAAATATTCTGGGAACTGCTTAATATCTCCGCTAAAAGTCGGAAGTACGATTTTTGGCAACCGAATATTCGATGGAGAATTCGATGAAGGTAACGATTCGATTTTAGTAAGATTACGATGTATCGATAATATTTTATAATACATTTCATCGAATGATTCGTGAATTGCATTATCTTCATGTTCCGGATCATCCAAAATTTCTAAAATGGTAAAATGTGCATCCTCAAAATTCGCAGCTATATTTTTTACGTCTTGGTGATACGATAAAAACAAATCTATATATGATGGATCGGTCGAAGCCAAAACGCCTACCTCAAGCGCCTTAGATAATCGTTTAAAAGTGATGGTACGTTTTCGACGCAAAGCCGGGAGATCCCTACTAGTATATTCGACATCGATTGATTTTGAATTACACCTTTTTAACGATTGACGTTTACGAGAATTTTTTATTAATAAAGACATTGTTAATTTTGTAACAATATTTTATAACAAGTCTAAGCAATAAAGGAACAAAATGTGTTTGTCGAAATATAATAACGAGATACCGATGTGAATGTTAACTACTAATAAAAAAATATTAAATACCGTTTTGAGTTATAATTATTATTATTTAATACCTTTGCAACGATAAAGTTTCACTTCACTAAATACGCGTCACGATTTGTGTGTAAACAAAATGTAAACAATGAATTCGAGTACAAAACTTGTGCATGCACAACCCTAGCGCGTAATAAATGATAACGAGAAACACATCTAGCGTAAGCGCAGCGGCAGTGCAACGCGGCGGGCGTGGTGCGATTTTCTATGTAGGTACCCTCGAGTTTGTTCGATATTTTGTCACACACAAGTAATGGAATATTTTTTCTAGTAGGTAATTACGATAATATTCGATGAGATATTACTAGAAAAACGAATAGAAAGTTATTGTGAGTTAGATTAAGCACCGATTTGTAGTGATTGCTTAATTTAATCCACAACAACTGCGATTTTACTCACTAACAAATGTTACGTAAGCACAGAATTATTTTAGAACAAAGAGATTGTGATTTGAAAATTATGTATTCTTGTGATAATTGCGAGCCGATAGAAATCAAGCACCGACTAGGAAAATGATTGCTTGATTTGATTTCGCAATAACACGGAAACACATACGATTGAGTAGACTGTCGAATTGGTTCGATGGTGATGATGAAGAAAACTCGTGAATGTAGTACTACTTTACGATACGATGAGTAGGTACTTCTGATGCGATGAAATAACTTAGAATGCGAGAATAACGAACGATAGATATTCTAAGCTAACGATTGAATAACCAGAAATACCACAGGTAAATTGATACGTAGGTACTAGGCAGTTAGATTAGGTGGAATCCCGGGTTTCGGCACCATAAAAATGTAGCATACGCATGCGATTGGTCTGGCTTTCTGCTTACATTTGGATAACAGAACTAGGCTCTGTCGATACAATCGTTGTTCCACTGATCAAACGGACAAAATATCAAGTTACAAGCTAAGCACATACCTTGCCTTGCAGTCTGGTGTCCGTTTGCCGATTTGATTCCACCTCGTTGAGGGTCACAAGTTGACGTCGATGGATTTTAACGGTTTTGAATTTTGAATTTTGGCGTGAAAGCGGCAGCGCGGTAGGCCGGTGTGTCTCGCTCGACAGTCTGAATTCCACTGTCTACTTGATAGCTGTCAATCTGACAGGTGCGAACAACGATGTGCCAGATGACTTGAACTAAATCGATTTGCGATAAAAATTTACTAAATGATAACGAAACAATTATATTAAATTAAATTATTCCCTAATATAGATTCTTTATGAAGAAAAAAAAACTCAACTGTATTTTATTATAATAAAATCGCAATGTGAACAGATTTTAGTTTAGTTTTAGTCAAATTTATACTCATCAAGCCCAAAGAAAACCCTTACATCGTTGTAAGTAAAACGTGAGAAATTGGAAAATGTGAGAAAAAGTAAGACGTGATTAAAAATTAAACTCATAATTGATGAATTTGCAAATCTAAATGGAAATGTTATATTAAGGATTGGCGCATACTAGTCAATCGCATGTCACAAAATATATTTCATAAATATTCGCGAAACATAATCCAATGAAGTTTGATGTCTATTTCACAAGTTTTGTTATTTTTAATTATGAAAACCCAAAAACCATTATAATTTTTTTTAAATTTAAAGTACAGGAAACATATAAGACTTTCTAATAATCAGTTACCTTATCTTATCTAGTCTCAGAATCTAAATTTCTAAGATCTCTAATAGTCTGGATGGTGCAATGTGAGCACAGTGGATTTTTGCAAGACATTTAGAGCCCCAACGAAACCAGGCAACATATTAATTTGGGAGATACAAAATACTTTCTTATGTATTATATATTTAGATATTTTTCAGTGTTTCTAGCAATTGGAAACATCTGAATTATGACTTGTATTAACTATCGATATGAAACTAAGACATCAACTAAGTCTTTATTCCTCTTCATTCTTCTTGGATCACCACTCCTAGATCGTTTCTATTATTTAGATTATATTAGATTACAATATACTTTATTGTGCACCATTATAATTACAAATGCAATTTAATTAAATTTATGTTAAGGTACAATAGACGGCTCTATTGTTAAATACAATCTATTCCAGGACACATTTAGATAAACAACATTTTTAGTAAGATAAGGCTTGTAGTGTATATACATTAATCATTTGAATAAATAAAATTAAAACAAAGAAAAGTATGTATAAATGTCAAAGATAGATAAAAAATACACATAATACATATATATTAGACGAAGATAAATTTATAGTGATATTTTAGTGGTTATTGAAGCATAGTGTATTAACTTAGCATATCTGATTTCTGCTAGCAGCGCATTCCAAAGAGCGACAGCTTGTACAGAAAATGACTTTGCGAAGAACTGGGTATCTTAGAGGGAGTCCTTGATCGCTAATTCTGTAATTTTATCTGAAGAATCACTGTGATGAAAGAACTGAAAACATTTCTTTAGACAAGATGGGGTCCTGGGATCAAACAAAATATAGTAAACAAGTGATAAAACATGAGTATTTCGGAAAATGCAAATTGATAGCCATTTGAGCTTAGTGCGAAATTCAGATATATGATCATATTTGCGTAACCTAAAGATGAATCAAATTCAGAAGTATTGGTGTCGCTCAAGTTTGTTAGTTTATAGCCAGTAATCGAAATTATAATTTCGATTACTGGCCATTTTACTGCGAAAATATGCTAACAATTAATTTAGATTAGATTTTGCATTTAAAATAAATGCAATGAATTTTCTATTTATATTATTTTATTCTGTCTACAGAAATGCCAACTATTTTGTAAAAAATACTGAATTTCAAGCTGTTAAGGGCCTAATTAAAAAACGACGTGCTTCTAAGAATGTTTTGAATCATCGATAACAAATTAACTATGTTTGCACGTACTTTACATTTTTATCTAACCATCTTCTTATTCAAAATTATACCAAGGACTCCGTTGTTTTTTTTTTCAGTAACAAGATCATAAATAAGTCAGGCCAAATATGTTTACAAAGAAGATTGATCATTAACTTTTGGGCAACACCTTGAAGGGAGCACGCATATGACATACACATTTATACATTTCTGTTCACTCAAGAACTGTTACATAAAGAAATTTATATTATAATTCTGTAGTTATATGTACACTCCAAAGCAGTGTCCGGAGTATAAGCGCTGGTGTACTACTAATACTGGTGCCTGGTGTGTGGGATTTCACAAGCGCCTGCATCTTGGAAGCTAATGAGGCTTAGTGATACAGATGTTACACACAAGTCGGTTTAAAAAGACGCAGGCTAAACCCTCACTATAGCCTTTTACCTTGTATTCATTTTATATAATGACCTAATATATTTTAACTTCCTAGGAAACCGGTGGGGTCGTTGGCTCTATTATTAGTTCAAATGAAGCTCTGGCGCAATTTTACTTTATGGTTAGGAGGTTAAAGGGCACTGAAGTATATAAACTTTACAAATCAATTCCATGTTACTTTTCGAGGAGTCAGTTAGTATAGCAGGACTAAGATTTATTCAAAACCTTCTTATACTACTAAAACCCCGAGCTTCAAAATGAAAGACTAGATTGTAAAAAAATTAACAAACTCTGAAGAAGTCCGCTAAGTCAACTTATTAAACCTACTATTGATGGTTTTATATTAGTGAAATATGAAAACCGTTTAAATATCGCTTACAAATAAATCGAGTAAATCAAGTATTGCCCCATCAGACACAATTTAAAATTCAAATATTTAAGTGTTAAAATCATAAGATCATAATACTAATACATCACTTAAAACTAACAGGGTCATTTTCTGACCTGCAAACATGACGTATATATGAGTGTAGTTTAGACATAGTAGCCACTTCTTCATAATATTCTTTTTAACCACCGTACGCGGGTGCTTACCTTAAAGATAAGTTTAGTATTCTGCATTTTTCTCAATCTCGTGAATTTCGCTCTAGTGAAAAATTCATGTTAAAGGGATCTGTATACTCTTCTTCCTTTGTTGCCAATTCATTTCCTGTTCAGGCTGTCCGCTCGTGGAACTCACTGCCTTTTACCATCAAACAAGTTAATTCATTGCCTACTTTCAAACAGGATCACTGACCATTACATACTGTAAATAATGACAAATACCTTTCAATATCGAATTACTTACTAATCTGCTAGACTATAAGCGTTGGTTTCATAAAATACAGTACACCTGTTTCTAAACTACTTTCCCTCATTATGCCTACCCACAGAATTGGGCCACTGGAGGCCGCCCTAACATTCTTGATTTGGCGTTACTGAAGGGCATATCCCTCCAGTTTCGCTCATTTCGCGGAGAAATACAGAACGAAGAATACGCCTCTGCATTGCCTATTTCTTGACTTGTAGAAGGCCTTCAACTGTATTTCTCGTGCGATAATCCGGTGGGCATTGCGATCCAAAAGGGTTCCAGAGGCCTATTGACATCATCCGAAACATGTACCGTGATTCCGACTCCGTGGTTCGGACCGCTGTTCATCATCATTGTACGGGTGTACATTTGCTATTGCTGGGATTGGAGAGCCTGAATAAATGAAAGGCTTCTTGTTTCTATTTTTCCTCCTTTATTGCTAGGGCTGCTGTGTCTGAGCTCACTGTAGCTTACTATAAGCTGAGCTGAACTGAGCTGAACTGAATAACGAAAGCAAAACTACGCAGCTTTTATAGTAAAAATATGGGTGGGGAGTCTGGAACCTTTTAGAACCTCATACAATAGATGACCGTTTCTTTTTGATAGTAGCCGGTCATTTAGACGAGTTCCCACGGAGCGGAATTACTTTTCTAATTCTATAATTGTTTCCATAAACAATACGTCTATAGACAAAAGAGCGACCATTAGTTCGAATTTCCAAAGGCGCGGAATTGCTCTTTTGATCCTTTTAGAAAATAAATACATTTTAGAATGGACAATAGTCAAAGGACAACGTTAACAACCATTGTCTGAAGTTCGGGTTCTTTAAACATCCTGAGGTGGTAAAACATTTGGTGTCCAGAATCCCATTACCCCATTCAAACTTTACACAGTAATAATCATAAAGCAAATTGCAATACCCTAAATAAATTTCAAACAAAGCTTAAAACTATTTCCGTTCGCCGTCTCGTACATTTCTCCCGCCGTGCAATCGTGTTGCATCCTCTTGTGGCGAAGAGACGGCCTCTTCTAATGGCAGGATCACCATCTTCTTGACTGGTCTTCGCAGAACTCCTCCTTTCGTGCCAACGTCGACTGCTCGAAGTGTGCCATCAGGTCCCGGATACGTAGCGACGACTTTCCCTCGTACCCAAACGTTACGTGGTAGGTTACTATCGGTCAGCTGAACAAGGTCGCCGACCTTTACGACGGGACCGTTCCCATGCGGGTCTCGTCGCTTTTGGAGTTCTGGTAGGTATTCACGTAGCCATCTCGTCCAGAAGATATCAGTCAATCGTTGAGCGGCACGCCAACTATTCCCAGAAATGGCATCTTTTTCATTAAATGTGCCAGGTGTTGGTACGCGTCCGGGTCCTCCGAGCAAGAAGTGGTTGGGCGTTAGGGCTTCAGGATCCTCTTCACTGACCGATACGTGAGTCAGCGGTCTGCTATTAACTGTATATTCCACTTCTGCTAGCAGGGTCGTCAGAGTCTCTTCGGTGGGCTTTCGCTCGTGTAGAGTCGCGTTCAGTGCGGTTTTAACTGAGCGACCCATCCTCTCCCAAGCACCTCCCATGAACGGCGCTCCCGGGGGAATAAACCTCCAAGCGATCGTCTTCTTGGCCGCTTCTTCTGCTGTAGCCTCATCAATTGCTCGCCGTAATTCTTTATCCGCTCCCTTCAGATTTGTCCCGTTGTCTGACCATATTTCACTTGGGCAGCCACGTCGCGATATCATTCGTCGCAGTGCCATTATTGCTGAGTCTGTGCTCAGTGATGCTGCTACTTCCAAGTGAATAGCTCTCGTTGTCAGACACGTAAATATTGCTACGTATCTCTTCTGGCTCGTTCGACTGACTGCTACAGTCAATGGACCGAAATAGTCGACCCCGGTGTATGTGAATGGTCGCTTGTGATGTTCCAGGCGACACGAAGGTAGGTCTCCGGTTCTTGGGTTCGGTGGCCTTTCCGTCCTCATCCGGCAATGTAGACAGCGTCGTAGAAGAGTACGTGTTACTGGTCGCAAACGTAAAATCCAGTAGTGCTGGCGGCATTCGTTCACCGTGGCTTCAACTCCGGCATGGTGTCGTCGTCGATGAATGGCTGTGATCCAAAGTCTCACCGTAGGGTGGCTTCCATCTAGCACCATTGGAGATTTAAAGTTTTCAGGTACGAGTTGTGTGGCGTGTATTCGGCTTCTCAGTCTCAGGGCGCCGTCTTTGTATTCGACGCTCAATTGGTGAAGGCGGCTTTCCTTGCTGACCAGCTTTTCTTTATTGATTGCTTCGATCTCATTTCCGAAGGACTCTTCCTGTGAAGCTTTCATCAGGAGCTCTTCTGCTTTTCTCAATTGTTCCACGGTGACTGGAAGTGCTTTTCGGCTTTCCTTTGTAATGAGTTTTGGCTTTTTCGTTACTGGTTTCTTGTCATTTCTTTTCTTCCAGTCTAAATCTTTGACACCCTGTAACACCCTGGCAGTCGTATATCGAAGTCGTTCCCAGTTGGAGAATCTGGAGACTTCAGGTAGGCTTTCTGTTAACCATTGTTTGGTTCCGGCTCTGACGGGATGAACCTTTTGTTCCCCCGTTGACTCTCTGGAGATTGACGTTTCCATTTCTATATTAAAGAGTCGTCTCAACGAGCTCTCGTAGTTGTCGGGAAGGGTCACGTCTTGCTTGCGCCATAAGAGCGATGTTTCGTATCCTCCTTCTTTTTGGACTGTATTTGTTTCTAGGATACGTAAGGCTTGCTCTTCTGGGTCTGACTTCGGTTTCTTTGGCTTAATACAGAGTGTGTCCATAGTGAAGTATTCTTTCATCATTTCTTCCAGGCTTTCTTCTTCAGTCGACGTTTCTGTCATGTGCGATACGAAGTGGATGTGGCGGTTGAGAGTGCGGCGGTGACTCCCATGCAGTACCCAACCTAGAGGTGTAAGTGAGGCCACAGGTTGGTCTGCTCTCCCTCTTCGTACCTTCTTTGACAGAAGAAGATGCCAGTTGTCTTGCCCGATCAGAATACGTGGTTTCGCGTTTTCGTAGCAAAGGTCTTCACTGATGTCTTGCAGATGCTTGCATTCATTTATTCGAAGTCTTGAAACCTCTTGTGACGATACCTTCAGGTTCTTCACCGTTCTGGCTTGAATTCTCTTTGGGATCTCGTTAGGTCCCTGAATGGTGAAGTTGACTCTTCTGGACTTTGATTCTGCAGTCTTCATTTCGTTGATTGCTTCTATCTGTAATGGATCGATGGGTCCTTTGGCTCCGATAATATCAGCAACCTTCTCATCGATGAGTGTCACTGTAGACCCGTCGTCTAGTAGTGCGAAGGTGTCTATATTCCCCTTCGGTCCTGTAGCTCGTATCGGGATGATCTTCAAATAGCATTGTTTGCTCATAGTCCAAGCAGAATTGATGGACTCGGTTGCCTTGTCTTCTTCATCCTGTTCAACTGCTCCTTGCTGTTTGTCGCTGTGCAGCATCCTGTTGTGCATGTATTTACACTTGTTGATTCCGCAGGGTCTTGGCCGGCAGTTGTGGATGCGTGCTCTGTACCGCAAGCACCGAAAACACAGACGTCGTTCCTTAGCGATGTCCCATCTTTCGCTTGTAGTTACTTGCTTGAATTTATCGCAATCCTTGGTAGTGTGTCCCGTTTCTTCACAAACTGGGCACTTGATCATCGTTGGCTGCTTTTCTGCTACAGTGTGGATCTTGTGTAGGCGTTTGTGTTGAGTTGCTTGATTCTGTGACGCTATGTTCTCAGGTAGTGCGTAGGGTGCGCATATTTCAGCTTGCCTCTTCATACATTTCTCAAACTTTTGTAAGGCTGGATCTTTCTTCGGCTGAGTGTCTGCAAAGTCGTAGAACTTGAGGCGCATCGATGGGGTGAGCTTCTCCAGCAGGACCGTGAAGACTTCTGGATTGTGAAGGTAATGGACGCAGTCTAAAGATTCCAGAGTGGACACGGCGTTCGTCACGTGAGTAGAGAACACGCATGTCTCCCTCGGTGAGTCATTCAGGCGCGGCAGGGCCCGAAGTGTGTCCATCTCCAGCTTGGCTATTGCTTCCGGTCTTCCGAATCTAGTTTCCAGAGTCTCCATGATCTTCGTTGGGTGCGTGTCATTGATGAGCAGATTCTGCACGGCTTCCTTGGCTTTCCCCTTCAAGATCTTCCGTAGTCGGTTGACGTTCTCAACCTTCGTGTAGACATCTTCAGTTTCCTTGTAGGCTGCTCGGAACGACAGCCATTCCTTATGACATCCGCTGAATTCAGGCAACTCTATGAAATTTGGCTTCTGTCCCGCTTTGATGGCGCTGGTGATCGCTGCTGATAGGCTGGAGAGGGTTTGTTCTAAGGTGACTCCCGCCGGTGTGGACACTGCAGGCTGCAGCAGTGCTTGGACTATAGGCTTTGACGGGGCGCTGTTATCCTTCTCCAGGTTGACTCCCGCCGTTGTAGGCACTGCAGACTGCAGCAGTGGTTCCTCTATATGTCTCGGCGGGGCACTATTATCTTCATTTGCAGCGACCGGGTCTATTACGGGCTCTGTAACTCTGATGTTGACCTCAGACTCGAAGATGTAGGTGTCTCCATTGTCGTCTTCATCGTCAGTGTCCTCGGCTTCTATTCGAGCTAGCGTGGCAGCAGCTAGCTGGGCTTGAATGCGCAGAAGTTCTTCTTTCGCTCTCGCTATCTTCCACGCCTTCAATTTGGAACGTGGGGACCCAACTGCACTTCGTGGCGGCGGGTCCGGCGGTGACATGCGTTCCTCGCATGGATTCAGTACAGATTTGTGCTTCGTGCCCTTCTCCATAGGTACTATTCGCGTCGCGGGCGTGAGAGGGGCAGGCGAAGATGTCGTGGCAGTGTCCCCAGCAGCTATCCTCGTCATGGCGCCATCCTTTTCTGTGATGGTGGATTCGGCTAATGTTCCCGCCACTTTAGAGGTTTCCGTCTCCGTGGTGGCCGTGGTCATCGTCGTCGCTATGTATTCTATTGTAGAGGTTTCCGCCGATGTCCTAGTTGCGGAGAATTCTACCGTAGTCTCGGCCCCGGAGGTCCCAGTTGTTTCTGTAGTTCCTTCGGACGAAGATGGGTTCTCAGCCGACGACTGTGTGCGCTGAGCGCTTGCTTTTCCCACGGAGCGTGTGACCGGCATGGTGGATTGATGAGGACGTCTTGAATCTTCAATTTATTCTATACTTCAGATGATCTTCAGATCTTCAGGCTTCTATCCGGTTCGAAGGACCATTAAATGTACGGGTGTACATTTGCTATTGCTGGGATTGGAGAGCCTGAATAAATGAAAGGCTTCTTGTTTCTATTTTTCCTCCTTTATTGCTAGGGCTGCTGTGTCTGAGCTCACTGTAGCTTACTATAAGCTGAGCTGAACTGAGCTGAACTGAATAACGAAAGCAAAACTACGCAGCTTTTATAGTAAAAATATGGGTGGGGAGTCTGGAACCTTTTAGAACCTCATACAATAGATGACCGTTTCTTTTTGATAGTAGCCGGTCATTTAGACGAGTTCCCACGGAGCGGAATTACTTTTCTAATTCTATAATTGTTTCCATAAACAATACGTCTATAGACAAAAGAGCGACCATTAGTTCGAATTTCCAAAGGCGCGGAATTGCTCTTTTGATCCTTTTAGAAAATAAATACATTTTAGAATGGACAATAGTCAAAGGACAACGTTAACAACCATTGTCTGAAGTTCGGGTTCTTTAAACATCCTGAGGTGGTAAAACATTTGGTGTCCAGAATCCCATTACCCCATTCAAACTTTACACAGTAATAATCATAAAGCAAATTGCAATACCCTAAATAAATTTCAAACAAAGCTTAAAACTATTTCCGTTCGCCGTCTCGTACAATCATCATCATTATTATCTAAGCGTAGTATCCCGGTTGCAACCTAAACTTCCGTTTCGGTGCCCGGAGTCCGCTTTCCGACTCTTTCTACTCCACTTTGCATGGTCTTCAGCATCCCTGGTAGTGAGCCCATTGGCACGCATACACCCTTTATGACGTCAAGCCAGCACTTTTTGGGTCTACCCCTCCTATCGGGGCCAGGCGGGGGCGGCATAGCCAGACATTTGTTTCCCACGTAATCATCCAGTTGTCGTAAAACATGGCCGTACCAACGGAGCCGACACTCCTGCAATTTATCCGCAATGTCACGGACATAAAGACTGCCGCAAATGCGGGTGTTTCTAAAGCTGTCCTTCCGCGTCACTTCACAGATTCACCGCAGCATATTCATCTCCGTGATACGCAGTTCTTGATTGTGTCGCTCTAACACCGCCCATGCTACACAGCCGTATAAAAGTTCGGACCGCTGTTGGCGACACAAAATCATTCCCCATCACTGTGGGAGTACACCAAGGATCGGTCCTTAGTCCGTTTCTGTTCAGCGTGGTATTAGACGTACTGTCAGATAGCATCAGAAAATCACATAACCAGTTCCCGTGGTTGCTCATGTATGCTGATGATATCGCGCTGGCAGATTCGGACAGGGGTAGGTTGGTGGGACGTGTGAAGGCGTGGAAGGAATCGCTTAAGAACGGCGGTCTGAAGCTCAACGTGGTGGTCTTCACCACATTGAGCTTCAGACCGGAAGACTTGGCCTGCAAGTCCACAGATCCCACATTCGTGCGTATAGGCGGCGATACAGTCAAACGCATGGAACAGATGAAATACTTGAAATCTGTATTTCACGCGTCTGGTAACATTGATTGCGACGTTATGGCATGCATTGCTGCCGCGTGGGCTAAATGGCGTGAGGTGACTGTTGTCATTTGTGACCCCAAAATACCGATTAAATTGAAGGGATAGGTCTATAAGACCATCATTAGGCCTGTCTTTTTATAAAGATGTGAAGCGTGGCCGGTGCTGAGGCGACACAAGCAGGCACTGCGAGTCACGGAGATGAATACGCTGCAGTAGATGAGTGTAATAACGTGGAAGGACTATGTTAGGAACTCTTGTATCTGCGGCAGCCTTCATGTCCGTGATATTGCGGATAAATTGTAGGAGCGTCGCCTTCGCTGGTATGGCCACGTTTTACGGCAACCGGTCACTTATGTAAGGAACAAATGTCTGGCCATGCCACCTCCGCCTGGCCCCGACAGGAGGGTTAGAACCAAAAAGTGCTGTCTTGACGTTGTAAGGATTGATATACGTGCCACAATGGACTGACCAACAGAGATGCCGAAGATCGTGCGAAGTGGAGAAGAAAAAGTCGGAAATCGGACCCCGGGCGCTGAAGCGAGAGTTTGGGCTGCAACCGATGTTCAACGTTAAGATGATGTTGAACAATTAACAAATCCTCTTAAACAATTGAACCTTTTAAAGAATTTTTGTGACATGAATATATTGTTGATATCCACAGTAAAATTATTATATCACTTGAAAAAGTTAATGATCATTTATCTTGTTATAGTTATACCAAAATTACCGTTTTACGTCCAACTAAATGATAATATATTACATTATAAAGTGGGTAAAACTGATATTAAGAGCGTTTGAAATAAACCACTAAAATAAACAAAAATATATAAAATACATTAAAATTGCTTAGTGCTTTTTGTTATTTAATTTTCATATTAATTTCCTATCTCATTGTGATTATTACCTATAAAAATGATCTGTGAAACAACTCACAAACGGATACGCCATAACAGAGTCGACAAGTATAATTTGTAATCTTCACACTATCACTACTACTATTACTGACAGACAGTGTGCTGACTGATAACGAAAGTGATCACTTCATAAAATAAATACTATATAATAATAATTAATAATAATATTTTTATAATATTTAATGACTGCCTACCTTCTGTTTTTACTGAAATAATAACGCAAAGACAATGTAGACTAAGATTAGTGATGTTACCGTAAACTTTAATTTAATCGATATATGGACGAAAAATGGACATATTTTTAATAATTGTACTAAAATCACTACATAAAAGTACATATTAGACTGAACATATTAGACGTCGACACAAGCGCAGTCAGCCTAAAATACCAGAATAAAACAGGTGCAAAACCAGAATGAGGAAGATAGTACAAGTTATGTCCAATGTTAGATGAATAGCATCATAAGGCTATGCTGCTATTCAGTCGACAAGTCTGGTAGGCACCAGGCTTGTTAAATTGTGAGCTCGACCAATTGACTAAATATATCGTTGAAATGACAAAACCACAAAATTATGAAACAAAATCTTACAGGTAAAAATAGAGATAAAAAAATAAAAAGTAAATACATCAGTAACCAAGTTATGTTTTTCTTCCGTACCAATAAACCGACTGAAGGTTAACTAAACATTGGTTTCACAAGGGCCAGTACAAAAGGCAGTATTCCTAACCGAAACATATCTGAAACGATTAAAAGCGTGAACTCATGGGTGGTGGTGGTGTTTATGTAACTATTTCCTTGTTACTATTATTTTAAATTAAGTTAATGTAAGTATTATTGCTATTAAAAGTATTCTAATTGTACACTTAGTACGATGGTAGAATGTGTTTACATTAATTTTAAGAATTCGATTCAACCCAAACCATCAGTTTGGGATTTAGCAGTCTGAGGAATCGAATAAATCTAGCACTATCCTATCACTATATTAATAGTAAAGAGAGGGTATTCAGTACTCACTTACAGTCATCGTTGGTGTTTGATACTAAGAACACTATCATTGCAGCTTTTTTTTCATTAGTTTCTTAGTAGTATATTTTTAATGTTATTATGTCGAGGGAAAGTGCCAAAAGTGTGCCCAAAGGAGTCCTCGTAAGTGTTGCACAGTTCATTTATTTTTGTATTAATATTATTTGTGATTGCAAAATTTTTATCTTTTTTTTTATTTAGCATATTATTTAAAAATATTCCAATTTTTAAATTGGATACTTGAAGGATCAAATCACTATAGAAAAAATTATTGGTAAATTTTTTCAAAAGGCACTTTTGATTAATAATTTTTTTTCCAAATTCTTTTTTAAATAATAACGACATTTTTTGTGCTGTGAATCCTTTTTTATATACATACGTAAAAATATTATTTGATAAAAGTTTATTAAAATTTATCATTTTGTTTTATATTGATTTTTGTAAGTGAACAAAAACGGAAAAGTCTAGTAAATGTTGGAGAATTAATTTTCACAGAAGTAACATTATTGCATGTTTTTGCATGTAACAAATGACATTAAATAACATTGGAAAACAATTTACATCATTTGTTTTTACATCGTTTGTATTATAATTGTTTTACCATATTGTTGTATTAGTAAAATAATGATTTAAAAAAATTCTATATTTGTTTGTCTGTTTTTTCATATTTAGCCTTTCAAATAATTAGTTAATGAATTATTTTCTTCGTAATTAGCATTTCTTTGTGACATATTATTTTTTTACATTAATATTTTCTTAACTTAAAAAAATGTTATAAATAATTTTTAAATCACAACATTTTTTTTCAAGAGCTAAGAAATTACAAGAACAGGCATCTACATCAAAGCGATAAAAATAAATCCATTTGTTATAACACTTTTACTTATACGAGGGTAGTCTGAAAAGATACAAGATATTTTTTCAGCATAGTTTTTTTTATTTTCATCATAGTCTCCGCGTAACTATTATACGCTTCTCCCAGCGATGCTCCCACCTCTGTAACCCGTCCAAATAGTACTCGGCTTTCTTTCTGCAAAATAAATGTTTACGAAGGTGATTGCCTCTTCATTTGATGAATATCACTGTCTTCTGAGCGCAACTTTTGGATGAGGAAACAAAAAGATGTCATTTGGGGCTAGATCTGGTGTGTAAAACGGATGGTCAAGTAATTCGTGGACTTTCGCCATGGTAACCGCTGAGGTGTAAGACGGTGCATTGTCTTGGTGAAACATGATTTTAATTTTCTGCAAATGTGGCCGTTTTGCCGCAAGTTCTGCCTTCAGCTTGTCAAGTAATGATGCGTAGTATGCTCCTGTAATGGTTTTTCCTTTTTGAAGATAATCGATTAAAATAACTCCATGACTATGACTATCCCAAAAAACAGTCGCCATCACTTTCCCAGCTGAAAAAATAGCTATTGCTTTTTTTGAAGCTGGTTCCACCCTTGCAATCCACTGTTTGGACTGTATTTTTGTTTCAGACGTATAACGGTGTATCCAAGTTTTATCTACAGTAATTATTCGGCGCCAAAACTCGGATTTATTGCGCCTAAACTGCGCCAACAGAGCGTTGGGAATGTTCATTCGAACACGTTTTTGGTTAAATGTGAGGAAACGCGGCACCCAACGCGCGGACAGTTTTCTCGTGTCTAAATGTTGATTTAATATCTGACTGAACACGTTCTTTTGACATGTTCTCTACTATCTCTCTTACTTTAATTCGGCGGTCATCTAGCACTGTTTGGTGAACTTGGCGATTTTTTCGTGGGTAGTTGCAGTTTTTGGACGTTTAAATTCAGCTGCCCAAAATTTCACTGTGGTATGATGTGGTATGGATGATGCAGAGTCCCCATACATAGAATCCAACTCATCTTTGATTTGCGTAGGCGTATTGCCTTTCAAAAACAAACATTTAATGACAGCTCGATACTCGATTTAGTCCATTTTCATAAAAACACTCACATCAACTCACACAAACGACTATTACATAATAACTGCGCATCCAAAATGGCTGAATCTTTGGTGAGTAACTGTCAACAGATGAACAACGAACTCCACCAGCTTTTATTTCCGAGTGCTACTATCTTCATGTTGAGGTCGGAATCTTTTCAGACCACCCTCGTAATAACACAAGACCGAAGTTCAACCGGACACTTGTTGTGTCAAGCAACAAATTAGTTTGACTCAAAAACTATAGGAGATACGATTACGATCATAAAATCATTTGCAATATTTTGTCTACTAATACATCCTCGTGATAAATTCTCCTAGATTTTATTCCGAATGGAATGAGCTATGGCACTTATTTTTAGGAGCTTTATCAAGAATAACACGTTTCTGAACTTGTTGACTAGCCTAATAGGACGAACGGAAAACACACTGCTTAGTTCAGATAAAAATAATTCAACGTTATATTACAGCGGTGAATGTCATGAATTGAAACTAACTGTTATACTTAAATTGAAACTAAAACAAAAAAAGCCCATGTGTCCCACTGTTGGGCTTGAACCTCACGTTAGAGGGAAGAGACAGCAGATCCGCCGCGCTTTTATTGGGCGGATTGGCGGGCTACACATACCGGTGACCTCGGTATGCAAGTTTGCTAACGATGTTTTCCTTTGCCTTCGCTACGTGGCAACTATGTTACGGTCTTTCGACGACCTCCGTGGCGTACCGGCTTATACATGTCGGCGCCCGTGCGGAAGTTACTGGTCCGATTCCCGTCCTTACTTATCCTTTGTATTTATTTACAAAAGTTCATTGTGATTACCCATAACACAAGTATACGCCACATGGCGGCGTGTCAATTTTTACAGTATACATACTGCATTATATGAACTTCGTGTGCTCGGGCGAGAATAAGTGCCTAAGCATGCTTCTGCTTAGGCACTTATTCTCGCCCCCACGACTTGAATCCCACGACGACACGCTCTGTCGTCGTGGGATTCAAACCCATGAGGCCTAGATTGTCCTTCGAGCATGATACCACTAAGCTTACCACCGGGATTTAATGGTGATGAAATGTTCTTTAGACACAGAGTTAGATATGTGATTCTGCAAATAAGCAATTATTACAGATGTTACTACTCGTATAATTTGAATTTATGTACAACAAAAACACCATAATATGATACTATACGAGTAATATAATAGAGAATTGACAATGTCTTCCGTGCTTTTAAGTGGCATAGACTCGTTTTCATGCTATCCGTTATTTGATTCGGGAGAGTAAGTGGAGTTAGCCGCAATGAGGGTTTGCCTCTTCATTTCAGACGCGGAGTGCAGCAGCGGCTTTGAAAGCCCGCGAGGAGGCCTGTATTCAGGAAAGACGGCTGGCCACTAGTACGTACTTATTCTTATGACGTATTCTCTTAGTGATTTTTGTTTACTTATTAGATTAAGATTTAGATGTTGTAATTAACCTTGTGTTGTGTTCCGGCATGAGTGACCCAAGTTCCTGTACCCATAAGGGACAGCAGCGTGTTCACGATGCCACTGGCGTTGCAAACACCCGGCGTTGCAGTAAAGTCACAAGATTAGATAATGATTCCATTTAGTAGGTAATACAAAATTATTTTAGTAAAAATTTCAACTTGAAACTGCTTTAAAAAAGCTTTAAAAATACACCAAAATTAAGATTCGTAAATTTTAAAATGAGTTAATAGGGATTGAATTTTTATAGTTGAAATATTTTAAGTCTTTTTTCACTTTTATTATGTACACGAGAAATACAATACTTTTAAACACTGTTAATTTTTTTCTTATCACTTTACTCATGTAAACCCACCTTATCCTTCACTTTAACCCAAACTATAACCTCTACACACTATCGTTCACTTTTACATAAGATAAGCAACAATAAATTTATATTTGACAATACATTTATATTTGACAAAAACTTCTACAATATACTTTAGAAAACACAACTCCATAACAACAACTGACATATATGAGGTTCCTGTTAAAATATTTTCCTTTTTACAAGTTTAGACAATCATTCTTATTATAATTCTCTCGTGGAGTACGTTTCGTATGTGGTACCAACAATTCCTATTTAAGTATACAGAATGATGTTTTGGCAACGAAACTAATAGATTATTGGCATACACGTCTCATTTGATTTGTATACTTTTACAGAGCCACGGACACGTTCTGAAGTAACTGACCGCCGTACACGCCGCGTGGTACAAGACTCGAAGTCCGTAAGTTTTTAATATACACTACTCTACATACAATATATAATACTGATTAACTACTAAACTAGATATGAATATGATATGATAAAGAATCTCGATTGTACAATATATTGCACATTATTTGAGTTATATCTCAATGGCATATTATATCAAGTGTATATCTAAGCGAGTGTCGTCGGGTGGTGGGCAGACTCAGTCCGAAAATAATAATAAAATATTTTCATAACATACTATATCTTTGTTTCTTGTTACACAGCAACCGGAGGCTGGTGCAATGACGGCTGCGGCTGCGGCGTCAGTCAGTCAAGGTAAGAGAAGAATTATTACTATTATAGAGATACATTTTTTATTGCTCAGAAACACCAGACAGGCTTACGGTCCACTCAATAGTAAACAGTTACCGTTGCCTACGGATGTTTGCGACGCTAGAGGCACCGCGAAAACGCTGTTGTTCTACAGGAGAACTGGAACGGCCCTATAAAACAGAAACACAATACAAAGTTATTATGGCGACGATGAAAACAGTGCAAGAGGGTATTACAGATAATCGGCGAAAGGGCGACAAAACAACCCACCCTAGCTACGTGGTAGGGCCTCAAGCCCATCTGGATGGCGATCACCTTTGGTCTTAAGTATGCCGCCATAATAACCTTGTGTTGTATTCCGGCATGAGTGACCCAAGTTCCTGTACCCATAAGGGACAGCAGCGTGTTCGCGATGCCACTGGCGTTGCAAACACCCGTAAGCGACGGTAACTGCTAAATTTTAAGCGGGCCGTCAGCCTGTCTGCTGTCTTACGGGATTAAAAAAAAGTCACAAGATTAGATAATGATTCCATTTAGTAGGTAATACACAATTATTGTAGTAAAGTTTCAACTTGAAACTGCTTTAAAAAAGCTTTAAAAATACACCAAAATTAAGATTCGTAAATTTGAAAATGAGTTAATAGGGATTGAATTTTTATAGTTGAAATATTTTAAGTCTTTTTTCACTTTTATTATGTACACGAGAAATACAATACTTTTAAACACTGTTAATTTTTTTCTTATCACTTTACTCATGTAAACCCACCTTATCCTTCACTTTGACCCAAACTATAACCTCTACACACTATCGTTCACTTTTACATAAGATAAGCAACAATAAATTTATATTTGACAATACATTTATATTTGACAAAAACTTCTACAATATACTTTAGAAAACACAACTCCATAACAACAACTGACATTTAAGAGGTTCCTGTTAAAATATTTTTCTTTTTACAAGTTTAGACAGTCATTCTTATTATAATTCTCTCGTGGAGTACGTTTCATATGTGGTACCAACAATTCCTATTTATGTATACAAAATGATGTTTTGGCAACGAAATTAATAAATTATTGGCATACACGTCTCATTGGATTTGTATACTTTTACAGAGCCACGGACACGTTCTGAAGTAACTGGCCGCCGTACACGCCGCGTGGTACAAGACTCGAAGTCCGTAAGTTTTTAATATACACTACTCTACATACAATATATAATACTGATTAACTACTAAACTAGATATGAATATGATATGATAAAGAATCTCGATTGTACAATATATTGCACATTATTTGAGTTATATCTCAATGGCATATTATATCAAGTGTATATCTAAGCGAGTGTCGTCGGGTGATGGGCAGACTCAGTCCGAAAATAATAATAAAATATTTTCATAACATACTATATCTTTGTTTCTTGTTACACAGCAAGCGGAGGCTGGTGCAATGACGGCTGCGGCTGCGGCGTCAGTCAGTCAGGGTAAGAGAAGAATTATTACTATTATAGAGATACACTTTTTATTGCTCAGAAACACCAGACAGGCTTACGGTCCACTCAATAGTAAACAGTTACCGTTGCCTACGGATGTTTGCGACGCTAGAGGCACCGCGAAAACGCTGTTGTTCTACAGGAGAACTGGAACGGCCCTATAATACAGAAACACAATACAAAGTTATTATGGCGACGATGAAAACAGTGCAAGAGGGTATTACAGATAATCGGCGAAAGGGCGACAAAACAACCCACCCTAGCTACGTGGTAGGGCCTCAAGCCCATCTGGATGGCGATCACCTTTGGTCTTAAGTATGCCGCCATAATAACCTTGTGTTGTGTTCCGGCATGAGTGACCCAAGTTCCTGTACCCATAAGGGACAGCAGCGTGTTCGCGATGCCACTGGCGTTGCAAACACCCGTAGGCGACGGTAACTGCTAAATTCTAAGCGGGCCGTCAGCCTGTCTGCTGTCCTACGGGATTAAAAAAAGTCACAAGATTAGATAATGATTCCATTTAGTAGGTAATACAAAATTATTTTAGTAAAATTTCAACTTGAAACTGCTTTAAAAAAACTTTAAAAATACACCAAAATTAAGATTCGTAAATTTTAAAATGAGTTAATAGGGATTGAATTTTTATAGTTGAAATATTTTAGTCTTTTTTCACTTTTATTATGTACACGATAAGTACAATACTTTTAAACACCGGGTAATTTTTTTCTTATCACTTTACTCACGTAAACCCACCTTATTCTTCACTTTAACCCAAACTATTATAACCTCTACACACTATCGTTCACTTTTACATAAGATAAGCAACAATAAATTTATATTTGACAATACATTTATATTTGACAAAAACTTCTACAATATACTTTAAAATCCCGTGATTCAGCATCATATCTTTGCGCTACTTTTAACTTTTATTTCTAACTTTTGTTAACTTATACGAATCTACACTAATTCACAACTCCATAACAACAACTGACATATATGAGGTTCCTGTTAAAAACTTTTTCTTTTTACAAGTTTAGACAGTCATTCTTATTATAATTCTCTCGTGGAGTACGTTTCATATGTGGTACCAACAATTCCTATTTATGTATACAAAATGATGTTTTGGCAAGGAAATTAATAGATTATTGGCATACACGTCTCATTGGATTTGTATACTTTTACAGAGCCACGGACACGTTCTGAAGTAACTGGCCGCCGTACACGCCGCGTGGTACAAGACTCGAAGTCCGTAAGTTTTTAATATACACTACTCTACATACAATATATAATACTGATTAACTACTAAACTAGATATGAATATGATATGATAAAGAATCTCAATTGTACAATATATTGCACATTATTTGAGTTATATCTCAGTGGCATATTATATCAAGTGTATATCTAAGCGAGTGTCGTCTTGTGATGGCCAGACTCAGTCCGAAAATAATAATAAAATATTTTCATAACATACTATATCTTTGTTTCTTGTTACACAGCAAGCGGAGGCTGGTGCAATGACGGCTGCGGCTGCGGCGTCTGTCAAATATAGGGGTAAGAGAAGAATTGTTATTATTATAGAGATACATTTTTTTATTGCTCAGAAACACCAGACAGGCTTACTGTCCACTCAATAGTAAACAGTTACCGTTGCCTACGGATGTTTGCGACGCCAGTGGCACCGCGAAAACGCTGTTGTTCTACAGGAGAACTGGAACGGCCCTATAATACAGAAACACAATACAAAGTTATTATGGCGACGATGAAAACAGTGCAAGAGGGTATTACAGATAATCGGCGAAAGGGCGACAAAACAACCCACCCTAGCTACGTGGTAGGGCCTCAAGCCCATCTGGATGGCGATCACCTTTGGTCTTAAGTATGCCGCCATAATAACCTTGTGTTGTGTTCCGGCATGAGTGACCCAAGTTCCTGTACCCATAAGGGACAGCAGCGTGTTCGCGATACCACTGGCGTTGCAAACACCCGTAGGCGACGGTAACTGCTAAATTCTAAGCGGGCCGTCAGCCTGTCTGCTGTCCTACGGGATTAAAAAAAGTCACAAGATTAGATAATGATTCCATTTAGTAGGTAATACAAAATTATTTTAGTAAAATTTCAACTTGAAACTGCTTTAAAAAAACTTTAAAAATACACCAAAATTAAGATTCGTAAATTTTAAAATGAGTTAATAGGGATTGAATTTTTATAGTTGAAATATTTTAAGTCTTTTTTCACTTTTATTATGTACACGATAAGTACAATACTTTTAAACACTGTTAATTTTTTTCTTATCACTTTACTCACGTAAACCCACCTTATCCTTCACTTTAACCCAAACTATTATAACCTCTACACACTATCGTTCACTTTTACATAAGATAAGCAACAATAAATTTATATTTGACAATACATTTATATTTGACAAAAACTTCTACAATACCTATATACTTTAAAATCCCGTGATTCAGCATCATATCTTTGCGCTACTTTTAACTTTTATTTCTAACTTTTGTTAACTTATACGAATCTACACTAATTCACAACTCCATAACAACAACTGACATATATGAGGTTCCTGTTAAAAACTTTTTCTTTTTACAAGTTTAGACAGTCATTCTTATTATAATTCTCTCGTGGAGTACGTTTCATATGTGGTACCAACAATTCCTATTTATGTATACAAAATGATGTTTTGGCAACGAAATTAATAGATTATTGGCATACACGTCTCATTGGATTTGTATACTTTTACAGAGCCACGGACACGTTCTGAAGTAACTGGCAGCCGTACACGCCGCGTGGTACAAGACTCGAAGTCCGTAAGTTTTTAATATACACTACTCTACATACAATATATAATACTGATTAACTACTAAACTAGATATGAATATGATATGATAAAAAATCTCGATTGTACAATATATTGCACATTATTTGAGTTATATCTCAATGGCATATTATATCAAGTGTATATCTAAGCGAGTGTCGTCTTGTGATGGCCAGACTCAGTCCGAAAATAATAATAAAATATTTTCATAACATACTATATCTTTGTTTCTTGTTACACAGCAAGCGGAGGCTGGTGCAATGACGGCTGCGGCTGCGGCGTCAGTCAGTCAGGGTAAGAGAAGAATTATTATTATTATAGAGATACATTTTTTTATTGCTCAGAAACACCAGACAGGCTTACTGTCCACTCAAAAGTAAACAGTTACCGTTGCCTACGGATGTTTGCGATGCTAGAGGCACCGCAAAAACGCTGTTGTTCTACAAGAGAACTATAATACAGAAACATAATACAAAGTTATTATGGCGACGATGAAAACAGTGCAAGAGGGTATTTTAATAATCGGCGAAAGGGCGACCAAACAACCCACCCTAGCTACGTGGTAGGGCCTCAAGCCCATCTGGATGGCGATCACCTTTGGTCTTAAGTATGCCACCATAATAACCTTGTGTTGTGTTTCGGCATTAGTGACCCAAGTTCCTGTACCCATAAGGGACAGCAGCGTGTTCCCGATGCCACTGGCGTTGCAAACACCCGGCGTTGCAGAAAAGTCACAAGATTAGATAATGATTCCATTTAGTAGGTAATACAAAATTATTTTAGTAAAAATTTCAACTTGAAACTGCTTTAAAAAAGCTTTAAAAATACACCAAAATTAAGATTCGTAAATTTTAAAATGAGTTAATAGGGATTGAATTTTTATAGTTGAAATATTTTAAGTCTTTTTTCACTTTTATTATGTACACGAGAAATACAATACTTTTAAACACTTTTAATTTTTTTCTTATCACTTTACTCATGTAAACCCACCTTATCCTTCACTTTAACCCAAACTATAACCTCTACACACTATCGTTCACTTTTACATAAGATAAGCAACAATAAATTTATATTTGACAATACATTTATATTTGACAAAAACTTCTACAATATACTTTAAAATCCCGTGATTCAGCATCATATCTTTGCGCTACTTTTAACTTTTATTTCTAACTTTTGTTAACTTATACGAATCTACACTAATTCACAACTCCATAACAACAACTGACATATATGAGGTTCCTGTTAAAAACTTTTTCTTTTTACAAGTTTAGACAGTCATTCTTATTATAATTCTCTCGTGGAGTACGTTTCATATGTGGTACCAACAATTCCTATTTATGTATACAAAATGATGTTTTGGCAACGAAATTAATAGATTATTGGCATACACGTCTAATTGGATTTGTATACTTTTACAGAGCCACGGACACGTTCTGAAGTAACTGGCCGCCGTACACGCCGCGTGGTACAAGACTCGAAGTCCGTAAGTTTTTAATATACACTGCTCTACATACAATATATAATACTGATTAACTACTAAACTAGATATGAATATGATATGATAAATAATCTCGATTGTACAATATATTGCACATTATTTGAGTTATATCTCAGTGGCATATTATATCAAGTGTATATCTAAGCGAGTGTCGTCGGGTGATGGGCAGACTCAGTCCGAAAATAATAATAAAATATTTTCATAACATACTATATCTTTGTTTCTTGTTACACAGCAAGCGGAGGCTGGTGCAATGACGGCTGCGGCTGCGGCGTCAGTCAGTCAGGGTAAGAGAAGAATTATTACTATTATAGAGATACACTTTTTATTGCTCAGAAACACCAGACAGGCTTACGGTCCACTCAATAGTAAACAGTTACCGTTGCCTACGGATGTTTGCGACGCTAGAGGCACCGCGAAAACGCTGTTGTTCTACAGGAGAACTGGAACGGCCCTATAATACAGAAACACAATACAAAGTTATTATGGCGACGATGAAAACAGTGCAAGAGGGTATTACAGATAATCGGCGAAAGGGCGACAAAACAACCCACCCTAGCTACGTGGTAGGGCCTCAAGCCCATCTGGATGGCGATCACCTTTGGTCTTAAGTATGCCGCCATAATAACCTTGTGTTGTGATCCGGCATTAGTGACCCAAGTTCCTGTACCCATAAGGGACAGCAGCGTGTTCGCGATGCCACTGGCGTTGCAAACACCCGTAAGCGACGGTAACTGCTAAATTTTAAGCGGGCCGTCAGCCTGTCTGCTGTCTTACGGGATTAAAAAAAAGTCACAAGATTAGATAATGATTCCATTTAGTAGGTAATACACAATTATTTTAGTAAAATTTCAACTTTAAACTGCTTAAAAAAAGCTTTAAAAATACACCAAAATTAAGATTCGTAAATTTGAAAATGAGTTAATAGGGATTGAATTTTTATAGTTGAAATATTTTAAGTCTTTTTTCACTTTTATTATGTACACGAGAAATACAATACTTTTAAACACTGTTAATTTTTTTCTTATCACTTTACTCATGTAAACCCACCTTATCCTTCACTTTAACCCAAACTATAACCTCTACACACTATCGTTCACTTTTACATAAGATAAGCAACAATAAATTTATATTTGACAATACATTTATATTTGACAAAAACTTCTAATATACTTTAGAAAACACAACTCCATAACAACAACTGACATATATGAGGTTCCTGTTAAAATATTTTCCTTTTTACAAGTTTAGACAGTCATTCTTATTATAATTCTCTCGTGGAGTACGTTTCGTATGTGGTACCAACAATTCCTATTTAAGTATACAGAATGATGTTTTGGCAACGAAACTAATAGATTATTGGCATACACGTCTCATTGGATTTGTATACTTTTACAGAGCCACGGACACGTTCTGAAGAAACTGGCCGCCGTACACGCCGCGTGGTACAAGACTCGAAGTCCGTAAGTTTTTAATATACACTACTCTACATACAATATATAATACTGATTAACTACTAATCTAGATATGAATATGATATGATAAAGAATCTCGATTGTACAATATATTGCACATTATTTGAGTTATATCTCAATGGCATATTATATCAAGTGTATATCTAAGCGAGTGTCGTCGGGTGATGGGCAGACTCAGTCCGAAAATAATAATAAAATATTTTCATAACATACTATATCTTTGTTTCTTGTTACACAGCAAGCAGAGGCTGGTGCAATGACGGCTGCGGCTGCGGCTTCAGTCAGTCAGGGTAAGAGAAGAATTATTATTATTATAGAGATACATTTTTTTATTGCTCAGAAACACCAGACAGGCTTACTGTCCACTCAATAGTAAACAGTTACCGTTGCCTACGGATGTTTGCGATGCTAGAGGCACCGCAAAAACGCTGTTGTTCTACAAGAGAACTATAATACAGAAACATAATACAAAGTTATTATGGCGACGATGAAAACAGTGCAAGAGGGTATTTTAATAATCGGCGAAAGGGCGACCAAACAACCCACCCTAGCTACGTGGTAGGGCCTCAAGCCCATCTGGATGGCGATCACCTTTGGTCTTAAGTATGCCACCATAATAACCTTGTGTTGTGTTCCGGCATTATTGACCCAAGTTCCTGTACCCATAAGGGACAGCAGCGTGTTCACGATGCCACTGGCGTTGCAAACACCCGGCGTTGCAGAAAAGTCACAAGATTAGATAATGATTCCATTTAGTAGGTAATACAAAATTATTTTAGTAAAAATTTCAACTTGAAACTGCTTTAAAAAAGCTTTAAAAATACACCAAAATTAAGATTCGTAAATTTGAAAATGAGTTAATAGGGATTGAATTTTTATAGTTGAAATATTTTAAGTCTTTTTTCACTTTTATTATGTACACGAGAAATACAATACTTTTAAACACTGTTAATTTTTTTCTTATCACTTTACTCATGTAAACCCACCTTATCCTTCACTTTGACCCAAACTATAACCTCTACACACTATCGTTCACTTTTACATAAGATAAGCAACAATAAATTTATATTTGACAATACATTTATATTTGACAAAAACTTCTACAATATACTTTAGAAAACACAACTCCATAACAACAACTGACATATATGAGGTTCCTGTTAAAATATTTTTCTTTTTACAAGTTTAGACAGTCATTCTTATTATAATTCTCTCGTGGAGTACGTTTCATATGTGGTACCAACAATTCCTATTTATGTATACAAAATGATGTTTTGGCAACGAAATTAATAAATTATTGGCATACACGTCTCATTGGATTTGTATACTTTTACAGAGCCACGGACACGTTCTGAAGAAACTAGCCGCCGTACACGCCGCGTGGTACAAGACTCGAAGTCCGTAAGTTTTTAATATACACTACTCTACATACAATATATAATACTGATTAACTACTAAACTAGATATGAATATGATATGATAAAGAATCTCGATTGTACAATATATTGCACATTATTTGAGTTATATCTCAATGGCATATTATATCAAGTGTATATCTAAGCGAGTGTCGTCGGGTGATGGGCAGACTCAGTCCGAAAATAATAATAAAATATTTTCATAACATACTATATCTTTGTTTCTTGTTACACAGCAAGCGGAGGCTGGTGCAATGACGGCTGCGGCTGCGGCGTCAGTCAGTCAGGGTAAGAGAAGAATTATTACTATTATAGAGATACATTTTTTATTGCTCAGAAACACCAGACAGGCTTACGGTCCACTCAATAGTAAACAGTTACCGTTGCCTACGGATGTTTGCGACGCTAGAGGCACCGCGAAAACGCTGTTGTTCTACAGGAGAACTGGAACCGCCCTATAATACAGAAACACAATACAAAGTTATTATGGCGACGATGAAAACAGTGCAAGAGGGTATTACAGATAATCGGCGAAAGGGCGACAAAACAACCCACCCTAGCTACGTGGTAGGGCCTCAAGCCCATCTGGATGGCGATCACCTTTGGTCTTAAGTATGCCGCCATAATAACCTTGTGTTGTGTTCCGGCATTAGTGACCCAAGTTCCTGTACCCATAAGGGACAGCAGCGTGTTCGCGATGCCACTGGCGTTGCAAACACCCGTAAGCGACGGTAACTGCTAAATTTTAAGCGGGCCGTCAGCCTGTCTGCTCTCTTACGGGATTAAAAAAAGTCACAAGATTAGATAATGATTCCATTTAGTAGGTAATACACAATTATTGTAGTAAAATTTCAACTTGAAACTGCTTTAAAAAAGCTTTAAAAATACACCAAAATTAAGATTCGTAAATTTGAAAATGAGTTAATAGGGATTGAATTTTTATAGTTGAAATATTTTAAGTCTTTTTTCACTTTTATTATGTACACGAGAAATACAATACTTTTAAACACTGTTAATTTTTTTCTTATCACTTTACTCATGTAAACCCACCTTATCCTTCACTTTAACCCAAACTATAACCTCTACACACTATCGTTCACTTTTACATAAGATAAGCAACAATAAATTTATATTTGACAATACATTTATATTTGACAAAAACTTCTACAATATACTTTAGAAAACACAACTCCATAACAACAACTGACATATATGAGGTTCCTGTTAAAATATTTTTCTTTTTACAAGTTTGGACAGTCATTCTTATTATAATTCTCTCGTGGAGTACGTTTCATATGTGGTACCAACAATTCCTATTTATGTATACAAAATGATGTTTTGGCAACGAAATTAATAAATTATTGGCATACACGTCTCATTGGATTTGTATACTTTTACAGAGCCACGGACACGTTCTGAAGAAACTGGCCGCCGTACACGCCGCGTGGTACAAGACTCGAAGTCCGTAAGTTTTTAATATACACTACTCTACATACAATATATAATACTGATTAACTACTAAACTAGATATGAATATGATATGATAAAGAATCTCGATTGTACAATATATTGCACATTATTTGAGTTATATCTCAATGGCATATTATATCAAGTGTATATCTAAGCGAGTGTCGTCGGGTGATGGGCAGACTCAGTCCGAAAATAATAATAAAATATTTTCATAACATACTATATCTTTGTTTCTTGTTACACAGCAAGCGGAGGCTGGTGCAATGACGGCTGCGGCTGCGGCGTCAGTCAGTCAGGGTAAGAGAAGAATTATTACTATTATAGAGATACATTTTTTATTGCTCAGAAACACCAGACAGGCTTACGGTCCACTCAATAGTAAACAGTTACCGTTGCCTACGGATGTTTGCGACGCTAGAGGCACCGCGAAAACGCTGTTGTTCTACAGGAGAACTGGAACGGCCCTATAATACAGAAACACAATACAAAGTTATTATGGCGACGATGAAAACAGTGCAAGAGGGTATTACAGATAATCGGCGAAAGGGCGACAAAACAACCCACCCTAGCTACGTGGTAGGGCCTCAAGCCCATCTGGATGGCGATCACCTTTGGTCTTAAGTATGCCGCCATAATGACCTTGTGTTGTGTTCCGGCATTAGTGACCCAAGTTCCTGTACCCATAAGGGACAGCAGCGTGTTCGCGATGCCACTGGCGTTGCAAACACCCGTAAGCGACGGTAACAGCTAAATTTTAAGCGGGCCGTCAGCCTGTCTGCTGTCTTACGGGATTAAAAAAAAGTCACAAGATTAGATAATGATTCCATTTAGTAGGTAATACACAATTATTGTAGTAAAATTTCAACTTGAAACTGCTTTAAAAAAGCTTTAAAAATACACCAAAATTAAGATTCGTAAATTTGTAAATGAGTTAATAGGGATTGAATTTTTATAGTTGAAATATTTTAAGTCTTTTTTCACTTTTATTATGTACACGAGAAATGCAATACTTTTAAACACTGTTAATTTTTTTCTTATCACTTTACTCATGTAAACCCACCTTATCCTTCACTTTAACCCAAACTATAATCTCTACACACTATCGTTCACTTTTACATAAGATAAGCAACAATAAATTTATATTTGACAATACATTTATATTTGACAAAAACTTCTACAATATACTTTAGAAAACACAACTCCATAACAACAACTGACATATATGAGGTTCCTGTTAAAATATTTTTCTTTTTACAAGTTTAGACAGTCATTCTTATTATAATTCTCTCGTGGAGTACGTTTCATATGTGGTACCAACAATTCCTATTTATGTATACAAAATGATGTTTTGGCAACGAAATTAATAAATTATTGGCATACACGTCTCATTGGATTTGTATACTTTTACAGAGCCACGGACACGTTCTGAAGAAACTGGCCGCCGTACACGCCGCGTGGTACAAGACTCGAAGTCCGTAAGTTTTTAATATACACTACTCTACATACAATATATAATACTGATTAACTACTAAACTAGATATGAATATGATATGATAAAGAATCTCGATTGTACAATATATTGCACATTATTTGAGTTATATCTCAATGGCATATTATATCAAGTGTATATCTAAGCGAGTGTCGTCGGGTGATGGGCAGACTCAGTCCGAAAATAATAATAAAATATTTTCATAACATACTATATCTTTGTTTCTTGTTACACAGCAAGCGGAGGCTGGTGCAATGACGGCTGCGGCTGCGGCGTCAGTCAGTCAGGGTAAGAGAAGAATTATTACTATTATAGAGATACATTTTTTATTGCTCAGAAACACCAGACAGGCTTACGGTCCACTCAATAGTAAACAGTTACCGTTGCCTACGGATGTTTGCGACGCTAGAGGCACCGCGAAAACGCTGTTGTTCTACAGGAGAACTGGAACGGCCCTATAATACAGAAACACAATACAAAGTTATTATGGCGACGATGAAAACAGTGCAAGAGGGTATTACAGATAATCGGCGAAAGGGCGACAAAACAACCCACCCTAGCTACGTGGTAGGGCCTCAAGCCCATCTGGATGGCGATCACCTTTGGTCTTAAGTATGCCGCCATAATGACCTTGTGTTGTGTTCCGGCATTAGTGACCCAAGTTCCTGTACCCATAAGGGACAGCAGCGTGTTCGCGATGCCACTGGCGTTGCAAACACCCGTAAGCGACGGTAACTGCTAAATTTTAAGCGGGCCGTCAGCCTGTCTGCTGTCTTACGGGATTAAAAAAAAGTCACAAGATTAGATAATGATTCCATTTAGTAGGTAATACACAATTATTGTAGTAAAATTTCAACTTGAAACTGCTTTAAAAAAGCTTTAAAAATACACCAAAATTAAGATTCGTAAATTTGAAAATGAGTTAATAGGGATTGAATTTTTATAGTTGAAATATTTTAAGTCTTTTTTCACTTTTATTATGTACACGAGAAATACAATACTTTTAAACACTGTTAATTTTTTTCTTATCACTTTACTCATGTAAACCCACCTTATCCTTCACTTTGACCCAAACTATAACCTCTACACACTATCGTTCACTTTTACATAAGATAAGCAACAATAAATTTATATTTGACAATACATTTATATTTGACAAAAACTTCTACAATATACTTTAGAAAACACAACTCCATAACAACAACTGACATATATGAGGTTCCTGTTAAAATATTTTTCTTTTTACAAGTTTAGACAGTCATTCTTATTATAATTCTCTCGTGGAGTACGTTTCATATGTGGTACCAACAATTCCTATTTATGTATACAAAATGATGTTTTGGCAACGAAATTAATAAATTATTGGCATACACGTCTCATTGGATTTGTATACTTTTACAGAGCCACGGACACGTTCTGAAGAAACTGGCCGCCGTACACGCCGCGTGGTACAAGACTCGAAGTCCGTAAGTTTTTAATATACACTACTCTACATACAATATATAATACTGATTAACTACTAAACTAGATATGAATATGATATGATAAAGAATCTCGATTGTACAATATATTGCACATTATTTGAGTTATATCTCAATGGCATATTATATCAAGTGTATATCTAAGCGAGTGTCGTCGGGTGATGGGCAGACTCAGTCCGAAAATAATAATAAAATATTTTCATAACATACTATATCTTTGTTTCTTGTTACACAGCAAGCGGAGGCTGGTGCAATGACGGCTGCGGCTGCGGCGTCAGTCAGTCAGGGTAAGAGAAGAATTATTACTATTATAGAGATACACTTTTTATTGCTCAGAAACACCAGACAGGCTTACGGTCCACTCAATAGTAAACAGTTACCGTTGCCTACGGATGTTTGCGACGCTAGAGGCACCGCGAAAACGCTGTTGTTCTACAGGAGAACTGGAACGGCCCTATAATACAGAAACACAATACAAAGTTATTATGGCGACGATGAAAACAGTGCAAGAGGGTATTACAGATAATCGGCGAAAGGGCGACAAAACAACCCACCCTAGCTACGTGGTAGGGCCTCAAGCCCATCTGGATGGCGATCACCTTTGGTCTTAAGTATGCCGCCATAATAACCTTGTGTTGTGTTCCGGCATTAGTGACCCAAGTTCCTGAACCCATAAGGGACAGCAGCGTGTTCGCGATGCCACTGGCGTTGCAAACACCCGTAAGCGACGGTAACTGCTAAATTTTAAGCGGGCCGTCAGCCTGTCTGCTGTCTTACGGGATTAAAAAAAAGTCACAAGATTAGATAATGATTCCATTTAGTAGGTAATACACAATTATTGTAGTAAAATTTCAACTTGAAACTGCTTTAAAAAAGCTTTAAAAATACACCAAAATTAAGATTCGTAAATTTGAAAATGAGTTAATAGGGATTGAATTTTATAGTTGAAATATTTTAAGTCTTTTTTCACTTTTATTATGTACACGAGAAATACAATACTTTTAAACACTGTTAATTTTTTTCTTATCACTTTACTCATGTAAACCCACCTTATCCTTCACTTTAACCCAAACTATAACCTCTACACACTATCGTTCACTTTTACATAAGATAAGCAACAATAAATTTATATTTGACAATACATTTATATTTGACAAAAACTTCTACAATATACTTTAGAAAACACAACTCCATAACAACAACTGACATATATGAGGTTCCTGTTAAAATATTTTTCTTTTTACAAGTTTAGACAGTCATTTTTATTATAATTCTCTCGTGGAGTACGTTTCATATGTGGTACCAACAATTCCTATTTATGTATACAAAATGATGTTTTGGCAACGAAATTAATAAATTATTGGCATACACGTCTCATTGGATTTGTATACTTTTACAGAGCCACGGACACGTTCTGAAGAAACTGGCCGCCGTACACGCCGCGTGGTACAAGACTCGAAGTCCGTAAGTTTTTAATATACACTACTCTACATACAATATATAATACTGATTAACTACTAAACTAGATATGAATATGATATGATAAAGAATCTCGATTGTACAATATATTGCACATTATTTGAGTTATATCTCAATGGCATATTATATCAAGTGTATATCTAAGCGAGTGTCGTCGGGTGATGGGCAGACTCAGTCCGAAAATAATAATAAAATATTTTCATAACATACTATATCTTTGTTTCTTGTTACACAGCAAGCGGAGGCTGGTGCAATGACGGCTGCGGCTGCGGCGTCAGTCAGTCAGGGTAAGAGAAGAATTATTACTATTATAGAGATACACTTTTTATTGCTCAGAAACACCAGACAGGCTTACGGTCCACTCAATAGTAAACAGTTACCGTTGCCTACGGATGTTTGCGACGCTAGAGGCACCGCGAAAACGCTGTTGTTCTACAGGAGAACTGGAACGGCCCTATAATACAGAAACACAATACAAAGTTATTATGGCGACGATGAAAACAGTGCAAGAGGGTATTACAGATAATCGGCGAAAGGGCGACAAAACAACCCACCCTAGCTACGTGGTAGGGCCTCAAGCCCATCTGGATGGCGATCACCTTTGGTCTTATGTATGCCACCATAATAACCTTGTGTTGTGTTCCGGCATTAGTGACCCAAGTTCCTGTACCCATAAGGGACAGCAGCGTGTTCGCGATGCCACTGGCGTTGCAAACACCCGTAAGCGACGGTAACTGCTAAATTTTAAGCGGGCCGTCAGCCTGTCTGCTGTCTTACGGGATTAAAAAAAAGTCACAAGATTAGATAATGATTCCATTTAGTAGGTAATACACAATTATTGTAGTAAAATTTCAACTTGAAACTGCTTTAAAAAAACACCAAAATTAAGATTCGTAAATTTGAAAATGAGTTAATAGGGATTGAATTTTTATAGTTGAAATATTTTAAGTCTTTTTTCACTTTTATTATGTACACGAGAAATACAATACTTTTAAACACTGTTTATTTTTTTCTTATCACTTTACTCATGTAAACCCACCTTATCCTTCACTTTAACCCAAACTATAACCTCTACACACTATCGTTCACTTTTACATAAGATAAGCAACAATAAATTTATATTTGACAATACATTTATATTTGACAAAAACTTCTACAATATACTTTAGAAAACACAACTCCATAACAACAACTGACATATATGAGGTTCCTGTTAAAATATTTTTCTTTTTACAAGTTTAGACAGTCATTCTTATTATAATTCTCTCGTGGAGTACGTTTCATATGTGGTACCAACAATTCCTATTTATGTATACAAAATGATGTTTTGGCAACGAAATTAATAAATTATTGGCATACACGTCTCATTGGATTTGTATACTTTTACAGAGCCACGGACACGTTCTGAAGAAACTGGCCGCCGTACACGCCGCGTGGTACAAGACTCGAAGTCCGTAAGTTTTTAATATACACTACTCTACATACAATATATAATACTGATTAACTACTAAACTAGATATGAATATGATATGATAAAGAATCTCGATTGTACAATATATTGCACATTATTTGAGTTATATCTCAATGGCATATTATATCAAGTGTATATCTAAGCGAGTGTCGTCGGGTGATGGGCAGACTCAGTCCGAAAATAATAATAAAATATTTTCATAACATACTATATCTTTGTTTCTTGTTACACAGCAAGCGGAGGCTGGTGCAATGACGGCTGCGGCTGCGGCGTCAGTCAGTCAGGGTAAGAGAAGAATTATTACTATTATAGAGATACACTTTTTATTGCTCAGAAACACCAAACAGGCTTACGGTCCACTCAATAGTAAACAGTTACCGTTGCCTACGGATGTTTGCGACGCTAGAGGCACCGCGAAAACGCTGTTGTTCTACAGGAGAACTGGAACGGCCCTATAATACAGAAACACAATACAAAGTTATTATGGCGACGATGAAAACAGTGCAAGAGGGTATTACAGATAATCGGCGAAAGGGCGACAAAACAACCCACCCTAGCTACGTGGTAGGGCCTCAAGCCCATCTGGATGGCGATCACCTTTGGTCTTAAGTAAGCCGCCATAATGACCTTGTGTTGTGTTCCGGCATTAGTGACCCAAGTTCCTGTACCCATAAGGGACAGCAGCGTGTTCGCGATGCCACTGGCGTTGCAAACACCCGTAAGCGACGGTAACTGCTAAATTTTATGCGGGCCGTCAGCCTGTCTGCTGTCTTACGGGATTAAAAAAAAGTCACAAGATTAGATAATGATTCCATTTAGTAGGTAATACACAATTATTGTAGTAAAATTTCAACTTGAAACTGCTTTAAAAAAACACCAAAATTAAGATTCGTAAATTTGAAAATGAGTTAATAGGGATTGAATTTTTATAGTTGAAATATTTTAAGTCTTTTTTCACTTTTATTATGTACACGAGAAATACAATACTTTTAAACACTGTTTATTTTTTTCTTATCACTTTACTCATGTAAACCCACCTTATCCTTCACTTTAACCCAAACTATAACCTCTACACACTATCGTTCACTTTTACATAAGATAAGCAACAATAAATTTATATTTGACAATACATTTATATTTGACAAAAACTTCTACAATATACTTTAGAAAACACAACTCCATAACAACAACTGACATATATGAGGTTCCTGTTAAAATATTTTTCTTTTTACAAGTTTAGACAGTCATTCTTATTATAATTCTCTCGTGGAGTACGTTTCATATGTGGTACCAACAATTCCTATTTATGTATACAAAATGATGTTTTGGCAACGAAATTAATAAATTATTGGCATACACGTCTCATTGGATTTGTATACTTTTACAGAGCCACGGACACGTTCTGAAGAAACTGGCCGCCGTACACGCCGCGTGGTACAAGACTCGAAGTCCGTAAGTTTTTAATATACACTACTCTACATACAATATATAATACTGATTAACTACTAAACTAGATATGAATATGATATGATAAAGAATCTCGATTGTACAATATATTGCACATTATTTGAGTTATATCTCAATGGCATATTATATCAAGTGTATATCTAAGCGAGTGTCGTCGGGTGATGGGCAGACTCAGTCCGAAAATAATAATAAAATATTTTCATAACATACTATATCTTTGTTTCTTGTTACACAGCAAGCGGAGGCTGGTGCAATGACGGCTGCGGCTGCGGCGTCAGTCAGTCAGGGTAAGAGAAGAATTATTACTATTATAGAGATACACTTTTTATTGCTCAGAAACACCAAACAGGCTTACGGTCCACTCAATAGTAAACAGTTACCGTTGCCTACGGATGTTTGCGACGCTAGAGGCACCGCGAAAACGCTGTTGTTCTACAGGAGAACTGGAACGGCCCTATAATACAGAAACACAATACAAAGTTATTATGGCGACGATGAAAACAGTGCAAGAGGGTATTACAGATAATCGGCGAAAGGGCGACAAAACAACCCACCCTAGCTACGTGGTAGGGCCTCAAGCCCATCTGGATGGCGATCACCTTTGGTCTTAAGTAAGCCGCCATAATGACCTTGTGTTGTGTTCCGGCATTAGTGACCCAAGTTCCTGTACCCATAAGGGACAGCAGCGTGTTCGCGATGCCACTGGCGTTGCAAACACCCGTAAGCGACGGTAACTGCTAAATTTTATGCGGGCCGTCAGCCTGTCTGCTGTCTTACGGGATTAAAAAAAAGTCACAAGATTAGATAATGATTCCATTTAGTAGGTAATACACAATTATTGTAGTAAAATTTCAACTTGAAACTGCTTTAAAAAAACACCAAAATTAAGATTCGTAAATTTGAAAATGAGTTAATAGGGATTGAATTTTTATAGTTGAAATATTTTAAGTCTTTTTTCACTTTTATTATGTACACGAGAAATACAATACTTTTAAACACTGTTAATTTTTTTCTTATCACTTTACTCATGTAAACCCACCTTATCCTTCACTTTGACCCAAACTATAACCTCTACACACTATCGTTCACTTTTACATAAGATAAGCAACAATAAATTTATATTTGACAATACATTTATATTTGACAAAAACTTCTACAATATACTTTAGAAAACACAACTCCATAACAACAACTGACATTTAAGAGGTTCCTGTTAAAATATTTTTCTTTTTACAAGTTTAGACAGTCATTCTTATTATAATTCTCTCGTGGAGTACGTTTCATATGTGGTACCAACAATTCCTATTTATGTATACAAAATGATGTTTTGGCAACGAAATTAATAAATTATTGGCATACACGTCTCATTGGATTTGTATACTTTTACAGAGCCACGGACACGTTCTGAAGTAACTGGCCGCCGTACACGCCGCGTGGTACAAGACTCGAAGTCCGTAAGTTCTTAATATACACTACTCTACATACAATATATAATACTGATTAACTACTAAACTAGATATGAATATGATATGATAAAGAATCTCGATTGTACAATATATTGCACATTATTTGAGTTATATCTCAATGGCATATTATATCAAGTGTATATCTAAGCGAGTGTCGTCGGGTGATGGGCAGACTCAGTCCGAAAATAATAATAAAATATTTTCATAACATACTATATCTTTGTTTCTTGTTACACAGCAAGCGGAGGCTGGTGCAATGACGGCTGCGGCTGCGGCGTCAGTCAGTCAGGGTAAGAGAAGAATTATTACTATTATAGAGATACACTTTTTATTGCTCAGAAACACCAAACAGGCTTACGGTCCACTCAATAGTAAACAGTTACCGTTGCCTACGGATGTTTGCGACGCTAGAGGCACCGCGAAAACGCTGTTGTTCTACAGGAGAACTGGAACGGCCCTATAATACAGAAACACAATACAAAGTTATTATGGCGACGATGAAAACAGTGCAAGAGGGTATTACAGATAATCGGCGAAAGGGCGACAAAACAACCCACCCTAGCTACGTGGTAGGGCCTCAAGCCCATCTGGATGGCGATCACCTTTGGTCTTAAGTATGCCGCCATAATGACCTTGTGTTGTGTTCCGGCATTAGTGACCCAAGTTCCTGTACCCATAAGGGACAGCAGCGTGTTCGCGATGCCACTGGCGTTGCAAACACCCGTAAGCGACGGTAACTGCTAAATTTTAAGCGGGCCGTCAGCCTGTCTGCTGTCTTACGGGATTAAAAAAAAGTCACAAGATTAGATAATGATTCCATTTAGTAGGTAATACACAATTATTGTAGTAAAATTTCAACTTGAAACTGCTTTAAAAAAACACCAAAATTAAGATTCGTAAATTTGAAAATGAGTTAATAGGGATTGAATTTTTATAGTTGAAATATTTTAAGTCTTTTTTCACTTTTATTATGTACACGAGAAATACAATACTTTTAAACACTGTTAATTTTTTTCTTATCACTTTACTCATGTAAACCCACCTTATCCTTCACTTTGACCCAAACTATAACCTCTACACACTATCGTTCACTTTTACATAAGATAAGCAACAATAAATTTATATTTGACAATACATTTATATTTGACAAAAACTTCTACAATATACTTTAGAAAACACAACTCCATAACAACAACTGACATTTAAGAGGTTCCTGTTAAAATATTTTTCTTTTTACAAGTTTAGACAGTCATTCTTATTATAATTCTCTCGTGGAGTACGTTTCATATGTGGTACCAACAATTCCTATTTATGTATACAAAATGATGTTTTGGCAACGAAATTAATAAATTATTGGCATACACGTCTCATTGGATTTGTATACTTTTACAGAGCCACGGACACGTTCTGAAGTAACTGGCCGCCGTACACGCCGCGTGGTACAAGACTCGAAGTCCGTAAGTTCTTAATATACACTACTCTACATACAATATATAATACTGATTAACTACTAAACTAGATATGAATATGATATGATAAAGAATCTCGATTGTATATCGATTATATATTGCACATTATTTGAGTTATATCTCAATGGCATATTATATCAAGTGTATATCTAAGCGAGTGTCGTCGGGTGATGGGCAGACTCAGTCCGAAAATAATAATAAAATATTTTCATAACATACTATATCTTTGTTTCTTGTTACACAGCAACCGGAGGCTGGTGTAATGACGGCTGCGGCTGCGGCGTCAGTCAGTCAGGGTAAGAGAAGAATTATTACTATTATAGAGATACATTTTTTATTGCTCAGAAACACCAGACAGGCTTACGGTCCACTCAATAGTAAACAGTTACCGTTGCCTACGGATGTTTGCGACGCTAGAGGCACCGCGAAAACGCTGTTGTTCTACAGGAGAACTGGAACGGCCCTATAATACAGAAACACAATACAAAGTTATTATGGCGACGATGAAAACAGTGCAAGAGGGTATTACAGATAATCGGCGAAAGGGCGACAAAACAACCCACCCTAGCTACGTGGTAGGGCCTCAAGCCCATCTGGATGGCGATCACCTTTGGTCTTAAGTATGCCGCCATAATGACCTTGTGTTGTGTTCCGGCATTAGTGACCCAAGTTCCTGTACCCATAAGGGACAGCAGCGTGTTCGCGATGCCACTGGCGTTGCAAACACCCGTAAGCGACGGTAACTGCTAAATTTTAAGCGGGCCGTCAGCCTGTCTGCTGTCTTACGGGATTAAAAAAAAGTCACAAGATTAGATAATGATTCCATTTAGTAGGTAATACACAATTATTGTAGTAAAATTTCAACTTGAAACTGCTTTAAAAAAACACCAAAATTAAGATTCGTAAATTTGAAAATGAGTTAATAGGGATTGAATTTTTATAGTTGAAATATTTTAAGTCTTTTTTCACTTTTATTATGTACACGAGAAATACAATACTTTTAAACACTGTTTATTTTTTTCTTATCACTTTACTCATGTAAACCCACCTTATCCTTCACTTTAACCCAAACTATAACCTCTACACACTATCGTTCACTTTTACATAAGATAAGCAACAATAAATTTATATTTGACAATACATTTATATTTGACAAAAACTTCTACAATATACTTTAGAAAACACAACTCCATAACAACAACTGACATATATGAGGTTCCTGTTAAAATATTTTTCTTTTTACAAGTTTAGACAGTCATTCTTATTATAATTCTCTCGTGGAGTACGTTTCATATGTGGTACCAACAATTCCTATTTATGTATACAAAATGATGTTTTGGCAACGAAATTAATAAATTATTGGCATACACGTCTCATTGGATTTGTATACTTTTACAGAGCCACGGACACGTTCTGAAGAAACTGGCCGCCGTACACGCCGCGTGGTACAAGACTCGAAGTCCGTAAGTTTTTAATATACACTACTCTACATACAATATATAATACTGATTAACTACTAAACTAGATATGAATATGATATGATAAAGAATCTCGATTGTACAATATATTGCACATTATTTGAGTTATATCTCAATGGCATATTATATCAAGTGTATATCTAAGCGAGTGTCGTCGGGTGATGGGCAGACTCAGTCCGAAAATAATAATAAAATATTTTCATAACATACTATATCTTTGTTTCTTGTTACACAGCAAGCGGAGGCTGGTGCAATGACGGCTGCGGCTGCGGCGTCAGTCAGTCAGGGTAAGAGAAGAATTATTACTATTATAGAGATACACTTTTTATTGCTCAGAAACACCAAACAGGCTTACGGTCCACTCAATAGTAAACAGTTACCGTTGCCTACGGATGTTTGCGACGCTAGAGGCACCGCGAAAACGCTGTTGTTCTACAGGAGAACTGGAACGGCCCTATAATACAGAAACACAATACAAAGTTATTATGGCGACGATGAAAACAGTGCAAGAGGGTATTACAGATAATCGGCGAAAGGGCGACAAAACAACCCACCCTAGCTACGTGGTAGGGCCTCAAGCCCATCTGGATGGCGATCACCTTTGGTCTTAAGTATGCCGCCATAATGACCTTGTGTTGTGTTCCGGCATTAGTGACCCAAGTTCCTGTACCCATAAGGGACAGCAGCGTGTTCGCGATGCCACTGGCGTTGCAAACACCCGTAAGCGACGGTAACTGCTAAATTTTAAGCGGGCCGTCAGCCTGTCTGCTGTCTTACGGGATTAAAAAAAAGTCACAAGATTAGATAATGATTCCATTTAGTAGGTAATACACAATTATTGTAGTAAAATTTCAACTTGAAACTGCTTTAAAAAAACACCAAAATTAAGATTCGTAAATTTGAAAATGAGTTAATAGGGATTGAATTTTTATAGTTGAAATATTTTAAGTCTTTTTTCACTTTTATTATGTACACGAGAAATACAATACTTTTAAACACTGTTAATTTTTTTCTTATCACTTTACTCATGTAAACCCACCTTATCCTTCACTTTGACCCAAACTATAACCTCTACACACTATCGTTCACTTTTACATAAGATAAGCAACAATAAATTTATATTTGACAATACATTTATATTTGACAAAAACTTCTACAATATACTTTAGAAAACACAACTCCATAACAACAACTGACATTTAAGAGGTTCCTGTTAAAATATTTTTCTTTTTACAAGTTTAGACAGTCATTCTTATTATAATTCTCTCGTGGAGTACGTTTCATATGTGGTACCAACAATTCCTATTTATGTATACAAAATGATGTTTTGGCAACGAAATTAATAAATTATTGGCATACACGTCTCATTGGATTTGTATACTTTTACAGAGCCACGGACACGTTCTGAAGTAACTGGCCGCCGTACACGCCGCGTGGTACAAGACTCGAAGTCCGTAAGTTCTTAATATACACTACTCTACATACAATATATAATACTGATTAACTACTAAACTAGATATGAATATGATATGATAAAGAATCTCGATTGTACAATATATTGCACATTATTTGAGTTATATCTCAATGGCATATTATATCAAGTGTATATCTAAGCGAGTGTCGTCGGGTGATGGGCAGACTCAGTCCGAAAATAATAATAAAATATTTTCATAACATACTATATCTTTGTTTCTTGTTACACAGCAAGCGGAGGCTGGTGCAATGACGGCTGCGGCTGCGGCGTCAGTCAGTCAGGGTAAGAGAAGAATTATTACTATTATAGAGATACACTTTTTATTGCTCAGAAACACCAAACAGGCTTACGGTCCACTCAATAGTAAACAGTTACCGTTGCCTACGGATGTTTGCGACGCTAGAGGCACCGCGAAAACGCTGTTGTTCTACAGGAGAACTGGAACGGCCCTATAATACAGAAACACAATACAAAGTTATTATGGCGACGATGAAAACAGTGCAAGAGGGTATTACAGATAATCGGCGAAAGGGCGACAAAACAACCCACCCTAGCTACGTGGTAGGGCCTCAAGCCCATCTGGATGGCGATCACCTTTGGTCTTAAGTATGCCGCCATAATGACCTTGTGTTGTGTTCCGGCATTAGTGACCCAAGTTCCTGTACCCATAAGGGACAGCAGCGTGTTCGCGATGCCACTGGCGTTGCAAACACCCGTAAGCGACGGTAACTGCTAAATTTTAAGCGGGCCGTCAGCCTGTCTGCTGTCTTACGGGATTAAAAAAAAGTCACAAGATTAGATAATGATTCCATTTAGTAGGTAATACACAATTATTGTAGTAAAATTTCAACTTGAAACTGCTTTAAAAAAACACCAAAATTAAGATTCGTAAATTTGAAAATGAGTTAATAGGGATTGAATTTTTATAGTTGAAATATTTTAAGTCTTTTTTCACTTTTATTATGTACACGAGAAATACAATACTTTTAAACACTGTTAATTTTTTTCTTATCACTTTACTCATGTAAACCCACCTTATCCTTCACTTTGACCCAAACTATAACCTCTACACACTATCGTTCACTTTTACATAAGATAAGCAACAATAAATTTATATTTGACAATACATTTATATTTGACAAAAACTTCTACAATATACTTTAGAAAACACAACTCCATAACAACAACTGACATTTAAGAGGTTCCTGTTAAAATATTTTTCTTTTTACAAGTTTAGACAGTCATTCTTATTATAATTCTCTCGTGGAGTACGTTTCATATGTGGTACCAACAATTCCTATTTATGTATACAAAATGATGTTTTGGCAACGAAATTAATAAATTATTGGCATACACGTCTCATTGGATTTGTATACTTTTACAGAGCCACGGACACGTTCTGAAGTAACTGGCCGCCGTACACGCCGCGTGGTACAAGACTCGAAGTCCGTAAGTTCTTAATATACACTACTCTACATACAATATATAATACTGATTAACTACTAAACTAGATATGAATATGATATGATAAAGAATCTCGATTGTATATCGATTATATATTGCACATTATTTGAGTTATATCTCAATGGCATATTATATCAAGTGTATATCTAAGCGAGTGTCGTCGGGTGATGGGCAGACTCAGTCCGAAAATAATAATAAAATATTTTCATAACATACTATATCTTTGTTTCTTGTTACACAGCAACCGGAGGCTGGTGTAATGACGGCTGCGGCTGCGGCGTCAGTCAGTCAGGGTAAGAGAAGAATTATTACTATTATAGAGATACATTTTTTATTGCTCAGAAACACCAGACAGGCTTACGGTCCACTCAATAGTAAACAGTTACCGTTGCCTACGGATGTTTGCGACGCTAGAGGCACCGCGAAAACGCTGTTGTTCTACAGGAGAACTGGAACGGCCCTATAATACAGAAACACAATACAAAGTTATTATGGCGACGATGAAAACAGTGCAAGAGGGTATTACAGATAATCGGCGAAAGGGCGACAAAACAACCCACCCTAGCTACGTGGTAGGGCCTCAAGCCCATCTGGATGGCGATCACCTTTGGTCTTAAGTATGCCGCCATAATGACCTTGTGTTGTGTTCCGGCATTAGTGACCCAAGTTCCTGTACCCATAAGGGACAGCAGCGTGTTCGCGATGCCACTGGCGTTGCAAACACCCGTAAGCGACGGTAACTGCTAAATTTTAAGCGGGCCGTCAGCCTGTCTGCTGTCTTACGGGATTAAAAAAAAGTCACAAGATTAGATAATGATTCCATTTAGTAGGTAATACACAATTATTGTAGTAAAATTTCAACTTGAAACTGCTTTAAAAAAGCTTTAAAAATACACCAAAATTAAGATTCGTAAATTTGAAAATGAGTTAATAGGGATTGAATTTTTATAGTTGAAATATTTTAAGTCTTTTTTCACTTTTATTATGTACACGAGAAATACAATACTTTTAAACACTGTTAATTTTTTTCTTATCACTTTACTCATGTAAACCCACCTTATCCTTCACTTTAACCCAAACTATAACCTCTACACACTATCGTTCACTTTTACATAAGATAAGCAACAATAAATTTATATTTGACAATACATTTATATTTGACAAAAACTTCTACAATATACTTTAGGAAACACAACTCCATAACAACAACTGACATATATGAGGTTCCTGTTAAAAACTTTTTCTTTTTACAAGTTTAGACAGTCATTCTTATTATAATTCTCTCGTGGAGTACGTTTCATATGTGGTACCAACAATTCCTATTTATGTATACAAAATGATGTTTTGGCAACGAAATTAATAGATTATTGGCATACACGTCTCATTGGATTTGTATACTTTTACAGAGCCACGGACACGTTCTGAAGTAACTGGCCGCCGTACACGCCGCGTGGTACAAGACTCGAAGTCCGTAAGTTTTTAATATACACTACTCTACATACAATATATAATACTGATTAACTACTAAACTAGATATGAATATGATATGATAAAGAATCTCGATTGTACAATATATTGCACATTATTTGAGTTATATCTCAATGGCATATTATATCAAGTGTATATATCTAAGCGAGTGTCGTCGGGTGATGGGCAGACTCAGTCCGAAAATAATAATAAAATATTTTCATAACATACTATATCTTTGTTTCTTGTTACACAGCAACCGGAGGCTGGTGCAATGACTGTCAAAAGTTGTCCTTTGGTTGGCTTTTCTAAACCACACAAAGGAGGCGTACGCAATTGTCGGCCTGACAATGGCAGTGTATAGCCAGAGGAGAAGTTTAGGATGTGATCCCCACCTTCTCCCAACCAGACGACGGCCGATTCCTATGACTATTTTAGCCTTTAGACCTGTCTTTTCCATATGTTGATTCCACATGAGGTTTTGATCCATAGTAACCCCAGGTATTTTACCTCCGTGAAAAACTGTATTAACTTTCCGTTTAAGCTAGGGGGTTTTAGCTTACTTAAGTTTTTGTTTTTAGTAAACGGAACCATAACAGTGTTGCGGGCGTTAATCGACAAGTTGTTTACTGTGACCCCATTACCCCATTGTGATATGGTGTTGAGTGCCTTTTGTATTAGAAAGGATACGGTATCTTGACAGAAGCCTCCAACGATCACTACTAGGTCATCAGTCTACCCCAGAGTGTCAATTTTGAGGTGTGCCATTTCGTACAATAGTTCATCCACCGCAAGAGTCCATAGCAGTGGCGATAATACTCCGCCCTGCGGGCATCCTCTTGTAATAGTAACCTCGAGCAGGGTCCCATGTAGGGAAATCCTAGCTCTACGATATATGCTATATCATAAATTGGTTACAGACGATCGATAGTCAGACAGCCATGGAATTAATCCTCACTCGCTTACCTCTTTTTGATGGTAGTGAACTCTCACTTGCATGCTCAACTAAACGTTAAAAAGTTTAATCAAGTGAAACGTTTTGTTTTTGAAGTGGTAACTTCTTATGAGAGGGTAAACCGTTTCGTTACGTTACGCGTTACAGCGCCAGACTGTCATGCTTCCCTTTCTCTTATGCATACGGCAGCGGTAGGCGGGCTCCTCTTCTCTCATTAACCCACAGCGTTAGATCTATTCGAATAGCGACTTTATTACAATCAAATGCAGTTGAGTTTTTTTTCTTTATAAATAATCTACATTAGGGAGTAATTTAATTTAATATAAATTTGAAACCGTTTTTGGAACAAATGTAATTTAAATTTTATTATTCCAGTTATTTTTAAATTATTTTCTCAAGTTAAACAATTTCAATATTAAATAGATCCACTTAGATTAGTTTGAGTTATCACTTCTGTCGAGCGTCCCGAGACGCACATGTTTTTTTTTTTCAATCGGACGAAGGCAGGGTAGTCCGATGCGCCGGTGAGTTTTCGTTTTGACCCTTTTATAAAACATGCTTGGACTTAGATTCCGCCGCACCCTTCCCTCGTTTTCTGAAAGCTTCGCGTTTGATTTCGATCCTCTTGAAAACTTAGCCCCTGGATTCTACACCGGAACAGCATAAGCCTGGGACTTTCCGGTTTTGTTTTATTATTTGTTAGTTGTATGCATATTTTAAATATATTACTCTCAAGATTTGCCTTTGAAAATAAAAACTATTCTTAACTCGGATGGCAGTTCTAGTGGCCAAAAATTAAAACTTAGTAAAATTTACTCCGTTTCAAAGCTTTTGATCTTATACAACCTTCGGGGCGCTTTTAATTATTCCGCCGCCTGCATAGTGTTTCTTTGATCAATAATGACGCCGATTTATGATTGCATTTGAGATGACTAAATTATATGAACCGTTTAATATTCAAGCTAACATTTTCTGGGACAAACTTAATCACTTTTTACCTGTTTAAATCTATTTCTGGTGGTAAAGAGGTTGGCGCTGTGCCTGCCCTTGGTCTGCCTATGCGGTGCAGTTTTCCCTTGAAAGCACTATGACGAGCGCCCAGGTGACCTTGCTTAAGAAGAATGCGTTACCCCAATTCTTTAGGCAGTTTGTAATTGCGAAAAATTACAATTTCGTCAATTGGCGAATCCAGTCCTGAAAGTCTTTTAGCGAGTTAGCGGTTATTTCGCTACTGCGCAGTATATAACATATGCAAAAAAAATTCAAAAAAACATGTTTTAGGCAACTTGATTATTTTTATCTTTTAATTAATTATTTCTAGAATTTAAAAAAATATCCTAGACGTTTTAGTCGGTTATTAAGTATTACCAGACGACTCCAAAATTATTATTTTTAAATTACCAAAAATATTCTTTAGGCAATCAGAAATTTATATCACGTATTTATTAAGTAATTTCAATAATACCTGCAAATCGCCCGATGGTTTTGCCAGTTATAAACAATTCCCAGACGTTAATAAAGTTTGTAAATAAGTGCGATAAAAAAGTCTTACGCGCAGCCGTAAGTGCGACAAGGATAGCTAGTCGAGGCATGCCGGCAGCTGCCATTGTATAATGTTATCTGTATATAGTGATATAATAGATAGGTATTATAGATAAGTTTTGTAAATAAATAGACATTGACTTTTCCGTGTGTGTATTTACGTGTGTGTTTAAATTAGATATAAAACATAATAATATGTAATAAACATTAATTACAATTAATTTGAGTAATTATTTTATAATATGGCTACTTCGCATAGAAAAAGAAGTGCACTGTGGAACTACTTTGGAGAGCGAAACCAAAATTGGCCAAATTTAATAATTACCGTCAAATTATAAAAAACTTCGTCAGGCAATATTGTAAATTTAGTAAATGTAGTACATGTTACACAATTTAATAACGCTATTAGCCTTATTAATAAAGATTTATCAACCATATCAAGTTGGAGCAAAGAATACGGTTTAACTGAAAATCCGTCCAAAACTCAGGCAATATAATAAATTAAAAGATAAAAAAATTCAAGTTGCCTAAAACATGTTTTTTGAATTTATTTTTTTGCAAATGTTATATATTGCGCAGTAGCGAAATAACCGCTAACTCGCTAAAAGACTTACAGGGCTGGATTCGCCAATTGACGAAATTGTAATTTTTCGCAATTACAGACTGCCTAAAGTACCTTCTCAAAATTAGTCATCAGCTCTCGGGCTATACTGCACGATAATGTGGAGTCGAATTGGAGTTTAGGCTTCAATTAGTGTGTTGTTAAGAATGTACGTTTGAAAAAGCTCAAAAATGTAAAACTATACGTTTTTGATCGAAACGTTAGTAAGTTCTTGAAAGAGGCGTTTTGAGGCCTATTTAATCAGTTTTGCGTCGAAAAGTGCAACCTGTTCGAGTTTTCTCAGAACCGAAGACCATAGCGAGAAATCAACTTATACGTTACTTGTTACACAGGAATCGGAGACCGGTGCATCGCCAGCTGCGGCCATGGCGCCAGTTGAAGACAGCGACAATGGTAAGCGAACCCGATCTTACAATCAATCGAACGCACCGCACACACACATGCGCAAGTGTTACAAATACACATTCCATTCCATTCGTCATTTTTACAGAGCTTCGCGAACTATCATCAATCATTGGTCCCCGTACGCGCAAGGTGGGCGGCGTTTTTGAGGACACGATGTTTGTAAGTTCCTAATATATTATTATACTTACATAAAGACTACTTAATAGACGGTGGCCTCAGCCAACACCTAGTTTGCTTTTTAACATACAACCCTGATAGTACTTGTCAAAGTCGTGCCCTAAAAGTTTGATATTCCGAGCGCTCGGCCTTGCCCTTGCTTAAAAATATGTCCCCGAACGGTGTTCCTGCACGACAATGTCACCTGTAAAGGGCGCGATGCAGATCGGGTTTGGCTGACGTCACGAGTCTTCAAAAGTTTTGCGGACGCCATCCTAAAAAGTTACGCAAACGCTGAAACCTCCACTGTTAAGACGAGTCTAGCGACTCGCGTCTAAGGCGTGTTTGTATATTCTTCATTTCAATTTTAATACCAAAAAGTTGATCTTCAAACTTCGCAATGTTCGCAATCGTTTGAGTACTTTTTATTTAAATATATTTATTCCTATCTTTAAATCATTACTTATCAGTTTGAAATTTATTTAACGAATATTATATAATTTTTCCATACTATGAATATGTTGGGCACTCTTGGGCCTAATATCGGCATTTCCCTTTAACTAATAACCTGAGCTTTTATCAAGTTAAACTATTTCAATATTAAATAGTTCAACTTAGATTAGTTTGAGATATCACTTCAGTCGGGCGCCCCGAGACGCACACGTTTTTTTTTCAATCGGACGAAGGCGGGGTAGTCTGATGTGCCGGTGAGTTTTCGCTTTGACCCTTTTATAAAACATGCTTGGACTCAGATTCCGCCACGCCCTTCCCTCGTTTTCTGAAAGCTTCGCGTTTGATTTCGATCCTCTTGAAAATTTTGCCCCTGGATTCTACACCGGAATAGCATAACCCTGGGATTTTTCCGTTTAGTGTTTTGTTATTTGTTAGTTCTATGCATATTTTAAATATATTACTCTCAAGATTTGCCTTTGAAAATAAAAACTATTCTTAACTCGGATGGCAGTTCTAGTGGCCAAAAATTAAAACTTAGTAAAATTTACTCCGTTTCAAAGCTTTTGATCTTATACAACCTTCGGGGCGCTTTTAATTATTCCGCCGCCTGCATAATATTGCTTTGATCATAATGACACCATGTTATGAATGCTTCGGATCTCCAAGTCATCTGACTTGAAATTAAATGAACCGTTTATTCTTCAAGCTGACTTTTTCTGGAACAAATTTAATCACTTCTTTCCTGTTTAAAGATATTTCTGGCGGTATAGAGGATGCCACTATGCCTGCCCTTGGTCTTTTCCTCTACGGTACGGTTGTTCTTTGAGAGCACTGGTTTACGTTTATTCGTTTTAGGCTATGATGATTGATCTAAATTAGCAGTCTTCCCTCTCGGGTGTTGTGGTCTCCTGAAAGTAGGACCTCTTACTCTGTTACTTTGGTCTACGATGGAACCACATCGTTATTATTAGTAAACGTTTTCCAATGTTAAATGTCCACAAGGAAATGTTTCCGTGGCACAGATAGGAACCCGTCTGTACGTTGGGACATCTTTGAGCGCAACACAACTACCGCCCACAAAATTGAGGTAAAACCAGACTTGCAACATGCTCGTCTTGCATCCAGCTTCTGAACTAATCACCGATATGTCTTTCACCTTTTACACCTATTTACATGTTCTTTTACTGTAATTGACCCAGTTCTCTAAACCACTACGCAATATTACAATAAAAACAACATTTTCAGGATTCCCCCAGTCGGGCGCCTACACCAGAGCCTGTTCGACAATTTGTAACGGTCTGTAACATCCTACTTTTATCGTGAATGTGAAAACATATTGAATCGGGCGGGCCTGGGCCTCCTTCTCATGAACAACTCGGGGGCAGTACTGCTTCTGACCAGAAAATTAGAATTAAAAACCAAACGTTGCCATTCCTCTGATGTCTGTGAAAGTTCCGAGTAGCAGGAGTCAGCGCTCTTAATCGTCTTTTGGCTGTTTGGGAATTAACAGTAGCCTATAGACGTCCCTCTGGTGGCCTGGGGTCTCCCTCTAGAAGGAACAAACAGTATACCCGCCACGCTAGTCCAAGGTGGCACCAACCCACCTGTTGATCTCAGCATGCAGGTTTCTTCACGAGGTTTTCTTTCACCGTCGGAACATGGCAAACATGTAATAAAGTAATATAATACGCTCATTAGGCAAAAAGCTGCCTAATCAGTGCATGCCATCGTTGCATTCGAACCCTGGACCTTTAGAATGATCTTCGAGTTTAATACCATTGAGCCAACAAGGGGTACCATTGAAGTACCCTTAAAATATAAATCTAAAAACTTTAACTGATAATATTGTATAGAGTATGATGTGCAGTGTTCAGATATGTGAAGAGTCATTTGGATTCGGATTTATTTAATATACATCAAATTCATCATCATATTTGTCAACCACGTGTATAAATAATGCAAGAAATCATTTTTCCTTTTCTAGAGCACACCTGTATATGACATAGAAACTCTGCAGTCCGACCGTAAGGAAATAAATATTTTTATTATTAACACTAAACTGCGTAGTGCATGCACTTCGTGTCTGCCTTTGTCACCACATACACGCGTTAACTTTTTTATGGAGAGTGTGGAAACTCTAATTTGAATGGTGCTGATGATCTCATCAGTTCGAAACGTGATTGTCACTGCGCTTTGTCAGAGTCATGTTCACAGCAAGAGATCAAGCGATTTTTGTCCATGTGCAAAATGACAGTTGAAACGAGCTTTTGTAAATTATAGACACTTTCAGACACTTCTTAGATGATTTTCACTCACTTTATCAAACTTCTGCTCCACACATTTTTAATCAAAAAGCTATATCGTCATTAGTCATACATATGATTAATGTTTTGTATTACTTTTAGAACTTTCGAAAAATAAATCGCAGACCTGTATAGTTAAACTTTAATGTAGTGTTAATGAGAGTGTTAATATAGAAGAACTAAATGTTACTAATTGGAATCATTTCTGCCCTCCTTTCTCTTTGCCTCGGCCGACGCACAAGTGGTTTAATCAATGTCGTGGTCCAGGCTGGCGTCGGCCCGCCCTTCGGTTCGTGGCGGGCCTCTTCAACGGCGTGTCCGTTTTACGTGACATTAATCACATAAAGGTCTATTTTATTTTATTTTAAATCCTCGCACAATATAACTCAGTGAACACTGCGATCCAAAGAAGTTCCAAGGACTTGTATTGACGCCATATGATACACGGGTGACGATTCTGATCCGTTTTGAATCGAATCCGTTTCCTTGATACGAAAACTTACTCGACTATAGTCCGTTTATGTTATTTGTACCTCTTTTAGTGCTTAAACTAGATTATTCCAATATTGGTTGGATTTTTGTCGGTTAACATCCGTTTCTCTGTCGCAATGGTTGCTCCTACTCTTGTCTTGGGCTAGGATCACATGACCCACAACCCCTTAGATGTGAGATAAGTTTCGTCTGTCTGCTAGGCTAAGCGAGCCTGTTTGTGATGAATGAATGCACCGAAATTAGTTTAGTAAAGATTATTTATTAACTGTATTTTTTAACGTCTAGTGGTAGTGCTGATTTCGAGCGACGACTCATTTTTCGTCATTGAAGAGTCTCCGAATCCTGTCAGACCATCACTACAACGTTGGGTGTGTATTGATATTATCTTATTTCTGTTCGCTTTCTAATAAATAGAAAGGATACTCAGGACGACTCGAATATCCTGTCAGAGTTAAAGTAGTCTCGAAATCTAAAAAGCAAGAGATTTATTGCGAATGTGGGATAAACGAAATGCAATGTTAAAATACATATTTCAATATTGCCTTGCTGAGCTAGGCTAAAAAAAGTCAGGCAGTGTATGAACAAATATTTTTTTAATATGTACCTAACGAGTCCTATAGGAAGATATTCGCCTCGCTCCTAGAGCATCGATAAAGCGCAAAATGGCAATAACAAAAGGAAACGTGCAAAAGTTGTTCTCTGGCTCAAGCTTTCAGCAAGCGGGATAAAACGATTTCAAGAGAACTAGTAAACTAGAAAATGTCCATTTGAGTATCAAAGTGAAAGTGATGAATTTTTATTAGTAAAAGTTCACTAAAAGTGTTGGCATTTTCCGAGCAGCGGGCATGCTATAATATCCCTTTTATTTTAATTGCAGCTTCAAGCAAAGGCCAGCGCATTATATACGCGGTATTTACGTCGGCGGGCCAGCAGCAACGAAAGCATGGACACAGAATCACTCGATAGCTCGGGGAGTTTACCTTCCGAGCACGAAGGTAAGCGCGTTTAGCAGAGATATAAATATAATAATAATAATAACAACAAAAATTTGGCTGATACTCTAAATGGATGTAGGCCGGGGTCCCGTGGTACGAAAGGGCTCCTTCTCATAGATATGGCTATCAATAAACAAGTCCGTCGATACAGAAAAAACCTCTGCACTGCTTGAGTTGACTATAAAAAGGCTTATGACTCTGTGCCGCATTCACGGCTTATGAGAATGTTGGAGTTGTATAAAATTGATGCTAATCTGCGCACCTTCCTAGGTTCGTGCATGCGACAGTGGGTCACACGACTTAGCCTCCCAGGAGGAGAGTGGCTTTTAGATGGACAAACAGCCCGAGCCCATTGTGGTTTTGCCTAGCATTGAATCCTTTGAGCGCACTGCTTGAGGATTCAAGACTAGGTTTTCAACTTCGCAGAGAGGTCATATCTCTCCTACTATACATGGATGATCTCAAACTGTTCGCGTAAAAAAACGAGCCTACTAGAACTATTAGAACTAACCGAAAGGTTCATTAGTTCTATAGAACACAGCGGGGGCGAGTGGTCAATTCAAACGAATTACTACTCTGAAAACATGTCCTTCAGATCTCTCTCTGAAGGTGACACCTACAAACACCTTGGTATATCACAGTCATTAGGTATCGATGACGTTGACATAAAACAGCTGGTAAAGGAAAAATTTTTAGGTGCCCGAGAAAAGTGTTGAACTCTTTCCTCTCAGGTGGTAACAAGATTCGCTCCTGTAACAGCTTGGTTATGCCATCGTTGACTTACGCTTTTGGAATACTAAGGTGAACTCAGACAGAGCTGGATGCCTTGGATCGAAGGGTTCGTTGCATGCTGACTTCATGTCGGATTCATCAAAGGCATTTAGTTTCAAACAGTCCAACCACAAATTTCTTGTAAAACGTGGATAGACCAGATCAACATGAAAAGAACTTACCGTCGCCAAATGTATTACATGTCATAAACCAGAGGACGTAATTCATATTTTAACAGAGTGCATTCGTAATTATCAATTGGAGAGTTAATAGTCTGTCCACGTTGGGTGAGTGCAACAGCTTATTTTCATGTCCATTGCCCGGGGAGGTCAATATTCTTTGCAGACTAAATTCGTCTTTAACACATTGTAATTAAGTAGTTGTAATTTAATATGATTTACGGGATGACATTGCCGCTGGGGTTAAACCCCTTTTAATAAAGAGAAAAATATATGTATCTATTTATTTCGTTTACATTTTTCACAGATTGATCGCGGCCCGGACAGTAGAAGAGAGAGTCGTATGGCTACAGCAAAAAAAGCTACAGCTCGCAGAAACGCTACTCTCTGCCGCGGAAGTGCGCGATGCTCCCGCGCTCACTACCGATGACTTGACGAGGCTGCTCTTAGGGGGCAACTGAATGTATCTGCAATATTTATTTATCAATCTGTACATATTGCAACTTTTCTTCACTTTCGTTAAAATGTCTTTTAATATTTGCGATCTTCCATTTCAGTGTTACCTCCGTTTTAGGTTTAATTTCTTGAAAGTTTTCTTTCATGATAGCTTTATCTTGCTTAATGAATCTTATGTCTTCACTTTGTGGATTACTAACACTTTATCTTTAATATTCATCGTCTCTTTTGTTAACATATCAAACTCCTACATAAATTGATCCCCTTTTTTTGTTTTCGTTAGTACAGATTATCAGATTCCGTGATTGAGATACCAAATTAGACGTTTTAATATTCTTATATTCAAAAAATTTATAATGGGCGGTTAACAATTTGTAACAATTGATATGTGAAAAATGCCGTAAGAAAGTCTAAAATGCAACTGTAAATGAAAAGATTAAAAATACTTCCAAAATGTAAATATGTCGTTGAGTCTAATTGTTTGTTAGTGCCTTCGGAAAACAAATTTGGCTAGGTCTCTGTTTTAAAGTTTATATCACTTTATATCACTTGAATAAAATATATGAATATGTATGTAATGAATGAATTAATGATTTTTTATATTATAAATAATAATAATTAATTAATGACATTGTCTTATAAAACTATTAAATCGAAAGCCATCGGAAAATGCATTAGGTACAAATAATTGCTAAGAATAAAACAAAACATTTAAAGAAGAAGTGACCAATTAAGGAATAGCTCCACATTTTTTACTAAACCTAATGCTAGGTTTGTTGTGTTTCATTATGATATGACTTGAATTTGTATTCATAGGTCCGAGTGACAAAAGCGGTTTTACGCTGTTTAAATTTAATTTGATGTATTACGTAATTATTAACATATTTATTTCATAATGTTTGACTTGTTGTTTATTACGTATAAATAAGTCAATTATGTTAGTATTGATTCATGGCCAAGCCGTGAGTTATTTTATTTGTTGGAGCCTAAGTTAGTTGCATCCGATGGTTTTAACTTTTGATTGTTTGCTAGTGTTAAGTTTAATGTTTGAATTATTAGTAGAATTGATAAAGGACAAAACGCATTATTATATATTACACAAAATAAATCCAAAGGTATATTTCTGAAAGTTGTATAAATATAAATATTTGATAAGTGACATATTAACAAAGATGTTTACCCTGTTCAATTATTACTGTGCAGAGAATATTTACTTAGACACGTGTGATAAGTTATTGCATGAAATTCAGATAAATATCAGCCCATTAAGTACCAATGTTCCCATTTAGGACTACATTCTGTCTTTCACTTCTTCTTCTTTTCTTTCACGACACAAAAGCGTAGTTTGTTTGTTATAGGTAGGTATTCGAACCATTCGTGACAGTACGAGACTCGGCTCTCTGTTACATGCTACCTGGTAGTTGTCGTATCACTTCCAGTCTACCGTAAGGCAACATAGTGTTATCTAATGCTATAGTCTACTGAAGCTTGAGAATAAAGTGACTTTTACTCTCAAATTTCTGTAGATAAGTGCAAGATCTTTATCTGAATTTATGTTGGCTAGCTCAAATATTTAATTTATTTAATAATTGATAAAGTATGTATTTTAATTGTATGAATTTATTATATTAGAAGATTAAATATTAATTCAATTGAACAATATTGTCAAGTCTGCAGATATTTGTAATGATGATTAATTTATTAATAAAATGCTATTCATTCCATAACATGTCTTTTAATCTATTGGTATCCGACAAATTACAACGTTATAAAAGTTTTTGTTTCTGATTTATTGAGAGATACCCTCATTTGTATCTATAAAAACCCAACTGGAACAGTTTAATGACATAACACTTACTTCTATGGAAGTACAAGTCGCTAAATTAAACGCCATGTACAACGTGGTATTAAAACAAACATTAATACTTAAACTGCACTGATAGAATAGAAGAGCACGGTTTTTCTGTCTTCAGGTAGAGAACAACCGTTTGGCAGCGTTGGCGGAAATAAAGTTCAGGTAGCAGAGCAAGGAAGCTTTTGACAAACAATACAACGATGAGAAAAATAAATGAATAAATTGAGATAATTTATACAACATCGTCTAGTTCCCGAGTTAGTAGTATAGTACTTGTGTTATGGGTGCTAGACTCCTAATAAACTAGGTATATACCTTTCTTTTGTAAATAAATATTATAAATATACACTCAGACGCGGGACGGGAATTGATCCCGTGCCCTTCGCAAGCGGAGCGACATGCGTAAGAGGTTATCGAAATGCTTTCGTATGATGTGATGGGGAACAACAAGAACTAAGTGTTGATCGTGCAGATCAAATTAATACGAAAGGTGCGTGAAATTTGATAAATCTAAGATGTGCAAAGACTTCATGCATTATTTCCATGAAACAAGTTTAGAGATTCCGTCAGCGTTATAAGTATTTTTTCTTATAACAAGTTATTAATAAGTTAAGTTTCTTTTTCAAATTATAAATTTACATCTATAAGCAAATCCAAGTTTCGCGTTTCGTAAACATGTATCCGCCAACACGACATCTTCGATCTTTAGTGAGAGTTCATGTTCAGTGCCCAGCTTAAAATTCTTGGCTCAACGTACGACTCTGGAATATGGAGAAACAGTACGTCAAGAGTTCTTCCAAGTTATTACATACTAGTCGACCCGACAAACGTTGTTCTGCCATATGAATTGAAATAAGTAGCCTGTGTTCTTCTCCAAAGTACAATCTATGGATAATTTGTTTCCAAGTTAGGGTTGCCTGGAAGATATTGCTTTAAGCGAAAGGCCACCCAGTGTTCTGTAGTTTGTAAGTTTTTGTTTTATGTGTTTTCTGTGGAACAATAAAGAGTTTTCATTCATTCATTCATTCAAGTCTTTCGGCTGTTCCATGTGCGATCTGGCTCATTGAAACAACGAATCCTAGGTTTTTCTACTCCCCCAATCCATCCGCGATATCTTCTTTGCCATCAGCCTAATAGTTTTCCTGCTTTTCTCACTTTTTGCATATTTTCTTTCTTCGTGAGTGAACTCATCCAGCCCTATCATTCGATACCCCTTGCGGTGCTACAGGGCGCCGCGCCAGTCCCCTCGTAATTTGCACTTACCTGTTTTTCCCTGTTTTCCCCAGTTTTCCTTGCTGCCCCTATTTTCACCGTCTGTCAAGTGGATCTCCTTACGACCCACCAAAAACATTCACGGTTCCAGAAGGTTCAGCCCCATAATTTCGCAGTAAAACGTGAAAAATCGAATAAGATGCCAACTACAGATTGGAACGCGAGATCGCGGAACATGGAGTCGATCACCGCTACGATGACAGCGCTGATGGATTCCAGGTTCGCAGCCCTGGAAAAAGGGCTCCGGACCGAAAAACCTGCAGCTTCGTGTCCTTTCTTCCATCGAGCCGAGCTCCGGGAGGGTAACGAATTTCCACCTTTACCAACCCCTGCCTCTAAAATCCAGGTAAGGCAATGACGGCGAAATTTGCCTCTCCATTATAAAATGGAGAGGCAAATAAACTATAAAGTTTATTTACTTGTATGTCCTCATACATTTCTTAATTCCTTAACGTACTACTTTTTCTTATTTATTTATTTATACATACAGTTTTGTTTCTATATATTACTTGTTTTGCTATGATAATGCAAAAACGTTCCAAAAGTGGCCTATACAACTTATGTGCCATGAGTTCAATAGCTGTGCTTTCTGAATTTAACCTTTGTTATGGTCTCAAGGTCACACCTGTCACGCTCGTGCATTTGGCATTCTAGAACTAAATGCCGTATTGATTCCTCTCCTAGACCACAGGCGCAGTTCGGGCCTATCCTTTAATTTCAATTTGTGTAAATATGCTGACAACCCGCCGTGCCTAGTTATAACTTGGACCCACACAGGGGTGAGTTGGGTTTTCCTTAGTATCTTATAGGCAGCTTCAATATTTGATAGGAACAGTTTTGTAATGCCGGCTGCGGTTCTCTCGGTGTACCTGACGCGCATCTGACATCCAGAGGACAGGCTCACTGGCGGGATGTGGAGTCTGCCAAAAGGCAACACGCTCCTCCAGTTGTATGGTTTCATGCTCGGGCATTGGCCCCCCACGCTTGCACTCGTACAACCATGCTGCTTCCTCAATACTAATGTTCAAGGGAAGCAGCCTGGATAAGTGCTACATTTAGCGAAACCGTTCTATATGCCTTAGCAATTTTTAGTGCAAACCACATCTGAACGGTGTTATGATAGATGCCTTTGCACTGAAATTTTTTTCAAAGCAGAAACTCAAGCGCTAGCGGCGTACAACACCACCGGTTCTATTACTGCAATGTATATTGTCCTTATTATCTCGGGGTTCAAACCCCATTCTATGCGAGCCGTGGTAGCGATCATTTTATAGATATTTGTGGCTTTTCGGCAGACCGTCGTCACGTGCTGATTAAAGGTGAGCTTATGATCCACCATAAGGCCTAAAATCTTCATTTCCTTTACCATGTATATGCATTTCCCGCCCATATGCACGACCAGGGGCTCCATTTTCCGGTTTCTTGTAATAATCAATGCGTTGGTTTTATGTGCTGAGAAAGTGAGCTTATTTTTCTCTCCCCACTCGTGCACACAGGCGAAAGCTCTGTTTACTTCCAATTCTGACCTCATCGGTCAGATTTATGTCCCGGGAACATGAGTACCACGTCATCGGCGAAAGCTTGGGTAAATGTTCATGTCAGTTTCCTGTTATTTTAGTAATCACTGACAACAACATTCTTAAGTTTCGCGGGCACTTCTTATCTATAAGTCTACATTATATAGCCGGCTACCATGCATGTTCAAAGGCACCTTCAATGTCTAGGCACACCACAAGGGCGATTTCTTTCCTCTGAAGGATTCCTCTAATGTGCTGCGGAAGGTCATATAGAGCATCCTCAGTTCCACGCTGGGGAATAAATCCGTACTGTCTCATCTTGAATTTGGGCAAGAGATGCCACCTTATTTTTTTATCAGTAACTTTTTTAATATCTTGCCCATAATTGATAAAAAACCAATGGGGCTGTACGATTTCGCTTGGCTGTAGTCACTTTTACTCTGCTTCCTCAGGACCACGACAGAGGCTTCCTTCCAGGGCGATGGGAAGCACGCCAAAGTGAGGCAACAGTTTACTATCTTGAGGAAGACGTCGTTTTTCGCTCCAATTGCATTGTAACAAATGTCTGCTGTAAACCCGTTTGGCCCCATAGCTTTTTTGGAGTCGAAGCTAGACAAAGTACGCTTTAATTCACCGAGTGTGAAGATCGTATCATCTATGTCTTCCGCCATCCTACTTGCAGTTTCCTCCGTCCGCTTCCTATTAATAGTGTGAATAAAACTATATATATATCCCTTAGTTTAAGTAAAATACCTAATTAAACCATAATATTTAATCATTTTTTATTGTTTTCACAATTTACGTTGACTTGACCTGTACATATAATTATATGTACATTCATATATAAGAGAATCTCTGAAAAGAATTTTAGTAAAATTTCCAAGGTTCGATTTACATAAAATTTGTACACATGTTAGTGTCTAGGACCAAGGATATTATTTCTTTGCTTTGCTCCATGTTTTATTTAAGGATATCAATTTTGGGTTTATATATAGGATTGCAATATGATATTTTACGTTTGTGATAATCATTTTGAATTGAGACAATGAATTTAACCTATTTTTTAAATTCTTTTTAGAGTTGTCTTTCAATTAAATTTCCTTTTGTGCTAGGATCCCGCTACAGAATAATTTCTCAAAGATTTTGCGTGTGTTTTTGCATTCATGTTTGTACATGCCACTTTTATTTCTTGTGCAGACAGGTTTCGCAGATTAATGTTATCAGGCTTTCAAACCCAACCAAAGCCTCACTTCTGTTCTCTTCCTTTGATACGCCTTTTAAGAGTGAGATGTGGTTAATCTATCGTTCTCGAGACCACAAATTCCTATGGTACGTGTCTCTTACAGTAAATTATCTTTGACCTCATCATGGTTCTCATGTCTTATCTACTCAAATAGTTTATAACTGGCAACTTTTTGGTAAACATGTTGCAGGCTTGCATCAAGTATGCCACCTGTTTGTTTACATCATTAGGTGGACTATGGAATGTAGAAAGTTGAATACCGGTCATTAAAAGTCACAAACGATTGTTCCTTGTATATACATATTTAACGTAGCGCTAGGTGTAAAAAGACATTCTGAACATTATGAGCAAGTCAAAAGCGTACGCCAATGCGAAGCACAGGGCTGACATCGATATCACTTTGTTGTCCCGTAGTTTGTTTGCAGTGTTAGCCAAAATAAACAACAATTTTATCATTAACTGTAAATAATATTTTCCATTGTTCTTTTCAGCAATACTTGGATTTAATAATAATCCAACATAATTTTAAAAACTATGTTGGATTATAAACACATTTTAAAATTTTGATTTCTAGATTGTAAAAGAAAATGTATGTGTGTGTTTGTAAAAACTTAGTTTGTTTAAAAGAGATCACAAGCGATTAGGCCGACGGTCGCTCGTCATATATTTTGTTTAAGTTTGTGTAAATTTGTAAACTGTGTGATAATCAAAAATGTTTTTTTAAATTATATTGATTGAAAATGCGCATTTACTTCTTCTGCAGGCAGGTGAAAAGATTAGAATAACAAAACTGACAGGGGAAACACGGCTGACTATTGAAATTTGCGAATAAGAGGTAGACAAATCACAAAAATGTTCAATACGCAAGAGCAAAATCCATCGTTGTCGAGAATCTTCTATCCGGTATCATGTAAGTAATATATCTATGCAATGTTTACTTATAATTATTGTCACTGTATCAGGCTTCTGTTGAGAGCGGTCACAGTACAACATTTGTCTCGTCGTTACCTTTTCTTTTCTGGATCAAAAAGGTGCAATAAAACGTTGGTTTAGCTGGAGATAAGTTGATTTTTGCAAAAGCGACTGCCATCTGATCCAATAACCTCAAAAGGTGTTTTTCCGTGGGTGCCTGTAAAGGAACCGTTTGTCGAATGCTTACGCTACGACCATTCGCTTTTTCTTGTGCATTTAAACATGCAAAATAAAAGCTGCATTTTAAGTGCTAATTTCACGTTTATATATTTCAGCTCACCCCATTAGAGAGTACCGTTATATGATGCACGATATAACGAAGACTGTGAAGCGTGTATATGAGCATCGCCCTCCTCAAGGTCAGCCTGCTGCGGCGGACATTGTGAGGAACTATACCCAAACGCGCAAATTCGCCACTGACTACGAAGACATCGACTTAGATTCAATTGATCGTAATGTATGGACTGTTTTCATATTTTTCCTGTATCTATCTTCTTGTAATTATCAATTTTTACTAAGCAATAAAACTAAAAATGTATATTCTCATATATCAGTAAATTGGTGACTGTTAAATTTTATGTATGAGGTAGCTAGTGATATTTGACGAACAGCGTATAAATGACAGGTTCTACCCAAGATACCCACGGTTTAGACAGTTTTCTCGCCCAATTGCTACATAATGGTTATGTACCTACTGATGTCATAGAAAAACATCGCGAAGAAACTTATACACTAAGATTCGGTCTATATATCCTACCAATTCGCCTTAAACAAGCTACATTTTTGGACACCAGCAGTGCTACGTTATGGGCTTATTATTATATTATGTAAAATAAATGACACAGGACGTGGAGGAAATATTTTTGAGCATAATTACTGAAACGATCACGACTCTCTGAATCTCTTCTAATCTCTGGTTAAGTTGTATACAGGATGACATCTCTCGAGGCTCTGATGCAAAGTTTTCGTTTATGAGTCAGAGTGTTAGACGGCATCAGTGCTTTAAAGTCTAATTTAACCAAATTTTGGCAAAAAACACACTATTGCGGAAGAACACCCGCGCAAACATCATGCCCTGGTCTCGCCATGTGATAGCAGACAATCCGAGACTTCGAGGCGTATACTTTAGATGTACCGAGAATCGCCAAAGTGAGAGAAGTATTAATGAGGGAAAATAAATATTTTTAATTTTATTAATATATCGTAAGACTAAAAACAACTCTACCTAGTTAGTAGGGCTCAAAGACCGTATGGATGGCATAAGTTACCCACGTTCCAGTTCCCTTACGTGGACAGCATCGTATAAACAATGCCACTGACAGGCCGAATATCCATCGCTCTCGGTGAATACTTAATATTAAGTGACCGTCAAGCTGTAGTTTCCCAAAGGCAATAAAAAAACCTGACTCTAGTAACTTCAGATTGGATAATGGGATGATAAAGCTGCTTATCAGACCTGTGGCCTGTAACTCCACAGATCCCACACCCGTACGCATAGGCGACAACACGGTCGATCGCACTGACCAAGGCCAAATGGCGTGAGGTAACTGGTGTCATTTATGACCCCAAGATGTCGGTAAAGTTGAAGGGACAGGTCTTAGAGCGACACAAGCAAGAACTGCGTGTCAAGGAGATGAATATGCTGCGGTGGATGTGTAGAGTGACTCGGAAGGCCCGCGTTAGGAACTTTTTATGTCCGTGACATTGCGGATAAACTGCAGGAGTATCGGCTCCGTTGGTATGGCCACGTTTTGCGGCAACCAGATGCTTACGTGGGAAACAAATATCTGGGCATGCCGCCTCTGCCGGGCCCCGGCAGGAGAGGTAGACCCAAAAGGTTCTGGCTTGACGTCGTTAAGGGTAATATGCGTGCCAATGGGCTCACTACCAGGGATGCTGAAGACCGTGCGAAGTGAAGAAGAAAAAGTCGGAAAGCGGACCCCGGGCGCCGAAGCGAGGGTTTGGGCTGCAACCGGGATTCAACGCAAAGATGATGATGATAGCTGCTTATCAGACATGCCAAGTTTAAATGGATGTGGATTTGCCTGTATTTTATATTTTGAGTTAAAATACTTTACCCTGATCAATTATTCTTTGCAGTTTGGTCATGAGGCGAACAACAACAGCGACCATGATAACCCTGCCGTAGAAAGTTTTGCGGAATACACTTTAGTTTCTGAGAAAACTGTGATATATACGAAAATTATGGCAATGAAAGCGATAACGTTTGAACTTGTAGATGCAGGAGGTTACATTATGGAGAAGACGGTGCAATTCGAGAATTCAGATGAATTTAATTACGTACAAAGAGAGGTTATCGAGGTCGAAAATTTCCAGGAATCAAATTAATTTGTATTCACTCTTGTTTAATTCATTTATAAAAAAAATGTCGTATGCGATTTGGTAATATAATAGTTATCAATGTAATATATTTAAATATATAATTCTTACGTGCGTGTGTGTGTCACTGAACTCCTCCTAAACGGCTGGACCGATTTTGTTGAAATATTTTGTGTGTGTTCAAGTTGATTCGAGAATGGTTTAGATTCGCAATTGGTCAATAGTCGCAGTAGGTGGCGCTGCGATCGAGTTCTGGGATTTTTATTTTTCGTATATCAGATCATAACCCCAAACTTTTAAACAGTTCATTTCCTTTTTTGTATGGCAGAACAACGTCTGGCAGTTCAGCTAGTTTTATATAATTTTTAAATATGTCTTATGATGATATAATATTCTTTGTTAACTTTCCTTTTATAACATATTTAAAACCACATAGTTACTAGTATCATAATCTTAATTTTTTTATCAAAAACATGTAACATTTCAGCATTTGTATCCAAAAAAAATGTATAAATGTAATGTAAAAATGATACAAATAACGATAAATAAATTTTATTATAAAATAATCATTACTAAGTTTTAACAGCCTAAATCATACTTTTTTTAAATTATATTTTAAAAACATTCATACTACAAAAATATTAATTATTTATTGTTATTATAAAATATTGATTATTAAATGTTAACATGCAAGCATAACGCCTTCGCAATCTTCTCGATGGAATCCCAAATTGTCGGGATATTTCGTTTATCCCCAGGGTTTTTTGTCCATATCATGGAGGCTGACTGCAGTTGTTCACAGAACAACTCAACAACAACAAGTTCAAGAACATACTCGAGCTCACACTCCTTCCTTTGTTTTGTATTTTCATGGCATGATTCTGCTACAATCAGTAAAGAGTCTAAATATAAATACAGAAAATTATAACACTCAAAATATTTTGAAAATTTACACTGGTGGGTATATATCGCGTACGGAGGGATAGATGCCCCTAAGGGTACCTATACCTCACAAAATCAGGGCAACTATCCTTTGTGATAAGGATAGATGCTCAATTATTTTTAAAATAAATTAAAAACTTAAGAGCAATGATTTACATCTAGATAGACACTCAATGAACCAGTATATTAAAGTAATAAAAAATATTACCGAAATTATTACTACTTATAAAGTTATATATCGGCAAATACTAAGCTTTAAATTTTTGACGTGTTCGTCAAGTTCGCTGCGGAGATAAGTACACAGACCAGCGTTACACGCCTTCACCACGCTACAACCCGTTGGCACCCGAGGTGCCGAGTGACTGCGGCTTCTACTTACACTACTAATTCTTAGTCGCGAGTTAGAGAACTTAGGTTTTTGAAAATGAGGCATCTATCCTACTGCGGTATCTATCCCGGTTTTACCCTACATACTTTTTTATAGCTTTGTACAAAAAGCCTGACAGCCCATCTAATAGAAAGCAGGTTGCCTTGTTGCCTATGGATGTCTGCATCACCAGATGCAATTCCAACGCACCGGCTTCAAAGGCATCTGGAATCTGGGTTACTTATACAAAACACAAGGTTATTAAAGCGGCGTATTTTGATGGTTGTCATCCAGGAAGATTTATTATTTTTCTATTTGTGTTTTATTTTTTTTAAACATAAGGAACTTCGGTCTCCCGACTGCACAATTTTTTACTAAGTATATAATAATAAAATAAAAGTAATAATAAATATATTGCGACAATTCACACAACGCCATCTAGTCCCAAGCTAAGTAGCATAGCCCTTGTGTTATGAGTACTAGATAACTGATATAAAACATATATAATAATGCTTTTTTTTGGAAATAATTAAATATTATACATAAATACCCAGACGTGGGACGGGAATCGAACCCGTGCCCTTCGCAATATTTGTTCATAAAATATAGAAACCAATTGCTCCACATGTAGATCATGACATAATGTTGCCCAATTTATTTGAGATAGGTCTTTGTTAATCTGAGAGTAATCATTAATTGTGCTAAATTCAAAATAAGATTATTAGCAGCTGAAAGGAACCTAAAAAAGGTGGATGATTTAAATTTGGTCCAACAAGAAGGACAGGTGCTGGTGACCATTTTAAACTTTCAATGTTAGATGTAAATATATCTAATATACGACTCCTATAGTGTTTTTACGTTGCTAAATTGATGACTATTAAGTCAATTAAGAAGTGAATTAAATATTTATTACTTAAGTTGTAATAGCTCTTGATGACTGGTTCTAAATAAATGCCACAATCGTGTCATTCTAATGAAGGCAAATCATAGTCGCCTACTGCGACAAATTCCTTATAGTCGTCAAGCTGAATGGCACATAAAAGATGACCAAAGTGTGTTAAGTAAGCTGAACATAAAGTATGTAAACTGCTGCAATAATGGTGCTGCAGCTGCCATTGCGTAGTTCGATGAGAAGTTGGTCAACAAGCGGACGAGCGAGTCGCACGAGGAAGAAGAGAGGGAGCGTGCGGCGGCGGCAGAAGCGTCTGTGGGTGCATAGAGGGTGTTGCTCCCAGGTCCCGTCACCGCCGCCGTCGCACCGGCCTCCAGCCTCCCTGTCTCCGTCGCGTCTAGAAACCCTGCAACGGTCATCAATGAACTCACTGTCTGATATACTTTGACTGATCTTTGTCGATTGCGTTGTCGTTGCGCGATCGTTTGTCAGGATTGCGGCATTGGTTTTTTATTAAGAGTGTTATGTAATAGTGTACTTGAGTAGTGTCGTTTTCTTTGACAAATAAATGTTTTTCTTTCTTTCTTTCTTTCTATAATACCCTTGGTAAAATACATCTTAACATGTTTACAAAACAATTGCAATTCTTATATCCTAAATATAAAACTATTAGGTATATGATTTCTTATAACATAGTACATTCAAAATAAGCAAGTATAAGATGACTGTATACAAGCTAGAGCATGTAATGTATGTAGGTAGCATTTTTATGGTTAGAAAATATTCGTTATATGTAGGTTTAAGTCTTCTCGTGTGGCAACTATCAATCGTGTTTGCAATGTATTGCGAATTATCCATACTAATATTATAAATGCGAAAGTAACTCTGTCTGTCTGTCTGTTCCTCTTTCACGCCTAAACGGCTGAACGGATTTTGATGAAATTTGGTATGGTGATAGATGATAACCTAGAAATGGTCATAGGCTATAAATAATCACGCCATCGTTCTTAGGGGGTAGGCAGTAGGCAGATAACTAAATTGAGTTAGTGATTTTTTGTGCTTATCCGGTATCTATGAGAATCGGCCAACATCTATTTTTCATCCCCCTAAATGTTAGGGGTAGTCCACCCCTAAATTTTATTTTTTATTTTTTGACATTTTATTATTTTTATGGCAGAACAACGTTTGCCGGGTCAGCTAGTTTATAATAAATATCCAATATTCATCTGAGGTACGGCTCCAAGCTTATCTGAATGGCTATCAGGGTGCTGTCTAAATAAGCAGACATAATTACCTTGTCTTGTGTTGCAACTTAAAAGATACAGGTTCTAGATCAGATCCTTTACGCAAATGGCAGCTTGTAAGCGTGCTCCTAGCGTCGCTAGTCTTTTGCCATAAAGTTATAAAAATTACAGATCGTTCGGATTAATTTCTTGTAACACTCACACAAGTATGGACGTCAAAGCAGTATATCTACCGAGTTGAATCTTGAATAGATTGAACTAATTACAAAGTTGTGTAAATAGAGAGAAAGCCTAACCAATTACATACATAAGTGAGGACAAATTTTTTTTAAATGAGAGTGCGAGCTGATGCGTTTTGTATATCCAATTAAGGGTGCGCCGCAGAGACTATGTTATAAGTTCGGCAACAATGTACGATTGAATTATAACAAGACGTATTGTTCTTAGAAGTTTGCAGCATAAGTGTTTGGCTTATGAACTTTATTATTGACGCATAATTGTAGCAGTTGTAATAGGTAAAGGGAATCTACAAGAGTGTGCAATATTTTGTGTAACTTGAGGAGGTCAATCTATTTCTTCGTGTTGTTAAAGAAGTCATAATCAAATAGGATAATTTATTCTCATACCTTGACAGCTACCTACCGCGACCAATTCTAAAGGATATAATACGGAGGCATTTCTTTTGAACCGCTCCAATACTATTGGAATGTTGTATAATATACTGTTTATATATTGTAATTTTTGGATTAGAAGATAAGTAAATTAAGGTAAAAGATTAATGGATAATTTTTTTTAATTTGCCAGTATTGAAAGGATTCGTTCTTAGTTTAAAGTTAGACTTTAAATTGGAACATGAACTATCCGTAAAAACTACATTAAAAAAGATCGAATTACTCCTAATAAGACTTTCAGCACTGAAACTTAGTTTTTACGGAGAGATGACAGGTCATTTATAGAAGCGTAATTTTTGTTACTATTATTTAAGTAGGGATTTCAATAAACAGCACACTGGTAATTAAGTACACTTAATATTTTGAAACAGTATTTATTGTCTTGATGCAGAACAACGACTTCATTTTTACTAAGCTAAAAAAGTAACTCAAACTCTATTATAGGCCCTATTACCTGAGGATATTTGAAAAAAAAAAAAACCGTTTCTCTAGAAACAAGCGACTCATGATTTCATACATGTAAGGTACATACTAACTATACGATGTAAATGATCACATTGCTTGTCAAAGTACTTCAGCATTTACTTCTAAAATACCTCGTGTGGATGACTTCGACTCGTAGATGTAGCACCATATTCTATGTACAATCAGTTTATGTTTTTTTTTTTGGTTAGCCAAGTCATTTTAAATAGCAGAATTAAGAAAAATTGTACTTTAGTCATGTTGGACATACATGACTGAATTCACCGTCAGCATTTAGTTCACACGTGCCACGGTTATATATCAAATTTAATTATATTAAATAAGTAATAAATTAATATCTAAGTTTTCGGTTGTGGTGGCTACGGTAAGTGGGGAGCCACTGGACTCCCGGTGGTGGTGGTGCTGATGATGGCGACGCCTGTTGTGACGCTCGAAATCATCTTTGAGCGGCTTGCGCTTCGGAAGCTGATAGTCGTGGTAATCATCGACAGACTCTTGTAGGGCCAACCACGCCTGTCTGTAGTACTCGCCGAGGTCTCTGCTCTTCGACTCTGTCGATGACGACGCCAGTGACGCGACAGTGTTGCAATCGGTTGATGCGTGGTATTGATTATCATTACCATCGCTCTCCGACCTGCTGAAATTAAATTTTGGTCTTATTTGTCTATTCTCTATGTCTAGCTGATAGAGAGTTTTGAAGATATGTCCCTGGTAAGAAAAATTAAATTTGTAGAATATATGGTCTAGTGTATGTCATCATCAGTAGTGTAGTGTCATGCTTATGCATATGACTCCTAACCAAGCAAACTCATCAAACAAACACACTTGAACGTATACGATTTTTTTTATCATTCAATCGTCCAAAATAATGTTAGGAGGTTTTGTTAAATCTAATATTTCTAAAGGCGTAAACTGATCTTGGATCAACAGTATGATGTTAAATAAAGCTTGCAATTTCTTATATTTGTGAACAAAAGATGATAATACTTTTTTGTTCAAACGAGAAGAGAATAACTTGATTTATAAAACGATTGCCAAAATTAAATCGCATTAAACTTAAGCGTATGTAAGTTTAATTATTAAAAACATGTAAATTGTTTGTGCTATCGTTACATTGCACATGTGTGGAAATAGGTGGAGCTCAATAGGATGATGAATTCAAAAAGCAAGTGTTCCTTCGTTATAGATGGCAATTCAGATTAAGTGATTTGATTGGTGGAAAGGCTCTATGTTGTATTTGTAAAGAATTAGACTTTGTGCACGTGTGCAGTCTTTTTTTCAGTGCGTGTGCGCCGCTGATATGGTGGAGTGCAAGCTTCTTTACAGAGCTCATCTTAGGAGAGATTTTATATAGAAACATCATTCCTTCTTTCCTATTATATCTGGACTCTACTTACTTTTTTCTTATAAATATTAAAATCGAATAACCATAACCTGACTGATGACTTGATACTACACCGATAAAGTCAACACTGATTAAATAAATTATACAATGTATTGCCTATTTTTCGGATAATATTCTTATAAAATAACATTTTTGTGTTCAGCCCATTGAGTTTAATTATTATAAAATTAATAAGAATTTTCCTTTGGACCACTGTCCTAAGTATATATTTCCAGAAGATAGGAAAGTATTTTACAATAAATAAAGTTGAGGGAGAGATTGTTACCAGAGATTGTTTAAATCAAAGGCCAACCCTAATCCATATTTTGTAACTTCGAATGTATTTTCTACATAACTATCCTCTACAACTGACCTGTTCACCACTAACCTGGTGAACTGACTTCCCCAAATAGCAAAATTTAGATCGATGTTAATGTTCGTAATTACCTCCTGATAACAATAACGGATATTGCCATGATGGCAATCAGGAATAAAGTCGCTGCCAAGGCGCCTAACCCACATTTCCTGCCGGGACTGAGCCTGGCACAAGTCGGCGCTGCCACTTTCTCCTTTCTGTCGGCGTCTGGCTGCGGCACTCGAATCATCAGGGTTCGTTCGGCCCTTATATCGTTGCCATCGTTCCATATAGCCTAATAAAAAAAATATTGATCATTACTTCATATAGTACATTGGAATTAGGATTGAAACATTATACGAGTAGTATTTTTAGTTTGTATTTAATTAAAATTTAAACATACATACATATAAACACGCCTCTTTCCCGTAGGGTTAGGCAGAGACCATACTTGTTTCGCTTCGTCCACTTTCATTATTTGCCCTTCTGTTTAGGGTACTCTTAACCTGGCCTTTTTTCAAGACGTCCCTAATCTGGTCTCGAAACGTCCGCCTAGTTCTACCCCTTCCAACACTTCTTCAATCGTTCTTCATTCATTCTCTCAATATGGCCAAACCATCTCAGCATACCTATCTCAATTTTTGTCACTACATCTTCTCACAGACCACAACGTTTCCTTATTTCACTATTTCTTATCCTGTCACTCAGTTTAACATTTAAATATTATTTATTTAAAATTTAAATATTACCATAAATACAGAAACCATGAAATGTATAAGAAAATAAAGTCTTGAATATTTAGAATGCCTACCTGATACTCATTTGCGTGCATTTGCGGTGCGTTATGCTCCTTATGTTGCCCGAAGCTCTTTGTAGTCGTGGGTTGTGGTGTAGTAGAGCACGGTCTCGCACGTTTCGCAGTTTCCGGCGAGGGCGATAGGAAAGGCGTAGGCACGGAAACTGGCTCACGAGGCTTACGTGTAGTGGTCGGTGTAGACGGAGCGCTACTAATAGCAGATATTATTGGCGTACATGATGTCAACGGTTCCTCCACTAAGACAGAAATACAAGATTACGTGACACGTTACGATTATATAAGAAGTGATTTACCTATAAATATTTTCAATCAAATCGAACATTTTAGGTCTTCAGCTTGGTTTTGTTATATTCCACCTACACTACATTTTCTTCGTCAAAGTCCGATTTTGTTCCATTTCAGTACAAAATCTAATTATAAAAACGAACGTTCGACAACTATTGTGACCCTACATATTATGTCCATTAAATGGACATAGCTTTATCTGCAATATTTCATTACACAATCAAATGATTTGTATTTTTTTGTAAATAAATATCTTAGCAAAGGCATTTACTATGCAGGATGAAAATATATAAACAATCGATCACGTCGTTATAGAGTGAATAAAATAAAAGCGAAGACTTACTCGTGCTTGCTGTGTGTGTATCCATGGCGAACTTCACCACTTGACTAATCAATTAATTATTTCATCCTGTCTACGACAAATCCGATTGTGTTTTGTTTATTGCAATATTTCCAGGTAAGTCGCCGCGTCGCCGGTACAGTCAAATGTTTACGTTAGCGTTTTTATTAACATGTTTCATATTACAGGCAATAATAAACCGTATCCATTGAAATACACGCTGGGAACGAAGAGGTTAATCCATTTACTATTGAAGTTTTTAAAAAGGTAACATAATGTTTGTTCATTAGGTTAAGAAGAGTATTACTGCAGTTTCGTGTATTGTATTAATGCAGATTTTTTTATTCAGATGATCAATTTAGAAACAAACGGCATCAATATTCTGTATATTAAAATATTGATTTTGCCGTATTTGAGGGGATACGCCGCGGGTGCAAATCTTTTACATAAAATCAACACATACGTTTGTAGATCGGTGATGGGTGATCACAGAATCCAATGGGAAGATAAGTGCTTCTAGGGCACCCATGGATCTTGCTTGTACTGGCGGAGGCACAAGGCGACCATTAGGTATTTGAGCTGCAGGCTCGCATTGAATCGCTGAAAGTAATATTTTTAATTGCATACATTCCAAACAGTGTACTTAAAGCAAGTCCACTTCAAACCTCAATGGTTTTCGTCAAAGTTGGGTTTACTTCGTGCAGCAATAATGATTGGCGTCCCTAGTTGTCAGATTTTAGGTTTTTTTTTCTTTGGGTAATATTTTGAGAACGCTTCAAAACTAAAAAGTATGTATTTGGGTATTTGGCTCTGAGACTGTATATAGGGGTTAGCAAAGACGTATAAGCCACCCGAGTACTGCAACATTTTGATTTTCTTCCACTGCTTCCGCAAAAGCAACGGCATCACTGCACCGTGAAGCAACGTTCAAGTTTGTCATGGGTGCCAGTACAAATCTCCCATATAGCTATAGAATTCACTTCTATAACAATAAATCATGAAAGTTGTCTTGATCTTTGGGTAATAATCAGATTGTGGTAATGCGGGTGGAGTCGAGAGGAAACTCCACTTGACTATGATTAAGACCTGAAAACCACCATGACCCAGATATGCAACGTAAAACAGAGCTAATATGCGAAAATGTGAAACTAAGCGATGTGTGTCGGTTAATGGGTTCTAATTGCCGCATTGATACCGATAGCATCGCATCGTATCCGTGCAAGGGCGAAGAAAGAATACTAACCTCTGCGTCCGGAGTCGGCCTGTCGTAAAAGGCGACAAAACAACCCACCCTAGCTACGTGGTAGGGCCCCAAGCCCATCTGAATGGCGACCACCTTTGGTCTTAAGTATGCCGCCATAATAACTTTGTGTTGTGTTCTGGCATTAGTGACCCAAGTTCCTGTACCCATATGGGACAGCAGCGTGTTCGCTACGCCACTGGCGTTGCAAACATCCATAGGTGACGGTAAGTGCTAAATTCTAAGCGGGCCGTCAGCCTGTCTGTTGTCCTAAAGAAATAAAAAAATTGGTTAACTCTCCTTACACGCGTCGAGGTTCGATTATAATACACAACTACATGTTTTAATAGTAGACAACGCACTATAAACATAAACAATCTCAGCCTTATTCCAAAACGCGGACTAAAAATAGTTCTAAGATTGTACTAGGTTTAAACTATGAACTAAATAAAACGTTATTACAAAATGAAGTTTATCACTAGTCCTGGTATTATCTATGGTACTAAAGTTAAACCGCCGAGACCCCTAGTTTAACTATGGTATCAACTTATTTTGAGGTTATCGTTGTTAATATTTCGTGACTTTTATTTGCAAATCATAAAAAAATGGACATTAACATGATTCTGGAAATTTTTGTGGATTTAGCTTCTATAATGTTTGCTGATTCAGCAATAAGATGACTTATTATTTCCTAAAATAATAAGAACATCGCGTTAGTCGAAATAAGGAGGATTAAGTATTACGTATTAGAATATATAAAATAAATGTTAACATTTCACTAACTTTTTCTTCTGAACTCCAATTTTTACCCCTTTTTTCCTTTTGTTGTTCCATTTTGTTTATGTGCAAACCCACTTATTAGTGCAATACTGAGCAATAAATAAAAATAACAACGTTAAGGTACTTAAATACAAATTGTGTTATTAAAATACGCGGCAAAAATCATCATCATCATCATCTCAGCGTTCATCCCGGTTGCAACCCAAACTTGCACTTCGGTGCCCGGGGTCCGCTTACGTGTCATAACTATATATTATTTGGCAAGTTTTGGTTTTTACGGGAGCGACTGCCATCCGACCTCCCAACCCCTAGAGTCCTAGAAGAAAACCGAAAGGTGCACTTCCTTTGCCGCATGCGAGCTGGCAAAGGAGTAGTCCATCAGTCGCCTTTTACGACTCCCTTGGAATGAACTGGGGTGACCCTATTCTTTTCACTGGCCGGGGTCACACGGCTCAAAAGACGCGGCAAAAATATTTAATTATAATATTAATTTAATAATTTATTTTTTATTTAATAATTTTGGAGTCTCAAATAACACATAATATTAATTTAATAATTTATTTTATTATATAATAATTTTATATATTTTTTTAATAATTTATTTTTTTATTTAATAATTTTGGAGTCTCAAATAACACGCGCTCGGCACCTATGTCATTCGCTTCATTTCACGCATGAGTGGTTGAAAAATATGTATAACAACTTGATTATTAAAAGAGTGTCAAAAGTACAAAATTGTGCTTGTTTAATAGATTAGGACCTAAATAACATACACAAAAATAATTTGTAATATATTTTTATTAATAAATAATGTTTAAAAGCGTTTGAAGTCTGTAGATAATACTTAAAACTGGAACTATCTTTGGTACTAGCTGATCCTTGAATAGTCTTAGTTTTGTAATAGAGACACGCTTTAATCCTGGTACTAAGCTTAATACTGTAATAAACCCAGATCTATTAGTTCTGGTTTAATCCTAGCACTATAGAGTTTTTTGTAATAAGACGATCTTAGTTTAATAAATTTTTGTGGAGAGCTCCCAAATACTTATCTACTTATATCTGATATCTAAGATGAATAATAATAATATTTCTTTATTGCATATACACAGTTCAGGATTAATTAATATTTATTATTATATTATTATTAATTAATTCCGTATCAAATAAATATTTGATACAGAAGCATAATGCGATTCATTATTAAGGAATCAAAAGCAGTTGCTTTGTGATCCACTCCTTGTATAGTTGAATTTCATTTTAAATATTTTATTCATTTTTCAGTTTCAGTTGAATGTCCAGTTCAGTTAAATGAATTGGATTCCTGGTAGAATGGAAATGGCATTGTCAGTAGGATATTGTTAAGCACTTCAGGGTGAGAAATCTGATCCAGCAACTTTTCTTCAGATTCTTCTAGTCAAACCAGTATTACTTTAGATATTGAATTTTTGGGTTTTTCAATGTTTACAGTAATCAACTTCTGATTAAATGAAATTTTCAGAAAATGCGTTTAAATGATATTGTAAATTGATGAAAGGAATGTAAAAATATATATCGTTGTCGAATTGTTCTAATAAATTTTCCGAGTTTTATGTTGGTCTGTTAGGGTTGTTCTTATGTAACTTGATTCCCGTGTTGTTAATTGGCATGCTTCGTACGTCAGTTGAAATCAACACAAATATGAAAATAACTATACAAATGTATTAAAAGGAAGTGAATGATACTAAGTATACTAATTATGCAATTATTGTGCAATTTGCACAAAATATGATATATCTATATATATATATATATATATATATATATATATATATATATATATATATATATATATATATATATATATATATATATATATATATATATATATATATATATATATATATATATATATATATATATATATATGTTTATGAAATTCCAATTTTTTTAAAAACTGTTTCAAAATTATATTAAATTAAATTATTCCCTAATATAGATTCTTTATGAAGAAAAAAACTCAACTGTATTTTATTATAATAAAATCGCAATTTGAATAGATTTTAGTTTAGTTTTAGTCAAATTTATACTCATCAAGCCCAAAGAAAACCCTTACTTCGTTGTAAGTAAAACGTGAGAAATTGGAAAATGTGAGAAAAAGTAAGACGTGATTAAAAATTAAACTCATAAATGATGAATTTGCAAATCTAAATGGAAATGTTATATTAAGGGTTGGCGCATACTAGTCAATCGCATGTCACAAAATATATTTCATAAATATTCGCGAAACATAATCCAATGAAGTTTGATGTCTATTTCACAAGTTTTGTTAGTTTTAATTATGAAACCCCAAAAAAACATTATATTTTTTTTTATTTTAAAGTACAGGAAACATATAAGACTTTCTAATAATCAGTTACTTTATCTTATCTAGTCTCAGAATCTAAATTTCTAAGATCTCTAATAGTCTGGATGGTGCAATGTGAGCACAGTGGATTTTAGCAAGACATTTAGAGCCCCATCGAAGCCAGGCAACATATTAATTTGGGAGATACAAAATACTTTCTTATGTATTATATATTTAGATATATTTCAGTGTTTCTTGCAATTGGAAAAATCTGAATTATGACTTGTATTAACTATCGATATGAAACTAAGACATCAACTAAGTCTTTATTCCTCTTCATTCTTCTTGAATCACCACTCCTAGATCGTTTCTATTATTTAGATTATATTAGATTACAATATACTTTATTGTGCACCATTATAATTACAAATGCAATTTAATTAAATTTATGTTAAGGTACAATAGACGGCTCTATTGTTAAATACAATCTATTCCAGGACACATTTAGATAAACAACATTTTTAGTAAGATAAGGCTTGTAGTGTATATACATTAATCATTTGAATAAATAAAATTAAAACAAAAAAAAGTATGTATAAATATCAAAGATAGATAAAAAATACACAATACATATATATTGGACGAAGATAAATTTATAGTGATATTTTAGTGGTTATTGAAGCATATTGTATTAACTTAGCAGATCTGATTTCTGCTAGCAGCGCATTCCAAAGAGCGACAGCTTGTACAGAAAATGACTTTGCGAAGAACTGGGTATCTTAGAGGGAGTCCTTAATCGCTAACTCTGTAATTTTATCTGAAGAATCACTGTGATGAAAGAACTGAAAACATTTCTTTAGACAAGATGGGGTCCTGGGATCAAACAAAATATAGTAAACAAGTGATAAAACATGAGTATTTCGGCAAATGCAAATTGATAGCCATTTGAGCTTAGTGCGAAATTCAGATATATGATCATATTTGCGTAACCTAAATATGAATCAAATTCAGAAGTTTTGGAGTCGCTCAAGTTTGTTAGTTTATAGCCAGTAATCGAAATTATAATTTAATTGTTGTAAGCCATTTTACTGCGAAAATATGCTAACAATTAATTTAGATTAGATTTTGCATTTAAAATAAATGCAATTAATTTTCTATTTATATTTATTCTGTCTACAGAAATGCCAACTATTTTGTAAAAAATACTGAATTTCAAGCTGTTATGGGCCTAATTAAAAAACGACGTGCTTCTAAGAATGTTTTGAATCATCGATAACAAATTAACTATGTTTGCACGTACTTTATATTTTCATCTAACCATCTTCTTATTCAAAATTATACCAAGGACTCCGTTGTTTTTTTTTTCAGTAACAAGATCATAAATAAGTCAGGCCAAATATGTTTACAAAGAAGATTGATCATTAACTTTTGGGCAACACCTTGAAGGGAGCACGCATATGACATACACTTTATACATTTCTGTTCACTCAGGAACTGTTACATAAAGAAATTTATATTATAATTGTCCGGTATTATATTATAATTGTGTAAGCAGTGTCCGGAGTATAAGCGCTGGTGTACTACTAATACTGGTGCCTGGTGTGTGGGATTTCACAAGCGCCTGCATCTTGGAAGCTAATGAGGCTTAGTGATACATATATTATACACAAGTCTGTTTAAAAATACGCAGGCTAAACCCTCACTATAGCCTTTTACGTAGTTTTTTTACCTTGTATTTATTTTATATAATGAAGTAATATATTTTAACTTCCTAGGAAACCGGTGGGATCGTTGGCTCTATTATTAGTTCAAACGAAGCTCTGGCGCAATTTTACTTTATGGTTAGGAGGTTAAAGGGCACCGAAGTATATAAACTTTACAAATCCATTCCATATTAATTTTCGGGGAGTCAGTTAGTATCTTCGATCACAATTGTACTATTATTGATCGAAGGTTAGTATAGTAGAACTAAGATTTATTCAAAATCTTCTTATACTACTAAAAAAGTGCTGGCTTGACGTCGTAAAGGGTGATATGCGTACCAATGGGCTCACTACCAGAGATGTTGAAGACCGTGCGAAGTGGAGTAGTAAAAGTAGGAATGCGGACCCCGGGCACCGAAACGCAAGTTTGGGTTGCACCCGGGATGAACGCTGAGATGATGATAAGTCAACTACGTTGAATTTCTCTAACGTTGCGTGCCACCAATTAATGTAAAGGCGTTTCTGGTCTTCGGTGGAAGTACGGGGAATCCATTTGATTATTACAAAACTTCTTGTCTTGTTTTTGCAACCAACCAAGGCATAAGTTTTCATGATACATCTGCTGCTAGAGGTCACTTTCTTATCTTACTTTATCATGCGTCGCACAGCGCTGATGTTATTTTCAGATGTTGCAAGATATCCCTCCCGCAGATCATCACTGTGATTGATACGCCTTCGCTTAAACTAATTAAACCATTGTAAACAGTGGCTTGAGATGGGGTTTCATAACTAAATTGGCATTTAGTTAAAGTTAAAGTACATCATAGCCTGTAGTTGATTAAGGGAACAATTAAATTTATATATAGAGGGAAAAAATCTAGGAGTTATCATAAATTCACAAGAATAAAGCCAATGCTTCTAACTAGTAAAACCAACATTAAGATTTCAATATATACAATGAAATAGTAAATCAAACTTAACAAGTTAAAACAAAATTAATAAAAAACAAATAAGATCTCTAAGTGTATAGATTAGATTTATCTGATCTATTTCTAACAGACGGGGAAACAGTGTAACATAAAAGTTACAAGGAAATAGTAGAAAATAAGTAGCTAAGAATAAGTATTTAATTTACTTTATGTAATAAGTATGTATATGGCAAGTTTATATCTATATGTCATTGTATTAGAAATAGAACTTAAGTTGTTAAATTAATAAACATGTAAATAAATATTCTGACTCACTCGTGTCAGGAGGATGTGTATAATATATGTATTTATAAAAAAAAACTAGTCAGTTCTAAAAACTTTCAGTGCCACCTAGGTATTATTTGACTTTAAAAATATATTTTGTATTGTAGGACACTTTATTTCTAAAAGTACTTCAGACGAAATACCACAATATTGGACCAATGTGAATACATCGTTTAATATCTGCTCTTATCTATCTAGCAGTTAATTTTTACTACTAAATACTTGATCGCACTGAATTGCTACACACAGTCACATCCACCGCGGCACTTTTTCCATATTTTGTATTTATTTCTAACTTTACCAATATTCAGCAACATAAATGCCCTTGTTAGAACAGAAATTCATTGAAAATGTTAAAACTCGGTCAAGGCACAAATTACTAATACACTGTAGTAATGATATGTTAATATTCTCACTACTAGTGCAAATTAGTAATGTTATGAGCATGTGATAAATTTTTATAAAGCCTAACAATTTATTAGATCCATATAATAATTAGATTCAATATATTTTGTTTAGATACAATGTTCAAAGTTTCACAAACTACTAAATAAAAGAAATCGAAATGTATGTCATTATTTAATGATTGTCTGTGTTTACATAGGAGGATACAAAAACGTCTAAAATTTTAAACGATTAGAATAAAACTTACGGCAGATTTTATATGCCTACTAGCTGACCCGGCAAACGTTGTTCTGCCATATAAATAATAAAATGTCAAAAAATTAAAAAAAAATTTTGGGGGTGGGTCACCCTAACATTTAGGGGGATGAAAAATAGATGTTGGCCGATTCTCAGACCTACTCAATATGCTCACAAAATTTCATGAGAATCGGTCAAGCCGTTTCGGAGGAGTATGGCAACGAAAACTGTGACACGAGAATTTTATACATTAGACTAGCAGCCCGTCCCAGCTTCGCACGGGTATTTAACAAAAAATTTAAAATTAAACCCTTCTATTTTTTTTCGGTCTCGGGGAAAAACCTCTGTTGACGGGTTCCCCCAGTCCGGAGGGACCGAGGGATATAAGGGACTCCGGAAAAGATGTTCGATCATCCGACTACCCACTAAAAAACCCCGCTGTTCTCCTATCGCCTACGCCCGGGCCCACGGATATATGGCCTGCCGATCTCGTGGCCCGGGCCGGCGCCGGCCCACGCTTTGTCTTCAAGCGGGCCACTTCTAAAGCGCTGGCGCCAGGGGGTCAGGGTTTCGTCCCCCCGGCGCTCTCTTGTAACAACTCTAGGAGTTGAGGGGGGCTGCGGAACAGCACGCGGCCTTCTCCTTCGCGGCAATAGTGCGGGCGGCGGATCCTCCCCCGCTTTTACGGCGGCCGGAGATCGTTGCCCGCCCTCCGGCGCCGACGACGCGGCCTACGTTGGCGGGAGGGGAGTGCGGTGGCGGACTCCCGCTCCCGTTCCGCCGCCTCCCTTGCAGACACTACTGCCTCGCAAAAGGAGGCGACGGCCGTCCATCCAGGATCGCCCCCGACCATGGACAGAACCAGGGCCGGGAGCGACAGGTCCACGGCCAATTCCGGACAGGACTACCATCCCCGTCGCGTGCTAGTCAGGCGTGGGTACGACTACCAGACGACACTCCAGAAAAAGCAGAGCCGCCTGACGTCGTAGCCTGCCCAGCAAGACCAACCGACAGCGAGGATGCAATTCCCGCCCCGGGAACACTCTCTGTGCAGGCGCAGTCGAAATAGACATGGTTTCGACTACCAAATCAGGTCCCAGGGTAGAACCCGGGACCCCAATCAGTATTCGCAACCATCCCACCGGGGACCACGCCACGAACAGAGAGCTAAGTTGGAAAGGATGTAAGAGGTAGACGGAAAGAAAGGTAGGACTCTGTCGCCTCGAACGGAGAGGGGAGTGAAGCGACGGATGCTCGGGCACCTCGGGTACGCACACCCGTGCACTCCTCGGACAGAGGAGCGCCCCTGAGGGCAAACCCTTCTATTTGCGTCAGGTTACTAAAAAAATAAAATTATAAAGAAAATTTGAATATTATTATTTCTATGAGCTTTTATTTTAATTATTTTTTTGTTATTACTTTTTATTTATTTTTCGTTATTTTTTAATAAGTATTCAAATATTTGTAAAAACCCCAGTGACGCACGCCTACATTGCATAAGGTGCTGCCTAGCTAGCCGAACAGGGTGAGCGGCTACCACGCAACATTTTTCTAATACTTACATTTTTAAACTCGTGATATCTTTCGAATGGAATATCCGAATTGAATAATTCAAAAAGTTATGTTAAGGTATTGAAACAGTTTTGAATATGAAGTAATTTATTTTGATAAGGATTAATACCAAGATCCAAATAAAAAGCCTTTTCTAGGGGCGGCATTTCAATTAAATTTTTAAAATAAAAGAACACTTATTGTGGCATAACTATAATAGTTAGACATATGCTGTCGCGACACTTTTTGTAAATAATGATGTGTTCTGCAAAGTTGTAGTACATTATTTTATTCTATCATCAATAGTTTTCGCAACGCACGCGATTTAAATAATATTTTAGGTAATTTTTTTACACTTTGGGTTACATTATTGGAGTTTTAGTAAGGATCCCTAATTTTTTTGAAAATATAATATAGCCTATGTCACCCGGGGATAGTGTAGCTTCCCAACAATGAAAGAATTTTTTAAATCGGGTCTGTAGTTTCGGAGCCTATTCAAAGCAAACAAACAAACAAACAAACAAACAATCAAATCTTTCCTCTTTATAATAGTAGTATAGATGTTTGTACATGCTAGCGAGAACGGAATCCTTATAGTTACTACTTAGTTAATTAATCTAATAGGATCAAAATCGCAATAAAACGGATAAGATAGTATTTCTTGGAAATATATTTCAATTCGCATATGTTCAAAATAAGCAATACATACATTCAAGAATCCCGAATCTCGTTTTACAATATTATGTGGAACGGCTTCTCTTCTCCGCAGATCACGTTGATTCCTTCTAAGCTAGAAAACAATTGACAAAATTGTAGTCGGGATTTCTACTTGTCTTGATTGCCCATTTCATTTTAATATTTGAAGCTTTTACACATACTGTGAGTAAATGAATTTACAGTTTTTCTTAGTAAAAGTTTATCTAGCTCGATTTGCATAATTGTCATGCACCACTGTTGAAGGTATGGGATCTGTATTTCACGCATCTGGTGACATCGATTGTTACGTCGAGACATGCATTTGTGCCGCGTGGGCCAAATGGCGTGCGGTGACTAGTGTTGTCTGTGACCCCAAGATGCCTGTTAAGTTGAAGGAACAGCTTCTATAAGACCATCACTACGCCTAGTGAAATAGTGTCCTTTGGAACAGCTGAAAACGTGGCCGGTGCTAGAGCGACACAAGCAGGAACTGCATGTCACGGAGATGAATATGCTGAGATGCATGTTGGCCATGCCGCCTTCACCGGGCACCGACAGGAGGGGTAGACCAGGAAACGAAGGGGGAAGGGGAAAGGAAGGGGTAGAACAGGAAAAGTGTTGGCTTGACGTCATAAAGGGCGATACGCGTGCCAATGACTGACCACCAAGGAAGCTGAAGATCGTGCGAAGTGGAGTAGAAAAAGTCGGAAATTGGACCTTGGGCACTGAAGCAGGAGTTTAGTATGGTTTAGGGTGATGATTATGAGTCGGAGGTTGGCCATCTTTTCCTGTGTTCCATATTTCCATTCCTGGGTTCGGGGGAACTCGCCAAGTGCAGTTTTTTTTTCGAATAAAACGGATCTGAAATATTCTGAAACTACAGACTACATAAGCCAAAGCACCATATAACGGAAATATTTATTTGTTTATTATTACGAATGAATACAAATAATTTAAAAGCACAGGAAAATCTCCAGGATATTATTTGCATCGTTATCTTCTAGTGAGCCTTTTTTGGGTAAAAACACAAAATAAACGGTGTCCCATGTTTTTGTCAGTAGCAAAGGAAGTTATTTGACAACTGAAACTCCTTAAAAAAGTGAAACTGTTGATAAAGTGAACTCAAGCAAACTCAAAAAATATCTAAATTCAACAATAAATAATGACATGAAATATTAAGAAAATTAGCATTTTTGCGCTGTAAGAATCAAAGCGCCAAACTGTGTGCAGACCTCTCGCTGCAATGATTATTATTTATGATGTTTGTTCAATGTTGTAAATGATCAAACTTCAAGAGTTTTGATTAGAGCTGAGCCACGGTAAGTAAATTTCGTATCAGAAGCAGCTAAGCAAAGATCCCGTTCCTCGAAACTCATTACGTCGTTTTGGCTAAAATATTTCAAGGTTAAACATTTAGTAAGTAGATATCTTGTCCTTTTACTTTATTATTCATATATGAAATATGTATTATTACACTAATGTAACCGTTGCGACTGCCTTCGCGGGGCAACGGCTTTCGCATGTCGGAACACCCACGGCAGTTACGGATTCAATTCTCGCCCAAAGTCCGAACGTTTATACATACAATATGTATTTATTAACACAAGCTCTCTGCTGATTTGAACTAAGATGGCGTTGCGTTAATTTCCAGTATATTTATTTTAGTTTGACTCTAACATATATTTACAGTTTCTAATAGAATTAGGAATAGTATTATTTTGAAATGTCATAAAAAAATAAATTAAAATATTCGGCATCAACTGGCTTTGATAAAAGGAATACTTTAGTTATGATAACGTAGACTTTAAGACTAATATTGATCAATAACCTATTAAAACTTTTCTGTCATATATACACATATACGTTTTTCTTGGCTAAACATACCATAGACTAGCAGTGGGAGAATATAATGCAAAAAATACAGGGTGAAATAAATTTCCTGAATGCTTTATTTAATGTGATATAGACCAAATATAATAAAAACTACATGTTCTACTTAATCAACGTGTAATTATCATGTATCGGAAATCCATCGTGCATATGTGTCATTCATTACTTATTGTTTTCCAGTAACTGTAGTGGATTTTGCTTTTACATTCATAATTTTGTCCTTGTTAACGGTGGCCGTAATATCATTTGGTATCTTAGTCTCTCTTTTAATAGAAAACCCCTTTTCATCACTCGATCTGTAAGCAGTATAGGGGTGTGGTTTTGACAAACTACCAGACACTACAAATGGCGCGCAGCTTACTAATAACGGAATGTTACAACCATTAGCGCTTGGATATATTTCAACTGGGTTTACCGGTGCTATGGGTGTGCCAAATCTTGTAGAGGAGCCATGTGTGGGCTTCCAACTAAGTATGTGGTCAGGTTTAATTCTTGGGTTATCTCTCACACAGATATGGGTGATGATGGATGGGTGGATTGTCCGCGATTTCCAATCGTTCTCATTTGGTGATTCCCGTATAAAATTGCGCATTGTAAAACTTTGTGATGGCATATGCCCTAATTCCATATTCATATCAGGTGGCATAGACTGGGCAAATTTTTGTGGATTTTTTAACGACGTATCTCTTGACTGTTCCAAAAGATGGTGTTTATTGTCATCTGAACGTAGAGCATAGCGCATATTATGCGACCCACGCATTTTGTTTGCTTCTTTTGTTTCTTTGTTATTAATGTTTTTTACAGGTTTTATTGAATCTCGACCTTCTTCAATATCAATTCTAGATTGGTACATATTGCTAGCGAATTTCATTAACTCCTTCATGTCATTATGCTGACTGCACTGCTTGTTATTAGACTCTTGATTATTCTCGTAACCTGAAATCTTCTGCTGTTTAAAATTAGGTTTTAAAAATCTCATAACTGGCGATGAAGCTCCCATATCTGTGTCTATCATGTCATCAGATATTTTAAATTCAGATGTATTTTTTGATTTCTCAACTTTTAGAATTGGTACAAATTGTCCCCGTTGCTTCTCGGATATATTTTCTGGCGTAGAGCTTCCCCTCATAGACTTTGACAGCATATTTTCACTACATAACTTAACTTTAACGAGCTCCATACAGTTTTCTCTAGAACTGGTGTGTTTTTGTTCTTCCTCCGAGTCTCGATATAAATGATATCCAATTTTTTTCTTTACTATTATTGGCTTCTGGATGACAACAGTTCGTCCCGAAGCAGACAATGGATGTAAATCTGAATCAATAAGAGCGACTTCATTGATCGTCGATTTATTCTTACGGAATTCGTGTGTGTTTTTCTCTTTTCGAGGCGCTGGCGCAGTTATAGCGGACGCCGCTAAAGCCAGAAGCAGGACTAATGTCATCATCGTGCTACGTAAGTTTGTTATTGAGTAATATTCTGTGTCACATTTATACTCATCGTGCACAAATAAAACCCTTACTTTGCTTTACAGCACGTGTTACTTACGTAAAACGTGAGAAAAAGTAAATCGTGACCAAAAATTAAACTCAAAATTGCTGAATTTGTAAATCTAAATGGAAACGTTATATTAAAGGTTGGCGCATACTAGTCAATTGAATGTCACAAAATATATTTTATTAATGTTCGCGAAACATAATCTAATGAAGTTTGATAGACTTTTGTTATATAATTATGAACCTGCAAAAAATATTAAAAATATATTTTTTTTATACTAAGTACAGGAAGAAAGACTCTCTATTAATTAATATTAATCGATTTAAAGCTGGATGGCACAATGTGGGTGCAGTTGGGTGGATAGGCGCCACGGCGCCCTGACCTTTCGCCTGACGTAGGTCATCTCGGGGCACGGTTGCTTCGGGAGGTACCTGTGTCGCATAGGGCGGGAGATAACGTCGGGTTGTCACCATTGTGACGCAGGCGACGAGGAGGACACGGTGGACCATACTGTCGCCGTGTGTCCTGCGCGGCGCGAAGAGCGACGCGCCCTCATCACCCAAATCGGCGCGGACCTGTCGCTCCCGGCCCTGGTTCTGTCCATGGTCGGGGGCGATCCTCGATGGACGGCCGTCGCCTCCTTTTGCGAGGCAGTCATGTCCGCAAAGGAGGCGGCGGAGCGGGAGCGGGAGCCCATCACCACACTCCCCTCCCGCTAACGCAGGCCACCTCGTCGGTGCCGATATGCAACTAACGACCTCCGGGCGCCGTAGAAAGCGACCGCGCGCGGCGCCTCGGGGGAGGATCCGCCGACCGCACTGTTGCCGCGAGGGAAAAGGCCACGTGCTGTTCCGCGGCCCACCGCAACTCCTACAATACAGGAGAGCGCCGGGGGGACGAAATCCTGACCCCCTGGCGCCAACACTTTAGAAGAGGCCCGCCTTGAGACAAAGGACAGGCCTGCCCGGGCCACGAGATCGACAGGCCACATATCCGTAGGCCCGGACGTAGGCGATAGGAGAACAGCGGGGTTTTTTAGTGGTTAGTCGGATGGCTGAACATCTTTCCCGGAATCCCACATATCCCTCGGTCCCCCCGGGACGGGGGAACCCGTCAAGAGGTTTTTTCCCGAGACCAAAAAAAAGTTATCTGCCAGTGAAAGTCCCGTCAAAATCGGTGCAGCCATTTCAGAGATTAGCCGGAACAAACAAACAAACAGACAGACAGACAGAGAGACAAAAATTGTAAAAAATGTTGTTTTGGTATACGTACCGTGTATACGTCCGAATGCACTTAGTAAAAAGCGGTTATTTTAATATTACAAACAGACCCTCCAATTTTATTTATTTGTACAGATGTATAGATTTGTATGTATAGGAAAATTTAGGCAGAACTGCATAAATTACCGCGATATACTCAGCGTCGTCGGTAAATTGTATGCGAAAGTGTTGATTGAAAGGGTTGTGAATTTTTTTTTCTTCATTTTTGATTCTTTCTGCAATCAGCCATCATTATCGGCTATAATCAGAAGGGTTGTTGGCAATCAGGCGTTGAGAGCAGTACACCCAGTGATATGCTACTCTATATGATGTCTTTCAATTAGGTCGATTCATTGTCTGTCGTCGAGCTCCATTACGTGTGCCCTCCTGAGGCAGACAGTATTATGTGTTGTGTCAATGAGTGAATGCGCCAACATGTTCACGTGGCTATTTAGTCAGATTTTGTATTTCGAACTTCTTTTCCTTATTGTTTCTTTCACAATATCCATTTCTAAGTATTCGTATACTTCGGTGTTTTTTATAAACCATGGTGTGTTTGCGATCGTTCTTAGTACATTGTTTTCAAACCTCTGCAGAATTTCAACATTGGAATGACTAGCAGTTCCCCATAATTCAATACCAAAGGTCCATATTGGTTTCAGAACGCAACGCAATCAGGAGCTTATTTTTTAGGGATATTTTTGACTTTCTGCCCATTAACCAGTACATTTCTCTGAATTTCAAGTTTGCTTCTATCCGTTTTGCCTTTACGTGATCTTTCCATGTCAGTCTTCTGTCCAGGTGCATCCCAAGATACTTAATGCATAACTTATGTGGTAGGATTTCACTTCCCAACTTCACAGGAGGGCAGTCGCCTTTTCTGAGTGCAAAAGTGATGTGGTTGGACTTTGCGGAGCTTGCTTTAATTCTCCAGTTATTGAGCCATTCATGTTCGTCATTTAGGTGTTTTTGTAACATTTCGGAAGCTTTTATGGCATTTGTGTGGCTAGCTAAGATTGCAGTGTCATCTGCATATGCGGCCGTGAGCGTTTCTACGTTTTTAGGGATGTCTGACGTATATATGGTTTACAATATAGGTCCCAATACGAATACGCAGATATGTCACTCCCATGTTTTACTTGAAAAACTCTATTTTCCCGGTATGATTTTAGAAGTGTGTAAAACGTATGGGGGAGGTTTAGTTTACAAATCAAACCCTTATGACAGACTTTATCAAAAGCTTGCTGTATATCCAAGAATGCAGCTGAGCAATATTCTTTGTTTTCCAATGCTTGTCTAATCTTGTGGGTAACTCTGTGCACTTGCTCTATGGTGGAGTGCTGAGAACGGAAACCAAATTGGTGATCAGGTATAATCTTTTGCTCTAGGATAGAATTTAGTCGCTTAGTTAGTACTTTTTCGAAGACCTTTGACAGCACTGGAAGAAGACTTCAAGGTCGATATGATAAAACTTCTTTTGGGGGTTTACCTGGTTTCACTATCATTATAATTATTGAGAATTTCCATAATCTTGGATAATATTGCAGTCTAAATATGCTATTGAAAAGTACTATTAGGAATACCACTGCTTTTCTGGGTAAGTTCTTTAAAATTTCAGCTGTAATTAAGTCAAAACCAGGTGCTTTCTTGTCCTTTAGATTCTTTATTTCTTTAGTGATTTCCTTTGGAGTAACAATTTTGATGAGAAGGCACATCTGATGGTCTTGCATTAGTATGTCATCCAATGTAGTTTCTTCACAATGGATATTTCTCCTCTAGTTGTAACCAGTCTTGAGCCCCAGCTAGTATGTTTTGCATTCAAATCTCCGCCTACAATGTATCTTATGCCTAAGGATCAGAAGAAATGTGTGAAGGGTTATGAATGATCAGACGAAAAAGTATGGGATGCCCAAGCGGAATTTAGAAAGGGAATGTACGAATCCGACTTTTCATTGTGATGCATAGCTGAAAAGTATTTGGCTATAAACAAGAAGGTCTATTGCGCGTTCGTGGATCTAGAAAAGGCTTATGATAGAGTGGTGAGAAATGAATTGTGGTCAGCATTGTCCGTGAACGGTGTGAGCACTCCTCATACGAGCACTGCAATCTCTCTATAGGGATTCTAGTGCTTGTGTAAGGATAAACGGGGCATACACTGAATGGTTTAATATCGAAAAAGGTGTTAGACAGGGGTGTGTAGCGTCACCGTGGCTGTTTAATCTATTCATGAACAATTGCTTGACTTATTTAAAAGAGAGTGAAAGTGGGTTGAGAATGAATGAGTTACTCGTCAAATCTTTTCTCTATGCTAATGACCAATCATTACTTGCCTCTTCGGCCGAGGAGTTGCAGGAGGTGGTTACAGCTTTAAGTGAAGCTTCTGTTAGAAAGAAAATGAAGATGAATGTAAAGAAGACGAAAGTGATGGTGTTTGAAAGGGATGAAGCAGTGACAGACTGCAATATCGTAATTGGAGATGAACAAATTGAACAGGTGAAATAGTTTGTGTATAATAGAAATAGTGAGATAAGGAAACGTTGTGGTCTGAAAGAAGATGTAGTGACTAAAAATTGAGAAAGGTACGCTGAGATGGTTTGGTCATGTCGAGAGAATGAATGAGGAACGATTGACGAAAAAAGTGTATAAGGTGAGTGTGAATGAAAGTGTTGGAAGGGGTAGATCTAGGCGGACGTTTCGAGACCAGATCAGGGACGTCTTGAAAAAAGGCCAGGTCAAGAGTACCCTAAACCGAAGAGCTTGTATAAAGGGAATAATGAAAGTGAACGAATCGAAACAAGTACGTAAGGATCGTAACAAGTGGAAAGAAGTGGTCTCTGCCCTACGGGAAAGAGGCATGATTATATGTATGTATGTATGTAGGAAAATTTGAAATTAGATTGCTTAATCAACTAAAAGTGAAAATTGTCTTTATTATTATTAATTATTAATAAAATGCAAATAAATAATTATAGCACTCAAAAATAATGATAAATTCACTATGAGAATAAAATTAACACGAGAGTTACACTGAAGAATTAAAATGATATGATGACGTATAACAGTCACCGCTACGATCGAGACAATAGAAAGGAGGTCGGCTTCGTTCTCATTCCTACTCCGTGATGTTTGTTGGTTGAGAGGTGACAACGGTAGACAGACACCTGACGGGGATAACTGATCGATTGGTAGTTGATCAGTTATTGACCGGCGAGGGTTGAAGATTAATTTATTTAAACATGAAAATTTATCGTACTACAATAATTATTATATTATTATTCGATTGCCATCTTGCAACCCTTTTGCGGATCTGTGGATAGAACAGAATAATATAAAAATGACGATTAAACGATTAAAAAATAGAGTTTGATCGTAGAAAGGTGCAAATTTGAAGTTGTATGTATTTTTCAATGCTAAATCATAACAAATAAAAAAAATTGTCAACAAAATTTAAAAAAAAGTTTAGTGGTGGGTCACCCTTATCATTTAGGGGTATGAAAAATAGATGTTGGCCAGACCTACCCTGTATGCATACAAAATTTCATATAAATCGGTCCAGCCGTTTCGGAGGAGTTTAGTAACAAACACCACGACACGAGAATTTTATACATATATTAGATGTTTTATACTCTGAAATAGTATTAAAACTGTCAGTTAATGTTACTTAACGTTTGGTTAAGTAGTAGTCTACTAGTAGTAGTCTTAATAGTTTGATCCTGTACATATTTTCCTGCTTTACGCTTTACAATTTAGAATCTTAGCCATTATATGTATTTTAGATATTCTATAATGTTTCGGAAACTTATACTGTGAAAATACATCTAGAATGAATTTTAGCGTTTCATGCTGTCACAATCAACCGCTAATCAGCCACCATCGCCGATGTCATTAAATAATTTTGGAACTCTGGAGCTGTAGACTGAGTTTTCCTGACTTATGTTAATAGTAAGCAGTTATCATAGCCTACTTATGCTTGCAATGTCAAGGCCACCTCTGTCCCGCTGGTGTCCGTATAGGGGTATTGGAACCTGGGCCACTTGTACCGAAATACAACACAAGGTTATTTTGGCAGTATACTGATAGACCAAGGATAGTAGCCATCCAGGTAGGCTTGTACCCCTACCGCGTAGCCGGGGTTGTTTTGTTGCCTTTTACGAGCAAGGTTATTCTTATTTCAAACCTGCACGAAGAAAAGAATTTAGGATAGTGAATGTAACAGCAATACCACTACGCCACAATAATAGATCCAGCCCAATTATTTTTATATGGGCTTTGGTGTAAAATGTATTCATAGTAGTTAAAACATAAAATTTTGAAAATCAGTAATGAAATATTTTGTATCATCTAGTTGTAATTCGCACATGATAATAATAAACCAATTTATATTGTAAATATTGCCAATACGCGTAATTATTTTGAATTGCGTGATCTTTGTAGGATAAATTAATATTGAGAAATCTGCTGTATTCTAATTTTTTATATTTTTTCATCGATGTATCTAAATGTTTATTGGCTTAGTATTAATACAGATAAGAGAAGAGAGAGAGAAGGAGAGATGGCGCTCGTATTTCCACGAGCTGCTGAACACGCAACACAAAGAGGTGCAGCCGCCAGATCTTCCTCCGAATCAATGACTAGTGCCACTGATTACGCCTGCAGAGGTCCAGAATTGTCTTCGCCACATGAAGAATCGGAAAGCTGTTAAATCCGATGGAGTCCCCATCGAAGCCTGGAAGGCGATGGGCTCTCGTGGTGTGGGCATCTTAACCGAACTTTTCAACCGGACACTTCTGACCGGTACGATCCCGAGCCAATGGAGACTGAGTATCATTACTCCAGTCTTCAAAGGCAAGGAATCGGTGCAGGAGTGCGGTAGTTACCGAGGTATCAAGGTTATATCCCACATCATGAAGCTCTTCGAAAGGGTTATCGACTCTCAGATTCGACATGAGTGCATTGTCTCGGAATGTCAATATGAGTTTCGCCCTGGTTACGGGACAATGGACCCTGTTTATGCCCTAAGGATTGTCGCGGAGAAATACAGGACGAAGAATACGCCTCTGCATTGCTTGTTTCTTGACTTGCAGAAGGCCTTCGACTGTATTCCTCGCGCGATAATCTGGTGGCATTGCGGTCCAAAGGGATTCCAGAAGCCTATATTGACATCATGCGAGACATGTACCGTGACACCGATTCCGTAGTTCGGACTGCTGTTGGCGACACAAGACCTTTCCCCATCACCGTCGGGGTGCACCAAGGGTCCGTCCTTAGTCCGTTTCTGTTTAGCGTGGTGTTAGACGTATTGTCAGACAGCATCAGAAACTCACATGAGCAGCCCCCGTGGCTGCTCATGTATGCTGATGATATCGCACTGGCAGATTCGGACAGGGGTAGACTGGTGCGACGTGTGAAGGCGTGGAAGGAGTCGCTTGAGAACGGTGGTCTGAAGCACAATGTGGCGAAGACCGAGTACTTGGCCTGTAACTCCACAGATCCCACACCCGTACGCATAGGCGGCGACACGGTCGAGCGCACGGACCAGGTGAAATACTTGGGATCTGTATTTCATGCGTCTGGTGACATCGATTGCGACGTCAAGGCACGCATTGCTGCCGTGTGGGCCAAATGGCGTGAGGTAACTGGTGTCATTTGTGACCCCAAGATGCCGGTAAAGTTGAAGGGACAGGTCTATAAGATCATCATTAGGCCTGTGCTTTTATACGGCTGTGAAGCGTGGCCGGTGTTAGAGCGACACAAGCAAGAGCTGCGTGTCACGGATATGAATATGCTGCGGTGGATGTGTGGAGTGACGCAGAAGGAACGCGTTAGGAACTCCCGCATTCGCGGCAGTCTTCATGTCCGTGACATTGCGGATAAACTGCAGAAATGTCGGCTCCGTTGGTACGGCCACGTTTTACGGCAACCGGATGCTTACGTGGGAAACAAATGTCAGGCAGGAGGGGTAGACCCAAAAAGTGCTGGCTTGACGTCGTAAAGGGTGATGATATGCGTGCTAATGTGCTCACTACCAAGAATGCTGCAGACCGTGCGAAGTGGAGAAGAAAAAGCCGGAGAGCGGACCCCGGGCGGCGAAGCGAGAGTTTGGGCTGCAACCGAGATGTTAAATCTTAAGGATGATCATGATGATTTGAAACTCTGCACACTTATCAAGAACCGAGATCCCCCTTCCCCTGCACGGATAATAAAAACGACTTTAAAACAATACCTTGATATATAGGTATTATATTGTAAAATTTTTGTCATTGTATACTGTGTTAGTAAATGGGTAGTTGATAATATGAAAAATATCAATTTATCTTTGGTCTAAATATTTTTAATATTAATAGTTTTATTTTAACTTTAAATGTCAGTCACGTAATAATGAACACCAAATAGAGCACATGACATCATTGATTGGAATATACGTTAGGTAAACTAATAAGGTATTCACGTTGTATCAGAGAAAAATAATAGATTTCAAGTAATTTTAGGTAAAATAATAACATTACTATTGATATATACCATATAATATAAATAATACCAATCGATAGAGAATGAAAAACTGAATACGATGGTATTATTAACTCCATATGCCTCAAAATGTGCTTTACGCCCTTTGAGCCCAAAGGTATCGATATAATGTGTTCACGCGATTATATAAACTGACTATAGTGGAGTTAGATAGTATAAAAGTTTTGTGAAAATCAATAATTTGACCAGAATCGATGATGTTAAGTGTATGTTTCGAACCTAACACCAATTTTCGGCGTCGACGACGTGGCGTGCGTCAGCGGGGGAGTGTGGTGGTCGACTCCCGCTCAGCCGCCTCTTTTGCGGACATGACTGCCTCGCAAAAGCCGGGAGCGACAGATCCACGCCGATTGGGGCGATGAGAGCGCGACACTCTTCGTACCACGCTAAGCACAGGATGACAGTTTGGTCCAGCGTGTCCTCCTAGTTACCCGCACCACAATGGTGGCACCCCGACGTCGTCTCCCGCCCTATACGACACAGGTACCTCCCGAAGCAACCGTGCCAGAGGACCTGCGTCAGGCGGAAGGTTTTTTTTGCATTTATTTAGCGTAAAAGTATTTTTTATTGTAAAAATGTATTTTCACATATTAAGACAATGTTTTTAAATAACCAAACGCTATGGTTTAGGAAAGGTTTATTTGTTTGTCCTAATTAGTTAATCTGCTTTTTATTTGTTTTTTCATGCTTGGGCACGTTAAAAACGGTTCCGTAGCATTTTATATTGTTATGCTGATGCTGTACTAATATTTATTTTATATTATTTCTAAAACGTTTGATAAATCATCAATCAAACATTAGTAATCAGTGACGTCATTTGAGACTTAAGAGAGAAAACAAGGTGTATTCATTATTCAAATTAAGGTGTATTCTAGGGGTTTTTATTGCTGAGGCACAGTAAATAAGCTGACGGTCCAATTAATAGTACTATAAGCAGTTACTGTCGCCTATGGATGTTTGTTACGCTAGGGGCACCGCGAACACGCTCCTGTTCGCATATAGGAATAGCAAATATTTTGTTTAGTCATTGAAGTACAAAATAAGTATTATTAAAATTAGGATACCCTTAATGATCCACTTCAGGCCTGCACGGCGGGGATAAGTATAGGCTACCTCATTACTAGATCTAGGGAGAGGATCAGGCAGCATTCACCTACTTTAATTATATTCTTGTAGCATCTTGTAGAATACCATTACGAACGTTCTTGCTCGTGCTTACTAGATAAAATAGATAATAAAAGGTTTAAAATTGGATTCGATGGTATTTAAGGTTGAATTTGAATTATTTTCAACTATATTATAAAGATAAACTGTGAAAGTATGTGAATTATAACAAATACACTATCAGTTAACTATCCAGTTAGTTTAATATTTTTTAAATATTCTATCAAAAGTGATTTTTCATTGCGGCGGGCAATACAACATAGCTAAGTTTTCAGCTTTAAGGCAAGTTAATATCGGCATCAAGTGGCCATATTGCTGTATCTTTCTAAATGACCACAAATATTACTACAAGAGACGTGTAACAGCCTCAGACGCGGTAACGATGTCCAAGAACTGGATCTGCTCTGAATGTGTTATTTTAATGCGAAAGGGTAACAACATTGACACTCTTGCTTTTAACCCTCTGTTCCCAACATAACACCGCTTGAAAAGGAAAATAACAAAGTGCGAGCTATGAGGCGTAATTTTGACATCTACATGAAAGAGATGCGCGAATTTCGAAAGGAGATCTTTGAGTTTCGCAACAGCATGAGTGAGACTGTGCAGCGGTTAGACAATATCGATGCGATTCACACACTGCTCCGCGCTCCGTCGCCTGGCGCGGAGTGGCAGATTTTAATATTGTATGCAAGTACATCGATTAGTATAGAAAACAATAGGGGCGGAGAAAGGACCTCTGCGGCCGGGATCGGCCTGTCGTAAAGGGCGACAAAACAACCCACCCTAGCTACGTGGTAGGGCCCCAAGCCCGTCTGGATGGCGACCACCTTTGGTCTTAAGTATACCGCCATAATAACCTTGTGTGGTGTTCCGGCATTAGTGACCCAAGTTCCTGTACACTTATGTGATAGCAGCGTGTTCGCGATGCCACTGGCGTTGCAAACACCCATAGGCGAGGGTAACTGCTAAATTCTAAGCGGGCCGTCAGCCTGTCTGCTGTCCTACAGCAAAAAAAAAAAAAACACGCCAGGTCCAACACACCGAAAACGCGCCACGGCGCGGAACGCGTCCCGCTAGCAGATTCTGCCGCCAGGTGCGGAGGCTCCGAGCGGACCGCAGCAGGAAACACACAAAAACATACAATACAAAAACCATATTGTTAAAACAATTGTAGCGTCCATTGTAATGTAACTAACACTACGACGACCAAATGGAAAGTAACCTTTAGTTTGGTACGGGCCGCGTACAAAGCCGAGGCGCGGTAAAATCTGCTCGAAGAGGCAGATATGTTCCTCCGTCGCCGCGCGCGGCATCTGCTGCCCCGCGCCTCTGCGTCTGGGCGCGTCACCAATGTGTGAATCGCCTGAGTGTAGAATTGATAGGTTGGGGCAAAAGGAAGAGGCTGATGAATACAAGAATACGATTGATTTGCAAAATGCTATTGTCCAAATAAAATTAGAGTTAAATGAGCGCGATTAGGAAGCACTCCAATGCGGTTTGAACATCGGTTATGTCAAACTGTAATTTAGCGACGCATTTATGGATCGAGATCGAGGAACGAAACATTATCTTCGCTGAACGCATCGGTGTAGCTCGCTCATTGAATGTCGCAAGTGGAACTGAAATAGAGATTCATTCACGCCGAGCCATTGTGCACCTGGTCTGCCGACAAATACGCGATCATCTACTGAAAGTCGCATGAGCACATCGTATTTTAAAAACATTAAATGTTGAAATACCGACGAGTTTTTTTAAAGGAGTGCCTTACTAGCATTAATCATCAATTACATATTTTATAAGGTTCGACAAGAATGTCAAAGCGTATTTGTTGTTACTTTTGTACTAAAAAAGAAAGTATCGCCAGGGTAATGTAACACAATTATTGTAAAAAAAATTCGAATATAATTTCAAGATCTCGGGATTATTTCCGGGAGCGTTTTTCCCTTATATCTCTGGAGTTATCCACCCGATGGGAGGCAGACTTACGTGTAGAGAGCACCGTGTAGAGGGCGGAAAGGTGCTTCTGCCTACACCAAAACAGTGGGAGTCAAAAAATCTAAATATAAAAGTCGTTTCAAACGAGCAGTCACAAATATGAAATCCGATTTGATGAGAAAATTACACATTTCCATAAAAAATAATCGATTGATTAATTTCTATAACTCATCGAACATGGCGAACGATGGGTCCTGGTAATGCTCTGGCCTGTGATCGCCTTTACGGCTTGGACACCTACTCTGTTTTTTCAAAGTTCTTCTTTTTCTTCCGGTCCTTATCCCAAACTATGAAGGGTGTCGGCACATGTTCTCTTCTTCCACTCTCCTCTATTAGCCATCATTTGAAACTTTTCTAACCATAATATCATCTTTTACACAATCCATCCATCTTTTCGGTCTACCTCTCCACTTGAATCCACCCACTCTCATTTCTAGCGCTAATTCTCCTTGTTACATGACGCTCCTCTCTTCGCATTATAAGGCCATACCACGCTCACCTATTTCTTTTTAGTTTCTTAATCACTAAGGCGCTACTTTCAAACTTCCACTAATATAAGTACTCATTTTTAATTTTATCCATTTATGTAACTCCGCTCATCCATCTTAACATTCGCATCTCTGCAGCATGCAATAACCTTTCATCTTTGTGGCCCAGCATTCTGATCCATACAATAAGACAGGTCTTATAACGGACTTATAAATTTTACCTTTAAGTCTAAACGGCACTTGTAGATTGCAAATTGTTCCTGAGACCTGTCGCCATTTCATCCATCCTGCATTCACTGTTTTTCACATCTCGGCCTATATCACCGTCATTCTGGACTAATGACCCGAGGTACAGGAAGTTGTAGCAAGTTGGCAGAGACACGCCTCCTAGGGTAATCGGAGTGAAGGCGGAATTTCCACCAAAATCTCAAAACAGAAGTAGTATCTCAAAATAAAAGTTGCAAAATAGATGTTCAGTTTTGGTTCTATATACCTTATATTTGACCCAACACCCTCCAATCCTGTCATTTAGCCAATCTGCTCTGAACCTCGTGAGCATTTTCTCCACCCAGTACAATGTCTTCGGCAAAGAGCATACACCAAGGTGCCTCCTTCTGTATTTCTGTTTTCCCAAAGTTATATTATACAAAATAGAATTTATCTATTCTAACTTTATAAATTCATACCAGAAGAATAAATGCGCAATCCAAGTGGCAACGCCGGCTGAAGTAATTTCACTATCTAGTAAAACATGCACAAATCTTCAGTACAGATTTACGGAGATAGGAGAGGAATGGAATTATTAGAATGAGATTTAAGACATCAAAGTGAGTTATATACGCATCCGTGGGCCACCAGGGCAACACACATTTAAATACCAGGCCAAGTGTGCAATTGCGGACAGGTTCCTTGAACCTCGGATAACCCAATGTCAATAGACGATACCTTAGCGTAAAACATGATAATTATATAAAATATATACACGTTTGTGCATCAAACTTAACGCATTTATTTAGAAGGCTACAACCACTTAGTCAAAATTCTAATTTATTCGAACCTAAGTTCCTAAGCTTTCCTTTTGAAGCCCGGACTCTGCTGCTCAGAGTAAATTAAAAGAAAAATCATAACATGTATGTTAACGACTGAATTGCGCCCCGAAAAATTTGCCATGTATTGTATAATGCATTAGCCACTTAAAAACTTTTCATATTAAAATATTACAAGGTATATCTCGCTATCTCTTGATTTATTGTAGTATATTTTTCAACACTTCAAACTAATCCAATGATGGCCCACACACATCGTCTGGATAAAAAATAAATAATATTTTAAGTTAATTACGCGCCACCGTCTATGTAATAATATCTAAAAACAGGCAACGCAGAGACGTATTCTTAGTTCTAATTTTTTCTGTGACATACCTTGGGCAAGAACAGAATATTAACAGTCCCGTGACTAAGGTGGAACTCATATTACCACTTCGAGACAGTACACTCCTGACGTAATCGAGAGTTGATGCCCAATTTCAAATAATAACACATAATACCTCACATTGTAAAAGATATAATATTCACTTATGCAGAATTAGTTAATTAAAAAAAGGGAATAAACCTGCCCCAGAGATACAGATAGATCTAGTTCTGGAGCAAGTGGAATCAATTATTTTATTTTATCTACTTTACTTATAATGTTTGTTGCAATAAAAAAATTTTAAAAATTTCGAAGAGCTTCATGGTGTGGGACTAAATCTTAGTACCTCGGTAATTATTGCACTCCAGCACCAATCTCTTGCTTGTAAAGTCTGAAGTATTCAGCTTTTATTGGCTAGGAATTATACCGATGAGGAGTATCTGGTTAAAAAGGTCGGTCAAGATGGCCCAAAGCCTTCTAGGCTTCGACAGCGACTACAATGAGTTCTACAAACGTTACCGATTGCAGTGGTTCAAAGGAAAGCTGTCGTTATAGTCCCCTTCTCTTTTCAGTAGGTTTCGCTAGCTTGCACGTGAGGTTGACTAGGGCCCCGAAGGGCTTGAGCGTATGTAATATTATAATGTTGTACAGCTATACACGGTTGGCTTAATAGTTAAGCACTAAGCGGTTTGATACCACCGATCAGGGTGTTCGTGCCGTTGCTTGTATGTTTATAAGTAGTCTTGTGATACGAGTTTCCACCCAGAGTAAAGAAATGTTTAAAAACTTCGCAATTGTTCAATCCGAATGTTCGCAGAGCGTTTATGATATATATTAATGTGCTTATGTTACATTTTCAGTTGTAACTTAAAACAGTACCTTTTGGTACTAATATATTTTATGGACGCGCAATAAGCAAATGAATGATCATTACACACATCCGTGAATACCTTGTTTCCCTCGTCTCGGTGGATGTCAATCGAGATACATAAACAAAAAATAATCATAATACGTACTTGCACCGTACGCTGGACGAGAAAATGCATATACAAATAACTTGATTTTACTGAAATAACAAGTTAACAACAGCCTAAAACAGAGTTAGTATACTTCGCTCATCAAAAAAATAACTAAGTTTAGCAAGCAAATAAATAAGTTTTAATGGGGTTTTGTAGGTTCTAGCGTGCAAATTAGTACATCGGTAATTTTACAAGTATTTTAATAAACATTTTAAATGGTACAGTATATTTAATTAACACAATTACAAGTTATGAACTATATACAAAGGCGCACGTACACTTCTTCTTATAATGGCGGGGACGGCGTCTAGAGGCGCTCGAGTGGGTTCGACGCGAGGCGAATCAGCGCTCCCTATTGGCTGTATAAAACGATCCGCGCATACGCGGTGGGTACCGGTGTATTTCCGGTGTTGCCGCGTTACACCGTGCATATTTTTACATATTTATTTGAGCAGTATTGCTTAATAAAATACAAATATTTATTTGCTGGTACTTAATTCGAGTTCATTCATAATACAAAAGTATTTAATATAAAAAATTCGTTATAAAATGATTTACTTACAATAATGATTATAAAATACAAAATACTTATTTTCCTATTCAATAGTTTTTGTACGTATACATTATAAAATGTGCCGACATTTGCCTCGGCTAATCACGCTTTTACTTTGGTACAACTCTGATGCCTTTCTCTATCGGTAAACTTCTTAGATACATTCAAACGTATTTAATTCTTATCATCTCGACAGTTCAAAATGTATTTTAAACTCAAATCGGGATTTACAATTGGTAACACAGGTATGGCACTGCAAGATATTGTATAAATATTGTTAATAATAAACTTTATTAAAACATTTTTAAAATCAAATGTCTAATACTTTAATCGTTTTTATCTGGCAGTAATTCGGTAAGTAGGTACTTATAGATATTTGATAAATTTAAAAAAATTATATTTCACGTCAAAATGAATATATTCAGTAAAATATATATACTAAATAATGATGAATTATTATTTAAAATCAAAAAATAGGGTAACTACACATTTAAAATTTGAGATACTTGTGGCGTATCAGTTTCTTTATATACTGTTTGGTAGTGCTCTTAAAGCACCAACATACTCTATTCCAAAGTAATGTATCGACTTACCTATTGTATATAGGTAACAGAAGCATTATAATATGATATAAATCTCTACTCTTATTATAAAAATATTGTCTTAACATTATCTTAAGCGGTCTGACATTATTAAGATCACGATCAAAATAAACACGTTTAAAATGGGTAAATCGTAGTTTTACTGACGTATCTATTTAACTGTATCAAGTAACAAAAGACCAGCTGAAATGAATTTTCACGTAAAAGTGAAATAACATATATATGTATAAATATATATTTATAAGAACATGGAGACATAAAATGTAGGAAGTAATGTAATGAAAGACATAAAAAACACCATGTTAATAAACATGTTATTCGTCACATTAGGCTAATCACACATAAGACCATTTTATTTGTAGCTAAGCTGGAAGATTTCCACTAGAACAATGTTCCTAGTTCACCCAAAAGACGAAAAGTTAATACATTCAATATATTACAACAACCAAATTCATCAAATGTTTGTCAAATTTTCTTAATAATTAACTATAGGTAAATAAATTTTACAGTCAATACGATAAAGTCTTATTATAAAATAATGGTATAAAAAGTCAACTCTGTAAACTGATATTTTAATTTATTTTTAAGGCACGCCAACGGTTAAATTTACCCTTTTTTGCCTACCTAAGTTTATAAAATGTCTAGGATATTTATACACACAGAAATTTTAGTAAATATAGTTAAAATTACAATAATGACCAAATTTGTAGATTAACATTGAAATATTATGTATAATTATAATAAAATATAGCATTTCATTTTAAAAATAAATAAACATTGGAAGACATGCTAACCTGCACCATTACATATTTGGCATGAGAGATTGCCGAATGACTTATCCATCAAATAAATAATATTTTATTTATATATTTTTTTCATCTAAAACTACATATATATCGCCAGTCAAATTAGCATGTTATATGCAATTTTATTAAAAACATTCTTACCACAGTCAATGTCTTGTGTGTAAACTAAGTTATATAGGGTGACTGACACACCCGTCCAAATTCACACAGAAGAATCTTTAGTAAAAGTTATGAGAAACATGTATTTTAGTTTTGTATCACATAGTACAAAAGTGTTGAGTAATTAGCATCACAAAGTCATTCAAAGAACTCGCAATTTACATAATACGGACCTCTCCATCTGACCTAATAAAAGGCCGAGGACGGCGGCATTGAACCGGGCGAGCGAATACGCACTACTCATTTACGCGGGTGTGACAGAGACAGGTAATAACAGGTTAACGTTCGCTGTTTGCACCATATGCTTATTCTGTACGATTGAATTAATTATCCTATATGAAATATTTTATGGTGAAAATTTGACATACAATTTTTTTTGCAAAAATGGTTCCTTTAATGATGTTTAGTGCGTAAAAAAAATTTGGACGGGTTTGTCAAAGTCACCCTGTATATAACTGGCATCGCCTTATGGGTTAAATTTGACGATTTTTTACGTTATAACAAGCCTCGGAGTGGGAAGAATGCTCGTGTGCTCCGCGAATATCATTGCCGTCATCCACTTTAGCTGGTCTTCGGTAACAGCACCGGCGATCGTGGTACCGAACCACGGTTTGTCTTTCGTTCTGAAGAGGAATATCCTTTTTATTAATTACATAATGGAGTTCACATCAAATCGTCGCAAAGCTTGTAAATTTATTGATAGAGCAAGAATTATTAAAAATGTCTAATTTGAAAAGAAAATTAAGAATTGATATATTTTGAAACAATTATAACGTACCGTTTTTGTTTAGTTCGTGGAATGAAGGTGATGGCCCATCGCGACTGGGGATTCCTCTTTGGCTCATGTCCAATATACCACAATATATTTTTAATGTTCCACTCTTCAATCTTATGAGATCCCTGAAGAAATGATATATATGATATTAAAATATAAAAATATCATAGATTTTATCATAGAAGATAAAAAAGATTTTTTCTGATATTATAACAGTAGAGCCTCTATAAGTAGATCTTGAAGGGAAATGCCTGAAAATTAGAGTTATAGAGGTATCTACTTATGGAAGATTTCGACTTAAGCCAATTTTGTAAAAAAAACATTCGATTCGCAATGGTTAAGATTTGTTCCTACTAATTTCGAGTTACCAAGTGTACCGGAAAGTCATTATCGATTTTTGTAACAGATGCCGCTAGGCTTAAGTATGCTATGTCATTATGTTTGTAGTATATGTATGTATAATATATATCATTTTATTCTACTGACATCAATCTTCAAAGCTTTAACGTGTTATATTTTGCGAAAGTAACACCGTCATAGGTTAATACCTCTTTGAAAATGTCAAGTTTCATGCATGAAAATGTGCCGGAAAGAAAAATGCCGCAGTCATCGTTTGCTGGTAGAAACTTACGGTGAGCATGCCTAACCTAACCTAACTTGACCTTAAAAACATGTGAGGCGTGAAGACAAAGGACGTTATAGTACACCGAAAAGTTAGAAGATGCGAAACTGCAGGAGTTCTTGGATGAAGACCCCCCCCACCCAAACTCAAAAACAATTAGCAGAAGCGTTAAAGGTGGCCTACGAAACAATTAGCGACCGATTACGAGCAACGGAGAAAATCCAAAAGATGGAAAGATGTGTGCCATATCAATTGAATGACAAGCAAATGGAAAATCGAAAAATCGTCTGTGAAATGCTGCTTCAAAGGAATTCATTTCTGGATCGAATAGTGACGGGTGATGAAAATCGGACTTATTTTGAAAACCTTAAGCGCAAAAGTCATAGTTATCATCTGGCTAAGCCAGCCCAACGATATCAAGGCCAAATCGTTTTGGTCGCAAGATAATGCCCTGTGTTTGGTATTACGAACTGTTGAAACCTGGTGAAACAGTTCGTGAAAACAGTGATCGCTACCGACAACATATGATCAATTTGAACTATGCATTGATCGAAAAACGTCCAGAATGAGCCTGAAGACACGGTAAAGTGATTTTAAAACACAATAACGCGTCGTCTCGTAAACGCAAAACCGGTCAAGGAAGCGTTGAAAGCACTTGGATGGGACATACAATCGCACCCGCCGTACTCTCCAGACTTTGCCCCGTCCGATTACCAACTTTTTGCATTAATGGGATACATGCTTGCAGAGAAGCACTAAGCCAATTTCGAAGAAGTTAGAAAATGGCTCGATCCATGATTTTGCTCAAAGGACAAACACTTTTTTTAGGATGGCAACAATAAATTGCCTGAAAGATGGGCAAGATGTATTCTAGTAGAATCAAATAGTCAATACAACAAATAACATTATTTCCATTTTCTTGAAAATTACGTATTTTTTTCCGAAAAAACTGGCAATAATAGGTGATAAATTCAAAAAAATCCTACTTATAAGAAACAATGCTGTACGTACCTCGGTATTATACTCTTAAATTTGGTTTTCAAATAATCGAGTTGTAAAGATTGTAAAATCAAATATTGCTATGTTCAAGATATAAAAGTACAATTTATTTTTTCGAGTAATAGAGGGATAATAAGTACTGAATTTGCTTATAGGGAGACTGATTAATTATTGCAACTTATAGAGGGTTAATATTGCCAGCAACGAAAATTTAAGGGCTTTCAGGTAAGCCAGCAAGCCCTTAATTTAGCTTTTTTTATTAATATTATAAAGAAAGAAAGAAAAGAAAAGAATTTTTATTTAGGACAGTTAAACTAAACTAATATAAAACTAGGTATTAATAAAATTAAACTTAAAACAAAACTTGTCCTAAAAGGGGCATCAGTCTCAGCATAATGCTGGTCTGTTGACCAGCGCTGATCTTCCGCTGAGCCCATAAGGCACATAAGGCCCATAAGGTAACGGCACGGCAGACATTACACATTTACTTAGCATATAAAACAAAAAATAATATAATCTCATACAAATACACTATATATGTGGTAAATGGTATAAAACTGTAAATATATGTAAATGCAATAACTAATAGTAATATTAATAAATATGCAAGTGTTGCAATTACGAGAAATAAATAAATAAACATTACATAAACATAAGAGAGAGGTATTACAATTAAATACCACTTGTGTCCTGTTTTAGGTCGCACTGTGAGTGTTGATGTTTGTTTAAAAAATCTTTAATTTGTATCTGAATCCAGAAATAGATTGCTGATTTCTAATGGGCGGTGGAATATTATTCCAGCACCTTGAAGCTGCGTAACGAATACTACCCCGAAAGCCGCAGTATTATGGCGCTCGGAAACGAGTTGTGTCGCACATATTCGAGAAGCGACCACTCTACGGCTTGATACCCAGGAGAGCTCATCATATAAGTAGCCTGGGATTTTAAAACTTATGACTCCAAAGAGAAGACACGCTAAGTGAAGTTTGCGACGGTGGATCATTTTCAAAATGGAATGCTTATTCAGATATGGTGTAACGTGACCTCTTAGTGGAATATCGAAACAGAACCGAGCACAAGCATTCTGAACTCGCTGAACCAGCCTCTTAGTCCTAGCCAACAAGCGAGGGCCATAAACAACGTCAACGTAATTTAGTCTGGCTAAAACTAGGGATTCCACTAGTTGAATACGTAATGATTCAGATAAGTAAGGCCTCATTTTGTACAAAACTTTGAGTTTGTAGAAACAGTTACTGAGTTAGCCACATGCTTTTCAAATCTCAGCTCAATATCTATTTCTAATCCCAAAGTCCGTGCACTATAAACCCGTTCCACTGGTTTGTCCATTAGTGAAACTTTCATTGTTGGCACTAGAGCTGAAAGTTGATGCTTCGTACCGAATTTATTTAATTATATAATTTAACTTAAATGTTACCTTAGAAGAACACAAATTTTTTTTTAGTTTGGGAGGTTTTCGACTTTCGAGGTTCAACTTACAAATATTCCACTGCATATAGGTCACGTCTATGAATTTGATACCGATTTAGCACAAAATATTATTGTGGTATGCAAAATGTTTATTTTTCTTTTCTTCTGGTGGTAATGGACCAAATTTGGGTACGAGTAACATTATACATTTATAAGTGAAACCTTGAAAAATGTAAACTTCAATATAAAAAAGAAAAACGTCAATGAATCAGGATTCGAACTCAGGCAGATCCGATACCCAAAAACCAAGTCTAAGAGTTAGAATCCGCTTGGATTTCCCCGTTGAAATTATCCAAGTTATTAAGTTTGATGTTTACAAATCTTTACAGTAATTTATTCCTAATTTAAATTAAATTAAAAACATAAATAGAAAAGGGAAATGTTTATGGAGTTATGCAAGGCGGGATTTGAACCCGGACCCATCCGAAACGCGGAGACCCAACCTATGAGCTACAATCCGCCTCGAAGTTTTAGGGTAAAATAATTAGTGTTGAAATTAGTTCGTTAGTTAACTTTTAACGAATTTCAAAATTTTCCTAAACCCGTTTCAAAATTATATAAAAATAAATTAAATTATTCCCCAGAGTAGATAAAAAAAACTAAACTTCATAAAGAAAAAAACTAAACTGTATTTCATTGTAATAAAGTCGCTATTCTAATAGATATGTAAATAATGCAATGCAATCATTTAAAAATTACATTATAAAATAAGACTTAAGATATTATTAATAGGGTTGGTATTACTGGAGCAAAAAAAAAACTCAACTGTATTTCATTGTAATAAAATCGCATTCGAATAGATATGTATAAATAATGCAGTGCAATAAAAATCAATACTCACTAATCCCAAATCATTCTGGTCTTATATTAAAAGCAAAAGAGACAATTCCAATTTACCTAATTTAATGTATTACAATGGAGTGTCTGCAGACAATGGTTTTGACATATGTAACTTATTTGCCACGTATTTTAAATCCACGCTTCAAACTGCAAGTGATAATGATTTTAATGACTCATCTACTCCTAATCCCAATATTCCAGTAAACTACATTAGTTCAATAGAAATATCTGAAATAGAAATTCTAAAGCTGCTCACAGCAACGGATTTGTCTAAATCTGGTGGTCCAGATCATATACCCCCCATTTTTATAGTTAAATGTGCTAATAGTTTAGTTAAGCCTATTTGTTTACTTTTTAAAAGGTCTTTAAAGGAATCAATATGGAAATCCGCGTTTGTTACCCCAATTCCTAAAAAGGGTGATAAGTCTAATGTTGAAAATTATCGTCCAATTTCAAAACTGTGTTTGTTTTCCAAAATCTTTGAGCGTGTTGTTTACAATCAAGTTTATGTAGTTCTTAGGAATTATATTGGTGAAGAGCAACATGGCTTCCTTAGACATCGATCAACTACTACCAATCTCATTTTGGGCAATGAATTTATAAACAATATAATGGAGCACGGAGAACAAGCGGATGTGATATATACTGATTATAGTAAATGTTTTGATCGCATTGATCACCGAATCCTTCTAAAAAAATTGTGTGATGCGGGAATACATGGTGACTTATACCGTTGGTTTAGTTCATATATAGATAATCGTACTCAAGCTATCGTACTGAAAGGATATACTTCACAGTGGTATAATGTGCCCTCGGGTGTGCCACAAGGGTCTCTCTTAGGACCCCTTTTGTTTTTAATTTTTATATCTGACATAAAACTATGTTTCAAACATTCCCAAATTCTTTTATACGCGGACGACATGAAAATCATAAAATCAGTCAAGACTAGGTCCGACGCTGAGCTTTTACAAGACGATCTAAATAAATTTGTTGTATACTGTACGAACAATAAATTACAGTTGAATGTTTCCAAATGTTTTCATGTCACTTTTACAAGGCAGCGATTAACAGTAAACTTTTGTTATAAGCTCAATAATGAACCAATTAAAAAAGTAGATAGCATTAAAGATCTTGGAGTAATCCTAGATAGTAAACTTTTATTTGATAAACACATAAACAATGTGATTAATAAAGCATCCAAATCATTAGGTTTTGTGATAAGAAACTCAATTAATTTTCGTTCTTTGAAAACCATCAAAATCCTTTACTGTTCTTATGTACGCAGCCTATTAGAGTATGCATCACCAGTGTGGAATCCATTTTACCAAATTTATATATCTCGCTTGGAGAGTATTCAAAAGAAATTTTTACGATATTTAGATTTTAAGACTAAACAGAATTCTGAAAACTATTACGATCGATGCTTACGTTATCACTTTTTGCCACTTGAATACAGAAGATCCGTAAGTGATGTCTGTTTACTTATTAACATAGCAAATGGATCATACGACTGTCCCGAACTTTTAGCTAATATAGGATTCCGTACACAGCATAAAAATTTTAGAAAGCGACAATTGTTAAGTGTGCCATTTGCACCTACTAATTATAGACAAAATAGCTTTTTTATTCGAGGTGCAAATGAATTTAATCAATTAGATGCCCAGCTCGATATCGATTTATTCACAACTAAAGTTAACAGATTCAAAGTAATGATGGGTAAATACTTTTTCGACACTGTTGAACATTGAATAGAAGTCGTTATTAATTTTTTCTTTTCTTTTTACTGTGTAGAGTAGTAGTTAATAACTAAATGTTAAGACTTGTAATCAGCAACAGTTTTTAAGAATGTTAGATTATATATACATATTGTAATTTTTATTAGCCTGTAAGTCTTACTAAAAATAAATAAATAAATAAAATAAATTTAAAAATTACATAATAGAATAATCCGTAAGCTATTATTAATAAGGATGGTATTACTACAGCAAAAAAATACTGTGACTTTTTCCGTTTCATCGAGTTTCAGATTACAACGATGCTAAAGAAATTTTCACTTCAAAAAGGAAAATGGTAGTACTTAGTAGAAGATAAGCTATAGTTTGCTCAACTCGTGTGGAATTATGTAAATAAATACCTGTTTGTCTTTAAAATAGCACAGATTCGGCTTTTGCATCTCAAACATGTGCAGTTTAAATGATTTGCTGGCTTCTGTCGCCAACTTCAGCTCGCCACATACTAGCGACGTCGAATGCTTTAATGCTTCCATATTATGGAGGATGCTGTTCTCTTTTATCAATAGATAATTATCCTTACGATCTTCTTCATCCCAATAGCCCCATCTGTAACGTAGATTTTATATATTTCCGATCCTAATATTCGAAATTAATGCTTCCTAAACATATTTACGTCCAGTACGAACACCTTGCTGGGACGGACGCATAATACGAGCAAACAGATGCAGGGGACAAACACAATCATTTAACTATAGACGCTAACCTCAGCTTTGAATTAATATACTGAACGACTTCTTCATATATCTTATGATGATGTGCGGTCATAAAACTTGTGATAATCAAACTATCGATATCAACCTGACTTCATACTATTTACATACATAATATTTAAGTATATGCATTTACTATCTGGTTTCGAATGGCTAATGTTGCCATATTTGGTTTCATGCACCTAACACACAACTTGGACGCTACTTCAGTCAGATAAAACTTACCTCAAAACGACATCTAAAAGGATTTCATCAATATGTACGATTCTTCGCATGGATTCACTGCATATAACCTCTTCAATCATTAGGAAATGAGAGTCCATCTTGGCTTTTTCACTTAGCTCTATACACACGTCTGCGCATGTTTTGTTAGGGTTTAGCTGTAATAAAAATAATACTATATTAAGCTAGCTACTTTTTAACAATACTGCACAAAGGGCGGCCTTATCGCTAATAGCGATCTCTTCCAGGCAACCCAGAGAGAGATAAGTTTAAGGCTACAAAATTCAAGTGGTGTGGTGATGTAAATCACCAAACTGTGCGAAATCGACTGCATGAGTACGGCCTACGAGCTCGGCGCCCAATTAGGTGCCCACCGAAACGTCACGGGAATCGCGCTCGTCGAAATTAATGGTGTAGAGAACGCAGAACATGGACCCAGGAGGAACAATGGGATAACATTATGTTTTCTAATGAGTCGCGATTCGGGTTTAGGCCTGATACAAGAAGGGTGCGAGTGTACCGTCAGCCCGGAAATACTGAAAGGCTCAGGTGCATTCAGGAAGTTCATCCATACAGTGGCTCAACAGTTATGGTATGGGCGGGTATTATGAAGAACAGGCGAACTGAGCTCGTTTTTGTAAATGGAAACATGAACGCTGAAAATTACGTTGAGGATATTCTCAGACATAAGGTCCATTCATGTACACAAACCTTTGGCTCCGATTTTACGTTAATGCATGACAATGCGCGTTCACATACAGCTCGGCGAACCAGTCAATACTTGGCAACGGAGAACATCCGGGTATTGCCCTGGCCTGCACAATCGCCAGACCTCAACCCCATCGGGCACGCATGGGACATGCTTCAGAGACGTGTTTTGAAGGACTTGGACGGAGCGACAACAACCCAACAGCTGAAGGATTTTCTACAATTCCATTGGGAGCGAATACCGCGAGATGACCCCAAGATGCCGGTAAAGTTGAAGGGACAGGTCTATAAGACCATCATTAGGCCTGTCCTTTTATACGGCTGTGAAGCGTGGCCGGTGTTAGAGCGACACAAGCAAGAACTGCGTGTCACGGAGATGAATATGCTGCGGTGGATGTGTGGAGTGACGCGGAAGAACCGCGTTAGGAACTCCCGCGTTCGCGGTAGTCTTCATGTCCGTGATATTGCGGATAAATTACAAGTGTCGGCTCCGTTGGTACGGCCACGTTTTACGGCAACCGGATGCTTACGTGGGAAACAAATGTCTGGCCATGCTGCCTCCGCCAGGCCCCGGCAGGAGGGGTAGACCCAAAAAGTGCTGGCTTGACGTTGTAAGGGATGATATGCGTGCCAATGAGCTCACTACCAGGGATGCTGAAGATCGCGCGAAGTGGAGTAGAAAAAGTCGGAAAGCGGACCCCGGGCACCGAAACGAAAGTTCCCAAACTACCAAACGAAAGTTGCCACCCATGGCAACCGGGACTAACGCTAGGATGATGATAATAATGATGACCGCGAGATGACATAAACAGTCTCATTAATTCAATGAATAATCGTTACCGACAAGTTGTGAATAGCAGAGGAGGCCATACTTTGTATTAAATTATCCTATTCTTTCACAATAAATTCATTTTCTTTAGAAACTTCATTTTGTAAAAAAAATGTTTAGTTGCTTATTAGTTTCTACAGCATATTCTAATATTGTTAATTTCTGTTATTAAAAGAACTTTTTTTTTGTGAATTAAAATTATACAATACTAAAAATTGTTTCTACATATCTAGAATGGATATGGTGTTTTAAATAAAACTCAAAAACCATATATCTATAAAATACAGGGTTATTGGGAATTCAACGTATTCACGTTAGGAGGCGATAGTGGTGACTATTTACGATAGTTTTAACCCCAATATGCATTATGCAAAAGTAAACCATTTTTAAGTTATCATATTAATTGTTTTAACGACTATACTGTTACTGGTACTAAATTTTATTTAAAATTTGTATTTTTGGTTTTATTTTCATTAGGTATTATTTTTAAATAATTTTAGGGAAAATTTAAAGAATAACCTTAAATTTAGTTCGAATACGAATTGTCGCCTGCTTCGTTTGCGATCATTTATTTTTTCAGTTTCTCTGACATAAGTTCCTAGTTGTTATGCATTGTTGGAGAGCTAAGAAAACGGTTATGTTTTTAAAATAATCTGCAAGCCAAGTTTCATAACATTACTTTTTGTTTTTAAGGCATGTTAGTGGAAAAAGTCTCAAAACAATATTGAAATATCGTTTTACGTCTCGCATTTTTAAATTAGGACCAATAATTGTTGTTTTAATATTGATAAATAACCAGTGTTTACTCGTTTATAAAAAAATCAAAAGAAAAAATGAGATATAAATTGATACTTTTTTTTGATAAATCTTTGATCTTGCATTTTTGACTTATTTTGAAAAAAGGTAAAAAACATGATACCTCAAAAATGGTTCGCTTTTGCATAATGCATATGGGGATTAAAATTATCACAAATAGTCACCGCTATCACCTCCTAACGGGAATACGTCGAATTACTAATAACCCTATATATCAACAACGATTATGCTAAACACGTTTTTAATGCGATACTTACAGCTACTTGACAGCAAGTGTTCCTATCGTGGACGTAGACCCAGGCTTTAAGATCTCCAGCGGCCTTAGGTGGTGCTGGTGCTGAATTACTAAGCACTCTTAGTAGTACTCTTCTTATGGCTGCCTCACGTCGTTTCTCGTCCTCATTGGGTTGCCATATAGCCTCATAGTTGGCTATCAAGTCTCTTACAACGAATACTTCTTTTGAAGACCATGCTGTTTGTAATGTGTTACTAGTCTGTGTGTAAATGTTACAATGTCGTTAGAGTTTTTGAAAAGTAATACAATACTTGGGAAATCGAGGTCCGACAAAAGGCAAAAAGTAGACTTTTAAATTATTTCATTTTCATGACTGGGCGTAGGAGAACCATTACAGACGCGTTCAATCTTACCTGTTTTATGTCACACCAACTCCAAAATGGTCAAAATCAAATTTGTCCAAAAATTCTAGCAATTTTCTTATTATAGTAATGGAAGCAGAAGTAAATGATTAAATCACAGCCACGGTTGGACAACGCCTACCCATGCCAATTTCGCCCTTATCAGTATAAAATCAAATGATACGGAATTTAAAGAGAAGCAAAGTTTATCCATGTCTCATTTCAAAGTATAGGAAAATATTAAATTACCTCACATCCAAGAAAATGCATATTACATTTATTGCGAATACTATGTATAATTAATTATAAATCAACAAAGCATCAAACTCACCATAGCTGCGGGCATAATAGTTGGTGCCCAAACAGAGGCAAGATTCTCAGCGTTCATTTTGTTCACGTGGGACATCGTGTACAAAAAATGTAAATGTGCGAATAACTTTTGGGCCGTGTGTCTCGCCACGAGAGGTAACGAGCACATCACTTTACGATATTCTTCATGTCGTTTCGATTCATCATCTATTTCTGTAAAATTAATCATACATGTGGAGATATTTGGAGACATCCATTAATTACATGAGCTCAGAATGGGGGGGGGGTCCAATGAAATCTCACCAAATCTCATTTAAACCGAGGGGGGATAATCGAAAATCTCACGTCACCTTCAAAAAATATAAAATATTACAGATATTAAAAAATATGTTTTTATCTGTTTTTTTACTTTGTATTTTATTTAATTTAAATTAATTAATTATAGTATACCTGAACGGTTTATTATTTTCCCGAATAGTAAAAATAAATTTAGCGCCAATCTCACGTAAGGGGAGGGGGAGTCCAGGCAAATCTCACCTAAGGGGCGGGGGGGATCTAAGTTGATCGAAAAATAGCTCACGTAATTAATGGATGTCCCCTTTTAACGGGGTGTGGAGGCGCATGTGCAGGAGCGGAATAAATATACTAACATTTGCGGTCAGATCGACCTGTCGTAAAAGACGACAAAACAACCCTAATTAAGTGGTAAGGCCCCAACCCTTAGTGTATAAGTATGCCGCCATAATAACCTTGTGTTATGTTCTGACATGAATGACCCAGGTTCCTGTACACCTATGGAACAACAGCGTGTTCATAGGCGACGATAACTGCTTACTATTAAGTATATCATCAGCCTGTCTGCTTTTCTCAGCAATTAAGAAAAATATAAAAAATATAACAGTCCATAATATATCTATCCTACAGGTGGGTTCGAATCTCTCTAGAGGACAGTATATTCGTCAGAATCGTCTAAGGCGGCCACCTTTGGTCTTAAGTATGCCGCCATAATAACCTTGTATTGTGTTCCGGCATTAGTGACCCAAGTTCCTGTACCCTTATGGAACAGCACCGTGTTCGCGATGCCACTGGCGTTGCAAACACCCATAGGCAACGGTAACTGCTAAATTCTAAGCGGGCCGTCAGCCTGTCTGCTGTCCTACAGCAATAAAAAAAGGCGGTGATCGTAGCATGCAGGTTTTCCAGTGATGTTTTTTTATATCTTGCGAGAAAAATTACCGAAACGATGCATGGCAATGTGGAATTTGAACTAACCTCTGATGATGATCGGGCTCCGAGTACCTCGTAAGTTGGAGTTATAAAGGTGACAAAAGAGAAATTTCTTCGCTAGTTACCAAACAGTTTATTTTGTTTGTGGGCTACCAATAACGAAATGGACAGTCCTTTTTTTACTGTCAGCTGAGACCTGACTACAATACGAAATAACGCCAGTCATTCTGAATTATATAATTTTCGTCATATCGATAACTTACCTAGAGCGGTAGTAAGTGCCTGATGCATATCTTGGGGTATGAGCGGTTCGGGAAGATCCCTAAAGAATCTCTTAAGGACTCCAGTGACGTCGTGCTCAGAGTGCTGACCAGGACTGAGTTGCACAGACCACGCATCGCGTCGGAACCTGGCTAATAGCTCAGCGAGAACCGAGGCACTGCCTGCTCGACGGTATATGCCCTCTGTGAGACTACCTGAATTTCATTATATAATTTTATGATTTATCTAACAAAAAAATGTGGCAATGAAACTTCATAAAAGTAGCCTACGAGAGAATGATATAAATATAGAGTATTAGCAGCCCGACCCAGCTTCGCACGGGTATTTAACAAAAAATTAAAAATTAAACCCTTCTATTTTTTTCAGTCTCGGGGAAAAACTTCTCTTGACGGGTTTCCCCGGCCCGGGGGGATCGAGGGATATAAGGGACTCCGGAAAAGATGTTCGACCATCCGACTACCCACTAAAAAACCCCGCTGTTCTCCTATCGCCTACGCCCGGGCCCACGGATATATGGCCTGCCGATCTCGTGGCCCGGGCCGGCGCCGGCCCACGCTTTGTCTTAAAGCGGGCCCCTTCTAAAGTGCTGGCGCCAAGGGGTCAGGGTTTCGTCTCCCCGGCGCTCTCTTGTAACAACTCTAGGAGTTGAGGAGGGCTGCGGAACAGCACGCGGCCTTCTCCCTCGCGGCAATAGTGCGGGCGGCGGATCCTCCCCCGAGGGGCCGCCCGTGGCCGCTTTTTACGGCGACTGGAGATCGTTGCCCGCCCTCCGGCACCGACGACTCGGCCTACGTTAGCGGGAGGGGAGTGCGCTGGCGGACTCTCGCTCCCGTTCCGCCGCCTCTCTTGCAGACACTACTGCCTCGTAAAAGGAGGCGACGGCCGTCCATCCAGGATCGCCCCCGACCATGGACAGAACCAGGGCCGGGAGCGACAGGTTCGCGGCCAATTCCGGACGGGACTCACATCCCCGTCGCGTGCTAGTCAGGCGTGGGTACGACTACCAGACGACACTCCAGAAAAAGCAGAGTCGCCTGACGTCGTAGCTGACCCAGCAAGACCAACCGACAGCGAGGATGCTATTCCCGCCCCGGGAACACTCTCTGTGCAGGCGCAGTCGAAATAGGAATGGTTTCGACTACCAAATCAGGTCCCAGGGTAGAACCCGGGACCCCAATCAGTATTCGCAACCATCCCACCGGGGACCACGCCACGAACAGAGAGCTAAGCTAGTTGAAAAAGGTGTAAGAGGTAGACGGAAAGAAAGGTAGGAGGACTCTGTCGCCTCGAACGGAGAGGGGAGTGAAGCGACGGATGCTCGGGCACCTCGGGTACGCACACCCGTGCACTCCTCGGACAGAGGAGCGCCCCTGAGGGCAAACCCTTCTATTTGCGTCAGGTTACTAAAAAAATAAAATTATAAAGAAAGTTTGAAAATTATTATTTCTATGAGTTTTTATTTTAATGATTTTTTTGTTATTACTTTTTATTTATTTTTCGTTATTTTTTAATAAGTATTCTAATTTTTGTAAAAACCCCAGTGACGCACGCCTACATTGCATAAGTTGCTGCCTAGCTAGCCGAACAGGGTGAGCGGCTACCACGCAACATTTTTATAATACTTACATTTTTAAACTCGTGATATCTTTCGAATGGAATATCCGAATTGAATAATTCAAAAAGTTATATAAAGGTATTGAAACAGTTTTGAATATGAAGTAATTTATTTTGATAAGGATTAATACCAAGATCCAAATAAAGAGCCTTTTCTAGGGGCGGCATTTCAATTAATTTTTTAAAATAAAAGAACACTTATTGTGGCATAACCATAATAGTTAGACATATGCTGTCGCTACACTTTTTGTAAATAATGATATGTTCTGCAAAGTTGTAGTACATTATTTTATTCTATCATCAATAGTTTTCGCAACGCACGCGATTTAAATAATATTTTAGGTAATTTTTTTACACTTTGGGTTACATTATTGGAGTTTTAGTAAGGATCCCTAATTTTTTTGAAAATATATTATAGCCTATGTCACCCGGGGATAGTGTAGCTTCCCAACAATGAAAGAATTTTTTAAATCGGGTCAGTAGTTTCGGAGCCTATTCAAAGCAAACAAACAAACAAACAAACAAACAAACAATCAAATCTTTCCTCTTTATAATAGTAGTATAGATGAGGAATATTAAGATAATTAAAACGTTTATTATTTATATAATATTTTTTTCATATATTGGTGTATAAAAATTACAAAAGCCCGAACAGAGAGACGAAGAATACAGGAAAGTTTGTAGACTTGCAAGTCTACAGAATGCATTCTATCTCATTTTCTCACTGGCTTTATCCAATTTATGAATATGTTTGTCTTTTTTTGGTGGTCTAATTTTGGTTTCAAATCCCAACAGTCCCAAAGAAGTTTGACTTAAAAAATTACTATCATTGTAAAAAAAATACTTATACTACCGTCATTAATTTCATTGCCTCGTCTTTAAACTCTCAAAACTGGGTATTTACATTCGGGGGATGATCCAGAAGTAAAGATATTTGGTTATTTCTAGAGTACACATTTTCAATACTGGCTTACATACCCACTGGGTTTACAGGGGGTATATTCATTCGAATGGGGCTGAGACATGGACCCTACTGGCAGCTGACCGGAGGCGAATCGATGCGTTCGAGATGTGGTGCTGGAGGCGCATGCTCCGAATACCCTGGACAGCTTTCCGAACCAATGTGTCCATACTCCAGCAACTAAAGATTGGGACGAGGCTTTCCACCATCTGTCTCAAGCGGATACTGGAGTACTTCGGCCACATTGCCCGAAAAGACAATGACAACTTGGAAAAGTTAGTTGTAACCGGTAAAGTCGAGGGCAGCCGATCGCGTGGCCGTAGTCCGACGCGTTGGGCGGATCAAGTTCGCACCGCACTAGACACATCCGTCTACGAGGCGCTGCACGGTGCTGAGAATAGGAAGCAGTGGAAAACTACCATAAGTGATAGACTGGAGGGTGATGGTCACGACCCTCAGACATGAGGACTACGACTCGAGGAGGAGGAGGATTCATTCGAATACGATACAACAATAACCGCACGATAAACAATAATTAAATATTTTTACATTTCAATAGTATACAGTAGAACCTCTGTAAGTCAAACTTTACAATCTCCCTGAGGGGAGATTCGAGTTATAGAGTTTTCAACTTATGGAGGATTTCGGTCAAATTTAATTTTGTAAGAAAACATTTGACTTGTTAGCATTTATTTAAACTAATTTTGAGTTAGAGAGGTGAAATTCAAAAAAAAAAATCCTAGTTATAATTCCTAAGTATGTTTTCATTTAATCGAGTTGTAAAGATTGTAAAATCAAACATTGCCATTACATGTTTGAGACACAGACGACCAATTTATTTTTCGAGTTATAGAGCGAATGTACGAGGGTAAGCTGAAAAGTCTCGGTCTAATACAGAAATTGCGTTCTAATCAGCGAAAATTTATTATTCCTTCCTGGGTGCATGTCTCACTAGTTCGTATTACAAGTTTCAACTTGTTCTCTTAAATAGTTTGTTTACACGAATTTCCGCAATAGACATCTTGCGTGTTTTTCGTTAAAATTGAATAAACTTGAATATCGTGCGGTCATAAAATTCTTCGTTTTGGATAGATTAACCCCTAAGGCGATTCATTCGAAGTTAACAAAAGTTTACGGGGACGCTCTGCTCCTTCAATGTCAACTTTTAAAAAGTGGGCAGCTGAATTTAACCGCGGTCGCACTCCCCTCGAAGATGCCCCCGTGAAGGACGGCTCAAAACAGCAATCATACCGTAAACCATCGAAAAGGTGCACGATATCGTGTTGGATGATAGGCATGTTACGGTGAGTGAGATAGCTGAGGCCGTGGGAATATCGGAGGAAAGAGTGCGAAACATCTTGCACAAAGAATTAGGGATGCGAAAGCTCTGCGCAAGGTGGGTGCCGCATTTGCTGAATGCTGATCAAAGCAAATGCGCAAACGATATTCTCAGCAATGGTTGGACCGATTCAATAGGAATCCGATCTATTTTGTGCGGGGATTTGTTACCAGGGATGAGACATGGGTCCACCATTACATATCAGAAACGAAATAGCAGTCGAAGCAGGGGGGAGAAGCCGGTGGTTCAGCGCCAAAGAAAGTGAAGTAGATGGATATTTTCACAGCCTTCCACTCACTTCCGGGAAGGAATACTGATGTTGGAGAAACGCTGGACCAAGTGTGTTGAAGTCAAGGGAGAATATATAGAAAAATAGAATCATTTTTCAACTGAAAATTGCAGTCTCATTGTCAGGCCGAGAACTTCTCACCTAGCCCTTAAGTATGTACTGAACTCGATTATAGGGACTTATTATTTCGACTTAGAGGGTTCAGATTGCTACTGTAGTATTAAAGACAGTGATAGTTGAACAAAGATTACATATAACATATTTGAGTTTGAGATCTGACTTTCCTACATCCGTAATGTGAAGTTACTAGGAATGATAGGAACCTGAACATGTTATATTATTATAAATCAGGGCCATTATCCATGAAAGAAAAATATTGAAATCAATACAAAATGTGTTCGAGGAAAATGGTTTATGTGGCATAAACCATTTTCCTTTCAATTATCCTTACTAAAATAACAAGTATTACTTGTTATCCTTAAACTGGACAAATATACTTCAATATGAACTTCTTTTGCTTTTAATCATTATTATAGTAAAAGTAAATACTATTAAGTTAATCAATTTATTAGAACACTATAGTGTTCTAATAAATTAAGCCTAAGTGGGGCTAGAGAGCCAACAAAACTGTATAATACCTTCAAGGAAGTAAACTTTAAAAATTTAATAAAAAACTTTAAATTTAATAAAATAATGAAAAAAATATTAGTATAATAATGAAAAAAGAGTGGGGCGCTTTGTGACATATCTTTCGTGCCATTTTTCGACAAATCGTACCGATCGAATATTTTCGAGTAATGATTTATCAAACATTTATAGTATTTTTTTGCGAATTTGAAAAGAACAACTTACCATGTGCATAAATAAAACTTAAACATTTGTCGACGATCGCTGGAACATCTTCTTTAGTTAATTGTTGGTGATGGATTTTCGCACCGTTATTGTAAGCTGCCAATTTCAGCATATAACGCCAACTCTAAAAAAATATGAGATATGAACTACTAGAACATACTAGAATCACGACTTTGTCGCAGGGTTTTAGGCTTTAGTGGTTAGATGACCACTATTCCCAAGAAATTTAAATAAATAATAATAATTGTAATGGGGCGGTTAACAGTTTGTAAAAAGTGATATGTGAAACCGATACAGAATGAGAAAATCGCAACACCAATAAAACTCTTCGCAAACTGGACTGACGCTGCGAATTACCACTATGTAAACATTAAAACGATTAGGGTAATGCATTAATAGGTTAAAGGCGTCGCACAGTCGAGCGACCCCCTGGCCCCCTGCCGTCTAGCTACGGCCACAAGCAAACGGCTCATAGCTCTCGGGCTCTCGGTAAATCCCCGAAAAACGGGCTACTCGGTGCTATAATATTATATTATATATAAATAATTTTCAAGCCTACTGCTGTGTTTTAGATTCAAACCAATTTATAACAGCTTTTTTATGCTTAATAAAATGACAAAAAAGGATTATTAATATTTTTTTTAAATTTGAAGCATCAGTCGACAGTCGCTGATATAAAAAGCCAATTCTTGTCGAATGTGTATAAATATTTATACTTATTAAGATAAGTATAAGGCTAAGTAGACAATACCAACTACGCCAAAACCAAGCAGTAACATCTTCCAATGACTGTGTCCAGTGAAACTCACCGTGCGAGGAACGCTATTCACAATAATTTTAATATAAAAAAACCCCACAATACCTTTAACTCCCTTTCGTGAGGAAACCTCAAGTAAAGAGTTGCGTTCGGGCAATCCAGAAGCAGGTTTGCGCTACCGTCTGTCGGACATACTAGCTTCGTCTCTTCATCAGCATTTTGAGTAACTGAAAAATAAAACATATATATTTCACAAAAAGAATCCACTTATAGACTTTTTTAGCACTTTGTCATTTGAAAATTTAAAGAAATGAAAAAGCGATACCAGAAATAGACTAAACATATTCACAAATAGGATCTAACCAGCGAGAGAATGAAATAGAATACTCAGTGTTGTCTATACTCTTCGTCGCCTCTTTGTTCGAGCTTTCGTAGCTTTTATACTTTTATTTATGAAATGTTTTTATTTATGCATAAAAATTTAAAATAATTTTTGAGTTTGGAAAAATATTATACACATAATAAACCTTGTAATTATCCTCCTGATACTCTATATTTATCTCACTATCCCGTATGCTATTTTCCTGAAGTTTTACTTCTGCTTCATTCGAATTGCACACACACTTTTTTTAAACATATGTGGCGGCCCTATCACTTAGCTAGTTTTGTTTACTTTTACAACACGTCGACCCCGGCTACAGGGGTTAGTACACTTACGCCCCTGCACGGATATGATTATTATTTGTTTTTCGTATATCATTTTGTTGAGATAACGTACTCAAAAGAATATGGGTCCTTTTCATATGGTTTTTGGTTCAGGAACGACTCTAGATTGAAACCACCACAAGTTGTATAAAACAAACCAATATTTTATTACTACTATACTTTCGGAGTGTGTAGCGTACATAAGTCGCGACATGAGATTTTTATGTACAGTCAAAACTTGTTATAACGACATCGAAGGTACTGTCGTATAAATCGATAATCGTGACAACCGGTGATGTTTTCGTCATACAGCATTCAACATAAGAAAGTTAAGAGCGACGTTATTAGTGATCATATAATTTACTGCATTTAAATATCTCCTCTCGGAGTTATTTATAACACGTCATACGGTCGTATCAGACATGTACGTACCATAAAGCTGATAAAATAACAAATAAACAATTTGCAATTTGCACCCAGAATGCAAGTGAATAAAAGCAATTTGATCAAGCAACGGTGAGTACTATAAATGTCAGTTATATTCTCACATCTAAGTACACATTTCCGGTGCAATCACAAACAATATAACATCCCAACAGTTGTTTGATATATTGAAATTTATGTTAAAATTTCCAATAAATAACATGTGAGTATATTATAGCGTTAAAGCCCCATTTCAACTAAAATTTCCGCTTTCTTCTACACTCTGTTTTTTTATAGCTGAAGAACAGCAGACACGCTGGCGGCCCACTTAATAGTATAAGCATTTACCGTCGCCTATGGATGTTTGCGGCGCTAGGGGCACCGCGAACACGCTGCTGTTCTATAGGGGTACAGGAACCTAGGTCACTAATGCCGGAATACAACACAAGGTTATTATGACGGCATATTATTTTGACGGCATACTTATTGACGAAGGGTGGTTGTCCCTCCCACGTAGCTAGGTTTGTTTTGACCCCTTTTACGACAGGCCGAACCCAGCCACAGGGGTTAGTATCCTTACTCTGCCCCTGCATGGAGAAAACAGAAAGACAGAAAGAGTTTTTAACATCCCTTCTAATCTATTGGAACATTTAGGAACCCAAATGGTAGAGTTCGATGTTTTTAAAGTACAAGCACAAATGATTGAATTCCATGGTATCATCTTTGATAGCTTCAAAGTGCACATAACATTCATTGTATAACGTGATTGAACTGGTACCAATCACAATATCAGGCATAACCAACTTATTCCTGTATCTATCTACGATTGTATGACCTTATATACCTACATTTACAGCTATTATTATTTTTATGACTTTCTTGTGTCTATTTTATCTATGCAGGGGCGGAGAAAGAGTACTGACCTCTGCGTCCGGGGTCGGCCTGTAGTGAAAGGCGACAAAATAACCCACTCTAGCTACGTGGTAGGGCCCCAAGCCCGTCTGGATGGCGAACACCTGTGGTCTTAAGTATGCCGCCATATTAACTTTGTGCTGTGTTCCGGTATTAGTGACCCGTGCTCCTGTACACTTATGGGACAGCAGCGTGTTCGCAATGCCACTGGCGTTGCAAATACCCATAGGCGATGGTAACTGCTAAATTCTAAGTGGGCTGTCAGCCTGTCTGTTATTTTGAAGTCTGTATATAATAATTGATATTGATAATTGATACTATTACTAATATTATAAATGTGAAAGTAACTCTGTCTGTTTGTTGTGTTTTCACGCCTAAACCGCTGAATCAATTTTGATGAATTTCGGTGTAGAATAGGTTGAATCTTAAAGGACATAGAGTGAAATAGGGATGAACGTAATTAAGTTCTGTTTTTTTTAAATATATATGGTAAAAGCAACGCTTGCCGGGTCAGCAAGTACTACATATATTTTTTTTTATAAATATATAATCACTCAGGACGGGAATTGAAAAAAAAAACTTTAATTCACAATAATTATTTATAGTTATCGCCTTTGTTGATATAACTGTGGACGATAAAACGGCCGGATGGATGTTTTGGTTCCTAAATAAAATTATATTTAGGAACGCAATTGCGCTATTGCGTTTGTTATGTATTTTAATTAAAATAATATCATGAGCAGAGTGGTTTCCAAAGTGATAAATTAATCTTTATAATATTTTATAATTAGAAACTAAAGATTTAAGTTTCGTTTTTATTCCTAATCGGGGTCTGCTTAAGAAATGGTTTGAATGGAACAAGAAGCGCATCTAACGTTTCTAGAGTAGGGATTTTAAAGATTGTAGTAAGTTCTGAACTGGCTCTAACATTTTGCAGTATGGATTTACGTCACGATCCTGTGTTTTCGTTGAGGATTTTTTGGGAATGACAGAGTTTCAGATTTAGATTCCAGATTCAAATCATTAAAAACTATCGGAATTAATTATTTTAGATTAGTTATATTTAAAAAAAAAGTTCTTGGGCAGAGTTTAATCGAATCTTACAGTAATTGCATTAAAATGTAAATACCTTTATTTTCTCCCACAAATTGAAAAAGAAATACATACATATAAAAGTGTGATAGGTAACATGTATGTTATTCAAAGTACTATTAGTAGCTCATTGAAGTAGAGAGACAGGAGTCCAAACTGAGTAGAGGGCCGTCCTATGGAACTCCTGGCCTCTTCTCTCGTTCCGTTGACATAAGGAGAACTAATAAAAAACAAAATGTTGTGTGGGTGCGCCGTGTGTGTGTATGTGTTTGTGTAAATGCATTAGTGCAAAAAAATGTGTTAGATGATTTATTACAAAATTAAACTTATTTTTTAAATCTAAAATGTTTTGTAAGAGTTTCCGTTTCATTATAATTGAGAGATAATAGCCATTCAGTTAACACTTTTTTTAATGTCGTGTCTATTCATAGTGTGTGTAGGTACTTTGAATTGTTTTACTGGTCATATGCTTGTTGGAACCCGCATGCTTTCAGTCATCGTCAAAATAGGTTAAACCGCAATTGTAATAACAAATAAGCAACTATTAAAAACTAGATACAAACATTACACAAAAATCTTTGAGATGCCTTGAGGATCACTTACTTAGGTGCAAAAATTACGATATAGATTTTTTTAATCACAGATCGGAATTTTAAGAAGGGATTGTAGTAATCAGAGACACGAAGAATCGACTTCTTAAAATCGTTGCGAAATGTGATGACGGATGTGTGGAGACCACCTACTAACAATTTTTAACTTGTGATTTTTTTACATACAAATCTTTGTGGTTTTCAGAGCTTAAAATTTTTTTTCAAGTACTTCTTGAAAGGAGCCTGTTGGAGCGTGGACTTCATTGCCCGCTCATACTTCAAGTCTTTATTCGAAGAGCTCCGGCTTCACCATGTCTTCGGAAGGTTCGTTTTTAAAAAACGTCATTGATTATCGCGAAAAATTAAGAAAACTGTTTCGACACGCATTTGCCTCTGTGATTTCACCATATGAAGCAACCATATGACTCGAGTTTAAATTCGATAACTCCCTATACTCTAAAGTTAGCCTTTGAGGTGTTGTGCGAAAGGCTTTTGATATGTCCTCATACATATCTTCAACTTAGCCGAGCGATGTAATGGCGTACCTATACAATTTTGAGGGTATTCTGCGGTTAGGCCGATATATACAGTTTAGCCGATAATCGCCACGCTGGGCAAGTAATGATTAGCGATCGCAGTTGTAGCTTTTCGCGGATGACAGTGGTCTCAATCAAAGAAATCTTCATGAAAAAAAATAATATCCGTTTCTCTTTTTCTATTACGTAAACGTTCCTATATTTTTTTCAATGAAATGATATCATATCGTATACTAAATTTCATGAAAATTGTTGGAGCCGATTCCGAGATTGCAATTATATATATATATATATATATATATATATATATATATATATATATATATATATATATATATATATATATATATATATATATATATATATATATATATATATATATATATATATATACCTAGTCAGGTCATAAATTCTGTCACATGTTTAATGTAAAATAATTGTAACAAGTTTATTAATTATGTAACCATTCATATACCAAAATGAACTTAACAAAACATAGATTCTTATGACATTAAAGTTTATTCAAAATGACCTCCGTGATTTTGAATACAAGCCTTCAATCTGCGCGGCCAGTTGTCTATCGCAGCACGAACGAGGTCCATGTCAATATCGGCGGCTGCCTTAATCAAGGATGTCTTGAGTGACTCCAAATTGGGATGAGGCATTGAGCACGCCTTTTCCTCCAAGTGTTGCCATATCTTGTAATCTAACGGATTCAAATCTGGACTGGAGGAGGGCCAGTCTTCGTGCCAGATGAAGTCGATTTCACGCGCCGCTAGCCAGTCTTGTGTGCTCTTCGCTCTATGAGCTGGCGCCGAATCTTGTTGGAATACCCAGTGCCTGTTATTGAACATGGTATGAGAAACAGGTTCCACAAGGTTCCTCAGGACTGTATTTTGATACACAACAGCATTCGTTTTTACACCTTTCTCACAAAAATGTACCTCTGTTAAGCCCCAATAAGAAACTCCCAACCATACCATGAGCGAGGATGGAAAATGACCTCGTTGGACACGCGGAATACGGTTGCTCGCTTCTTCACTACTGTGTGCGTACACCTTATCATTTTGTTTGTTGTAGCTCTCTTCTACGGTAAACATTTTTTCATCCGAAAAAAGAATTTCCCGATATTTTTTTCCCGCGTACCGCTTCAACAAAGCGCGGCATCTCTTCAGTCTCAGGTCCATTAGACGAGCATTCAAACGATGTCCTGTTTTTCTTCGATATGCCCGAAGCCCTAAGTCTTCATTTAACACCCTTTTCACCGTGGTTCTGCTTAACCCCATCTGAAGGGCCAACAGTTTCTGCTTACGTTTGGGATTTCTTTGAATTCGTGCCTTCACAGCTTTTATCACTGCTGGAGTCCTAATAGACCGAGGGCGACCACTTCTTGACCTGTCATCTACACTAGAGTCTTCATTGTATCGTTTGATGGTACGATAAACGAATCTTTTGGTAATATTCAAATTTTTCAGTATGTTAAAAATTTGAATTGGCGCGTAACCGCAACGATGCAACGCAATAACTGCAACACGGTCTTCTTTAAGCGTCCACTCCATATTTAAAAATGAGTAAAATTCTAAAAGTTATACATTTTTATTTTCATGAACAATTCGAAATTCTAATTCAATAAACTTTTTTGTGGCCAGCATTCTAAAAGAAAAGTTTTTACTGTGTGACAATACTTATGACCTGACTAGGTATATATATATATATATATATATATATATATATATATATATATATATATATATATATATATATATATATATATATATATATATATATATATATATATATATATATATTAATTTCACCATTCAACCACCACTCAAAAGTAAGATATTAAATTGTTGTACATACTATGAGAACAAACCAAGAAGAATGGACAAAAGATGTAATGGAATGGTATCCCAGATATGAAAAAGGACAAAAAGGACGACAAATAAAAATATAGTAAGATGAGCAGAAGGGTGGCGAAGATACGCTCGTGACAGATACAAATGGAAAAACTAGGGGCGGCCTATGTTGAAAGACAACCTGACCAACTGGTTGCTGCACTACACACGACACTAAAACTGTAAATTCGATTTGGTCAGTAGTCTTTTTGAAATTGAATACTATTCTTAATATTACGACTTAAATTTCTGACGCGCACCTTGATGTTTGTTTTATAAAGGACCTACCGAATATCCATGTTCCTAAGTCTATTATTCCTATCACACTTTTATTAAAAATAAGCTACAGTTTAACAAAAACCAATCGCTTAATATGACTAAAAGGGACCCGATAGTAGGATCAGACTGATATGAGTACATTGAGTCATACGGAACGATCAATTGACCTGAGTGATAAGTATTTAGCCAAACATGTTGCTCTCATGATGAATCATCTATTGCGTGCACTGCTCTGTGTTGACCGCGTTGCTTGTTCCTATTTGTTTACATCGATAAACTAAAGTTTATGTAATAAACGAGTCTGGTAGACTAAAAGCAGTCTCAACCAGGAGTTTGGTACCGTTAACTGGCGTTAAGATCAGGTATCCAAAAAATTTATAAAAATTTTAATATCCTACTCTCTGGTAGCGACCAGAGACCCTTTCAAATATTTGTATTATTAACTATGAACAAAGAATAGGCTTAAACCATTTCTGGAAGTTATGACTCGAGTGTTACTCACCATTATTTCACGGAAATAAGACAATCTTATAAAAGACCTTTTGTTCATAATATACCTATTATATCTATTATAATATTATTACAAATATAATGGATTATATTAATTTGAAGTTTATTTGTTACGCTTCCACGCCAAAAACGCTGAACCAATTATGATGAATTTCAGTAAAGACATAGATTGACCTTGGAGAACAGAGGCAACTTTTTTATTTATATGGCAGAACAACGTTTGCCTGGTCATCTAGTAATATATCAACATATTTCCAAATGTGATAGTGGTTTGGTATTTTATTGATGCTGATCCTTAACAAAGTTGAGAAGAGAGACACAAATACCTTAAAACCTTCAACGATCCTACTCACTCTATGCTAATATATATATAGATATATATATATATATATATATATATATATATATATATATATATATATATATATATATATATATATATATATATATGTGTGTGTGTGTGTGTGTGTGTGTGTGTGTGTGTGTGTGTGTGTGTGTGTGTGTGTGTGTGTGTGTGTGTGTGTGTGTGTGTGTGTGTGTGTGTGTGTGTGTGTGTGTGTGTGTGTGTGTGTGTGTGTGTGTGTGTATGTGTGTGTGTGTGTGTGTGAAGCTTCACATTAATATCCATTTCATATTTTATGATCCATTTTATAAGTGTCAGTCATATGAGTACCTACGCTATTTATGTGTGTCAACTATTTGCGTGTTTGAATCATCAACTTCCGTGGGGGTTCAATTGTAAACAGCGGGCGAATTATGTAAAGTGAAAAACATTAACAATTTGATACGAATCGGATTTTCTTAGTAAGGGTTTTGTAGAGATTTCTTTTCAATGACGCCGTTCCAGGTCTCTGGAAATATATGAATGTTATCCGGAACTTAGCAGGAACAGTGATTCATTTGTTGCCATTTAAGACGATAGAATTTTATCCGTGCAGGGGCGGAGAAAGAATACTAACCTCTGCGGCCGGGGTCGGCCTGTCGTAAAAGGCGACTAAACAACCCACCCTAGCTACGTGGTAGGGCCTCAAGCCCGTCTGGATGGCGACCACCTTTGGTCTTAAGTATGCCGCCATAATAACCTTGTGTTGTGTTCCAGCATTAGTGACCCAAGTTCCAGTACCCTTATGGGACAGCGGCGTGTTCGCGATGCCACTGGTATTACAAACACCTATAGGCGACGGTAACTGCTAAATTCTAAGCGGGCCGTCAGCCTGTCTGCTGTCCTACAGCAATAAAAAAAAGTATTCCGCTATAATAACCTTGTGTTATATTCCGGCATTAGCGACCCAGACTTATGTACCCCAATGGGACAGCGGCGTGTTCGCGGTGCCCCTATCGTCGCCAACATCCATAGGCAACGGTAACTGCTCACTATTAAGTGGGTCATCATCCTGGCTGCTGTTCCCTAACAATAAAAAGATATAGTACAATAAAATATTTAGCTTAAATTTTTCTTATTTGAACTCAAAGGGTTAAGTAGTCGAATATCGAAAAATGGGCGAATATTGAAAACAAATCATAATCATATCATTTATCCAAGAATAAACACAATTATGTATCATATCTATACTCCAATAACAATGCTCAGCCATCGCTGAGCGATGTCACACGTGAATAGCAACCAAAAAGGTTTTCTTCTTTGAATTTTCATTGATTAAATGAAAAATACTGATAAATGTCTCTAACTCGCCAATTCTATTCAAACAAGAAGATACATTGTCAGTTGTCGATAGCAGGTTTCTAGAAGCAATGAGATTCTCAACGGTAAAAACTAATAGGAAAAATGTATAAATCTTACCTACGCATCTGGTCTTCCTGAGATCAACTGTGCTCACGGTTTCTTCCTTGCTAGTGTAGTACACCAACACCCGCCGCACCAACATCAGCCACGCTCCACGCCATTCTCCCGACACGCCTTCCTATAAACCACATATCACCATTAAAACCTTCATTCACAGACTACTTCAAATGCCGCTTCAATCTAGAAGATTAGCTAGCGTTGGCTTTCTTTACTCATCTTTCTTTGTTTTATTCACAATCTCTTCCTGAGAAGACGATTGCATTCTTTCAAATCAAATTATGCTAACTGTACATTTATTCTAGTGCTATCAGGAAAGGAAAATTTGCACAGGAAAATGAACCGTATTCTCAGTGGCAGCTCAGCAGCGGTCTCGTAATTCCAAAGCTTTGAAGCAATCCAGATCTCCTGTCTTCAAAGACTGCACTGTCTGGTTCTAGATGTAATAACAGCTCCCCTTAGTCTTACCACGTAACATTGCCTACTTGTCATCACCGATTTCGCTCAAATTATGTTCAAGTATATGCAGGGCTTGACATGTTACATAAAATATTGCACTCTCTTGTAGATACCCCTACCTATAACAATTGCTACAAATATATGTCAATGATAAAATAATAATAAATAATAATATATCAAAGATAAAGTTCGTAAGCCTAACATCTTTATGCTGCAAACTTATAAGAACAATACGGTTTATTAAAATCCAATCGTAAGTTGTTGTCGAACTTATAACACAGTCTCTGCGGCACACCCTCAATTGGATATATTCCTCAGCTCGCACTCTTACTTTAGAAAACATGTCCTCACTTATGTATGTGATTAAAATTAGGCTTTCTCTTTTTCAACCTATTTACGCAATTTAGTAATTAGTTTTTCTTTTTCAAATTACTTCATTTTCATATTAACCTAATATTGGAAATTTTTTAATTATATTGTGTATACTATTTTGGCTTTCAATCTAGACTTATACGCTGTACCTATATTATGACCTATTTTTAATATTGTAATCTGTTTGTATACTTTTAAATGAATAAATAAAATGAAAGTACCCCAACGGGGAGCTCCAGATGGCCAGGATTTAGAAAAAAATCTGCATGCATCTTGTAAACCACTTAATTCTTTTTTTTCTAAAACCGAAATCGTCGATGACGGATAGACAACGTCCCCTAATTGTTCAATTTTTTTTCATATTATGATGCATATCAATCAGTATCAGTCATCGTCATCTTAGTGTTTTATTTAGTATTTACCCATACTTGTACTTACGATAAGAAAATAGATAAAATAAATTTGGTTAAGTTTTTATTTCTAGTAATTTTTTGTAAAGAAGTCAAAAATCCGAATGGAAACACTAAATTTGAAGTTGGTTCCCTTACATCCCTAATCAAATCTATTAAATAATCTTTCGCTAATATTTCTATCGCAGCCAACATGCTTCGGAGGCAAGAAAAATTAAAGCTCATTATTCGTATTTGTGTTAGTGCCTTTAGTTGCGATGAAATTGAAGAAGCGAAAGCGTTATTATTTGAATCGCTGCAACAAAGAATAACAACGAGAAAATGTGAAGGCAAAAATCATCGTAACTTAGATGACATTATTGTATTATTTAAGGGAACTGAACCGGAAAAAATACCAATTTTTGTGGCGAAAAGCTTAGAAAAATTACCACCTGTGACTTTTGACCACATTGATGTCACACCGCTACTTAAAAAAATGGTCTTAATGCAAGAAACGATTCGTGATATTCAGCAAACTTATGTGACGAAAAAGGAGATGCAGGAATATGTGGCATCATCTCGAGAATCTCCGTCTTACGATAGAAGAAACGTTAATACGAGGCGAGGCGGCTTTTTACTACAAAATTCGATGTTTGACAGTGGACCAATGGCACTCTCAGGATATGTCAATGACACATCGCAAGTAGAAGTGCATACGAAAATGAGTGATGCATACCCGCTTATGTCACACAATGAAACCAGGGCAACAGACTCTTCCTCTCAGGTTGAAACCAGAACGACAGGATCCGTCAGCGAAGGGTGCCATAAGAGAAAAGATGTGAATGTTGCTCAACAGGAGCTAAATAGCGTGCAGTCACGCAATAAATTAGTGAGAGAGATTGAGCCAGTAGCCCCTTCACCAGTCACTAAACCGTCTTTTGCACAAATAGTAAGCACCAGTGAGGGTCTTAAAGGCACAACGAAGAATGGAGAAGAGTGGATCCAAGTCAGGAAACGGAAATTGAAAAATAGATTTATTGCGAGAACCGGCAATGCTCATCCGAGTACGGAAGAAAATATAAAATTTAAAGCGGCTGAAACCAAGATTCCGTTATTCATTTCTAACGTGCATAAGGAGGTATCCGAAGCGGACATTGTTGATTACATAGAGAAAAAAACGGGCGAGACTGTATCCTTAGTCAAACTGAAAATGAAAATAGACAGAGATTATAACGCATATAAAATGTATGTAACAAAATACAAAATTGATACATTTTTAAATGATACGCTGTGGCCGTCGGGAGTATCCTTCAGGCGGTTCATCAATTTTAGAAGGAATGTGGCAAAATCAAGCTCACCAAGTAATGGATAATCGGAACTACTGCAGATTAATAAGCTATAATTGTAAATCTATAAAAAGGTCCTTAGAAGGTGTTAAGGCGTTATGCCAATCAGCGGATATTATAGCTTTGCAAGAGACTTGGCTGCTACCGCATGACCTGCCCATGCTCAGCGTGATCGACGATGGTTTCGGTGCGGCGGGTACCTCGGCAGTGGACACGTCGGCCGGCCTGCTCACCGGCAGGCCATATGGAGGTGTCGCATTGTTATGGAGGAAAAGTGCATTTGAATCGGTATCAGTGGTGAATTGTGATAATAATCGAATTGTGGCGATAAAAATTACAGTAAGTAGTAGAACGGTAGTTATATTTAGTGTGTATATGCCCGTAAATAACGAACAGAATATTCCTTTGTTTACTGAATGTCTAAGTGCGATTCAATCTGTTATAGAATCTGAGGATGCCAATGGTGTCGAGGCGTTTTATGTACTGGGAGATTTTAACGCCCACCCAAATGAAATATTTTTTAAAGAATTAAATAATTTTTGTAATGATAATTTTTGGTATTGTGCAGATATAATTAAATTAGGACTCCACTCGAATACTTTTACTTTTCGTAGCGACGCTCACGGGTGTCTGAGGTGGTTAGACCACTGCATTGTCACCAAGGCAGCCTTGGCTACGATTAGCAATATCTGGGTAAAACATGATGTGTATTGGTCTGACCACTTTCCACTTTGTATTGAGTGCGATATTTTAGAAATTAATTCTAAAGCGGCTTTTGTTGAAAATGATAATTTAAAAAGAAAGATTGCATGGGGTTACAGACATGGCAAACAGATTGCCAAATACCACGAAAAATGCCAGAAGGATCTTGCTGGTATACATTGCCCGGAGGGGTTGGAACGTTGTGCTAGTTTTCCATGTCACGACCAAAGCCACCATTTAATCATAAATAAACTGTATGATAGTATTACTAATACGTTGTCTAATGCTGCCATACTATGTTATTCCTCTGGAAAGGCTAATTATAGAAAGGGAAATGTAACCGGGTGGAATAAATATGTAGCTGGTGCTCACAGGGTGGCTAGACTTAAATTCTCGACCTGGATGCTTGCTGGCAAGCCAAATAGTGGTATAATTTATAATGAAATGTTAGAAAGTCGCAAAATGTTCAAAAATAAGTTGAAATGGTGCCAAGATAGAGAAGAACAATTGAAAATGGATATTCTTGCTTCAAATCATGCTGAAAAGAAGTTTAAAAATTTTTGGAAAAACACTAACAAATTAAATTGTAGGTCTAGTCTACCTGTGGCCGTCAGCGGTATTCATGATCAAAATATGATTGCCAACTTATTCAAGGAATATTTTTCTGTGTCGTCCCTACTGGGTGCGCCTTCCCGGGGGATGAGCGCTGTTGAGAACATTGTGGCTAAGCCTCATTTGATCTTAATTAAGGAAGTGTGTGAGGTAATTAGAAATATGAAAAGAGGAAAGTCACCAGGTCACGATGGTCTCAGCGTCGAGCACCTGAAGTTTGCGGGTGAGCATCTACCCCGGGTGCTAGCGATGCTTTTTAATATCTGCCTGGCTCATTCCTATTTACCGGAAAGTTTAATGCGTACTATTGTTATACCGGTCGTTAAGAATAAAACGGGAGATTCGTCCGATAAAACAAACTACCGGCCCATCTCGCTTGCCACTGTAATAGCCAAAGTGTTCGATAGTGTGCTAAATGGCAGACTAGCGCGACACGTGCCGCTCAGTGATGCACAGTTCGGCTTCAGGGCTGGTCTCTCCACTGAAAGCGCTATACTGAGCCTGAAGCATGCTGTCGGGTACTATACTAAGAGGAGGACGCCGGTGTATGCGTGCTTCCTTGACTTGTCAAAAGCTTTTGACCTAGTTTCTTATGACCTCTTGTGGGACAAGCTGGGGAGTGCGTCTGTGCCGGCAGACCTAGTCGCCCTCCTCAGATTCTGGTACGCTAATCAGATAAATCAGGTGAGATGGGCCGGTGCTTTGTCGGACGAATATAGGCTGGAGTGTGGAGTGAGGCAGGGGGGAATCAGTTCGCCGCTGCTCTTTAACGTGTACATTAACCAGCTTATTGAGCGACTCAGTGGCACTCATGTCGGATGCTATGTTGATGGAGTTTGTTTCAATAATATCAGCTATGCAGATGATATGGTGCTGCTGGGTCCCTCAGTCGGTGCTATAAGGACGCTTCTTTCAATTTGTGAGGCATACGCTGGGGAGCACGGGTTGAGGTACAACTCTAAAAAGAGTGAACTACTTGTATTTAGAGCTAAAACCCGTAAGCTCACCCGTGTTCCTCCCGTATGTCTAAACGGCGTTCCTCTTAGACTGGTTGACAGTGTTAAGTACTTGGGGCATATTGTGACATCCGACCTCCGGGATGACGACGACGTAGAGAGGGAACGTAGGGCGTTGGCGGTGCGGGCCAATATGCTCACTCGCAGGTTCACTCGGTGCTCCAAGGAGGTTAAAATTACGCTATTTCGGGCCTACTGCCAATCGTTCTACTCGGCTGCCTTGTGGGTGAGCTTTTCGCGGCGGGCTGTCAACGCTCTGCGTGTGCAGTACAACAATACTTTCAGAATGCTGTTGGGGTTGTCGCGGCGCTGCAGCGCGTCCGGGATGTTTGCGGAGGCGCGAACAGATGGTTTCAAGGCCATCATACGCAAGAAGACCGCCTCCCTACTGCAGCGCCTGCGGGGCAGCACCAACGGCCTTCTGAAAGCCATTGCTGCCAGGTTTGACTGCCCCATCCTAAATCACTGGGTAGGGGTAGTAATTGGAAAATTTTAATCTAATTATAAAATGTTACTAACAATACTAACATAATTGTAAGTGAAAAATTGTTACTAATCCATTAACAAACTATGGACTTTGTCCGAAATAAATGATTATTATTATTATTATATCGCAGACGGTGTGCGCGCACATCTTAAAAAAATATTCTCATAATATTTTCCAAGCGCGCTAAAACAAGTGTAACGTTGATATTTATATTTTTTTATTGCTGTAGGTAGGACAGCAGACAGGCTGACGGCCCGCTTAGAATTTAGCAGTTACCGTCGCACCCATAAAACACACATAAACACCCATAGGGTGTTTTCAATGCCAGTGGCATCGCGAACACACTGTTGCCCCATAAGGGTATTTGAGAAAATCATCGAATAAATGCTTTTTAGCTAAAATCTTATTTCAATTCGAGATATTCACATAGCAAAACAATGTTGCGAATGCGTGGCTATGTTCTATATTCGTTGGCGCAAATCTTCGTATCACACTACCGAATATTTACCGAATATAGTAACAACGTTACTATTGATTTCCTACGGTATTACATATGCAATTGCAAACTTTGTATTGCAACATTGATTGTTTTAGATTTGTTTAATATTTATAGACTTTTATGAAGGCAGGAACTATACTTCTCGTCAAAAAAATCGAAACACTACTGCAAGTATTATTCAGGCGGCATTTACATGTAAAGGAGGATTGATATGACAAAAAATACACCAACAAATAGCTGGCAGTTTAGGCTATACAATGGTGTGCCAGAATTCCAAATTTTAATTTAAATTTTTGAATTTTCATTCAATAAATGAATGTACAGATGGTTTTTAATGTGTATTCCGTCGGAATTTCCGCACTTAACCACATTTTTTTGCATAAATTGTCATTTTTTTTACTGAGCTCTGAGCTGAGCTGAGCGTTAACTAATCTCTGTCACATTCTACCAAAGAGATCTTTTCCTAAAAATATGGAAACCTTCCCCACAGAAGCCGCCCAAGTCGTAGCGTTGCTGTATGCAGGTCATAGCGTGTTGTGGCTGTACGATTGCATCTAAGCCTCTCTGCTGTCTATGAACGCGCTGATACACTCCATAGAGCATGACTCTCTAGACTGGTATGTTATGGTTTATTCGCCGTCCAGGATCAGGTAGACATCGAGTCAAGCCTAAGCAAGATGACTTGTATATTGTGTCAGTTTCTCTAAGAAATTGCCACTTTAACTCTATTAAACTGCAACAGTGGCTCCGTGAGGTTCGAGGATTGGCTGTAAGCGAATCCACCACAAAAAGAAGATTGGCAGAGCGTGGCATGGTAGACCACCGAAGAGCGCGCCTCAACTTTGCACTTGAGCACTTAAATTGGTCATACCTTCAATGGAGCAAAGTTCGCTTTTCTGAAGAGAGTAACATCATGCTGTATGGTAATGATGGAAGAAAAAAGGTGTATCGAAGAGAGGGAGAGCATTTTGCACAGCGCTGCGTTGAAGAAAGAGTCAGTTATGGTGGCGGTTCACAGACGGTTTGGTTTTTCTGTTTTGCATCTTCGTTTCTAACATTTAGCAATTTCTTCTTAGACGATAAAGACATATCTGTTGAACAAAACACAACAGCTGAAGAATTTTAATTTTAATTTAAAACATTAATATTCGTTAAATAATACCTTATAATATCCACAATTAACTGACATTTATATTTTTGGTTAAATGTAAAAAAAAAATTAATTCAAAACCAAACTCCAGGGGTGCTTCGATTTTTGTGATGAGAAGTGTATATTTTACATGAAACACACTGAATAAACTAAACGACAATTAAAATCAAACTGGCATGCGCGAGAATAGGTTTTTTTTTTTAAAAAAAAGCAATCTTTGTTTGATATAATAAACTTTAATTTGTTTGTAATGTTAAGTAGAAAATGTGCAACTTATTTCTCAATAACACATCGTTTTTAAATACCTATATGTATATTTTATAAAATTGGTGAACAAGAGGAAATATAGGCCGTCAACGTTGAAGTATGTTCGACTGGTCAAATTCACTCATCTTAATATGATATCATACATTAATTTATAATAGCATGACTCAGCTAATTCCTTGTACACAATACACCTAAACATAAAAACGAAAACATTCGCATAAAATCAAAACAAGGCAAATTTCAGAGTAAATAGGCTACTGATGATGTAGTTTTTGTTAGCTAGTATTATTTGGGGGTTACAAGGCAGTCGCTCCTGTAAAACCATTGAAATTAATAAATATGTATCAGGTATCGACGAAAAATACAAAAACTTTAACACCTAGTTTTGAAGGTTCGAATTTAAATGGGATAAAACCTTGAATGATGAACTGTGCAGTTACATTGAGACGCCGAAAAGTTGAATTTTAGCTGATCGCATGATGATCACTGATCTAGTATGCATTTGTGTGAAATTTAGATATACTTAAAATCCTATATCTTTAAACGAGCAATTCTTGTATATATACATATATAATTGGAATTGGAATCGGCTCCAACAATTTTCATGAAATTTAGTATACGGGGGGTTTCGGGGGCGATAAATCGATCTAGCTAGGAATCATTTCTAGAAAATGTCAAAAGGTGGCCTTTGAGTAGTCCCAATTTAAACTGAAAAATGACTCTTCGTGACATCTATCGGCGAATAATAATACTATTTTTTTTAATTGCTTTAACGACACAACAATACTAAAGCTATTTCAGCAGATGGCGTTGTTAATGGCGATGGCGTGGTGTTTCAAGGCTTAAACTTTAAACTCATTGTATTGTAGTTTTTTTTTCTATTGCCAGAAGAGAGACTGACGGGCCACTTAGAATTTAGCAGTTACCATCGCCTATGCAACGCCAGTGGCCTCGCGAACACGCTGCTGTCCCATAAGGGTACAGGAACTTAGGTCACTAATACTGGAACACAACACAGTTATTATGGTGGCATACTTAACAACAAAATTGGTCGTCATCCAGACGGGCTCGAGGCCACGTAGCTAGATGGGTTGTTTTGTCGCCTTTTACGACATGCCGACCCCGGCCGCAGAGGTCAGTATTCTTTCTCCACCTCCGCACGGATAGAAACCTAGTTCTAGCTCTACTCCTAGTTCTAACATCTTTGACATCCTGCAAAGTTTTTCTACAGTAAATTTCAAGTACCCAACTTAAATCATTAAATTGATTTATCGCACAGTATATTTTATAAAAGTTACTACACTTATTTGGGCGTTGAGTGAACAAAACGGACAAAAATACATTCCCAACGAGATATTCAAAATTGAACCTTGTACTTGTAAAAATAGAGGTTATAATCGCCGTTTATTGAATCAACACAAATAAGAGTGAAAGTATTCGATTTGGAGAGGAAAACAATGTATTAAGAATCTAGGACGTTCGATTGGAGGTAAGATCTTTTGTTCGTACCATTCGAATTCTGTTACAATAACAAAACGCCACACAATAGGTCAAAAAAAGGCATAACGGCATAAGGTATTGTCACTATTGTAGCTCAAGTGAAAAATTTAGTAGTATAAAAGTGACTGTCGGCGTGTATTATTATTACACATGACATGTTATTATGTCGGGTCCAGCTCAACTTAAGATAAAATAATAATATTCTATGATATTTAAGCACTATATATTCAGGGGTGGCTAACCTACGGCCACATGCGGCTCTTTAAAGGATTATTTGTGGCTCTCGATAAATGTACTCGAGTTCCCTTTTCATTTGTGTTATTATATTTAAAAAAATTAATAACGTTCCGTATGTGTTTCAAAATTTCTTCTAAATTACTGACAATAAATATGAAAGACTAATTGCAAAGTTGTAACAAATTTAATTTCCGTCCAAGTTAAGAATGTATAACACCACTTTAAAATTCGTAAAATCCAAACACCGATCAGTATTAACTATCCAGCATGCATCTCAAAGAATTACTATTGAGAAGTGCTGTCATCAAATTTTAAAGAATTATTAAAAGAAAAAAATAATATTCGCTAAGGAGAATTGAGTAATGGCGTACGAAGTCAAATGAAAATAAATAAAATTTAACAACTTTGATAGGGTGCTTTGCTGAAAGAATCATTTAATCAGCAATAATTTTTTAATTTTATTTTATTAGAATATACGAGGTGAGAGTCGGTGAGTGAGTTCGTAACAAACGGTCAGACAATACGAAGTAAGACTAACCTGGCACTGATCTAGAGAGTATTAAAACACAGCGAAAGAATTACTTTTGCTGCTTAGAGAAAAGTGATGGTTACCGGCAAAGTGGACGGCAGGAGGCCAAGGGATCGCAGCCCAGTGAGTTGGTCTGACCAAATCCGCTCAATACTGAACATCAAGCTCTATGATGCACTCCACCACGCCAAGGACAGGCACAGGTGGTGGAACATTATAAAAGAGAAACTAGGTTCTCATAAGGGGAATCACGACCCTCAGTAATGAGGTACACGACTCAAGGAGGAGGAGAGAAAAGTCACCCTTCAATTCCTTTCAGTTGTAAGGGCAAACGGCAGCCATCCCTGTAAATACCAAATTCAACCACGCCTGCTTCTTTATTTACTTTGTGCTATTCCCCGTGCAAATGCGGAGTAAGAATACTGTCATTTAAGGCCAGGGTGGGCCTGTCGTAAGAGGCGACAAAACAACCCTAACTACGTGATAGAGCCCCGACATCGTCTTACATTGAATTGCATTTTTGCATCACCCTTGGTCTACATCTCGCCATAATAAACGTTTTATTCCGCCATTAATGAACTAGATTCCAGTATCACTATGCAAACAGAAGCATATTTGAGTTGCCCCTAGTGACACAAAATTCATAGGGGACGATAAATGATAAACAATTGAGTGGGCCGGGCCGTCAGCCTGTCTGCTGATCTTAAGCAATAATAAAAAAATACCATCCAGATATTCGAACCCGTCACGTTTAGGTTGACCTACGTACGTACTAATTCAACTTAATACTGTTGAATTATTCCGAAATTATTATCGAGTGTATAGGTACAGAGAATTCCATATATGTACATCATCAGTAAATGTTAAAATGTATTCGGATCCGACATTCATTGTTGCGAAACAACAGATCATTCTCTCCACGCGTCCACAATATACACGCCACCTATCAATGTTATAATAGAGATAATAAAAGAGTAATTGCATGCGGTTCTAGCGAAAAGTGTTTTGATACGAAACTGAAACGCCGCTTTATCAATATTTTTATAAAGATAAGGTTATCAGCATAAGGTTGACGAAATAAAAAGATGATTAAACTAACTATATGGGAAATTGTCAATTACATATTTTACAGAATACTGTATAATATTATTAGAACGAACTAATTATGTTTTTATAGTGAGTTCCGGTATCAATATTCTTTTCCATTTTCCGCTTACTGGATTATTTGTTCTAAGATCTTTTCAGCCGTTTTTTGGGAAGTGCCAATGACGCACGCCCCGCCACAACGGACTGAGCGGCGGGGTAGTGTGGGCCTTCCCGTGCAAATTGCAATGCGCCCGAGAGCGAGAAATAGAGTCCGATGTTAGTCACGAGGTCTTGGCGCTCCGATGCCCATGCTGGACGCACCTGTAGGGTGTGGAACACCTTGTCCCCGTCTTAAGCGTCATAGTGGTGACACTCTGTCATTTGTTTCTTTTGAGCGATACGACAAAGGTACTGCCCGAATCAGCCGTGTCTCCAGAGCACATGTATCACATGAAATGACGAAGTGATGTGACGCCTGTCGAGCCATTGCTTCAGGACGGGCCGCACCGCGCGCTGGGACGGTATTTCGTAGCGCACTGGGTTGAGCAAGTCTGTCAGTCCAGACTGCTGTGAGATTGTGTCGGATCTCCACAAGCTCTATCACGATTTCACGAGGTGAGGGGAAAGAACCCCGAGCGACGACCTCCTTGGGCGACAATATACTGGTTGCGTCAGGTACCGGGCCTTGAGATCTCAGAGATCCGACGAGAACGGCCGCCTGAAGGACACCGTACGGTATACTCTGATGGCCAGCGTGCGTTGTGATCTTTGTAGCAATGCAGTGCTCTTCTAAGCCGTCAAGTACACGGCCCAAACGGGGGCTCGTAAAGGCTATTGGTCGTACTGTCTCTTCGTATAGTTTTCGGCACGCTGATTTCGATCCCCCGATTTTGGAGAGCAATCGGGGAGTGCCCCGTCCCCGTCCGAGTGTGTCGAAAATCGTTTCAACCTTAATCTACATTGTTTTGTGGCCGAAAACACAACAACGTGCCTTTGCTTCACATGCATTGCGAATCTGTATACATGACGGTAACTGCTTATCTATACAAATAAATAAAATTGGAGGGTCTGTTTGTAATATTAAAATAACCGCTTTTTACTAAGTGCATTTGGACGTATATACGGTACATATACCAAAACTACATTTTTTACAATTTTTGTCTGTCTGTCTGTTTGTTCCGGCTAATCTCTGAAATAGCTGCACCGATTTTGACGGAACTTTCACTGGCAGATAGCTGATGTATCAAGGAGTAACTTAGACTATTTTTATTTTAGCAAACAAAAATATTTTTTTGTTAAAAATGATAAGTTTGGAAAATTTTAATTTCCAATTTAAATAGACCTTAGATTTATATATACAATCATATGAAATAGGGTTCAGTTTAGACTGGACATGTAGGTTTTATTTCTAATTTAAGTTGATTTATATCATCATTATGAAATCATATTATGAAACTAGCTGTGCCCACGACTCTGTCGCGTGGAATAGTGACTTTGGGCAGCATTGTTGGACATATGGTATATTTTGGATTACAAACCCTGTTAACCCTAAAATATAAATAAATGAAATATGCAAACAGTCAGGGTTATCGAATGCAACTGTTACGCCATGTAAGTAGTTTTTGTTAAACATAAGTTTCAGAAATTTTATATTCCAATTTAAGTTGACCTCAGATTTATATCATCATGATTTATATCATCAATCATATGAAATAGGGTTCAGCTTAGGCTAGACTTTGTAGGTTCGAACGTACGTATTCTGGAGGCGCATGGCGTAACAGTTGCATTCGATAATACTGACTGTTTGCATATTTCATTTATATTTTAGGATTTATAGGGTTTGTAATCCAAAATAAACCATATGTCCAAAAAATTCTGCCCAAAGTCACTATTCCACGCGGACGGAGTCGCGGGCATAGCTAGTCATCAAATAAAACTAAAAATAAACATACCGAAAAACCTTTAATACTTGACTCAGTATTTCGTAGTCATACATGACTGCGAAATACATAATGTTCCGACCCCAAGTGATTGGCCAGCTGATGATGAAGAATATTTTAATTTATCTTGGAATGTATATTTGTATGAATTCAATAAACAATTATACGTACAGATACAATAAACTAAGAAATAAACAAAACTAGCAACTTGTTTAATTTGATATCGTGTTTATTAATCAAGCAGCTCCTTTCCTTTGTGAGCTGACATCCCGCCATTAACGCTTTTGTTAATTAAATAATATATCAATTTATTTTATCCCTAACATAGACTTCCAACATGGAATGGACTCATTAACAAAAACAATTAAAAATTCAATGATTCACTGACGTCACTGGATGTTACATATTTGTTCGAAAGAAATTATAGCACATGTTTTAAATTAACGAATGTGTGACTTGCATGAAAAAACCCCGGTTACAATACAGAAAATATTAATAAATAGAGTGTATTATTTGTATATACAGAGATCTAAAATGAACAATTTCCTATACAAAAGTAGTATATAAGACCTATTTGATCATGTTAAAACTAGCAGATACGTACAGTGCAACGAATGAGAAACACCAATTATGAGCCGTCCGTCACCAAAGGTGACGATATGAGCTGTGATATCACTGATATCAGTGAGAAGAATTATTGGCATCGCAGTCATCGTGGAGTCGACTTGCCGAGCCGTCATTAGAAATGTTACCGTTCGACTTAATTAATGCCGTGAACGCGAAGGTTTATTTATATTTAAACGATATAATTTTTATAAGACCTGTTATATTGTATGGATCAGAGTTCTGTGCCACAAAAGAAATAAAAGGTTATTGTATGCAACAGAGATGCGAATGTTGAGATCGGTGAGCGGAGTTACAAAGTTACAAGTTTAAAAGTAGCGCTAGTGATTGAGAAGCTGAAAAGTAATAGGTTAGCCTGATATGGCCATATAATGCGAAGAGAGGAGCGTCGTGTAACAAGCAGGGTGCTAGAAATGAGAGTGGATGTATACAAGAGGTGAGGTAGACCAAAGAAAAGATGGATGGATTGAGTAAAAGATGATATAGTTAAAAAAGTGTGAATGTTCCAATGATGACTAATAGAGGAGAGTGGAAGGAGAGAACATGTTGTGCCGACCCCACATAGTTTGGGATAAGTGCAGAAAGAACATAATTTTTATGAAATAAACTTCAAAATACTGTACGTTAATTATTAATTAACCTTTTTTGTCTACAACATAATGTTCATTTTATCGACTCCCATAATACAAACTTTCTTTTCAGACACCCTGTACTTAACATCTTTTTTTTTTTGTCTCGGGGTAAAACCTCTCTTGACGGGTTCCCCCGGCCCGGGGGGACCGACGGTTATGTGGGACTCCGGGAAAGAAGTTCGACCATCCGACTACCCACTAAAAAACCCCGCTGTTCTCCTATCGCCTACGCCCGGGCCCACGGATATATGGCCTGCCGATCTCGTGGCCCGGGCCGGTGCAGCCCGCCATTTGTCTTAAGGCGAGCCCCTTCTAAATTGTTGGCACCAGGGGTCAGGATTTCGTCCCCCGGCGCTCTTCTGAATCAACAGTTGAGGGGGACCGCAGAACAGCACGCGGACCCCTCCCTCGCGGCAATAGTGCAGGCGGCGGATCCTCCCCCGAGGGGCCGCCCGCGGCCGGTTTTTACGGCGGCCGGAGGTCATTACTTGCCCTCCAGCGCCGCCGGCGTGGCCTGCGTTGGCGGGAGGGGAGTGTGGTGGTCGACTCCCGCTCCCGCTCCGCCGCCTACTTTGCGGACATGACTGCCTCGCAGAAGGAGGCGACAGCCATCCATCAATAAAAATGTGGAACGCTTCACGATTTTGGGTGTCATCTTTGCGCAGGGGCCATGCTAATCTTCTCTGTATCGTTCCAATTTTAGTATATGTACTGCCGAAGCAAGTACAATCAGAGAATATATATTAGGTCTTTACCTATGAAATTGCCGTTTTGTATAAAAAAATTTAAACGAATTTTTTTCATGTATTTTTATTTGTATTAATCGAAGTAATCACCCATGCAATCAATGCATCTTTGCCAACGGAGTGGCAGTTTATGGATGCCCTTCTTAAAGAAATCAGCTGGACGGGAGGCAACAAATTCTTCAAAGGCATTTTGTACTGCCTCTCGGGTATTGAATTTTTTTCCCGCCAAGAAGTTAACCAAATTCTGGAAAATGTAGTAGTCTGTAGGCGCAAGATCTGGTGAGTAGGGCGGATGACGGAGAACTTCCAACCCCAGTTCTTGCAACTTGGAGACCGTCTGCTGTGCAATATGAGGTCGCGCGTTGTCGTGCAGGAGCAGCGGAGACGAGCGATTGGCCAATGCTGGTTGATGTGCCAGCTTCTGCATCATTGTGTTCAGGTCTTCACAGTACACATCTGCAGTAATGCTCACCCCGTTTGGTAAGAAGCTGTGATGAATCACACCGGCGCTAAACCACCAAACAGTGTCCATCACTTTTCTAGGGGTAAGTTTTCGTTTAGGGCATTGTTTAGGTGCTGAACCAGGATCCAACCAACTTGCTGAGCGCTTGCGGTTACCAAACAGAATCCATTTTTCATCGCAGGTAACAATACGGTTCGAAATTCCTTCATTTGTGTGTCTGTTGAGCAGTGCAAGGCACGTCTCGACGCGTACTTCTCGCTGGCGATCATTGAGTTCGTGGGGCACCCATTTGTCAAGCTTTTTTACCTTGCCAATTTGACGCAAATGGACCAATATTGTTTTAACGCTAACGTCGAAAGCTGCTGCTAATTCAGCCGTAGATTGTGTATCGTCAGCTTCCACAATCGCCTTTAATTCGTCATTGTCGACCAAAGTCTTCGGACGACCGCGAGGTTCATTTTTCAGGTCGAAATTCTCAGAACGGAAGCGAGCAAACCAATGGTGGTGCGTTGGTTTGTAGTGTTAGCTCCGTAAACGTCGTTGATGTTGCGTGCCGCTTGTGCCGCGTTGCTGCCAACGGTACTCATATTCCATAATTACTCGAATTTTTAACGTATCCATGATGACGATAAAGATTGAAATGCGATGAAAATGTAACACTAATCAATAAACAAATGACTACTTTTGGAAAAATAATTCCATGTTTTTAAAATAAAATTAATTTGAAATTAGAATTCTTAGCCAAACAAAAATTATTTTGATTTGAAATGGCCAGTACTGCAGAACGGCAATTTCATAGGTAAAGACCTATTATATAGCTGTATTGCGAAAATGTGCTATCAGTCAAGCTCTGATTAACTTTTGTTCTACAATTATTTCAGTTTTTAAACATAATCAGTAAAAAAAAATATTAAGTATTACGTTCATTTAATTTCTTACAGATATGCAAAGTTTAAAAATGTTTTAAGTTAATTGGGTGTATTGTTTTAGAGATCTCGTGACGAATATTTCACTTGTATATTTCTACCAAATAAATTAAAAACATACATATTTTAGATAAGATTTTCGTAAAATTCGTTCTAAACAAGAGTCTACATCCGAGTACTGTAATATGTCTACATCCGTAACTATGCAAAAATTCAAGTCAATCAGGTATGCAGTTTTGAGATGTCGTGATGAGTGGTATTTCACTTGTACTTATGTTTCTGTATATATTAAAGACTAGCCGTTCCCGCAGGCTTCGCTGATTTTTCTAAAACTATCTTTTTTTCTAAAATAAAAGTAACCTATATTACTCCTTGGTATATCAGCTATCTGCCAGTGATAGTTCCGTCAAAATCAGTCCAGCCATTTCAGAGATTAGCCGAAACAAACAGACAGACAGACAAAATTCGTAAAGAATGTTGTTTTGGTATATGTACATCCGAATGCACGTAGTAAAAAGCAGTTATTTTAATATTACAAACAGACACTCCAATTTTATTTATTTCTATAAATTATAAATGTAGGTATTACCAGAATAGACGTGAATAACACCCGTTTAACCATTTTGAGTCCTAATTGGATTAGTTGGTGCAACAGATCAGGGAATTCTAATTCAGACATCGTTAACATGTTTTCACTGACTATATTAATTGTCTAAGTGGGTAATATATTATACATTAAATAATAATATTAAAGATAAAGATAGGTCTGTGAATTTATGATTGAAATAATTTCTAGAACAGTTGTTCTAGATACGAGATAGGATATTAATAGTTATTTCACTAAAAATAATCCAAATTAACCACCATACAAGCATTAAAAAACTGGTAGAATGATGTTAGACCTCACTATATCAAATGTTATGTATCTATCTAGTCAGTCTTTAAATGATGTCACTAGCATGTAACTAAATAATTAGTTTTATTTTTACAACCTTCCTTTTCCATCTCAAACTCTCGACTATTAATAATACAAAAAACACTAAATACTTATAACTTGTAAATAGGGGCAAAGGAAGGAATAGAGCATTGAACACACATTCACATGACAGCAAAGCAGATCAGCCTAAACATAGGCATATTACACACACACACACACACACACACACACCAAATATACAATGGGAGAGGGACAATGGGTGTTCCCTCTAGGAATAAACTTATAAGATAGGGGGGACATGCTTTGGCATATATTTATTTATACATACCTTAAGAAAACACCATCCACATCTAGTAAATTCTGAACTGTGTTGGACTGAGAAATTTGTAGTCAGATGTTGGGCGATTTTCTGTGTCCAATTTCTTCGTTCTGATGCACTTGCACAACTGAACAGTATTTTCCGTGGAGTACTCCGCACACCCCCCAAAGAAACCATTAACTCGAAGCAGTATGAATTGTTTGTTGTGCTGTAGGTAAGAAACAATTTGTTAAAGTTTTATTTGTAATTAAATTGACGGACTCATAAACTGCATCAAAGTTCAGGATTACTTTGAAATGATTTTTTTTAATAAGTATGCAAACTTTTTAGATTATATTATATAAATATGGAGAGACTAGCTCTTAATCTCAAAAAAAAGGAAAATTTAAAAATAGAACTGCAGTAAAACTAATGAATATAGCGGAGAAAAGAAAATTTACTCTAGTATCAGATTTGCGTGTTATTTATAGTAAAGTTTTAAATTGATTCTCATTGATTTTTTATTCTTTTGTCAATTATTGTTACCAGCAGAATTGTTGGGTTAGTTTTTTAACTCATCGAGAGTTTTTGAACCATAATATGGATACTTCATCCGAACAAGTGGCTCAAATTGTAGTATTGGTGCGGGAGGGCTTGGATCAACGAACGATTGGTAGAAATTTAAATTTAAATCAGTCTACAGTTTCTAGAATATACAGAAGGTTTGTGGAGACAGGTTCTTACAGAGGGAGATGTGGTACAAGCAGGACTCGAGCAACCACCGGTCGTGATGACCAATTTATTGTTACAACTTCCCTGCGAAATCATTTCCTCACGTCAGTTAACATCAAAACAGAGCTTAATGAAGTGCGTGAAGTAAACGTGAGTGCACGAACAATAAGAAGAAGGTTAAAGGAAGCAAGGAAGCGGATATCACCCCTTTTAGACCAGCAAATGGTCCAAAGTTGTCTGTAGCTCACAGACAAGCTTGCTTAAGGTTTGCGCGTGATCACCTGAATTGGACAGAAGAGCAATGGGCCTCTATATTGTTCACGGACGAGTGTAGGACATGTTTATATGGTGCAGATGGTCGCAGAAGAGTCTATCGTTGACGTGGGGAGCAATATGGTCAAAGTTGCATTGAGGAGCATGTTCCTTTTGGGGGTGGTTCGTGTATGGTCTGGGGTGGCATATCGATGAACGGGCGAACAGAACTTGTGTTCATAGACATGATCCATCAAAACCATAATAGAGGGGGTTTGACTGCACATTGCTACATAACAGAGATCTTAGAAGATCACGTGGTGCCTTACATGGGATTTTTAGGCGAAAATTTTACTTTAATGCAGGATAATGCCCGGCCGCACGCTGCTGCACAAGTTCGACAATATTGCGAAGAGGTTGGGATACATACAATGAGTTGGCCAGCACGCAGCCCGGATCTTAATCCCATTGAGCATGTTTGGGACAGTTTAAAATGAGCTGTATATGCGAGAAACCCTTTGCCCACGACAGTGGCAGCTCTAAGAACAGCACTTTCAGAAGAATGGGACAATATTCCACAAGATCTTTTAATAACCCTAATAAAATCTATGCGGAACCGATTAGAATCCATAATAAGGGCACGTGGAGGTAATACACCTTATTAAAACATAAATAAACCCTTGCATAAAGTTTGTGTCTATTGTTACAACCAATTTTTTAATTAAACCAATTTTCCTTAAATTTCTGTTTTTTCTTCGAAAAGTCTTAAGGTCCTTTCCAGTCTTCGATCAATAATTTTGTGATCGAAGTTTCCAGTACACAAACTTAAACTTAAGGATATGACCCTACGCTGTTTTAAAGTTCACGAACCAATCTAGAGGTTTCAATTTAAATCTGTATAGAAAGTTTGCATACTTGGTTAAAATATTTATTCCAAAGTCGTCTATTACTTTGATGCAGTTTATGAGTCCACAGCGGACAGTATGCTTTCTTAAAGCAGATTGTGGGGTTACAAATATTGGTAATCTTAATATATACATGTATGTGGCAATAATTTTATAATATGCACAATATGTGAGAAAAGCTGTCTAAGCATGCCATAGTGAAATTTGAACACATAACTTTTATGTTAGAATTATAATGTATGCATAGTGCATATTACATTAGTTTTGATAATTGTATCTGTAAATTATTTACTTTTTAATAATTATATGATTTAACAGTTAACAACATAAGAAAGAATAGACAAAAAAGATAAGAAGTTGAAGAGGCAGCAGAGCACTGAAGTTCAACGTTTACAACCACTACAATTTAATGCCAAAATTAAAATTATATTTATTTGCGTTAAAACATGGTTGTATAAAGTTGTTAGAATAATAACATACAGGGCAACATGTATGCCTCTTAGGCTTGCAATTGTTTTTTATGAATTGTTGATTTTTATTGCTGTGGAACAGCAAATGAGCTGAAAACCAATATAACAGCAGTTACCAGCGCATGTTTATGATGCCAGGGACACACTTAACACACTTCTATCTGTGTAAAGAAACTGGAACCAGGGTCACTTAGCTGGCAAACAATAACCTTTATTATAGTGGCATGCTTGAATTGTTACTAGTTTAACTAGGGGTGGTTGCCATTCAGAAAGGATTAGAGACTACCAACAATTTTTTTGTGCTGTAGGACAGCAGACAGTTTGATGGCCCATTTAGTAGTTAGCAGTTAATGTAGCCTATGGATGTTTGCAACACCAAGAGCACCACTAACACACTGTCATCCGCATAGTGGTACTGGAACCTGGTTACTTTTGCCAGAGCACAACACAAAGTTATTAAGGTGGCATATTTAAAAACCAGAGTTGGTTGTCATCTAAACAGGCATCTAGCTTGGGTTGTTCAGTCGCCTTGTATGAAAGGTATTTTTTCTTTACTCCTGCATGGAGAGACTGTCGTTTGATTACTAGTTAAGATTCTAAATTACTCTATAATAAAAGGATGTAACAGTATACCTTGAAGAGAGAGGCAGCATGAGTTGCAATGAATAAATATTATCAAAAGTATATGCTTCTTTTAAAACTGAGTTGGTAGCATCACTATAACACATCATCTTCTGATCGGACAGAACACAGTATCGTGATTGTGAATTTTTGAACAAGTCTTCCACACCACCAGAAACTATTTTAGTTAACATACCATAAAAATATGGAACAGGATGTGTGTTTATTGGGGGACGTTCGACGACTTCCACCTTTAATGTGTTATGTTTACCCGACTTATTTAAGACATTATCAAGCTTTAATTTTCGTGAAAATCTTTGAATGACAGAATTAGATGGCTTTGTTCCCTCATCAGTAGTAGACTTAACATCAACTTCATTTGTGAACCAATGGGAATTACTGTTCCTCTCATCTGTTGTTAGTTGTGATTCATTTAACAGACTGTCAAATCGTTCAGGTGGTGTTGGTGGGTTGAAATATTCACTCTCATTGAATTCAAAGCTATCTTCATGGCTATCATTAGAAACAATTGTTCCATAAGTATCACCTATGAGAAAAGACTCTAAAAGCAAAAGTTCATTGCTAACTCCAGAGTAGTTTGAACTACGGCTGGTTTCATGCAAAGGATCAAATTCATAGATGGTACTTTTGCTTGGTCTAGGTATATCTATGTCCAAACTCAAGTTTGTACTAGAGTTTGATGTAAATGGAAGAGCCCAATTTTCATATATTGAATTCTGTCTCATAACTTCCACAGAATCTCTCCTCTTTCTTCTTTCTGGTATTTCTGGATAAGACATTGTACTAACAATACTGTTTGCTCTAGATGGTTTTGGTGTATCATAAGTCATATGTTCATGCTCAAAATTTGAAATGAGGCCATGATCAAATTCATGACTATCAAAAGAAAAATTGCTTATAGAATCTGTAGTTACATCAGAATTAGCCGAGAATAATGAAGCTTCATCAAATTGAGTTGTGTTTAAATGCAATGGCAAGTCAGGGCAGTTTTGAGAATCACCCTCATTTTTGAATTTCTTCTGTTCCAACAATGGAGAGTGGAATTGTATATTATCAAACAAACTTACATCTACTGCAGGCATAGATACACATCTATCAGGTAAATCCACTTTTTCTGACTTTTTTGATCTGCGTAGCTTCAAACCTGCTGTCCTCGTGTTTTCTATCACAGACTTGGTAACCGAATCACGAACTGCACGTGATGTGTTTATGGTCCTTTCAATGGTACCTTTTGCAAACTTGGATCCATCAATAAAGGACTTTTCCAGTTTTTCGTTGGCTGTTTTTGCTGAATTTGAAACTGTTGATGCCACATTCTCACTTATTTGTTTTGATACTGAACTGATGGATCTAAAAATATCCGATGCGCTGACCCTGTCATTGTTAGTGGGAACTTTCGTTCGGGGCAAAGGTACAGGACGTTTACTAGGATCGCTCTGTTGAGGGAAAGCACTTCTCGGTTTCGGCACTGGAGGGGTATCCATTAGGATGTGTAGAAAGTAAGTTCATTATCAAAGTATAAATGACATAGATAACATTGTTAATTCACTAAGTCCACATTACAAGAAACGAATGATTCACAAAAATCATTTAAATATTGATATATTACAATTTCTTTAACTTAATAGAACAACAATTTTGTAAATTATAAACAGTTTTTAATTCTTGCTTCAACTGGAGAGTTGCAACAAATACATTACTTGTACAACGGAACGACTAACATGACACTGACAAAAGAATAATCGTAGTAGTGTTGCCGTTTAGGAAAAAAGAAATACCCCAGACCTCAATGAAAATGTCCCTAGATATTAAGAAAAAAGTACTCAAAAAAATCCCTAGAAGTCGCTAAATATTTTAAAATCTTCAATTTTAAAAATATGGTCTAAATAAAAGCAACTCTGTCATTTAAATTTGCGAATATTTCACTGTGACAAAACGAACAAAAAGCTATAATTGGATCAGTCATAACAGGTTTCAACCACATTTTAAACTCTTCTTGTTGTTCCTATTCTGGTCTATACTTTTGAGCGTATGCCTTCTTCTAGATAGGAATTTCCTCCACAATATGATTTTGATATTATTGACGACAATACACACATAGACACTATGTAAAACCGGTTTGTCCTGCAAAAAAGTAACAAATAACTTAGAAATCGGGCTTTCCTTCCTTTGAATAAACGGGATGATGAACGAATGAGAAAGAAATAGTTATATCTGTACATCTTTTGATAGAGTGAGACGCATAAAACCGATCGAACAAAAAATTATCGAAAAGTCGCTAGATGTCGCTAAATTTATTTTTGTCCCTAGATGGAAAAAAAATGTCGCTAGACACATCCGAAATCCGCAAAATCTAGCGACAAAGTCGATAAAACGGCAACACTGAATCGTAGTAATACAAATACGGCAAATAGGTACCCTTAGGGATGTGCCATTTATCGATTTATTGTACTCGATTTTCATTATATCGGACTTATTTGATGTTTTGACTACTATTAATTTTATTAATTTATCGATATATTAGATTAGCATATTCATTATTGTACACCATCAAAATTACATCATTTAATTTATATAGTAACTTAAATATATATAGAAACATTAAATGTTTTTTGATCAATTGTACTAAAACCTTAACTTCACCTGTTAATTATAACGTTAATTTATGCACTTGTTTATTTCAATTTTAATACCATAAAGGTCATTATAAGTATCCGGTTAATTACCTGTCACTGCACAGCTGTATTTATATTTTAACTATCGTTACCAATTGAATGGCTCTCGGTCTCAATGTAGTTAGTACATTCATAAAAAATCCCTGCTATCACATGATATGTTTTCGGACGATAAATATATTGTATAAACATCGATTTTATGATTGATTGGACTTTACTTATTATATATATTATATCAATACAGTAATCACCCGGTAACTAATATACTAATAAAAACTTTTATTTTGTTAATTGATAATACTCTGCGGCCTGGGTCGGTCTGTAGTAAAAGGCGACAAAACAACCCGCTCTAGCTACATGGTAGGGTCCCAAGCCCGTCTGGATGGCGACCACCTTGGATCTTATGTATGCTGCCATAGTAACTTTGTGTTGTGTTCTGGCACTAGTGACCCAAGTTCCTGTACCCTTATGGGACAGCAGCGTGTTCGCGATGCCACTGGCATTGCAAACATTCATAGGCCGTCAGCCTGCCTGCTATCTTAGAGCAATAAAAAATAGTCGTTAACGTCTATGTTTGTTGTAATCGTGTAATAATTTTTTTTTAAAGCTTGAGTTCAGCAGACAGGCCAACGGCCCACCCTGGCAGGTGGTCACCGTCACCTATGGACGGTTGCAACACCAGAGGCACTACCAACGCGCTGCCGGTCTCAAAGAAATTTTATAACGCCTTTTTTGAAGAACCCCATAACATACCGCGCTGAGAAAACCTCAGCCGGAAACTCATTCCAGATCCTGAGAGTACGCAACATGAACGTTCTGGAGAACCGTTTCGTACAAGAAAGAAGAGGCTTCAAGAAATGGGGATGAACACCCAGCCGATGGTGGTTAAACTTATTAATAACGAAAACAATTTCATAAGGTGAACACGCACATAGGTGGGGAAGCAGGTGCCGCGCGCGCGCTGCAGCTCGTGTAACGGTACTAAATCTGACGATTTCGTGTAACTTGCTTGAATAAACTATATATGAATGAACTAATGAATACAATAACTGACTCCATTAGCTCGTGACCAGGGCGAAATCCATATTGACATTCCGAGACAGCACACTCCTGTCGAATCCGAGAGTCGATAACCCTTTCGGAAAACTTCATGGTGTGGGACATGACCTTAATACCTCGCTAATTACCGCACTCCTGCACCGACACCTTGCCTCAGTCTCCATTGGCTCGGGATCGTACCGATGAGGAGTGTCCGGTTGAAAAGGTCGCTTATGATCCCCACACCATGAGAACTCATTGCCTTCCAGGCTTCGATGAGGTTTCCATCGGATCCAACAGCTTTTCGATTTTTCATACTGCGAAGACAATTCTGGACCTCTGCAGGCGTTACCAGTGGCACTCCTTGATTCGGAGGAAGATCTGGAGGATGCACCTCTTTATGCTACGTGTTCAGCAGCTCGTGGAAATACGAGCGCCATCCCTCCTTCACCGCAATGTCCTCGCATAGCAGGTTGCCCACAGGGTTTTTTACACAGCGGCACTTGGAAATGTCCTGTGCCGCTTTGACACTGGAGCGTGCCAACTTGTAGATGAGCTTCTGCCTATTAGACGATTTCAACTCATGATAAAGTGGTTGTAAGTGGTCTCGTCTGGCTCTAGCAACAGTTCTCTTAGTGGCGCGCTTTGCCAACTAGTATGCGTCGCGATCTTCAGGGGATTTGGACACTTGCTACTTCTTAAAAAGGGCTTGCTTGGTTCTAGTTTCCCTCTGTACTGTCTCGTTCCACCACCATGTCTCCTTGTCACACTTGCGTCTTTGGAGGTGCAGGGTTCCTGGTCTCCAATAGGTTTACTGTTGAGGCAGAGTTCTTCTTCGGAAGGCTTCTTTGTTGTTCGTAATAAGACACTATTCCAGGATTCCATAATTTATTTACAAAATGCGCTCGCTATATACCTAGTCAGGTTATAAATTCTGTCACATGTTTAATGTAAAATAATTGTAACAAGTTTATTCATTATGTAACCATTCATATACCAAAATGAACTTAACAAAACATAGATTCTTATGACATTAAAGTTTATTCAAAATGACCTCCGTGATTTTGAATACAGGCCTTCAATCTGCGCGGCCAGTCGTCTATCGCAGCACGAACGAGGTCCATGTCAATATCGGCGGCTGCCTTAATCAAGGATGTCTTGAGTGACTCCAAATTGGGATGAGGCTTTGAGCACGCCTTTTCCTCCAAGTGTTGCCATATCTTGTAATCTAACGGATTCAAATCTGGACTGGAGGAGGGCCAGTCTTCGTGCCGGATGAAGTCGATTTCACGCGCCGCCAGCCAGTCTTGTGTGCTCTTCGCTCTATGAGCTGGCGCCGAATCTTGTTGGAATACCCAGTGCCTGTTATTGAACATGGTATGAGAAACAGGTTCCACAAGGTTCGTCAGGACTGTATTTTGATACACAACAGCATTCGTTTTTACACCTTTCTCACAAAAATGTACCTCTGTTAAGCCCCAATAAGAAACTCCCAACCATACCATGAGCGAGGATGGAAAATGACCTCGTTGGACACGCGGAATACGGTTGCTCGCTTCTTCACTACTGTGTGCGTACACCTTATCATTTTGTTTGTTGTAGCTCTCTTCTACGGTAAACATTTTTTCATCCGAAAAAAGAATTTCCCGATATTTTTTTCCCGCGTACCGCTTCAACAAAGCGCGGCATCTCTTCAGTCTCAGGTCCATTAGACGAGCATTCAAACGATGTCCTGTTTTTCTTCGATATGCCCGAAGCCCTAAGTCTTCATTTAACACCCTTTTCACCGTGGTTCTGCTTAACCCCATCTGAAGGGCCAACAGTTTCTGCTTACGTTTGGGATTTCTTTGAATTCGTGCCTTCACAGCTTTTATCACTGCTGGAGTCCTAACAGACCGAGGGCGACCACTTCTTGACCTGTCATCTACACTAGAGTCTTCATTGTATCGTTTGATGGTATGATAAACGAATCTTTTGGTTATATTCAAATTTTTCAGTATGTTAAAAATTTGAATTGGCGCGTAACTGCAACGATGCAACGCAATAACTGCAACACGGTCTTCTTTAAGCGTCCACTCCATATTTAAAAATGAGTAAAATTCTAAAAGTATACCTTTTTTATTTTCATGAACAATTCGAAATTCGAATTCAATAAACTTTTTTGTGGCCAGCATTCTAAAAGAAAAGTTTTTACTGTGTGACAATACTTATGACCTGACTAGGTATATTTACGAACGAAGATAGACGGAAGTTATCTGCGTATCGTGTCGCGCAACGTAAATATAACATTGCGGTTTTCTGCGCTCGCCGCATTTGTCTCGTTTGCTTGTAAGAGTGAAGAGCAGATCGTGGTGCTGCTACAAGGCTTTTATCCGTGCAGGGGCGGAGAAAGAATACTAACCTCTGCGGCCGGGGTCGGCCTGTCGTAAAAGGCGACTAAACAACCCACCCTAGCTACGTGGTAGGGCCTCAAGCCCGTCTGGATGGCTACCACCTTTGGTCTTAAGTATGCCGCCATAATTTGTGTTCCGGCATTAGTGACCTAAGTTCCTGTACCTTTATGGGACAGCAGCGTGTTCGCGATACCACTGGTATTGCAAACATCCATAGGCGATGATAACTGCTAAATTCTAAGCGGGCCGTTAGCCTGTCTGCTGTCCTACAGCAATAAAAAAGGGGCTTCCCCTCAAGCGAAGCGTACAGGGGCTTCACTCTTCGTCCGCTGCGTATGTGATGGTCTGCGCAAATTGTCTTTTTCAAGATTTTGTCCGGCGTGATGTTTGGTAAAACAGGACTGGTCGTCTCGCTGTTACGTTGCGCAACAGGGGTGGTCTGTTGATTTGACTGTAGGACGAAAGCGGACTTTAGACGGTCAATTGAAATAGTTGCTTCCCTTGTAGGAAGTTTGATCTTGAAGAACTTGTCGCTTCTTTCCAAAACCGGGTATGGACCTTCGTATGCTGGTTGGAGTGGCTTTCTGATTGCGTTGACTCGGATGAGGACGTTCTTGCACGTTGCCAGATCAGGGTGTATAAATGTCTGTCGCTCACTCTTGTGGCTAGTTATTGCTGTCGGCGTTAGATGGTGAATGGTTTCTCAAAGTTTCTGGACGTAGTTTTCGTTTATCGGTATCTTTTCGGGCTTTGTCGGCACGATGAAATGACCTGGTAAACGTAGAGCTTGTGCGAAAGTGAGTTGCGCGGCACTTGTGTTGGTGTCTTCGCGCACTGCATTGTGTAGCCCTAGTAGAACGGTCGGTAGTTCGTCGATGCATTTCGTGCCTTGTTGTAGGCGAGCGGTCAAAGCAGTTTTAAGTGTTCGGTGAAATCGTTCGACTATCCCGTTGCTTTGTGGGTGATATGCTGTCGTTCGTGTCTTTTCGATTCCGAGTCACTTGGTTAAGTCGTGGAACAGCTGACTTTCAAACTGGGGTCCTTGATCCGTTGTGATTGTAGTGGGGCATCCGAAGCGGCATATCCAGTACTCGTAGCCTTGGCAACTCGTTCCGAGGTTATGTCGGTCAATGGGATAGCTTCGGGCCAACGTGTTGTGCGATCGATCATAGTGAGCAGGTACCGGTGTCCTTGAACTGTAGTTGGTAGAGGTCCTACAATGTCGATGTGCACGTATTCAAATCGCTCGGTTGGCGGAATCGTTGCTGGTTCGCTGTGCGTGTGGCGCTGTGTTTTAACGCGCTAGCATTGTATGCATGTTTTTGCCCAGGTGCCTATGTCGGCATTCATGGACGGCCAGAAATATTGTTTTTGTATCGTTTTCCTTGTGCTCCTTATCCCAGGGTGGCTGATGTTGTGGATAGAGTCAAAACTTTGCGGCGATATCCTTCGGGTAAATATGGACGCATCGTTGCAGTTGAAGGTTCGAAGTGTATGGCTTTGTTGCAGCCGGGAATCTATGTTTTTTTCATTTTTACATTTGGTGAATGACTGTTGTAGAATTGTAAATATGTAAATATGGATCGTCCTCTTGCGCTGTGGCAAGTTCGTCATAATTTAACACTGTTGGTACATCGAAAGTTTCGAGGCGAGATAGTGCGTTGGCAACTGGATTGTCCTTCCCGCTTATGTGGCGAATATCTGTGGTAAATTCACTGATGAAACGTAGTTGGCGTGCGCGTCTTTGAGTTTCGCTGTCTGACGGTGGCTTGTTGATAGCGTACATCAGTGGCTTGTGATCCATGTAGATGATGAGTCGATGGTCGACCGTCCAATAGATTTCGGTAATGTTTTACAGTCATGTAAATTGCGAGTAGTTCTCAGTCGAATGTGCTGTAGCGTCGCTGCGTGTCGCTGAACTTCTTTGAGAAGTAGCCGAGGGGTGTCCACTTGCCGTTGGTATGCTGTTGTAGTAGGTACTGAGCCGGTGCGTGTGTTTGATGCGTCACACATGAGCGTCATGGGTTGCAACATGGACGGAGATGGGTGCACAAGTAAGGTTGCTGTTTTTATGCTGGCCTTACAAGCGGAAAATGCTTCGTTGGCTTCTGGTTTCCAGTCGATCTTGGTCTTGTCGCGTTTCTTGGCGCTGTGCCGATAGGTATTTAGTGGAGCTTGTAGTTCGGCAGCTTTCGGGATGCTATCACGGTAAAACTTTTTCTTGTGGTGGTTTGATGCCATCGCTCGACACGTCGTAACCGAGGAATGTGAGGTGAGATTTGCCAAAAATGCATTTTGACGGATTAATTGTTATACTTAATTAATTGTGAGTCTTTGTAGTACGGTTCTTAAATGTTCCTCGTGTTGAGTTTCGTTTTCTGATGCGATAATGACGTCGTCAATGAATGGGAATGCAAAATCTAAGCCTTGGAGTACTTTATGTATGAATCATTGAAATGTTTGGGCTGCATTTTTGAGTCCGAGTACCATGCGTGAGGATTCGAAGAGACCGAACGGTGTGGTCAGCGCAGTTTTCTGGATGTCTTCTTCCTTGACCGACCGCTGGTTGTATGCTCTGTTGAGGTCAAGTGTGCTGAAGATATTCTTCCCGTCTAGCATGTAGGTAAAGTCTTTAAGCCGTGGTACCGGGTAGCGATCGTCAATGGTAACCCCGTTGAGACGCCTGTAGTCCCCGCATACACGTATGTCCCCATTTTTCTTCGGGATTACATGTAGAGTGCTCGACCATGGACTCTTGCTAGGACGACATAGGCCTTGCTGCATCATGTTTTCAAATTCTTTCTTCGCTACCATGTACCGGTTTGGTGCGAGTGGACGTGTGCGGCAATGAAGTGGAGGATCAGTGGTTTCGATATAGTGCTCGACGTTGTGTTTTGGTATTTCTTTAAAGCTCGACGCCCATGTGATGTCGGGAAAATTTGCGAGTATTCGGTGATACTGTTGCGTGACGTCTATGCTGCGCACTATAGGCTCTGTTGCAGGGACGACAGGTGCCCTTACCGATAGGTTTGTCACCTTATCGATAAGGGTTCGACCTGCAACGTCGACGGGCAGCTTATGGTGTCGTAAGAAATCGGCTCCGATGATGAGCTTGCTGACTGCTGCTATGATAAATTTCCACCGGTAAGTTCGTCATAGTTTGAGATCTAGTTCTAGCGTCTTCTCGCCATATCGCATACTCAATCATAAACTGACCGATTACGATTTAGGTCTAAAGTGAGATAATATAACGGGCAGCATTGTATCGACGCCCTCTATCGGCCAAACTAAGATTTATTTCGATATCTCTTTCCCACACTTAGTTACCGCTATTTAGTTATAAGTCAATATATGGGATAAGTAGTAAATGACAAAACGTTTTTTGCGATTTCCCAAAAAACAGGTTTTTTGAGTTAGGTCAGTTTATGATTAAGCATGCGATATGTTGGAATGCGTGTGTTATTTGCGGCGTATAATGAAAAAGAGGTCGGCTTCCCTTTGATGTCACCGTGCCACGGCAATACCGACACATTCGCGCCGGTGTTGATTAGGAAGGATAGCGTTGAATTGCTATCGTAAACAAACAGGCGTTGTGAAGTAGTATGGGCGTCTTGCGTGCTGGCTAGCTAATGTGCAGATGGTTGCGTTGGTTCACGATGTCGCCGGGTGCTGTGATTGCTGGGGTGATATGCATTTGTGCGACGTTGAATTGACCTCTGTGCATGCTGGTTAGCTTTGAGTTCGGCCAAAGTGTTGCTGAACTGTGTGATTTTTGCCAGGAGAACGCTTAAAGCTGGAATCCGGGCCTCCGGAATCTGTATGTTGCTGGTGTGGTTCTGCATGGCGGCTGGGCTTAGACTGCTCTCCAGTCGTGCAGAATTTCAGCGTTGCTGCCTCGAGGTGTGAATGCCGGTTGGCGTTGGGCAGAGGTTTCTGCCTGCATGTGGCTCCTGGGAAGAGTAGTATAGCTCGGAGGTGGCAGTCGGTTGACGTTCCTTCGACGAGCAGAGATTCTTCTTCAGAAGGTGTGCAAGGTCACCACTTTGGATGTGGTTATCTTGATCACGTCGGTTGAGTGAATCACGTCGGGGTCACCACTTTGGAGGTGCAGGGGTTCCTGGCATCCAATAGGTTTACTGTTGAGGCAGAGTTCTTCTTCGGAAGGCTTCTTTGTTGTTCGTAATAAGACACTGTTCCAGGATTCCATGATTTATTTACAAAATGCGCTATACAGGTTGACTTTGACAAACCCGTCCAAATTTTTTTTACGTACTAAACATCATTTAAGGAACCCATTTTTGCAAAAAAAAAATTGTGTGTTGAATTTTCACCATAAAATATTTCTAATAGGATCATTAATTCAATCGTACAGAATAATCATATGGTGCAAACAGCGTCGTTAACCTGTCTCTGTCACACCCGCGTAAATGAGTAGTGCGTATTCGCTCGCCCGGTTCAATGCCGCCGTCCTCGGCCTTTTACTAGGTCAGATGGAGAGGTCATTGCACTCTCGCACCATATTACGTAAATTGCGAGTTCTTTGAATGACTTTGTGGTGCTGATTACTCAATATTTTTGTACTATGTGATACAAAACTAAAATACATGTTTCTCATAACTTTTACTAAAGATTCTTCTGTGTGAATTTGGACGGGTTTGTCAAAGTCACCCTGTATATATTTACAAATACGGTATGTGAATAGCTGCTAAGTTACAACGATATAATATAAAATATGCTAAGTTAAAACGAAACAATATACAAGTATAAAATGTAACTGTGTGAGCGAGATAGAAGATATCTGCGTATCGTGTCGCACAACGTAAATATAAAACGTTGATCCTGAGCCATAGGGCAACAATCCATCCAATCCATTAATCACAAATGGATTGCACACGTAGGGAAAAACCCCGCTCTCTGACTCTGGCGACTTACAACTCCAACGGCCTACGTGGCCAACGAGAGTTGGTTCATGAGTTCCTGAAGGAAGAAAACATAGATATTCTTCTCGTGCAGGAGACCCTTCTCAAGCCCAGCATTGGCGATCCTGGGATCGCCAACTATAACATCATCAGGAATGACTCCGCCCCTTGGGGAGGCACGCTTATCTACTACAAGAGGTCGCTGCACTGCACCCAAGTAAATACGCCTCCGTTAGAAAATCTCGAATCATCAGCCCATAGTCATCGTCTGCGCGTATCTCTCCTGCAATCGCCCGCTACCTCAAGCGGAGCTTGCATCCCTCTTCAGTCTAGGCCCTTCGGTTATCATCGCGGGTTACCGAAACCGTAAACATACTAGCTGGAACTGCTCCAGCTCCAACTCTAACGGCAGGACCCTCCTCCGTCTAGGACTGTTACGTGGTCGGTCGGATTTGACTTTTAAAAGAAACGAAAATTATTGAGTTATGATATATTATATTATATTACAAATGAAAATTGTAAATTGAGTGTTGAGTGCCCGCAATGAAGTCTAATGATAAATGCCACGAGAAAACAAAGAATACGTTTATATATAGTAAAAAATATGATGATGTGCAATGACGTCAATCGAGATGCAACCCCAGCGGTTTACATATCGTAAAGGGATCGTGCGTAGGTAATGACGTCAATCGAGATGCAACCCCAACGGTTTACATATCGTAAAGGGGTCATGCGCAGGCAATGACGTCAATCGAGATGCAACCTTAGCGGTTTACATATCGTATTGAGATCGTAGGCAATTGTAACAACCCCCCCGTTAAGATTAATCATCCCAGATCAAGGGATGGTCAATGTCGATATAGTGTTAGACTTCCTTGCGTACTGCAGTGGTAAAACAACTAGAAAAATAAAGATCTTATAATTAAGATGTTACAACAGATGTAGTAAAAGATATAGGAATTATAAGCTTATTAAATATTAAAATATTAATGATTACTTATGACTAAACACGTTAGTAAGACACTTATGTAATAGAGCTAAACAATAAAAATTAAGATGGAATAGATTATACAATAATATTTCGTTTCAAGTCTGTGGACTTGGCGTCAATCTGAGTGTCATCTACTTGTTCTTCCGAAGAGTCTGATGTAAACTCCACAGACTGGCTTTCTTTATTTTTATGACTCTGTCTAGTATGGTTCTTGTTATATATTTTTATACAACAACCGGTAGCTTTTCGACACCTTTTACATAATTTGTACAAAATGAACACAATAGTTATAGCGGAAATAGTATATGTTAAAGGTATATAATGATTTGCATACTGAGAAAAATGGGAAAGGGTCGAAATTTTACCAAGCTGTTGCTCAAAATGGTTTAACTGAGTACTGGCCCTTAGCAGAGATTCAATGTTGTTGACTTCGTTTAATTTAACAAGTGGGACTTGTAATAGAGTTTTATTTATACTATGAAGATTATCGTAGCAGTCCTTTATAATATTGTAATTGGATAAGGAGATAGTGAATAACTATCACTTGGAGTAAAGGTTAAAGTTTTAAAATAGGCTTTACAAGTCTTGAGCATATGCAATATTCCTGAACCAAATAGAACTTCGTCAACGTCGGTGGTGTCCTTGTTACAAATAAAATGGCACTTTCCGGGTTCCGATTGGACGAAAATCCACCTATAGTTCGTGATCTTCTGAAATAAGTCTATAGAACCTTTGAGAAACCTTGTTTGGCACGACTTTGGAAGTTTACGCACTACTTCTGTTAGCAAGGTGGTTTCACAGGTTGGGTTAGCTATGGTGGAATGTACGTTTTCCAATGAGCACACATAGCGTTTGTCATTTATCACTTTGCACTCACTTACACTCGCGAGCTGAGAGTAGAATAGTCTATCTCGAGTTATTGCCATATATTGTTTATTTGGCGCGATAAGTACATATTTGTCTGACGTAGAAATGTCAAAGGGTACAGGAAATGGAATGTTGTGGAACAAATTATATATTTGTGGGAAGACAAGCGGTATCTTTAACACGTTGAGTGCGAAACGAGGCCTAAAACACCTCGTACGTGTCTCGTCGTTATAGCGGTAAGGAAAAACTTAAACTTCTCTGTCGTGCGGGAGGCATAACTTCCGTCTGGTTCAGTCTAGGAAAGAGATAACTATATATCTGAGATGTGCTATTGATACCGAGTTTTTTGGTATACCTACCTTAATACCGGGTTTTTTAGGCCTCGTACCGCACTGAATAAATAAAAGTTTAATACAGTGCGTTACGAGGTTGCGAAGACCTCGTACCCCGCACACCTCGTACCGCACCCTACGCTAGCTTCACGCGGTTAGTGTTGTACAAAACGTTGAACGCTGCGCCCGCAACGATAATATATTAAGATGTCGATACGTTGCCGAAGAAAGCTAATTAATAATATTATTGATGATGAAGAGAAATTGGGTGGTAAATCTAATTCAAAATTACCGATTTTTGAAAAACAGGTAAGTTTCCAATCAATATTTACAAATTATACTCAGTCTCGCTACACCTAATCAACCCATTTCATAAATACACATTCAGTTTTTTTTTTATTTTCAGAACCCACTCCAAACAATCCACATCATCTCGAAAAAGGATCAAAGAAGAGGAGATGTGTAGGATGCTATGAAAAACTTCGCACCTTCTTATCAAGTCGCGAGGCTGACAAAAAAGCAAAGAAAATTCTCACAGAATGTAACGGTTGCAAAAAATATTATTGTTTGACTTGTTTCAATAAAAAGCATCCATAAGTACAATTAAATAAGATCGATATTTTTTTCCCATCGCTAAACAATATGAAAAACTGCCCTTTTTCAGTGCGGTATGGGGCACATAAGACCCCACACTTTATTTTACTTATAGAATCTAAACTAAATAAACTGCCAACAGGCGGCGGCAGATTTAGGTTTATTAACTCATTGTTAATAATAATTGCGACAAAAACCGTACAATTTGCCTTATTTGGCGCCAAAAAAAATTTTGTCTCCCGTGGGCGGTGGGGTTTATTAGGCCTCGTGCCGCTACAACATCTGGTTCAGAACGAGGTTTCAAAGACCTCGTAACGCAGTAATGGAAAGTACAGATAAATCAGTGCCGCTGCGAACGTGTTAAGATAACGATAAGCTTATTATCTTGGTAATAACATACAATGTTGCAAATTGCAATTAGTTCATTGACATTGTGTGGCGATAGCGGGATAGGCAACTCAGAATATTTAGGTAGCTGATTTATGTGTAACATTATTTTCATGTTGAGATTTTAATGAAATTAGAGAGTTTAGGCAATCAGTCTTGACTTTAGAGGACTGGTTAGAATTACAATATCTACTAATGCGCTCAAATAAAAATTCTATATTTTCTAGATGTGGCTGAACGTGATTTATGTCTATATACGTGATTACATTCCAATTATCGCTAGTAAATTTTAAATCTAAAAGTTGGTCAAAGTACAGGCCAGGGTTTTCCGTTAGCTTGGTGATAAACTGATTTCCGCATACTATTGAAACGAACCTGGATAGGAGAGAGAAGTAGGGTATTAATTTTAGAAGGCTGGCTTGATTTCGTCATAGTGATGACGTACATGTTTCCTACCTATCTGTAACGTGACTGTGTGATTGCCGTTTATTTTGATAACTTTTTAGGGCCCTTTCCATACGGGCGATAGCCCTTTGTTTTGTTTATGATGATATCGTATATATACCATATCGTTTACACTATAAGTTGTGGGCCGTGAATGTATGTCATAATATCGTTTAGAACGTTCTTTTGACGATTGAATGTTTTGTAACGCCTTTTGTCTACTGTAATATAATCTATGGTTTAGAGCGCGTACGTAATCGGTGTAGGTATTGTTCTCAAGGGTATCTATTGATTTAGGGATGTAGGGTTTATAGCCCAGTAGAAGTTCCAATGGAGCAAAACCTGTCGATGAATGGATATTAGAGTTGTAAGCTAACATAGCGGTATTAAGGTAAAGATCCCAAGTATGAGCGTTATCATCAATGTAAGACCGTAGATATTCTTTCATTATGGAATGACTGCGTTCTAAAGCACCACAAGTTTGGGGATGATATGGAGAGGCATAGATGTGTTTAATGCCGAATAACTTCTCTAGTTGTTTGAAGAGTTCAGAACAGAAGTTTGTAACTTGATCTGTAACGATAGTTTTAGGAATACCCAGATGAGAGATAAAATGGACGAGTCGTTGGGCGGTTTCTTGAGCTGAGCAGGATTCCATCGGGTAGGCTTGGGAGTATTTAGTAAGATCGTCTTGTAACGTTAAAATGAACTTGTAGCTATCGATTTGGGTTTCTGGGAGTGGTCCCACTATGTCTAAGTATAATTTTTCGTTGGGACGAGTAGCAGTAGAGGTGACAATCATCGGAGCTCTATTTGTGCAACGCAGTGGTTTGTTAATTTGACAGGACTTGCAATTCTTTACATAACTCTCAATATCTTGGCGCATATTTTTCCACCAGTACATAGCTTTGAGTCTATCGTACATACGGGATATGTCTGGGTGACCTGCGGTAGGTGAGTCATGGTTATCCCTCAGGATATGAGGAATTTCAGATGGTGTTGGAAATAGAATGTTGTTATGATATATACCTATGTATTTTAATACCTGTGTCATGAAACAGGGAAGCCAGGATGTTGTATATTTTTGTAAACGACAGTTTATTAAAGGGATCACTAAAATCGGAAATGGCGAATTCTTTTTCTTCCATGTAGCAGGTAGATATCATATCTCGATAATCCCTTAGCATATTGAATATACTTTTATAAGAGATTTCGTCATAGTGGTGGACACGTAGGTAAAGATGTGTGAAAATGTGTTTATCATTAGAGGTACTTTGGTAAGTATATAGCTCTCTTTCGGTTGTCCTGATGTCGGGCATTGTTTCGTTGAAAATAGACGACTCGATTATTTCAGAGCAGTAAGGGATTGAGTCATCTAGATCTATTGCCGATGGATAAGCAATCATCTTACACTTGGCTTTGAGTAGGGAATCATTGTGTTCTTCAATTACGGTATTATAAGATACCGGTTGACTTTGACTGATTTTCTAGTATTTTTCGTAAGTTTCAGAGGTAGAAGGAGAACTTGAATCGACAGCGACGATTGGGTTTCGGGACAGAGAATCAGCGTTGCAGTTTATTTTACCCTTTTTGTGTATAATTTCGTAATCGAACTCTTCGAGTTTGAGACGCCAGCGGACCAGCTTCGAACTAGGGTCGTTTATGTTAAATAGCCACTCTAAGAGCTTATGGTCGGTTACTATCTTGAAACGATGACCATATAAATACGGACGGAAAACTTTGATACCGAAAATAATAGCAAGACATTCCTTTTCGGTAGTAGAGTAATTTCCTTCGGCCTTGTTGAGGGTTCGAGACGCGTAAGCGATAGGGAGATCCTTGTTAATTTCTCCTTGTGAGAGGATAGCCGAAACAGCATAGTTGGAGGCGTCCGTCGTTAAAATGAACGGTTTTATGAAATCGGGATATTGCAAGATGGGAGCAGTGGTTATTTTGGTTTTTAAAGAATCAAAAGCATTTTGTTGTTCCGAGAACCAACTGAATTTAACGTCCTTCTTTAAAAGGCTTGTTAACGGCTTTGTAATGTGGGAAAATTTATCTATGAAACGCCTATAATAGCCGACTAAACCTAAAAATGACTTAATGTCCTTAGGACATTTTGGGACCGGAAACTTTTGGACACATTCTATTTTCTTAGGGTCAGGTTTCGGTACACCTTTGTCGGTAATTATGTGGCCTAGATATTGGACTTCCTTACGTAGAAACTCGCTTTTGTCGGGCTGAAGTTTTAAATTATGCTTTCTGAGTTTTTCAAAAACAAGTCTAAGATTGTTTATATGGTCTTGAAAGCTATTATGACCTAGCATAATAATATCATCCATATAAGTAAAACAATGGAGACCTTGAAGACCTGACAGTACGACATTCATCAGACTTTGAAAAGTGGAAGGCGCATTTTTGAGACCGAATGGCATCCGGTTGAATTGGTAATGACCCGGTTGACCTGAAACACCAGGAATACTGAATGCAGTCTTCTCTGCATCAGATTCATTCATATTGGCCTGATGAAAAGAGAATGCCAAATCAAGGGTTGTGAAATATTTGCTATGTTGGTCGAGTTGGTCGAGGATGTCGGGTATATTTGGAATAGGGTAAGCGTCACCGATTGTAATCTCGTTAAGTTTTCTGTAATAAATGACGATGCGCCATTTTGGTTTTCCGGACGCATCTTGTTTTTTTGGCACTACCCAGATAGGGGCTGACCATGGCGACACTGAGGGACTGATAATACCCTGATTTAACATGGTTTTTATTTGTTTACTGACTTCTTTTTTGTGGCATTCGGGAAAACGATAGCTTTTTGCGTGGACTGGCACGTCGGAGGTAGTACGAATTTCGTGTTGAACTGTACTTGTTGCTGTCAAGGTATCACCCTCGAGGTAAAAAATGTCATTGAACTCAGAGCATAATTTGCGTAGTAAAAGATTCTCTTCTTTAGACAGATGATCGCATTTTAGTGCGTTTAGAATAAGACTTTCGCGGTGTAAATCTGTGAGGTTATTAATGGAACACGGTGTGGAACTTTCTGCAGAGTTGGAAATTGAAGGTGGACCAGTATTCGGCTCAAGGACGTAGGAAACAGGTTCTAGAGTTAGTTTTACTGGATGTAGGATAACTTCACTTTCGGAAGTGTTTAAAACTGAGATAGTAATTTTATTATTAGATTTTACTCGGGTCAGACACTTAGAAATTGTAAGTTTCGGATAACCCTCTATTTTCGTTGAGAGAATCAAGCCTTCTTTGACTTCAGGATTAACAACCGAACACTCCAATAGCATTTCACTACGAGGCGGTATGACGTAAGTAAGATCTTGAAATTTAAGGTCAAAACACACGGGTGGTTCACCGGGTTCGCCTGAGATTTTTAGCTTCGACTCTGAATAAGAAACTGATACTTTATGCGCAGAAAAAAAATGTGTACCTATAATGCCATCATAGTCGAGATTAACGTTAGATACCACATGGAAATAGAAAGGAATTGAAACGTTTTCACAGTCGGTGGGTTGGATGGTAAGTGAGAATCTGCCCTTAGTTTCAGCGTATGAACCAACATCGTTAATGCCTTTGAATTTTACGATATTAGAATCTAGAGCCGGAATCTTTGACAAGGTGGTGTCTTTCACAAGACAAATAGAACTGCCAGTGTCAACTAAAAATCTTAACGGGTTTTCGGAGTGTGACGTAACAGTTTCTATAAACGGTAAAGAAGTTTTTTTGTTCTGTGAGATGTCATATACCATCGGATATTCTTCAGGCTCGTTCCAGTGTTGGTCAATTAAATCTCGACATGGCAAAGAGTTATTGAAAGAGGTTTTTTGAATTTGAGACAGAGAAGCGGTGTCAACATTTTGAGATATAGATTCTGATTCTGTCTCAGCGACGGTAGTGGTGGATTCCTTTTTTCGACTAAAATCGTTATTTGATATGGAGGACGACTTCAAATTATTACTGAAAACTGTGGTTTTCCTAGGTGAAACAGAGGATGGTTTGGGCTCCAAGGAGAATTGGTTATTAATCGTTTTACTAGCGGAAACGGTGGATTTAGTAACTTTAGAAACAGCGGGACCAACAGGGCTACAAACAGTGGAACTAGTAAGTTTTGAAACAGTAGAACTCGTAGGTTTTGAAACAGTGGAATTAGTAAGTTTTGAAACAGCGGAACTCGTAGGTTTAGAAACAGTGGAATTAGTAGGTTTAAAAACAGTGGAACTTGTAGATTTAGAAACAGTGGAATTAATAGGTTTAGAAACAGTGGAATTAGTAAAATTAGGAATAATATTAGGATTAGTATTTTTTGTACCTAGTTGACGAGACATTCGCCGGTACCGAACTGCATGCTCGACATTTAGTTTAAAGAACTATTTTCTAGCTCTTTGATTTCTGGAGGTGATGAAGTCTCGGAACTAGTATCAATATGATATTGTAGTGAGCTCTCGAACTATTATTGCCTTGGTTATTATTAGATGATCTTGCGTTATTAAACTGACGCTTGCGGCGTTGTGAAATATCGTGACCTATGTTTTTGCAATATCGACAAACAACGGGCATTGTATTATTTTTATAATTATTGGAATTAATTGGAACATTCTGCATTCGCGATAGAAATTGTATACGTTGCGTATCACGCTTCACCTTGTTGAAACACTCGGACTCTGAATGCCCTAGTTTATTACAAATTTTGCAAACTTTTGTTTTCATCGAAGTAGTTTTATTAAAATTATATATTTTCTCTTCTTCAACCACTATATTAATAGCGGCATTTAAGGTTCGAGGATCTCTACATCTTACGATATTACTAATGTTAGGATGGAGACCAAGGGTAAAAGTATAGAGAGCGAGGTCCTCGGTCATAGCAATTCGTCCTGATAATTTCCTTTTTAGGGAATCGGAGTTGTATATTTCGGATTGTAAACTCGTCAGACAAGTTTCTATCCTCAAGGCATATTGAGCCACAAATTCGTTAGGTTGTTGCTTACATGACTGAAGGTCTATGATCAATTGACTATAATGCTTCATTAAGAAGTCCTTCAACTCGTCAAAGGTGGTTATAATCTTGTTGGAGCAAGCAATTTGAGCTTTCCCACCTATCTTTGATATTATAAATTTAATAAGTAAGCTCTTTTGGGACTCGGACGCAAGATCTAGGGCATTTTGGCAATTGGTCAAAAATCCGGGGAGAGTTTCTCTTTCCCCATTGTAAGGGTTTATGAAATTGCATAAGATTTGGTTGGGAAACGGCTCCGAAAGTAGAGGAGAAACTTGGCCTTTATCGGATTTTGACATTTTTACGTAGAAATAGATACACACACACACACACAAAACAAAAGAGAAAAAAAATGATGAAATTAAATAGAAATTAATAAATAATTAACGCGGGGCAATAACAAGAAATAGAATAGACAACTCACAGTATTAGCACGAACATTGCGAAACTCGGTGAAACGACCGAACACAGCGAGATGATGGAGGTAGGCCTTCCCTGTAGGCCTCTGGTCAGGAAGCAGGATGGCGTCTCAGCTAAGACACCCGGCGGTAGCGATCAACTGACGTGTCGATAAGGTGACACAAAGAGCAGGTGGCAGGAGAGCGGAGATATAATTTAAAGATTTAATTAGGCGGGCACTCGTTAAGAAGGGAATCTCAGAATCATGCACTTTACATGAATTCTTTCGCTGAGATCCCACTTCTGACACCACTGTTACGTGGTCGTTCGTATTTGACTTTTAAAAGAAACGAAAATTACTGAGTTATAATATAATATTACAAATGAAAATTGTAAATTGAGTGTGCCCGCAATGAAGTCTAATGATAGAATGCCACGACAAAATAAAGAATACGTTTATATATAGTAAAAAATATGATGATGTGCAATGACGTCAATCGAGATGCAACCCCAGCGGTTTACATATCGTAAAGGGGTCGTGCGTAGGTAATGACGTCATTCGGGAGTCCACTCGGCAAGTCCCCTGCGGGGACGGCCGATTGGCACTCCCGAGGGACGCGAGAGAGCTGCTGAGGAGGAAGAGAGCCGCCGCCCGAGCCTACGACAGCTTCCCATCAGAAGAAAACCGAGTCGCCTTTCGTTCACTTCACCGAGAAGTGAAAGCCCGCATTCAGGAACTCAGGAACCAACGCTGGGAGGGCCTGCTCTCGGAGATCTCGCCAACGCACTAGGCATACTGGAGCTTGGCGAGGTCGCTGAGAGCGGAGTCCCTCTCGACCATGCCGCCTCTCGAAAGACCCGACAACACTGTCGCGTTTGACGATGAGGAAAAGGCTGAGTGTCTCGCCGAGAGCCTCAGGGAGCAATGCTCCCCCAACACCGCGCACGTCAACCCGGCCCTCCTGTGCGAGGTGGACGCCGAGGTTGAACGAACATCCTCCCTCTCCGCGGAAGACTCACTCGAACCGGTCACGGTAAAAGAGGTACAGGACCTTATCAAAGACGTCAAGCCCCGGAAATCTCCCGGAGCCGACGGTATCCCCAACCGGCTGCTCAAGCTACTCCCGATACATCTGTTTATGATTCTGGTGGGCATCTTCAATGCCGCCATAGAAAACTGCTTCTTTCCCTCCGCCTGGAAAGAAGCCGATGTTATCGGCATCCGAAAACCAGGCAAACCCGCTGCGAAACCCAGCAGCTACCGTGCGATCAGCTTGCTCAGCGTACTGGGCAAGCTGTACGAACGCCTCCTCTTGAGCAGATACTGAGACTTCGTTTATGAAAATAAGCTGATCCCCGACGAGCAGTTCGGCTTTCGAGCCCGACACTCGTGCCCCCAGCAAGTGCTCCGCATCACGGAGCACGCGCTTGCGAACTTTAGTCGCGCCCCTAAACCCTGGAAAACGGGCGCCGTCTTCTTCGATGTGGCGAAAGCCTTTGACAAGGTCTGGCACAACGGCTTGATTTACAAGCTGTACAAACTAGGAGTACCAGATACACTCGTGCTCATCTTACGAGACTTTCTCCTTGATCGAAGCTTCCGCGTCAGAGTGTAGGGCACGCGCTCGTCTCTCCAACCCATCTGGGCCGGAGTCCCCCAGGGCTCGGCTTTGTCCCCTTTACTCTTCTCGCTGTACACCAGCGACATGCCCCGCACTCCACAGGTACATCTCGCTTTATACGCGGATGATACCGCCCTATTCACGTCCAATATCAACAATTATCGGATCTGCAGTCGTCTCAACGCGGCGGTTGAGACGCTGTGCAACTGGTTCCGCAAATGGCGGATCGAATTGAATCCGGACAAGAGCGCAGTGATCATGTTCACTCGCAGCAAAGTCCACAAGAGACGGCCTGCTCAACAGAGCCGGCACTCTCTCTACCCCATCAAACTGTTTGGCCGCGTCATCCCTTGGGTAGATGCGGTCAAATACCTTGGTGTCACACTCGACAAAGGCCTGTACTTCAGCAACCACATCAAAACGGCGAGGAACAGAGCGCACTTCGTGCTCGGGCACCTCTGCCCTATGATATGCGGGAAGAGTAAGATGTCCCTTAAGAATAAGGTGACACTCTACAAAACCTGCATCCGGCTGATAATGACGTACTCGAGCGTAGTTTTTGCCCATGCCGGCAAACGCTACATCCAAACGATGCAGAGACTGCAAAACAAGTTCTTACGCATAGCAGTCCAAGCGCCCCTCTACATGCGTAACGCGGATCTACACCACGACCTGGAACTCCTTCCCGTGAAGGAGTACATGGCCTCCCTTTCAAGATCCTTCTTCGGCCTCGCTCCCCACCACCCCAACCCACTGGTGGTGGAGACGGTCAATTACACGCCCAACCGCCGAGCTAGTCACGCGCGTCGTCACCCGCGAAACGTGCTCACGGACGGACCCAACCCCATCACAAGAACGTTGAAGCGAATGTTCTCGCGGACGCAATCCCCCCAGTCCGGCATGGACCAGCCCGACGCAATAGCTTTAGGGACGCCTTCCGCCCCCCATAACCTGTAGACGCACACAACCACACACTACACAAATTACACGTAGAATAGATGTGTTGCGGGGGAGTTTCTTTCGCCGTTTATTCTCCCCCAGCTATAAGCACTCCGAAACGGTAGTAGATTAGTATAGGATCGGCTTCGCCGGTGGAACCAATAGTCCCCAAATAAAGTATTCTTGCCATTGGTGGCTGCCCTTCGTTTATTCCCCATGCAGCGTTCGAGCCGGGAGCGTGCCTCACAGGAGACACGCCCCGAGCACGCTGCCACGGCTGATCGACCCCGCTCCCACGGGGTCGGAATGCCTTTTCCGTCCGTTGTCGCTGTCGTTTGTCGTCTGAGACGATGGCAGCCTTACACTTACACAAAAAAAAATTCTGCGCTCGTCGCATTTGTCTCGCTTGCTTGTAAGAGTGAAGAACAGATCGTGGTGCTGCTACATGTCCGCCCTTAGACTCGCCAAACACCTCCGTCGCCGACCTAAGGACAGCCGCCGGAATCTTGTCCCAGTAAGTCTGAACTGGTTCGCCCATACCACCGGCGCATTTGTCACCAACGACTAACTTCATCAAGCAGCTACCACTTGATTCGGCGCTGCGTGCCTAAGGTTATGTTCCATGTTGCGAAGCGGATCTTTCGAGATGTTTGGGGTGCCTGAGTTAGGGCTATCATCGTTAGCCGTGCCCGCTCATGACAAGGTAGCTCTTGTCTACTACTCACAAGAGCCGGGCGAAGTTCTTGCGCACCGTTATGCGGCGGCGCCCTAGCCCTTATATGATCTCGCATTCGCTTTCTGTACATAAATTGATGTGGATGGTGTTGGCTTTTACGGGAGTGACTGCCGTCTGACCCCCAACCCCAAAAGGAAAGCCGTCATCAGGGCCTCGTCCGTTACGCAGCAGGGTGAGCTGACTTGCAGGTGAGGTTGACGGGGCCCGAAGATGTTGATAGGTCCCCTTACACCCCCATATCGCCGGGTCCAAGACGATACTCCCCAAAGACTTTGCACCTGTTGGCGAGACAGCCTATCAAACCGGATAGGTCCACTACTGACTGGCGGGCAGCCAGCGGACAACCGTTTCACCGGACCTCCCTGACCCACACCCCAATCCGTCACGTCTGTAGGGATATGATGGTATTATCGGGTTCTAAATTTCGTGGGCACTACAGAACTTCGGGTCTGGGAACCTAGAACCTGGGCCACTTATGCCGGAACACAACACAAGGTTACTGTGGTGGCATACTTAAGACCAGGGGTAGTTGCCATCTAGACGGGCTTGGGGCCCTACCACGTAGCTTGGGTTGTTTTGTCGCCTTTTACGACAGGCTAACCTCGGCCACAGGGGTTAGTATTCTTACTCCGCCCCTGCAAGGAGAAAACCTTAGTTTAAAAGAGTTTTATATTGTTTTAGTATGTTTAAACTGAATTTCATCTTTGGTAAAATAAATGATAAACAAAACTAGCTTGGTTGTGAATACTACATATATCACATAAAGTAATATATTCATTTCAAAACATTTTGGAAGGTTCAAGAAGTTATTCTAGCATTTTAGACGATAAAATTATGCACATGTTAATTTCCAAGTAAGAGAATTGCGTCACCCGCTCGCCTAACCGGCGCTGCGATAGCGTTATACATGGTCAGCAGTTTCGGTGTATCGTGGGAAATCTCGCCACTTTTAAATAACTAACCGATGACCGTTATATAACCTTGATATTAGGGCTCTTTTTTTAAAAACTCACTTTAAAAATGAGGGAAAGTAATTTGAAGACACCCCTGTGTCTCCATATTACTTGAGGTCTTTAATCCAAGGGATTTGTTATTCACTCTAACGGATACATGAATACTATTTTATGTATATTAAATAATAATTTAATTGTTTTAATTTGTTTCTGACAAAAACTGAGTTTTTTTACTAAAAGCGTGATAACATCATCATCATCTCAGCGTTCATCTCGGTTGCAACCCAAAATTGCGTTTCGGTGCCCGGGGTCCGCTTTCCGACTTTTTCTACTCCACTTCACACGGTCTTCAGCATCCCTGGTAGTGAGCCCATTGGCATGCATATCACCCTTTACGACGTCAAGCCAGAACTTTTTGGGAGGGGTAGCTCCTGCCGGGGCCCGGCGGAGGCGGCATGGCCAGACATTTGTTTCCCACGTAAGCATCCGGTTGCCGTAAAACGTGGTCGTACCAACGGAGCCGACACTCCTGCAATTTATCCGCAATTTCACGGACATGAAGACTACCGCGAATGCGGGAGTTCCTAACACGGTCCTTCCGCATCACTCCATACATCCACCGCAGCATATTCATCTCCGTGACATGCAGTTCCTGCTTGTGTCGCTCTAACACCGGCCACGTTTCACAGCCATATAAAAGGACAGGCCTAATGATGGTCTTATAGGCCTGTCCCTTCAACTTTACCTTGGAGTCACAAATGACACCAGTTACCTCACGCCATTTGGCCCACGCGGCAACAATGCGTGCCTAGACGTCGCAATTGATATCACCAGACGCATGAAACACAGATCCCAGGTATTTCACTTGGTCCGTGCAGCGCAGCGCGATATCATCAGCATACATGAGCAGCCACGGGGGCTGCTCATGTGAGTTTCTGATGCTGTCTGACAATACGTCTAATACCACGCTAAACAGAAACGGACTAAGGACGAATCCTTGGTGCACCCCGACGGTGATGGGGAAAGGTTTTGTGTTGCCAACACCGGTCTGAACTACGGAATCGGAGTCACGGTACATGTCTTGGATGATGTCAATATAGGCTTCTGGAACCCTTTTAGATCGCAATGCCCACCAGATTATCGCGCGAGGAATACAGTTGAAGGCTTTCTGCAAGTCAAGAAACAAGCAATGCAGAGGCGTATTCTTCATCCTGTATTTCTCCGCGACAATCCTTAGGGCAAAAACAGGGTCCATGGACCCATGACCAGGGCGAAACCCATACTAACATCCCGAGACAGTGCACTTCTGCCGAATCCGAGAGGCGATAACCCTCTCGAAGAGCTTCATGGTGTGGGACATGACCTTTATACCGCTAGTTACCGCACTCCTGCACCGATCCCTTGCCTTTGAAGACTGGAGTAATGACACTCAGCCTCCATTGGTTCGGGATCGTACCGGTGAGGAGTGTCCGGTTGAAGAGGTTTGTTAAGATGCCCACACCACGAGAGCCTATCGTCTTCCAGGCTACGATGGGGATTCCATAGGCTCCGACAGCTTTCCGATTTTTCATTCGTCGAAGACAATTCTGGACTTCTGCAGGCGTTACCGGTGGTACTAATCCTTGATTTGGAGGAAGATCCGGCGGCTGCACCTCTTTAAGCTGCTTGTTCAGCAGCTCGTGAAAATATGAGCGCCATCTAACCTTCACCGTGAGGTCCTCGCATAACAGGTTGCCCCCGGGGTCTTTTACGCAGCGGTACTTGGATATATCCTGTGCCGCTTTGACCCTGGAGCGCGCCAACTTATATATGATAATCCTTCTTATGATAATCCAGTCGTCGTAGTTGTCGAACTTATAACACAGTCTCTGGTCTCAATTGGATATATTCATCAGCTCGCACTCTAGAAAACATGTCCTCACTTATGTTTGTGATTAATTAGGCTTTCTCATTTTTAACCTATTTACACAATTTAGTAATTAGTTTTTCTTTTTCAAATTACTTCCTTTTCATATCAATCTAGACCTATACGCTGTACCTATATGTATGCTATGATCTATTTTTAAGATTGTAATCTGTTTGTATACCTTATCAATAAATAAATAAAAATTAATAAAAAACTCCACTACCATTATATAATTTAGTTGAGAAACTATTTCGAAAATAGTAATGAGTTCACAGAAACTTGACAGACAAAATCAACTAACCTCACATTTTCAGTGTACGCACACATTGTAAAAATTTTACTGCTATAATTTTTTTTCCAAACACATTAAATAAAGTATAACGTCAAAAATAATGTAAAAATGCATTGAAATAGCTTCACATGATATAAGGTAAGGGCACCAGCCGGAAAGAGGACCCTCGGAGGAGAATCCGCCGCCCGCACTATTGCTGCGAGGGAGATGGCTGCGTGCTGTTCCGCAGCCCACCTCAACTCCTTTAATACAGGAGGGCACCGGGAGGACGAAACCCCTAGCGCCAACACTTTAGAAGAGGCTCGCCTTGAGACAAAGGGCGGGCCGGAGCCGGCCCGGGCCACGAGATCGGCAGGCCACATATCCGTAGACCCGGGCGTAGGCGATAGGAGAACAGCGGGGTTTTTTAGTGGGTAGTTGGATAGCTGAACATCTTTCCCGGAGTCCCACATATCCCTCAGTCCCCCTGGGCTGGAGGAACCCATCAAGAGAGGGTTTTTCCCCGAGACCAAAAAAAAGAGTACCAGTAGTGGAACCCTTAAATGCTAAATCTTTTTACCCGGAGAATCCTTTTCAGATAACCGAACAGCCAGTAGTCGCTGGGGGCCAAATCTGACGAATTAAGGGGGTGGGGCAGCAATTCAAAGTACAATTCATGAATTTGACCATCGTAGCCATTGATTTGTGACATGGTGCTTTGTCTTTGTGGAACAGTTTTCTTTGCCATTTGGGGCCGTTTGTTCTTTATTTCTTCGCTCAATTGGTCCATTAACGCTATATAGTATTATATAATTGATATATAATACTATACAGATATATAATACTAATAAAAAAAATACCATGCACATCCCAGAATACGGATGCCATAACCTTGCCAGCCGATTTTTGTTTCTTTGGTCGCTTTGGAATGGTTCCACCTACTTCAACCCACTCAGCTGTCGAGCGCTTTGATTTTGGAGTATAATAGTATATCCGAGTTTCACCCATGGTCACATACCGACGCTAAAACTCCGTTTTGTTGTGGTTGAAAAACTTCAGACAGCCTCCGAATCGTCAATTCCTTGTTATTTTTGATCCGGTATTAACAAACGCGACAACCACTTTGAGTTGAGCTTTATCATACCCAAATGTCGTCTATAATAGTAATCATGCTGCCGTATGATAACTTTGAAACTATATATATATTAACTATATATTAACTATATATACTATATATATATATATATATATATATATATATATATATATATATATATATATATATATATATATATATATATATATATATATATATATATATATATATATATGTGTGTGTGTGTGTGTGTGTGTGTGTGTGTGTGTAACTTCTAAGTGGGTCGTCAGCTTGTCTGCTGTTCCAAAACAATAAAAAAATTGTCTATAAAAGTCATAGTGCAATTTTTCTTTTTTATTTCTGTGTGACTCTAAATGTTTTATTCGGATTTCACCTTACCTAGTAGCGCCCTGCTGCACCCTGTCAAACAAATCACGAGAAATCATTCGGATCTTCAACTCCTTTTGAGTGGGATATGATGCTGATTGTAGGCGAACACATATACCCCGGTTTCGATCCGGGGGCGACTACCCGGCGACGTGGAGTGCCACCGTTACACATTACGGGGCCCTTCATTGACCTTAAATTGAATTTTCCCGGATAGCCTTCTGAGGCCTTCCATGTTTCGTCTTCCTGATCTAACCTCGGAACCTAAATATGATGATGATAATGCTATTGATAGACACGATAGTATAGGGTATTAGAGTAACCGCTTTCGCAGGAGCGAAACAGTTCTTAGAGTTGAAATGTTAAACTCTAAGAAAATAAACTGTGGGCACTTGGAAATTTTCAACTAATACCGTATTACTTGCATTCGAACATCGCCTTCTTAGCTCAGTGGTAGAGCATTGGACTTTTAATCCAGGGGTCGTGAGTTCAAACCTCACAGGAGGCAGCTGTTTTTTTACATAACATAACAGTTTTTCTATTTTTATATTATATATGTGCGCAAATATCTGTATATTCACATATACATGAAACAAAGTCTGGTTATTTACACCATCAGTCGAGAATGGCCGGACCAATACCAATTATCTAGACTGTTTCGGATTCATAGCCGTCCCAAATAGCAGAAAAACTATTAATATATAGTATAATAACTGTTAATTATAATAATTCATGGATAAAATAATGTAGGAAATTTATTTATATTTGTTCCGAATCCATATTAGTTAGTTGTTACATCAATATTCAGTTCAGTTCAGTTTTTGAATGTGTGGCTCGCCTTTGGTATTGATTTTGCCAATGTACGAGTAGAATATAAAAGTGACAAGTTCAATGGCGAAAAAAAGGGGGGTCAAATGCAGTGATCGGTTCGAAAGTTACCTATCTGTAATCTTGAGGACAGTACAAATAAATAGTTATAAGATTAGTTATAATACTTAGAAATTAATAAATATATATATTTCTTAGAATTAGAACGGTAAAGAGATTTAAGCAAAATAATCTTATGTCGATATATCAATGGATATTTAATGATTACAATAATTGGCTATCTAAATTACAAAATATAATATGAGGTACTTCGTAGCTTAGTAGTATTACACTCGAAGACCAAACTAGAGATATCTATCGGGGTTCGAATCCGACGAAGGCATGCATACATATTGAATAAGATCTATAAAATCTGTTGTTAGTGAGAGTTTACATCGCAAAATGAGGAACGATGCTAAATATCTAGTCAATAAGTGTTAGAAATCTCGTGATATATGTATATATACGTGTGTATAAATTACGATTAAAAAATTTTTAAAAACTTATTAAAAGGTAAGTTGCAATAACGATAAGATCGCCCGCATTGTGAAATACAATATAATTTAGGGAAATATTTACACTTAATATGTACATCAGCAAACACAAAGTAGTTCATGTGAAAACAATCGAAAAAATATCTCGTATATACTACGAGTGTGAGTCTGTATATTAGAACTGGTAAGTTATATAATTCATAGTATTTTGGAGATTTTGTATAGTTTGTGTCATTTTTTTAAATGCCAAATTCATCATCATAGATTGAATGAAATAATGAATGAAACTCTTCATTGTTCACCAACAAAGTATCACAGCATCACAAAAAATTTATAATTATATACATTACATGAACAATAGGCATCTTTATCGCTTAAAGCGATCTCTTCCAGGCAACCGTTTAACCAGGAGTTATAAACGTATACAAGGTTATTGGTAGTTCGACGTATTCCTGTTTGGTGATAGGGGTGATTATTTGCAATAATTTTTAATACGAATTTCCACCGGCTTCCTTTGAAATCATTTTCTTTTTCACTTTCTTTGAAATAAGTTCCTACTTGTTATGAATTTTGGAGGGCCAAGAAAACGGTTATTAGTTTCTATCCGTGCAGGGGCGGAGAAAGAATACTAACCTCTGCAGCCGGGGTCGGCCTGTCGTAAAAGGCGACAAAACAACCCACTCTAGCTACGTGGTAGGGCCCCAAGCCCGTCTGGATGGCGACCACTTTTAGTCTTAAGTATGCCGCCATTATAACCTTGTGTTGTGTTCCGGCATTAGGGACCCAAGTTCCTGTACCCTTATGAGACAGCAGCGTGTTCGCGATGCCTCTGACATTGGAAACACCTATAGGCGATGGTAACTGCTAAATTCTAAGCGGGCCGTTAGCCTGTCTGCTGTTGCACAGCAATAAAAAAAATATTTTAAAATAATCTGCAAGCCAAGTTTCATAACGCTTTTTTGATTTTAAGGCCTTTTTGTTGAAAAAAATCTCAATCTCAAAGACATAGTTTTCTGTCTCGCATTTGTAAATTTTTAACGTAAATTGTTGTTTTAATAGTGATAAATAAACAATGTTTAATCGTTTTTATAAATCATAATAAAAAATAATGAAATTTTAATTGAAATTTTTGGTGTTGTATAATAATAATACTTAATAATATTAAAAAAGTTAAAAAAAACATGATAAATCAAAAATGGTTTACTTTTGCATAGTGCATATGGAGGTTGAAATTATCATAAACTAGCTGACCCGGCAAACGTTATTCTGCCATATAAATAAAAAAGTAGCCGATGCCCTCCCTTTCTCCGAGATCAAAACTATCTCTATCCCGAAATGCATCGAAATTGGTTCATCAGTTGAAACGTAACAGATCGACATATTTCTCGGATTCGGGTGTTATTAATAACAGCACAAAACTGTTATATCTATACTATTATGTTGTATCTTTAGGGAGACCATGGGGGATGGATATGAGAGGGATGCGGGGATGAATGGGTATACTGGATTTTTTTAAATCTACCCTCCATGTAGACATTTATCCGTGCGGATATCCGGAAAAAGAATACTGACCTCTGCGGCCACGGTCGGCCTGTCGTAAAAGGCGATAAAACAACCCTATTTACGTGGTACGGCCGCAAGCCCATCTGCATGGCAATATGTATTTATTTACTAAAAAAACCCCTATCACATCCTAACGGGAATATGTTGAATTGTCAATAACCTTGTATATTACAAATATAAGAAACTTTAGTGGTGGTGTAATATAGTAATTAAATAAACGGAATATATAAGTACATAAATACACATCCAAAAATAAAATTAAATTCTTAACATATGTATATAATAATATATAGTACATCAGAAGCAATATACATACAAAATATTAGATAGTGAATCATAGTTTGGTAATAGATACATGTATACAGCTTTGTTATTTCATAGAAGCAAATAATCTACTACAGTTGTTTTAAAGGAAGAAAGTGATTTGATTTGTATGATGGTCCAAGGCAGTGAGTTCTAAAGACGGACAGCTTGTACTCGAAATGAATTACTCGCAAAGGATGAGGAAATGTGTAGGTATTGATAATAATATATTTTCACGTCAGCGCAAGTCTCGGGCATGGAGAAAGATGGAGGAAACTAAAATTTTCTTTCAAATAATGAAGAGTTTGTGTGCTGTAAAGGAAGAAGAGAAGAGATGAAATGTAGAAGAGAGAGCAAGTGAGCATTCCGGTGAAGGTGGATAGGTAATCATTTAAGTTTATTACGAAAATCTGAAATGTGATCATATTTCCACAAACCTAATATGAAATATATGCAAATATTTTGAAGACGTTCAAACTTATTCAATTGTTCTTCAGTGAGATCCAGATAACAGGCATCGGCATAATCTAATAAGTGTACTAACAAAGATTGCGCGAGTATAACTTTAGTAGCAGTCGGAAGGAAATTCTTAGGTCTTCTATGAGAAAAGTAAGAAGCAAAGAGCTTTCTACTAATTTCGGTCAGGTGAGGCTTCCAGGACAATTCTCTGTCAATGATGACGCCAAAGCTTTTACGGAGATTCGGTCCCGAATAATAAAGGAATATGTATCTATATAAAGGATATCCTATTATAAGGAATATACATATATATTTATCCTCTGAAGTGCTAATAGCTTCCACAATCTAATATCGTCCTCGCAGATTAATCAATAAACTATTTTTTTTTTGCTCGCAGATTGGATATTTGTGCCACTGTCTAAAGAATTTTAGCAGGCAATTAATGCCGAAGCGGTGTTTGCAGTGAAATTGAGCTTCCAAGTGCATTGAGCTGTAGTTGTAGAGACATAATGGGCACATCTCCTCTTCTTCACCAGGACTGATATATTTCAAAGATGGCGGAGCAAAGAACAGCGGGCCATACTCCATCCTGTCGGCAGTAGGATTTTCCTAAAACCAATTATGCATCTGCCAGTACTTTCGCATTAGCATACGCGCTTGGAACGCACATTGACCTTTTGTAAGAGATGTACAGTTATTAATGTAATACATTAAAGGTAGTTTAGATGCATCGAATAATATTCCAAACATGTGAAGAATGCAATAACCTGAAAGAAAAAACACGCTAAAGTGCCGAGTAAGAATACTCCGAATCAAAGGCAATTGACGGCAATTTACGCCCAAATAATTAATAATTACGCGCATCGCGCTTCTAAATATAGTTTAGCTCTACATTTGAAATAATTATTTTCATACAATTCAAAAAGAGAATCAATATTGCTCGAAAAAAGTAAAATAATCGCGTTAATCGCACGCACGATACCTGACCGATACCTGGTTCGACACATTGATGACTTTTCTCACAATCTTTTTAGTTGTATTATATTCAGTAAGATAGACTTGATTCTAGCGTAGTATAACCGAATTCATGTGAATCCAGCAGATGTACCAAAGACGGCGATAACGACTACATTTGGGATATTTGAGTTCCCGTTTATGAGTTTCGGACTCCGCAATACGGCTCAGACATTCTTCTTTGGGCACTAGACCACTTCCTAAGAAGGTGGAGGCGATCGAGAAGTTCTCACAGCCAAAGATCATCAAAGAAATACGGAGATTTTTGGGTATGGTCAATTTCTATAGCCGATTTGTACCTTAGTTGCCGAAATTAGTTGCCGAAATTCAAGCTCCATTGCACGAAATTCTGTCAAACCCAAATGTAAAACCTCGCACACCTATCACCTTGCAAAACAAGTTTAGCCAACGCGACATTGTTAGCTCATTCCGACTCATTCTCTGTACGAACGCCTCCGATTACGCTCTATTACAACCTATAACTAATGATGGTTTGCAAGGTTCTGGAATTCTTTTCGAAAAAGCTGAATACAGCCCTTACAGAAAGAAAATACAGCCCTTTCAACCGCGTTTTTTCCGACGGCCACTAAAGTTATTCTTACGCAATCCCTGTTGCTCCCTTTATTGAATTATTGTGATGATAGTTTTCTTGATTTAACCAAAGAGCAACTAAATAAGCTAGAGCGTCTTCAGAATATCCAGTTCATATTTGGTTTGTGCAAATATGACCAGAAATATATCAGAATTTCGTAAGAAGCTCAAGTGGTTACCTTTTCGACTTCGCCGGAGTGCTCATTTGCTGTCTCTCCTCTATATTCTTTTCAATCGTCTTTTACCAACTTTCCTAAAATAATGTTATTATTATCTCCTCTTGTTCACGTAATTGGCGCTCTAACAACAACAGATTTCTAAAAATTCCTGGTCACCCTAGGAAGAATCCTACTGTCATAAATCCTTTACATATCAAGCCACTCTTTTGTGGAATTCACTTCCTGTCACTATCAGAGAGGCAAAATCCTTAGGAGTGTTCAAGCGGGTGGTTGTTGAACATTATCTAAAGATGTAGGACATATTTAATAGTTGAATATTTCCTGGATTTAATTCATGTTTTGTTTTATACATGAAGATTTCATTTTCTTTTTTTTCTCTCTTTGTCCACCGCATGATATTTTAGTTTCTTTATATAAGAAATTTATAAGCAATTTGTTTGCCTGGAAGAAATCGCTAAAAGAGATTAAGCCGGCTATTGTCTCTAATATTTAGAATATTCTCTTTTACTCGTATTATATTATTGGGTTAAGTTGGTAATAATAAAGTATTATCTATCTATCTATAAAAAAGTATTGTCAAGTGAATGTTGAATTCCAGTCGATATTCAATCAAATTGAATTCTTCACTCATTGACTTGTATGTATATTATGTAATATTCATTCGACATGTGATAGACAAAAGTCGCATCAGTACTTTACTTAAAATTACAGAAATAAAAAGCAACTTTAAAAGTCATTTATGACTCTAAGCAAACGGCATAGGATTTATTATTGCATGTTATGTTTCAAGGTCTGTTTGTGTATGTATAAAGTGTAAACAAATCTTGCTAAGAAATCGCAAATGTAGTTACTCGGCAATTTTTGTCGCAGTAGAATTTATCTTCAGGGAAGTAAATCATTTTGTGCTCATATTAATAACTTTATGCAATATAAAGATAATAAGGCAAACACTAGATTAGAACATAGACGAGTCCTACCATATTTTAGACTAAAGGTGTCATCCTCCTTTCTGGGCGTAGCTATACGTTTTAATAATAAAACTTTGAAGGATGTTGCTGATCTACTCCTTACTAAATATATTTACTTGGTAAAGAACTGCTAATTAAAGAGAGGATGAGCATGAGTATGAGCCAAATGGTCATCCTGAAAACTCATGCTGTTGTGCTCAACTTAAACTCAAGAATCTCGTTTCAAAATTCGCGCACCTCTTTCATGTACTCGTCGATGACAAAATCACGCCTCATAGATTGTACTTCATTATTTTCCTTTTCAAAATTAAATAGTGTTATGTCGGGAACTGAGGGTTAAAAGCTTGAGTCTAAATGTTGTTACCCTTTCGCACTAAACGCAAACATTCAGGACAGACCCAGTTCTTAGACATTGTTACCGAATCTAAGACTACTGCACATCTCTTGTGGTGCATTTGTGTGGCATTTTGAACATGCAGCAACATGGGCACTTAACGTCGATATTAATTTGCCTGAAACTGAAACCTTAGCCATGCTGCGATAATGCTATAAATCATGATATTACAAATAATTTTCAATAATCATGTTATAAGTAATAAATAAATAAATAACTATTTTGAGACAATTCACACAGCGTCATCTAGTCCCAAACTAAGTAGCACTTGTGTTATGGGCCCTAGACAACTGATATACTACTTATATACTTTTTTTGTAACTAAATACATATTATTATACAATATCCGGATGACTGAGCTTTGCTCGGTATTTTTTTTATAAATTGTGTTTTTTGGAAATTAACAATTGATTTTCTTAGTCTAACCTCAAAGCAAACACTCATTGACTTCGTGTTACTTAACAACGCCATCTGCTGGAATAGCTTTAGTGTTGTTGTCTTTAAAGTAATTTAAAAAAATAATATTATTATTCGCCGATAGATGTCAGGAAGAGTTATTTTTCAGTTCAAATTGGGACTACTAAAACGCCACCTTTTGACATTTTCTAGAAATGATTCCTAGCTAGATCGATTTATCGCCCCCGAAACCCCCCGTATACTAAATTTCATGAAAATTGTTGGAGCCGATTCCGAGATTGCAATTATATATATATATATATATATATATATATATATATATATATATATATATATATATATATACATATACATATATATATATATATATATATATATATATATATATATATATATATATATATATATATATATATATAAGAATTGCTCGTTTAAAGATATAAGATAAACACCCAGACGCGAGACGGGAATCGAACCCGTGACCTCCGCAAGCGTACCGTAAGTGCGTTGCGAAGTGTCCGGCAATGGAGGACGAGATATCTAAAGTTATCCCGAAGAAAATATAAAAAATTGAGCTTTACCTTTACTACCAAGTAACTACGACCCAAACTCTATAGTCGCTGGTCGTTCTTACCTCTATAGGGGACAGGCACAAAAAAACTTTCAACTTTTATAAAATGACGAAGGTCTGGCCGTCGTGGCTTCTTGCTCTATAATATATTTTTCAAATTGATTGCTTTTGTACACTAATGCAATTGGGATATTTTTTCTAAATAAAATACGTACAACTTCAGTAAATATTTTTTATTGAGCTATCGATTGACATTCTAACATACATTTATCTACCAACATTCTTATTACACAACTACTCTTACAACAATATTACGTATATCCATACACATTCAAAACCTAATTACCTTAATAGGGTAGTCGATAGATTTTGAATAACAGGTTTCTTTTTTATATTGTACTTTTGAATATATTTTACCCTAAATACTAATATTTCGGTGTAAAAACAACTTATATCTATTTTATATGGCAATTTTATAAACAGTTTTAACAATGCGTGACAAAAATATTCCAACCAGTCATGGCGTCTCAAATGACGTCACAATGACGTCACTGTTTACCAATTTTTGATTGATGATTTATCTACGTTTTAGCAATAATATAAAATAAATATTAGCATAGTAATGCATCAGCATAACAATATAAAACGCTACAGAAACTATTTTCGTAAGGCTAAAAAACACATAGAAAACGGATTAACTAATTAGGATGATCACACAAACATAGCACGTGGTTAATTAAAAACATTGCCTTATATAAAGAAAGTACATTTGTTTAATTTTAAAAGAAATAAATGTTTTTTTTTTCCGATTTTATAAAATCCTGTATCATTCTAGCGCTGAATTTGGGATTTGCCCCCGATATAATTGATATTAACATATTACTAATAATAATGATAAATTTAAGTAATCCTAAATAATAACAATTTTATCAGTAGTATAACATAATTATATTGTTTAATGTAGAAAGTTTTATATACTAGCAGACCTGACCAGACTGGACCGGACATTTTGTTGTTTTCCGAATTGCGAATCTTAACCACTGTCGTATCCACTTGAAAACACATAAAAATTCATCATAAATTCATCACAATCGTGAAATTGTATATCTGATAACCTGGATCAATTACTATATACTTATGAGAACCCTAACCTGAGAGTTTAACAAGTAGACAAAAAGTAAAGTGAGCTCACTTTACTTTTTGTCTACTTGTTAGACTCCGAAGTCCCTCGGACAGACACGGGTTGCGCTTCCTCTCCCTCACATCCCGACTGCCTACGATGTATATTGGACATTTTGTGCTCGATTTTTTCGGGTTTACACAACAAATTTAAAGGAGTACGCAAAGAACGATTTTGTAACATCTTGGCGGGTGTTTTTCCCGTTGTAGAATGAATCGTATTTCGATACATTAAAAGGTATGTCTGAATGACATAATCTACGTCAAGTTTGTCCCTGTTTGCTTTACGAACTGCCCGCTTACATAGTTTCACAGCACAATCAATAGAGTCATTTGACATACGATTACGCAACGGAGAAAAGTATTGTTTTATTCCATTTCGCTGTAAAAATAATGCAAATTTTTTGCTACTAAATGGAGGTCCGTTATCCGAAACTAATACTTGAGGCAGACCGAATCTGGCAAATGTTTCTATCAAAACTTTTATAATATTATCCACATTAGTTTTATTCAATTCAAATATTTCTATCCATTTAGAACTTGTATCGATTAATACTAAAAATGTGTTTCCTTCAAATGGCCCTAAAAAGTATACGTGCACCTTAATCCAGGGCTGTACGCAGTAAGACCAGGGTTGGGAAGGTGCTCGCGGAAGTGCATCGGTCTCCACCTTACATATATTGCAATGTTTACACAATGCTTCGATATCCGCATCTATATTAGGCCACCAAACATAACTTTGTGCTAAGCGTTTGGTTTTTATTAAGCCCAAATGACCACAATTTAAATATTTTAAAACCATACCTCTCAGCGATGCCGGAATGACCATTCTGTAGCCCCACAAAATACACCCATTTTCCGAGTATAATTCGTTTCTTCGCTTTAAATACGGCTGAATAATACCGTCTTCTTTGCCATTTTTAGGCCATCCGGACTGCAAATATGACATTATTTTACTAAGTAAGACGTCCTTTGTGGTTTCTTCTTTAACCACTTCACTTGTGAATGGTAAGAAATTTTCTACATAATGTACATATGTAATTTCTACTTCTGTTCTAGTTTTCGATGTTATTCTGTGTGGCAAGTGCGACAATGCAACTGCACAGTTTTTCTCGGAGAGAATATATTGAATATTAAAATCATATATGGATAATAATACCGCCCAGCGTTGTAGACGCGACGCCCCCATTATCGGAATGCCTACGTTACTGCCAAATATGTGTATGAGTGGTTTATGGTCAGTTCTCAATATAAACTTTCTGCCATACAAGTATTGGTGGTATTTTCGTATGCCAAAAACGATCGCTAGTGCCTCTCGATTGATTTGTGAATAGACTTGCTCCGCGGCGCTCAGCAGCCGCGATCCATACGCTACGGGCCGTTCTCCATTTTTTGTGATGTGTAAGAGCACTGCACCGACCCCTATGTTGCTTGCATGTACAGTTATCACAAGAGGCAGATCAGACGAGTAGTGAATCAGTACTTTGCTACTCGCTAACAATCTTTTTATCTTAAAGAAAGCCTCTTCGCAGGCTTCATTCCAAAAGTATCGTTCGTTAGTTTTTAACAAGTTATGTAACGGTGACAAAATAACATTAATATTTTTAACAAATTTCGCGTAATTCATGGTCATGCCTAAAAAGTACTTAAGTTCCGATATATTTGAAGGTCTCGATATTTCAGAAATGGCTATTTTATCTGCACATGTCTGTATGCCGTCTTTGCTTATAATGTAACCTAAATATTCGAGTGACTCCAAAAAGAGGCTGCACTTATTTCTCTGCACGCGTAACCCATAATTCTGTAATATATCGAAAACATTATGCAAATTACGGAAATGTTCGGCAGTATTTCGACCCGTTATGATGATATCATCCAAAAAAACTCGGACGTAGGGCAAATCCGCGAATAGTTGGTCTAAAGTTTTTTGGAAAATTCCTCGACTTGAAGCGAGACCATAAACTAACCGATTATACATAAATAAACCCCTATGAGTATTGATTACAGTATATTTACGTGATTCATCCAGCTCAAATTGTGCGTAAGCTTGGGATAAATCAATTTTGCTAAATCGAACTCCCCCACTGAAGCTGATGAGCAGATCCTCGACCCGGGGCGATGGATCGCTATCGACTGCAATTATTTTATTAAGAGTCAATTTAAAATCAGCGCATATTCTAATGTTACCATCTTTTTTAACGACAGGCACTATAGGTGTCGCCCAGTCGGAATGCTCGACGGGGGTAAGGACGCCGTGCTGAACCAACTGTTCGAGCGCGCGCTTCACCGGCTCCCTCAGCGCGTAAGGGAGCGGCCGCGGGCTAATGAAAACCGGCTGCGTCCCGTCGGGCACGCGAATACCCACTTTACCCCCTGTGAACCGGCCCATGCCTGAGATGAAAACCTTATCATACCTGGAACAGAAACTTTCGAAATCAAAAAAAGCTTCTTCAAGTGAATTTAAATTTGAGGGGCCGGAATCTATAGTAGGTATCTGAACTTTTAAAGCAGCCAACCACTGTCTACCTAGTAAAACCGTTTTTCCATTTCGTATAACAAATAAATCTAAAATTTCACATTTATTTTTATATTTTACTAAGGTTCTAAACATGCCTATTGGTTTTATATATACGTCGGTATAATTCCGAAGCCCAACATTAGTATTCATAAGTGGCAAATCTGCAAACAATTGGTTATATGTGATATCGTTTATGCACGTAATGGGACTGCCAGTGTCACATACAAATTCTACTTGCTTTCCATTTACCATTAACCGAATTAAAATGGGTTTACAATGAATATGTGGTTTGATTTTGACACGTATTACTTTGTTTTGATCTTTATCATCATCATCGTTCCACCCTACTATCGCTTCCGCCTTCATTGCGTACTTTTGGACCACTTGTGTGCACATCCGATGCAGATGTCTTGGTTTGTTTCACACTCTGCTCACGTAATGAGCGAACTTGCAAACGACCGCCGCCTGCAACCCATCATTCATAATGTCTTCGCAGTTCCTCCTGAGCCGCCGCTTGACTAATGGTAGCAGCTCAGCGTAACTGTGACCAAATTTTTGCTTTCAAATATCTACTACCCTTGTCATCTGAAACTGTTTCACTTGAACTCCTCCTATTGCGGTTTACCATAAAGCAGACCTCCTCTTCTCCCGTTTGCAATTCTGATGCTTTGTGCCCCCGTACAGTGATAGTATCCTTCTCAGTAGCATCCTTCTCAACCACCTCAATGCTAACGCCCAGATTAAGCGATCAAATCCAATTTAATTTCCATAAATAGTCGTTGTCTAATCGTATCATTGTAGATACCACATGGGAGTTGGTCTGCTAAACTTTTTCTATCCAATCCTTAAAATCACAGTTTTTAAATATTTCCTTTAAAACTGCCAAATACTCCGAAATAGTATCTCAGTATGCTTGCCTTTTGCTGCGACTAAATTGGCTTGAGCTCCAAATAACTTTACATAATTTTGGCTATTTTCGCGTACACAAGTCTGGATCCATCAACCATCAAAATCACTTAAATTTAGAAATCCTACGTAAATTTGGTTCAAAAATAGCACATTATGAAACACTAGTTTTATTAACTAAATTATAAACACTTTATTTGGGGTATACAGTCTTGAGCTAATAATAAAATCTGTGCATTTTTTTAGTAACTTTATAGAACACTGATTTAGCAGCACTGCTGGTGCTAGACCGTTAAACTACCTAACCCTTCAATGAACTGAACATCTCTGACAATGAGGTATCATCCTGGACTCTCCCAGTTATTTAAGTCAATATAAATCAATACTACGTTTCAATTGAGTGTTGTACGCATGTACAAAATATAAGACCAATATGTGATTTAGTCCCGTCATAAACGAAGCATTTACATTATTACAAATGTTACCAATTATTTATGTCATTTAAGAGTGGCGCTTAAAAATGGGTAAAAGGTTGTAAGCCTAAAAGGGAATATTATGACGAGGGCTAACACATGAATGGAAAGAGAAAACATTTTCTTCCATCGCTATATATGTAATGTGGATTTTTGATCGCTTGAAGGTGTGTACCCCTCTTTCCTGTTAAGTTTGAGCAGTAATTTTGGTTAATTTTATTTTCAAATTTTACATATTTTCTGATTTTTCATAATTCCTTATAAATTTTCAAATTTATTAATTTTATTTATAATAATATTATTAAAAACTTATTCAAAATGTTACATTGTTTTATTTTACAAAAACAAAAGTAAAAAAATTAGACAATAATAATATAATAATTAAATGGTCCATATCGACGTTGATTTGTGGGATCTCGGCCTGCACATTTTAACCATTAAACTTTAACTGACACATCCAAAAGTACGTGAGGGCAAAGAACGGAAACAAAAAAACACAATAAATCTACGTACATCTACGCATTTACGTAACGAAAAATCTAAAATATAAAATCACCAAATCAAGATATCGTACTACAGCATGATTTGAGCCTAAATATTGAGCATTAATAACGTATAAGTTCCCAGTGTTGTAACCCGCCGATTAAATGACGCGGATGCAACAAGTAAAGAATGACGTTCAGCGTAGTTCCATGGATGCAATATTAACCTTCAAACTTATCTGATGGTTATATATGTAACCTAATCCCTAGACGGCACATTTTTTTTATTTATTTCTGACCTGGATTCAAAGTCCTTTAGCCGTATACATCAATAAAACAACTTTATACAAGAAACAACTAAAAAAAGGAATCAAACATAAACAACTCTACAAACAATAATAGGAAGGAAAACAATAAATCTTAAAATTAAAGTTACATTTCTAAAATAAATAACTAAACCTATACAAATAAACAAACTAAGCTAAATCTTTACTACTGTTGTTGTTAGACGGGACATTAGAACAAAGTAATGCAATAATATTCGGTTTAACAAAATTTATAGAAATTTGTTTGTCAATAAGTATATTATAAACATTCAGATTGAGAAAAATCAATCAATTACTAGTTGCTCAATTTTCACGGCTTTTGTTTGTTAGTGGCTTACATATTATTTGGATATATAAAATTAATTAGTTTTTCTTAAATAGCTTAGGAACTTAGGTCACTAATGCCGGAACACAAAACAAGGTTATTATGGCGGCATACTTAAGACCAAAGGTGTTCGCCATCCAGACGGTCTTGAGGCCCTACTACGTAGCTAGGGTACCCACCCTTTAGTCGCCTTTTACACAAGCCGACCCCGGCCGCAGAGGTTAGTATTCTTTCTCCGCCCCTACACGGATAATGTTAAAGAGTTTCTGATACTACCACTTAAATAAAATTAATCTTTAATTAAATACTACTGCAGTTGTTGATACAATCCGATAGTATACATTTGAACATCCACAAATCAAATAGTTTTCTTCCCATGTTTAATTCTGAATTTAGAATATTGTAGTTTGTTTCGAATCCGTGTTTTAAGTTACATTATAGTTTTATTTTAAGTTAATAAACCTCTGAGATTTGGCCAACATAACATTCATAAATTCCGTCATATATATACGTTTTAATATAATGGAATGGTCCTGGAATGCAATGCCACCGTACCGTCCAGGTCCCCGACCCAATCGCCTTGAGCGGGGACGTAGTACGACTCGACGGCCACGGCGATGTTGATATTCCACTGCGCCAAGCTCTGAACCATGAGATTCTGAGCGTTGGCGCAGTGGTTGAGATTCGCTTAGAGGAGATGGATATCCATTATTTGGTTGAGATATCCATCTCCTCAGCCACTGGGGCCTGCGCCTGCGGGGGGGCGATCTCCCCCGTGGCGGCTTCGGCCCTGTGTCTATCTCTTCTCGCCTTTTCCCTGCGCTTTTTCGCCTGGTGTTTCGCTACGAAGTGGCTGGTCTTCTTTACCTCCTTTTCCTCCGTCGCAGGATTTGCCGGTCGGGCGGTGTGGCGGCAGGTGCACACCGGCACGAGCACGTTCGTTGTGCCCGTCCCGTCGCACCCCAGGCGCATCCCCTCGGACGTGACTTTCTCCGCAGGGCAGCCTGTGACGCGGGCGATGGCAGCCGCCACGTCGTGCGGCGTTGTGCAGTCGTCGAGGCCCGAGATGCGCACCTTTATGCACTTCTCGGGCCTCGCTATTTTGAAGTCCTCCTCCTTGTGGACGTCTTTCAGCCACGCAGCGAGGGCATCGGCTTTCGCCCCCTGGTCGGCGCCAGAGAGCAGCATCATGCGTGCCCCCGTCCGCGCAGATTTCATCTTGATGCCGCCCTGGATATCTAGGGCGGCGATGTCCACCTTGGCTTTGGCCTCCGCCAAGAGGCCCCCCCAGGGAGTAAGGGTAAAACGGAATTAAGATCTTATCCGAGCTTATTGTCAACCTCACCTGCACGCGCCGGATGGCGGCGGAGTGGCGTGCTACCGCTCCGTGGTGCTCCCTGCTAGATTAACAACGAGGCTCTGGCGTCCGAGATATGGCGGGATAACCATAAACCTTACCGGGCAACCGGTTAGTAGAGGGGACAGCGCCCTAGAAGTCTAAATAACTTCTAAAATGTCTGGTGCAGAAGGCAAGGGGAAACCACTGCACTAAAATCCCATGAAAGCCGTCATGTTAGTACAACCGAAGATAAGTAAGTGGCCATGCGACCCGCTTAGCAACCGGCGCCGTGTTGCGTCCGGGGCAGACGGTGGGAAATAGGCTACCGGCCATGCGGGTATAGGAAACCAGGCAATGCATGGAAAATATGCTACTGGAACTGCCATGAAGATGCGTCACACCCAGAAAATAGGTACCTGGAACGTGCGAACTACAGCCAGGAAAGCTTCAAATCCTGGAAGAGGAAGCTGCTCGTTGCGAACTCAGTATCTGTGGTCTGAGCGAAACGCACTGGAGAGGAAATGGCCACTTCGTAACAGACACTCACGCTGTCTATTTCTCTGGAAACGATTCTTATAGCAGAAATGGAGTTGCTGTGATCCTACCAAATGATCACAGGAATTGTGTTTTGGGATATGAACCCGTTTGTGACAGAGTGTTAACCATGAAACTGAAGGCAGCGCCGGTGAACTTAAACATAGTACAGTTGTATGCGCCAACTAGTACTGCAAGCGATGAAGAACTGGAAAACTTCTATACAAAGCTGGAGTTCGCTATCTCTAAAATTCCCAACAGAGAACTTTTAATAATACTTGGCGATTTTAACACGAAAATAGGAGATAATGCCCACCAACTAAGCTCATGTGCCGGAAAATTCGGATTAGGGAAGCGAAATGAAAGAGGAGAACGTCTGGTCCAGTTCGCGAGCTCCTTCTCAGCACGGGCCGCTTGGAGTTCCCTCTGAGCTCTCCCCATTCCAATGTACTACCCAGTTGATGCTGGGCGACCGCGTCCGCGCTTTGATGGACCGCCTTTTGCAGCGGCCGAGTCTGCAGAGACAACTTCCTCAGAAGTTGAGGCTCCGGGGTCATTTTCCCCCCTGGAGATGTCCCTAGACTTCCTAGATCCCCTCTTGTGCTTATCCAGGCCGGATCCGGGACCAACGCAAGAGGGAGTGTTGACTCGGGAGCTTGTGCCGCTCGGAATTCAGCTATGACAACACTGCCCTTCGCGGGCAGCCTCTCCAATATCACCACCGGTGACTGCTCACGGTATTGGTGGACCCCCCCAGAATACGTTGGGCTCATGCCTGCGCCAGAATATGTAGGGGAGGATTCTCCATCCTTTTGAGTGGTACCTCCCTAGGGTACTTTTCCATATACCGCTTTCATTTTTATAATTTTTGGGGTGTGGCGCTCAGGACTGGGTTTACCCCCCGGCCATGCAGCCCATCGGTGCGCCACGAGACCTTGAGCTTCGGGAGGGCTGCTATAGGTCCCCCAGCTCCAGACCTCAAAGCTGGGGGATTCCGGACGGGACGGGACTTGCATCTCCGCCGCATGCCAGTCAGGCGTGGGTACGACTACCAGACGACACTCCAGAAAACCAGGGAGTCGCCTAACGTCGTAGCCGGCCCAGCAAGACCGATGGACAGCAGAGATGCCGTTACCGCCCCAGGAACACAGCAGGCGCAGTCGAAATGGACATGGTTTCGACTACCAAATCAGGGCCCGGGACAGAAACCGGGATCCCAACCAGTATTCGCAACCATCCCACCGGGTACCGCGCCACGAACACAGAGCGAGGTTGGGAAAGCATGTAGGAGGTAGACGGAAGCAAGGTGGGACTCCGCCGCCTCGAACGGGAAAGGGAATGAGGCGGCGGATGCTGTCTCAACACTCAACAATAAGCTTTAGGAGCGAAAGCTATCTGTGGAAAATTTCTTAAAAAGTACTTGTTGAATCAAAATTAGTATTAGGTTATCTCATATAAAGATTTGTTCAATAAATTTTAATGTGTCATTATATATTTTATCTACTATAGTGATGTTTATACAATACTTAATGTGGGTTATCAAATATCGATTAACCTTGTACCAAGCTGACAGTTACAGTCAAGATCAATGTCTGAATCCTATTATGCGCACATTTGATAACCTTGTTTTTGCTACCCTAGTATAGCAGCCGGTTGATGCGTTGCCAGGCAACGCCCTCAGAACGATATTTTGAAACGCCCGCTCTCGTCCTTCTTATCGGCCGTACTCATAGAGCTATATGTGTATACTATATATAATAAGTGTGAGTTTAAGGGCCTCCATCTATATGGTCTCTGATAATGATTCACAATAGTAGCACATAAAGGTGATAAGAATACTGCTTATCCAAAATAGACTTAGCTGATTGAGTAACCAGCTAAGGTGAAACAAATATAGGCCAGCCCAGCCCGCTCGGGCGGGAAGAGCGAGCGAGAGCATATCCCTCCCATTCGGACACCGAGCAGAAGAGCCACACTGGGGTGGTTTTTAGTGGGTAAACCAGCGAAGTGCGTCTCCTTTGTTAACTGTGGGGGGCGCACGGGCGTATTGCATGGGAAGCCCACACTACTTCGTCGCCAGACCCCAGTCGGCGGGGTGCGCATCCAGTATTTTCCACCTCACTTTAAAAAAAAAGGGAAAAGGTTTGTGCGTTTTTCTTCTAGTTATCTTTGTGAGTATGGTGTTTGCCTGTCTGCTGGCCAGCAATAAAAAGTAATCTTAATTAAACATCGTTTATAAACAAAGGAAATACTAAAAATCATCAAAACAGTTACCTTCGTCACATGAAAGATAACTGAATATTTATTTTGCACATTGAATATAGTTTAAGAGGGAATTATGAAAAAGTTTACCGCACTGCGAACGTAGGGTAACGTTTTTCGAGTTTAAGTTGGCCCTCAGTTAAAAAAAGATATTATTTATTGACTTTAAATGCATGCATTAAACTCGTAATATTTTACAAATATTATAAATCAGGGAATCAAGATCATTTGTGAGGAACAAATATTTAGTTTTTCTACTAAAGACTTAATAACATAGGATAGTATTATAGGACTGTACATAGAATTTTGTCTGCTATGACAGCGGCCCATGAAGGATTTTTAGCGTGACAAAAATAGCTAGCACGTAACATGTTAGATATATGACGATTTTTTTTTATTTCTGGAGGACAGCAGACAGGCTGACGGTCCACTTAGAATTTAGCAGTTACCGTCGCCTATGAGTGTTTGCAACGCCAGTGGCATCGCGAACGCGCTGCTGCCCCATAAGGGTACAGGAATTTGGATCACTAATGCCGGAACATAATACAAAGTTATTATCGTGGCTTACTTAAGACCAAAGGTGGTCACCATCCAGGCGTACCACGTATCTAGTAATAGAGGTGAGTTGTTTTGTCGCCTTTTCCGACAGGCTGACCTCAGCCGCAGAGTTCAGTATTCTTTCTCTGCCCCTGCACGGATAGAATTGCCAATATTTTATGATTAAACCTAATACCAACATCTTATGATTACACCTACACGAAATGTATTACAAAAAGCCATAAGGATCTACAAAATGGTTACACAAATAATTATGAAAAAGTCTTCATAATATTTTATACAACAATGTGTGGACACAATTAAAAACTTACAATTTAACATAAACAAAGTGGTAATGAAACATGAACTAATAAGTAGCTCGCCAAGAATGACTTCTTTGTTTATAAACTTTGTACACAATGATGTCTTGTTTAAATCTTGCTTAACTATACAAGCTTAGATTATATACCACTCTATATAATCAAAGTATACAAGATATGCAGTAAAAAGATATCATGATTATATTAATTTTTATAAAGATATATGTATTTATGATAAAACTAGCTGGCCCGTGAAACGTTGTCCTGCATGTCGTATAAATGAAAAAAATGTGCTGGACCGAATTGTGAATTTAAACCATTCTCAAATTCACTTGGATACTCAAAATATATTTCTTCAAAAATTAGGCTCACAGGCACACTAATTATGTGCGTGTTTGTAGAATACTCACACATGTGGAATGAGCCCAAAAAATAGAATCATTTATAACGTTGTGCTGAAAACATATGAGCCATTAAGATACATAATTACACACATCAAAAAAATCTAAGCAACATTTAAATTTTAGGATGGTGGATGAGCCGCTGTATGGATGAACTTCCTGAATGCACCTGAGCCTTTCAGTATTTCACTCGCACCCTTCTTGTATCAGGCCTAAACCCGAATCGCGACTCATCGGAAAACATAATTTGATCCCATTGTTTCTGGGTCCATGTTCTGTGTTCTCTACACTATTCATTTCGACGAGCGCGATTCCCGTGACGTATCGGTGGGCACCTAATTGGGCGTCGAGCTCGTAGGCCGTACTCATGCAGTCGATTTCGCACAGTTTGGGGACTTACATCAACACCACTTGAATTTTATAGCCTCAAACTTATCTCTCGAGCGGTTTACATCGGCTGGCGTCTTGCAGTCAGTTGTATGTACCGGTCTTGCCGAGTGGTTGTACTCCTTTTACGGCCTGGATGCTGTTCAGCGGGTTCCCTTGTATTATTGTAGCGCTGCCAAAGACGACAAATGACACGTCTATGAATGCCAAAATGCCGAGATACCTGAGATTGATTACTTCCCGCTTGCAACATCCCTACAGCTCTTTGCATTTCATTTGCCGTCAAATGACGTCGCTCCGTGACGTAAAGAATATCTAACAATTCAATTTTGTCGCTAACTTTATTTAAATGGTTGGTAAAATTATAAAATCAAGACTAAACGTAGCAATAAAAACGCACTTAAATTCAAACAAATTCCCTTTCATTAAATTTTATGAAAAAACAAATCATAATCGAATTTATTTTTTATTATCAAGGATATTACCAAGGATGCCAAAGACCGTGCAAGTGTAGAAAAAAAGTCGAAAAGCGAACCCAGGGCGCTAGATCGGAGGTATGGAGGTATGAGTTTGATTTAACACTAATATGAAAATTATTATTTTAATATACTTTTGAATGAATGCATTGTTAGTAATATTTTAAATAAACGCCACCTATCATCAATATAGTGATGCAAATGGAGCAATAAACACTATTGAATACATGTAATATTGTTGGAAACACAGATGGCATCATCCCTGTTTTCAATATGATTACAAATATATTACTGAAGCATAGAACAGTACAGGTACACTTTGCTGCTACCTTGATACAATCCTGTAAATATTTCAGCATTTGCGGGGGATGAAAGACATATATTTATTTATCTTAAACAATAACTTTAATTAATTCACTGTAATAAAATAAAAGACCCATGTCCACTAAAATTATAAATATTTTACTCAAAGCCTTATTAAACAGTGTAAGTACAAAAGAGGGAAAATATAGTGTTTTGAGAATAGGGTAATTTTTCAGTTTTAGTAGGTTCAGTGGATCTCATTTAATCTTCCGGCCTTATCTTCTCATTTAACTCAAGAATGATTCACTTTTGCATAATGCATAGTGGGGTTAAAATTATCACAAATAGCCACCCCTATCTCCTCCTAACGAGAATACGTTGAACTAGCAGTAACCCTGTATAATAGTTTGAAGTAGCAAGTATTGAATGAAACTCAGTCGTAGGTTCCAAGCTCCTCTGGATAGTAGCAGCCTTGGTCTAAAAGTATGCCGTCATAATAACGATGTTTCGGCATTAGTGACTCAGGTTCCAATACTCCTATATGGACAGCAGAGTTCGCGATGTCCCTAGCGTCGCAAAAATCCATAGGCGACGGTAACTGCTTATTGTTAAGTGAGCCGTCAGCCTGTCTACTGTTCGTCAGCAATAGAAAAAATCTAGTATATATACCTAATTAAATGAATTTATGTTAAACATAACCACCATTAATATACAGCGCGCTGTATTTATCAACATATCGTCGTAGTCGTAGAATAGTGACGGATCTGACATAATTATATTAAACTTTACAGTACAGCCATTTTAAAAATACACAAGCGTCATTTTACTATGAGAGTCTATCATATCCGTCACTTTACCGACTGCTTAATTTGAAATCTAAAATACATGTAATTTTTTTTTAATGCAGCAATAATAATATACAATGTAGTATCCAAATATGGTAAAAAGTTAATTGTGGTTTTTTTTCAAATTCGACGTTATTCTACGATCACGACGATATTTTGTACATTTTGTATATTTAAAATAATAATGGGCCTATCTAAAAAATAGGTCAGATATGTGAATTTTCCGGGTGCATCAACATAACAAGTGGATATACACGATGCGCCGGTGATAGCGCCTACCGCAAGCAGTTCCGTAATAGGCGATGTGTCCGAATGCCAACGTGGATGGTTGTAACCTGGCCTTCGCGTTTAGTTGTGTTCTGTCAAAAGATCCCGAGCGTTTTATGTCTCTGCAATCGAATTATGGCGTCACTGATGATCAGTTTCATTTGGAATCGGAAGAATTACACCCAGTGTTCAATCAACGAGAAGCCGATCAAAACGCTAAAGGCTAGTCAAAACACAGCTGCACACGCGTGATATGCCTTCAAGCTGAATGCTAAGTACACCGTAAACATAGTTTAAGTTAAAATATTGCTTGAAAAATACTTTTTTTATTGCTGTAGGACAGCAGACACGCTGATGAATGAAACTGACTGAAACTGAAATGAGCGAAACTGGAGGGATATGCCCTTCAGTAACGCCAAATCAAGAACGTTAGGGTGGCCTCCAGTGGCCCAATTCTGTGGGTAGGCATAATGAGGGAAAGTAGTTAGAAACAGATGTACTGTATTTTATGAAACCAACGCTTATAGTCTAGCAGATTAGTAAGTAATTCGATATTGAAAGGTATTTGTCATTATTTACAGTATGTAATGGTCAGTGATCCTGTTTGAAAGTAGGCAATGAATTAACTTGTTTGATGGTAAAAGGCAGTGAGTTCCACGAGCGGACAGCCTGAACAGGAAATGAATTGGCAACAAAGGAAGAAGAGTATACAGATCCCTTTATCATGAATTTTTCACTAGAGCGAAATTCACGAGATTGAGAAAAATGCAGAATACTAAACTCATCTTTAAGGTAAGCACCCGCGTACGGTGGTTAAAAAGAATATTATGAAGAAGTGGCTACTATGTCTAAACTACACTCATATATACGTCATGTTTGCAGGTCAGAAAATGACCCTGTTAGTTTTAAGTGATGTATTAGTATTATGATCTTATGGTTTTAACACTTAAATATTTGAATTTTAAATTGTGTCTGATGGGGCAATACTTGATTTACTCGATTTATTTGTAAGCGATATTTAAACGGTTTTCATATTTTACTAATATAAAACCATCAATAGTAGGTTTAATAAGTTGACTTAGCGGACTTCTTCAGAGTTTGTTAATTTTTTTACAATCTAGTCTTTCATTTTGAAGCTCGGGGTTTTAGTAGTATAAGAAGGTTTTGAATAAATCTTAGTCCTGCTATACTAACTGACTCCTCGAAAAGTAACATGGAATTGATTTGTAAAGTTTATATACTTCAGTGCCCTTTAACCTCCTAACCATAAAGTAAAATTGCGCCAGAGCTTCGTTTGAACTAATAATAGAGCCAACGACCCCACCGGTTTCCTAGGAAGTTAAAATATATTAGGTCATTATATAAAATGAATACAAGGTAAAAGGCTATAGTGAGGGTTTAGCCTGCGTCTTTTTAAACCGACTTGTGTGTAACATATGTATCACTAAGCCTCATTAGCTTCCAAGATGCAGGCGCTTGTGAAATCCCACACACCAGGCACCAGTATTAGTAGTACACCAGCGCTTATACTCCGGACACTGCTTTGGAGTGTACATATAACTACAGAATTATAATATAAATTTCTTTATGTAACAGTTCTTGAGTGAACAGAAATGTATAAATGTGTATGTCATATGCGTGTTCCCTTCAAAGTGCTGCCCAAAAGTTAATCATCAATCTTCTTTGTAAACATATTTGGCCTGACTTATTTATGATCTTGTTACTTAAAAAAAACAACGGAGTCCTTGGTATAATTTTGAATAAGAAGATGGTTAGATAAAAATGTAAAGTACGTGCAAACATAGTTAATTTGTTATCGATGATTCAAAACATTCTTAGAAGCACGTCGTTTTTTAATTAGGCCCTTAACAGCTTGAAATTCAGTATTTTTTACAAAATAGTTGGCATTTCTGTAGACAGAATAAATATAAATAGAAAATTCATTGCATTTATTTTAAATGCAAAATCTAATCTAAATTAATTGTTAGCATATTTTCGCAGTAAAATGGCCAGTAATCGAAATTATAATTTCGATTACTGGCTATAAACTAACAAACTTGAGCGACACCAATACTTCTGAATTTGATTCATATTTAGGTTACGCAAATATGATCATATATCTGAATTTCGCACTAAGCTCAAATGGCTATCAATTTGCATTTTCCGAAATACTCATGTTTTATCACTTGTTTACTATATTTTGTTTGATCCCAGGACCCCATCTTGTCTAAAGAAATGTTTTCAGTTCTTTCATCACAGTGATTCTTCAGATAAAATTACAGAATTAGCGATCAAGGACTCCCTCTAAGATACCCAGTTCTTCGCAAAGTCATTTTCTGTACAAGCTGTCGCTCTTTGGAATGCGCTGCTAGCAGAAATCAGATCTGCTAAGTTAATACAATATGCTTCAATAACCACTAAAATATCACTATAAATTTATCTTCGTCCAATATATATGTATTATGTGTATTTTTTATCTATCTTTGATATTTATACATACTTTTTTTTGTTTTAATTTTATTTATTCAAATGATTAATGTATATACACTACAAGCCTTATCTTACTAAAAATGTTGTTTATCTAAATGTGTCCTGGAATAGATTGTATTTAACAATAGAGCCGTCTATTGTACCTTAACATAAATTTAATTAAATTGCATTTGTAATTATAATGGTGCACAATAAAGTATATTGTAATCTAATATAATCTAAATAATAGAAACGATCTAGGAGTGGTGATTCAAGAAGAATGAAGAGGAATAAAGACTTAGTTGATGTCTTAGTTTCATATCGATAGTTAATACAAGTCATAATTCAGATTTTTCCAATTGCAAGAAACACTGAAATATATCTAAATATATAATACATAAGAAAGTATTTTGTATCTCCCAAATTAATATGTTGCCTGGCTTCGATGGGGCTCTAAATGTCTTGCTAAAATCCACTGTGCTCACATTGCACCATCCAGACTATTAGAGATCTTAGAAATTTAGATTCTGAGACTAGATAAGATAAAGTAACTTATTATTAGAAAGTCTTATATGTTTCCTGTACTTTAAAAAAAATATATATAATGTTTTTTTGGGGTTTCATAATTAAAACTAACAAAACTTGTGAAATAGACATCAAACTTCATTGGATTATGTTTCGCGAATATTTATGAAATGTATTTTGTGACATGCGATTGACTAGTATGCGCCAACCCTTAATATAACATTTCCATTTAGATTTGCAAATTCATCAATTATGAGTTTAATTTTTAATCACGTCTTACTTTTTCTCACATTTTCCAATTTCTCACGTTTTACTTACAACGATGTAAGGGTTTTCTTTGGGCTTGATGAGTATAAATTTGACTAAAACTAAACTAAAATCTGTTCACATTGCGATTTTATTATAATAAAATACAGTTGAGTTTTTTTTCTTCATAAAGAATCTATATTAGGGAATAATTTAATTTAATATAATTTTGAAACAGTTTTTAAAAAAATTGGAAATTCGTAAACTTCAATTATTTTTGAATTATTTTTGGTTTTGTTAATAAATAAGCTTTTCTCGAGTTAAACAATTGCAATATTAAATAGCTCAACTTAGATTAGTTTAAGTTGTCACCTCTGTCGGGCGCTCCGAGGTGCACACATTTTATTTAAATAAACAAATAGGAGAGAGTGTTTAGAGGAGTCACTTTGAGTATGGTAATGAATTAGATATTTCTAGACTTTGGCCGAAATTTACATCAGAACTCAGTTTAGTTCCAATGGAAGCGAGTATATTGAAATTACAGGCCCCTCTGACAAGGACAAACTTAAGAGTGTAAAAGCATACATAGAATCAGTTGATTTATCTCCATTATCAACCTTTCGGTAAGCAAAATAATTTTTTATACATAAAATTAACAATGTCATACACAATTAAAGTCTATTTATTTAATAATAACGAAAACAATTATAGTATTTAATTATAATATTTTTAATGCATTTAGAATTTTTTATAATTTGTCATGAAGGAATTCGTCAGTAGTATAATTACATTTACAAGTCAATAAAGCCTTTTAGGTGTTTCTTAAATGGTACTCTTAATGAATTCTGAGATCTAATTGATACAGGAATATTATTGAAAAATTTGGTTTCATACATAGTGCACTTTTTATCATTATAGCAGTTCCTGAAGGTTGAACACATAAGCTTTCATTATGTCGTCTATTTCTCTAGTAAATTTGCGACATATTCTTAAAATTATCAAATTTTGTGTTTTATGAAGTAACCCTTGCAACTATCAGTAACTTTCCGCCAGAACATTGAGCGAAAGCACCGTTTTTGATGTTTAAACACTGTTTCACGATTGGAATATTTAGATTATATTTATTTAGGTTAGGCTGAATCAGGGAAAGAGATGATCTTATCGAATTGTTGTATGGTCATCGGTTCCTTATAAGTCTACAACGTTTCAATAAAATCTGACGCTTTAAAGTGGGTCAAATCAACTTCAAAGGAGTCAGTTACAAATAATCAATCCAACAGACAAACATACAGGTGAAACTAATAAAAGGCTTGTATGCAGAAGATGGAAGAGCACAGAACTTTTTAATAAACTTATGTCTATATTATAAGAAAATACTATACCTAATAATCCAATCCAATATTAAAAGCATTTGTTTACAATACTGGTTGTACATAATTTGTAAGCAATCGAAGTCACATTCTTGTCGATACGTTGTAAGTACAATATTAAATATATAAATATATATATATATATATATATATATATATATATATATATATATATATATATATATATATATATATATATCATATTTTGTGCAAATTGCACGATAATTGCATAATTAGTATACTTAGTATCATTCACTTCCTTTTAATACATTTGTGTAGTTATTTTCATATTTGTGTTGATTTCAACTGATGTACGAAGCATGCCAATTACAACACGGGAATCAAGTTACATAAGAACAACCCTAACAGACCAACATAAAACTCGGAAAATTTATTAGAACAATTCGACAACGATATATTTTTTACATTCCTTTCATCAATTTACAATATTATTTAAACGCATTTTCTGAAAATTTCATTTAATCAGAAGTTGATTACTGTAAACATTGAAAAACCCAAAAATTCAATATCTAAAGTAATACTGGTTTGACTAGAAGAATCTGAAGAAAAGTTGCTGGATCAGATTTCTCACGCTGAAGTGCTTAACAATATCCTACTGACAATGCCATTTCCATTCTACCAGGAATCCAATTCATTCAACTGAACTGGACATTCAACTGAAACTGAAAAATGAATAAAATATTTAAAATGAAATTCAACTATACAAGGAGTGGATCACAAAGCAACTGCTTTTGATTCCTTAATAATGAATCGCATTATGCTTCTGTATCAAATATTTATTTGATACGGAATCTATACTACTATTATAAAGAGGAAAGATTTGATTGTTTGTTTGTTTGTTTGTTTGTTTGTTTGTTTGTTTGTTTGTTTGCTTTGAATAGGCTCCGAAACTACTGACCCGATTTAAAAAATTCTTTCATTGTTGGGAAGCTACATTATCCCCGGGTGACATAGGCTATATTATATTTTCAAAAAAATTAGGGATCCTTACTAAAACTCTAATAATGTAACCCAAAGTGTAAAAAAATTACCTAAAATATTATTTAAATCGCGTGCGTTGCGAAAACTATTGATGATAGAATAAAATAATGTACTACAACTTTGCAGAACACATCATTATTTACAAAAAGTGTCGCGACAGCATATGTCTAACTATTATAGTTATGCCACAATAAGTGTTCTTTTATTTTAAAAATTTAATTGAAATGCCGCCCCTAGAAAAGGCTCTTTATTTGGATCTTGGTATTAATCCTTATCAAAATAAATTACTTCATATTCAAAACTGTTTCAATACCTTTATATAACTTTTTGAATTATTCAATTCGGATATTCCATTCGAAAGATATCACGAGTTTAAAAATGTAAGTATTAGAAAAATGTTGCGTGGTAGCCGCTCACCCTGTTCGGCTAGCTAGGCAGCACCTTAAGCAATGTAGGCGTGCGTCACTGGGGTTTTTACAAAAAATAGAATACTTATTAAAAACTAACGAAAAATAAATAAAAAGTAATAACAAAAAAAATCATTAAAATAAAAGCTCAAAGAAATAATAATATTCAAACTTTCTTTATAATTTTATTTTTTTAGTAACCTGACGCAAATAGAAGGGTTTGCCCTCAGGGGCGCTCCTCTGTCCGAGGAGTGCACGGGTGTGCATACCCGAGGTGCCCGAGCATCCGTCGCCTCACTCCCCTCTCCGTTCGAGGCGACAGAGTCCTATCTTTCTTCCCGTCTACCTCCTACATCCTTTCCAACTTAGCTCTCTGTTCGTGGCGTGGTCCCCGGTGGGATGGTTGCGAATACTGATTGGGGTCCCTGGGACCTGATTTGGTAGTCGAAATCGTGCCTATTTCGACTGCGCCTGCACAGAGAGTGTTCCCGGGGCGGGAATTGCATCCTCGCTGTCGGTTGGTCTTGCTGGGCCGGCTACGACGTCAGGCGACTCTGCTTTTTCTGGAGTGTCGTCTGGTAGTCGTACCCACGCCTGACTAGCACGCGACGGGGATGCGAGTCCCGTCCGGAATTGGCCGCGGACCTGTCGCTCCCGGCCCTGGTTCTGTCCATGGTCGGGGGCGATCCTGGATGGACGGCCGTCGCCTCCTTTTGCGAGGCAGTAGTGTCTGCAAGGGAGGCGGCGGAACGGGAGCGGAAGTCCGCCACCGCACTCCCCTCCCGCCAACGTAGGCCGCGTCGTCGGCGCCGGAGGGCGGGCAACGATCTCCGGCCGCCGTAGAAAGCGGCCGCGGGCGGCCCCTCGGGGGAGAATCCGCCGCCCGCACTATTGCCGTGAGGGAAAAGGCCGCGTGTTGTTCCGCAGCCCCCCTCAACTCATAGAGTTGTTACAAGAGAGCGCCGGGGGGACGAAAGCCTGACCCCCTGGCGCCAGCACTTTAGAAGGGGCCCGCTTTAAGACAAAGCGTGGGCCGGGGTCGGCCCGGGCCACGAGATCGGCAGGCCATATATCCGTGGGCCCGGGCGTAGGCGATAGGAGAACAGCGGGGTTTTTTAGTGGGTAGTCGGATGGTCGAACATCTTTTCTGGAGTCCCTTATATCCCTCGGTCCCCCCGGGCCGGGGGAACCCGTCAAGAGAGGTTTTTCCCCGAGACCGAAAAAAATAGAAGGGTTTAATTTTTTGTTAAATACCCATGCGAAGCTGGGACGGGCTGCTAGTTAATTAATAATAATATAATAATTAATATTAATTAATCCTGAACTGTGTATGTGCAATAAAGAAATATTATTATTATTTATCTTAGATATCAGAGATAAGTAGATAAGTATTTGGGAGCTTTCCACAAAAATTTATTAAACTAAGATTGTTTATGTTTATAGTGCGTTGTCTACTATTAAAACATGTAGTTGTGTATTATAATCGAACCTCGACGCGTGTAAGGAGAGTTAACCAATTTTTTTATTGCTTTAGGACAACAGACAGGCTGACGGCCCGCTTAGAATTTAGCACTTACCGTCACCTATGGATGTTTGCAACGCCAGTGGCGTAGCGAACAAGCTGCTGTCCCATATGGGTACAGGAACTTGGGTCACTAATGCCAGAACACAACACAAAGTTATTATGGCGGCATACTTAAGACCAAAGGTGGTCGCCATTCAGATGGGCTTGGGGCCCTACCACGTAGCTAGGGTGGGTTGTTTTGTCGCCTTTTACGACAGGCCGACTCCGGACGCAGAGGTTAGTATTCTTTCTTCGCCCTTGCCCGGATACGATGCGATGCTATCGGTATCAATGCGGCAATTAGAACCCATTAACCGACACACATCGCTTAGTTTCACATTTTCGCATATTAGCTCTGTTTTACGTTGCATATCTGGGTCATGGTGGTTTTCAGGTCCTAATCATAGTCAAGTGGAGTTTCCTCTCGACTCCACCCGCATTACCACAATCTGATTATTACCCAAAGATCAAGACAACTTTCATGATTTATTGTTATAGAAGTGAATTCTATAGCTATATGGGAGATTTGTACTGGCACCCATGACAAACTTGAACGTTGCTTCACGGTGCAGTGATGCCGTTGCTTTTGCGGAAGCAGTGGAAGAAAATCAAAATGTTGCAATACTCGGGTGGCTTATACGTCTTTGCTAACCCCTATATACAGTCTCAGAGCCAAATACCCAAATACATACTTTTTAGTTTTGAAGCGTTCTCAAAATATTACCCAAAGGAAATAAAAAAAAACCTAAAATCTGACAACTAGGGACGCCAATCATTATTGCTGCACGAAGTAAACCCAACTTTGACGAAAACCATTGAGGTTTGAAGTGGACTTGCTTTAAGTACACTGTTTGGAATGTATGCAATTAAAAATATTACTTTCAGTGATTCAATGCGAGCCTGCAGCTCAAATACCTAATGGTCGCCTTGTGCCTCCGCCAGTACAAGCAAGATCCACGGGTGCCCTAGAAGCACTTATCTTCCCATTGGATTCTGTGATCACCCATCACCGATCTACAAACGTATGTGTTGATTTTATGTAAAAGATTTGCACCCGCGGCGTATCCCCTCAAATACGGCAAAATCAATATTTTAATATACAGAATATTGATGCCGTTTGTTTCTAAATTGATCATCTGAATAAAAAAATCTGCATTAATACAATACACGAAACTGCAGTAATACTCTTCTTAACCTAATGAACAAACATTATGTTACCTTTTTAAAAACTTCAATAGTAAATAAATTAACCTCTTCGTTCCCAGCGTGGATTTCAATGGATACGGTTTATTATTGCCTGTAATATGAAACATGTTAATAAAAACGCTAACGTAAACATTTGACTGTACCGGCGACGCGGCGACTTACCTGGAAATATTGCAATAAACAAAACACAATCGGATTTGTCGTGGACAGGATGAAATAATTAATTGATTAGTCAAGTGGTGAAGTTCGCCATGGATACACACACAGCAAGCACGAGTAAGTGTTTTTTTTTTTTTTTTTTTTTTTTTTTTTTTTTTTTATTGCTATAGAACAGCAGACAGGCTGACGGCCCGCTTAGGATTTAGCAGTTACCGTCGCCTATAGGTGTATGCAACGCCAGTGGCATCGCAAACACGCTGCTGTCCCATAAGGGTACAGGAACTTGGGTCACTAATGCCGGAACACAACACAAGGTTATTATGGCGGCATACTTAAGACCAAAGGTGGTCGCCATCCAGACGGGCTTGAGGCCCTACCACGTAGCTAGGGTGGGTTGTTTTGTCGCCTTTTACGACAGGCCGACCCCGGCCACAGAGGTTAGTATTCTTTCTCCGCCCCTGCACGGATAAAAAGTCTTCGCTTTTATTTTATTCACTCTATAACGACGTGATCGATTGTTTATATATTTTCATCCTGCATAGTAAATGCCTTTGCTAAGATATTTATTTACAAAAAAATACAAATTATTTGATTGTGTAATGAAATATTGCAGATAAAGCTATGTCCATTTAATGGACATAATATGTAGGGTCACAATAGTTGTCGAACGTTCGTTTTTATAATTAGATTTGTACTGAAATGGAACAAAATCGGACTTTGACGAAGAAAATGTAGTGTAGGTGGAATACAAAACCAAGCTGAAGACCTAAAATGTTCGATTTGATTGAAAATATTTATAGGTAAATCACTTGTTATATAATCGTAACGTGTCACGTAATCTTGTATTTCTGTCTTAGTGGAGGAACCGTTGACATCATGTACGCCAATAATATCTGCTATTAGTAGCGCTCCATCTACACCGACCACTACACGTAAGCCTCGTGAGCCAGTTTCCGTGCCTACGCCTTTCCTATCGCCCTCGCCGGAAACTGCGAAACGTGCGAGACCGTACTCTACTACACCACAACCCACGACTACAAAGAGCTTCGGGCAACATAAGGAGCATAACGCACCGCAAATGCACGCAAATGAGTATCAGGTAGGCATTCTAAATATTCAAGACTTTATTTTCTTATACATTTCATGGTTTTTGTATTTATGGTAATATTTAAATTTTAAATAAATAATATTTAAATGTTAAACTGAGTGACAGGATAAGAAATAGTGAAATAAGGAAACGTTGTGGTCTGTGAGAAGATGTAGTGACAAAAATTGAGAAAGGTATGCTGAGATGGTTTGGCTATATTGAGAGAATGAATGAAGAACGATTGAAGAAGTGTTGGAAGGGGTAGAACTAGGCGGACGTTTCGAGACCAGATCAGGGACGTCTTGAAAAAAGGCCAGGTTAAGAGTACCCTAAACAGAAGGGCAAATATGAAGGGAATAATGAAAGTGGACGAAGCGAAACAAGTATGGTCTCTGCCTAACCCTACGGGAAAGAGGCGTGATTATATGTATGTATGTTTAAATTTTAATTACATACAAACTAAAAATACTACTCGTATAATGTTTCAATCCTAATTCCAATGTACTATATGAAGTAATGATCAATATTTTTTTTATTAGGCTATATGGAACGATGGCAACGATATAAGGGCCGAACGAACCCTGATGATTCGAGTGCCGCAGCCAGACGCCGACAGAAAGGAGAAAGTGGCAGCGCCGACTTGTGCCAGGCTCAGTCCCGGCAGGAAATGCGGGTTAGGCGCCTTGGCAGCGACTGTATTCCTGATTGCCATCATGGCAATATCCGTTATTGTTATCAGGAGGTAATTACGAACATTAACATCGATCTAAATTTTGCTATTTGGGGAAGTCAGTTCACCAGGTTAGTGGTGAACAGGTCAGTTGTAGAGGATAGTTATGTAGAAAATACATTCGAAGTTACAAAATATGGATTAGGGTTGGCCTTTGATTTAAACAATCTCTGGTAACAATCTCTCCCTCAACTTTATTTATTGTAAAATACTTTCCTATCTTCTGGAAATATATACTTAGGACAGTGGTCCAAAGGAAAATTCTTATTAATTTTATAATAATTAAACTCAATGGGCTGAACACAAAAATGTTATTTTATAAGAATATTATCCGAAAAATAGGCAATACATTGTATAATTTATTTAATCAGTGTTGACTTTATCGGTGTAGTATCAAGTCATCAGTCAGGTTATGGTTATTCGATTTTAATATTTATAAGAAAAAAGTAAGTAGAGTCCAGATATAATAGGAAAGAAGGAATGATGTTTCTATATAAAATCTCTCCTAAGATGAGCTCTGTAAAGAAGCTTGCACTCCACCATATCAGCGGCGCACACGCACTGAAAAAAAGACTGCACACGTGCACAAAGTCTAATTCTTTACAAATACAACATAGAGCCTTTCCACCAATCAAATCACTTAATCTGAATTGCCATCTATAACGAAGGAACACTTGCTTTTTGAATTCATCATCCTATTGAGCTCCACTTATTTCCACACATGTGCAATGTAACGATAGCACAAACAATTTACATGTTTTTAATAAATGAACTTACATACGCTTAAGTTTAATGCGATTTAATTTTGCCAATCGTTTTATAAATCAAGTTATTCTCTTCTCGTTTGAACAAAAAAGTGTTATCATCTTTTGTTCACAAATATAAGAAATTGCAAGCTTTATTTAACATCATACTGTTGATCCAAGATCAGTTTACGCCTTTAGGAATATTAGATTTAACAAGACCCCCAAACATTATTTTGGACGATTGAATGATAAAAAAATCGTATACGTTCAAGTGTGTTTGCTTTGAGGTGTGCTTGGTTAGGAGTCATATGCATAAGCATGACACTACACTACTGATGATGACATACACAAGACCATATATTCTACAAATTTAATTTTTCTTACCAGGGACATATCTGGTAACGTTTTAATGCAGCTTCAAAACTCTCTATCAGCTAGACATAGAGAATAGACAAATAAGACCAAAATTTAATTTCAGCAGGTCGGAGAGCGATGGTAATGATAATCAATACCACACATCAACCGATTGCAACACTGTCGCGTCACTGGCGTCGTCATCGACAGAGTCGAAGAGCAGAGACCTCGGCGAGTACTACAGATAGGCGTGGTTGGCCCTACAAGAGTCTGTCGATGATTACCACGACTATCAGCTTCCGAAGCGCAAGCCGCTCAAAGATGATTTCGAGCGTCACAACAGGCGTCGCCATCATCAGCACCACCACCACCGGGAGTCCAGTGGCTCCCCACTTACCGTAGCCACCACAACCGAAAACTTAGATATTAATTTATTACTTATTTAATATAATTAAATTTGATATATAACCGTGGCACGTGTGAACTAAATGCTGACGGTGAATTCAGTCATGTATGTCCAACATGACTAAAGTACAATTTTTCTTAACTCTGCTATTTAAAATGACTTGGCTAACCAAAAAAAACATAAACTGATTGTACATGGAATATGGTGATACATCTACGAGTCGAAGTCATCCACACGAGGTATTTTAGAAGTAAATGCTGAAGTACTTTGACAAGCAATGTGATCATTTACATCGTATAGTTAATATGTACCTTACATGTATGAAATCATGAGTCGCTTGTTTCTAGAGAAACGGTTTTTTTTTCAAATATCCTCAGGTAATAGGGCCTATAATAGAGTTTGAGTTACTTTTTTAGCTTAGTAAAAATGAAGTCGTTGTTCTGCATCAAGAGAATAAATACTGTTTCAAAATATTAAGTGTACTTAATTACCAGTGTGCTGTTTATTGAAATCCCTACTTAAATAATAGTAACAAAAATTACGCTTCTATAAATGACCTGTCATCTCCCCGTAAAAACTAAGTTTCAGTGCTGAAAGTCTTATTAGGAGTAATTCGATCTTTTTTAATGTAGTTTTTACGGATAGTTCATGTTCCAATTTAAAGTCTAACTTTAAACTAAGAACGAATCCTTTCAATACTGGCAAATTAAAAAAAATTGTCCATTAATCTTTTACCTTAATTTATTTATCTTCTACTCCAAAAATTACAATATATAAACAGTATATTATACAACATTCCAATAGTATTGGAGCGGTTCAAAAGAAATGCCTCCGTATTCTATCCTTTAGAATTGGTCGCGGTAGGTAGCTGTCAAGGTATGAGAATAAATTATCCTATTTGATTATGACTCCTTTAACAACACGAAGAAATAGATTGACCTCCTCAAGTTACACAAAATATTGCACACTCTTGTAGATTCCCTTTACCTATTACAACTGCTACAATTATGCGTCAATAATAAAGTTCATAAGCCAAACACTTATGCTGCAAACTTCTAAGAACAATACGTCTTGTTATAATTCAATCGTACATTGTTGCCGAACTTATAACATAGTCTCTGCGGCGCACGTTTAATTGGATATACAAAACGCATCAGCTCGCACTCTCATTTAAAAAAAATTTGTCCTCCCTTATGTATGTAATTGGTTAGGCTTTCTCTTTTTCAACCTATTTACACAACTTTGTAATTAGTTCAATCTATTCAAGATTCAACTCGGTAGATATACTGCTTTGACGTCCATACTTGTGTGAGTGTTACAAGAAATTAATCCGAACGATCTGTAATTTTTTATAACTTTATGACAAAAGACTAGCGACGCTAGGAGCACGCTTACAAGCTGCCATTGGCGTAAAGGATCTGGAACCTGTATCTTTTATGCTGCAACACAAGACAAGGTAATTATGTCTGCTTATTTAGACAGCACCCTGATAGCCATTCAGATAAGCTTGGAGCCGTACCTCAGATGAATATTGGATATTTATTATAAACAATTCGCAATACATTGCAAACACGTTTAATAGTTTCCACACGAGAAGACTTAAACCTACATATAACGAATATTTTCTAACCATAAAAATGCTACCTACATACATTACATGCTCTAGCTTGTATATAGTCATCTTATACTTGCTTATTTTGAATGTACTATGTTATAAGAAATCATATATAGTTTTATATTTAGGATATAAGAATTGCAATTGTTTTGTAAACATGTTAAGATGTATTTTACCAAGGGTATTATAGAAAGAAAGAAAGAAAAACATTTATTATAACAATTATTATAACAAAACAACGTTTATTATAACATAAGAAAGAAAACGACACTACTCAAGTACACTATTACATAACACTCTTAATATAAAACCAATGCCGCAATCCTGACAAACGATCGCGCAACGACAACGCAATCGACAAAGATCAGTCAAAGTATATCAGACAGTGAGTTCATTGATGACCGTTGCAGGGTTTCTAGACGCGACGGAGACAGGGAGGCTGGAGGCCGGTGCGACGGCGGCGGTGACGGGACCTGGGAGCAACACTCTATGCACCCACAGACGCTTCTGCCGCCGCCGCACGCTCCCTCTCTTCTTCCTCGTGCGACTCGCTCGTCCGCTTGTTGACCAACTTCTCATCGAACTACGCAATGGCAGCTGCAGCACCATTATTTCAGCAGTTTACATTCTTTATGTTCAGCTTATTTAACACACTTTGGTCATCTTTTATGTGCCATTCAGCTTGACCACTATAAGGAATTTGTCGCAGTAGGCGACTATGATTTGCCTTCATTAGAATAACACGATTGTGGCATTTATTTAGAACCAGTCATCAAGAGCTATTACAACTTAAGTAATAAATATTTAATTCACTTCTTAATTGACTTAATAGTCATCAATTTAGCAACGTAAAAACACTATAGGAGTCGTATATTAGATATATTTACATCTAACATTGAAAGTTTAAAATTGTCACCAGCACCTGTCCTTCTTGTTGGACCAAATTTAAATCATCCACCTTTTTTAGGTTACTTTCAGCTGCTAATAATCTTATTTTGAATTTAGCACAATTAATGATTACTCTCAGATTAACAAAGACCTATCTCAAATAAATTGGGCAACATTATGTCATGATCTACATGTGGAGCAATTGGTTTCTTTATTTTATGAACAAATATTGCGAAGGGCACGGGTTCGATTCCCGTCCCACGTCTGGGTATTTATGTATAATATTTAATTATTTCCAAAAAAAGCATTATTATATATGTTTTATATCAGTTATCTAGTACTCATAACACAAGGGCTATGCTACTTAGCTTGGGACTAGATGGCGTTGTGTGAATTGTCGCAATATATTTATTATTACTTTTATTTTATTATTATATACTTAGTAAAAAATTGTGCAGTCGGGAGACCGAAGTTCCTTATGTTTAAAAAAAAATAAAACACAAATAGAAAAATAATAAATCTTCCTGGATGACAACCATCAAAATACGCCGCTTTAATAACCTTGTGTTTTGTATAAGTAACCCAGATTCCAGATGCCTTTGAAGCCGGTGCGTTGGAATTGCATCTGGTGATGCAGACATCCATAGGCAACAAACTGCTTTCTATTAGGTGGGCTGTCAGGCTTTTTGTACAAAGCTATAAAAAAGTATGTAGGGTAAAACCGGGATAGATACCGCAGTAGGATAGATGCCTCATTTTCAAAAACCTAAGTTCTCTAACTCGCGACTAAGAATTAGTAGTGTAAGTAGAAGCTGCAGTCACTCGGCACCTCGGGTGCCAACGGGTTGTAGCGTGGTGAAGGCGTGTAACGCTGGTCTGTGTACTTATCTCCGCAGCGAACTTGACGAACACGTCAAAAATTTAAAGCTTAGTATTTGCCGATATATAACTTTATAAGTAGTAATAATTTCGGTAATATTTTTTATTACTTTAATATACTGGTTCATTAAGTGTCTATCTAGATGTAAATCATTGCTCTTAAGTTTGTAATTTATTTTAAAAATAATTGAGCATCTATCCCTATCACAAAGGATAGTTGCCCTGATTTTGTGAGGTATAGGGGCATCTATCCGTCCGTACGCGATATATACCCACCAGTGTAAATTTTCAAAATATTTTGAGTGTTATAATTTTCTGTATTTATATTTTGACTCTTTACTGATTGTAGCAGAATCATGCCATAAAAATACAAAACAAAGGAAGGAGTGTGAGCTCGAGTATGTTCTTGGACTACAGAACAACTGCAGTCAGCTTTCCATGAAATGGACAAAAAACCCTGGGGATAAACGAAATATCCCGACAATTTGGGATTCCATCGAGAAGATTGTGAAGGCGTTATGCTTGTATGTTAACATATAATAATCAATATTTTATAATAACAATAAATAATTAATATTTTTGTAGTATGAATGTTTAAAATATAATTTAAAAAAAAAGTATGATTTAGGCTGTTAAAACTTAGTAATGATTATTTTATAATAAAATTTATTTATCGTTATTTGTGTCATTTTTACTTTACATTTATACATTTTTTTGGAAACAAATGCTGAAATATTATATGTTTTTGATAAAAAAAAAATTAAGATTATGATACTAGTAACTATGTGGTTTTAAATATGTTATAAAAGGAAAGTTAACAAAGAATATTATATCATCATAAGACATATTTAAAAATTATATAAAACTAGCTGAACTGCCAGACGTTGTTCTGCCATACAAAAAAGGAAATGAACTGTTTAAAAGTTTGGGGTTATGATCTGATATACGAAAAATAAAAATCCCAGAACTCGATCGCAGCGCCACCTACTGCGACTATTGACCAATTGCGAATCTAAACCGTTCTCGAATCAACTTGAACACACACAAAATATTTCAACAAAATCGGTCCAGCCGTTTAGGAGGAGTTCAGTGACACACACACGCACGTAAGAATTATATATTTAAATATATTACATTGAAAACTATTATATTACCAAATCGCATACGACATTTTTTTTTATAAATGAATTAAACAAGAGTGAATACAAATTAATTGGATTCCTGGAAATTTTCGACCTCGATAACCTCTCTTTGTACGTAATTAAATTCATCTGAATTCTCGAATTGCACCGTCTTCTCCATAATGTAACCTTCTGCATCTACAAGTTCAAACGTTATCGCTTTCATTGCCATAATTTTCGTATATATCACAGTTTTCTCAGAAACTAAAGTGTATTCCGCAAAACTTTCTACGGCAGGGTTATCATGGTCGCTGTTGTTGTTCGCCTCATGACCAAACTGCAAAGAATAATTGATCAGGGTAAAGTATTTTAACTCAAAATATAAAATACAGGCAAATCCACATCCATTTAAACTTGGCATGTCTGATAAGCAGCTATCATCATCATCTTTGCGTTGAATCCCGGTTGCAGCCCAAACCCTCGCTTCGGCGCCCGGGGTCCGCTTTCCGACTTTTTCTTCTTCACTTCGCACGGTCTTCAGCATCCCTGGTAGTGAGCCCATTGGCACGCATATTACCCTTAACGACGTCAAGCCAGAACTTTTTGGGTCTACCTCTCCTGCCGGGGCCCGGCAGAGGCGGCATGCCCAGACATTTGTTTCCCACGTAAGCATCTGGTTGCCGCAAAACGTGGCCATACCAACGGAGCCGATACTCCTGCAGTTTATCCGCAATGTCACGGACATAAAAAGTTCCTAACGCGGGCCTTCCGAGTCACTCTACACATCCACCGCAGCATATTCATCTCCTTGACACGCAGTTCTTGCTTGTGTCGCTCTAAGACCTGTCCCTTCAACTTTACCGACATCTTGGGGTCACAAATGACACCAGTTACCCACGCCATTTGGCCTTGGTCAGTGCGATCGACCGTGTTGTCGCCTATGCGTACGGGTGTGGGATCTGTGGAGTTACAGGCCACAGGTCTGATAAGCAGTTTTATCATCCCATTATCCAATCTGAAGTTACTAGAGTCAGGTTTTTTTATTGCCTTTGGGAAACTACAGCTTGACGGTCACTTAATATTAAGTATTCACCGAGAGCGATGGATATTCGGCCTGTCAGTGGCATTGTTTATACGATGCTGTCCACGTAAGGGAACTGGAACGTGGGTAACTTATGCCATCCATACGGTCTTTGAGCCCTACTAACTAGGTAGAGTTGTTTTTAGTCTTACGATATATTAATAAAATTAAAAATATTTATTTTCCCTCATTAATACTTCTCTCACTTTGGCGATTCTCGGTACATCTAAAGTATACGCCTCGAAGTCTCGGATTGTCTGCTATCACATGGCGAGACCAGGGCATGATGTTTGCGCGGGTGTTCTTCCGCAATAGTGTGTTTTTTGCCAAAATTTGGTTAAATTAGACTTTAAAGCAGTGATGCCGTCTAACATTCTGACTCCTAAACGAAAACTTTGCATCAGAGCCTCGAGAGATGTCATCCTGTATACAACTTAACCAGAGATTAGAAGAGATTCAGAGAGTCGTGATGGTTTCAGTAATTATGCTCAAAAATATTTCCTCCACGTCCTGTGTCATTTATTTTACATAATATAATAATAAGCCCATAACGTAGCACTGCTGGTGTCCAAAAATCTAGCTTGTTTAAGGCGAATTGGCAGGATATATAGACCGAATCTTAGTGTATAAGTTTCTTCGCGATGTTTTTCTATGACATCAGTAGGTACATAACCATTATGTAGCAATTGGGCGAGAAAACTGTCTAAACCGTGGGTATCTTGGGTAGAACCTGTCATTTATACGCTGTTCGTCAAATATCACTAGCTACCTCATACATAAAATTTAACAGTCACCAATTTACTGATATATGAGAATATACATTTTTAGTTTTATTGCTTAGTAAAAATTGATAATTACAAGAAGATAGATATAGGAAAAATATAAAAACAGTCCATACATTACGATCAATTGAATCTAAGTCGATGTCTTCGTAGTCAGTGGCGAATTTGCGCGTTTGGGTATAGTTCCTCACAATGTCCGCCGCAGCAGGCTGACCTTGAGGAGGGCGATGCTCATATACACGCTTCACAGTCTTCGTTATATCGTGCATCATATAACGGTACTCTCTAATGGGGTGAGCTGAAATATATAAACGTGAAATTAGCACTTAAAATGCAGCTTTTATTTTGCATGTTTAAATGCACAAGAAAAAGCGAATGGTCGTAGCGTAAGCATTCAACAAACGGTTCCTTTACAGGCACCCACGGAAAAACACCTTTTGAGGTTATTGGATCAGATGGCAGTCGCTTTTGCAAAAATCAACTTATCTCCAGCTAAACCAACGTTTTATTGCACCTTTTTGATCCAGAAAAGAAAAGGTAACGACGAGACAAATGTTGTACTGTGACCGCTCTCAACAGAAGCCTGATACAGTGACAATAATTATAAGTAAACATTGCATAGATATATTACTTACATGATACCGGATAGAAGATTCTCGACAACGATGGATTTTGCTCTTGCGTATTGAACATTTTTGTGATTTGTCTACCTCTTATTCGCAAATTTCAATAGTCAGCCGTGTTTCCCCTGTCAGTTTTGTTATTCTAATCTTTTCACCTGCCTGCAGAAGAAGTAAATGCGCATTTTCAATCAATATAATTTAAAAAAACATTTTTGATTATCACACAGTTTACAAATTTACACAAACTTAAACAAAATATATGACGAGCGACCGTCGGCCTAATCGCTTGTGATCTCTTTTAAACAAACTAAGTTTTTACAAACACACACATACATTTTCTTTTACAATCTAGAAATCAAAATTTTAAAATGTGTTTATAATCCAACATAGTTTTTAAAATTATGTTGGATTATTATTAAATCCAAGTATTGCTGAAAAGAACAATGGAAAATATTATTTACAGTTAATGATAAAATTGTTGTTTATTTTGGCTAACACTGCAAACAAACTACGGGACAACAAAGTGATATCGATGTCAGCCCTGTGCTTCGCATTGGCGTACGCTTTTAACTTGCTCATAATGTTCAGAATGTCTTTTTACACCTAGCGCTACGTTAAATATGTATATACAAGGAACAATCGTTTGTGACTTTTAATGACCGGTATTCAACTTTCTACATTCCATAGTCCACCTAATGATGTAAACAAACAGGTGGCATACTTGATGCAAGCCTGCAACATGTTTACCAAAAAGTTGCCAGTTATAAACTATTTGAGTAGATAAGACATGAGAACCATGATGAGGTCAAAGATAATTTACTGTAAGAGACACGTACCATAGGAATCTGTGGTCTCGAGAACGATAGATTAACCACATCTCACTCTTAAAAGGCGTATCAAAGGAAGAGAACAGAAGTGAGGCTTTGGTTGGGTTTGAAAGCCTGATAACATTAATCTGCGAAACCTGTCTGCACAAGAAATAAAAGTGGCATGTACAAACATGAATGCAAAAACACACGCAAAATCTTTGAGAAATTATTCTGTAGCGGGATCCTAGCACAAAAGGAAATTTAATTGAAAGACAACTCTAAAAAGAATTTAAAAAATAGGTTAAATTCATTGTCTTAATTCAAAATGATTATCACAAACGTAAAATATCATATTGCAATCCTATATATAAACCCAAAATTGATATCCTTAAATAAAACATGGAGCAAAGCAAAGAAATAATATCCTTGGTCCTAGACACTAACATGTGTACAAATTTTATGTAAATCGAACCTTGGAAATTTTACTAAAATTCTTTTCAGAGATTCTCTTATATATGAATGTACATATAATTATATGTACAGGTCAAGTCAACGTAAATTGTGAAAACAATAAAAAATGATTAAATATTATGGTTTAATTAGGTATTTTACTTAAACTAAGGGATATATATATAGTTTTATTCACACTATTAATAGGAAGCGGACGGAGGAAACTGCAAGTAGGATGGCGGAAGACATAGATGATACGATCTTCACACTCGGTGAATTGAAGCGTACTTTGTCTAGCTTCGACTCCAAAAAGCTATGGGGCCAAACGGGTTTACAGCAGACATTTGTTACAATGCAATCAGAGCGAAAAACGACGTCTTCCTCAAGATAGTAAACTGTTGCCTCACTTTGGCGTGCTTCCCATCGCCCTGTCGTGGTCCTGAGGAAGCAGAGTAAAAGTGACTACAGCCAAGCGAAATCGTACAGCCCCATTGGTTTTTTATCAATTATGGGCAAGATATTAAAAAAGTTACTGATAAAAAAATAAGGTGGCATCTCTTGCCCAAATTCAAGATGAGACAGAACGGATTTATTCCCCAGCGTGGAACTGAGGAAGCTCTATATGACCTTCCGCAGCACATTAGAGGAATCCTTCAGAGGAAAGAAATCGCCCTTGTGGTGTGCCTAGACATTGAAGGTGCCTTTGAACATGCATGGTAGCCGGCTATATAATGTAGACTTATAGATAAGAAGTGCCCGCGAAACTTAAGAATGTTGTTGTCAGTGATTACTAAAATAACAGGAAACTGACATGAACATTTACCCAAGCTTTCGCCGATGACGTGGTACTCATGTTCCCGGGACATAAATCTGACCGATGAGGTCAGAATTGGAAGTAAACAGAGCTTTCGCCTGTGTGCACGAGTGGGGAGAGAAAAATAAGCTCACTTTCTCAGCACATAAAACCAACGCATTGATTATTACAAGAAACCGGAAAATGGAGCCCCTGGTCGTGCATATGGGCGGGAAATGCATATACATGGTAAAGGAAATGAAGATTTTAGGCCTTATGGTGGATCATAAGCTCACCTTTAATCAGCACGTGACGACGGTCTGCCGAAAAGCCACAAATATCTATAAAATGATCGCTACCACGGCTCGCATAGAATGGGGTTTGAACCCCGAGATAATAAGGACAATATACATTGCAGTAATAGAACCGGTGGTGTTGTACGCCGCTAGCGCTTGAGTTTCTGCTTTGAAAAAAATTTCAGTGCAAAGGCATCTATCATAACACCGTTCAGATGTGGTTTGCACTAAAAATTGCTAAGGCATATAGAACGGTTTCGCTAAATGTAGCACTTATCCAGGCTGCTCCCTTGAACATTAGTATTGAGGAAGCAGCATGGTTGTACGAGTGCAAGCGTGGGGGGCCAATGCCCGAGCATGAAACCATACAACTGGAGGAGCGTGTTGCCTTTTGGCAGACTCCACATCCCGCCAGTGAGCCTGTCCTCTGGATGTCAGATGCGCGTCAGGTACACCGAGAGAACCGCAGCCGGCATTACAAAACTGTTCCTATCAAATATTGAAGCTGCCTATAAGATACTAAGGAAAACCCAACTCACCCCTGTGTGGGTCCAAGTTATAACTAGGCACGGCGGGTTGTCAGCATATTTACACAAATTGAAATTAAAGGATAGGCCCGAACTGCGCCTGTGGTCTAGGAGAGGAATCAATACGGCATTTAGTTCTAGAATGCCAAATGCACGAGCGTGACAGGTGTGACCTTGAGACCATAACAAAGGTTAAATTCAGAAAGCACAGCTATTGAACTCATGGCACATAAGTTGTATAGGCCACTTTTGGAACGTTTTTGCATTATCATAGCAAAACAAGTAATATATAGAAACAAAACTGTATGTATAAATAAATAAATAAGAAAAAGTAGTACGTTAAGGAATTAAGAAATGTATGAGGACATACAAGTAAATAAACTTTATAGTTTATTTGCCTCTCCATTTTATAATGGAGAGGCAAATAAACCTCTTACTATGTAAGAGAGATTAAAGTAATATAAACAAAAAAACTGTCACTAATGACAAACCCTGAACACAAAGGCTAAGCTATGTGTGGTGGGCCGGCTAATTTGAATGGGACTCCATAGCAAACTTGAAGCCATTATGATACATTAAGTGAATTTATTAAGGAAATATCCATGCAGGGGCGCAGAAAGAATACTAACCTCTACGACTGGGGTCGGCCCGTCTGGATGGCGACCACCTTTGGTCTTAAATATGCCGCCATAATAGCCTTGTGTTGTGTTCCGGCATTAGTGACCCAAGTTCCTGTACCCTTATGGGACAGCAGCGCGTTCGCGATGCCACTGGCGTGGCAAATACTCATAGGCGATGGTAACTGCTAAATTATAAGCGGGCTGTCAGCTTGTCTGCTCTCCCATAGCAATAAAAAAAAATAATGAAAAATTTTTTACTTTTCTTTTTGCTATGAAGTGCAAAGATAATAAAATGACACAATTCTCGTAACATTAATATATCCATTTACGTCGCTGAAGATGTAATTAGATATATGGTTAAATATAAAATAATCATTCCAGGTATTTAACTCGATACGTGCGCGTCATCAAATCTTCGTGGGCGTGGGATCTATGCAGTTTAATGTTGCGGTGGGTTTACACCAAGTATCGACTCTTAGCCCTTATCTGTTCTTCCTGATGTAGATGCAGTAACATCACAGATACAGGAAGAGTCACTTTGATGTATGCTCTTTGCCTATGACGTAGTGCTGTTTAGAGAAAATGCTCACGAGATTCAGAGCAGATTAGGTAAATGACAGGAGAGATTGGAGGGGGTTGGGTTGAAGATAAGTAGAACCAAAACTGAATATCCGTTTTACGACTTTGGTGGAAACTCCGCCTACACCCGATTACCCTAGGAGGGGTGTCTCTGCCTACTTGCTCCAACTTCCGGTACCTCGGATCATTAATCCAGAATGACGGTGATATAGGCCGAGATGTGAAAAACAGAGTGAACGCAGGACAGATGAAATGGCGACTTAAAGATAAAATTTACAAGTCCGTTATCTGTCCGTACCTGTCATGTTGTAGTTATCAGAGTGCTGGGCCACAAAGGGGAAAGATGAAAAGGTATTGCGTGCAGCAGAGATGCGAATGTTGAGATGGATGAGCGCAGTTACAAAAATGGATAAAATTAGAAATGAGTATATTAGGGGAAGTTGGAAAGTAGCGCCAGGGATTGAGAAGTTGAAAAGTAATAGAGAGGAGCGTCTGTAACAAGGAGTGTAACAGGGTGTGCCGACACCACACAGTTTGGAATGAAGGCAGGAAGAAGAATATTATTTATTTATATTTTAATTTAAATCATAAGTATTATCTTATACCAATGCTTTGTCCTGGCTGGGGTTTGACTTTAGCTTAACATAGACCAATTTTATTTGAATATTTAGTACTGGATACCAGTCGTATTATCATTAGTTTTGGCCGAGATAATAATAAATCCGTTTTGAATACGTAACAGGCATTGGCTTGCAATATTAAGGACTTAGTTGAAAGGTATCCTTATCAGCATACAATAAGTTCTATAATCCAGTCTGGCAATGTTTTAATTACAATTAACTTGGGCGTTTGTTTCAATGATATTATTTTATTTGGATTAAAGCCGTTATTTCAGTTAGAGTTCAAGTTTAAAAATTCTGTACATCGATAATCTTGAAATATTAAACTAAAAACCGAATGTTTTCATATTAAACGAAGATTTCAAGTAATTTGGTATCTCATAACTTACATCTACTTTAGTTAATTTCAATTCACCTTTAAGTTTTCTATCGAGTGCGACTCAAATTTCTAGCCATCCCGAACCGCGAATGTCACTAAATGTTTGTCGTATTTTCCGACTTGACATATTGCAATCAGAGTACCACGAAAAATCTAATTAGTCAAGAAGTCATTTTTAATAAATGAGATATATCTAATCACTTAAGTTTAAATAAATCACAATGTAAAAATCCGCACTTACTGTTTGCCGAGTATTTGATATATAGCTGTGTAATAAGAGGCTTTCAGGTGAAGTGCGGACACGTAACTTGCACTGAAGCTTTACACGTACTGACAATGCTTTAGGCAACAACCGTAACTAACAAAAGTTGTTCATCTGTTCACACCTTTATAATTATTACACTGTTATTAAGCACTTACGCTTAGTGGCTTACAGTTCAGGATGGATTACTCGACGTCTTGGTAGACTGCGATCTCTTCTTGTATACACTCCTTTTCAAACAAAATACACCCACCTTACAGTCATTGCCATTTTTATGGATAATATTGACCTTTTTAGTTTGTCATTAGTAGCTGAGATAATTATAATTTTCTTATTATCAACGAGAACATAGTTTATAACACTCGGTATAATCTTATAGGGTATCAGGTTAATAATTATAATCTTGGTATCGGTGTTTTAGTCAATGAAAACAGAGAGCTATTTTAAAATAGACATTTTTATAATGAAATTAAGTATAATGAAATTAAGTGACGACATACAACATAAAAAGACTACGAGTATTTTTATGGTATTTAATATAAGAAGCAATAAAAAATAAAAATTAATAACAAGTATGACCTCCCTTGACTGGTGAAGTCTACGCTCCGACCTGCACCCATCCAGATCCAAAACCCGGTAAACTTTCAACTCGAATTGCAAAACTAAATGACGATCTTTCTAGAATCGCCATTTGGTCTAAACAAAATGGTTTAACGCTTAATCCATTGAAGACTAAATATCTGATTTTTGGCAATAAGTACAACTTGAGTACATTGAATCCAAGAGTGCAGGTTACACTTATGGGCACCCCCATTGAGAGAGTAGAAGAAGCACGTAATTTAGGCCTCTACATTGACAGTGATCTTAGATTTGAACACCATGTAGCAAATTCTGTTAAAAACTGTTTTTATAAATTGAAGGTGTTGTATAAAATCCGACCGTATATATCCCAAAGTCTAAGAATACAATTAGTCGAATCATTAATACTTTCCCAATTAAACTATTCAGACATGGTGTTCGGACCTCGTTTACATTCAAAATCCCAGAGACTAATTCAGCGAGTACAGAATGCATGTGCTCGGTTTTGTTTTCATATACCATACAGAGGTCATGTCACACCTTTTTTGAACAGTTGCTCAATGTTGAAAATGAAGCATCGGCGTAAGTTGCACTTGGCATGTCTGTTGTTTGGGGTTATTAAGAATAAAGATCCTATGTATCTCTATAGCAAGCTTGAATGGAGAGGCGCCCAGAGGTCTGCAAATGTCCGTCAGTGTGCTGTACAGCTCGCTGCCGCATTAAACCATACCACAGCTTTTAGGGGTAGCTTTAAGTACTCAGCTACTAAATGTTGGAATAATATTCCTCCTCCTATAAGAAAAGTGTCTAGCATGTATGGTTTTAAAACTAAACTAAAATCATTTATGTTTGAACACCAAAAGAGGCAGGCAAACCTGGCAATAGATACAAGTGCTCTGTAATATAGTATTTTTAAATTATGTCTTAATATTTTAATAATTATCTTTTGTGTAGCTAAGTAGTTGTTGTAATTAAATTAGTCAATGTTTTTTTCAATATCTTTATATTCTTAGCGTGTTTACTCATTTTTTCGTATTTTTGTTTATTTCTTCTTACAATCTTTTAACACTTCAGTTGATGTTTTCTGTCTGATTTTTTTTTCTTTATTATTTATGATACTAATATTTTTTGTATTCCTTAAATGTTTGGTTATTGTTAATAAATTACTAATAATTAAATTGCTTATTGTTAATAAACATGATATAAATAATTGTTATATCGTCACTTCAAGGGTCCTAACGGAAGATCAGCGCAGGATGCTCTTTAAACAGCTCCTTGCATTGCTGAGTTAGACACCTTTTTAGGGCTAAGACAAATGTGTTAGTGATTTGTTAATGTATATTTTTTTGTTATAGTTTTAAGCTCTAAATAAATTATTTTTCTTTCTTTCTTTCTTTCAAAACCGCTTCGAATGCCTCGGTGACTGTGTTGACGTGGACGAGTATAATAACAGGTTCGTGGAAGCTGTTCAAACGGCCGGGTCTAAGTTCTTCAAGGCCAGCCGTTCAAAAAGAACCAGAAAAATCTTAGATTCTACTCTCAAATTGATGGATGTGAGACGTCAAATGACCCTTCAGTCCCCGGACGATGCTTCCCAGTATAGGCAACTAAATAGACAGATCTCCAAGTCCTTGAATCGCGATATCCGCCGCCATAACAAAGACTGTGTAAAGGCGGCTATAGAGCGTAACAAGGGCTCTAAAGTATTCGCACGAGACTTGTCTATTAGGCAGAGCCAATTGACGAAACTGAAGACCGACGACGGCAGGGTCGTTTCGTCTAAACCCGAATTTTTCATCATGATTGTGTCGAGCCAGTCCGGCCGGGCATGAACCCCAAAGGAGCGGATCTGCTCTTCGGATCACTTGGTAGTATGCGAAATCGCGGCAACAGCCCCGTGCGCGACGGTACAGTCGTCCAGGCCCGCAATCCTTAAAGATACGGTCTTATGGGTCTAGACACTTTAACGACTGCTGGATCGAGCACCAAGTGCAGCTTAGCGGCGAAGGCATCTGCCAACAGCCTGCTGGCCGCTCTACCCGGGACAAGAAAAATTCGGGCGCCGGTGCGGGCCGTCTTCATTCTAAGACCGCCCATTATTCCCAAATCGGGCTGGCCCTTTGTGCCTGTGCCTTAGCACGAGTCTTACCCGCGCTGGCCTGGCCTTGATGTTGGGCCTTTGTTGCCATTCTCTTGGCTCTTCTTAGCTTTCTTCGGTTTCTTAGCAACCGTGATCCATTCTTCAGCCAAAGCGCAAGTAGCGGGCTCCGCTTCTGGAGCTAGTACGGCTGGGGCGGGATCTGGGAGAATAGAGTCAACCCAGGTGGTGACAGCAGCTTTCGCCGTCATTGCCTTACCTGGATTTTAGAGGCAGGGGTTGGTAAAGGTGGAAATTCGTTACCCTCCCGGAGCTCGGCTCGATGGAAGAAAGGACACGAAGCTGCAGGTTTTTCGGTCCGGTCGGGTCGACTAGTATGTAATAACTTGGAAGAACTCTTGACGTACTGTTTCTCCATATTCCAGAGTCGTACGTTGAGCCAAGAATTTTAAGCTGGGCACTGAACATGAACTCTCACTAAAGATCGAAGATGTCGTGTTGGCGGATACATGTTTACGAAACGCGAAACTTGGATTTGCTTATAGATGTAAATTTATAATTTGAAAAAGAAACTTAACTTATTAATAACTTGTTATAAGAAAAAATACTTATAACGCTGACGGAATCTCTAAACTTGTTTCATGGAAATAATGCATGAAGTCTTTGCACATCTTAGATTTATCAAATTTCACGCACCTTTCGTATTAATTTGATCTGCACGATCAACACTTAGTTCTTGTTGTTCCCCATCACATCATACGAAAGCATTTCGATAACCTCTTACGCATGTCGGTCCGCTTGCGAAGGGCACGGGATCAATTCCCGTCCCGCGTCTGAGTGTATATTTATAATATTTATTTACAAAAGAAAGGTATATACCTAGTTTATTAGGAGTCTAGCACCCATAACACAAGTACTATACTACTAACTCGGGAACTAGACGATGTTGTATAAATTATCTCAATTTATTCATTTATTTTTCTCATCGTTGTATTGTTTGTCAAAAGCTTCCTTGCTCTGCTACCTGAACTTTATTTCCGCCAACGCTGCCAAACGGTTGTTCTCTACCTGAAGACAGAAAAACCGTGCTCTTCTATTCTATCAGTGCAGTTTAAGTATTAATGTTTGTTTTAATACCACGTTGTACATGGCGTTTAATTTAGCGACTTGTACTTCCATAGAAGTAAGTGTTATGTCATTAAACTGTTCCAGTTGGGTTTTTATAGATACAAATGAGGGTATCTCTCAATAAATCAGAAACAAAAACTTTTATAACGTTGTAATTTGTCGGATACCAATAGATTAAAAGACATGTTATGGAATGAATAGCATTTTATTAATAAATTAATCATCATTACAAATATCTGCAGACTTGACAATATTGTTCAATTGAATTAATATTTAATCTTCTAATATAATAAATTCATACAATTAAAATACATACTTTATCAATTATTAAATAAATTAAATATTTGAGCTAGCCAACATAAATTCAGATAAAGATCTTGCACTTATCTACAGAAATTTGAGAGTAAAAGTCACTTTATTCTCAAGCTTCAGTAGACTATAGCATTAGATAACACTATGTTGCCTTACGGTAGACTGGAAGTGATACGACAACTACCAGGTAGCATGTAACAGAGAGCCGAGTCTCGTACTGTCACGAATGGTTCGAATACCTACCTATAACAAACAAACTACGCTTTTGTGTCGTGAAAGAAAAGAAGAAGAAGTGAAAGACAGAATGTAGTCCTAAATGGGAACATTGGTACTTAATGGGCTGATATTTATCTGAATTTCATGCAATAACTTATCACACGTGTCTAAGTAAATATTCTCTGCACAGTAATAATTGAACAGGGTAAACATCTTTGTTAATATGTCACTTATCAAATATTTATATTTATACAACTTTCAGAAATATACCTTTGGATTTATTTTGTGTAATATATAATAATGCGTTTTGTCCTTTATCAATTCTACTAATAATTCAAACATTAAACTTAACACTAGCAAACAATCAAAAGTTAAAACCATCGGATGCAACTAACTTAGGCTCCAACAAATAAAATAACTCACGGCTTGGCCATGAATCAATACTAACATAATTGACTTATTTATACGTAATAAACAACAAGTCAAACATTATGAAATAAATATGTTAATAATTACGTAATACATCAAATTAAATTTAAACAGCGTAAAACCGCTTTTGTCACTCGAACCTATGAATACAAATTCAAGTCATATCATAATAAAACACAACAAACCTAGCATTAGGTTTAGTAAAAAATGTGGAGCTATTCCTTAATTGGTCACTTCTTCTTTAAATGTTTTGTTTTATTCTTAGCAATTATTTGTACCTAATGCATATTCCGATGGCTTTCGATTTAATAGTTTTATAAGACAATGTCATTAATTAATTATTATTATTTATAATATAAAAAATCATTAATTCATTCATTACATACATATTCATATATTTGATTCAAGTAATATAAAGTGATATAAACTTTAAAACAGAGACCTAGCCAAATTTGTTTTCCGAAGGCACTAACAAACAATTAGACTCAACGACATATTTACATTTTGGAAGTATTTTTAATCTTTTCATTTACAGTTGCATTTTAGACTTTCTTACGGCATTTTTCACATATAAATTGTTACAAATTGTTAACCGCCCATTATAAATTTTTTGAATATAAGAATATTAAAACGTCTAATTTGGTATCTCAATCACGGAATCTGATAATCTGTACTAACGAAAACAAAAAAAGGGGATCAATTTATGTAGGAGTTTGATATGTTAACAAAAGAGACGATGAATATTAAAGATAAAGTGTTAGTAATCCACAAAGTGAAGACATAAGATTCATTAAGCAAGATAAAGCTACCATGAAAGAAAACTTTCAAGAAATTAAACCTAAAACGGAGGTAACACTGAAATGGAAGATCGCAAATATTAAAAGACATTTTAACGAAAGTGAAGAAAAGTTGCAATATGTACAGATTGATAAATAAATATTGCAGATACATTCAGTTGCCCCCTAAGAGCAGCCTCTTCAAGTCATCGGTAGTGAGCGCGGGAGCATCGCGCACTTCCGCGGCAGAGAGTAGCGTTTCTGCGAGCTGTAGCTTTTTTTGCTGTAGCCATACGACTCTCTCTTCTACTGTCCGGGCCGCGATCAATCTGTGAAAAATGTAAACGAAATAAATAGATACATATATTTTTCTCTTTATTAAAAGGGGTTTAACCCCAGCGGCAATGTCATCCCGTAAATCATATTAAATTACAACTACTTAATTACAATGTGTTAAAGACGAATTTAGTCTGCAAAGAATATTGACCTCCCCGGGCAATGGACATGAAAATAAGCTGTTGCACTCACCCAACGTGGACAGACTATTAACTCTCCAATTGATAACTACGAATGCACTCTGTTAAAATATGAATTACGTCCTCTGGTTTATGACATGTAATACATTTGGCGACGGTAAGTTCTTTTCATGTTGATCTGGTCTATCCACGTTTTACAAGAAATTTGTGGTTGGACTGTTTGAAACTAAATGCCTTTCTCCAGGGTTCTTTTATTGAAATAAACCTTCCAAAGATTTGTACACAGATTTCAAGCAACGATATGTAGTTGAAACATAAAGGCGTAAATGGAATTGAATCACCCTCAGATGAAACTTGTTTAGCTAACAAATCGACTATTTCGTTCCCAGGTATTTGAATATGCGCTGGGAACCATTGCAGGGATTATTGTCTTATGGGTTTCCGATTGCAGCATCAGTTCCAATATGCTATTTATAGGCAATCGGTATACCTCGAGGCGCACCGAGCCCAGTGTTGAAGTGCGCTCCTCGCATCAGTGAGGATAAAAAATTTACATTTATTTGAAAATTTTACATTATAAAAATAATTATGCAATAACAATCAATTAGATATGCAATATATTGGAGCTGATGTTACATTTTGCGTGGATATTATTATAAATTACGACCCATAATTATATAGGGAGCACAGAGTGCAGCAAGTGGACTGGCCAAGCTGACACAGAACTCTTAAGATGTACTCGTACACGACGTGTACGCGGGTGGATGTAGTAACGTAACGACAGGAGGCGCGCAAGGGCATCGATCTGACCGAGTCTGGATTAGTTCGGTTTGAGTATTGTCACAGGACTAAAATAACCGATCACAATACTACTTACCTGTGCATGTGCACTGGCCTCGTCTGTCCAACTCTGTGGATCCGCGCTCGCGCCTGTTCCTCTAGTTGTGGGTTCCAGTGTGGGTCAAGTAACAATAGGTGGTTCGCCCCGCACAAATTTATACCAACTCCACCAGCGCTCAAAGACAGCAACATCACCTGTATTGTGCACCGATACAATTAGTATTTTTACAACTACAGTGGCGTGCACACGATGCCTTCCGACAATATGCATATTCAGTGTAGCTGTGATTCGCAGAGTAGATGCAAAGCTACACATCTAGCAGATCGTTCTGGTGGCGTTCGCAGTAAACATGGTTCTGGCGAATTTAAAACGAGCCCATTGTCATCCATCGTGTTCTCGAAGAAACTGGATTTAGCTATACCTAGTCCATCGATAGTTTCACGCCGGCTATATCGGGAATATTCACCAAAATTTTAGACGACTGTCAAGTAGAGGAAGAGAACTTACATTGGGGCCCGACGGGTGGTTATTGAAGTTATTCACTGCACACTGCCGCGCTTGTACACTAAGCTTCCCTGTGTATACGACGCTCTTTATTTGGGCACTGTCCAGGTGGAGTTTGACGATAGACAAAAAACTTGTCCACTGAGAGATGAGCACTATCTTCTCACCTGCAAATAAAGGAAATTAGATTCAAGTGACCGACTTCCATTTTTTTAAATTTTTTATTCTTTGTACACAATATTGATTACACACATAAAATTTAAGTTAAGAGACATGTACATAGGCGTGCTTAACCCTAAAAGAGTTTTCCTTCTTCTATTTTTTTATTCGATACTGCTGAGGTACCAGCAAACGCTACTTGGAATGCAGGTAAAGCGACCCTCTGTACTAACGGCGCCTTATAATACTGGCTGTGTATGTGCGCGTTAGACACGGCAGAAAGGTGTAACATGGTACCACTATTAGTGTTCATGCACTTTGAAATGTCATTGCAACTCACCTCGCTGCAACACATCGTTGACGAGCTCCAGTGTCTTTTGGATTTTTGCAGATGGCGTGCTCTTTTGGAACACGCCGTTAGGGTCTGGAGCAGTCATCAGTTGTCGAACGGCTTCCGAGACACAGGAATCATCCTCTTCGCTCACGTTCTGAAAAGCGTTCAATGCGTGTTCACTTCACGCCAGTAAAGAATCTGTCATACGGTGCGAATACCTAACGAGATAGACTGACATAGAAGTCGTAAAAAGTCTCAATCCTAGGCCTTGCGGAGCAGGGTTACGACCAGTCTGCATTGGGGGGGCTTCCCTGGGAATCGTTACTAAATAACAAGCACAGCGAAGAAACGGCAATCAGAAAATTTAGCGACTTCACTTTCAAAAGTTTTAGACAAATTAATTATATTGCAAATGAATTTGAATGTAACACCTGTTCATAACAGGCGTTACGGCATAGAGCAGGTTCTTGAGCAAGTATCACAAAAGACCCGTAACGTGTAACGATAACTCACCGGGAGGAGCGCGCAGTGGCAACATATCTGACGCAGCCGAAGCAGCATGATAAGCATATCTTGCGTTTTGGCAGCGCATCCTGAAATACAAACAGGTATTTGTGAATTATTTATTCCGTCAGTTAATATAGGTATGTCAAAGAATTTATTAGAACGTGGAATCTATACTCTCTAATTGCATCAAGGTATCGTGCATTTTAAGACCACATTCGAATCGTTCAAACCCAAAAATAAAACGGAATTAATTAAATGTTTAGCAATTATAAAATTTGGTGAGCCACAGAAAAACAGCATTGAAATAATTTGGTCGGCATACAAAGATTTTGTTTGCAATTAAAAATCAGGCAGCAATCCTTGTTCCGCAAATAATTTTGATACAATAACATGAGTTTGCATAATAAATATTCAGTCCGCAAAATAAGTATTTGAGCAGCAAGATTTCATGATTGATCAGTAGAGAAAACATGTCTATATGCAGTGTGTTTGATTGGTATGCATATTTACAACATGGTAAGCAAAATAACTAATTGGATTGCGTTTTTGTTGAAAAATCGGCAATGTACGTTAAAAATACAATTAGAAGAATTTTTGTTTACATTTAATTTTAAAACTCATTGTATAAGGTTGCTTCTATTATTTCGATCTCGATTATAATTTTATTATAAGAATAAAGATATAGCTTAAGTACTTAGGTACCTACTTAATTGTTTTATATTTCTTGATTTATCTCAATTATATTTTATAAGAATAAATAAATTAAATAACCTTTGTAAGGAATGCGCCCATTTTTGGCATGACAAGTAAAGTATTTTTGCTACTTTTATATGCAGCTCAAAATGAATATTTTGCTTACCCTCTGAGTGCTTACCAAAATTTTATTAAACAGGAGCAGCTCATTGCAGCTTATATAACTAATATGCTGTACAAAAATATTACAGCCATCCAGAATGACATAAATTGCTGACTGATTTTGGAATGTTTCCTGGCCATGAGTTGCTGATCAATTAGCTATTTCTGCACACAGATTATATTTTTTTGCTCACAAAAATACGAATACTATGCTAACCATTTAAATAACACCCAAAATAAAAATGGCGCCATTTTCCATTGATTGCTGTCAGTGGTCAAATCTCATAACCGGTAACCGTGGGTGATGAATCCGACATGAAGTCAGCAAGCAACGAACCCTTCGATCCAAGGCATCCAGCTCTGTCTGAGTTCACCTTAGTATTCCAAAAGCGTAAGTCAACGATGGCATAACCCAGCTGTTACAGGAGCGAATCATGTTACCACCTGAGAGGATAGAGTTCAACACTTTTCTCGGGCACCTAAAAATTTTTCCTTTACCAGCTGTTTTATGTCAACGTCATCGATACCTAATGACTGTGATATACCAAGGTGTTTGTAGGTGTCACCTTCAGAGAGAGATCTGAAGGACATATTTTCAGAGTAGTAATTCGTTTGAATTGACCACTCGCCCCCGCTGTGTTCTATAGAACTAATGAACCTTTCGGTTAGTTCTAATAGTTCTAGTAGGCTCGTTTTTTTACGCGAACAGTTTGAGGTCATCCATGTATAGTAGGTGAGATATGACCTCTCTGCGAAGTTGAAAACCTAGTCTTGAATCCTCAAGCAGTGCGCTCAAAGGATTCAATGCTAGGCAAAACCACAACGGGCTCGGGCTGTTTGTCCATCTAAAAGCCACCCTCCTCCGGGGAGGCTAAGTCGTGTGACCCACTGTCGCATGCACGAACCTAGGAAGGTGCGCAGATTAGCATCAATTTTATACAACTCCAACATTCTCATAAGCCGTGAATGCGGCACAGAGTCATAAGCCTTTTTATAGTCAACTCAAGCAGTGCAGAGGTTTTTTCTGTATCGACGGACTTGTTTATTGATAGCCATATCTATGAGAAGGAGCCCTTTCGTACCACGGGACCCCGGCCTACATCCATTTAGAGTATCAGCCAAAATTTTGTTGTTATTATTATTATTATATTTATATATCTGCTAAACGCGCTTACCTTCGTGCTCGGAAGGTAAACTCCCCGAGCTATCGAGTGATTCTGTGTCCATGCTTTCGTTGCTGCTGGCCCGCCGACGTAAATACCGCGTATATAATGCGCTGGCCTTTGCTTGAAGCTGCAATTAAAATAAAAGGGATATTATAGCATACCCGCTGCTCGGAATGGGGCCTCTAGTGTAATTACATGGCCCTGTGTGAATAGTCTCAATGTCAATTTAAAATTAATTTAATTCACGAGAGCTATTTAAAATACGTTAGTTTTGAACATCTACCCGCAAAGAAAAAAAAACATTTATCTTTCTTTTCTCTTATCATTTGTCCTGTCCGTCTCCATTTTAGTTGTTTGTACGTCATAAATGCATTATTTAGATTTATTTTTCTTTTCTTATCTTTTAATTTTACTATGTCTCTAATCCATGTTCCAATGTGTCAAAAGCTTTGTTGAAATCTACAAATCCTAGATAATAATAAATTTTATTGTTTTCTTTGAACTTCTGTAATATTTGTCTAAGAGCGTGGATGTGATATAGTTGACGAATTTCTACGAAATCTAGCTTGTTCTTTTCAGCTGACTTTCTTCGAGGGAATTGTTAAATCTAGATAGTAGGATTTTTAAGAACACCTTGTAAATATTGGACATTAAACTAATGGGTCTGTAATTTTCTATATTTGCTTTATCACTATTTTATGTAGCAGTATGACAGTTGATTTCCTCCAGTCTTCTGGAATTTATTCAGTGTTGAGGATTTCGTTAAATAAACTTGTAAGTTATTACTGTTAGTGTTATTTTTAGTAACTCATTTGTAATGAGATCTTATCCAGGAGCTTTGTCAATATTTTTGCGTACAGATTGCTTTCTTGGTTTAATATGTCAGGTATTTGTTCTTCAATATCTCATATCTTTTAAATTTTGTTTTTCCACCTTTTTTATTTATACTTTATATCCGATATTTTTTATAGTCTAGTTCTTAAGTGTCGTTTTATTCCGCCTGTTTCCTCTATATAACTTTTCATCGTATTAAATCGTTTTAATTTCCTTTCTTTCCTAAGTTCAACACTAATAATTTTACTTAATTCTGTTATTCTTTGACGGCTATCTTTAGTTTTCCTATGTTTTAATAGTTCCTTACGTTCCCTGAGTAATTGTTAAATTTTCAATGACACTTCTTTCTTATTATTTTTATTTGTTTTCCTCGTGACATTTTTTTAATAGGTTAATTATATTTTCGTAGTTTACACTTACATACATTTTTTACATCTAATGATATTTTAAGGTTGTTAATCAGTATTTCCACGTTACTTGTATATTGTATGGCTACGTATTGATTATCAATTCGTCTTATTTTCCTGAGACATAACCCCGCCAGTGTGGCCCGAATCATCTTGTAATCGGTATTAAAATTCAAATTATTTATTCATTATTACTTCTATCAATCTTATCAATCCCACGATTTCCCATTCGTCACATATCACATTGCAACACACATATATCTAAATTCGTAAAATTTATCATAAAAAATATTAACAGCATTGTCTAAAGTCGGTGGATTTAAAAGGGTTTCCCATTATACATGATCAATAGCTTCCTTAATAGGTGTGAAAACTACAACAGTGGTGCAATAGTAAGAATAGTCTACAGTTTTAGAGCTTTATTTACTTACAGAATCGTATACAGTTCTTTCAGCATCCGTCAGTTCAAATAACCACTCGTGGTTCTCCTTCGGAGGTAAGGACGCGATTTGGCCCATCACCTTCAGATTCTCCTTAGTGCGCCTAAATGCTATAGTTCTCAGCAAAATTTCTAGCCGGCGGCAACCGGCCAGCTCGTGCGGCTTGAAGACTGTATTCCAGACCTGTAAACGAGCGCAATACACAACTACGGCATGCACGCGATATTTATTCTAGCACCATGCGATACGTTGATACAACAAGAAAAACTGCACGCGGTATAGGCTTTTAGATTCTCAGGAATATAAATGTTCACCTACACATTATTTGGATTCACTTTGGAACCCAGCGAGTTTCAGGCCTATGAAAACACAAAAAGTAGTGTAAAACCTACACGAAAAATATGCGGTCTTACATATTAAAAATTATTTCGAAAAAAAGCATAGGAATACATACACGCAGGTCATCGAACGGTGTGATCCCCAGAAAGTACACCAGGCTAAACAGGTCGGTCGTTTTATTCTGAAGTGGCGTGCCGGTAACGCACCACCGGTGTTTGGCATGTAGGCTGGCAGCCGCTTTGGCCGTCGCGGAAGTCGAATTACGCACAGCGTGTGCCTCGTCTAAGATAGCCCGGTGCCATTTTACCAGAGTGAGCGCTCCGCCCTGTCAGCAAACAAAGGTCTCCCGTTAACTCGATCATGAACGAAGAGTGATGCCGGCTCTTTGGGTAGTTCGTATTGGCATGCACTGTACTGCACTGCTCTGCGGTCCCCCGATTATTACATACTCCGTGGCGCCACAGCTTTCGTGCGTCGGAACATCGTGCGGGTCGCAAGTTCGGTTCCCATCCCGAATCTGGGAGTTGCTTTGAATGTATTCAATTACCAAAGAAAAATAAGTGTCACTCTCAGTGACGAGTCGCAGTAACGAGTTACTCCTTGCCAGAAAAGCGTTTTAGAAATACCCGACGGAAAAGACAAAGAAACTCACCACACTGCTCTCCTTTTGCAATACGGCGTACGTGGTAATGACTACCGCGGCCTCCGCTAAAGTCATTTCGTCACGGGGCCGACGAGGCCCGTGATGCACCACGACTCTGAGCTGTGCGGCGCAATGCGTCCTCAATTGGGTGCGCCAGTGCTGTAATAACGCCACTGGACACACCACTAATGTGCCGCCCGCAGCTGGAAAGAAACACAATATTATTTATACAACGTTGTCAACTGTGTGTTATCGCTAGCCGCTGCTTTGAAAAAATCGCGTGCAAGTTCTTGCTAGCATGTTATTGTGTCATGGAGAGCAACGAGCCCTTTGATCAATATCAAGTAAACATGTTGTGCGCAAGATGTGACCCTTGATGCTAACCGGATTCAAGGTGGTAGAAGCAAATTGAAAAAAACTTACGTCTCGAAGGTCTGGGGGACATGGAGGCCCTATTAGAGCTGCTCGCTATTAAAGCGACTGCACAAAGAGTCTTGCCGAGCCCCATGTCGTCCGCTGAAATACACAAGGAATGAATCATAATGACAGCAAAGAAAACGGACGATGATCGCCCCGCTCGCGTAAGCTCACACATCATACAAGTGATCATAAAATGTTGTAAAACACATAGGTATAATATTTGGTTCGTTTCCACGTCTTCATCTCCAAAGCAGCACAGAATCAGTATAATATTTCGGTGTGTGTGAGTTATAGGTTTGCCGCCATAATAACCTTGTGTTGTGTTCTGGCATTAGTGAGCCACGTTCCTGTACCCTTATGCAACAGCAGCGTGTTCGCGATGCCACTGGCGTCGCAGACACCCATAGGCGACGGTAACCGCTAAATTCTAAGTGCGCCATCAGCCTGTCTGCTGCCCTGCAGCAATAAAAATAAATAAAAAAGTAAGCAAATATTACCCAGGATACCCCCGGGGTGCTCTTTACTCTCCCGCCACCTCATCCACGCCAGAGCTTCCAACTGGTGGGGCATCATTCGTGTTGATATCGTAGGCGGCTGGTCTGCGCAGCGAATGGGGTGCGGCCGCGTCGAATAGGTATCATATAGCTGCTTTACTGCATTCAGGATGATCTCACTGTCCAAATCGTCGTTTCGGCGACCTGCCAGTGATCGATTACCACATTTATTTCTAGGTCAATCACGAATTTTGCCGTTGGAAAAAAATCATAACATAACACAAAGACTCGCCGAGAATGTCCACTGAAATAAACCGAGTTAAATGAGTAAGACCGATTATTCACTTATATCATTAACAAAACAGCTGCTCCTCGTAGTCAATGATAGTTTTGTTCTGATATAAATAAGTAATTATGATATACATAATAATAAGTATCAATAACTGAGACAGAATATGGAACAAATCATAGAACACAAGCACACGAGTAACATTAACTTCTGATACACTTCTAGGTATATTCTCTTCTACTGATTCATTCTACGTGGGAAGTCGCGACTGAGCGAGTGCTCTGGTACGGTCTGTCTTTAATAATTTATTGTACAGAACCATCGGGACATTGAGTATTATTTTTCAATCTATACTCGGTAATAGGAGCCACATACCGCGGTAATAGATTAAATAGGTAGGACATACCTCGGTAATAGAGGAAGTAGTAGCCCAGACTAAAAAATATTTAAATAAATATAACGCTTCAAACTAAATTTAAAAAAAGTGCGAAAGTAGGGAATCAAAAGTCTATAAAACGCTACAAAAAATCCTTATTAGTCAATGACAGTTCTTATTCCACAATATTTTACTCTTAAGTCAAACTTCCTCGATTTACCGCGGTAATAGGTGCTTTTACCTTATATACCTATAACTATAATCTATTACTTCGATAAAAAAGGGATTGCTAGATATGTGAGAGGTCGGAGTAAGTGGCCTATAAGGCCGAACAAACATATATTATCCACAATGGCATTAATGTGGCGATTCGATGTTAATGCTCGAGCCTGACCCGAGTCTTCTCTTTCAACATGACGCAAGATGCTATTTCCTTACTATACTTTAATGAGTTGGCCAGAGTCCTTTTGCTCGCCATTCGGTAGGCCTAGGCGTATCACCAATGGTAAATGTGGTCTTCGATCTACAACATACAAGCGCTGCTCACAGCTAGAGCTATTTCACGCTTTGCATTATATAATTCATTCAATGTTCTCTTCCCTAAGAAATTATATTCAGAAGTTGTATCACAATACAACCAAACTTTGCCGGTCATATTCTGTTGTTCTAGTACAACTTCGATCGATTCGATTCTTCGGTTCTAGTACAAAATATTCCCGATTCGCGATCGTGGTTAGGCTAGCATTATTTGTCGTAATAAAGCTACTAGAAACACTTTAGGCTAAGGTTTATTATAAGCAACTGACATAGCCCAATACAATCCCTTAACTGTACTTCGAATTTCGTCCGCTCGCCACAGTAAAATTCTATTACACTATGTCAACATTGTCATTTTACTGTCACTACATTGTCCAACGTCAAGAGTTGTTAAACACACATACACATCTAATACGACTTAGACTTCAACCGAGCTCTAGACTGCAGAATCTTCGCCCCATCCTTCTATACGAAGTTGCCATACTGTTACTCTATGAACTGTGTCTTACTACAACAAGCATACGTTCAGGAATCTCAAGTGCTGTTGACAGGTTAAAATTGTTGTATATGTGAGCAAACAGAGAGGACATCCCTAAAACTTTTGGCCTACTAACAAGCTTGTTCAACAGTAAACGACGTCTTCCTTAAGATTATAGCATCGTTTAAGTATGAGAATAGTTATATTAATTTGGTACCGTTACAATCAGAAATTATAACAATACATACTGCAGGATACAAATCGAGAAACACCCGAAAGATACCAAACTTATATTATCAGCAGGCTATCGTTTCTGAAAAACTACAATATTTCAAATGTGGTATCCGTCGTCATTTCTACTATAGACATGTAAGCCCGAGTCATCAAATAAATGATCTATTTCATATCTCGCAAGTTACTTGTTAGTAGTTGAGCTGGGCTCAGTGTCATGTCATTACAACTACAATTCGAGCGACTGAAATACTTTACCGCGGGTCGTAGTCTGTTCTGTCCCCACCCTGCAAATGTCTTCCCACGCGATGTCATCAGGCTCTGAACAATGAAAACACTTTATATATTTGAAAATTAAACGTGAGACACACACACACGTTGCGGTAATGTAGAGAACGTTAAGTGGGATAGGTAGACGGGATGACAAATCGCCGCCGTGAGTAGCGAGTGCTACTGCCGTAGTTCGCACCTCGTAACTCGTAGCTCGTAGAACTCAGACTCGACTAGTTGAAGGCTCAGTGTGCAAGAGGGCACGTAAAAATAGCGATTGTAACACAAGCACACCGGAATTCGCTCTCCTACAGAGAGTAGGATTCGCACATATTCGCGCGGGAATTGTCATCATCTCTCTCACCTCTCTGTTACGAACGTACTTTTGCTATAATTCTCGCAGGGCCTCTAGTATAGACTGCCTCTCTAACAATGTAGTTTTAATGCATTATATGTAGTTACCGACGCTCAAGATTCTTAAATGCAAATAAAGTGTGCAAGTGATTCTCTGTTACTCAAGTGAGAGCGAGTTGTAATCACACGTTTCTAGACGGCAATTGTAAACCAACTGGCTCCGTAACTCCACCCTAAAGAAGAGCCCATTTCCTCCAATTGGCAGGGAAAAGAATAACCATTCCCACTGTTTTGGCGTACTTACAAATGATGAAACGTGTAATCTGACAGTCCCTAATAAATTAATACATTTAAAACCGACTTACCGGATGCACTCGAAGAGGCCCGTGCCCTGGAGGGTCCTGGTACCGGTTCTGGCGATGCTAACGCGGACTCCGTTAACGTAGAATCATTGCAGGTAGCGCCTACCGACTGGAAAATGCCAACACTTTTAGTGAACTTTTACTAATAAAAATTCATCACTTTCACTTTGATACTCAAATGGACATTTTCTAGTTTACTAGTTCTCTTGAAATCGTTTTATCCCGCTTGCTGAAAGCTTGAGCCAGAGAACAACTTTTGCACGTTTCCTTTTGTTATTGCCATTTTGCGCTTTATCGATGCTCTAGGAGCGAGGCGAATATCTTCCTATAGGACTCGTTAGGTACATATTAAAAAAATATTTGTTCATACACTGCCTGACTTTTTTTAGCCTAGCTCAGCAAGGCAAGATTGAAATATGTATTTTAACATTGCATTTCGTTTATCCCACATTCGCAATAAATCTCTTGCTTTTTAGATTTCGAGACTACTTTAACTCTGACAGGATATTCGAGTCGTCCTGAGTATCCTTTCTATTTATTAGAAAGCGAACAGAAATAAGGTAATATCAATACACACCCAACGTTGTAGTGATGGTCTGACAGGATTCGGAGACTCTTCAATGACGAAAAATGAGTCGTCGCTCGAAATCAGCACTACCACTAGACGTTAAAAAATACAGTTAATAAATAATCTTTACTAAACTAATTTCGGTGCATTCATTCATCACAAACAGGCTCGCTTAGCCTAGCAGACAGACGAAACTTATCTCACATCTAAGGGGTTGTGGGTCATGTGATCCTAGCCCAAGACAAGAGTAGGAGCAACCATTGCGACAGAGAAAAGGATGTTAACCGACAAAAATCCAACCAATATTGGAATAATCTAGTTTAAGCACTAAAAGAGGTACAAATAACATAAACGGACTATAGTCGAGTAAGTTTTCGTATCAAGGAAACGGATTCGATTCAAAACGGATCAGAATCGTCACCCGTGTATCATATGGCGTCAATACAAGTCCTTGGAACTTCTTTGGATCGCAGTGTTCACTGAGTTATATTGTGCGAGGATTTAAAATAAAATAAAATAGACCTTTATGTGATTAATGTCACGTGAAACGGACACGCCGTTGAAGAGGCCCGCCACGAACCGAAGGGCGGGCCGACGCCAGCCTGGACCACGACATTGATTAAACCACTTGTGCGTCGGCCGAGGCAAAGAGAAAGGAGGGCAGAAATGATTCCAATTAGTAACATTTAGTTCTTCTATATTAACACTCTCATTAACACTACATTAAAGTTTAACTATACAGGTCTGCGATTTATTTTTCGAAAGTTCTAAAAGTAATACAAAACATTAATCATATGTATGACTAATGACGATATAGCTTTTTGATTAAAAATGTGTGGAGCAGAAGTTTGATAAAATGAGTGAAAATCATCTAAGAAGTGTCTGAAAGTGTCTATAATTTACAAAAGCTCGTTTCAACTGTCATTTTGCACATGGACAAAAATCGCTTGATCTCTTGCTGTGAACATGACTCTGACAAAGCGCAGTGACAATCACGTTTCGAACTGATGAGATCATCAGCACCATTCAAAATAGAGTTTCCACACTCTCCATAAAAAAGTTAACGCGTGTATGTGGTGACAAAGGCTGACACGAAGTGCATGCACTACGCAGTTTAGTGTTAATAATAAAAATATTTATTTCCTTACGGTCGGACTGCAGAGTTTCTATGTCATATACAGGTGTGCTCTAGAAAAGGAAAAATGATTTCTTGCATTATTTATACACGTGGTTGACAAATATGATGATGAATTTGATGTATATTAAATAAATCCGAATCCAAATGACTCTTCACATATCTGAACACTGCACATCATACTCTATACAATATTATCAGTTAAAGTTTTTAGATTTATATTTTAAGGGTACTTCAATGGTACCCCTTGTTGGCTCAATGGTATTAAACTCGAAGATCATTCTAAAGGTCCAGGGTTCGAATGCAACGATGGCATGCACTGATTAGGCAGCTTTTTGCCTAATGAGCGTATTATATTACTTTATTACATGTTTGCCATGTTCCGACGGTGAAAGAAAACCTCGTGAAGAAACCTGCATGCTGAGATCAACAGGTGGGTTGGTGCCACCTTGGACTAGCGTGGCGGGTATACTGTTTGTTCCTTCTAGAGGGAGACCCCAGGCCACCAGAGGGACGTCTATAGGCTACTGTTAATTCCCAAACAGCCAAAAGACGATTAAGAGCGCTGACTCCTGCTACTCGGAACTTTCACAGACATCAGAGGAATGGCAACGTTTGGTTTTTAATTCTAATTTTCTGGTCAGAAGCAGTACTGCCCCCGAGTTGTTCATGAGAAGGAGGCCCAGGCCCGCCCGATTCAATATGTTTTCACATTCACGATAAAAGTAGGATGTTACAGACCGTTACAAATTGTCGAACAGGCTCTGGTGTAGGCGCCCGACTGGGGGAATCCTGAAAATGTTGTTTTTATTGTAATATTGCGTAGTGGTTTAGAGAACTGGGTCAATTACAGTAAAAGAACATGTAAATAGGTGTAAAAGGTGAAAGACATATCGGTGATTAGTTCAGAAGCTGGATGCAAGACGAGCATGTTGCAAGTCTGGTTTTACCTCAATTTTGTGGGCGGTAGTTGTGTTGCGCTCAAAGATGTCCCAACGTACAGACGGGTTCCTATCTGTGCCACGGAAACATTTCCTTGTGGACATTTAACATTGGAAAACGTTTACTAATAATAACGATGTGGTTCCATCGTAGACCAAAGTAACAGAGTAAGAGGTCCTACTTTCAGGAGACCACAACACCCGAGAGGGAAGACTGCTAATTTAGATCAATCATCATAGCCTAAAACGAATAAACGTAAACCAGTGCGCTCAAAAAACAACCGTACCGTAGAGGAAAAGACCAAGGGCAGGCATAGTGGCATCCTCTATACCGCCAGAAATATTTTTAAACAGGAAAGAAGTGATTAAATTTGTTCCAGAAAAAGTCAGCTTGAACAATAAACGGTTTATTTAATTTCGAGTCAGATGACTTGGAGATCCGAAGCATTCATAACATGGTGTCATTATGATCAAAGCAATATTATTAATTAATTATTAAACTTTTGAAGACTCGTGACGTCAGCCAAACCCGATCTGCATCGCGCCCTTTACAGGTGACATTGTCGTGCAGGAACACCGTTCGGGGACATATTTTTAAGCAAGGGCAAGGCCGAGCGCTCGGAATATCAAACTTTTAGGGCACGACTTTGACAAGTACTATCAGGGTTGTATGTTAAAAAGCAAACTAGGTGTTGGCTGAGGCCACCGTCTATTAAGTAGTCTTTATGTAAGTATAATAATATATTAGGAACTTACAAACATCGTGTCCTCAAAAACGCCGCCCACCTTGCGCGTACGGGGACCAATGATTGATGATAGTTCGCGAAGCTCTGTAAAAATGACATGAATTTAATGGGATCTGTATTTGAAATACTTGCGCATGCGTGTGTGCGGTGCGTTCGATTAATTGCATGATCGGGTTCGCTTACCACTATCGCTGCCTTGGACTGGCGTCATGGCTGCAGCTGGCGATGCACCGGTCTCCGATTCCTGTGTAACAAGTAAAGTATAAGTTGATTTCTCGCTGTGGTCTTCGGTTCTGAGAAAACTCTAACAGGTTGCACTTTTCGATGCAAAACTGATTAAATAGGCCTCAAAACGCCTCTTTCAAGAACATACTAACGTTTCGATCAAAAACGTATAGTTTTACATTTTTTGAGCTTTTTCAAACGTACATTCTTAACAACACACTAATTGAAGCCTAAACTCCAATTCGACTCTACATTATCGTGCAGTATAGCCCGAGAGCTGATGACTAATTTTGAGAAGGTCCTTTAGGCAGTCTGTAATTGCGAAAAATTACAATTTCGTCAATTGGCGAATCCAGTCCTGAAAGTCTTTTAGCGAGTTAGCGGTTATTTCGCTACTACGCAGTATATAACATTTGCAAAAAAATGAATTCAAAAAAACATGTTTTAGGCAACTTGATTTTTTTTTATCTTTTAATTTATTATATTACCTGGGTTTTGGTTGGATTTACAGTTAAACCGTATTCTTTGCTCCAACTTGATATGGTTGATAAATCTTTATTAATAAGACTAATAGCGTTATTAAATTGTGTAACATGTACTATCACACGAACTTCTTGGGTCGGGTCCTGCGATTCAATTTGGGGGGCTTGCGGAGGATTTCTTTGCCGCTCTACAGTTAGTGGGACGGGGGTATGTTTCCACCTCATTTGTTTTCCTAAATTTACAATATTGCCTGACGAAGTTTTTTATAATTTGACGTTAATTATTAAATTTGGCCAATTTTGGTTCTGCTTTTCAAAGTAGTTCCACAGTGCACTTCTTTTTCTATGTGAAGTAGCCATATTATAAAATAATATATTATAATAGCCATATTATAAAATGTGTTTTATATCTAATTTAAACACACACGTAAATACACACACGGAAAAGTCAATGTCTATTTATTTACAAAACTTATCTATAATACCTATCTATTATATCACTATATACAGATAACATTATACAATGGCAGCTGCCGGCATGCCTCGACTAGCTATCCTTGTCGCACTTACGGCTGCGCGTAAGACTTTTTTATCGCACTTATTTACAAACTTTATTAACGTCTGGGAATTGTTTATAACCAGCAAAACCGTCTGGCGATTTGCAGGTATTATTGAAATTACTTAGTAAATACGTGATATAATTTCAGATTGCCTAAAGAATATTTTTGGTAATTTAAAAATAATAATTTTGGAGTCGTCTGGTAATACTTAATAACCGACTAAAACGTCTAGGATATTTTTTTAAATTCTAGAAATAATTAATTAAAAGATAAAAATAATCAAGTTGCCTAAAACATGTTTTTTTTAATTTTTTTGCATATGTTATATACTGCGCAGTAGCGAAATAACCGCTAACTCGCTAAAAGACTTTCAGGACTGGATTCGCCAATTGACGAAATTGTAATTTTTCGCAATTACAGACTGCCTATAGAACTTTCTTAAAATTAGTCATCAGCTCTCAGGCTAGTAATACCGTTTGGGGTAACGCATTCTTCTTAAGCAAGTTCACCCGGGCGCTCGTCATAGTGCTTTCAAGGGAAAATTGCACCGTATAGGCTGACCAAGGGCAGGCACAGCGCCAACCTCTTTACCACCAGAAATAGATTTAAACAGGTAAAAGTGATTAAGTTTGTCCCAGAAAATATCAGCTTGAATATTAAACGGTTCATATAATTTAGTCATCTCAAATGCAATCATAAATCGGCGTCATTATTGATCAAGGCAACATTATGCAGGCGGCGGAATAATTAAAAGCGCCCCGAAGGTTGTATAAGATCAAAAGCTTTGAAACAGAGTAAATTTTACTAAGTTTTAATTTTTGGCCACTAGAACTGCCATCCGAGTTAAGAATAGTTTTTATTTTCAAAGGCAAATCTTGAGAGTAATATATTTAAAATATGCATAGAACTAACAAATAACAAAACACTAAACGGAAAAATCCCAGGGTTATGCTATTCCGGTGTAGAATCCAGGGGCAAAATTTTCAAGAGGATCGAAATCAAACGCGAAGCTTTCAGAAAACGAGGGAAGGGCGTGGCGGAATCTGAGTGCAAGCATGTTTTATAAAAGGGTCAAAGCGAAAACTCACCGGAGCATCGGACTACCCCGCCTTCGTCCGATTGAAAAAAAACGTGTGCGTCTCGGGGCGCCCGACTGAAGTGATATCTCAAACTAATCTAAGTTGAACTATTTAATATTGAAATACTTTAACTTGATAAAAGCTCAGGTTATTACTTAAAGGGAAATGCCGATATTAGGCCTAAGAGAGCCCAACATATTCATAGTATGGAAAAATTATATAATATTTGTTAAATAAATTTCAAACTGATAAGTAATGATTTAAAGATGGGAATAATTATATTTAAATAAAAAGTACTCAAACGATTGCGAACATTGCGAAGTTTGAAGATCAACTTTTTGGTATTAAAATTGAAATGAAGAATATACAAACACGCCCTAGACGCGAGTCGCTAGACTCGTCTTAACAGTGGAGGTTTCAGCGTTTGCGTAACTTTTTAGGATGGCGTCCGCAAAACTTTTGAAGACTCGTGACGTCAGCCAAACCCGATCTGCATCGCGCCCTTTACAGGTGACATTGTCGTGCAGGAACACCGTTCGGGGACATATTTTTAAGCAAGGGCAAGGCCGAGCGCTCGGAATATCAAACTTTTAGGGCACGACTTTGACAAGTACTATCAGGGTTGTATGTTAAAAAGCAAACTAGGTGTTGGCTGAGGCCACCGTCTATTAAGTAGTCTTTATGTAAGTATAATAATATATTAGGAACTTACAAACATCGTGTCCTCAAAAACGCCGCCCACCTTGCGCGTACGGGGACCAATGATTGATGATAGTTCGCGAAGCTCTGTAAAAATGACATGAATTTAATGGGATCTGTATTTGAAATACTTGCGCATGCGTGTGTGCGGTGCGTTCGATTAATTGCATGATCGGGTTCGCTTACCACTATCGCTGCCTTGGACTGGCGTCATGGCTGCAGCTGGCGATGCACCGGTCTCCGATTCCTGTGTAACAAGTAAAGTATAAGTTGATTTCTCGCTGTGGTCTTCGGTTCTGAGAAAACTCTAACAGGTTGCACTTTTCGATGCAAAACTGATTAAATAGGCCTCAAAACGCCTCTTTCAAGAACATACTAACGTTTCGATCAAAAACGTATAGTTTTACATTTTTTGAGCTTTTTCAAACGTACATTCTTAACAACACACTAATTGAAGCCTAAACTCCAATTCGACTCTACATTATCGTGCAGTATAGCCCGAGAGCTGATGACTAATTTTGAGAAGGTCCTTTAGGCAGTCTGTAATTGCGAAAAATTACAATTTCGTCAATTGGCGAATCCAGTCCTGAAAGTCTTTTAGCGAGTTAGCGGTTATTTCGCTACTGCGCAGTATATAACATTTGCAAAAAAATGAATTCAAAAAAACATGTTTTAGGCAACTTGATTTTTTTTTATCTTTTAATTTATTATATTACCTGGGTTTTGGTCGGATTTACAGTTAAACCGTATTCTTTGCTCCAACTTGATATGGTTGATAAATCTTTATTAATAAGACTAATAGCGTTATTAAATTGTGTAACATGTACTATCACACGAACTTCTTGGGTCGGGTCCTGCGATTCAATTTGGGGGGCTTGCGGAGGATTTCTTTGCCGCTCTACAGTTAGTGGGACGGGGGTATGTTTCCACCTCATGTGTTTTCCTAAATTTACAATATTGCCTGACGAAGTTTTTTATAATTTGACGTTAATTATTAAATTTGGCCAATTTTGGTTCTGCTTTTCAAAGTAGTTCCACAGTGCACTTCTTTTTCTATGCGAAGTAGCCATATTATAAAATAATTACTCAAATTAATTGTAATTAATGTTTATTACATATTATTATGTTTTATATCTAATTTAAACACACACGTAAATACACACACGGAAAAGTCAATGTCTATTTATTTACGAAACTTATCTATAATACCTATCTATTATATCACTATATACAGATAACATTATACAATGGCAGCTGCCGGCATGCCTCGACTAGCTATCCTTGTCGCACTTACGGCTGCGCGTAAGACTTTTTTATCGCACTTATTTACAAACTTTATTAACGTCTGGGAATTGTTTATAACCGGCAAAACCGTCTGGCGATTTGCAGGTATTATTGAAATTACTTAATAAATACGTGATATAATTTCAGATTGCCTAAAGAATATTTTTGGTAATTTAAAAATAATAATTTTGGAGTCGTCTGGTAATACTTAATAACCGACTAAAACGTCTAGGATATTTTTTTAAATTCTAGAAATAATTAATTAAAAGATAAAAATAATCAAGTTGCCTAAAACATGTTTTTTTTAATTTTTTTGCATATGTTATATACTGCGCAGTAGCGAAATAACCGCTAACTCGCTAAAAGACTTTCAGGACTGGATTCGCCAATTGACGAAATTGTAAATTTTCGCAATTACAGACTGCATATAGAATTGGGGTAACGCATTCTTCTTAAGCAAGGTCACCCGGGCGCTCGTCATAGTGCTTTCAAGGGAAAACTGCACCGTATAGGCAGACCAAGGGCAGGCACAGCGCCAACCTCTTTACCACCAGAAATAGATTTAAACAGGTAAAAAGTGATTAAGTTTGTCCCAGAAAATGTTAGCTTGAATATTAAACGGTTCATATAATTTAGTCATCTCAAATGTAATCATAAATCAGCGTCATTATTGATCAAAGCAATACTATGCAGGCGGCGGAATAATTAAAAGCGCCCCGAAGGTTGTATAAGATCAAAAGCTTTGAAACGGAGTAAATTTTACTAAGTTTTAATTTTTGCCCACTAGAACTGCCATCCGAGTTAAGAATAGTTTTTATTTTCAAAGGCAAATCTTGAGAGTAATATATTTAAAATATGCATAGAACTAACAAATAACAAAACACTAAACGTAAAAATCCCAGGGTTATGCTATTCCGGTGTAGAATCCAGGGGCAAAATTTTCAAGAGGATCGAAATCAAACGCGAAGCTTTCAGAAAACGAGGGAAGGGCGTGGTGAAATCTGAGTCCAAGCACGTTTTATAAAAGGGTCAAAGCGAAAACTCACCGGCGCATCGGACTACCCCGCCTTCGTCCGGTTGAAAAAAAAAACGTGTGCGTCTCGGGGCGCCCGACAGAAGTGATATCTCAAACTAATCTAAGTTGAACTATTCAATATTGAAATAGTTTAACTTGATAAAATATCAGGTTATTACATAAAGGGGAATGCCGATATTAGGCCCAAGAGTGCCCAACATATTCATAGTATGGAAAAATTATATAATATTTGTTAAATAAATTTCAAACTGATAAGTAATGATTTAAAGATGGGAATAATTATATTTAAATAAAAGTACTCAAACGATTGCGAACATTGCGAAGTTTGAAGATCAACTTTTTGGTATTAAAATTGAAATGAAGAATATACAAACACGCCCTAGACGCGAGTCGCTAGACTCGTCTTAACAGTGGAGGTTTCAGCGTTTGCGTAACATTTTAGGCTGGCGTCCGCAAAACTTTTGAAGACTCGTGACGTCAGCCAAACCCGATCTGCATCGCGCCCTTTACAGGTGACATTGTCGTGCAGGAACACCGTTCGGGGACATATTTTTAAGCAAGGGCAAGGCCGAGCGCTCGGAATATCAAACTTTTAGGGCACGACTTTGACAAGTACTATCAGGGTTGTATGTTAAAAAGCAAACTAGGTGTTGGCTGAGGCCACCGTCTATTAAGTAGTCTTTATGTATGTACAGTAATATATATTAGGAACTTACAGACATCGAGTCCTTAAAAACGCCGCCCACCTTGCGCGTACGGGGACCAATGATTGATGATAGTTCGCGAAGCTCTGTAAAAATGACATGAATCGAATGGGATCTGTATTTGAAATACTTGCGCATGCGTGTGTGCGGTGCGTTCGAGTAATTGCATGATCGGGTTCGCTTACCACTATCGCTGCCTTGGACTGGCGTCATGGCTGCAGCTGGCGATGCACCGGTCTCCGATTCCTGTGTAACAAGTAACGTATAAGTTGATGATTTCTCGCTGTGGTCTTCGGTACTGAGAAAACTCTAACAGGTTGCACTTTTCGACGCAAAACTGATGAAATAGGTCTCAAAACGCCTCTTTCAAGAACCTACTATCGTTTCAATCAAAAACATATAATTTTACATTTTTTGAGCATTTTCAAATGTACATCCCTAACAACACACGAATTGAGGCCTACACGCCAATTCCACTCGACATTATCGTGCAGTAACACCGTTTGGGGTAACGCATTCTTCTTAAGCAAGGTCAACCGGGCGCTCGTCATAGTGTTTTCAAGGAAAACGGAGTAAATTTTACTAAGTTTTAGTTTTTGGCCACTAGAACAACCATCCGAGTTAAGAACAGTTTTTATTTTCAAAGGCAACTCTCGAGAGTGATATATTAAAATTTTGCATACAACTAACAAATAATAAAACAATAACCGGAAAGTCCCAGGCTTATGCTGTTCCGGTGTAGAATCCAGGGGCTAAGTTTTCAAGAGGATCGAAATCAAACGCGAAGCTTTCAGAAAACGAGGGAAGGTTGCGGCGGAATCTAAGTCCAAGCATGTTTTATAAAAGGGTCAAAACGAAAACTCACCGGCGCATAGGACTACCCTGCCTTCGTCCGATTGAAAAAAAAACATGTGCGTCTCGGGACGCTCGACAGAAGTGATAACTCAAACTAATCTAAGTGGATCTATTTAATATTGAAATTGTTTAACTTGAGAAAAGCTTAGGTTATTACTTAAATTTTATGTATATTAATATGATAATGTAAGGAAAGGTTATTAAAAAATAAAATCAAAAATAATTAAAAAATAACTGGAATAATAAAATTTAAATTACATTTGTTCCAAAAACGGTTTCAAATTTATATTAAATTAAATTACTCCCTAATGTAGTTAGTTTAGTAGTTATTCAGTATTTAGGTATATTGTATGTAGAGTAGTGTATATTAAAAACTTACGGACTTCGAGTCTTGTACCACGCGGCGTGTACGGCGGCCAGTTACTTCAGAACGTGTCCGTGGCTCTGTAAAAGTATACAAATCCAATGAGACGTGTATGCCAATAATCTATTAATTTCGTTGCCAAAACATCATTTTGTATACATAAATAGGAATTGTTGGTACCACATATGAAACGTACTCCACGAGAGAATTATAATAAGAATGACTGTCTAAACTTGTAAAAAGGAAAATATTTTAACAGGAACCTCATATATGTCAGTTGTTGTTATGGAGTTGTGTTTTCTAAAGTATATTGTAGAAGTTTTTGTCAAATATAAATGTATTGTCAAATATAAATTTATTGTTGTTTATCTTATGTAAAAGTGAACGATAGTGTGTAGAGGTTATAGTTTGGGTTAAAGTGAAGGATAAGGTGGGTTTACATGAGTAAAGTGATAAGAAAAAAATTAACAGTGTTTAAAAGTATTGTATTTCTCGTGTACATAATAAAAGTGAAAAAAGACTTAATATTTCAACTATAAAAATTCAATCCCTATTAACTCATTTTAAAATTTACGAATCTTAATTTTGGTGTATTTTTAAAGCTTTTTTAAAGCAGTTTCAAGTTGAAATTTTTACTAAAATAATTTTGTATTACCTACTAAATGGAATCATTATCTAATCTTGTGACTTTTCTGCAACGCCGGGTGTTTGCAACGCCAGTGGCATCGTGAACACGCTGCTGTCCCTTATGGGTACAGGAACTTGGGTCACTAATGCCGGAACACAACACAAGGTTATTATGGTGGCATACTTAAGACCAAAGGTGATCGCCATCCAGGTGGGCTTGAGGCCCTACCACGTAGCTAGGGTGGGTTGTTTGGTCGCCCTTTCGCCGATTATTAAAATACCCTCTTGCACTGTTTTCATCGTCGCCATAATAACTTTGTATTATGTTTCTGTATTATAGTTCTCTTGTAGAAAAACAGCGTTTTTGCGGTGCCTCTAGCATCGCAAACATCCGTAGGCAACGGTAACTGTTTACTATTGAGTGGACAGTAAGCCTGTCTGGTGTTTCTGAGCAATAAAAAAATGTATCTCTATAATAATAATAATTCTTCTCTTACCCTGACTGACTGACGCCGCAGCCGCAGCCGTCATTGCACCAGCCTCCGCTTGCTGTGTAACAAGAAACAAAGATATAGTATGTTATGAAAATATTTTATTATTATTTTCGGACTGAGTCTGCCCATCACCCGACGACACTCGCTTAGATATACACTTGATATAATATGCCATTGAGATATAACTCAAATAATGTGCAATATATTGTACAATCGAGATTCTTTATCATATCATATTCATATCTAGTTTAGTAGGTAATCAGTATTATATATTGTATGTAGAGTAGTGTATATTAAAAACTTACGGACTTCGAGTCTTGTACCACGCGGCGTGTACGGCGGCCAGTTACTTCAGAACGTGTCCGTGGCTCTGTAAAAGTATACAAATCCAATGAGACGTGTATGCCAATAATCTATTAATTTCGTTGCCAAAACATCATTTTGTATACATAAATAGGAATTGTTGGTACCACATATGAAACGTACTCCACGAGAGAATTATAATAAGAATGACTGTCTAAACTTGTAAAAAGAAAAAGTTTTTAACAGGAACCTCATATATGTCAGTTGTTGTTATGGAGTTGTGAATTAGTGTAGATTCGTATAAGTTAACAAAAGTTAGAAATAAAAGTTAAAAGTAGCGCAAAGATATGATGCTGAATCACGGGATTTTAAAGTATATTGTAGAAGTTTTTGTCAAATATAAATGTATTGTCAAATATAAATTTATTGTTGCTTATCTTATGTAAAACTGAACGATAGTGTGTAGAGGTTATAGTTTGGGTTAAAGTGAAGGATAAGGTGGGTTTGCATGAGTAAAGTGATAAGAAAAAAATTAACAGTGTTTAAAAGTATTGTATTTCTCGTGTACATAATAAAAGTGAAAAAAGACTTAAAATATTTCAACTATAAAAATTCAATCCCTATTAACTCATTTTCAAATTTACGAATCTTAATTTTGGTGTATTTTTAAAGCTTTTTTAAAGCAGTTTCAAGTTGAAATTTTACTACAATAATTGTGTATTACCTACTAAATGGAATCATTATCTAATCTTGTGACTTTTCTGCAACGCCGGGTGTTTGCAACGCCAGTGGCATCGTCAACACGCTGCTGTCCCTTATGGGTACAGGAACTTGGGTCACTAATGCCGGAACACAACACAAGGTTATTATGGTGGCATACTTAAGACCAAAGGTGATCGCCATCCAGATGGGCTTGAGGCCCTATACCACGTAGCTAGGGTGGGTTGTTTGGTCGCCCTTTCGCCGATTATTAAAATACCCTCTTGCACTGTTTTCATCGTCGCCATAATAACTTTGTATTATGTTTCTGTATTATAGTTCTCTTGTAGAACAACAGCGTTTTTGCGGTGCCTCTAGCATCGCAAACATCCGTAGGCAACGGTAACTGTTTACTATTGAGTGGACAGTAAGCCTGTCTGGTGTTTCTGAGCAATAAAAAAATGTATCTCTATAATAATAATAATTCTTCTCTTACCCTGACTGACTGACGCCGCAGCCGCAGCCGTCATTGCACCAGCCTCCGCTTGCTGTGTAACAAGAAACAAAGATATAGTATGTTATGAAAATATTTTATTATTATTTTCGGACTGAGTCTGGCCATCACAAGACGACACTCGCTTAGATATACACTTGATATAATATGCCATTGAGATATAACTCAAATAATGTGCAATATATTGTACAATCGAGATTCTTTATCATATCATATTCATATCTAGTTTAGTAGTTAATCAGTATTATATATTGTATGTAGAGTAGTGTATATTAAAAACTTACGGACTTCGAGTCTTGTACCACGCGGCGTGTACGGCGGCCAGTTACTTCAGAACGTGTCCGTGGCTCTGTAAAAGTATACAAATCCAATGAGACGTGTATGCCAATAATCTATTAATTTCGTTGCCAAAACATCATTTTGTATACATAAATAGGAATTGTTGGTACCACATATGAAACGTACTCCACGAGAGAATTATAATAAGAATGACTGTCTAAACTTGTAAAAAGAAAAAGTTTTTAACAGGAACCTCATATATGTCAGTTGTTGTTATGGAGTTGTGAATTAGTGTAGATTCGTATAAGTTAACAAAAGTTAGAAATAAAAGTTAAAAGTAGCGCAAAGATATGATGCTGAATCACGGGATTTTAAAGTATATTGTAGAAGTTTTTGTCAAATATAAATGTATTGTCAAATATAAATTTATTGTTGCTTATCTTATGTAAAAGTGAACGATAGTGTGTAGAGGTTATAATAGTTTGGGTTAAAGTGAAGGATAAGGTGGGTTTACGTGAGTAAAGTGATAAGAAAAAAATTAACAGTGTTTAAAAGTATTGTACTTATCGTGTACATAATAAAAGTGAAAAAAGACTTAAAATATTTCAACTATAAAAATTCAATCCCTATTAACTCATTTTAAAATTTACGAATCTTAATTTGGTGTATTTTTAAAGTTTTTTTAAAGCAGTTTCAAGTTGAAATTTTACTAAAATAATTTTGTATTACCTACTAAATGGAATCATTATCTAATCTTGTGACTTTTTTTAATCCCGTAGGACAGCAGACAGGCTGACGGCCCGCTTAGAATTTAGCAGTTACCGTCGCCTACGGGTGTTTGCAACGCCAGTGGCATCGCGAACACGCTGCTGTCCCTTATGGGTACAGGAACTTGGGTCACTCATGCCGGAACACAACACAAGGTTATTATGGCGGCATACTTAAGACCAAAGGTGATCGCCATCCAGATGGGCTTGAGGCCCTACCACGTAGCTAGGGTGGGTTGTTTTGTCGCCCTTTCGCCGATTATCTGTAATACCCTCTTGCACTGTTTTCATCGTCGCCATAATAACTTTGTATTGTGTTTCTGTATTATAGGGCCGTTCCAGTTCTCCTGTAGAACAACAGCGTTTTCGCGGTGCCACTGGCGTCGCAAACATCCGTAGGCAACGGTAACTGTTTACTATTGAGTGGACAGTAAGCCTGTCTGGTGTTTCTGAGTAATAAAAAAATGTATCTCTATAATAATAACAATTCTTCTCTTACCCCTATATTTGACAGACGCCGCAGCCGCAGCCGTCATTGCACCAGCCTCCGCTTGCTGTGTAACAAGAAACAAAGGTATAGTATGTTATGAAAATATTTTATTATTATTTTCGGACTGAGTCTGGCCATCACAAGACGACACTCGCTTAGATATACACTTGATATAATATGCCATTGAGATATAACTCAAATAATGTGCAATATATTGTACAATCGAGATTCTTTATCATATCATATTCATATCTAGTTTAGTAGTTAATCAGTATTATATATTGTATGTAGAGTAGTGTATATTAAAAACTTACGGACTTCGAGTCTTGTACCACGCGGCGTGTACGGCGGCCAGTTACTTCAGAACGTGTCCGTGGCTCTGTAAAAGTATACAAATCCAATGAGACGTGTATGCCAATAATCTATTAATTTCCTTGCCAAAACATCATTTTGTATACATAAATACTAATTGTTGGTACCACATATGAAACGTACTCCACGAGAGAATTATAATAAGAATGACTGTCTAAACTTGTAAAAAGAAAAAGTTTTTAACAGGAACCTCATATATGTCAGTTGTTGTTATGGAGTTGTGAATTAGTGTAGATTCGTATAAGTTAACAAAAGTTAGAAATAAAAGTTAAAAGTAGCGCAAAGATATGATGCTGAATCACGGGATTTTAAAGTATATTGTAGAAGTTTTTGTCAAATATAAATGTATTGTCAAATATAAATTTATTGTTGCTTATCTTATGTAAAAGTGAACGATAGTGTGTAGAGGTTATAATGGTTTGGGTTAAAGTGAAGAATAAGGTGGGTTTACGTGAGTAAAGTGATAAGAAAAAAATTACCCGGTTTTTAAAAGTATTGTACTTATCGTGTACATAATAAAAGTGAAAAAAGACTAAAATATTTCAACTATAAAAATTCAATCCCTATTAACTCATTTTAAAATTTACGAATCTTAATTTTGGTGTATTTTTAAAGTTTTTTTAAAGCAGTTTCAAGTTGAAATTTTACTAAAATAATTTTGTATTACCTACTAAATGGAATCATTATCTAATCTTGTGACTTTTTTTAATCCCGTAGGACAGCAGACAGGCTGACGGCCCGCTTAGAATTTAGCAGTTACCGTCGCCTACGGGTGTTTGCAACGCCAGTGGCATCGCGAACACGCTGCTGTCCCTTATGGGTACAGGAACTTGGGTCACTCATGCCGGAACACAACACAAGGTTATTATGGCGGCATACTTAAGACCAAAGGTGATCGCCATCCAGATGGGCTTGAGGCCCTACCACGTAGCTAGGGTGGGTTGTTTTGTCGCCCTTTCGCCGATTATCTGTAATACCCTCTTGCACTGTTTTCATCGTCGCCATAATAACTTTGTATTGTGTTTCTGTATTATAGGGCCGTTCCAGTTCTCCTGTAGAACAACAGCGTTTTCGCGGTGCCACTGGCGTTGCAAACATCCGTAGGCAACGGTAACTGTTTACTATTGAGTGGACAGTAAGCCTGTCTGGTGTTTCTGAGCAATAAAAAAATGTATCTCTATAATAATAACAATTCTTCTCTTACCCCTATATTTGACAGACGCCGCAGCCGCAGCCGTCATTGCACCAGCCTCCGCTTGCTGTATAACAAGAAACAAAGATATAGTATGTTATGAAAATATTTTATTATTATTTTCGGACTGAGTCTGGCCATCACAAGACGACACTCGCTTAGATATACACTTGATATAATATGCCACTGAGATATAACTCAAATAATGTGCAATATATTGTACAATCGAGATTCTTTATCATATCATATTCATATCTAGTTTAGTAGTTAATCAGTATTATATATTGTATGTAGAGTAGTGTATATTAAAAACTTACGGACTTCGAGTCTTGTACCACGCGGCGTGTACGGCGGCCAGTTACTTCAGAACGTGTCCGTGGCTCTGTAAAAGTATACAAATCCAATGAGACGTGTATGCCAATAATCTATTAATTTCGTTGCCAAAACATCATTTTGTATACATAAATAGGAATTGTTGGTACCACATATGAAACGTACTCCACGAGAGAATTATAATAAGAATGACTGTCTAAACTTGTAAAAAGAAAAAGTTTTTAACAGGAACCTCATATATGTCAGTTGTTGTTATGGAGTTGTGAATTAGTGTAGATTCGTATAAGTTAACAAAAGTTAGAAATAAAAGTTAAAAGTAGCGCAAAGATATGATGCTGAATCACGGGATTTTAAAGTATATTGTAGAAGTTTTTGTCAAATATAAATGTATTGTCAAATATAAATTTATTGTTGCTTATCTTATGTAAAAGTGAACGATAGTGTGTAGAGGTTATAATAGTTTGGGTTAAAGTGAAGGATAAGGTGGGTTTACGTGAGTAAAGTGATAAGAAAAAAATTAACAGTGTTTAAAAGTATTGTACTTATCGTGTACATAATAAAAGTGAAAAAAGACTTAAAATATTTCAACTATAAAAATTCCATCCCTATTAACTCATTTTAAAATTTACGAATCTTAATTTTGGTGTATTTTTAAAGTTTTTTAAAGTAGTTTCAAGTTGAAATTTTACTAAAATAATTTTGTATTACCTACTAAATGGAATCATTATCTAATCTTGTGACTTTTTTTAATCCCGTAGGACAGCAGACAGGCTGACGGCCCGCTTAGAATTTAGCAGTTACCGTCGCCTACGGGTGTTTGCAACGCCAGTGGCATCGCGAACACGCTGCTGTCCCTTATGGGTACAGGAACTTGGGTCACTCATGCCGGAACACAACACAAGGTTATTATGGCGGCATACTTAAGACCAAAGGTGATCGCCATCCAGATGGGCTTGAGGCCCTACCACGTAGCTAGGGTGGGTTGTTTTGTCGCCCTTTCGCCGATTATCTGTAATACCCTCTTGCACTGTTTTCATCGTCGCCATAATAACTTTGTATTGTGTTTCTGTATTATAGGGCCGTTCCAGTTCTCCTGTAGAACAACAGCGTTTTCGCGGTGCCACTGGCGTTGCAAACATCCGTAGGCAACGGTAACTGTTTACTATTGAGTGGACAGTAAGCCTGTCTGGTGTTTCTGAGCAATAAAAAAATGTATCTCTATAATAATAACAATTCTTCTCTTACCCCTATATTTGACAGACGCCGCAGCCGCAGCCGTCATTGCACCAGCCTCCGATTGCTGTATAACAAGAAACAAAGATATAGTATGTTATGAAAATATTTTATTATTATTTTCGGACTAAGTCTGGCCATCACAAGACGACACTCGCTTAGATATACACTTGATATAATATGCCACTGAGATATAACTCAAATAATGTGCAATATATTGTACAATCGAGATTCTTTATCATATCATATTCATATCTAGTTTAGTAGTTAATCAGTATTATATATTGTATGTAGAGTAGTGTATATTAAAAACTTACGGACTTCGAGTCTTGTACCACGCGGCGTGTACGGCGGCCAGTTACTTCAGAACGTGTCCGTGGCTCTGTAAAAGTATACAAATCCAATGAGACGTGTATGCCAATAATCTATTAATTTCGTTGCCAAAACATCATTTTGTATACATAAATAAGAATTGTTGGTACCACATATGAAACGTACTCCACGAGAGAATTATAATAAGAATGACTGTCTAAACTTGTAAAAAGAAAAAGTTTTTAACAGGAACCTCATATATGTCAGTTGTTGTTATGGAGTTGTGAATTAGTGTAGATTCGTATAAGTTAACAAAAGTTAGAAATAAAAGTTAAAAGTAGCGCAAAGATATGATGCTGAATCACGGGATTTTAAAGTATATTGTAGAAGTTTTTGTCAAATATAAATGTATTGTCAAATATAAATTTATTGTTGCTTATCTTATGTAAAAGTGAACGATAGTGTGTAGAGGTTATAATAGTTTGGGTTAAAGTGAAGGATAAGGTGGGTTTACGTGAGTAAAGTGATAAGAAAAAAATTAACAGTGTTTAAAAGTATTGTACTTATCGTGTACATAATAAAAGTGAAAAAAGACTTAAAATATTTCAACTATAAAAATTCCATCCCTATTAACTCATTTTAAAATTTACGAATCTTAATTTTGGTGTATTTTTAAAGTTTTTTAAAGTAGTTTCAAGTTGAAATTTTACTAAAATAATTTTGTATTACCTACTAAATGGAATCATTATCTAATCTTGTGACTTTTTTTAATCCCGTAGGACAGCAGACAGGCTGACGGCCCGCTTAGAATTTAGCAGTTACCGTCGCCTACGGGTGTTTGCAACGCCAGTGGCATCGCGAACACGCTGCTGTCCCTTATGGGTACAGGAACTTGGGTCACTCATGCCGGAACACAACACAAGGTTATTATGGCGGCATACTTAAGACCAAAGGTGATCGCCATCCAGATGGGCTTGAGGCCCTACCACGTAGATAGGGTGGGTTGTTTTGTCGCCCTTTCGCCGATTATCTGTAATACCCTCTTGCACTGTTTTCATGTAATATTGAAAACAATTTTGAAACCGTTCCTCAAGCCTTTCCATATCGTGATGACCGACTGCTCTAAGCCTTGGTAGGATAAAAGAGAAATGGGAACGGAGGAAATTAATTTTTAATGACATTAGGCAAGCCATCAATTTCTGCGCTAAGAACGTTGAATTGTTCGCTAAGCTTTATCCGTGCAGGGGTGGAGAAAGAATACTGACCTCTGCGGCGGGGTCGGTCTGTCGTAAGATGCGACAAAACCAAGCAAGCCCATCTGGATGGCAAACACCCTTGGTCTGTAAGTACGCCGCCATAATAACTTTGTATTGTGTTTCTGTATTATAGGGCCGTTCCAGTTCTGCTGTAGAACAACAGCGTTTTCGCGGTGCCTCTAGCGTCGCAAACATCCGTAGGCAACGGTAACTGTTTACTATTGAGTGGACCGTAAGCCTGTCTGGTGTTTCTAAACAATAAAAAAATGTATCTCTATAATAATAATAATTCTTCTCTTACTTTTGACTGACGCCGCAGCCGCAGCCGTCACCGCACGAGCCTCCGATTGCTGTGTAACAAGAAACAAAGATATAGTATGTTATGAAAATATTTTATTATTATTTTCGGACTGAGTCTGCCCATCACAAGACGACACTCGCTTAGATGTACACTTGATATAACATATTATATCAAGTGTACATCTGGCAATGGCATACCATTGAGATATCACTCAAATTATGTGCAATATATTGTAACGGCACAGTAACAACTTCAATCCGTTTAAACTTGTTTCTTCCGGGGTTCGATACGTTGCATCAAACATTTACTCTTAACTCGTTTGAAAGATATGGCTCTGTCAGTCATACGACATTGCATTTCTATTTGGGATGGTTCTCGTGTAATCCATCTCATTCAATTTGAAAGGGCACTCGGATGTATTTTAAAATGTCTTTGAGGTATTTGAGCTCTTTAGTTTTATAACTATTCAATTATTTAATGAGTATAAATTATATTCTGCTAGACAAACATACAAATCTAGCTACTACCTGTTGGTTCAGGTTGGAGGTGGTGGGGTTTGGGCCTTGGGTTTTCGTCCCGGCCTCAATATCCTCTAAAAGAAATCTTGGCCTCTTTGAGCTATATTCAAATATGACGCGTTGCGTATAGTTTTTGTTGTAACGATAGGTACGAATGCACTTTTGGCGTCACGTGACAAGCGCTGTATTAAAAAGACAAATAAGAGCAAAATTATTGTTTTTTAGTTTTAATATGGGGGAGGGGGGATCATTTCATATACTACGGATGGTCACCGAGGGGAGGATAGGAATAAGAAATTTTCAAAAATAGTTCACGTGCCATGGGTTGCAGCACCAAACTTAGTACACGTAAAATAAACAACATATTACGTATACTTTAATTAAATGCCTTAGAATGTGAAAGAAAGTGCATGCATACACCCTTAGAATAAGAACGAACAGAAATAAGTCTTAGACGCGAAATTGGTGCTTTATAATGCATCGATCGGAAGCGAGTCCCCAAGATAAAGGTTAACCTAGTTTGGGGACTAATAACTTGATTAATTAGGATTTATAATAAATACATTTATTAGCAAACAATGAGACACTTACTGTCCTGTCCTGTCGCGACGAGCTGGCTTGCGGCTGGTGGTTCCGTTCCAGTTTCCGTCCTATACGGAAGTCAACAAGTGCAAATGTTAGTAGTGCAGGGTAATAAGTAATACTATGAATACAAAATAAAGATAACACAATAACTGAAGTTCATAGTTAAATATTTAGTTATTTCTTGGAAGCGGCTTTACGAGGTTTTGATGGAACTGGGATTTCTCTTGTGGGTTGAGGATCAGCCCTGGAGACCAGAATTATCCAAGTCAGCAAGGTGATTGATAAGTTGGCGTTTGTTTCCAGAGCCTAACACATATATTTGACCATTGTGAGTCCAGCATTTGGAAATACCGAAGCGTTGCCTGGTTTGCATATATATTCTCGGTCTGTTCTTCGTTCGTCTGAACTCCGAAAGTGTAAGTCCCTTGTACTCTTACCCGTACCCTTGAACTTCGTTTTGGCCATCCAAATCTTATTTTTGACCGTAATATCTACCAGTTTGAAGAGAATGGGCCTAGGCTTTCCCGTGGGAGTTGGAGCCTTCCCTGTTCGATGGCAGCGGTTTATGAGTTCTGGTTCTTAACTTAGTTGTGGTAAATTTTGAAACTGTTTTGCTTGTTGTTGTGTGTGGTCAGCGGATTGTTGAAGAAGCTCAATTTGCTGTTGCAGCACTTTTAGTGTGTTAAGGGTGAAAAGCTTAAAATCTTCAAAATATGCTGCTTTGTGATGCTCTCTTTCGAAAATGTCCATGCGATCTTTAAACATAGTGCTGATTAAAGAGATGGTCTCTTGCAGAGCCTCCATTTTGTATTTACAGTTATGACTGGTGTACTACGAATAGTATATTGTTAAAGGATATGCACGGATTTTTGGAGATCACTGACACTGGTGTGTTATTTATACATATGTAAATACTCACATAATAACACATATTTATAAATAATTTCCTATTTAAATGTAATTTCAAAATAAAGAGCTCTTAACAACATGTGACTTATTATTCACCTAACCTCATTGCAACATCTAAATCTTAATCTAATAAGTAAACAAAAATCACTAAGAGAATACGTCATAAGAATAAGTACGTACTAGTGGCCAGCCGTCTTTCCTGAATACAGGCCTCCTCGCGGGCTTTCAAAGCCGCTGCTGCACTCCGCGTCTGAAATGAAGAGGCAAACCCTCATTGCGGCTAACTCCACTTACTCTCCCGAATCAAATAACGGATAGCATGAAAACGAGTCTATGCCACTTAAAAGCACGGAAGACATTGTCAATTCTCTATTATATTACTCGTATAGTATCATATTATGGTGTTTTTGTTGTACATAAATTCAAATTATACGAGTAGTAACATCTGTAATAATTGCTTATTTGCAGAATCACATATCTTACTCTATGTCTAAAGAACATTTCATCACCATTAAATCCCGGTGGTAAGCTTAGTGGTATCATGCTCGAAGGACAATCTAGGCCTCATGGGTTTGAATACCACGACGACAGAGCGTGCCGTCGTGGGATTCAAGTCGTGGGGGCGAGAATAAGTGCCTAAGCAGAAGCATGCTTAGGCACTTATTCTCGCCCGAGCACACGAAGTTCATATAATGCAGTATGTATACTGTAAAAATTGACACGCCGCCATGTGGCGTATACTTGTGTTATGGGTAATCACAATGAACTTTTGTAAATAAATACAAAGGATAAGTAAGGACGGGAATCGGACCAGTAACTTCCGCACGGGCGCCGACATGTATAAGCCGGTACGCCACGGAGGTCGTCGAAGGACCGTAACATAGTTGCCACGTAGCGAAGGCAAAGGAAAACATCGTTAGCAAACTTGCATACCGAGGTCACCGGTATGTGTAGCCCGCCAATCCGCCCAATAAAAGCGCGGCGGATCTGCTGTCTCTGCCCTCTAACGTGAGGTTCAAGCCCAACAGTGGGACACATGGACTTTTTTTGTTTTAGTTTCAATTTAAGTATAACAGTTAGTTTCAATTCATGACATTCACCGCTGTAATATAACGTTGAATTATTTTTATCTGAACTAAGCAGTGTGTTTTCCGTTCGTCCTATTAGGCTAGTCAACAAGTTCAGAAACGTGTTATTCTTGATAAAGCTCCTAAAAATAAGTGCCATAGCTCATTCCATTCGGAATAAAATCTAGGAGAATTTATCACGAGATGTATTAGTAGACAAAATATTGCAAATGATTTTATGATCGTAATCGTATCTCCTATAGTTTTTGAGTCAAACTAATTTGTTGCTTGACACAACAAGTGTCCGGTTGAACTTCGGTCTTGTGTTATTACGAGGGTGGTCTGAAAAGATTCCGACCTCAACATGAAGATAGTAGCACTCGGAAATAAAAGCTGGTGGAGTTCGTTGTTCATCTGTTGACAGTTACTCACCAAAGATTCAGCCATTTTGGATGCGCAGTTATTATGTAATAGTCGTTTGTGTGAGTTGATGTGAGTGTTTTTATGAAAATGGACTAAATCGAGTATCGAGCTGTCATTAAATGTTTGTTTTTGAAAGGCAATACGCCTACGCAAATCAAAGATGAGTTGGATTCTATGTATGGGGACTCTGCATCATCCATACCACATCATACCACAGTGAAATTTTGGGCAGCTGAATTTAAACGTCCAAAAACTGCAACTACCCACGAAAAAATCGCCAAGTTCACCAAACAGTGCTAGATGACCGCCGAATTAAAGTAAGAGAGATAGTAGAGAACATGTCAAAAGAACGTGTTCAGTCAGATATTAAATCAACATTTAGACACGAGAAAACTGTCCGCGCGTTGGGTGCCGCGTTTCCTCACATTTAACCAAAAACGTGTTCGAATGAACATTCCCAACGCTCTGTTGGCGCAGTTTAGGCGCAATAAATCCGAGTTTTGGCGCCGAATAATTACTGTAGATAAAACTTGGATACACCGTTATACGTCTGAAACAAAAATACAGTCCAAACAGTGGATTGCAAGGGTGGAACCAGCTTCAAAAAAAGCAATAGCTATTTTTTCAGCTGGGAAAGTGATGGCGACTGTTTTTTGGGATAGTCATAGTCATGGAGTTATTTTAATCGATTATCTTCAAAAAGGAAAAACCATTACAGGAGCATACTACGCATCATTACTTGACAAGCTGAAGGCAGAACTTGCGGCAAAACGGCCACATTTGCAGAAAATTAAAATCATGTTTCACCAAGACAATGCACCGTCTTACACCTCAGCGGTTACCATGGCGAAAGTCCACGAATTACTTGACCATCCGTTTTACACACCAGATCTAGCCCCAAATGACATCTTTTTGTTTCCTCATCCAAAAGTTGCGCTCAGAAGACAGTGATATTCATCAAATGAAGAGGCAATCACCTTCGTAAACATTTATTTTGCAGAAAAAAAGCCGAGTACTATTTGGACGGGTTACAGAGATGGGAGCATCGCTGGGAGAAGCGTATAATAGTTACGCGGAGACTATGATGAAAATAAAAAAAACTATGCTGAAAAAATATCTTGTATCTTTTCAGACTACCCTCGTATAAGTAAAAGTGTTATAACAAATGGATTTATTTTTATCGCTTTGATGTAGATGCCTGTTCTTGTAATTTCTTAGCTCTTGAAAAAAAATGTTGTGATTTAAAAATTATTTATAACATTTTTTTAAGTTAAGAAAATATTAATGTAAAAAAATAATATGTCACAAAGAAATGCTAATTACGAAGAAAATAATTCATTAACTAATTATTTGAAAGGCTAAATATGAAAAAACAGACAAACAAATATAGAATTTTTTTAAATCATTATTTTACTAATACAACAATATGGTAAAACAATTATAATACAAACGATGTAAAAACAAATGATGTAAATTGTTTTCCAATGTTATTTAATGTCATTTGTTACATGCAAAAACATGCAATAATGTTACTTCTGTGAAAATTAATTCTCCAACATTTACTAGACTTTTCCGTTTTTGTTCACTTACAAAAATCAATATAAAACAAAATGATAAATTTTAATAAACTTTTATCAAATAATATTTTTACGTATGTATATAAAAAAGGATTCACAGCACAAAAAATGTCGTTATTATTTAAAAAAGAATTTGGAAAAAAATTATTAATCAAAAGTGCCTTTTGAAAAAATTTACCAATAATTTTTTCTATAGTGATTTGATCCTTCAAGTATCCAATTTAAAAATTGGAATATTTTTAAATAATATGCTAAATAAAAAAAAAGATAAAAACTTTGCAATCATAAATAATATTAATACAAAAATAAATGAACTGTGCAACACTTACGAGGACTCCTTTGGGCACACTTTTGGCACTTTCCCTCGACATAATAACATTAAAAATATACTACTAAGAAACTAATGAAAAAAAAGCTGCAATGATAGTGTTCTTAGTATGAAACACCAACGATGACTGTAAGTGAGTACTGAATACCCTCTCTTTACTATTAATATAGTGATAGGATAGTGCCAGATTTATTCGATTCCTCAGACTGCTTAATCCCAAACTGATGGTTTGGGTTGAATCGAATTCTTAAAATTAATGTAAACACATTCTACCATCGTACTAAGTGTACAATTAGAATACTTTTAATAGCAATAATACTTACATAAATACATGGGTTCACGCTTTTAATCGTTTCAGATATGTTTCGGTTAGGAATACTGCCTTTTGTACTGGCCCTTGTGAAACCAATGTTTAGTTAACCTTCAGTCGGTTTATTGGTACGGAAGAAAAACATAACTTGGTTACTGATGTATTTACTTTTTATTTTTTTATCTCTATTTTTACCTGTAAGATTTTGTTTCATAATTTTGTGGTTTTGTCATTTCAACGATATATTTAGTCAATTGGTCGAGCTCACAATTTAACAAGCCTGGTGCCTACCAGACTTGTCGACTGAATAGCAGCATAGCCTTATGATGCTATTCATCTAACATTGGACATAACTTGTACTATCTTCCTCATTCTGGTTTTGCACCTGTTTTATTCTGGTATTTTAGGCTGACTGCGCTTGTGTCGACGTCTAATATGTTCAGTCTAATATGTACTTTTATGTAGTGATTTTAGTACAATTATTAAAAATATGTCCATTTTTCGTCCATATATCGATTAAATTAAAGTTTACGGTAACATCACTAATCTTAGTCTACATTGTCTTTGCGTTATTATTTCAGTAAAAACAGAAGGTAGGCAGTCATTAAATATTATAAAAATATTATTATTAATTATTATTATATAGTATTTATTTTATGAAGTGATCACTTTCGTTATCAGTCAGCACACTGTCTGTCAGTAATAGTAGTAGTGATAGTGTGAAGATTACAAATTATACTTGTCGACTCTGTTATGGCGTATCCGTTTGTGAGTTGTTTCACAGATCATTATTATAGGTAATAATCAAAATGAGATAGGAAATTAATATGAAAATTAAATAATTAAATAACAAAAAGCACTAAGCAATGTTTAATGTATTTTATATATTTTTGTTTATTTTAGTGGTTTATTTCAAACGCTCTTAATATCAGTTTTACCCACTTTATAATGTAATATATTATCATTTAGTTGGACGTAAAACGGTAATTTTGGTATAACTATAACAAGATAAATGATCATTAACTTTTTCAAGTGATATAATAATTTTACTGTGGATATCAACAATATATTCATGTCACAAAAATTCTTTAAAAGGTTCAATTGTTTAAGAGGACTCAAAATGTAAGATGGTATTTACATCAACATCATCTTAACGTTGAACATCGGTTGCAGCCCAAACTCTCGCTTCAGCGCCCGGGGTCCGATTTCCGACTTTTTCTTCTCCACTTCGCACGATCTTCGGCATCTCTGTTGGTCAGTCCATTGTGGCACGTATATCAATCCTTACAACGTCAAGACAGCACTTTTTGGTTCTAACCCTCCTGCCGGGGCAAGGCGGAGGTGGCATGGCCAGACATTTGTTCCTTACATAAGTGACCGGTTGCCGTAAAACGTGGCCATACCAGCGAAGGCGACGCTCCTACAATTTATCCGCAATATCACGGACATGAAGGCTGCCGCAGATACAAGAGTTCCTAACATAGTCCTTCCACGTTATTACACTCATCTACTGCAGCGTATTCATCTCCGTGACTCGCAGTGCCTGCTTGTGTCGCCTCAGCACCGGCCACGCTTCACATCTTTATAAAAAGACAGGCCTAATGATGGTCTTATAGACCTATCCCTTCAATTTAATCGGTATTTTGGGGTCACAAATGACAACAGTCACCTCACGCCATTTAGCCCACGCGGCAGCAATGCATGCCTTAACGTCGCAATCAATGTTACCAGACGCGTGAAATACAGATTTCAAGTATTTCATCTGTTCCATGCGTTTGACTGTATCGCCGCCTATACGCACGAATGTGGGATCTGTGGACTTGCAGGCCAAGTCTTCCGGTCTGAAGCTCAATGTGGTGAAGACCACCACGTTGAGCTTCAGACCGCCGTTCTTAAGCGATTCCTTCCACGCCTTCATACGTCCCACCAACCTACCCCTGTCCGAATCTGCCAGCGCGATATCATCAGCATACATGAGCAACCACGGGAACTGGTTATGTGATTTTCTGATGCTATCTGACAGTACGTCTAATACCACGCTGAACAGAAACGGACTAAGGACCGATCCTTGGTGTACTCCCACAGTGATGGGGAATGATTTTGTGTCGCCAACAGCGGTCCGAACTTTTATACGGCTGTGTAGCATGGCCGGTGTTAGAGCGACACAATCAAGAACTGCGTATCACGGAGATGAATATGCTGCGGTGAATCTGTGAAGTGACGCGGAAGGACAGCTTTAGAAACACCCGCATTTGTGGCAGTCTTTATGTCCGTGACATTGCGGATAAATTGCAGGAGTGTCGGCTCCGTTGGTACGGCCATGTTTTACGACAACTGGATGATTACGTGGGAAACAAATGTCTGGCTATGCCGCCCCCGCCTGGCCCCGATAGGAGGGGTAGACCCAAAAAGTGCTGGCTTGACGTCATAAAGGGTGTATGCGTGCCAATGGGCTCACTACCAGGGATGCTGAAGACCATGCAAAGTGGAGTAGAAAGAGTCGGAAAGCGGACTCCGGGCACCGAAACGGAAGTTTAGGTTGCAACCGGGATACTACGCTTAGATAATAATGATGATGATGATGAACAGCGGTCCGAACCACGGAGTCGGAATCACGGTACATGTTTCGGATGATGTCAATAGGCCTCTGGAACCCTTTTGGATCGCAATGCCCACCGGATTATCGCACGAGAAATACAGTTGAAGGCCTTCTACAAGTCAAGAAATAGGCAATGCAGAGGCGTATTCTTCGTTCTGTATTTCTCCGCGAAATGAGCGAAACTGGAGGGATATGCCCTTCAGTAACGCCAAATCAAGAATGTTAGGGCGGCCTCCAGTGGCCCAATTCTGTGGGTAGGCATAATGAGGGAAAGTAGTTTAGAAACAGATGTACTGTATTTTATGAAACCAACGCTTATAGTCTAGCAGATTAGTAAGTAATTCGATATTGAAAGGTATTTGTCATTATTTACAGTATGTAATGGTCAGTGATCCTGTTTGAAAGTAGGCAATGAATTAACTTGTTTGATGGTAAAAGGCAGTGAGTTCCACGAGCGGACAGCCTGAACAGGAAATGAATTGGCAACAAAGGAAGAAGAGTATACAGATCCCTTTAACATGAATTTTTCACTAGAGCGAAATTCACGAGATTGAGAAAAATGCAGAATACTAAACTCATCTTTAAGGTAAGCACCCGCGTACGGTGGTTAAAAAGAATATTATGAAGAAGTGGCTACTATGTCTAAACTACACTCATATATACGTCATTTTGTTTGCAGGTCAGAAAATGACCCTGTTAGTTTTAAGTGATGTATTAGTATTATGATCTTATGGTTTTAACACTTAAATATTTGAATTTTAAATTGTGTCTGATGGGGCAATACTTGATTTACTCGATTTATTTGTAAGCGATATTTAAACGGTTTTCATATTTCACTAATATAAAACCATCAATAGTAGGTTTAATAAGTTGACTTAGCGGACTTCTTCAGAGTTTGTTAATTTTTTTACAATCTAGTCTTTCATTTTGAAGCACGGGGTTTTAGTAGTATAAGAAGGTTTTGAATAAATCTTAGTCCTGCTATACTAACTGACTCCTCGAAAAGTAACATGGAATTGATTTGTAAAGTTTATATACTTCAGTGCCCTTTAACCTCCTAACCATAAAGTAAAATTGCGCCAGAGCTTCGTTTGAACTAATAATAGAGCCAACGACCCCACCGGTTTCCTAGGAAGTTAAAATATATTAGGTCATTATATAAAATGAATACAAGGTAAAAGGCTATAGTGAGGGTTTAGCCTGCGTCTTTTTAAACCGACTTGTGTGTAACATCTGTATCACTAAGCCTCATTAGCTTCCAAGATGCAGGCGCTTGTGAAATCCCACACACCAGGCACCAGTATTAGTAGTACACCAGCGCTTATACTCCGGACACTGCTTTGGAGTGTACATATAACTACAGAATTATAATATAAATTTCTTTATGTAACAGTTCTTGAGTGAACAGAAATGTATAAATGTGTATGTCATATGCGTGCTCCCTTCAAAGTGCTGCCCAAAAGTTAATCATCAATCTTCTTTGTAAACATATTTGGCCTGACTTATTTATGATCTTGTTACTTAAAAAAAACAACGGAGTCCTTGGTATAATTTTGAATAAGAAGATGGTTAGATAAAAATGTAAAGTACGTGCAAACATAGTTAATTTGTTATCGATGATTCAAAACATTCTTAGAAGCACGTCGTTTTTTAATTAGGCCCTTAACAGCTTGAAATTCAGTATTTTTTACAAAATAGTTGGCATTTCTGTAGACAGAATAAATATAAATAGAAAATTCATTGCATTTATTTTAAATGCAAAATCTAATCTAAATTAATTGTTAGCATATTTTCGCAGTAAAATGGCCAGTAATCGAAATTATAATTTCGATTACTGGCTATAAACTAACAAACTTGAGCGACACCAATACTTCTGAATTTGATTCATATTTAGGTTACGCAAATATGATCATATATCTGAATTTCGCACTAAGCTCAAATGGCTATCAATTTGCATTTTCCGAAATACTCATGTTTTATCACTTGTTTACTATATTTTGTTTGATCCCAGGACCCCATCTTGTCTAAAGAAATGTTTTCAGTTCTTTCATCACAGTGATTCTTCAGATAAAATTACAGAATTAGCGATCAAGGACTCCCTCTAAGATACCCAGTTCTTCGCAAAGTCATTTTCTGTACAAGCTGTCGCTCTTTGGAATGCGCTGCTAGCAGAAATCAGATCTGCTAAGTTAATACACTATGCTTCAATAACCACTAAAATATCACTATAAATTTATCTTCGTCTAATATATATGTATTATGTGTATTTTTTATCTATCTTTGACATTTATACATACTTTTCTTTGTTTTAATTTTATTTATTCAAATGATTAATGTATATACACTACAAGCCTTATCTTACTAAAAATGTTGTTTATCTAAATGTGTCCTGGAATAGATTGTATTTAACAATAAAGCCGTCTATTGTACCTTAACATAAATTAAATTAAATTGCATTTGTAATTATAATGGTGCACAATAAAGTATAGGTATATTGTAATATAATATAATCTAAATAATAGAAACGATCTAAGAGTGGTGATCCAAGAAGAATGAAGAGGAATAAAGACTTAGTTGATGTCTTAGTTTCATATCGATAGTTAATACAAGTCATAATTCAGATGTTTCCAATTGCAAGAAACACTGAAATATATCTAAATATATAATACATAAGAAAGTATTTTGTATCTCCCAAATTAATATGTTGCCTGGCTTCGATGGGGCTCTAAATGTCTTGCAAAATCCACTGTGCTCACATTGCACCATCCAGACTATTAGAGATCTTAGAAATTTAGATTCTGAGACTAGATAAGATAAGGTAACTGATTATTAGAAAGTCTTATATGTTTCCTGTACTTTAAATTAAAAAAAAATTATAATGTTTTTTGGGGTTTCATAATTAAAAATAACAAAACTTGTGAAATAGACATCAAACTTCATTGGATTATGTTTCGCGAATATTTATCTATACTACTATTATAAAGAGGAAAGATTTGATTGTTTGTTTGTTTGTTTGTTTGTTTGCTTTGAATAGGCTCCGAAATTACTGACCCGATTTAAAAAATTCTTTCATTGTTGGGAAGCTACACTATCCCCGGGTGACATAGGCTATATTATATTTTCAAAAAAATTAGGGATCCTTACTAAAACTCCAATAATGTAACCCAAAGTGTAAAAAATTACCTAAAATATTATTTAAATCGCGTGCGTTGCGAAAACTATTGATGATAGAATAAAATAATGTACTACAACTTTGCAGAACACATCATTATTTACAAAAAGTGTCGCGACAGCATATGTCTAACTATTATAGTTATGCCACAATAAGTGTTCTTTTATTTTAAAAATTTAATTGAAATGCCGCCCCTAGAAAAGGCTCTTAATTTGGATCTTGGTATTAATCCTTATCAAAATAAATAACTTCATATTCAAAACTGTTTCAATACCTTAACATAACTTTTTGAATTATTCAATTCGGATATTCCATTCGAAAGATATCACGAGTTTAAAAATGTAAGTATTAGAAAAATGTTGCGTGGTAGCCGCTCACCCTGTTCGGCTAGCTAGGCAGCACCTTATGCAATGTAGGCGTGCGTCACTGGGGTTTTTACAAAAATTTGAATACTTATTAAAAAATAACGAAAAATAAATAAAAAGTAATAACAAAAAAATCATTAAAATAAAAGCTCATTAAAATAGAAATAATAAAAAATCATTAAAATAGAAATAACAATATTCAAACTTTCTTTATAATTTTATTTTTTTAGTAACCTGACGCAAATAGAAGGGTTTGCCCTCAGGGGCGCTCCTCTGTCCGAGGAGTGCACGGGTGTGCGTACCCGAGGTGCCCGAGCATCCGTCGCTTCACTCCCCTCTCCGTTCGAGGCGACAGAGTCCTACCTTTCTTTCCGTCTACCTCTTACATCCTTTCCAACTTAGCTCTCTGTTCGTGGCGTGGTCCCCGGTGGGATGGTTGCGAATACTGATTGGGGTCCCGGGTTCTACCCTGGGACCTGATTTGGTAGTCGAAACCATGCCTATTTCGACTGCGCCTGCACAGAGAGTGTTCCCGGGGCGGGAATTGCATCCTCGCTGTCGGTTGGTCTTGCTGGGCAGGCTACGACGTCAGGCGGCTCTGCTTTTTCTGGAGTGTCGTCTGGTAGTCGTACCCACGCCTGACTAGCACGCGACGGGGATGGTAGTCCCGTCCGGAATTGGCCGCGGACCTGTCGCTCCCGGCCCTGGTTCTGTCCATGGTCGGGGGCGATCCTGGATGGACGGCCGTCGTCTCCTTTTGCGAGGCAGTAGTGTCTGCAAGGGAGGCGGCGGAACGGGAGCGGGAGTCCGCCACCGCACTCCCCTCCCGCCAACGTAGGCCGCGTCGTCGGCGCCGGAGGGCGGGCAACGATCTCCGGCCGCCGTAAAAAGCGGGGGATGATCCGCCGCCCGCACTATTGCCGCGAAGGAGAAGGCCGCGTGCTGTTCCGCAGCCCCCCTCAACTCCTAGAGTTGTTACAAGAGAGCGCCGGGGGGACGAAACCCTGAACCCCTGGCACCAGCGCTTTAGAAGGGGCCCGCTTTAAGACAAAGCGTGGGCCGGCGCCGGCCCGGGCCACGAGATCGGCAGGCCATATATCCGTGGGCCCGGGCGTAGGCGATAGGAGAACAGCGGGGTTTTTTAGTGGGTAGTCGGATGGTCGAACATCTTTTCCGGAGTCCCTTATATCCCTCAGTCCCTCCGGACCGGGGGAACCCGTCAAGAGAGGTTTTTCCCCGAGACCGAAAAAAAATAGAAGGGTTTAATTTTAAATTTTTTGTTAAATACCCGTGCGAAGCTGGGACGGGCTGCTAGTGAAATATATTTTGTGACATGCGATTGACTAGTATGCGCCAATCCTTAATATAACATTTCCATTTAGATTTGCAAATTCATCAATTATGAGTTTAATTTTTAATCACGTCTTACTTTTTCTCACATTTTCCAATTTCTCACGTTTTACTTACAACGAAGTAAGGGTTTTCTTTGGGCTTGATGAGTATAAATTTGACTAAAACTAAACTAAAATCTATTCAGATTGGGATTTTATTATAATAACATACAGTTGAGTTTTTTTTCTTCATAAATAATCTATATTAGGGAATAATTTAATATAATTTTGAAACAGTTTTTAAAAAAATTGGAAATTCGTAAACTTCAATTGAACTGGACATTCAACTGAAACTGAAAAATTAATAAAATATTTAAAATGAAATTCAACTATACAACGAGTGGATCACAAAGCAACTGCTTTTGATTCCTTAATAATGAATCGCATTATGCTTCTGTATCAAATATTTATTTGATACGGAATTAATTAATAATAATATAATAATTAATATTAATTAATCCTGAACTGTGTATGTGCAATAAAGAAATATTATTATTATTTATCTTAGATATCAGAGATAAGTAGATAAGTATTTGGGAGCTTTCCACAAAAATTTATTAAACTAAGATTGTTTATGTTTATAGTGCGTTGTCTACTATTAAAACATGTAGTTGTGTATTATAATCGAACCTCGACGCGTGTAAGGAGAGTTAACCAATTTTTTTTATTGCTTTAGGACAACAGACAGGCTGACGGCCCGCTTAGAATTTAGCACTTACCGTCACCTATGGATGTTTGCAACGCCAGTGGCGTAGCGAACAAGCTGCTGTCCCATATGGGTACAGGAACTTGGGTCACTAATGCCAGAACACAACACAAAGTTATTATGGCGGCATACTTAAGACCAAAGGTGGTCGCCATTCAGATGGGCTTGGGGCCCTACCACGTAGCTAGGGTGGGTTGTTTTGTCGCCTTTTACGACAGGCCGACTCCGGAAGCAGAGGTTAGTATTCTTTCTTCGCCCTTGCACGGATACGATGCGATGCTATCGGTATCAATGCGGCAATTAGAACCCATTAACCGACACACATCGCTTAGTTTCACATTTTCGCATATTAGCTCTGTTTTACGTTGCATATCTGGGTCATGGTGGTTTTCAGGTCCTAATCATAGTCAAGTGGAGTTTCCTCTCGACTCCACCCGCATTACCACAATCTGATTATTACCCAAAGATCAAGACAACTTTCATGATTTATTGTTATAGTAGTGAATTCTATAGTTATATGGGAGATTTGTACTGGCACCCATGACAAACTTGAACGTTGCTTCACGGTGCAGTGATGCCGTTGCTTTTGCGGAAGCAGTGGAAGAAAATCAAAATGTTGCAGTACTCGGGTAGCTTATACGTCTTTGCTAACCCCTATATACAGTCTCAGAGCCAAATACCCAAATACATACTTTTTAGTTTTGAAGCGTTCTCAAAATATTACCCAAAGGAAATAAAAAAAACCTAAAATCTGAGAACTAGGGACGCCAATCATTATTGCTGCACGAACTTAACCCAACTTTGACGAAAACCATTGAGGTTTGAAGTGGACTTGCTTTAAGTACACTGTTTGGAATGTATGCAATTAAAAATATTACTTTCAGTGATTCAATGCGAGCCTCCAGCTCAAATACCTAATGGTCGCCTTGTGCCTCCGCCAGTACAAGCAAGATCCATGGGTCCCCTAGAAGCACTTATCTTCCCATTGGATTCTGTGATCACCCATCACCGATCTACAAACGTATGTGTTGATTTTATGTAAAAGATTTGCACCCGCGGCGTATCCCCTCAAATACGGCAAAATCAATATTTTAATATACAGAATATTGATGCCGTTTGTTTCTAAATTGATCATCTGAATAAAAAAATCTGCATTAATACAATACACGAAACTGCAGTAATACTCTTCTTAACCTAATGAACAAACATTATGTTACCTTTTTAAAAACTTCAATAGTAAATGAATTAACCTCTTCGTTCCCAGCGTGTATTTCAATGGATACGGTTTATTATTGCCTGTAATATGAAACATGTTAATTAAAACGCTAACGTAAACATTTGACTGTACCGGCGACGCGGCGACTTACCTGGAAATATTGCAATAAACAAAACACAATCGGATTTGTCGTGGACAGGATGAAATAATTAATTGATTAGTCAAGTGGTGAAGTTCGCCATGGATACACACACAGCAAGCACGAGTAAGTCTTCGCTTTTATTTTATTCACTCTATAACGACGTGATCGATTGTTTATATATTTTCATCCTGCATAGTAAATGCCTTTGCTAAGATATTTATTTACAAAATAATACAAATTATTTGATTGTGTAATGAAATATTGCAGATAAAGCTATGTCCATTTAATGGACATAATATGTAGGGTCACAATAGTTGTCGAACGTTCGTTTTTATAATTAGATTTGTACTGAAATGGAACAAAATCGGACTTTGACGAAGAAAATGTAGTGTAGGTGGAATACAAAACCAAGCTGAAGACCTAAAATGTTCGATTTGATTGAAAATATTTATAGGTAAATCACTTGTTATATAATCGTAACGTGTCACGTAATCTTGTATTTCTGTCTTAGTGGAGGAACCGTTGACATCATGTACGCCAATAATATCTGCTATTAGTAGCGCTCCATCTACACCGACCACTACACGTAAGCCTCGTGAGCCAGTTTCCGTGCCTACGCCTTTCCTATCGCCCTCGCCGGAAACTCCGAAACGTGCGAGACCGTGCTCTACTACACCACAACCCACGACTACAAAGAGCTTCGGGCAACATAAGGAGCATAACGCACCGCAAATGCACGCAAATGAGTATCAGGTAGGCATTCTAAATATTCAAGACTTTATTTTCTTATACATTTCATGGTTTCTGTATTTATGGTAACATTTAAATTTTAAATAAATAATATTTAAATGTTAAACTGAGTGACAGGATAAGAAATAGTGAGATAAGGAAACGTTGTGGTCTGTGAGAAGATGTAGTGACAAAAATTGAGAAAGGTATGCTGAGATGGTTTGGCCATATTGAGAGAATGAATGAAGAACGATTGAAGAAGTGTTGGAAGGGGTAGACCTAGGCGGACGTTTCGAGACCAGATCAGGGACGTCTTGAAAAAAGGCCAGGTTAAGAGTACCCTAAACAGAAGGGCAAATAATGAAAGTGGACGAAGCGAAACAAGTATGGTCTCTGCCTAACCCTACGGGAAAGAGGCGTGTTTATATGTATGTATGTTTAAATTTTAATTAAATACAAACTAAAAATACTACTCGTATAATGTTTCAATCCTAATTCCAATGTACTATATGAAGTAATGATCAATATTTTTTTTATTAGGCTATATGGAACGATGGCAACGATATAAGGGCCGAACGAACCCTGATGATTCGAGTGCCGCAGCCAGACGCCGACAGAAAGGAGAAAGTGGCAGCGCCGACTTGTGCCAGGCTCAGTCCCGGCAGGAAATGTGGGTTAGGCGCCTTGGCAGCGACTTTATTCCTGATTGCCATCATGGCAATATCCGTTATTGTTATCAGGAGGTAATTACGAACATTAACATCGATCTAAATTTTGCTATTTGGGGAAGTCAGTTCACCAGGTTAGTGGTGAACAGGTCAGTTGTAGAGGATAGTTATGTAGAAAATACATTCGAAGTTACAAAATATGGATTAGGGTTGGCCTTTGATTTAAACAATCTCTGGTAACAATCTCTCCCTCAACTTTATTTATTGTAAAATACTTTCCTATCTTCTGGAAATATATATTTAGGACAGTGGTCCAAAGGAAAATTCTTATTAATTTTATAATAATTAAACTCAATGGGCTAAACACAAAAATGTTATTTTATAAGAATATTATCCGAAAAATAGGCAATACATTGTATAATTTATTTAATCAGTGTTGACTTTATCGGTGTAGTATCAAGTCATCAGTCAGGTTATGGTTATTCGATTTTAATATTTATAAGAAAAAAGTAAGTAGAGTCCAGATATAATAGGAAAGAAGGAATGATGTTTCTATATAAAATCTCTCCTAAGATGAGCTCTGTAAAGAAGCTTGCACTCCACCATATCAGCGGCGCACACGCACTGAAAAAAAGACTGCACACGTGCACAAAGTCTAATTCTTTACAAATACAACATAGAGCCTTTCCACCAATCAAATCACTTAATCTGAATTGCCATCTATAACGAAGGAACACTTGCTTTTTGAATCCATCATCCTATTGAGCTCCACTTATTTCCACACATGTGCAATGTAACGATAGCACAAACAATTTACATGTTTTTAATAATTAAACTTACATACGCTTAAGTTTAATGCGATTTAATTTTGGCAATCGTTTTATAAATCAAGTTATTCTCTTCTCGTTTGAACAAAAAAGTATTATCATCTTTTGTTCACAAATATAAGAAATTGCAAGCTTTATTTAACATCATACTGTTGATCCAAGATCAGTTTACGCCTTTAGAAATATTAGATTTAACAAAACCTCCTAACATTATTTTGGACGATTGAATGATAAAAAAAATCGTATACGTTCAAGTGTGTTTGTTTGATGAGTTTGCTTGGTTAGGAGTCATATGCATAAGCATGACACTACACTACTGATGATGACATACACTAGACCATATATTCTACAAATTTAATTTTTCTTACCAGGGACATATCTTCAAAACTCTCTATCAGCTAGACATAGAGAATAGACAAATAAGACCAAAATTTAATTTCAGCAGGTCGGAGAGCGATGGTAATGATAATCAATACCACGCATCAACCGATTGCAACACTGTCGCGTCACTGGCGTCGTCATCGACAGAGTCGAAGAGCAGAGACCTCGGCGAGTACTACAGACAGGCGTGGTTGGCCCTACAAGAGTCTGTCGATGATTACCACGACTATCAGCTTCCGAAGCGCAAGCCGCTCAAAGATGATTTCGAGCGTCACAACAGGCGTCGCCATCATCAGCACCACCACCACCGGGAGTCCAGTGGCTCCCCACTTACCGTAGCCACCACAACCGAAAACTTAGATATTAATTTATTACTTATTTAATATAATTAAATTTGATATATAACCGTGGCACGTGTGAACTAAATGCTGACGGTGAATTCAGTCATGTATGTCCAACATGACTAAAGTACAATTTTTCTTAATTCTGCTATTTAAAATGACTTGGCTAACCAAAAAAAAAAACATAAACTGATTGTACATAGAATATGGTGCTACATCTACGAGTCGAAGTCATCCACACGAGGTATTTTAGAAGTAAATGCTGAAGTACTTTGACAAGCAATGTGATCATTTACATCGTATAGTTAGTATGTACCTTACATGTATGAAATCATGAGTCGCTTGTTTCTAGAGAAACGGGTTTTTTTTTCAAATATCCTCAGGTAATTAGGGCCTATAATAGAGTTTGAGTTACTTTTTTAGCTTAGTAAAAATGAAGTCGTTGTTCTGCTTCAAGAGAATAAATACTGTTTCAAAATATTAAGTGTACTTAATTACCAGTGTGCTGTTTATTGAAATCCCTACTTAAATAATAGTAACAAAAATTACGCTTCTATAAATGACCTGTCATCTCTCCGTAAAAACTAAGTTTCAGTGCTGAAAGTCTTATTAGGAGTAATTCGATCTTTTTTAATGTAGTTTTTACGGATAGTTCATGTTCCAATTTAAAGTCTAACTTTAAACTAAGAACGAATCCTTTCAATACTGGCAAATTAAAAAAAATTATCCATTAATCTTTTACCTTAATTTATTTATCTTCTAATCCAAAAATTACAATATATAAACAGTATATTATACAACATTCCAATAGTATTGGAGCGGTTCAAAAGAAATGCCTCCGTATTCTATCCTTTAGAATTGGTCGCGGTAGGTAGCTGTCAAGGTATGAGAATAAATTATCCTATTTGATTATGACTTCTTTAACAACACGAAGAAATAGATTGACCTCCTCAAGTTACACAAAATATTGCACACTCTTGTAGATTCCCTTTACCTATTACAACTGCTACAATTATGCGTCAATAATAAAGTTCATAAGCCAAACACTTATGCTGCAAACTTCTAAGAACAATACGTCTTGTTATAATTCAATCGTACATTGTTGCCGAACTTATAACATAGTCTCTGCGGCGCACCCTTAATTGGATATACAAAACGCATCAGCTCGCACTCTCATTTAAAAAAAATTTGTCCTCACTTATGTATGTAATTGGTTAGGCTTTCTCTTTTTCAACCTATTTACACAACTTTGTAATTAGTTCAATCTATTCAAGATTCAACTCGGTAGATATACTGCTTTGACGTCCATACTTGTGTGAGTGTTACAAGAAATTAATCCGAACGATCTGTAATTTTTATAACTTTATGGCAAAAGACTAGCGACGCTAGGAGCACGCTTACAAGCTGCCATTTGCGTAAAGGATCTGATCTAGAACCTGTATCTTTTAAGTTGCAACACAAGACAAGGTAATTATGTCTGCTTATTTAGACAGCACCCTGATAGCCATTCAGATAAGCTTGGAGCCGTACCTCAGATGAATATTGGATATTTATTATAAATAATTCGCAATACATTGCAAACACGATTAATAGTTGCCACACGAGAAGACTTAAACCTAGATATAACGAATATTTTCTAACCATAAAAATGCTACCTACATACATTACATGCTCTAGCTTGTATATAGTCATCTTATACTTGCTTATTTTGAATGTACTATGTTATAAGAAATCATATATAGTTTTATATTTAGGATATAAGAATTGCAATTGTTTTGTAAACATGTTAAGATGTATTTTACCAAGGGTATTATAGAAAGAAAGAAAGAAAAACATTTATTATAACAATTATTATAACAAAACAACGTTTATTATAACATAACAAAGAAAACGACACTACTCAAGTACACTATTACATAACACTCTTAATATAAAACCAATGCCGCAATCCTGACAAACGATCGCGCAACGACAACGCAATCGACAAAGATCAGTCAAAGTATATCAGACAGTGAGTTCATTGATGACCGTTGCAGGGTTTCTATACGCGACGGAGACAGGGAGGCTGGAGGCCGGTGCGACGGCGGCGGTGACGGGACCTGGGAGCAACACCCTCTATGCACCCACAGACGCTTCTGCCGCCGCCGCACGCTCCCTCTCTTCTTCCTCGTGCGACTCGCTCGTCCGCTTGTTGACCAACTTCTCATCGAACTACGCAATGGCAGCTGCAGCACCATTATTGCAGCAGTTTACATACTCTATGTTCAGCTTACTTAACACACTTTGGTCATCTTTTATGTGCCATTCAGCTTGACGACTATAAGGAATTTGTCGCAGTAGGCGACTATGATTTGCCTTCATTAGAATGACACGATTGTGGCATTTATTTAGAACCAGTCATCAAGAGCTATTACAACTTAAGTAATAAATATTTAATTCACTTCTTAATTGACTTAATAGTCATCAATTTAGCAACGTAAAAACACTATAGGAGTCGTATATTAGATATATTTACATCTAACATTGAAAGTTTAAAATTGTCACCAGCACCTGTCCTTCTTGTTGGACCAAATTTAAATCATCCACCTTTTTTAGGTTCCTTTCAGCTGCTAATAATCTTATTTTGAATTTAACACAATTAATGATTACTCTCAGATTAACAAAGACCTATCTCAAATAAATTGGGCAACATTATGTCATGATCTACATGTGGAGCAATTGGTTTCTATATTTTATGAACAAATATTGCGAAGGGCACGGGTTCGATTCCCGTCCCACTTCTGGGTATTTATGTATAATATTTAATTATTTCCAAAAAAAGCATTATTATATATGTTTTATGTCAGTTATCTAGTACTCATAACACAAGGGCTATGCTACTTAGCTTGGGACTAGATGGCGTTGTGTGAATTGTCGCAATATATTTATTATTACTTTTATTTTATTATTATATACTTAGTAAAAAATTGTGCAGTCGGGAGACCGAAGTTCCTTATGTTTAAAAAAAAATAAAACACAAATAGAAAAATAATAAATCTTCCTGGATGACAACCATCAAAATACGCCGCTTTAATAACCTTGTGTTTTGTATAAGTAACCCAGATTCCAGATGCCTTTGAAGCCGGTGCGTTGGAATTGCATCTGGTGATGCAGACATCCATAGGCAACAAACTGCTTTCTATTAGGTGGGCTGTCAGGCTTTTTGTACAAAGCTATAAAAAAGTATGTAGGGTAAAACCGGGATAGATACCGCAGTAGGATAGATGCCTCATTTTCAAAAACCTAAGTTCTCTAACTCGCGACTAAGAATTAGTAGTGTAAGTAGAAGCTGCAGTCACTCGGCACCTCGGGTGCCAACGGGTTGTAGCGTGGTGAAGGCGTGTAACGCTGGTCTGTGTACTTATCTCCGCAGCGAACTTGACGAACACGTCAAAAATTTAAAGCTTAGTATTTGCCGATATATAACTTTATAAGTAGTAATAATTTCGGTAATATTTTTTATTACTTTAATATACTGGTTCATTAAGTGTCTATCTAGATGTAAATCATTGCTCTTAAGTTTTTAATTTATTTTAAAAATAATTGAGCATCTATCCCTATCACAAAGGATAGTTGCCCTGATTTGTTGAGGTATAGGTACCCTTAGGGGCATCTATCCCTCCGTACGCGATATATACCCACCAGTGTAAATTTTCAAAATATTTTGAGTGTTATAATTTTCTGTATTTATATTTTGACTCTTTACTGATTGTAGCAGAATCATGCCATAAAAATACAAAACAAAGGAAGGAGTGTGAGCTCGAGTATGTTCTTGGACTACAGAACAACTGCAGTCAGCTTTCCATGAAATGGACAAAAAACCCTGGGGATAAACGAAATATCCCGACAATTTGGGATTCCATCGAGAAGATTGTGAAGGCGTTATGCTTGTATGTTAACATTTAATAATCAATATTTTATAATAACAATAAATAATTAATATTTTTGTAGTATGAATGTTTAAAATATAATTTAAAAAAAAAGTATGATTTAGGCTGTTAAAACTTAGTAATGATTATTTTATAATAAAATTTATTTATCGTTATTTGTGTCATTTTTACATTACATTTATACATTTTTTTGGAAACAAATGCTGAAATATTATATGTTTTTGATAAAAAAAAAATTAAGATTATGATACTAGTAACTATGTGGTTTTAAATATGTTATAAAAGGAAAGTTAACAAAGAATATTATATCATCATAAGACATATTTAAAAATTATATAAAACTAGCTGAACTGCCAGACGTTGTTCTGCCATACAAAAAAGGAAATGAACTGTTTAAAAGTTTGGGGTTATGATCTGATATACGAAAAATAAAAATCCCAGAACTCGATCGCAGCGCCACCTACTGCGACTATTGACCAATTGCGAATCTAAACCGTTCTCGAATCAACTTGAACACACACAAAATATTTCAACAAAATCGGTCCAGTCGTTTAGGAGGAGTTCAGTGACACACACACGCACGTAAGAATTATATATTTAAATATATTACATTGATAACTATTATATTACCAAATCGCATACGACATTTTTTTTATAAATGAATTAAACAAGAGTGAATACAAATTGAATACTCTTTGTACGTAATTAAATTCATCTGAATTCTCGAATTGCACCGTCTTCTCCATAATGTAACCTCCTGCATCTACAAGTTCAAACGTTATCGCTTTCATTGCCATAATTTTCGTATATATCACAGTTTTCTCAGAAACTAAAGTGTATTCCGCAAAACTTTCTACGGCAGGGTTATCATGGTCGCTGTTGTTGTTCGCCTCATGACCAAACTGCAAAGAATAATTGATCAGGGTAAAGTATTTTAACTCAAAATATAAAATACAGGCAAATCCACATCCATTTAAACTTGGCATGTCTGATAAGCAGCTATCATCATCATCTTTGCGTTGAATCCCGGTTGCAGCCCAAACCCTCGCTTCGGCGCCCGGGGTCCGCTTTCCGACTTTTTCTTCTTCACTTCGCACGGTCCTCAGCATCCCTGGTAGTGAGCCCATTGGCACGCATATTACCCTTAACGACGTCAAGCCAGAACTTTTTGGGTCTACCTCTCCTGCCGGGGCCCGGCATAGGCGGCATGCCCAGAAATTTGTTTCCCACGTAAGCATCTGGTTGCCGCAAAACGTGGCCATACCAACGGAGCCGATACTCCTGCAGTTTATCCGCAATGTCACGGACATAAAAAGTTCCTAACGCGGGCCTTCCGAGTCACTCTACACATCCACCGCAGCATATTCATCTCCTTGACACGCAGTTCTTGCTTGTGTCGCTCTAAGACCTGTCCCTTCAACTTTACCGACATCTTGGGGTCACAAATGACACCAGTTACCCACGCCATTTGGCCTTGGTCAGTGCGATCGACCGTGTTGTCGCCTATGCGTACGGGTGTGGGATCTGTGGAGTTACAGGCCACAGGTCTGATAAGCAGCTTTATCATCCCATTATCCAATCTGAAGTTACTAGAGTCAGGTTTTTTTATTGCCTTTGGGAAACTACAGCTTGACGGTCACTTAATATTAAGTATTCACCGAGAGTGATGGATATTCGGCCTGTCAGTGGCATTGTTTATACGACGCTGTCCACGTAAGGGAACTGGAACGTGGGTAACTTATGCCATCCATACGGTCTTTGAGCCCTACTAACTAGGTAGAGTTGTTTTTATTTTAGTCTTACGATATATTAATAAAATTAAAAATATTTATTTTCCCTCATTAATACTTCTCTCACTTTGGCGATTCTCGGTACATCTAAAGTATACGCCTCGAAGTCTCGGATTGTCTGCTATCACATGGCGAGACCAGGGCATGATGTTTGCGCGGGTGTTCTTCCGCAATAGTGTGTTTTTTGCCAAAATTTGGTTAAATTAGACTTTAAAGCAGTGATGCCGTCTAACACTCTGACTCATAAACGAAAACTTTGCATCAGAGCCTCGAGAGATGTCATCCTGTATACAACTTAACCAGAGATTAGAAGAGATTCAGAGAGTCGTGATCGTTTCAGTAATTATGCTCAAAAATATTTCCTCCACGTCCTGTGTCATTTATTTTACATAATATAATAATAAGCCCATAACGTAGCACTGCTGGTGTCCAAAAATGTAGCTTGTTTAAGGCGAATTGGCAGGATATATAGACCGAATCTTAGTGTATAAGTTTCTGTATATTTCTGTAGCGGGATCCTAGCACAAAAGGAAATTTAATTGAAAGACAACTCTAAAAAGAATTTAAAAAATAGGTTAAATTCATTGTCTTAATTCAAAATGATTATCACAAACGTAAAATATCATATTGCAATCCTATATATAAACCCAAAATTGATATCCTTAAATAAAACATGGAGCAAAGCAAAGAAATAATATCCTTGGTCCTAGACACTAACATGTGTACAAATTTTATGTAAATCGAACCTTGGAAATTTTACTAAAATTCTTTTCAGAGATTCTCTTATATATGAATGTACATATAATTATATGTACAGGTCAAGTCAACGTAAATTGTGAAAACAATAAAAAATGATTAAATATTATGGTTTAATTAGGTATTTTACTTAAACTAAGGGATATATATATATATAGTATTATTCACACTATTACTAGGAAGCGGACGGAGGAAACTGCAAGTAGGATGGCGGAAGACATAGATGATACGATCTTCACACTCGGTGAATTAAAGCGTACTTTGTCTAGCTTCGACTCCAAAAAAGCTATGGGGCCAAACGGGTTTACAGCAGACATTTGTTACAATGCAATTGGAGCGAAAAACGACGTCTTCCTCAAGATAGTAAACTGTTGCCTCACTTTGGCGTGCTTCCCATCGCCCTGGAAGGAAGCCTCTGTCGTGGTCCTGAGGAAGCAGAGTAAAAGTGACTACAGCCAAGCGAAATCGTACAGCCCCATTGGTTTTTTATCAATTATGGGCAAGATATTAAAAAAGTTACTGATAAAAAAATATTGTTCCTTTCAAATATTGAAGCTGCCTATAAGATACTAAGGAAAACCCAACTCACCCCTGTGTGGGTCCAAGTTATAACTAGGCACGGCGGGTTGTCAGCATATTTACACAAATTGAAATTAGAGGATAGGCCCGCACTGCGCCTGTGGTCTAGGAGAGGAATCAATACGGCATTTAGTTCTAGAATGCCAAATGCACGAGCGTGACAGGTGTGACCTTGAGACCATAACAAAGGTTAAATTCAGAAAACACAGCTATTGAACTCATGGCACATAAGTTGTATAGGCCACTTTTGGAACGTTTTTGCATTATCATGGCAAAACAAGTAATATATAGAAACAAAACTGTATGTATAAATAAATAAATAAGAAAAAGTAGTACGTTAAGGAATTAAGAAATGTATGAGGACATACAAGTAAATAAACTTTATAGTTTATTTGCCTCTCCATTTTATAATGGAGAGGCAAATAAACCTCTTACTATGTAAGAGAGATTAAAGTAATATAAACAAAAAAACTGTCACTAATGACAAACCCTGAACACAAAGGCTAAGCTATGTGTGGTGGGCCGGCTAATTTGAATGGGACTCCATAGCAAACTTGAAGCCATTATGATACATTAAGTGAATTTATTAAGGAAATATCCATGCAGGGGCGCAGAAAGAATACTAACCTCTACGACTGGGGTCGGCCCGTCTGGATGGCGACCACCTTTGGTCTTAAATATGCCGCCATAATAGCCTTGTGTTGTGTTCCGGCATTAGTGACCCAAGTTCCTGTACCCTTATGGGACAGCAGCGCGTTCGCGATGCCACTGGCGTGGCAAATACTCATAGGCGATGGTAACTGCTAAATTATAAGCGGGCTGTCAGCTTGTCTGCTCTCCCATAGCAATAAAAAAAAATAATGAAAAATTTTTTACTTTTCTTTTTGCTATGAAGTGCAAAGATAATAAAATGACACCATTCTCGTAACATTAATATATCCATTTACGTCGCTGAAGATGTAATTAGATATATGGTTAAATATAAAATAATCATTCCAGGTATTTAACTCGATACGTGCGCGTCATCAAATCTTCGTGGGCGTGGGATCTATGCAGTTTAATGTTGCGGTGGGTTTACACCAAGTATCGACTCTTAGCCCTTATCTGTTCTTCCTGATGTAGATGCAGTAACATCACAGATACAGGAAGAGTCACTTTGATGTATGCTCTTTGCCTATGACGTAGTGCTGTTTAGAGAAAATGCTCACGAGATTCAGAGCAGATTAGGTAAATGACAGGAGAGATTGGAGGGGGTTGGGTTGAAGATAAGTAGAACCAAAACTGAATATCCGTTTTACGACTTTGGTGGAAACTCCGCCTACACCCGATTACCCTAGGAGGGGTGTCTCTGCCAACTTGCTCCAACTTCCGGTACCTCGGATCATTAATCCAGAATGACGGTGATATAGGCCGAGATGTGAAAAACAGAGTGAACGCAGGACAGATGAAATGGCGACTTAAAGATAAAATTTACAAGTCCGTTATCTGTCCGTACCTGTCATGTTGTAGTTATCAGAGTGCTGGGCCACAAAGGGGAAAGATGAAAAGGTATTGCGTGCAGCAGAGATGCGAATGTTGAGATGGATGAGCGCAGTTACAAAAATGGATAAAATTAGAAATGAGTATATTAGGGGAAGTTGGAAAGTAGCGCCAGGGATTGAGAAGTTGAAAAGTAATAGAGAGGAGCGTCTGTAACAAGGAGTGTAACAGGGTGTGCCGACACCACACAGTTTGGAATGAAGGCAGGAAGAAGAATATTATTTATTTATATTTTAATTTAAATCATAAGTATTATCTTATACCAATGCTTTGTCCTGGCTGGGGTTTGACTTTAGCTTAACATAGACCAATTTTATTTGAATATTTAGTACTGGATACCAGTCGTATTATCATTAGTTTTGGCCGAGATAATAATAAATCCGTTTTGAATACGTAACAGGCATTGGCTTGCAATATTAAGGACTTAGTTGAAAGGTATCCTTATCAGCATACAATAAGTTCTATAATCCAGTCTGGCAATGTTTTAATTACAATTAACTTGGGCGTTTGTTTCAATGATATTATTTTATTTGGATTAAAGCCGTTATTTCAGTTAGAGTTCAAGTTTAAAAATTCTGTACATCGATAATCTTGAAATATTAAACTAAAAACCGAATGTTTTCATATTAAACGAAGATTTCAAGTAATTTGGTATCTCATAACTTACATCTACTTTAGTTAATTTCAATTCACCTTTAAGTTTTCTATCGAGTGCGACTCAAATTTCTAGCCATCCCGAACCGCGAATGTCACTAAATGTTTGTCGTATTTTCCGACTTGACATATTGCAATCAGAGTACCACGAAAAATCTAATTAGTCAAGAAGTCATTTTTAATAAATGAGATATATCTAATCACTTAAGTTTAAATAAATCACAATGTAAAAATCCGCACTTACTGTTTGCCGAGTATTTGATATATAGCTGTGTAATAAGAGGCTTTCAGGTGAAGTGCGGACACGTAACTTGCACTGAAGCTTTACACGTACTGACAATGCTTTAGGCAACAACCGTAACTAACAAAAGTTGTTCATCTGTTCACACCTTTATAATTATTACACTGTTATTAAGCACTTACGCTTAGTGGCTTACAGTTCAGGATGGATTACTCGACGTCTTGGTAGACTGCGATCTCTTCTTGTATACACTCCTTTTCAAACAAAATACACCCACCTTACAGTCATTGCCATTTTTATGGATAATATTGACCTTTTTAGTTTGTCATTAGTAGCTGAGATAATTATAATTTTCTTATTATCAACGAGAACATAGTTTATAACACTCGGTATAATCTTATAGGGTATCAGGTTAATAATTATAATCTTGGTATCGGTGTTTTAGTCAATGAAAACAGAGAGCTATTTTAAAATAGACATTTTTATAATGAAATTAAGTATAATGAAATTAAGTGACGACATACAACATAAAAAGACTACGAGTATTTTTATGGTATTTAATATAAGAAGCAATAAAAAATAAAAATTAATAACAAGTATGACCTCCCTTGACTGGTGAAGTCTACGCTCCGACCTGCACCCATCCAGATCCAAAACCCGGTAAACTTTCAACTCGAATTGCAAAACTAAATGACGATCTTTCTAGAATCGCCATTTGGTCTAAACAAAATGGTTTAACGCTTAATCCATTGAAGACTAAATATCTGATTTTTGGCAATAAGTACAACTTGAGTACATTGAATCCAAGAGTGCAGGTTACACTTATGGGCACCCCCATTGAGAGAGTAGAAGAAGCACGTAATTTAGGCCTCTACATTGACAGTGATCTTAGATTTGAACACCATGTAGCAAATTCTGTTAAAAACTGTTTTTATAAATTGAAGGTGTTGTATAAAATCCGACCGTATATATCCCAAAGTCTAAGAATACAATTAGTCGAATCATTAATACTTTCCCAATTAAACTATTCAGACATGGTGTTCGGACCTCGTTTACATTCAAAATCCCAGAGACTAATTCAGCGAGTACAGAATGCATGTGCTCGGTTTTGTTTTCATATACCATACAGAGGTCATGTCACACCTTTTTTGAACAGTTGCTCAATGTTGAAAATGAAGCATCGGCGTAAGTTGCACTTGGCATGTCTGTTGTTTGGGGTTATTAAGAATAAAGATCCTATGTATCTCTATAGCAAGCTTGAATGGAGAGGCGCCCAGAGGTCTGCAAATGTCCGTCAGTGTGCTGTACAGCTCGCTGCCGCATTAAACCATACCACAGCTTTTAGGGGTAGCTTTAAGTACTCAGCTACTAAATGTTGGAATAATATTCCTCCTCCTATAAGAAAAGTGTCTAGCATGTATGGTTTTAAAACTAAACTAAAATCATTTATGTTTGAACACCAAAAGAGGCAGGCAAACCTGGCAATAGATACAAGTGCTCTGTAATATAGTATTTTTAAATTATGTCTTAATATTTTAATAATTATCTTTTGTGTAGCTAAGTAGTTGTTGTAATTAAATTAGTCAATGTTTTTTTCAATATCTTTATATTCTTAGCGTGTTTACTCATTTTTTCGTATTTTTGTTTATTTCTTCTTACAATCTTTTAACACTTCAGTTGATGTTTTCTGTCTGATTTTTTTTTCTTTATTATTTATGATACTAATATTTTTTGTATTCCTTAAATGTTTGGTTATTGTTAATAAATTACTAATAATTAAATTGCTTATTGTTAATAAACATGATATAAATAATTGTTATATCGTCACTTCAAGGGTCCTAACGGAAGATCAGCGCAGGATGCTCTTTAAACAGCTCCTTGCATTGCTGAGTTAGACACCTTTTTAGGGCTAAGACAAATGTGTTAGTGATTTGTTAATGTATATTTTTTTGTTATAGTTTTAAGCTCTAAATAAATTATTTTTCTTTCTTTCTTTCTTTCAAAACCGCTTCGAATGCCTCGGTGACTGTGTTGACGTGGACGAGTATAATAACAGGTTCGTGGAAGCTGTTCAAACGGCCGGGTCTAAGTTCTTCAAGGCCAGCCGTTCAAAAAGAACCAGAAAAATCTTAGATTCTACTCTCAAATTGATGGATGTGAGACGTCAAATGACCCTTCAGTCCCCGGACGATGCTTCCCAGTATAGGCAACTAAATAGACAGATCTCCAAGTCCTTGAATCGCGATATCCGCCGCCATAACAAAGACTGTGTAAAGGCGGCTATAGAGCGTAACAAGGGCTCTAAAGTATTCGCACGAGACTTGTCTATTAGGCAGAGCCAATTGACGAAACTGAAGACCGACGACGGCAGGGTCGTTTCGTCTAAACCCGAATTTTTCATCATGATTGTGTCGAGCCAGTCCGGCCGGGCATGAACCCCAAAGGAGCGGATCTGCTCTTCGGATCACTTGGTAGTATGCGAAATCGCGGCAACAGCCCCGTGCGCGACGGTACAGTCGTCCAGGCCCGCAATCCTTAAAGATACGGTCTTATGGGTCTAGACACTTTAACGACTGCTGGATCGAGCACCAAGTGCAGCTTAGCGGCGAAGGCATCTGCCAACAGCCTGCTGGCCGCTCTACCCGGGACAAGAAAAATTCGGGCGCCGGTGCGGGCCGTCTTCATTCTAAGACCGCCCATTATTCCCAAATCGGGCTGGCCCTTTGTGCCTGTGCCTTAGCACGAGTCTTACCCGCGCTGGCCTGGCCTTGATGTTGGGCCTTTGTTGCCATTCTCTTGGCTCTTCTTAGCTTTCTTCGGTTTCTTAGCAACCGTGATCCATTCTTCAGCCAAAGCGCAAGTAGCGGGCTCCGCTTCTGGAGCTAGTACGGCTGGGGCGGGATCTGGGAGAATAGAGTCAACCCAGGTGGTGACAGCAGCTTTCGCCGTCATTGCCTTACCTGGATTTTAGAGGCAGGGGTTGGTAAAGGTGGAAATTCGTTACCCTCCCGGAGCTCGGCTCGATGGAAGAAAGGACACGAAGCTGCAGGTTTTTCGGTCCGGTCGGGTCGACTAGTATGTAATAACTTGGAAGAACTCTTGACGTACTGTTTCTCCATATTCCAGAGTCGTACGTTGAGCCAAGAATTTTAAGCTGGGCACTGAACATGAACTCTCACTAAAGATCGAAGATGTCGTGTTGGCGGATACATGTTTACGAAACGCGAAACTTGGATTTGCTTATAGATGTAAATTTATAATTTGAAAAAGAAACTTAACTTATTAATAACTTGTTATAAGAAAAAATACTTATAACGCTGACGGAATCTCTAAACTTGTTTCATGGAAATAATGCATGAAGTCTTTGCACATCTTAGATTTATCAAATTTCACGCACCTTTCGTATTAATTTGATCTGCACGATCAACACTTAGTTCTTGTTGTTCCCCATCACATCATACGAAAGCATTTCGATAACCTCTTACGCATGTCGGTCCGCTTGCGAAGGGCACGGGATCAATTCCCGTCCCGCGTCTGAGTGTATATTTATAATATTTATTTACAAAAGAAAGGTATATACCTAGTTTATTAGGAGTCTAGCACCCATAACACAAGTACTATACTACTAACTCGGGAACTAGACGATGTTGTATAAATTATCTCAATTTATTCATTTATTTTTCTCATCGTTGTATTGTTTGTCAAAAGCTTCCTTGCTCTGCTACCTGAACTTTATTTCCGCCAACGCTGCCAAACGGTTGTTCTCTACCTGAAGACAGAAAAACCGTGCTCTTCTATTCTATCAGTGCAGTTTAAGTATTAATGTTTGTTTTAATACCACGTTGTACATGGCGTTTAATTTAGCGACTTGTACTTCCATAGAAGTAAGTGTTATGTCATTAAACTGTTCCAGTTGGGTTTTTATAGATACAAATGAGGGTATCTCTCAATAAATCAGAAACAAAAACTTTTATAACGTTGTAATTTGTCGGATACCAATAGATTAAAAGACATGTTATGGAATGAATAGCATTTTATTAATAAATTAATCATCATTACAAATATCTGCAGACTTGACAATATTGTTCAATTGAATTAATATTTAATCTTCTAATATAATATAATAAATTCATACAATTAAAATACATACTTTATCAATTATTAAATAAATTAAATATTTGAGCTAGCCAACATAAATTCAGATAAAGATCTTGCACTTATCTACAGAAATTTGAGAGTAAAAGTCACTTTATTCTCAAGCTTCAGTAGACTATAGCATTAGATAACACTATGTTGCCTTACGGTAGACTGGAAGTGATACGACAACTACCAGGTAGCATGTAACAGAGAGCCGAGTCTCGTACTGTCACGAATGGTTCGAATACCTACCTATAACAAACAAACTACGCTTTTGTGTCGTGAAAGAAAAGAAGAAGAAGTGAAAGACAGAATGTAGTCCTAAATGGGAACATTGGTACTTAATGGGCTGATATTTATCTGAATTTCATGCAATAACTTATCACACGTGTCTAAGTAAATATTCTCTGCACAGTAATAATTGAACAGGGTAAACATCTTTGTTAATATGTCACTTATCAAATATTTATATTTATACAACTTTCAGAAATATACCTTTGGATTTATTTTGTGTAATATATAATAATGCGTTTTGTCCTTTATCAATTCTACTAATAATTCAAACATTAAACTTAACACTAGCAAACAATCAAAAGTTAAAACCATCGGATGCAACTAACTTAGGCTCCAACAAATAAAATAACTCACGGCTTGGCCATGAATCAATACTAACATAATTGACTTATTTATACGTAATAAACAACAAGTCAAACATTATGAAATAAATATGTTAATAATTACGTAATACATCAAATTAAATTTAAACAGCGTAAAACCGCTTTTGTCACTCGAACCTATGAATACAAATTCAAGTCATATCATAATAAAACACAACAAACCTAGCATTAGGTTTAGTAAAAAATGTGGAGCTATTCCTTAATTGGTCACTTCTTCTTTAAATGTTTTGTTTTATTCTTAGCAATTATTTGTACCTAATGCATATTCCGATGGCTTTCGATTTAATAGTTTTATAAGACAATGTCATTAATTAATTATTATTATTTATAATATAAAAAATCATTAATTCATTCATTACATACATATTCATATATTTGATTCAAGTAATATAAAGTGATATAAACTTTAAAACAGAGACCTAGCCAAATTTGTTTTCCGAAGGCACTAACAAACAATTAGACTCAACGACATATTTACATTTTGGAAGTATTTTTAATCTTTTCATTTACAGTTGCATTTTAGACTTTCTTACGGCATTTTTCACATATAAATTGTTACAAATTGTTAACCGCCCATTATAAATTTTTTGAATATAAGAATATTAAAACGTCTAATTTGGTATCTCAATCACGGAATCTGATAATCTGTACTAACGAAAACAAAAAAAGGGGATCAATTTATGTAGGAGTTTGATATGTTAACAAAAGAGACGATGAATATTAAAGATAAAGTGTTAGTAATCCACAAAGTGAAGACATAAGATTCATTAAGCAAGATAAAGCTACCATGAAAGAAAACTTTCAAGAAATTAAACCTAAAACGGAGGTAACACTGAAATGGAAGATCGCAAATATTAAAAGACATTTTAACGAAAGTGAAGAAAAGTTGCAATATGTACAGATTGATAAATAAATATTGCAGATACATTCAGTTGCCCCCTAAGAGCAGCCTCTTCAAGTCATCGGTAGTGAGCGCGGGAGCATCGCGCACTTCCGCGGCAGAGAGTAGCGTTTCTGCGAGCTGTAGCTTTTTTTGCTGTAGCCATACGACTCTCTCTTCTACTGTCCGGGCCGCGATCAATCTGTGAAAAATGTAAACGAAATAAATAGATACATATATTTTTCTCTTTATTAAAAGGGGTTTAACCCCAGCGGCAATGTCATCCCGTAAATCATATTAAATTACAACTACTTAATTACAATGTGTTAAAGACGAATTTAGTCTGCAAAGAATATTGACCTCCCCGGGCAATGGACATGAAAATAAGCTGTTGCACTCACCCAACGTGGACAGACTATTAACTCTCCAATTGATAACTACGAATGCACTCTGTTAAAATATGAATTACGTCCTCTGGTTTATGACATGTAATACATTTGGCGACGGTAAGTTCTTTTCATGTTGATCTGGTCTATCCACGTTTTACAAGAAATTTGTGGTTGGACTGTTTGAAACTAAATGCCTTTCTCCAGGGTTCTTTTATTGAAATAAACCTTCCAAAGATTTGTACACAGATTTCAAGCAACGATATGTAGTTGAAACATAAAGGCGTAAATGGAATTGAATCACCCTCAGATGAAACTTGTTTAGCTAACAAATCGACTATTTCGTTCCCAGGTATTTGAATATGCGCTGGGAACCATTGCAGGGATTATTGTCTTATGGGTTTCCGATTGCAGCATCAGTTCCAATATGCTATTTATAGGCAATCGGTATACCTCGAGGCGCACCGAGCCCAGTGTTGAAGTGCGCTCCTCGCATCAGTGAGGATAAAAAATTTACATTTATTTGAAAATTTTACATTATAAAAATAATTATGCAATAACAATCAATTAGATATGCAATATATTGGAGCTGATGTTGCATTTTGCGTGGACATTATTATAAATTACGACCCATAATTATATAGGGAGCACAGAGTGCAGCAAGTGGACTGGCCAAGCTGACACAGAACTCTTAAGATGTACTCGTACACGACGTGTACGCGGGTGGATGTAGTAACGTAACGACAGGAGGCGCGCAAGGTCATCGATCTGACCGAGTCTGGATTAGTTCGGTTTGAGTATTGTCACAGGACTAAAATAACCGATCACAATACTACTTACCTGTGCATGTGCACTGGCCTCGTCTGTCCAACTCTGTGGATCCGCGCTCGCGCCTGTTCCTCTAGTTGTGGGTTCCAGTGTGGGTCAAGTAACAATAGGTGGTTCGCCCCGCACAAATTTATACCAACTCCACCAGCGCTCAAAGACAGCAACATCACCTGTATTGTGCACCGATACAATTAGTATTTTTACAACTACAGTGGCGTGCACACGATGCCTTCCGACAATATGCATATTCAGTGTAGCTGTGATTCGCAGAGTAGATGCAAAGCTACACATCTAGCAGATCGTTCTGGTGGCGTTCGCAGTAAACATGGTTCTGGCGAATTTAAAACGAGCCCATTGTCATCCATCGTGTTCTCGAAGAAACTGGATTTAGCTATACCTAGTCCATCGATAGTTTCACGCCGGCTATATCGGGAATATTCACCAAAATTTTAGACGACTGTCAAGTAGAGGAAGAGAACTTACATTGGGGCCCGACGGGTGGTTATTGAAGTTATTCACTGCACACTGCCGCGCTTGTACACTAAGCTTCCCTGTGTATACGACGCTCTTTATTTGGGCACTGTCCAGGTGGAGTTTGACGATAGACAAAAAACTTGTCCACTGAGAGATGAGCACTATCTTCTCACCTGCAAATAAAGGAAATTAGATTCAAGTGACCGACTTCCATTTTTTTAAATTTTTTATTCTTTGTACACAATATTGATTACACACATAAAATTTAAGTTAAGAGACATGTACATAGGCGTGCTTAACCCTAAAAGAGTTTTCCTTCTTCTATTTTTTTATTCGATACTGCTGAGGTACCAGCAAACGCTACTTGGAATGCAGGTAAAGCGACCCTCTGTACTAACGGCGCCTTATAATACTGGCTGTGTATGTGCGCGTTAGACACGGCAGAAAGGTGTAACATGGTACCACTATTAGTGTTCATGCACTTTGAAATGTCATTGCAACTCACCTCGCTGCAACACATCGTTGACGAGCTCCAGTGTCTTTTGGATTTTTGCAGATGGCGTGCTCTTTTGGAACACGCCGTTAGGGTCTGGAGCAGTCATCAGTTGTCGAACGGCTTCCGAGACACAGGAATCATCCTCTTCGCTCACGTTCTGAAAAGCGTTCAATGCGTGTTCACTTCACGCCAGTAAAGAATCTGTCATACGGTGCGAATACCTAACGAGATAGACTGACATAGAAGTCGTAAAAAGTCTCAATCCTAGGCCTTGCGGAGCAGGGTTACGACCAGTCTGCATTGGGGGGGCTTCCCTGGGAATCGTTACTAAATAACAAGCACAGCGAAGAAACGGCAATCAGAAAATTTAGCGACTTCACTTTCAAAAGTTTTAGACAAATTAATTATATTGCAAATGAATTTGAATGTAACACCTGTTCATAACAGGCGTTACGGCATAGAGCAGGTTCTTGAGCAAGTATCACAAAAGACCCGTAACGTGTAACGATAACTCACCGGGAGGAGCGCGCAGTGGCAACATATCTGACGCAGCCGAAGCAGCATGATAAGCATATCTTGCGTTTTGGCAGCGCATCCTGAAATACAAACAGGTATTTGTGAATTATTTATTCCGTCAGTTAATATAGGTATGTCAAAGAATTTATTAGAACGTGGAATCTATACTCTCTAATTGCATCAAGGTATCGTGCATTTTAAGACCACATTCGAATCGTTCAAACCCAAAAATAAAACGGAATTAATTAAATGTTTAGCAATTATAAAATTTGGTGAGCCACAGAAAAACAGCATTGAAATAATTTGGTCGGCATACAAAGATTTTGTTTGCAATTAAAAATCAGGCAGCAATCCTTGTTCCGCAAATAATTTTGATACAATAACATGAGTTTGCATAATAAATATTCAGTCCGCAAAATAAGTATTTGAGCAGCAAGATTTCATGATTGATCAGTAGAGAAAACATGTCTATATGCAGTGTGTTTGATTGGTATGCATATTTACAACATGGTGAGCAAAATAACTAATTGGATTGCGTTTTTGTTGAAAAATCGGCAATGTACGTTAAAAATACAATTAGAAGAATTTTTGTTTACATTTAATTTTAAAACTCATTGTATAAGGTTGCTTCTATTATTTCGATCTCGATTATAATTTTATTATAAGAATAAAGATATAGCTTAAGTACTTAGGTACCTACTTAATTGTTTTATATTTCTTGATTTATCTCAATTATATTTTATAAGAATAAATAAATTAAATAACCTTTGTAAGGAATGCGCCCATTTTTGGCATGACAAGTAAAGTATTTTTGCTACTTTTATATGCAGCTCAAAATGAATATTTTGCTTACCCTCTGAGTGCTTACCAAAATTTTATTAAACAGGAACAGCTCATTGCAGCTTATATAACTAATATGCTGTACAAAAATATTACAGCCATCCAGAATGACATAAATTGCTGACTGATTTTGGAATGTTTCCTGGCCATGAGTTGCTGATCAATTAGCTATTTCTGCACACAGATTATATTTTTTTGCTCACAAAAATACGAATACTATGCTAACCATTTAAATAACACCCAAAATAAAAATGGCGCCATTTTCCATTGATTGCTGTCAGTGGTCAAATCTCATAACCGGTAACCGTGGGTGATGAATCCGACATGAAGTCAGCAAGCAACGAACCCTTCGATCCAAGGCATCCAGCTCTGTCTGAGTTCACCTTAGTATTCCAAAAGCGTAAGTCAACGATGGCATAACCCAGCTGTTACAGGAGCGAATCATGTTACCACCTGAGAGGATAGAGTTCAACACTTTTCTCGGGCACCTAAAAATTTTTCCTTTACCAGCTGTTTTATGTCAACGTCATCGATACCTAATGACTGTGATATACCAAGGTGTTTGTAGGTGTCACCTTCAGAGAGAGATCTGAAGGACATATTTTCAGAGTAGTAATTCGTTTGAATTGACCACTCGCCCCCGCTGTGTTCTATAGAACTAATGAACCTTTCGGTTAGTTCTAATAGTTCTAGTAGGCTCGTTTTTTTACGCGAACAGTTTGAGGTCATCCATGTATAGTAGGTGAGATATGACCTCTCTGCGAAGTTGAAAACCTAGTCTTGAATCCTCAAGCAGTGCGCTCAAAGGATTCAATGCTAGGCAAAACCACAACGGGCTCGGGCTGTTTGTCCATCTAAAAGCCACCCTCCTCCGGGGAGGCTAAGTCGTGTGACCCACTGTCGCATGCACGAACCTAGGAAGGTGCGCAGATTAGCATCAATTTTATACAACTCCAACATTCTCATAAGCCGTGAATGCGGCACAGAGTCATAAGCCTTTTTATAGTCAACTCAAGCAGTGCAGAGGTTTTTTCTGTATCGACGGACTTGTTTATTGATAGCCATATCTATGAGAAGGAGCCCTTTCGTACCACGGGACCCCGGCCTACATCCATTTAGAGTATCAGCCAAAATTTTGTTGTTATTATTATTATTATATTTATATATCTGCTAAACGCGCTTACCTTCGTGCTCGGAAGGTAAACTCCCCGAGCTATCGAGTGATTCTGTGTCCATGCTTTCGTTGCTGCTGGCCCGCCGACGTAAATACCGCGTATATAATGCGCTGGCCTTTGCTTGAAGCTGCAATTAAAATAAAAGGGATATTATAGCATGCCCGCTGCTCGGAATGGGGCCTCTAGTGTAATTACATGGCCCTGTGTGAATAGTCTCAATGTCAATTTAAAATTAATTTAATTCACGAGAGCTATTTAAAATACGTTAGTTTTGAACATCTACCCGCAAAGAAAAAAAAACATTTATCTTTCTTTTCTCTTATCATTTGTCCTGTCCGTCTCCATTTTAGTTGTTTGTACGTCATAAATGCATTATTTAGATTTATTTTTCTTTTCTTATCTTTTAATTTTACTATGTCTCTAATCCATGTTCCAATGTGTCAAAAGCTTTGTTGAAATCTACAAATCCTAGATAATAATAAATTTTATTGTTTTCTTTGAACTTCTGTAATATTTGTCTAAGAGCGTGGATGTGATATAGTTGACGAATTTCTACGAAATCTAGCTTGTTCTTTTCAGCTGACTTTCTTCGAGGGAATTGTTAAATCTAGATAGTAGGATTTTTAAGAACACCTTGTAAATATTGGACATTAAACTAATGGGTCTGTAATTTTCTATATTTGCTTTATCACTATTTTATGTAGCAGTATGACAGTTGATTTCCTCCAGTCTTCTGGAATTTATTCAGTGTTGAGGATTTCGTTAAATAAACTTGTAAGTTATTACTGTTAGTGTTATTTTTAGTAACTCATTTGTAATGAGATCTTATCCAGGAGCTTTGTCAATATTTTTGCGTACAGATTGCTTTCTTGGTTTAATATGTCAGGTATTTGTTCTTCAATATCTCATATCTTTTAAATTTTGTTTTTCCACCTTTTTTATTTATACTTTATATCCGATATTTTTTATAGTCTAGTTCTTAAGTGTCGTTTTATTCCGCCTGTTTCCTCTATATAACTTTTCATCGTATTAAATCGTTTTAATTTCCTTTCTTTCCTAAGTTCAACACTAATAATTTTACTTAATTCTGTTATTCTTTGACGGCTATCTTTAGTTTTCCTATGTTTTAATAGTTCCTTACGTTCCCTGAGTAATTGTTAAATTTTCAATGACACTTCTTTCTTATTATTTTTATTTGTTTTCCTCGTGACATTTTTTTAATAGGTTAATTATATTTTCGTAGTTTACACTTACATACATTTTTTACATCTAATGATATTTTAAGGTTGTTAATCAGTATTTCCACGTTACTTGTATATTGTATGGCTACGTATTGATTATCAATTCGTCTTATTTTCCTGAGACATAACCCCGCCAGTGTGGCCCGAATCATCTTGTAATCGGTATTAAAATTCAAATTATTTATTCATTATTACTTCTATCAATCTTATCAATCCCACGATTTCCCATTCGTCACATATCACATTGCAACACACATATATCTAAATTCGTAAAATTTATCATAAAAAATATTAACAGCATTGTCTAAAGTCGGTGGATTTAAAAGGGTTTCCCATTATACATGATCAATAGCTTCCTTAATAGGTGTGAAAACTACAACAGTGGTGCAATAGTAAGAATAGTCTACAGTTTTAGAGCTTTATTTACTTACAGAATCGTATACAGTTCTTTCAGCATCCGTCAGTTCAAATAACCACTCGTGGTTCTCCTTCGGAGGTAAGGACGCGATTTGGCCCATCACCTTCAGATTCTCCTTAGTGCGCCTAAATGCTATAGTTCTCAGCAAAATTTCTAGCCGGCGGCAACCGGCCAGCTCGTGCGGCTTGAAGACTGTATTCCAGACCTGTAAACGAGCGCAATACACAACTACGGCATGCACGCGATATTTATTCTAGCACCATGCGATACGTTGATACAACAAGAAAAACTGCACGCGGTATAGGCTTTTAGATTCTCAGGAATATAAATGTTCACCTACACATTATTTGGATTCACTTTGGAACCCAGCGAGTTTCAGGCCTATGAAAACACAAAAAGTAGTGTAAAACCTACACGAAAAATATGCGGTCTTACATATTAAAAATTATTTCGAAAAAAAGCATAGGAATACATACACGCAGGTCATCGAACGGTGTGATCCCCAGAAAGTACACCAGGCTAAACAGGTCGGTCGTTTTATTCTGAAGTGGCGTGCCGGTAACGCACCACCGGTGTTTGGCATGTAGGCTGGCAGCCGCTTTGGCCGTCGCGGAAGTCGAATTACGCACAGCGTGTGCCTCGTCTAAGATAGCCCGGTGCCATTTTACCAGAGTGAGCGCTCCGCCCTGTCAGCAAACAAAGGTCTCCCGTTAACTCGATCATGAACGAAGAGTGATGCCGGCTATTGGCATGCACTGTGCCGCACTGCTCTACGGTCCCCCGATTATTACATACTCCGTGGCGCCACAGCTTTCGTGCGTCGGAACATCGTGCGGGTCGCAAGTTCGGTTCCCATCCCGAATCTGGGAGTTGCTTTGAATGTATTCAATTACCAAAGAAAAATAAGTGTCACTCTCAGTGTCGCAGTAACGAGCTACTCCTTGCCAGAAAAGCGTTTTAGAAATAACCGACGGAAAAGACAAAGAAACTCACCACACTGCTCTCCTTTTGCAATACGGCGTACGTGGTAATGACTACCGCGGCCTCCGCTAAAGTCATTTCGTCACGGGGCCGACGAGGCCCGTGATGCACCACGACTCTGAGCTGTGCGGCGCAATGCGTCCTCAATTGGGTGCGCCAGTGCTGTAATAACGCCACTGGACACACCACTAATGTGCCGCCCGCAGCTGGAAAGAAACACAATATTATTTATACAACGTTGTCAACTGTGTGTTATCGCTAGCCGCTGCTTTGAAAAAATCGCGTGCAAGTTCTTGCTAGCATGTTATTGTGTCATGGAGAGCAACGAGCCCTTTGATCAATATCAAGTAAACATGTTGTGCGCAAGATGTGACCCTTGATGCTAACCGGATTCAAGGTGGTAGAAGCAAATTGAAAAAAACTTACGTCTCGAAGGTCTGGGGGACATGGAGGCCCTATTAGAGCTGCTCGCTATTAAAGCGACTGCACAAAGAGTCTTGCCGAGCCCCATGTCGTCCGCTGAAATACACAAGGAATGAATCATAATGACAGCAAAGAAAACGGACGATGATCGCCCCGCTCGCGTAAGCTCACACATCATACAAGTGATCATAAAATGTTGTAAAACACATAGGTATAATATTTGGTTCGTTTCCACGTCTTCATCTCCAAAGCAGCACAGAATCAGTATAATATTTCGGTGTGTGTGAGTTATAGGTTTGCCGCCATAATAACCTTGTGTTGTGTTCTGGCATTAGTGAGCCACGTTCCTGTACCCTTATGCAACAGCAGCGCGTTCGCGATGCCACTGGCGTCGCAGACACCCATAGGCGACGGTAACCGCTAAATTCTAAGTGCGCCATCAGCCTGTCTGCTGCCCTGCAGCAATAAAAATAAATAAAAAAGTAAGCAAATATTACCCAGGATACCCCCGGGGTGCTCTTTACTCTCCCGCCACGTCATCCACGCCAGAGCTTCCAACTGGTGGGGCATCATTCGTGTTGATATTGTAGGCGGCTGGTCTGCGCAGCGAATGGGGTGCGGCCGCGTCGAATAGGTATCATATAGCTGCTTTACTGCATTCAGGATGATCTCACTGTCCAAATCGTCGTTTCGGCGACCTGCCAGTGATCGAGTACCACATTTATTTCTAGGTCAATCACGAATTTTGCCGTTGGAAAAAAATCATAACATAACACAAAGACTCGCCGAGAATGTCCACTGAAATAAACCGAGTTAAATGAGTAAGACCGATTATTCACTTATATCATTAACAAAACAGCTGCTCCTCGTAGTCAATGATAGTTTTGTTCTGATATAAATAAGTAATTATGATATACATAATAATAAGTATCAATAACTGAGACAGAATATGGAACAAATCATAGAACACAAGCACACGAGTAACATTAACTTCTGATACACTTCTAGGTATATTCTCTTCTACTGATTCATTCTACGTGGGAAGTCGCGACTGAGCGAGTGCTCTGGTACGGTCTGTCTTTAATAATTTATTGTACAGAACCATCGGGACATTGAGTATTATTTTTCAATCTATACTCGGTAATAGGAGCCACATACCGCGGTAATAGATTAAATAGGTAGGACATACCTCGGTAATAGAGGAAGTAGTAGCCCAGACTAAAAAATATTTAAATAAATATAACGCTTCAAACTAAATTTAAAAAAAGTGCGAAAGTAGGGAATCAAAAGTCTATAAAACGCTACAAAAAATCCTTATTAGTCAATGACAGTTCTTATTCCACAATATTTTACTCTTAAGTCAAACTTCCTCGATTTACCGCGGTAATAGGTGCTTTTACCTTATATACCTATAACTATAATCTATTACTTCGATAAAAAAGGGATTGCTAGATATGTGAGAGGTCGGAGTAAGTGGCCTATAAGGCCGAACAAACATATATTATCCACAATGGCATTAATGTGGCGATTCGATGTTAATGCTCGAGCCTGACCCGAGTCTTCTCTTTCAACATGACGCAAGATGCTATTTCCTTACTATACTTTAATGAGTTGGCCAGAGTCCTTTTGCTCGCCATTCGGTAGGCCTAGGCGTATCACCAATGGTAAATGTGGTCTTCGATCTACAACATACAAGCGCTGCTCACAGCTAGAGCTATTTCACGCTTTGCATTATATAATTCATTCAATGTTCTCTTCCCTAAGAAATTATATTCAGAAGTTGTATCACAATACAACCAAACTTTGCCGGTCATATTCTGTTGTTCTAGTACAACTTCGATCGATTCGATTCTTCGGTTCTAGTACAAAATATTCCCGATTCGCGATCGTGGTTAGGCTAGCATTATTTGTCGTAATAAAGCTACTAGAAACACTTTAGGCTAAGGTTTATTATAAGCAACTGACATAGCCCAATACAATCCCTTAACTGTACTTCGAATTTCGTCCGCTCGCCACAGTAAAATTCTATTACACTATGTCAACATTGTCATTTTACTGTCACTACATTGTCCAACGTCAAGAGTTGTTAAACACACATACACATCTAATACGACTTAGACTTCAACCGAGCTCTAGACTGCAGAATCTTCGCCCCATCCTTCTATACGAAGTTGCCATACTGTTACTCTATGAACTGTGTCTTACTACAACAAGCATACGTTCAGGAATCTCAAGTGCTGTTGACAGGTTAAAATTGTTGTATATGTGAGCAAACAGAGAGGACATCCCTAAAACTTTTGGCCTACTAACAAGCTTGTTCAACAGTAAACGACGTCTTCCTTAAGATTATAGCATCGTTTAAGTATGAGAATAGTTATATTAATTTGGTACCGTTACAATCAGAAATTATAACAATACATACTGCAGGATACAAATCGAGAAACACCCGAAAGATACCAAACTTATATTATCAGCAGGCTATCGTTTCTGAAAAACTACAATATTTCAAATGTGGTATCCGTCGTCATTTCTACTATAGACATGTAAGCCCGAGTCATCAAATAAATGATCTATTTCATATCTCGCAAGTTACTTGTTAGTAGTTGAGCTGGGCTCAGTGTCATGTCATTACAACTACAATTCGAGCGACTGAAATACTTTACCGCGGGTCGTAGTCTGTTCTGTCCCCACCCTGCAGATGTCTTCCCACGCGATGTCATCAGGCTCTGAACAATGAAAACACTTTATATATTTGAAAATTAAACGTGAGACACACACACACGTTGCGGTAATGTAGAGAACGTTAAGTGGGATAGGTAGACGGGATGACAAATCGCCGCCGTGAGTAGCGAGTGCTACTGCCGTAGTTCGCACCTCGTAACTCGTAGCTCGTAGAACTCAGACTCGACTAGTTGAAGGCTCAGTGTGCAAGAGGGCACGTAAAAATAGCGATTGTAACACAAGCACACCGGAATTCGCTCTCCTACAGAGAGTAGGATTCGCGCATATTCGCGCGGGAATTGTCATCATCTCTCTCACCTCTCTGTTACGAACGTACTTTTGCTATAATTCTCGCAGGGCCTCTAGTATAGACTGCCTCTCTAACAATGTAGTTTTAATGCATTATATGTAGTTACCGACGCTCAAGATTCTTAAATGCAAATAAAGTGTGCAAGTGATTCTCTGTTACTCAAGTGAGAGCGAGTTGTAATCACACGTTTCTAGACGGCAATTGTAAACCAACTGGCTCCGTAACTCCACCCTAAAGAAGAGCCCATTTCCTCCAATTGGCAGGGAAAAGAATAACCATTCCCACTGTTTTGGCGTACTTACAAATGATGAAACGTGTAATCTGACAGTCCCTAATAAATTAATACATTTAAAACCGACTTACCGGATGCACTCGAAGAGGCCCGTGCCCTGGAGGGTCCTGGTACCGGTTCTGGCGATGCTAACGCGGACTCCGTTAACGTAGAATCATTGCAGGTAGCGCCTACCGACTGGAAAATGCCAACACTTTTAGTGAACTTTTACTAATAAAAATTCATCACTTTCACTTTGATACTCAAATGGACATTTTCTAGTTTACTAGTTCTCTTGAAATCGTTTTATCCCGCTTGCTGAAAGCTTGAGCCAGAGAACAACTTTTGCACGTTTCCTTTTGTTATTGCCATTTTGCGCTTTATCGATGCTCTAGGAGCGAGGCGAATATCTTCCTATAGGACTCGTTAGGTACATATTAAAAAAATATTTGTTCATACACTGCCTGACTTTTTTTAGCCTAGCTCAGCAAGGCAAGATTGAAATATGTATTTTAACATTGCATTTCGTTTATCCCACATTCGCAATAAATCTCTTGCTTTTTAGATTTCGAGACTACTTTAACTCTGACAGGATATTCGAGTCGTCCTGAGTATCCTTTCTATTTATTAGAAAGCGAACAGAAATAAGGTAATATCAATACACACCCAACGTTGTAGTGATGGTCTGACAGGATTCGGAGACTCTTCAATGACGAAAAATGAGTCGTCGCTCGAAATCAGCACTACCACTAGACGTTAAAAAATACAGTTAATAAATAATCTTTACTAAACTAATTTCGGTGCATTCATTCATCACAAACAGGCTCGCTTAGCCTAGCAGACAGACGAAACTTATCTCACATCTAAGGGGTTGTGGGTCATGTGATCCTAGCCCAAGACAAGAGTAGGAGCAACCATTGCGACAGAGAAAAGGATGTTAACCGACAAAAATCCAACCAATATTGGAATAATCTAGTTTAAGCACTAAAAGAGGTACAAATAACATAAACGGACTATAGTCGAGTAAGTTTTCGTATCAAGGAAACGGATTCGATTCAAAACGGATCAGAATCGTCACCCGTGTATCATATGGCGTCAATACAAGTCCTTGGAACTTCTTTGGATCGCAGTGTTCACTGAGTTATATTGTGCGAGGATTTAAAATAAAATAAAATAGACCTTTATGTGATTAATGTCACGTAAAACGGACACGCCGTTGAAGAGGCCCGCCACGAACCGAAGGGCGGGCCGACGCCAGCCTGGACCACGACATTGATTAAACCACTTGTGCGTCGGCCGAGGCAAAGAGAAAGGAGGGCAGAAATGATTCCAATTAGTAACATTTAGTTCTTCTATATTAACACTCTCATTAACACTACATTAAAGTTTAACTATACAGGTCTGCGATTTATTTTTCGAAAGTTCTAAAAGTAATACAAAACATTAATCATATGTATGACTAATGACGATATAGCTTTTTGATTAAAAATGTGTGGAGCAGAAGTTTGATAAAATGAGTGAAAATCATCTAAGAAGTGTCTGAAAGTGTCTATAATTTACAAAAGCTCGTTTCAACTGTCATTTTGCACATGGACAAAAATCGCTTGATCTCTTGCTGTGAACATGACTCTGACAAAGCGCAGTGACAATCACGTTTCGAACTGATGAGATCATCAGCACCATTCAAAATAGAGTTTCCACACTCTCCATAAAAAAGTTAACGCGTGTATGTGGTGACAAAGGCTGACACGAAGTGCATGCACTACGCAGTTTAGTGTTAATAATAAAAATATTTATTTCCTTACGGTCGGACTGCAGAGTTTCTATGTCATATACAGGTGTGCTCTAGAAAAGGAAAAATGATTTCTTGCATTATTTATACACGTGGTTGACAAATATGATGATGAATTTGATGTATATTAAATAAATCCGAATCCAAATGACTCTTCACATATCTGAACACCGCACATCATACTCTATACAATATTATCAGTTAAAGTTTTTAGATTTATATTTTAAGGGTACTTCAATGGTACCCCTTGTTGGCTCAATGGTATTAAACTCGAAGATCATTCTAAAGGTCCAGGGTTCGAATGCAACGATGGCATGCACTGATTAGGCAGCTTTTTGCCTAATGAGCGTATTATATTACTTTATTACATGTTTGCCATGTTCCGACGGTGAAAGAAAACCTCGTGAAGAACCTTCGACCTTGGACTAGCGTGGCGGGTATACTGTTTGTTCCTTCTAGAGGGAGACCCCAGGCCACCAGAGGGACGTCTATAGGCTACTGTTAATTCCCAAACAGCCAAAAGACGATTAAGAGCGCTGACTCCTGCTACTCGGAACTTTCACAGACATCAGAGGAATGGCAACGTTTGGTTTTTAATTCTAATTTTCTGGTCAGAAGCAGTACTGCCCCCGAGTTGTTCATGAGAAGGAGGCCCAGGCCCGCCCGATTCAATATGTTTTCACATTCACGATAAAAGTAGGATGTTACAGACCGTTACAAATTGTCGAACAGGCTCTGGTGTAGGCGCCCGACTGGGGGAATCCTGAAAATGTTGTTTTTATTGTAATATTGCGTAGTGGTTTAGAGAACTGGGTCAATTACAGTAAAAGAACATGTAAATAGGTGTAAAAGGTGAAAGACATATCGGTGATTAGTTCAGAAGCTGGATGCAAGACGAGCATGTTGCAAGTCTGGTTTTACCTCAATTTTGTGGGCGGTAGTTGTGTTGCGCTCAAAGATGTCCCAACGTACAGACGGGTTCCTATCTGTGCCACGGAAACATTTCCTTGTGGACATTTAACATTGGAAAACGTTTACTAATAATAACGATGTGGTTCCATCGTAGACCAAAGTAACAGAGTAAGAGGTCCTACTTTCAGGAGACCACAACACCCGAGAGGGAAGACTGCTAATTTAGATCAATCATCATAGCCTAAAACGAATAAACGTAAACCAGTGCGCTCAAAAAACAACCGTACCGTAGAGGAAAAGACCAAGGGCAGGCATAGTGGCATCCTCTATACCGCCAGAAATATTTTTAAACAGGAAAGAAGTGATTAAATTTGTTCCAGAAAAAGTCAGCTTGAACAATAAACGGTTTATTTAATTTCGAGTCAGATGACTTGGAGATCCGAAGCATTCATAACATGGTGTCATTATGATCAAAGCAATATTATGCAGGCGGCGGAATAATTAAAAGCGCCCCGAAGGTTGTATAAGATCAAAAGCTTTGAAACGGAGTAAATTTTACTAAGTTTTAATTTTTGGCCACTAGAACTGCCATCCGAGTTAAGAATAGTTTTTATTTTCAAAGGCAAATCTTGAGAGTAATATATTTAAAATATGCATAGAACTAACAAATAACAAAACACTAAACGGAAAAATCCCAGGGTTATGCTATTCCGGTGTAGAATCCAGGGGCAAAATTTTCAAGAGGATCGAAATCAAACGCGAAGCTTTCAGAAAACGAGGGAAGGGCGTGGCGGAATCTGAGTCCAAGCATGTTTTATAAAAGGGTCAAAGCGGAAACTCACCGGAGCATCGGACTACCCCGCCTTCGTCCGATTGAAAAAAAACGTGTGCGTCTCGGGGCGCCCGATTGAAGTGATATTACAAACTAATCTAAGTTGAACTATTTAATATTGAAATAGTTTAACTTGATAAAAGCTCAGGTTATTACTTAAAGGGAAATGCCGATATTAGGCCCAAGAGAGCCCAACATATTCATAGTATGGAAAAATTATATAATATTTGTTAAATAAATTTCAAACTGATAAGTAATGATTTAAAGATGGGAATAATTATATTTAAATAAAAAGTACTCAAACGATTGCGAACATTGCGAAGTTTGAAGATCAACTTTTTGGTATTAAAATTGAAATGAAGAATATACAAACACGCCCTAGACGCGAGTCGCTAGACTCGTCTTAACAGTGGAGGTTTCAGCGTTTGCGTAACTTTTTAGGATGGCGTCCGCAAAACTTTTGAAGACTCGTGACGTCAGCCAAACCCGATCTGCATCGCGCCCTTTACAGGTGACATTGTCGTGCAGGAACACCGTTCGGGGACATATTTTTAAGCAAGGGCAAGGCCGAGCGCTCGGAATATCAAACTTTTAGGGCACGACTTTGACAAGTACTATCAGGGTTGTATGTTAAAAAGCAAACTAGGTGTTGGCTGAGGCCACCGTCTATTAAGTAGTCTTTATGTAAGTATAATAATATATTAGGAACTTACAAACATCGTGTCCTCAAAAACGCCGCCCACCTTGCGCGTACGGGGACCAATGATTGATGATAGTTCGCGAAGCTCTGTAAAAATGACATGAATTTAATGGGATCTGTATTTGAAATACTTGCGCATGCGTGTGTGCGGTGCGTTCGATTAATTGCATGATCGGGTTCGCTTACCACTATCGCTGCCTTGGACTGGCGTCATGGCTGCAGCTGGCGATGCACCGGTCTCCGATTCCTGTGTAACAAGTAAAGTATAAGTTGATTTCTCGCTGTGGTCTTCGGTTCTGAGAAAACTCTAACAGGTTGCACTTTTCGATGCAAAACTGATTAAATAGGCCTCAAAACGCCTCTTTCAAGAACATACTAACGTTTCGATCAAAAACGTATAGTTTTACATTTTTTGAGCTTTTTCAAACGTACATTCTTAACAACACACTAATTGAAGCCTAAACTCCAATTCGACTCTACATTATCGTGCAGTATAGCCCGAGAGCTGATGACTAATTTTGAGAAAGTTCTTTAGGCAGTCTGTAATTGCGAAAAATTACAATTTCGTCAATTGGCGAATCCAGTCCTGAAAGTCTTTTAGCGAGTTAGCGGTTATTTCGCTACTGCGCAGTATATAACATTTGCAAAAAAATGAATTCAAAAAAACATGTTTTAGGCAACTTGATTTTTTTTTATCTTTTAATTTATTATATTACCTGGGTTTTGGTCGGATTTACAGTTAAACCGTATTCTTTGCTCCAACTTGATATGGTTGATAAATCTTTATTAATAAGACTAATAGCGTTATTAAATTGTGTAACATGTACTATCACACGAACTTCTTGGGTCGGGTCCTGCGATTCAATTTGGGGGGCTTGCGGAGGATTTCTTTGCCGCTCTACAGTTAGTGGGACGGGGGTATGTTTCCACCTCATTTGTTTTCCTAAATTTACAATATTGCCTGACGAAGTTTTTTATAATTTGACGTTAATTATTAAATTTGGCCAATTTTGGTTCTGCTTTTCAAAGTAGTTCCACAGTGCACTTCTTTTTCTATGTGAAGTAGCCATATTATAAAATAATATATTATAATAGCCATATTATAAAATGTGTTTTATATCTAATTTAAACACACACGTAAATACACACACGGAAAAATCAATGTCTATTTATTTACAAAACTTAGATAAGTTATAGATATAATACCTATCTATTATATCACTATATACAGATAACATTATACAATGGCAGCTGCCGGCATGCCTCGACTAGCTATCCTTGTCGCACTTACGGCTGCGCGTAAGACTTTTTTATCGCACTTATTTACAAACTTTATTAACGTCTGGGAATTGTTTATAACCAGCAAAACCGTCTGGCGATTTGCAGGTATTATTGAAATTACTTAGTAAATACGTGATATAATTTCAGATTGCCTAAAGAATATTTTTGGTAATTTAAAAATAATAATTTTGGAGTCGTCTGGTAATACTTAATAACCGACTAAAACGTCTAGGATATTTTTTTAAATTCTAGAAATAATTAATTAAAAGATAAAAATAATCAAGTTGCCTAAAACATGTTTTTTTTAATTTTTTTGCATATGTTATATACTGCGCAGTAGCGAAATAACCGCTAACTCGCTAAAAGACTTTCAGGACTGGATTCGCCAATTGACGAAATTGTAATTTTTCGCAATTACAGACTGCCTATAGAACTTTCTTAAAATTAGTCATCAGCTCTCAGGCTAGTAATACCGTTTGGGGTAACGCATTCTTCTTAAGCAAGTTCACCCGGGCGCTCGTCATAGTGCTTTCAAGGGAAAATTGCACCGTATAGGCTGACCAAGGGCAGGCACAGCGCCAACCTCTTTACCACCAGAAATAGATTTAAACAGGTAAAAGTGATTAAGTTTGTCCCAGAAAATATCAGCTTGAATATTAAACGGTTCATATAATTTAGTCATCTCAAATGCAATCATAAATCGGCGTCATTATTGATCAAGGCAACATTATGCAGGCGGCGGAATAATTAAAAGCGCCCCGAAGGTTGTATAAGATCAAAAGCTTTGAAACAGAGTAAATTTTACTAAGTTTTAATTTTTGGCCACTAGAACTGCCATCCGAGTTAAGAATAGTTTTTATTTTCAAAGGCAAATCTTGAGAGTAATATATTTAAAATATGCATAGAACTAACAAATAACAAAACACTAAACGGAAAAATCCCAGGGTTATGCTATTCCGGTGTAGAATCCAGGGGCAAAATTTTCAAGAGGATCGAAATCAAACGCGAAGCTTTCAGAAAACGAGGGAAGGGCGTGGCGGAATCTGAGTGCAAGCATGTTTTATAAAAGGGTCAAAGCGAAAACTCACCGGAGCATCGGACTACCCCGCCTTCGTCCGATTGAAAAAAAACGTGTGCGTCTCGGGGCGCCCGACTGAAGTGATATCTCAAACTAATCTAAGTTGAACTATTTAATATTGAAATACTTTAACTTGATAAAAGCTCAGGTTATTACTTAAAGGGAAATGCCGATATTAGGCCTAAGAGAGCCCAACATATTCATAGTATGGAAAAATTATATAATATTTGTTAAATAAATTTCAAACTGATAAGTAATGATTTAAAGATGGGAATAATTATATTTAAATAAAAAGTACTCAAACGATTGCGAACATTGCGAAGTTTGAAGATCAACTTTTTGGTATTAAAATTGAAATGAAGAATATACAAACACGCCCTAGACGCGAGTCGCTAGACTCGTCTTAACAGAGGAGGTTTCAGCGTTTGCGTAACATTTTAGGATGGCGTCCGCAAAACTTTTGAAGACTCGTGACGTCAGCCAAACACGATCTGCTTCGCGCCCTTTACAGGTGACATTGTCGTGCAGGAACACCGTTCGGGGACATATTTTTAAGCAAGGGCAAGGCCGAGCGCTCGGAGTATCAAACTTTTAGGGCACGACTTTGACAAGGACTATCAGGGTTGTATATGAAAAAGCAAACCAAGGTGTTGGCTTGAAGTCACTGTATATTAAGTAGTCTTTATGTATGTACAGTAATATATATTAGGAACTTACAGACATCGAGTCCTCAAAAACGCCGCCCACCTTGCGCGTACGGGGACCAATGATTGATGATAGTTCGCGAAGCTCTGTAAAAATGACATGAATTTAATGGGATCTGTATTTGAAATACTTGCGCATGCGTGTGTGCGGTGCGTTCGATTAATTGCATGATCGGGTTCGCTTACCACTATCGCTGCCTTGGACTGGCGTCATGGCTGCAGCTGGCGATGCACCGGTCTCCGATTCCTGTGTAACAAGTAAAGTATAAGTTGATTTCTCGCTGTGGTCTTCGGTTCTGAGAAAACTCTAACAGGTTGCACTTTTCGATGCAAAACTGATTAAATAGGCCTCAAAACGCCTCTTTCAAGAACATACTAACGTTTCGATCAAAAACGTATAGTTTTACATTTTTTGAGCTTTTTCAAACGTACATTCTTAACAACACACTAATTGAAGCCTAAACTCCAATTCGACTCTACATTATCGTGCAGTATAGCCCGAGAGCTGATGACTAATTTTGAGAAAGTTCTTTAGGCAGTCTGTAATTGCGAAAAATTACAATTTCGTCAATTGGCGAATCCAGTCCTGAAAGTCTTTTAGCGAGTTAGCGGTTATTTCGCTACTGCGCAGTATATAACATTTGCAAAAAAATGAATTCAAAAAAACATGTTTTAGGCAACTTGATTTTTTTTATCTTTTAATTTATTATATTACCTGGGTTTTGGTCGGATTTACAGTTAAACCGTATTCTTTGCTCCAACTTGATATGGTTGATAAATCTTTATTAATAAGACTAATAGCGTTATTAAATTGTGTAACATGTACTATCACACGAACTTCTTGGGTCGGGTCCTGCGATTCAATTTGGGGGGCTTGCGGAGGATTTCTTTGCCGCTCTACAGTTAGTGGGACGGGGGTATGTTTCCACCTCATGTGTTTTCCTAAATTTACAATATTGCCTGACGAAGTTTTTTATAATTTGACGTTAATTATTAAATTTGGCCAATTTTGGTTCTGCTTTTCAAAGTAGTTCCACAGTGCACTTCTTTTTCTATGCGAAGTAGCCATATTATAAAATAATTACTCAAATTAATTGTAATTAATGTTTATTACATATTATTATGTTTTATATCTAATTTAAACACACACGTAAATACACACACGGAAAAGTCAATGTCTATTTATTTACGAAACTTATCTATAATACCTATCTATTATATCACTATATACAGATAACATTATACAATGGCAGCTGCCGGCATGCCTCGACTAGCTATCCTTGTCGCACTTACGGCTGCGCGTAAGACTTTTTTATCGCACTTATTTACAAACTTTATTAACGTCTGGGAATTGTTTATAACCGGCAAAACCGTCTGGCGATTTGCAGGTATTATTGAAATTACTTAATAAATACGTGATATAATTTCAGATTGCCTAAAGAATATTTTTGGTAATTTAAAAATAATAATTTTGGAGTCGTCTGGTAATACTTAATAACCGACTAAAACGTCTAGGATATTTTTTTAAATTCTAGAAATAATTAATTAAAAGATAAAAATAATCAAGTTGCCTAAAACATGTTTTTTTTAATTTTTTTGCATATGTTATATACTGCGCAGTAGCGAAATAACCGCTAACTCGCTAAAAGACTTTCAGGACTGGATTCGCCAATTGACGAAATTGTAAATTTTCGCAATTACAGACTGCATATAGAATTGGGGTAACGCATTCTTCTTAAGCAAGGTCACCCGGGCGCTCGTCATAGTGCTTTCAAGGGAAAACTGCACCGTATAGGCAGACCAAGGGCAGGCACAGCGCCAACCTCTTTACCACCAGAAATAGATTTAAACAGGTAAAAAGTGATTAAGTTTGTCCCAGAAAATGTTAGCTTGAATATTAAACGGTTCATATAATTTAGTCATCTCAAATGTAATCATAAATCAGCGTCATTATTGATCAAAGCAATACTATGCAGGCGGCGGAATAATTAAAAGCGCCCCGAAGGTTGTATAAGATCAAAAGCTTTGAAACGGAGTAAATTTTACTAAGTTTTAATTTTTGCCCACTAGAACTGCCATCCGAGTTAAGAATAGTTTTTATTTTCAAAGGCAAATCTTGAGAGTAATATATTTAAAATATGCATAGAACTAACAAATAACAAAACACTAAACGTAAAAATCCCAGGGTTATGCTATTCCGGTGTAGAATCCAGGGGCAAAATTTTCAAGAGGATCGAAATCAAACGCGAAGCTTTCAGAAAACGAGGGAAGGGCGTGGTGAAATCTGAGTCCAAGCACGTTTTATAAAAGGGTCAAAGCGAAAACTCACCGGCGCATCGGACTACCCCGCCTTCGTCCGGTTGAAAAAAAAAACGTGTGCGTCTCGGGGCGCCCGACAGAAGTGATATCTCAAACTAATCTAAGTTGAACTATTCAATATTGAAATAGTTTAACTTGATAAAATATCAGGTTATTACATAAAGGGGAATGCCGATATTAGGCCCAAGAGTGCCCAACATATTCATAGTATGGAAAAATTATATAATATTTGTTAAATAAATTTCAAACTGATAAGTAATGATTTAAAGATGGGAATAATTATATTTAAATAAAAGTACTCAAACGATTGCGAACATTGCGAAGTTTGAAGATCAACTTTTTGGTATTAAAATTGAAATGAAGAATATACAAACACGCCCTAGACGCGAGTCGCTAGACTCGTCTTAACAGTGGAGGTTTCAGCGTTTGCGTAACATTTTAGGCTGGCGTCCGCAAAACTTTTGAAGACTCGTGACGTCAGCCAAACCCGATCTGCATCGCGCCCTTTACAGGTGACATTGTCGTGCAGGAACACCGTTCGGGGACATATTTTTAAGCAAGGGCAAGGCCGAGCGCTCGGAATATCAAACTTTTAGGGCACGACTTTGACAAGTACTATCAGGGTTGTATGTTAAAAAGCAAACTAGGTGTTGGCTGAGGCCACCGTCTATTAAGTAGTCTTTATGTATGTACAGTAATATATATTAGGAACTTACAGACATCGAGTCCTTAAAAACGCCGCCCACCTTGCGCGTACGGGGACCAATGATTGATGATAGTTCGCGAAGCTCTGTAAAAATGACATGAATCGAATGGGATCTGTATTTGAAATACTTGCGCATGCGTGTGTGCGGTGCGTTCGAGTAATTGCATGATCGGGTTCGCTTACCACTATCGCTGCCTTGGACTGGCGTCATGGCTGCAGCTGGCGATGCACCGGTCTCCGATTCCTGTGTAACAAGTAACGTATAAGTTGATGATTTCTCGCTGTGGTCTTCGGTACTGAGAAAACTCTAACAGGTTGCACTTTTCGACGCAAAACTGATGAAATAGGTCTCAAAACGCCTCTTTCAAGAACCTACTATCGTTTCAATCAAAAACATATAATTTTACATTTTTTGAGCATTTTCAAATGTACATCCCTAACAACACACGAATTGAGGCCTACACGCCAATTCCACTCGACATTATCGTGCAGTAACACCGTTTGGGGTAACGCATTCTTCTTAAGCAAGGTCAACCGGGCGCTCGTCATAGTGTTTTCAAGGAAAACGGAGTAAATTTTACTAAGTTTTAGTTTTTGGCCACTAGAACAACCATCCGAGTTAAGAACAGTTTTTATTTTCAAAGGCAACTCTCGAGAGTGATATATTAAAATTTTGCATACAACTAACAAATAATAAAACAATAACCGGAAAGTCCCAGGCTTATGCTGTTCCGGTGTAGAATCCAGGGGCTAAGTTTTCAAGAGGATCGAAATCAAACGCGAAGCTTTCAGAAAACGAGGGAAGGTTGCGGCGGAATCTAAGTCCAAGCATGTTTTATAAAAGGGTCAAAACGAAAACTCACCGGCGCATAGGACTACCCTGCCTTCGTCCGATTGAAAAAAAAAACATGTGCGTCTCGGGACGCTCGACAGAAGTGATAACTCAAACTAATCTAAGTGGATCTATTTAATATTGAAATTGTTTAACTTGAGAAAAGCTTAGGTTATTACTTAAATTTTATGTATATTAATATGATAATGTAAGGAAAGGTTATTAAAAAATAAAATCAAAAATAATTTAAAAATAACTGGAATAATAAAATTTAAATTACATTTGTTCCAAAAACGGTTTCAAATTTATATTAAATTAAATTACTCCCTAATGTAGTTAGTTTAGTAGTTATTCAGTATTTAGGTATATTGTATGTAGAGTAGTGTATATTAAAAACTTACGGACTTCGAGTCTTGTACCACGCGGCGTGTACGGCGGCCAGTTACTTCAGAACGTGTCCGTGGCTCTGTAAAAGTATACAAATCCAATGAGACGTGTATGCCAATAATCTATTAATTTCGTTGCCAAAACATCATTTTGTATACATAAATAGGAATTGTTGGTACCACATATGAAACGTACTCCACGAGAGAATTATAATAAGAATGACTGTCTAAACTTGTAAAAAGGAAAATATTTTAACAGGAACCTCATATATGTCAGTTGTTGTTATGGAGTTGTGTTTTCTAAAGTATATTGTAGAAGTTTTTGTCAAATATAAATGTATTGTCAAATATAAATTTATTGTTGTTTATCTTATGTAAAAGTGAACGATAGTGTGTAGAGGTTATAGTTTGGGTTAAAGTGAAGGATAAGGTGGGTTTACATGAGTAAAGTGATAAGAAAAAAATTAACAGTGTTTAAAAGTATTGTATTTCTCGTGTACATAATAAAAGTGAAAAAAGACTTAATATTTCAACTATAAAAATTCAATCCCTATTAACTCATTTTAAAATTTACGAATCTTAATTTTGGTGTATTTTTAAAGCTTTTTTAAAGCAGTTTCAAGTTGAAATTTTTACTAAAATAATTTTGTATTACCTACTAAATGGAATCATTATCTAATCTTGTGACTTTTCTGCAACGCCGGGTGTTTGCAACGCCAGTGGCATCGTGAACACGCTGCTGTCCCTTATGGGTACAGGAACTTGGGTCACTAATGCCGGAACACAACACAAGGTTATTATGGTGGCATACTTAAGACCAAAGGTGATCGCCATCCAGGTGGGCTTGAGGCCCTACCACGTAGCTAGGGTGGGTTGTTTGGTCGCCCTTTCGCCGATTATTAAAATACCCTCTTGCACTGTTTTCATCGTCGCCATAATAACTTTGTATTATGTTTCTGTATTATAGTTCTCTTGTAGAAAAACAGCGTTTTTGCGGTGCCTCTAGCATCGCAAACATCCGTAGGCAACGGTAACTGTTTACTATTGAGTGGACAGTAAGCCTGTCTGGTGTTTCTGAGCAATAAAAAAATGTATCTCTATAATAATAATAATTCTTCTCTTACCCTGACTGACTGACGCCGCAGCCGCAGCCGTCATTGCACCAGCCTCCGCTTGCTGTGTAACAAGAAACAAAGATATAGTATGTTATGAAAATATTTTATTATTATTTTCGGACTGAGTCTGCCCATCACCCGACGACACTCGCTTAGATATACACTTGATATAATATGCCATTGAGATATAACTCAAATAATGTGCAATATATTGTACAATCGAGATTCTTTATCATATCATATTCATATCTAGTTTAGTAGGTAATCAGTATTATATATTGTATGTAGAGTAGTGTATATTAAAAACTTACGGACTTCGAGTCTTGTACCACGCGGCGTGTACGGCGGCCAGTTACTTCAGAACGTGTCCGTGGCTCTGTAAAAGTATACAAATCCAATGAGACGTGTATGCCAATAATCTATTAATTTCGTTGCCAAAACATCATTTTGTATACATAAATAGGAATTGTTGGTACCACATATGAAACGTACTCCACGAGAGAATTATAATAAGAATGACTGTCTAAACTTGTAAAAAGAAAAAGTTTTTAACAGGAACCTCATATATGTCAGTTGTTGTTATGGAGTTGTGTTTTCTAAAGTATATTGGAAAAGTTTTTGTCAAATATAAATGTATTGTCAAATATAAATTTATTGTTGCTTATCTTATGTAAAAGTGAACGACAGTGTGTAGAGGTTATAGTTTGGGTTAAAGTGAAGGATAAGGTTGGTTTACATGAGTAAAGTGATAAGAAAAAAATTAACAGTGTTTAAAAGTATTGTATTTCTCGTGTACATAATAAAAGTGAAAAAAGACTTAAAATATTTCAACTATAAAAATTCAATCCATATTAACTCATTTTAAAATTTACGAATCTTAATTTTGGTGTATTTTTAAAGCTTTTTTTAAGCAGTTTCAAGTTGAAATTTTACTAAAATAATTGTGTATTACCTACTAAATGGAATCATTATCTAATCTTGTGACTTTTTTTTAATCCCGTAAGACAGCAGACAGGCTGACGGCCCGCTTAAAATTTAGCAGTTACCGTCGCTTACGGGTGTTTGCAACGCCAGTGGCATCGCGAACACGCTGCTGTCCCTTATGGGTACAGGAACTTGGGTCACTAATGCCGGAACACAACACAAGGTTATTATGGCGGCATACTTAAGACCAAAGGTGATCGCCATCCAGATGGGCTTGAGGCCCTACCACGTAGCTAGGGTGGGTTGTTTTGTCGCCCTTTCGCCGATTATCTGTAATACCCTCTTGCACTGTTTTCATCGTCGCCATAATAACTTTGTATTGTGTTTCTGTATTATAGGGCCGTTCCAGTTCTCCTGTAGAACAACAGCGTTTTCGCGGTGCCTCTAGCGTCGCAAACATCCGTAGGCAACGGTAACTGTTTACTATTGAGTGGACCGTAAGCCTGTCTGGTGTTTCTGAGCAATAAAAAATGTATCTCTATAATAGTAATAATTCTTCTCTTACCCTGACTGACTGACGCCGCAGCCGCAGCCGTCATTGCACCAGCCTCCGGTTGCTGTGTAACAAGAAACAAAGATATAGTATGTTATGAAAATATTTTATTATTATTTTCGGACTGAGTCTGCCCATCACCCGACGACACTCGCTTAGATATACACTTGATATAATATGCCATTGAGATATAACTCAAATAATGTGCAATATATTGTACAATCGAGATTCTTTATCATATCATATTCATATCTAGTTTAGTAGTTAATCAGTATTATATATTGTATGTAGAGTAGTGTATATTAAAAACTTACGGACTTCGAGTCTTGTACCACGCGGCGTGTACGGCGGCCAGTTACTTCAGAACGTGTCCGTGGCTCTGTAAAAGTATACAAATCCAATGAGACGTGTATGCCAATAATCTATTAATTTCGTTGCCAAAACATCATTTTGTATACATAAATAGGAATTGTTGGTACCACATATGAAACGTACTCCACGAGAGAATTATAATAAGAATGACTGTCTAAACTTGTAAAAAGAAAAAGTTTTTAACAGGAACCTCATATATGTCAGTTGTTGTTATGGAGTTGTGAATTAGTGTAGATTCGTATAAGTTAACAAAAGTTAGAAATAAAAGTTAAAAGTAGCGCAAAGATATGATGCTGAATCACGGGATTTTAAAGTATATTGTAGAAGTTTTTGTCAAATATAAATGTATTGTCAAATATAAATTTATTGTTGCTTATCTTATGTAAAAGTGAACGATAGTGTGTAGAGGTTATAGTTTGGGTTAAAGTGAAGGATAAGGTGGGTTTACATGAGTAAAGTGATAAGAAAAAAATTAACAGTGTTTAAAAGTATTGTATTTCTCGTGTACATAATAAAAGTGAAAAAAGACTTAAAATATTTCAACTATAAAAATTCAATCCCTATTAACTCATTTTCAAATTTACGAATCTTAATTTTGGTGTATTTTTAAAGCTTTTTTAAAGCAGTTTCAAGTTGAAATTTTACTACAATAATTGTGTATTACCTACTAAATGGAATCATTATCTAATCTTGTGACTTTTCTGCAACGCCGGGTGTTTGCAACGCCAGTGGCATCGTCAACACGCTGCTGTCCCTTATGGGTACAGGAACTTGGGTCACTAATGCCGGAACACAACACAAGGTTATTATGGTGGCATACTTAAGACCAAAGGTGATCGCCATCCAGATGGGCTTGAGGCCCTATACCACGTAGCTAGGGTGGGTTGTTTGGTCGCCCTTTCGCCGATTATTAAAATACCCTCTTGCACTGTTTTCATCGTCGCCATAATAACTTTGTATTATGTTTCTGTATTATAGTTCTCTTGTAGAACAACAGCGTTTTTGCGGTGCCTCTAGCATCGCAAACATCCGTAGGCAACGGTAACTGTTTACTATTGAGTGGACAGTAAGCCTGTCTGGTGTTTCTGAGCAATAAAAAAATGTATCTCTATAATAATAATAATTCTTCTCTTACCCTGACTGACTGACGCCGCAGCCGCAGCCGTCATTGCACCAGCCTCCGCTTGCTGTGTAACAAGAAACAAAGATATAGTATGTTATGAAAATATTTTATTATTATTTTCGGACTGAGTCTGGCCATCACAAGACGACACTCGCTTAGATATACACTTGATATAATATGCCATTGAGATATAACTCAAATAATGTGCAATATATTGTACAATCGAGATTCTTTATCATATCATATTCATATCTAGTTTAGTAGTTAATCAGTATTATATATTGTATGTAGAGTAGTGTATATTAAAAACTTACGGACTTCGAGTCTTGTACCACGCGGCGTGTACGGCGGCCAGTTACTTCAGAACGTGTCCGTGGCTCTGTAAAAGTATACAAATCCAATGAGACGTGTATGCCAATAATCTATTAATTTCGTTGCCAAAACATCATTTTGTATACATAAATAGGAATTGTTGGTACCACATATGAAACGTACTCCACGAGAGAATTATAATAAGAATGACTGTCTAAACTTGTAAAAAGAAAAAGTTTTTAACAGGAACCTCATATATGTCAGTTGTTGTTATGGAGTTGTGAATTAGTGTAGATTCGTATAAGTTAACAAAAGTTAGAAATAAAAGTTAAAAGTAGCGCAAAGATATGATGCTGAATCACGGGATTTTAAAGTATATTGTAGAAGTTTTTGTCAAATATAAATGTATTGTCAAATATAAATTTATTGTTGCTTTTCTTATGTAAAAGTGAACGATAGTGTGTAGAGGTTATAATGGTTTGGGTTAAAGTGAAGAATAAGGTGGGTTTACGTGAGTAAAGTGATAAGAAAAAAATTACCCGGTTTTTAAAAGTATTGTACTTATCGTGTACATAATAAAAGTGAAAAAAGACTAAAATATTTCAACTATAAAAATTCAATCCCTATTAACTCATTTTAAAATTTACGAATCTTAATTTTGGTGTATTTTTAAAGTTTTTTTAAAGCAGTTTCAAGTTGAAATTTTACTAAAATAATTTTGTATTACCTACTAAATGGAATCATTATCTAATCTTGTGACTTTTTTTAATCCCGTAGGACAGCAGACAGGCTGACGGCCCGCTTAGAATTTAGCAGTTACCGTCGCCTACGGGTGTTTGCAACGCCAGTGGCATCGCGAACACGCTGCTGTCCCTTATGGGTACAGGAACTTGGGTCACTCATGCCGGAACACAACACAAGGTTATTATGGCGGCATACTTAAGACCAAAGGTGATCGCCATCCAGATGGGCTTGAGGCCCTACCACGTAGCTAGGGTGGGTTGTTTTGTCGCCCTTTCGCCGATTATCTGTAATACCCTCTTGCACTGTTTTCATCGTCGCCATAATAACTTTGTATTGTGTTTCTGTATTATAGGGCCGTTCCAGTTCTCCTGTAGAACAACAGCGTTTTCGCGGTGCCACTGGCGTCGCAAACATCCGTAGGCAACGGTAACTGTTTACTATTGAGTGGACAGTAAGCCTGTCTGGTGTTTCTGAGCAATAAAAAAATGTATCTCTATAATAATAACAATTCTTCTCTTACCCCTATATTTGACAGACGCCGCAGCCGCAGCCGTCATTGCACCAGCCTCCGATTGCTGTATAACAAGAAACAAAGATATAGTATGTTATGAAAATATTTTATTATTATTTTCGGACTGAGTCTGGCCATCACAAGACGACACTCGCTTAGATATACACTTGATATAATATGCCACTGAGATATAACTCAAATAATGTGCAATATATTGTACAATCGAGATTCTTTATCATATCATATTCATATCTAGTTTAGTAGTTAATCAGTATTATATATTGTATGTAGAGTAGTGTATATTAAAAACTTACGGACTTCGAGTCTTGTACCACGCGGCGTGTACGGCGGCCAGTTACTTCAGAACGTGTCCGTGGCTCTGTAAAAGTATACAAATCCAATGAGACGTGTATGCCAATAATCTATTAATTTCGTTGCCAAAACATCATTTTGTATACATAAATAGGAATTGTTGGTACCACATATGAAACGTACTCCACGAGAGAATTATAATAAGAATGACTGTCTAAACTTGTAAAAAGAAAAAGTTTTTAACAGGAACCTCATATATGTCAGTTGTTGTTATGGAGTTGTGAATTAGTGTAGATTCGTATAAGTTAACAAAAGTTAGAAATAAAAGTTAAAAGTAGCGCAAAGATATGATGCTGAATCACGGGATTTTAAAGTATATTGTAGAAGTTTTTGTCAAATATAAATGTATTGTCAAATATAAATTTATTGTTGCTTATCTTATGTAAAAGTGAACGATAGTGTGTAGAGGTTATAATAGTTTGGGTTAAAGTGAAGGATAAGGTGGGTTTACGTGAGTAAAGTGATAAGAAAAAAATTAACAGTGTTTAAAAGTATTGTACTTATCGTGTACATAATAAAAGTGAAAAAAGACTTAAAATATTTCAACTATAAAAATTCCATCCCTATTAACTCATTTTAAAATTTACGAATCTTAATTTTGGTGTATTTTTAAAGTTTTTTAAAGTAGTTTCAAGTTGAAATTTTACTAAAATAATTTTGTATTACCTACTAAATGGAATCATTATCTAATCTTGTGACTTTTTTTAATCCCGTAGGACAGCAGACAGGCTGACGGCCCGCTTAGAATTTAGCAGTTACCGTCGCCTACAGGTGTTTGCAACGCCAGTGGCATCGCGAACACGCTGCTGTCCCTTATGGGTACAGGAACTTGGGTCACTCATGCCGGAACACAACACAAGGTTATTATGGCGGCATACTTAAGACCAAAGGTGATCGCCATCCAGATGGGCTTGAGGCCCTACCACGTAGCTAGGGTGGGTTGTTTTGTCGCCCTTTCGCCGATTATCTGTAATACCCTCTTGCACTGTTTTCATGTAATATTGAAAACAATTTTCAAACCGTTCCTCAAGCCTTTCCATATCGTGATGACCGACTGCTCTAAGCCTTGGTAGGATAAAAGAGAAATGGGAACGGAGGAAATTAATTTTTAATGACATTAGGCAAGCCATCAATTTCTGCGCTAAGAACGTTGAATTGTTCGCTAAGCTTTATCCGTGCAGGGGTGGAGAAAGAATACTGACCTCTGCGGCGGGGTCGGTCTGTCGTAAGATGCGACAAAACCAAGCAAGCCCATCTGGATGGCAAACACCCTTGGTCTGTAAGTACGCCGCCATAATAACTTTGTATTGTGTTTCTGTATTATAGGGCCGTTCCAGTTCTGCTGTAGAACAACAGCGTTTTCGCGGTGCCTCTAGCGTCGCAAACATCCGTAGGCAACGGTAACTGTTTACTATTGAGTGGACCGTAAGCCTGTCTGGTGTTTCTAAACAATAAAAAAATGTATCTCTATAATAATAATAATTCTTCTCTTACTTTTGACTGACGCCGCAGCCGCAGCCGTCACCGCACGAGCCTCCGATTGCTGTGTAACAAGAAACAAAGATATAGTATGTTATGAAAATATTTTATTATTATTTTCGGACTGAGTCTGCCCATCACAAGACGACACTCGCTTAGATGTACACTTGATATAACATATTATATCAAGTGTACATCTGGCAATGGCATACCATTGAGATATCACTCAAATTATGTGCAATATATTGTAACGGCACAGTAACAACTTCAATCCGTTTAAACTTGTTTCTTCCGGGGTTCGATACGTTGCATCAAACATTTACTCTTAACTCGTTTGAAAGATATGGCTCTGTCAGTCATACGACATTGCATTTCTATTTGGGATGGTTCTCGTGTAATCCATCTCATTCAATTTGAAAGGGCACTCGGATGTATTTTAAAATGTCTTTGAGGTATTTGAGCTCTTTAGTTTTATAACTATTCAATTATTTAATGAGTATAAATTATATTCTGCTAGACAAATATACAAATCTAGCTACTACCTGTTGGTTCAGGTTGGAGGTGGTGGGGTTTGGGCCTTGGGTTTTCGTCCCGGCCTCAATATCCTCTAAAAGAAATCTTGGCCTCTTTGAGCTATATTCAAATATGACGCGTTGCGTATAGTTTTTGTTGTAACGATAGGTACGAATGCACTTTTGGCGTCACGTGACAAGCGCTGTATTAAAAAGACAAATAAGAGCAAAATTATTGTTTTTTAGTTTTAATATGGGGGAGGGGGGATCATTTCATATACTACGGATGGTCACCGAGGGGAGGATAGGAATAAGAAATTTTCAAAAATAGTTCACGTGCCATGGGTTGCAGCACCAAACTTAGTACACGTAAAATAAACAACATATTACGTATACTTTAATTAAATGCCTTAGAATGTGAAAGAAAGTGCATGCATACACCCTTAGAATAAGAACGAACAGAAATAAGTCTTAGACGCGAAATTGGTGCTTTATAATGCATCGATCGGAAGCGAGTCCCCAAGATAAAGGTTAACCTAGTTTGGGGACTAATAACTTGATTAATTAGGATTTATAATAAATACATTTATTAGCAAACAATGAGACACTTACTGTCCTGTCCTGTCGCGACGAGCTGGCTTGCGGCTGGTGGTTCCGTTCCAGTTTCCGTCCTATACGGAAGTCAACAAGTGCAAATGTTAGTAGTGCAGGGTAATAAGTAATACTATGAATACAAAATAAAGATAACACAATAACTGAAGTTCATAGTTAAATATTTAGTTATTTCTTGGAAGCGGCTTTACGAGGTTTTGATGGAACTGGGATTTCTCTTGTGGGTTGAGGATCAGCCCTGGAGACCAGAATTATCCAAGTCAGCAAGGTGATTGATAAGTTGGCGTTTGTTTCCAGAGCCTAACACATATATTTGACCATTGTGAGTCCAGCATTTGGAAATACCGAAGCGTTGCCTGGTTTGCATATATATTCTCGGTCTGTTCTTCGTTCGTCTGAACTCCGAAAGTGTAAGTCCCTTGTACTCTTACCCGTACCCTTGAACTTCGTTTTGGCCATCCAAATCTTATTTTTGACCGTAATATCTACCAGTTTGAAGAGAATGGGCCTAGGCTTTCCCGTGGGAGTTGGAGCCTTCCCTGTTCGATGGCAGCGGTTTATGAGTTCTGGTTCTTAACTTAGTTGTGGTAAATTTTGAAACTGTTTTGCTTGTTGTTGTGTGTGGTCAGCGGATTGTTGAAGAAGCTCAATTTGCTGTTGCAGCACTTTTAGTGTGTTAAGGGTGAAAAGCTTAAAATCTTCAAAATATGCTGCTTTGTGATGCTCTCTTTCGAAAATGTCCATGCGATCTTTAAACATAGTGCTGATTAAAGAGATGGTCTCTTGCAGAGCCTCCATTTTGTATTTACAGTTATGACTGGTGTACTACGAATAGTATATTGTTAAAGGATATGCACGGATTTTTGGAGATCACTGACACTGGTGTGTTATTTATACATATGTAAATACTCACATAATAACACATATTTATAAATAATTTCCTATTTAAATGTAATTTCAAAATAAAGAGCTCTTAACAACATGTGACTTATTATTCACCTAACCTCATTGCAACATCTAAATCTTAATCTAATAAGTAAACAAAAATCACTAAGAGAATACGTCATAAGAATAAGTACGTACTAGTGGCCAGCCGTCTTTCCTGAATACAGGCCTCCTCGCGGGCTTTCAAAGCCGCTGCTGCACTCCGCGTCTGAAATGAAGAGGCAAACCCTCATTGCGGCTAACTCCACTTACTCTCCCGAATCAAATAACGGATAGCATGAAAACGAGTCTATGCCACTTAAAAGCACGGAAGACATTGTCAATTCTCTATTATATTACTCGTATAGTATCATATTATGGTGTTTTTGTTGTACATAAATTCAAATTATACGAGTAGTAACATCTGTAATAATTGCTTATTTGCAGAATCACATATCTTACTCTATGTCTAAAGAACATTTCATCACCATTAAATCCCGGTGGTAAGCTTAGTGGTATCATGCTCGAAGGACAATCTAGGCCTCATGGGTTTGAATCCCACGACGACAGAGCGTGTCGTCGTGGGATTCAAGTCGTGGGGGCGAGAATAAGTGCCTAAGCAGAAGCATGCTTAGGCACTTATTCTCGCCCGAGCACACGAAGTTCATATAATGCAGTATGTATACTGTAAAAATTGACACGCCGCCATGTGGCGTATACTTGTGTTATGGGTAATCACAATGAACTTTTGTAAATAAATACAAAGGATAAGTAAGGACGGGAATCGGACCAGTAACTTCCGCACGGGCGCCGACATGTATAAGCCGGTACGCCACGGAGGTCGTCGAAAGACCGTAACATAGTTGCCACGTAGCGAAGGCAAAGGAAAACATCGTTAGCAAACTTGCATACCGAGGTCACCGGTATGTGTAGCCCGCCAATCCGCCCAATAAAAGCGCGGCGGATCTGCTGTCTCTGCCCTCTAACGTGAGGTTCAAGCCCAACAGTGGGACACATGGACTTTTTTTGTTTTAGTTTCAATTTAAGTATAACAGTTAGTTTCAATTCATGACATTCACCGCTGTAATATAACGTTGAATTATTTTTATCTGAACTAAGCAGTGTGTTTTCCGTTCGTCCTATTAGGCTAGTCAACAAGTTCAGAAACGTGTTATTCTTGATAAAGCTCCTAAAAATAAGTGCCATAGCTCATTCCATTCGGAATAAAATCTAGGAGAATTTATCACGAGGATGTATTAGTAGACAAAATATTGCAAATGATTTTATGATCGTAATCGTATCTCCTATAGTTTTTGAGTCAAACTAATTTGTTGCTTGACACAACAAGTGTCCGGTTGAACTTCGGTCTTGTGTTATTACGAGGGTGGTCTGAAAAGATTCCGACCTCAACATGAAGATAGTAGCACTCGGAAATAAAAGCTGGTGGAGTTCGTTGTTCATCTGTTGACAGTTACTCACCAAAGATTCAGCCATTTTGGATGCGCAGTTATTATGTAATAGTCGTTTGTGTGAGTTGATGTGAGTGTTTTTATGAAAATGGACTAAATCGAGTATCGAGCTGTCATTAAATGTTTGTTTTTGAAAGGCAATACGCCTACGCAAATGAAAGATGAGTTGGATTCTATGTATGGGGACTCTGCATCATCCATACCACATCATACCACAGTGAAATTTTGGGCAGCTGAATTTAAACGTCCAAAAACTGCAACTACCCACGAAAAAATCGCCAAGTTCACCAAACAGTGCTAGATGACCGCCGAATTAAAGTAAGAGAGATAGTAGAGAACATGTCAAAAGAACGTGTTCAGTCAGATATTAAATCAACATTTAGACACGAGAAAACTGTCCGCGCGTTGGGTGCCGCGTTTCCTCACATTTAACCAAAAACGTGTTCGAATGAACATTCCCAACGCTCTGTTGGCGCAGTTTAGGCGCAATAAATCCGAGTTTTGGCGCCGAATAATTACTGTAGATAAAACTTGGATACACCGTTATACGTCTGAAACAAAAATACAGTCCAAACAGTGGACTGCAAGGGTGGAACCAGCTTCAAAAAAAGCAATAGCTATTTTTTCAGCTGGGAAAGTGATGGCGACTGTTTTTTGGGATAGTCATAGTCATGGAGTTATTTTAATCGATTATCTTCAAAAAGGAAAAACCATTACAAGAGCATACTACGCATCATTACTTGACAAGCTGAAGGCAGAACTTGCGGCAAAACGGCCACATTTGCAGAAAAATAAAATCATGTTTCACCAAGACAATGCACCGTCTTACACCTCAGCGGTTACCATGGCGAAAGTCCACGAATTACTTGACCATCCATTTTACACACCAGATCTAGCCCCAAATGACATCTTTTTGTTTCCTCATCCAAAAGTTGCGCTCAGAAGACAGTGATATTCATCAAATGAAGAGGCAATCACCTTCGTAAACATTTATTTTGCAGAAAAAAAGCCGAGTACTATTTGGACGGGTTACAGAGATGGGAGCATCGCTGGGAGAAGCGTATAATAGTTACGCGGAGACTATGATGAAAATAAAAAAACTATGCTGAAAAAATATCTTGTATCTTTTCAGACTACCCTCGTATAAGTAAAAGTGTTATAACAAATGGATTTATTTTTATCGCTTTGATGTAGATGCCTGTTCTTGTAATTTCTTAGCTCTTGAAAAAAAATGTTGTGATTTAAAAATTATTTATAACATTTTTTTAAGTTAAGAAAATATTAATGTAAAAAAATAATATGTCACAAAGAAATGCTAATTACGAAGAAAATAATTCATTAACTAATTATTTGAAAGGCTAAATATGAAAAAACAGACAAACAAATATAGAATTTTTTTAAATCATTATTTTACTAATACAACAATATGGTAAAACAATTATAATACAAACGATGTAAAAACAAATGATGTAAATTGTTTTCCAATGTTATTTAATGTCATTTGTTACATGCAAAAACATGCAATAATGTTACTTCTGTGAAAATTAATTCTCCAACATTTACTAGACTTTTTCGTTTTTGTTCACTTACAAAAATCAATATAAAACAAAATGATAAATTTTAATAAACTTTTATCAAATAATATTTTTACGTATGTATATAAAATAAAAAAGGATTCACAGCACAAAAAATGTCGTTATTATTTAAAAAAGAATTTGGAAAAAAATTATTAATCAAAAGTGCCTTTTGAAAAAATTTACCAATAATTTTTTCTATAGTGATTTGATCCTTCAAGTATCCAATTTAAAAATTGGAATATTTTTAAATAATATGCTAAATAAAAAAAAAGATAAAAATTTTGCAATCACAAATAATATTAATACAAAAATAAATGAACTGTGCAACACTTACGAGGACTCCTTTTGTCACACTTTTGGCACTTTCCCTCGACATAATAACATTAAAAATATACTACTAAGAAACTAATGAAAAAAAAGCTGCAATGATAGTGTTCTTAGTATGAAACACCAACGATGACTGTAAGTGAGTACTGAATACCCTCTCTTTACTATTAATATAGTGATAGGATAGTGCCAGATTTATTCGATTCCTCAGACTGCTAAATCCCAAACTGATGGTTTGGGTTGAATCGAATTCTTAAAATTAATGTAAACACATTCTACCATCGTACTAAGTGTACAATTAGAATACTTTTAATAGCAATAATACTTACATTAACTTAATTTAAAATAATAGTAACAAGGAAATAGTTACATAAACACATGGGTTCACGCTTTTAATCGTTTCAGATATGTTTCGGTTAGGAATACTGCCTTTTGTACTGGCCCTTGTGAAACCAATGTTTAGTTAACCTTCAGTCGGTTTATTGGTACGGAAGAAAAACATAACTTGGTTACTGATGTATTTACTTTTTATTTTTTTATTTTTTATCTCTATTTTTACCTGTAAGATTTTGTTTCATAATTTTGTGGTTTTGTCATTTCAACGATATATTTAGTCAATTGGTCGAGCTCACAATTTAACAAGCCTGGTGCCTACCAGTTGTCGACTGAATAGCAGCATAGCCTTATGATGCTATTCATCTAACATTGGACATAACTTGTACTATCTTCCTCATTCTGGTTTTGCACCTGTTTTATTCTGGTATTTTAGGCTGACTGCGCTTGTGTCGACGTCTAATATGTTCAGTCTAATATGTACTTTTATGTAGTGATTTTAGTACAATTATTAAAAATATGTCCATTTTTCGTCCATATATCGATTAAATTAAAGTTTACGGTAACATCACTAATCTTAGTCTACATTGTCTTTGCGTTATTATTTCAGTAAAAACAGAAGGTAGGCAGTCATTAAATATTATAAAAATATTATTATTAATTATTATTATATAGTATTTATTTTATGAAGTGATCACTTTCGTTATCAGTCAGCATACTGTCTGTCAGTAATAGTAGTAGTGATAGTGTGAAGATTACAAATTATACTTGTCGACTCTGTTATGGCGTATCCGTTTGTGAGTTGTTTCACAGATCATTGTTATAGGTAATAATCACAATGAGATAGGAAATTAATATGAAAATTAAATAATTAAGTAACATAAAGCACTAAGCAATTTTAATGTATTTTATATATTTTTGTTTATTTTAGTGGTTTATTTCAAACGCTCTTAATATCAGTTTTACCCACTTTATAATGTAACTAGCAGCCCGTCCCAGCTTCGCACGGGTATTTAACAAAAAATTAAAAATTAAACCCTTCTATTTTTTTCGGTCTCGCGGAAAAACCTCTCTTGACGGGTTCCCCCGGCCCGGGGGGACCGAGGGATATAAGGGACTCCGGAAAAGATGTTCGACCATCCGACTACTCACTAAAAAAACCCCGCTGTTCTCCTATCGCCTACGCCCGGGCCCACGGATATATGGCCTGCCGATCTCGTGGCCCGGGCCGGTGCCGGCCCACGCTTTGTCTTCAAGCAGGCCACTTCTAAAGTGCTGGCGCCAGGGGGTCAGGGTTTCGTTCCCCCGGAGCTCTCTTGTAACAACTCTAGGAGTTGAGGGGGGCTGCGGAACAGCACGCGGCCTTCTCCCTTGCGGCAATAGTGCGGGCGGCGGATCCTCCCCCGAGGCCCCTCGGCCGCTTTCTACGGCGGCCGGAGATCGTTGCCCGCCCTCCGGCGCCGACGACGCGGCCTACGTTGGCGGGAAGGGAGTGCGGTGGCGGACTTCCGCTCCCGTTCCGTCGCCTCCCTTGCAGACACTACTGCCTCGCAAAAGGAGGCGACGGCCGTCCATCCAGGATCGCCCCCGACCATGGACAGAACCAGGGCCGGGAGCGACAGGTCCGCGGCCAATTCCGGACGGGACTCGAATCCCCGTCGCGTGCTAGTCAGGCGTGGGTACGACTACCAGACGACACTCCAGAAAAAGCAGAGTCGCCTGACGTCGTAGCCGGCCCAGCAAGACCAACCGACAGCGAGGATGCAATTTCCGCCCCGGGAACACTCTCTGTGCAGGCGCAGTCGAAATAGGCATGGTTTTGACTACCAAATCAGGTCCCAGGGTCCACCCGGGACCCCAATCAGTATTCGCAAACATCCCATCGGGGACCACGCCACGAACAGAGAGCTAAGTTGGAAAGGATGTAAGAGGTAGACACAAAGAAAGGTAGGACTCTGTTGCCTCGAACGGAGAGGGGAGTGAAGCGACGGATGCTCGGGCACCTTGGGTACGCACACCCATGCACTCCTCGGACAGAGGAGCGCCCCTGAGGGCAAACCCTTCTATTTGCGTCAGGTTACTAAAAAAATTAAATTATAAAGAAAGTTTGAATATTATTATTTCTATGAGCTTTTATTTTAATGATTTTTTTTGCTATTACTTTTTATTTATTTTTCGTTATTTTTTAATAAGTATTCTAATTTTTGTAAAAACCCCAGTGACGCACGCCTACATTGCATAAGGTGCTGCCTAGCTAGCCGAACAGGGTGAGCGGCTACCACGCAACATTTTTCTAATACTTACATTTTTAAACTCGTGATATCTTTCGAATGGAATATCCGAATTGAATAATTCAAAAAGTTATGTTAAGGTATTGAAACAGTTTTGAATATGAAGTAATTTATTTTGATAAGGATTAATACCAAGATCCAAATAAAGAGCATTTTCTAGGGGCGGCATTTCAATTAAATTTTTAAAATAAAAGAACACTTATTGTGGCATAACTATAATAGTTAGACATATGCTGTCGCGACACTTTTTGTAAATACTGATGTATTCTACAAAGTTGTAGTACATTATTTTATTCTATCATCAATAGTTTTCGCAACGCACGCGATTTAAATAATATTTTAGGTAATTTTTTTACACTTTGGGTTACATTATTGGAGTTTTAGTAAGGATCCCTAATTTTTTTCAAAATATAATATAGCCTATGTCACCCGGGGATAGTGTAGCTTCCCAACAATGAAAGAATTTTTTAAATTGGGTCAGTAGTTTCGGAGCCTATTCAAAGCAAACAAACAAACAAACAAACAATCAAATCTTTCCTCTTTATAATAGTAGTATAGATATATTATCATTTAGTTGGACGTAAAACGGTAATTTTGGTATAACTATAACAAGATAAATGATCATTAACTTTTTCAAGTGATATAATAATTTTATTGTGGATATCAACAATATATTCATGTCACAAAAATTCTTTAAAAGGTTCAATTGTTTAAGAGGACTCAAAATGTAAGATGGTATTTACATCGACATCATCTTAACGTTGAACATCGCTTGCAGCCCAAACTCTCGCTTCAGCGCCCGGGGTCCGATTTCCGACTTTTTCTTCTCCACTTCGCACGATCTTCGGTATCTCTGTTGGTCAGTCCATTGTGGCACGTATATCAATCCTTACAACGTCAAGACATCACTTTTTGGGTCTAACCCTCCTGCCGGGGCCAGGCGGAGGTGGCATGGCCAGACATTTGTTCCTCACATAAGTGACCGGTTGCCGTAAAACGTGGCCATACCAGCGAAGGCGACGCTCCTACAATTTATCCGCAATATCACGGACATGAAGGCTGTCGCAGATACAAGAGTTCCTAACATAGTCCTTCCACGTTATTACACTCATCTACTGCAGCGTATTCATCTCCGTGACTCGCAGTGCCTGCTTGTGTCGCCTCAGCACCGGCCACGCTTCACATCTTTATAAAAAGACAGGCCTAATGATGGTCTTATAGACCTATCCCTTCAATTTAATCGGTATTTTGGGGTCACAAATGACAACAGTCACCTCACGCCATTTAGCCCACGCGGCAGCAATGCATGCCTTAACGTCGCAATCAATGTTACCAGACGCGTGAAATACAGATTTCAAGTATTTCATCTGTTCCATGCGTTTGACTGTATCGCCGCCTATACGCACGAATGTGGGATCTGTGGACTTGCAGGCCAAGTCTTCCGGTCTGAAGCTCAACGTGGTGGTCTTCACCACATTGAGCTTCAGACCGCCGTTCTTAAGCGATTCCTTCCACGCCTTCACACGTCCCACCAACCTACCCCTGTCCGAATCTGCCAGCGCGATATCATCAGCATACATGAGCAACCACGGGAACTGGTTATGTGATTTTCTGATGCTATCTGACAGTACGTCTTATTAGACGTACGTAGTCCGTTTCTGTTCAGCGTGGTATTCCACGCTGAACAGAAACGGACTAAGGACCGATCCTTGGTGTACTCCCACAGTGATGGGGAATGATTTTGTGTCGCCAACAGCGGTCCGAACTTTTATACGGCTGTGTAGCATGGGCGGTGTTAGAGCGACACAATCAAGAACTGCGTATCACGGAGATGAATATGCTGCGGTGAATCTGTGAAGTGACGCGGAAGGACAGCTTTAGAAACACCCGCATTTGCGGCAGTCTTTATGTCCGTGACATTGCGGATAAATTGCAGGAGTGTCGGCTCCGTTGGTACGGCCATGTTTTACGACAACTGGATGATTACGTGGGAAACAAATGTCTGGCTATGCCACCCCCGCCTGGCCCCGATAGGAGGGGTAGACCCAAAAAGTGCTGGCTTGACGTCATAAAGGGTGTATGCGTGCCAATGGGCTCACTACCAGGGATGCTGAAGACCATGCAAAGTGGAGTAGAAAGAGTCGGAAAGCGGACTCCGGGCACCGAAACGGAAGTTTAGGTTGCAACCGGGATACTACGCTTAGATAATAATGATGATGATGATGAACAGCGGTCCGAACCACGGAGTCGGAATCACGGTACATGTTTCGGATGATGTCAATAGGCCTCTGGAACCCTTTTGGATCGCAATGCCCACCGGATTATCGCGCGAGAAATACAGTTGAAGGCCTTCTACAAGTCAAGAAATAGGCAATGCAGAGGCGTATTCTTCGTTCTGTATTTCTCCGCGACAGTCTTTACGACAAAAACAGGATCCATTGTTCCATGACCAGGGCGAAACCCATATTGACATTCCAAAACAATACACTCCTGTCGAATCCGAGAGTCGATAACCCTTCCGAACAGCTTCATCGTAAGATAGTATTTAAATAATTAAAATTAATTTCGGTCGGTAGTTTTATTTGTCGTCTCAATCAATCATGTTCATCTACCCTTGTGCAGGGGAGGTTGGAATGTCGAGGTAAACCTCTGTACCCTGCCAGGGTCAAATCGGGGAGCAACTACCTCCCGGTTACGTGGAGTGGGTCGTCGAAGTACTCACACCTATGCGAGTGGCAGGGCATCATGTTGAGCTGCCTTGTCGTCTACGAATAGTCAAATACTCATACACTTAAACATTGAATCAATGTCACGCGAATTTTGACAGACATAATTAATTTTACAGTATTTGGACATTGGAGAGGACACGAAGGTACCTGACGACTTCACTTGTAACGAATTGCAGTTTAAAAAATGATGGAGACTCTTGTTAGCTGGGGAAGGGGGGTATCGCTGGCGCCGTTAGCCGGATATGCACAGCACCACTCGAGACTCAAAGGATTTTCGCAGATAATTATGATTAATTGCTAATAAATTATGAATTTTCAAAATGGCGCAATTTCCGGTCTAAGAAATGTATACCCTCATCTGATATTTATCATGATAAGAAATAAATGATAAATAATGTACACATCTACATATTTTGCGGAAATCGCGGCACCGAGCTCGATACGTTGCCGAGGGACAGATTTGTTTTAATCCTCAGACCTGTTCCTGAAAAAGACCGTTTGTTCGAACAGGATTTGAGTAGTCTAATACTTGCTGAAGCAATAGAACTTGCTCAACAAGCCGTTTGTGCTAGAACTGCCCGCTCATACATCGACGCCAGCGAATTCAAGCAGAAGCCAGTGGCGCGCGATGTTCGGCTTGCGGTCTTCGTAACCATCGGCAAGAAAAGTGTCGGTTCCTTAATTATGTTTGTCGTGTTGTGATAAAGGTCACCTTAAGAAAATGTGCTCCAAAAGGTGCTATTGAACAACGTTGCTCCACGTTGTTTACTAGCACAACAGGGCCAGTGAACACATTTGTGAGGAATGCAATATCAACAAAGAGAGGTATTTGAATTTGATGTAATTATTGATAATATGCTCTCATCTCGGACTAGTGCTCGACGGGCGATGGGACTTTGCGGCGCACTTCGAGCGCCTAGCGCCGAAGCTAGTTCGGGCGGCGGCGGGACCCTCCCCCCTGCTGACGAACGTCGGCGGGCCTGGTGCAATGTGCCACAGGCTCTTCGAGGGAACCGTGCGGTCGATGGCCCTTTATGGAGCCCCGATCTGGGCGGATCGCCTGACGGCCAAAACAAAGGCGCTGCTACGAAGGCCGCAGCGCGTCCTGGCCGCCAGGGCAATAAGGGGATACCGCACGGTGTCCCTCGAAGCGGCCTTCCTGCTGGCCGGATTCCCACCATGGGATTTCGAGGCCCGAGTCCTGGCGCTGTTGTACAAGTGGCGCCGGGACGCGGCCGAGCGTGGCTCTCGCCCCGCGCCTCGCGAAGTTGAGGTAAAGCGGGCGGAGCTGCACGACGAGGTGCTCATGGTGGAGTGGAAGGAGTGTCTCGCGCACCCCAGCGCGGGCCTCGCCACCATCGAAGCGGTGATGCTCGTCCTGGTCGAATGGTTGGAAATGCGCCACGGCGCCCTGACATTCCGCCTGACGCAAATCCTCACGGGGCACGGTTACTTCGGAAGGCACCTGTGTCGCATAGGGCGGGAGATGACGTCGGGGTGCCACCAATGTGGCGCGGGCGACAAGGATAACACGGTTGCCCACACAGTCGCCGCGTGCCCTGCGTGGCGCGAGGAGCACCGCGCCCTCGTCGCCCAAATCGGTGCGGACCTATCGCTCCCGATCCTGGTTCTGTCCATGGTCGGGGGCGATCCTGGATGGTTGGCGTCGCCTCCTTTTGCGAGGCAGTCATGTCCGCAAAGGAGGCGGTGGAGCGAGAGCGGGAGTCAACCACCACACTCCCCTCCCACCAACGCAGGCCACGTCGTCGGCGCCGGAGGGCAACTAACGACTTCCGGCCGCCGTAGAAAGCGGCCGCAGGTGGCCCCTCTGGGGAGGATCCGCCGCCCGCACTAATGCCGCGAGGGTGAGGGCCGCGTGATATTCCGCGACCCACTTCAACTCCTAGAGTTAACAGGAGAGCACCGGGGGGGACGAAACCCTGACCCCCTGGCGCCAACACTTTAGAAGGGGCCCGCCTTGAGATAAAGGGCGGGCCGGCGTCGGTCCGGGCCACGAGATCGGCAGGCCACATATCCGTGGGCCCGGGCGTGGGCGATAGGTGAACAGCGGTGATTTTAGTGGGTAGTTAGATGGCCGAACACCTTTCCCGGATTCCCACATATCCCTCGTTCCCCTCGGGCTGGGGGAACCCGTCAAGAGAGGGTCTTTCCTCAAGACCAAAAAAAAGTAACGCGTATAATCAATTTAGGCTTAAAAAGTCTCTAAGTTTAACAACTATTAACACTCAAAAGCGCCTATTTAAATATACACGTTTGGTATACTATGGTCTTGCAAATGCTCCGGCTATATTCCAACGCTCGATCGAGACGCTGAATGCTGGCATCTAGGGCGTAGTTTGTTGGTATGATGTCATTAGTCTTACGGCTTAAGGAATCACTAGGTAGGCTACATGCTGCTGGATTAAGATTACAAAATGATTAATGTTTCTTTTTTCAAGACGATGTTACATATTTAGGTTACGTCATAAATAGCAAAACTATGTAAATGTCCAAAGAAAGTACAAGCTATAATTAAGGCTTCAGTCCCGAACAATACACTCGAATTAAAAAGATTTTTAGGTATTGTTAATTTCATTCCAAACACGTGTTCGCTTTTAATTTATCTTCATGAGTAGTTACGAGAATTGACACCATGGTTATGGGAAGAATGTCATGAAATTGCCCTTCACGCTGTAAGGCGTGAATTATGCTCAAATAGTACTGACGCACTTTGACCCCGGGTCCGGCCGCTCGTGTTGACAGTGAACGCAGGGCCGTAGGGCCTCGGTGCGGGCATAGCCCATATGGCCCACTTACATAATATTTGGGGTGAAGCGTTTCCACCAATACTTATACGGGCGGTCCAAACCATTCATATTAGGAATGGACCTCAGGCCCTTGCTTTCCATATTTGGAAAGAAATATGGAATCGCGTTAACGGCCGCTTTACGCCTTTGCAGGCTATACTGCAATGTTTTCCGCTTATAATTATACCGTACAATATACAAGTAACAAACTTGTGTACATTGTTGTAATGGCGGATTATTTTTATCGTGCTCCGATTGCCGGTCGCGTTTCTTTTATTGAAGAAGAATATTTCATCATTACCCTTACCAATTTTGTTTTTGAATTACACTTAGGAATTAGTTTCTTTTAGGCAAATGCAGAAAGCCACTGCGAATGATAGGCTGTTGCAAACGGAAAATAAATATATGAGTCGCTGATGGCCGCAGAAAATTAATTGTAGTTTTTAAGACCATATTTTAAATGAAAGCTTATTTAGAAGTTATTGGAGGGTATTTGTTTCGCGGTCATTAGTTAGTGGTTCCGGAAATATTTTAGAAAAGGATGGTAGAATAACATTCAGCTCATTACGGCATAGTAAAAATAAAAAGTGCTGCGCATAGTAGACCTCGACCCGGGCGTCCCCGGCCCGGTGACCCGGCCTCGACGGCGATATCGAGGCGCAAGTGAAGGACTGTAAGGTGTACGCCGCCGTGCAAGGGGCTCCGCCACGAGTGGCTCCATCGCCTTAGCCACGACCCTCGGGGTCCAGGCATCATATCCATATTGATTATGCGAAACAGGGCTAACGGTATATCTCGTGGTCGTAGATGCTTTTAGCAAATTGTTAGAATGTGTTCAAATGAACTGTGGCCCCTCCACCAGCGTTTTAATAGATAAATCAAAACACATATTTTCAAGATTCGGCCTACCTCGTGCAATTGTTTCAGATAACGATATTGAAATTTGTTCCACAGAATTTATTTTTTTTTTGTAAAAATAACGGTATCAAATATTTGAACTCCTATTTACCACCCATCGAACAACGGTCAAGCAGAAAATTTTGTTAAAACATGTAAAAAATGATTAAATGTACTATTAATGAAATAATATTATGTCACAACGACCAATTCATTTAAAATCGTTGTAAAATATAATACAAAAAAACTAATATAGAATTTACGATTTTGTGATTTAAATGCATTATATGTTTTTTTATGTTGACCAATCTTTTTAAATTGTAGAGTACTTCTGGTTAGGGTGCTGAGACATATCTTCTGTTCGCCCATAATAACAGGTCATGAGAATTGAGAACTTGCGGCTGCAGGAGTTTTCACGTTTTTACTCCGCGTCTGCACAAAGAAAATCTTCTGTTCATTTGTAGAATTCAAAATACAAATCCGCAATGTACTTTACCGGAGAGGTGTTAAAAGCTCCAGGAGCTTTGACACGTCCCTCTTCAAAAATTATAACTCTATAAGTGATAATAACTCTGTGAGTGATATTAACTTATATTGTTTAACCTACTTACAACTATCTTAACTAACTTAAAATTAGTCAGGTAGATAAATTGCATTTTAGTCTTAGTGTTTGGAAATGTTTGCACGTTTATAAGGAAAATGAAAACGGGAAACCTTGTCGCGTTTTAAAACAGCGCCGCTGCCATCTAGTTTCGTTATAAAAAAATCATAACAGGGCGGATTAGGAAATCTGGCTGTTTATTGGTTATGTAATAGATGTGTACATTCATAATATACAACTGAATATCTCTGTAAAATCTATGTTTTTAAATACTTCATTCAGTAATTTGGAATTTGCGTTGTATGTCATTTGGTTATAATTTTACCAACATTAAATGAATACACATTTTATTCACTTACATAAACAAAATATTAGTTCTAAATTTACTAAGATATTGTTTGGACGATAATAGTTTTGGCCAGTTTAGAACTTTTATAAAGTTGATTTGGTGTTATAAAGACTAATTCGAGCTATTCATTAGGAAATTATATTCTGACAAAATACTCTACCTTGGACGTATAAAATGCTCCACATGTGTCTTTCTTTAATCTACTATGAATAAAAATATGTGCAGTCGAAGACACAACCCCATATAATATAATCGGATCACCAGGATATATTGCCTCAGAAATTATAAATTGTCATCGCGCCATTGAGATAGGAGAAGGATTGATAAGTAACGTCATATGATATGATTTTCAACGACTATCATTTCATCGCAAATCTTGAACAATCTCCTGTCGTCATCAATCTCTTACTTTTATTTCAACGGATGTGCAATTCTAGAGAAACAGTCGGCGATATCAAACAATATCTGGCATAGGAATTAACACCTTATAATATAGGCAAACTTAAGTTCATTAAAAATTTACGGATACTGCATTATTTCTCAGTGAGAAAGTCAAGCCGTCTTTGTTCACTGTCGTCGGCGATCGTTTTTCTGTCTCTTTATATGGTGGAAATAAACATAATTAATTATCTGGACAGAATGAGATATAAACGATTCGCCAAGACAGTGACCAAAGATTCATTTAACTTATCATCGCCTCCTCCAACACAAGATGCAGCCCGTTTCCAGTCTCCGAGTTTATCACCAGGTTCAGTCGTAGTTCAACAAAAACTGTAATCTTGAAGATAGGGGCTGGAGAAAGTATGAAAAAATTTGGATACCAATCCGAACTTCAAAGCTTTCAGTACCCCTCAAACTTCTAAAATTAATGTTCTGCAGATGCAAGGGAAACTGTGAAAGTTTGTGTGCTTTCCGAAAATCAGGCCTCAAATGCTCTGCAGTGTTCTTCAATTATCGTGGTGAAACCTGCAGTAACATCATGGAAATATCAAAATTAATAGAAGAAAATGAATAAAATGAACAGAAATAAGTTATAACGACCAAAAGAAAATATGTTAAAAATTTTTAAATTATTTTTATTTAAAACTTTTTATTTTCCATTTTACGCTAAAAAAGAATAGAATTAAGTTGTATATAATTTAATTTACTACAAATAATGTCGTATACAATTTTCTGGATATAAAGCATTATTTAACAGCTGGGAATCTTCCAGGTAACCCAAGAGTTGTGATTAAAAAAACAGTAAACTAGTATAATTATGTGTAATGATATATGTGACCTAGTTTTACATAATAGTAATACTATATTTATAAATCGATAACTTTGTGGTTTTAAACATGGTACTTAAAAAAGGAAAGTTAACAAAGCATTGTATAAAATTATATAAAATATTAGATTTATAACTATTATTTAATAACCAAATCGAATAAAGTCCTGAAGAAATTAAAAAAGAGCGGATACAAATTAATTGGATTCGTGGAAATATTCCACCTTGATAACCTCTCTTCGTGCGTACTTAGATTCATCTGAATTCTCTAAATGTACCGCCTGCTCCATCGTGTAACCTTCTGCATCTACAAGTTCAAAGATAACCGCTTTCATTTCCGTAATTTTCGTATATATTACAGTTTTCTCTGAGGCTAAAGCGTATTCCGCAAAAATTTCTACGGCAGGTTCAAAACGCTCTTCGTTGTCTGTATTTCCTTCATAATCACGTTCGTATTCATTTTGGTCGCTGTTATTGTTCGCCCCATTACCAAACTGCAAAGAATAATTGATTAGCGTAAAGTAAGGTAGTAAAATAAAGGCAAATCCACACCGATTAAAGCTTGGCCATCTGATTGTCCGACAAGCAGCTTTATCATCTTATTATCCAAATCGAGGTAACCAGAGCCAGATTTATTTACTATCTTAGGAAAACAACAGGTCGACGGTCACATAATGTTAAGTATTCGTAAGGGAACTGGAACGTGGGTCACTTATGCCATCCATACGGACTTGGAGCCCTGCCAAATAGGTAGAGTTGTTTTTAATCTTACGATATATAAATGAAATTAAAAAATATTTCCTTCATTACCACTTCTCTTACTTTGGCAATTCTCGGTTCATTTAAATTATACGCCTCTAAGTTGGAAGTCTGAGATGGTCTGCTATCACATGGCGAGACCAGTGCACGATGTTTTCGTGGGCTTTCTTCCGCAATAGTATGTATGTATGTATGCTTTTTCTTTGCCAAAATTTGGTTAAATTTAACTTTAAAGCAGCGATGCCGTTTAACACTCTGATTCATAAACGAAAACTGCATCAGAGCCTCAGGAGATGTTATCTTGTATACAATTTAACTAAATATTAGAAAAGATTCAGAGAGTCGTGATGGTTTCAGTAATTATGCTCACAAAATATTTCCTCCGCGTCTTGTGTTATTTGCTTAGTACTATATAAAGCTAATTTCATACTACTACTGGTCGTTCAAAAGTCAAGCTTTTTCAAAATAGATTGGTAGGATACGTACACCTTTAATTTATAGATTAGTGTATTTTATTTTTATTATTTCAAAAGGTGGCTAAGCTAGTTTATTCAACCTAGTATCACAGCGTCCAATTTAATGATCTATTATGATTGCCACATTTACTATAGCTCATTGGCAAAGCCTGCCTTGTTGACGCAGTGGAGCAGTTTTTTGATAGGAGCTGCTTGTATCTCATCCGGTTCCAGCATGTTCTTTCCTAGTATGAGGTTACGTTTATGCATCAGGGAACAGCAGTGGCACAACAGGTGCAGAGGCGTTTCATCTGCCTCGTTACATAATCTGCAGGCTTGCTATCCCTAATCCTTATGACGCTAAGGTACTTGTTCAGGCAGCAATGCCCGGTTAGCGTCCTCGTTAAGGTGCATAGCTGATTCCTGTTTAGTGCTCGAGCTTCGACCGCAAGTTTACGGTTGTAGGCTTTCATTATCACTTTGAAATGATTTAAGCCTTGAATTGTGTTCCAGCGCTTAATAGATTCACTGGTGCATTAATCCCTGAGGGTGAGCCGGATCAGGTTTTTAGGTACCTCACATTACGGTTCAGGTCCGTACTATGCTCCCTTGGTCCCGATCCGGGCAAGTTCATCAGCCTTTTTATTGCTCGCATAATCCAGCGAAGAATTACTTTTTTTTCTCACCTAGTAATGTAGTAATGGCATGTCTAGGACGGAGTGCGTATATATTAGTGTATACGTTTCTTCGTGATGGTTTTCAACGACATCAGTACATAGCAATTATGTAACAATTGAGCGAGAAAACTGTATAAACCGTGGGTATCGTGGGTATCTCGAACCTGTCAATAATAGGAAACATGAAAACAGTCCATACATTACGATTAATCAAATCAAAGTCGATGTCTTCAATGTTAGTGACGAAACTGCGCGTTTGCGTGTACTTCCTCGCGATGTCACCCGCTGCAGGCTGACCTTGAGGAGGGCGATGCGCATATACACGCTTCACAGTCTTCGTTATATCGTGCATCATATAACGGTACTCTTGTACGGGGCGGGCTGTAATATATAAACATCAAGGTAGCATTTAAAAAGTGCAGCTTTTATTATGAATGTTTGATTACATTTAATTTGACGACGTCTGTGGCATAACGGATAACGCACTTCGGTACGCTTGCGGATGTGAGCCGTCCTTTACTGAATAAGAATCAAAGTCGATTTAAACCCATTTTGATCAATCAAAATATTCAAAATTCTGCCGAAACGCCATCTGGAGTTTAATTAATAGCACTGCCAGAAGATGGCGTTATGTTAATAAAAACATATACCGATTTGGAGATCGATTTATACTAACACGCTTTAATGTTATAATTAATCAAACTAAAAAGTAAAAAATACATTATAGTTTAAAAATACTAAAAAACAAGGTTTTGTAGAAAATCAAACTAAAAGGTAAAAAAGAATTTTCATTAAATTTACATTGAGGATAGTGTGGTTGACAAAAATATGAATTTTATTGTAAAAAAGTGCGTGCATACAACAAAGTATACATGTCAGAAGTGAAACTTTTTTGGCAAACTAATTTAGTGAACTGTAGACGGCCATGAATTGTCGCCTTATAGATTTCTATAATCTAAGTTTAATAAATGGACTGCGCTCCGAACCTCAATGTTTGGTATAATAATATAATACTATAAAGAGGAAAGATTTGATTGTTTGTTTGTTTGCATTGAATAGGCTCCGAAACTACGGAACCGATTTGAAAAATTCTTTCACTGTTAGGAAGCTACACTATCCCCGGGTGACATGAGATATATGATATTTTCAAAAACATTGGCGATCCTTACTAAAACTCCAATAATGTAACCCAAGGTGTAAAAAATTACCTTAAATATTCTTTACATCGAGTGCGCTGCGAAAACTATTAATGATATAATAAAATAATATACTACGACTTTGCCGAACACATCAAACAACATATTTATAAAAAGTGTTGCAACAGCATATGTCTAACTACTATAGTTATGCCACAATGAGTGTCCTTTTATTTTAAAAATTTCATTGAAATGCCGTCGCTAGAAAAGTCTCTTTATTTGTAACTTTTTGAACTATTCAATTCGGACATTCCATTCGAAAGATATCGCGAGTTTAAAAATGTAAGTATTAGAAAAAACGTTTTACATCTTCGTGACGCTAATTTGCGTTTCATCCGTAAAAATTGTACCCTCATGCACCCAAAGAAGTTCACTTCATTAATTGTTAACATAAAAATAAAATTTGTGAGAGAAAATTAATGTCGCTGTTCTAAAAAGCACGGAGTGCTCAATATCAATCGTTATAAAAATAATTACTAGTTTCATTCCGATATTCAGTTTAAAAATATCGTACAAAGCACCCCACACTTTTTAGAACAGTTACATTAATTTTCTAGTCATCATTAATTTTTTGTATTTTTAAACTATTATTTATTTTTCATTTTTAGTTGGATTTTTTAAATGAATCTTAAGTGCTCTGCAAGATACGAAGTTACACCGTCCGGCATACATGAGTGTTACGTCTCGTTAAGATCAACGGGACGAAGCTATCTGAGACGTTCTGTTAGTTTAATTTCTATTCATGCTGATTCCTAACCTTGAAAGTTCACTCTTCTATATAAATAGAAGCAACGCACGATTGTATGATTAGAAGGGATAACATACAATCGCTTAAGCATGGAGGGGGGGGAGCTATATTTTCAATAAAATCGGGAAGTCATTGTTATATTCTAAGTCGGTAACAACCTTTGAACAATGCGTCCTACCTAGTCCTAGTCATGGTCTACGGAGCCGAGTCATGGAACCCAAAGAGCCACGGAACGGGCTATGTTAGGTATTTCTCTACGTGATCGAATCAGGAACACAGAGATACGGAAGAGAACGAAATTGGTCGACATAGCCCAGGTGATCGCTAGCATAAAATGGAAGTGGGCGAGCCATATATGTCGTAGACAGGACGACAGGTGGGGTGATCGGGTGCTTGAGTGGAGGCCTAGAGTAGGGCATACGAATGTAGGCAGGCAACCGATGCGTTGGACCGACGACCTTGTTAGAGTAGCCGAAAAGGACTGGATGCGAAAGGCGCAAAGCCGGGAGGAATGGCGTGCATTAGAAGCGACCTACACTCAGCATTGGGTGGTGAAGGGTTGAAAAAGAAGTCGGTAATTTATCCGAGAAATGAGAAATTTGGGCGCCTGCTGCTTCCCTTGGACGAGATAGCCGATTCTCAGGCTCTCCTAAAATTTCATATTATTTAAAATCGGTAACTTATTCGAGAAATAGGTGATCGGTGCGCCTAGTAGTTTCTCTTCTTGGCCTTGGCGCAAAGACACTTCACGCTTAGGAAAACAAAAAATCGTTAATCCTGAATATCCCAGGATCATTAATCCTTACTAGGATAATCAGGAAACGGGCATAACTGTTTAAAATATTGAATTGGCATCGGTCCTTGATAAGTATGCCAAAAACCGACGTGGTCAAAATCATGTTCAAAGTTTTCGTTACATACGATAGACACATCTATACAAATAAATAAAATTAGAGGGTCTGTTTGTAACATTAAAATAACCGCTTTTTACTAAGTGCATTCGGACGTACATACGTCCGAATGCACTTAGTAAAAAGCGGTTATTTTAATGTTACACACGGTACATATACCAAAACAACTTTTTTTACAACTTTTGTCTGTCTGTTTGTTCCGGCTAATCTCTAAAATGGCTGCACCGATTTTGACGGGACTTTCACTGGCAGATAGCTGATGTAACAAGGAGTAACGTATGCTTTTTTTATTTTAGAAAAAAAAAAATGGTTTTTGTTAAAAATGATAAGTTTCGAAAATGTTATATTCCAATTTAAGTTGAACTCAGATTTATATCATCAATCATATGAAATATGGTTCAGCTTAGGCTGGACATTGTAGGTTCTACACGCCTGCGCGGGTATATAAAGCGCGCCGATAGGATTCAAGAAAATTTGGAATCTAGAGATCAGCGTCTAGAAAATGATCGTATATATACGACACGCAATTTATATTTCTTACGCGAAATACAGAATTAATAAGGTATCGTAATCCTACTTATTATAAACGCGAAAGTTTCTAATAATGTAGGTTTGTTACTCTTTCACGCAAAAACTACTGAATGGATTTTAATAAAACTTTACAATAATATAGCTTATACATCAGAATAACACATCTTGCTAATATTATAAACGCGAAAGTTTGTACGAATGTAGGTTTATTACTCTTTCACGAGAAAACTACTGAATGGATTTTAATGAAACTTTACAATAATATAGCTTATACATCAGAATAATACATCCTACTAATATTATAAACGCGAAAGTTTGTAAAAATGTAGATTTGTTACTCTTTCACACAAAAACGGCTGAATGGATTTTAATGAAACTTTACAATAATATAGACTATACATCAGAATAACACATAGGCTAAAATTTATAAAGATATTGTGTAAATTGTCCAAAATATAACGATAAGTGTCAAATAAGTAGGAAAAACTTCTGCCATTTGCGAGCTATTCTGGCGTGCGCTGCAAAAACCGTTAGTGTTACAAGTATTTAATGTATAATGGAAATTTTTATCTTAAATAGTCTTACAAAAAAGCCCGGCACAGCATATATCTATCTTTTATGTGTAAGCCATACAAAATACTTAATACGTATTATGTATTTGTATTAATATATAACTCTGTTTATCTGTTACGTTTTCACGTCTAAACCGCTTAACCGATTTTGATGAATTTCGGTACAGAGATAGAGTGAATCTTACAAAAGGACATACATAAGCTATTTTTATTCTAGTATTTTTTTTATTTATATGGCAGAACAACGTTCGCCGGGTCAGCTAGTATTAACATACGTATGAAGCTAATAAAAGCGTGTTAAAAATAATTCCAAGGTTTAATTCCTTGTCAATTTTGACATTCAATATCACCAAAGAGAATATAATTACTTAAGCCTATATTACAATTAATGTAAATTTATTAAATATATATTATAAGTAATTGCATAATATTTAACCCCCTAACGGGAATACGTTGAAGTACCAAAAACCCTGTATTATTATTCAAAAATCTGCGCGATGTAGCAAATAGTACATTATTCATACAAGTTTATAAAGCACTGTGCGAATGTATTCTATCATACTGCGTTGCTGAATGGGGAGGTGCAGCTAAAAGCCACCGTCGAAAGAGCACAGAGGGTGGTTCTTAAAATAATACTTAAAAAGCACCCTTGCACCATCCAACTGTAGATTATATAAGTCAAAACAAGTTCTAAGTGTGCGTAAATAATGTATTAGAATGTGTAAAAAAGTATCATTGTCTAATAGTTCCCACTTAACCCAAAACCCTGAAAATGTTTATTTTGTTCCCTTCACCAAAAACTAAAAGTATATTTATTAAGATTATGAATATTATTATATCACTTCTGAGCCATGTTTACAAGCTGTTTTCAAGGGTCATCACGAATCGTCTCGCGCGCAGATTTGACGACTTCCAGCCTCCCGAACAAGCCGGATTCCGAAAAGGTTTTAGCACCATAGACCACATACATACGCTGCGGCAGGTTATACAGAAGACGGAGGAGTATAACCAGCCACTATGCTTGGCGTTCGTGGACTATGAGAAAGCCTTTGATTCGATCGAGACCTGGGCGGTGCTTCAGTCTCTCCAGAGGTGCCACATTGATTATCGATACATCAAAGCGTTGAAGTATTTGTATGAAAACGCCACCATGTCAGTCCGTCTCCAGGATCAGAACTCGAAGCCTATCCGACTGCAGCGGGGAGTCAGACAAGGCGATGTCATATCGCCGATGCTGTTCACTGCTGCGTTGGAAGATGTCTTCAAGCTTCTGGACTGGAACGGACTGGGCATCAACATTAACGGTGAGTACATCACTCACCTTAGATTCGCAGATGATATCGTAATCATGGCTGAAACCATGGAAGACTTAAGCCATATGCTTGATGGCCTCAATACAGCTTCCCAAGGAGTAGGTCTCAAAATGAACATGAACAAGACGAAGATCATGTCTAATGTCCATGTCGCACCTACCCCCGTAACAGTTGGGAACTGTACTTTCGAAATTGTTGACGAATACGTCTACTTGGGTTAAACGATCCAGTTAGGCAGGTCCAATTTCGCGAAAGAGGTCACTCGTCGAATCCAACTCGGATGGGCAGCGTTCGGGAAGCTCCGTAAAATCTTTTCGTCCCAAATACCGCAGTGTCTCAAGACGAAGGTTTTTAACCAATGTGTGTTGCCAGTGATGACATACGGAACGCAGACGTGGTCGCTAACTATGGGCCTTATGAGAAAGCTCATGGTCGCTCAGAGAGCAATGGAGAGGGCTATGCTCGGAGTTTCCCTGCGAGATCGAATCAGAATTGAGGAGATTCGCAGGAGAACCAAAGTAACCGACATAGCCCGGATGATTGCAAAACTGAAGTGGCAGTGGGCTGGGCACATAGCTCGAAGGACTGATGGCCGTTGGGGCAGAAAAGTCCTCGAATGGCGACCGCGTACCGGAAGACGCAGTGTTGGTAGGCCCCCCACAAGATGGACCGATGATCTGGTCAAGATCGCCGGGATAGGTTGGATGAGGGCAGCGCAGGACCGATCATCGTGGAGATCTTTGGGGGAGGCCTTTGTCCAGCAGTGGGCGTCTTCCGGCTGAAATGATGAATGATGATGAATATTACCGATATAAAATAGCAAAAAGTTAAAATCTGAATTGAAATCGTTATATATATATATATATATATATATATATATATATATATATATATATATATATATATATATATATATATATATATATATATATATATATATATATCAAATTTTTTTACGCACTAAACATCATTTATGGAACCCATTTTTGCAAAAAAAATTGTATGTTGAATTTTCACCATAAAATATTTCATATAGGATCACCCGCGTACATGAGTAGTGCGTATTCGCTCGCCCGGTTCAATGCTGCCGTCCTCGGCCTTTTACTAGGTCAGATGGAGAGGTCATTGCACTCTCGCGCCGTATTACGTAAATTGCGAGTTCTTTGAATGACTTTGTGATGCTGATTACTCAACATTTTTGTACTATGTGATACAAAACTAAAAAACATGTTTCTCATAACTTTTACTAAAGATTCTTCTGTGTGAATTTGGACGGGTTTGTCAAAGTCACCCTGTATATATATATATATATATATATATATATATATATATATATATATATATATATATATATATATATATATATATATATATATATATATCAAATTTTTTTACGCACTAAACATCATTTATGGAACCCATTTTTGCAAAAAAAATTGTATGTTGAATTTTCACCATAAAATATTTCATATAGGATCACCCGCGTACATGAGTAGTGCGTATTCGCTCGCCCGGTTCAATGCTGCCGTCCTCGGCCTTTTACTAGGTCAGATGGAGAGGTCATTGCACTCTCGCGCCGTATTACGTAAATTGCGAGTTCTTTGAATGACTTTGTGATGCTGATTACTCAACATTTTTGTACTATGTGATACAAAACTAAAAAACATGTTTCTCATAACTTTTACTAAAGATTCTTCTGTGTGAATTTGGACGGGTTTGTCAAAGTCACCCTGTATATATATATATATATATATATATATATATATATATATATATATATATATATATATATATATCAAATTTTTTTACGCACTAAACATCATTTATGGAACCCATTTTTGCAAAAAAAATTGTATGTTGAATTTTCACCATAAAATATTTCATATAGGATCACCCGCGTACATGAGTAGTGCGTATTCGCTCGCCCGGTTCAATGCTGCCGTCCTCGGCCTTTTACTAGGTCAGATGGAGAGGTCATTGCACTCTCGCGCCGTATTACGTAAATTGCGAGTTCTTTGAATGACTTTGTGATGCTGATTACTCAACATTTTTGTACTATGTGATACAAAACTAAAAAACATGTTTCTCATAACTTTTACTAAAGATTCTTCTGTGTGAATTTGGACGGGTTTGTCAAAGTCACCCTGTATATATATATATATATATATATATATATATATATATATATATATATATATATCAAATTTTTTTACGCACTAAACATCATTTATGGAACCCATTTTTGCAAAAAAAATTGTATGTTGAATTTTCACCATAAAATATTTCATATAGGATCACCCGCGTACATGAGTAGTGCGTATTCGCTCGCCCGGTTCAATGCTGCCGTCCTCGGCCTTTTACTAGGTCAGATGGAGAGGTCATTGCACTCTCGCGCCGTATTACGTAAATTGCGAGTTCTTTGAATGACTTTGTGATGCTGATTACTCAACATTTTTGTACTATGTGATACAAAACTAAAAAACATGTTTCTCATAACTTTTACTAAAGATTCTTCTGTGTGAATTTGGACGGGTTTGTCAAAGTCACCCTGTATATATATATATATATATATATATATATATATATATATATATATATATATATATATATATATATATATATATATATATATATATATATATATATATATATATATATATATATATATATATATATATATATATATATATATATATATCAAATTTTTTTACGCACTAAACATCATTTATGGAACCCATTTTTGCAAAAAAAATTGTATGTTGAATTTTCACCATAAAATATTTCATATAGGATCACCCGCGTACATGAGTAGTGCGTATTCGCTCGCCCGGTTCAATGCTGCCGTCCTCGGCCTTTTACTAGGTCAGATGGAGAGGTCATTGCACTCTCGCGCCGTATTACGTAAATTGCGAGTTCTTTGAATGACTTTGTGATGCTGATTACTCAACATTTTTGTACTATGTGATACAAAACTAAAAAACATGTTTCTCATAACTTTTACTAAAGATTCTTCTGTGTGAATTTGGACGGGTTTGTCAAAGTCACCCTGTATATATATATATATATATATATATATATATATATATATATATATATATATATATATATATATATATATATATATATATATATATATATATATATATATATATATATATATATATATATATATAGTATTATAATAACTCTATGAACCCTTGATACAGACTAGTGTCTAGTTTGGAAACTAGGGTTCATAGAGTTATTATAATACTGTGTTAAAATAGGGATTTTTTGAAATTACAGTATACGGAAGAGGACCTTTTGAGGTTATTGGATGTCTGTCGATTTTACAAAATCTAACTTATCCACAACTAAACAAGCATTTTTGTTGCACCTTTTTTAATCCAAAAGAGAAAAGGCATGTATTACTTACATGATACCGGATAGAAGTTTCTCGGCAACGATGGATCCTGCTCTTGCTTTTTGAACATTTTTGTGACTTGTCTACCTCTTTTACACAATATTTCAATAGTCAGCCGTGTTTTCCCCTTAGTTTAAGTATTCTTGTATTTTCACTCGGCTGCAAAAGAAGTAAACCCGCATTATAAATAACTATAATAACTTAATAAAATTTTCATTTCCACAAAATTTAAAAATTAACAAAAACTAAAACAATATATATGATGAGCAACCGTCAGCCTAATCGCTTATGCGATCTATTTCAAGCAACCTCAATTTTTATAAATTACACACATAAATTTTGAGTTACAGGCCAGAAATCAAAATTTAAAAATGATTTTTCAAATAATGTTGGATTATTATTAAATCAAATGTTTGCTTAAACGAACAATAAAAACATTATATACGGTTAATGGTAAATTGTTGTTTATTTTGGCTAACATTGCAAAGAAACTACGGGACAACAAAGTAATATCGATGTCTGTCCTGTGCTTCACATTGCCGTACGCTTTTGACTTGCTCCTAATGTTCATGATGTCTTTTTACATATAGCGCTACGTTAAATATGTGGTGGCCAACTTGATGCAAGCATGCAAGATGGTTACCAAAAAGTTGCCAGTTATGAACTATTTGAGGAAAAAGTTTAGTGTAGAGAAATAAAGAAGAGCAAATAAGAAATGAGAACCATGATGAGGTCAAAAATAACCCGGTTACTTCGATGAACTAATTTACTATAAGAGACACGCATCATAGTATTTTGTGGTCTCAAGAAGAATGACCCCCCCATCTCACTTTTAAAAGGCGTATCAAAGGAAGAGAACAGAAGTGAGCCTTTAAGTTATTTGATAGCCTGATAGCAGTAGCCTGTGAAAGTTGTCTGCACACGAAATAGAAATGGCATGTACAAACACGTAGCCATAAACGCGCGCAAAAACTTTAGAAAAATATTCTGTAGCAAGATCCTAGCACAAAAGGAAAAGCAGAAAATTCAACTAAAAGACAACTCTTAAAAGAATTAACAAAGTAAGCAAGATTCATTGGCGTAACCAATCTGAATGCAGAATGCTTAACACATCATTACCTCAAACGTTACACATCATATTGCGACCCTAAATATACTGGAAAGTGTGAGAGTGATATTGAAAGAAGAGTGAATGCAGGAAACATGGTGAATGGAGCTTTGCACTCCTTTATGAATAGTCGGAAGATGTCTAACAAGGCTCGTCTGGCTGTGCATGAGGAGGTGTTGGTTCCGACACTCATCTACGGAAGTAAAAGTTGGGTATGGCAGAAGAACCATGAAAGCAGAATAAATGCAATTGAGATGAGAGCGTTAAGAAGTATGATAGGAGTTAAACTGAGTAACAGGATAAGAAATTGTGAGATAAGAAAACGTTGCGGTCTGAAAGAAGATGTAGTGACAAAAATTGAGAAAGGTATGCTGAGATGGATTGGCCATGTCGAGAGAATGTATGAAGAACGATTGACGAAAAAAGTGTATCAGGCGAGTGTAAATGGAAGTGCTGGAAGGGGTAGACCTAGGCGGATGTTTCGAGACTGGATCAGGGACGTCTTGAAAAAAAGCCAGGTCAAGAGTATCCTAAACCGAAGGGCATGTATAAAGAGAATAATGAAAGTGCACGAAGCGAAACAAGTATGTAAGGATCGTAGCAAATGGAAAGAAGTGGTTTCTGCCTACCTACAATTTTTTTTATGTAAATCAAACCTTACATATTTGACTAAAATTATTTTCAGAGATTCTCTTATCTAAGAATTCACATAAGAGTATATCTATATATATTTAGGTTAATATAATATAAAATGTGAAAACAGTAAAAAATGATTGAATGTGCTAAAATTAGGTATTTTCAACTTTTACTATACATATATATAGAAGGTAAGGATATGCTATGATATGCATGCTGCCCTCCCTAAAAGACATAATTCTTGAGTTGCTGAATTTCAAGGATGTAATAATGATTTTTAACGAATTGTTGTGGCTTCCATGAAATATAATGATACAAAGGCTCCTTAATATCGCAATATTGGTGATTTAGATTTTGATTTCTACAATTTTCAAACTTGAACTCAAATTTTCTATGCACAATAAGTTCCTGGCTAGAATATTTTTTTGAAGTCAAGTATGTATAAATGTGTATTATTTATAATATGAGCCAAAGTCACCACAGATTCACAACGCGTTTGTCTGTTACAAAGAAAAGAAGCAACAAGAAACTCCCCAATAATTTCAAAATATATTCCCCAATTTTAATTTATATTACTTAATTGTATATGAATACTTTTTTATCAATCACAAAACAATGTACAAGCTTGAGCTCAAAATCAATAGAAAAGTATATTGTTATACAGACAAATCAAGATGATCTATACATCCTAGATAAGCTTACTACTGTACTACTGTCACTAATGGCAAACTCTGAATACAAAAGCTAAGTTAAGTGGGTGGACAGCTAATATTTATAGGACTCCATGGCAAAAATTGCAGCCAGTATAACTCATTAAGTAAATTTTAATAAAAAAAAATGTTTACTTTTATTTTTGCAATGAGTTAAAGAGAAGGAGAATAAAATAACAGCATTCTCGTAACAGTAATGTATGCATTTACGTCTGTGAAGGTGTAGTTAGATATATAGTTTAATATGAAATACTAATTCCAGGTATTTAACCCGATACATGCGTGTGATCGAATCTTCGTGGGCGTGGGATCTATGCAGATTTTAGCACAATTTTTGTTCTTTGCCCTCAATTTGCTTCTGTTTGATAACACGTATAGGAAACTAAGGGCGGATTTGAGGTATAGCCCGAAAATGATAAAAGTTGTGAAAAATAATCCGTATTCCATGTATTCTGAATCCAATCTCGAAATCTCGTAATCGCAGATAATATGAAAATAAGTTTCTAAAACGTAAACAGTGCCACTAGGGCGTCACAAGACAAAGCGAAGTAAAAAAGAATAACATCACTAAAAACATAGCAGGTCTCTCTCGTTCGTATTAGGGCTAGCAAATTTACCCAAGATTAAAACTTTGCTATTATATATATAGTACATATGTGTACGTCGTTTGTTAATTGTATAACATGTAACTTCAAACTTTACACAAGGAAAAACGCTTCGGGGGTTTTTTTCTTGCCAAATGTGATTGTTATAGTACAAATGACATGTACCGATGGTTGAAAACATCCAGTGTATGTATAACCAGCCAATTTGCCTTGAATGAAGACAAAGCTCAGCAGTGGGATGTTATGGGCAAATATTAATTATTAATATTTTAATTTTAATCATAAGTACTATCTTGTACAAAGGGTTTGTCCTGCCTGGAGTTTGACTCATGGGCACTTTATACTCTGAGATTGCAACCATAGGTGATAATAGGTTGTGCCCTTAACTTAACATAGACCAATTTTATTTAAATATGTTATTTAGTGCTGAATACAAGTTGTATGATCATTATTTTTGGCCGAGATAATAATATTATTATAGATATATATACTTCATAGGACAAATTGTAACGAGTCTTAGGCCGTATACAGAAAGAAAGCTGGTAATCGGCGCCGATCTACCAGCGTTTATCGGCGCCGATCCATTCTACATAAATCAAGCAGATTGAAGCAGAGCGAGCAAAATGTCAAAATACAATATATGTATACGTGCGTCGTAGTTGTTTAATTGTTACAGTCCCCGTTTAAATATTAAGTCGTTATCTTAATTGTTTCTTGAAATACAATGATTTAGAACTACAAAGACCACAGTCGTCAAAACGACGCAATGTAAAGAACTTATTAATAATTATCGTACTTGAGGGCGCTTAGAAATATTTGTTTACACACACTGCTCAATATTTGGTTATACTTTCTGATTGTTCAATCAGTATTGAAAACCTCAGCGGTGTGTAAGCTGCATAAATTTTGTATAAATACTGTGTTCACTTTGAAAAAAATCAATATAAGTGCGCGTAAAAATATGTCTGAGTTTGAAATAGAAAAACAATTGGAAAATCTTCGAGATCTACCTTATTCAGAGTCTTAATCAGGTGGAGAAAGTAGTGTCAGTGCAGTTGAATTTGTTGATGCAGATACCGATTATGTACCGGCGACCAACACATTGTTTCTGGTCAGCTCAGATTCAAGTGAAGAGATTCAAATATAAACACCGTCTACATCTAGTGTTGCACTTAGTCGTCGTTGTATCAAATCGAGAATCAGCCATAGAGGAGGTTGAGGTATACGAGGTCGGTCTTTTTTTTTCACGGCAATCGGAACGTCTTGATACCTTGATTGCAAGTGATGGCACCGAATGGAAGTGTGTAGCAGATATACAAAGTACCATCCAGACAGGTCGGCGTAGTGCTCAAAATGTTTTTCGAGACGTCCCAGGCCCAACCCCTTACTCGAAGCGATTTGTTCAAGAAGGTAAAGTGCTTACTGCTTGACGCCTATTCATTGACGAAGCAACTCTTCCACACAATGTGTACGGAAACAGAAGCTCGTCAACGGACTAATGATGAAACTTGGTGTCTAAATTTAGATGAGCTTGATGAGTTTATTGCATTACTGTACGCCCGTGGCGCTTACAATTGTAGCCAACTAGATTCTGATCTGATGTGGTCTAAACTTTGGGGGGGGGGGGGCACATGTGTTCTGCAAAACATTGAGCAAGAACAGATTCAAAGAAGATTCAAATGCACTAAATGTATCCCTGATTAAATAAAATAAACAACAGTAAGAATAATTATTAATAATAGTACCTAAATATATTTCTTTAAACGTGCGTCAAAATGACGACGTTGGTCTTTTTAGGTAGGATGCAAATGTCGGTCTCTCTAGTGTTAAATATTTAATTTTTAATCATCAATTCTTACGCTATGTCAAATATTCGAATACTGGTTTGTTCTATTCTGTATTTAGTATATTTCATACTATCATGATATTGAATTTACATTTATAAAATTGAGGGGAGCCGCGAAACAGCACGCGGCCCTCACTCTCGCGGCAGTGGTGCGAGCAGCGGACCCCCCCCCCCCTGAGGGCCCACCCACGGCCGCTTTCTACGGCGGCCGGAGGTTATTAGGTGCCCTCCGGTGCCGATGACGTGGTCTGCGTTGACGGGAGGGGAGTGTGGTGGTCAAATCTCACTCCCACTCCACCGCCTTCTTTACGGATATGATTGCTTTGCAAAAGAAGGCGACGGCCGTCCATCCAGGATCATTCCCAACCATGGATAGAACCTGGACTTGGAGCGACAGGTCTGCGCTGATTTAGGCGACGAGGGCGCGGCGCTGCTCGTGCCACGCAGGGCACACCGCGACAGTGTGGGGTCACCGTATTCTCCTCGTCACCAGTGCCGCAATGGTGACACCCCGCCGTCATCTCACCACTGGTATAACACCACCAGGACACGAGCCTCGAGGTTCCACGGTAAGGATCCGGCCAGCAGGGAGGCCGCTTCAAAGGACACCGTGCGGTATCCCCTTATTGCCCTAACGGCCAAGACGTGCTGCGGCTTGCATAGCAGCGCCGTCGTTTTGGTCGTCAGGTGATTCACCCATATAGGGGTCCTGTAAAGGGGCATCGACCGCACGGTCCTCTCGAAGAGTCTGCGGCATTCAGCGCGCAGTCCATCGACGTTCGGCAGTAGGCTGGAGAGTCCCGCCGCCGCGCGAACTGGTTTTGGCGCCAGACTTTCAAAGAGCGCCGCAAAGTCCCATGCCCCGTCGAGCACCAGTCCAAGATATTTCATGGACCGCCCGACGGCGATGCCTTCCACTGTGACTTCAATCCCGATGGCGGTCTCTGACGGGGCTCATAGAAGATCAGGGTTCCCGTCTTGTGCTAGGCCACCTCCAGGTCGAGTTACCGGATCCTCGCTACTGTCTGCGCCAACCCAACCGTGCCTAGAATGCACGCCTGGCGGGGGCTCCTCCTGCGCGCTGTGACAGCGTGTCGTCAACGTAACAGATTACGCCGACGTCGGGAAGACCTCAAGACCCAATCGTATGCGATGGTCCACAGTAGGGGGCCCAAGACCGATCCCTGCGGAACACCACACACGACGTCTCGTCGACTTTGCCCACCCTGGACCGGGTAGACGACGGCACGATCGTCCAAATATGCCCCGACTATGCGACAGAGGTAGGGAGGCACCCGATGTTACTTGAACGCCTCCCGCACGCAGCTCCACGGCAGGGTGTTGAAGGCGTTGGCAATGTCGAGTGACACCGCCAATAGCACCCCGCCTCGAGCAACCGTGTCCCCCCACGCCGCCGCCTTCGCCTCGCGGATAGTGAGGTGGAGGTCGTTTCTGGCGCTTCGGTACTCCCCGTAGAGCCGAGCCTCCGCGGCCGCTCTGTCCGCGTCGCGGCAACTCCGTCTTCAGAGCCTGGTATACTGGCGGTTTGCGTAGTTGCAAGCCCTGCGGAGCCGCACGAGCTCCACATTCCACCAGTACACCTGGCGCGGGGGTCGGTGTGGCCCCCGCCTCGGCATTGCCGCGTCGCAGACGTCGCTCATGAGCGACCGCGGGTTCTCCGCCTCCTCGTCGACGTCATCGAGAGGTACGTCGTCCGGCCTCGACCACGTAGCGATGGTCAAGGCCTCGCAAAAAACCTCCTGATTCATCTTTCCAAGTGTCCAGTGTGGACAGTCACCCAACCGGGTCACCTGGGCTGGAGGCTCTCGCTGACGGGCGGAGACGCTGAACCGGATGTAGCGATGATCCGACAGCGTCTCGTTCTTTTCCATATACCGCTTTCATTTTTATCATTTTTGGGGTGTGGCGCTCGGGACCGGGACCTTGAGCTTCGGTAGGGCTGTTATAGATCCCCCAGCTCCAGACCTCAAAGCTCGGGGATTCCGGACGGGACGGGACTTGCATCTCCGCCGCATGCCAGTCAGGCGTGGGTACGACTATCAGACGACACTCCAGAAAACCAAGGAATCGCCTAACGTCGTAGCCGGCCCAGCAAGACCGGCGGACAGCAGAGATGCCGTTCCCGCCCCAGGAACACAGCAGACGCATAAATGAAAAAAATGTGCTTGACCGAATTGTGAATTTAAACCATTTTCAAATTCACTTGGATACTCAAAATATATTTCTTCAAAAATTAGGCTCAGAGGCACACTAATTATGTGCGTGTTTGTAGAATACTCATACATGTGGAATGAGCCCAAAAACAGAATCATTTATACCGTTGTGCTGAAAACATATGAGCCATTAAGATACATAATTACACACATCAAAAAAATCTAAGCAACATTTAAATTTTAGGATGGTATGGCCTTTCAGTATCGCACCCTTCTTGTATCAGGCCTAAACCCGAATCGCGACTCATCGGAAAACATAATTTGATCCCATTGTTCCTGGGTCCATGTTCTGCGTTCTCTACACTATTCATTTCGACGAGCGCGATTCCCGTGACGTATCGGTGGGCACCTAATTGGGCGTCGAGCTCGTAGGCCGTACTCATGCAGTCGATTTCGCACAGTTTGGGGACTTACATCAACACCACTTGAATTTTATGGCCTCAAACTTATCTCTCGAGCGGTTTACATCGGCTGGCGTCTTGCAGTCAGTTGTATGTACCGGTCTTGCCGAGTGGTTATACTCTTTTTACGGCCTGGATGCTGGTCAGCGGGTTCCCTTGTATTATTGTAGCGCTGCCAAAGACGACAAATGACACTTCTATGAATGCCAAAATGCCGAGATACCTGAGATTGATTACTTCCCGCTTGCAACATCCCTACAGCTCTTTACATTTCATTTGCCGTCAAATGACGTCGCTCCATGACGTAAAGAATATCTATCAATTCAATTTTGTCGCTAACTTTATTTAAATGGTTGGTAAAATTATAAAATCAAGACTAAACGTAGCAATAAAAACGCACTTAAATTCAAACAAATTCCCTTTCATTTAATTTTATGAAAAAAACAAATCATAATCGAATTTTTTTTTATTACCAAGGATGCCAAAAACCGTGCAAAGTGTAGAAGAAAAGTCGAAAAGCGAACCCAGGGCACTAGATCGGAGGTATGGAGGTATGAGTTTGATTTAATACTAGTATGAAAATTATTATTTTAATATACTTTTGAATGAATTCATTGTTAGTAATATTTTAAATAAACGCCACCTATCATCAATATAGTGATGCAAATGGAGCAATAAACACTATTGAATACATGTAATATTGTTGGAAACACAGATGGCATCATCCCTGTTTTCAATATGATTACAAATATATTACTGAAGCATAGAACAGTACAGGTACACTTTGCTGCTACCTTGATACAATCCTGTAAATATTTCAGCATTTGCGGGGGATGAAAGACATATATTTATTTATCTTAAACAATAACTTTAATTAATTCATTGTAATAAAATAAAAGACCCATGTCCACTAAAATTATAAATATTTTACTCAAAGCCTTATTAAACAGTGTAAGTACAAAAGAGGGAAAATATAGTGTTTTGAGAATAGGGTAATTTTTCAGTTTTAGTAGGTTCAGTGGATCTCATTTAATCTTCCGGCCTGACATATCACTGATTGATACTTCTTTTTAAATAAATTTTTGATGTTGCATATTTGACTTATTTTGAAAAAAGCTAAAAAAACATGATAACTCAAGAATGATTCACTTTTGCATAATGCATACTGGGGTTAAAATTATCACAAATAGCCACCCCTATCTCCTCCTAACGAGAATACGTTGAACTAGCGGTAACCCTGTATAATAGTTTGAAGTAGCAAGTATTGAATGAAACTCAGTCGTAGGTTCTAAGCTCCTCTGGATAGTAGCAGCCCTTAGATTATAAACCACTCAAGACAAGTATATAATCAAAGTAGCAGCCTTGGTCTAAAAGTATGCCGTCATAATAACGATGTTTCGGCATTAGTGACTCAGGTTCCAATACTCCTATACGGACAGCAGAGAGTTCGCGATGCCCCTAGCGTCGCAAAAATCCATAGGCGACGGTAACTGCTTATTGTTAAGTGAGCCGTCAGCCTGTCTACTGTTCGTCAGCAATAGAAAAAATCTAGTATATATACCTAATTAAATAAATGTATGTTAAACATAACCACCATTAATATACAGCGCGCTGTATTTATCGATATATCGTCGTAGTCGTAGAATAGTGACGGATCTGTCATAATTATATTAAACTTTACAGTACAGCCCTTTTAAAAATACACAAGCGTCATTTTACTATGAGAGTCTATCATATCCGTCACTTTACCGACTGCTTAATTTGAAATCTAAAATACATGTAATTTTTTTTAATGTAGCAATAATATTATACAATGTAGTATCCAAATATGGTAAAAAGTTAATTGTGGTTTTTTTTCAAATTCGACGTTATTCTACGATAACGACGATATTTTGTACATTTTGTATATTTAAAATAATAATGGGCCTATCTAAAAAATAGGTCAGATATGTGAATTTTCCGGGTGCATCAACATAACAAGTGGATATACACGATGCGCCGGTGATAGCGCCTACCGCAAGCAGTTCCGTAATAGGCGATGTGTCCGAATGCCAACGTGGATGGTTGTAACCTGGCCTTCGCGTTTAGTTGTGTTCTGTCAAAAGATCCCGAGCGTTTTATGTCTCTGCAATCGAATTATGGCGTCACTGATGATCAGTTTCATTTGGAATCGGAAGAATTACACCCAGTGTTCAATCAACGAGAAGCCGATCAAAACGCTAAAGGCTAGTCAAAACACAGCTGCACACGCGTGATATGCCTTCAAGCTGAATGCTAAGTACACCGTAAACATAGTTTAAGTTAAAATATTGCTTGAAAAATACTTTTTTTATTGCTGTAGGACAGCAGACACGCTGATGAATGAAACTGACTGAAACTGAAATGAGCGAAACTGGAGGGATATGCCCTTCAGTAACGCCAAATCAAGAACGTTAGGGTGGCCTCCAGTGGCCCAATTCTGTGGGTAGGCATAATGAGGGAAAGTAGTTAGAAACAGATGTACTGTATTTTATGAAACCAACGCTTATAGTCTAGCAGATTAGTAAGTAATTCGATATTGAAAGGTATTTGTCATTATTTACAGTATGTAATGGTCAGTGATCCTGTTTGAAAGTAGGCAATGAATTAACTTGTTTGATGGTAAAAGGCAGTGAGTTCCACGAGCGGACAGCCTGAACAGGAAATGAATTGGCAACAAAGGAAGAAGAGTATACAGATCCCTTTATCATGAATTTTTCACTAGAGCGAAATTCACGAGATTGAGAAAAATGCAGAATACTAAACTCATCTTTAAGGTAAGCACCCGCGTACGGTGGTTAAAAAGAATATTATGAAGAAGTGGCTACTATGTCTAAACTACACTCATATATACGTCATGTTTGCAGGTCAGAAAATGACCCTGTTAGTTTTAAGTGATGTATTAGTATTATGATCTTATGGTTTTAACACTTAAATATTTGAATTATAAATTGTGTCTGATGGTGCAATACTTGATTTACTCGATTTATTTGTAAGCGATATTTAAACGGTTTTCATATTTCACTAATATAAAACCATCAATAGTAGGTTTAATAAGTTGACTTAGCGGACTTCTACAGAGTTTGTTAATTTTTTTACAATCTAGTCTTTCATTTTGAAGCTCGGGGTTTTAGTAGTATAAGAAGGTTTTGAATAAATCTTAGTCCTGCTATACTAACTGACTCCTCGAAAAGTAACATGGAATTGATTTGTAAAGTTTATATAGTACTTCAGTGCCCTTTAACCTCCTAACCATAAAGTAAAATTGCGCCAGAGCTTCGTTTGAACTAATAATAGAGCCAACGACCCCACCGGTTTCCTAGGAAGTTAAAATATATTAGGTCATTATATAAAATGAATACAAGGTAAAAGGCTATAGTGAGGGTTTAGCCTGCGTCTTTTTAAACCGACTTGTGTGTAACATCTGTATCACTAAGCCTCATTAGCTTCCAAGATGCAGGCGCTTGTGAAATCCCACACACCAGGCACCAGTATTAGTAGTACACCAGCGCTTATACTCCGGACACTGCTTTGGAGTGTACATATAACTACAGAATTATAATATAAATTTCTTTATGTAACAGTTCTTGAGTGAACAGAAATGTATAAATGTGTATGTCATATGCGTGCTCCCTTCAAAGTGCTGCCCAAAAGTTAATCATCAATCTTCTTTGTAAACATATTTGGCCTGACTTATTTATGATCTTGTTACTTAAAAAAAACAACGGAGTCCTTGGTATAATTTTGAATAAGAAGATGGTTAGATAAAAATGTAAAGTACGTGCAAACATAGTTAATTTGTTATCGATGATTCAAAACATTCTTAGAAGCACGTCGTTTTTTAATTAGGCCCTTAACAGCTTGAAATTCAGTATTTTTTACAAAATAGTTGGCATTTCTGTAGACAGAATAAATATAAATAGAAAATTCATTGCATTTATTTTAAATGCAAAATCTAATCTAAATTAATTGTTAGCATATTTTCGCAGTAAAATGGCCAGTAATCGAAATTATAATTTCGATTACTGGCCATAAACTAACAAACTTGAGCGACACCAATACTTCTGAATTTGATTCATATTTAGGTTACGCAAATATGATCATATATCTGAATTTCGCACTAAGCTCAAATGGCTATCAATTTGCATTTTCCGAAATACTCATGTTTTATCACTTGTTTACTATATTTTGTTTGATCCCAGGACCCCATCTTGTCTAAAGAAATGTTTTCAGTTCTTTCATCACAGTGATTCTTCAGATAATATTACAGAATTAGTGATCAAGCACTCCCTCTAAGATACCCAGTTCTTCGCAAAGTCATTTTCTGTACAAGCTGTCGCTCTTTGGAATGCGCTGCTAGCAGAAATCAGATCTGCTAAGTTAATACACTATGCTTCAATAACCACTAAAATATCACTATAAATTTATCTTCGTCTAATATATATGTATTATGTGTATTTTTTATCTATCTTTGACATTTATACATACTTTTCTTTGTTTTAATTTTATTTATTCAAATGATTAATGTACCTATATACACTACAAGCCTTATCTTACTAAAAATGTTGTTTATCTAAATGTGTCCTGGAATATATTGTATTTAACAATAGAGCCGTCTATTGTACCTTAACATAAATTTAATTAAATTGCATTTGTAATTATAATGGTGCACAATAAAGTATATTGTAATCTAATATAATCTAAATAATAGAAACGATCTAAGAGTGGTGATCCAAGAAGAATGAAGAGGAATAAAGACTTAGTTGATGTCTTAGTTTCATATCGATAGTTAATACAAGTCATAATTCAGATGTTTCCAATTGCAAGAAACACTGAAATATATCTAAATATATAATACATAAGAAAGTATTTTGTATCTCCCAAACTAATATGTTGCCTGGTTTCGTTGGGGCTCTAAATGTCTTGCAAAAATCCACTGTGCTCACATTGCACCATCCAGACTATTAGAGATCTTAGAAATTTAGATTCTGAGACTAGATAAGATAAGGTAACTGATTATTAGAAAGTCTTATATGTTTCCTGTACTTTAAATTTAAAAAAAATATAATGTTTTTTGGGGTTTCATAATTAAAACTAACAAAACTTGTGAAATAGACATCAAACTTCATTGGATTATGTTTCGCGAATATTTATGAAATGTATTTTGTGACATGCGATTGACTAGTATGCGCCAACCCTTAATATAACATTTCCATTTAGATTTGCAAATTCATCAATTATGAGTTTAATTTTTAATCACGTCTTACTTTTTCTCACATTTTCCAATTTCTCACGTTTTACTTACAACGATGTAAGGGTTTTCTTTGGGCTTGATGAGTATAAATTTGACTAAAACTAAACTAAAATCTATTCAGATTGCGATTTTATTATAATAACATACAGTTGAGTTTTTTTTCTTCATAAAGAATCTATATTAGGGAATAATTTAATTTAATATAATTTTGAAACAGTTTTTAAAAAAATTGGAAATTCGTAAACTTCAATTGTTTTTGAATTATTTTTGGTTTTATTAATAAACAAGCTTTTCTCGAGTTAAACAATTTAAATATTAAATAGCTCAACTTAGATTAGTTTAAGTTTTCACCTCTGTCGGGCGCTCCGTACCGTACCGTAGCCACCACAACCGAAAACTTAGATATTAATTTATTACTTATTTAATATAATTAAATTTGATATATAACCGTGGCACGTGTGAACTAAATGCTGACGGTGAATTCAGTCATGTATGTCCAACATGACTAAAGTACAATTTTTCTTAACTCTGCTATTTAAAATTACTTGGCTAACCAAAAAAAACATAAACTGATTGTACATGGAATATGGTGCTACATCTACGAGTCGAAGTCATCCACACGAGGTATTTTAGAAGTAAATGCTGAAGTACTTTGACAAGCAATGTGATCATTTACATCGTATAGTTAGTATGTACCTTACATGTATGAAATCATGAGTCGCTAGTTTCTAGAGAAACGGGTTTTTTTTTCAAATATCCTCAGGTAATTAGGGCCTATAATAGAGTTTGAGTTACTTTTTTAGCTTAGTAAAAATGAAGTCGTTGTTATGCTTCAAGAGAATAAATACTGTTTCAAAATATTAAGTGTACTTAATTACCAGTGTGCTGTTTATTGAAATCCCTACTTAAATAATAGTAACAAAAATTACGCTTCTATAAATGACCTGTCATCTCTCCGTAAAAACTAAGTTTCAGTGCTGAAAGTCTTATTAGGAGTAATTCGATCTTTTTTAATGTAGTTTTTACGGATAGTTCATGTTCCAATTTAAAGTCTAACTTTAAACTAAGAACGAATCCTTTCAATACTGGCAAATTAAAAAAAATTATCCATTAATCTTTTACCTTAATTTATTTATCTTCTACTCCAAAAATTACAATATATAAACAGTATATTATACAACATTCCAATAGTATTGGAGCGGTTCAAAAGAAATGCCTCCGTATTCTATCCTTTAGAATTGGTCGCGGTAGGTAGCTGTCAAGGTATGAGAATAAATTATCCTATTTGATTATGACTCCTTTAACAACACGAAGAAATAGATTGACCTCCTCAAGTTACACAAAATATTGCACACTCTTGTAGATTCCCTTTACCTATTACAACTGCTACAATTATGCGTCAATAATAAAGTTCATAAGCCAAACACTTATGCTGCAAACTTCTAAGAACAATACGTCTTGTTATAATTCAATCGTACATTGTTGCCGAACTTATAACATAGTCTCTGCGGCGCACGTTTAATTGGATATACAAAACGCATCAGCTCGCACTCTCATTTAAAAAAAATTTGTCCTCCGTTATGTATGTAATAGGTTAGGCTTTCTCTTTTTCAACCTATTTACACAACTTTGTAATTAGTTCAATCTATTCAAGATTCAACTCGGTAGATATACTGCTTTGACGTCCATACTTGTGTGAGTGTTACAAGAAATTAATCCGAACGATCTGTAATTTTTTATAACTTTATGACAAAAGACTAGCGACGCTAGGAGCACGCTTACAAGCTGCCATTGGCGTAAAGGATCTGGAACCTGTATCTTTTTATGCTGCAACACAAGACAAGGTAATTATGTCTGCTTATTTAGACAGCACCCTGATAGCCATTCAGATAAGCTTGGAGCCGTACCTCAGATGAATATTGGATATTTATTATAAACAATTCGCAATACATTGCAAACACGTTTAATAGTTTCCACACGAGAAGACTTAAACCTACATATAACGAATATTTTCTAACCATAAAAATGCTACCTACATACATTACATGCTCTAGCTTGTATATAGTCATCTTATACTTGCTTATTTTGAATGTACTATGTTATAAGAAATCATATAGCTAATAGTTTTATATTTAGGATATAAGAATTGCAATTGTTTTGTAAACATGTTAAGATGTATTTTACCAAGGGTATTATAGAAAGAAAGAAAGAAAAACATTTGTTATAACAATTATTATAACAAAACAACGTTTATTATAACATAACAAAGAAAACGACACTACTCAAGTACACTATTACATAACACTCTTAATAAAAAACCAATGCCGCAATCCTGACAAACGATCGCGCAACGACAACGCAATCGACAAAGATCAGTCAAAGTATATCAGACATTGAGTTCATTGATGACCGTTGCAGGGTTTCTAGACGCGACGGAGACAGGGAGGTTGGAGGCCGGTGCGACGGCGGCGGTGACGGGACCTGGGAGCAACACTCTATGCACCCACAGACGCTTCTGCCGCCGCCGCACGCTCCCTCTCTTCTTCCTCGTGCGACTCGCTCGTCCGCTTGTTGACCAACTTCTCATCGAACTACGCAATGGCAGCTGCAGCACCATTATTTCAGCAGTTTACATTCTTTATGTTCAGCTTATTTAACACACTTTGGTCATCTTTTATGTGCCATTCAGCTTGACGACTATAAGGAATTTGTCGCAGTAGGCGACTATGATTTGCCTTCATTAGAATAACACGATTGTGGCATTTATTTAGAACCAGTCATCAAGAGCTATTACAACTTAAGTAATAAATATTTAATTCACTTCTTAATTGACTTAATAGTCATCAATTTAGCAACGTAAAAACACTATAGGAGTCGTATATTAGATATATTTACATCTAACATTGAAAGTTTAAAATTGTCACCAGCACCTGTCCTTCTTGTTGGACCAAATTTAAATCATCCACCTTTTTTAGGTTCCTTTCAGCTGCTAATAATCTTATTTTGAATTTAGCACAATTAATGATTACTCTCAGATTAACAAAGACCTATCTCAAATAAATTGGGCAACATTATGTCATGATCTACATGTGGAGCAATTGGTTTCTATATTTTATGAACAAATATTGCGAAGGGCACGGGTTCGATTCCCGTCCCACGTCTGGGTATTTATGTATAATATTTAATTATTTCCAAAAAAAGCATTATTATATATGTTTTATATCAGTTATCTAGTACTCATAACACAAGGGCTATGCTACTTAGCTTGGGACTAGATGGCGTTGTGTGAATTGTCGCAATATATTTATTATTACTTTTATTTTATTATTATATACTTAGTAAAAAATTGTGCAGTCGGGAGACCGAAGTTCCTTATGTTTAAAAAAAATAAAACACAAATAGAAAAATAATAAATCTTCCTGGATGACAACCATCAAAATACGCCGCTTTAATAACCTTGTGTTTTGTATAAGTAACCCAGATTCCAGATGCCTTTGAAGCCGGTGCGTTGGAATTGCATCTGGTGATGCAGACATCCATAGGCAACAAGGCAACCTGCTTTCTATTAGATGGGCTGTCAGGCTTTTTGTACAAAGCTATAAAAAAGTATGTAGGGTAAAACCGGGATAGATACCGCAGTAGGATAGATGCCTCATTTTCAAAAACCTAAGTTCTCTAACTCGCGACTAAGAATTAGTAGTGTAAGTAGAAGCTGCAGTCACTCGGCACCTCGGGTGCCAACGGGTTGTAGCGTGGTGAAGGCGTGTAACGCTGGTCTGTGTACTTATCTCCGCAGCGAACTTGACGAACACGTCAAAAATTTAAAGCTTAGTATTTGCCGATATATAACTTTATAAGTAGTAATAATTTCGGTAATATTTTTTATTACTTTAATATACTGGTTCATTGAGTGTCTATCTAGATGTAAATCATTGCTCTTAAGTTTTTAATTTATTTTAAAAATAATTGAGCATCTATCCCTATCACAAAGGATAGTTGCCCTGATTTTGTGAGGTATAGGTACCCTTAGGGGCATCTATCCCTCCGTACGCGATATATACCCACCAGTGTAAATTTTCAAAATATTTTGAGTGTTATAATTTTCTGTATTTATATTTAGACTCTTTACTGATTGTAGCAGAATCATGCCATGAAAATACAAAACAAAGGAAGGAGTGTGAGCTCGAGTATGTTCTTGAACTTGTTGTTGTTGAGTTGTTCTGTGAACAACTGCAGTCAGCCTCCATGATATGGACAAAAAACCCTGGGGATAAACGAAATATCCCGACAATTTGGGATTCCATCGAGAAGATTGCGAAGGCGTTATGCTTGCATGTTAACATTTAATAATCAATATTTTATAATAACAATAAATAATTAATATTTTTGTAGTATGAATGTTTTTAAAATATAATTTAAAAAAAGTATGATTTAGGCTGTTAAAACTTAGTAATGATTATTTTATAATAAAATTTATTTATCGTTATTTGTATCATTTTTACATTACATTTATACATTTTTTTTGGATACAAATGCTGAAATGTTACATGTTTTTGATAAAAAAATTAAGATTATGATACTAGTAACTATGTGGTTTTAAATATGTTATAAAAGGAAAGTTAACAAAGAATATTATATCATCATAAGACATATTTAAAAATTATATAAAACTAGCTGAACTGCCAGACGTTGTTCTGCCATACAAAAAAGGAAATGAACTGTTTAAAAGTTTGGGGTTATGATCTGATATACGAAAAATAAAAATCCCAGAACTCGATCGCAGCGCCACCTACTGCGACTATTGACCAATTGCGAATCTAAACCGTTCTCGAATCAACTTGAACACACACAAAATATTTCAACAAAATCGGTCCAGCCGTTTAGGAGGAGTTCAGTGACACACACACGCACGTAAGAATTATATATTCAAATATATTACATTGAAAACTATTATATTACCAAATCGCATACGACATTTTTTTTATAAATGAATTAAACAAGAGTGAATACAAATTAATTTGATTCCTGGAAATTTTCGACCTCGATAACCTCTCTTTGTACGTAATTAAATTCATCTGAATTCTCGAATTGCACCGTCTTCTCCATAATGTAACCTCCTGCATCTACAAGTTCAAACGTTATCGCTTTCATTGCCATAATTTTCGTATATATCACAGTTTTCTCAGAAACTAAAGTGTATTCCGCAAAACTTTCTACGGCAGGGTTATCATGGTCGCTGTTGTTGTTCGCTTCATGACCAAACTGCAAAGAATTATTGATCAGGGTAAAGTATTTTAACTCAAAATATAAAATACAGGCAAATCCACATCCATTTAAACTTGGCATGTCTGATAAGCAGCTATCATCATCATCTTTGCGTTGAATCCCGGTTGCAGCCCAAACCCTCGCTTCGGCGCCCGGGGTCCGCTTTCCGACTTTTTCTTCTTCACTTCGCACGGTCTTCAGCATCCCTGGTAGTGAGCCCATTGGCACGCATATTACCCTTAACGACGTCAAGCCAGAACCTTTTGGGTCTACCTCTCCTGCCGGGGCCCGGCAGAGGCGGCATGCCCAGATATTTGTTTCCCACGTAAGCATCTGGTTGCCGCAAAACGTGGCCATACCAACGGAGCCGATACTCCTGCAGTTTATCCGCAATGTCACGGACATAAAAAGTTCCTAACGCGGGCCTTCCGAGTCACTCTACACATCCACCGCAGCATATTCATCTCCTTGACACGCAGTTCTTGCTTGTGTCGCTCTAAGACCTGTCCCTTCAACTTTACCGACATCTTGGGGTCACAAATGACACCAGTTACCTCACGCCATTTGGCCTTGGTCAGTGCGATCGACCGTGTTGTCGCCTATGCGTACGGGTGTGGGATCTGTGGAGTTACAGGCCACAGGTCTGATAAGCAGCTTTATCATCCCATTATCCAATCTGAAGTTACTAGAGTCAGGTTTTTTTATTGCCTTTGGGAAACTACAGCTTGACGGTCACTTAATATTAAGTATTCACCGAGAGCGATGGATATTCGGCCTGTCAGTGGCATTGTTTATACGATGCTGTCCACGTAAGGGAACTGGAACGTGGGTAACTTATGCCATCCATACGGTCTTTGAGCCCTACTAACTAGGTAGAGTTGTTTTTAGTCTTACGATATATTAATAAAATTAAAAATATTTATTTTCCCTCATTAATACTTCTCTCACTTTGGCGATTCTCGGTACATCTAAAGTATACGCCTCGAAGTCTCGGATTGTCTGCTATCACATGGCGAGACCAGGGCATGATGTTTGCGCGGGTGTTCTTCCGCAATAGTGTGTTTTTTGCCAAAATTTGGTTAAATTAGACTTTAAAGCAGTGATGCCGTCTAACATTCTGACTCCTAAACGAAAACTTTGCATCAGAGCCTCGAGAGATGTCATCCTGTATACAACTTAACCAGAGATTAGAAGAGATTCAGAGAGTCGTGATGGTTTCAGTAATTATGCTCAAAAATATTTCCTCCACGTCCTGTGTCATTTATTTTACATAATATAATAATAAGCCCATAACGTAGCACTGCTGGTGTCCAAAAATCTAGCTTGTTTAAGGCGAATTGGCAGGATATATAGACCGAATCTTAGTGTATAAGTTTCTTCGCGATGTTTTTCTATGACATCAGTAGGTACATAACCATTATGTAGCAATTGGGCGAGAAAACTGTCTAAACCGTGGGTATCTTGGGTAGAACCTGTCATTTATACGCTGTTCGTCAAATATCACTAGCTACCTCATACATAAAATTTAACAGTCACCAATTTACTGATATATGAGAATATACATTTTTAGTTTTATTGCTTAGTAAAAATTGATAATTACAAGAAGATAGATATAGGAAAAATATAAAAACAGTCCATACATTACGATCAATTGAATCTAAGTCGATGTCTTCGTAGTCAGTGGCGAATTTGCGCGTTTGGGTATAGTTCCTCACAATGTCCGCCGCAGCAGGCTGACCTTGAGGAGGGCGATGCTCATATACACGCTTCACAGTCTTCGTTATATCGTGCATCATATAACGGTACTCTCTAATGGGGTGAGCTGAAATATATAAACGTGAAATTAGCACTTAAAATGCAGCTTTTATTTTGCATGTTTAAATGCACAAGAAAAAGCGAATGGTCGTAGCGTAAGCATTCAACAAACGGTTCCTTTACAGGCACCCACGGAAAAACACCTTTTGAGGTTATTGGATCAGATGGCAGTCGCTTTTGCAAAAATCAACTTATCTCCAGCTAAACCAACGTTTTATTGCACCTTTTTGATCCAGAAAAGAAAAGGTAACGACGAGACAAATGTTGTACTGTGACCGCTCTCAACAGAAGCCTGATACAGTGACAATAATTATAAGTAAACATTGCATAGATATATTACTTACATGATACCGGATAGAAGATTCTCGACAACGATGGATTTTGCTCTTGCGTATTGAACATTTTTGTGATTTGTCTACCTCTTATTCGCAAATTTCAATAGTCAGCCGTGTTTCCCCTGTCAGTTTTGTTATTCTAATCTTTTCACCTGCCTGCAGAAGAAGTAAATGCGCATTTTCAATCAATATAATTTAAAAAAACATTTTTGATTATCACACAGTTTACAAATTTACACAAACTTAAACAAAATATATGACGAGCGACCGTCGGCCTAATCGCTTGTGATCTCTTTTAAACAAACTAAGTTTTTACAAACACACACATACATTTTCTTTTACAATCTAGAAATCAAAATTTTAAAATGTGTTTATAATCCAACATAGTTTTTAAAATTATGTTGGATTATTATTAAATCCAAGTATTGCTGAAAAGAACAATGGAAAATATTATTTACAGTTAATGATAAAATTGTTGTTTATTTTGGCTAACACTGCAAACAAACTACGGGACAACAAAGTGATATCGATGTCAGCCCTGTGCTTCGCATTGGCGTACGCTTTTGACTTGCTCATAATGTTCAGAATGTCTTTTTACACCTAGCGCTACGTTAAATATGTATATACAAGGAACAATCGTTTGTGACTTTTAATGACCGGTATTCAACTTTCTACATTCCATAGTCCACCTAATGATGTAAACAAACAGGTGGCATACTTGATGCAAGCCTGCAACATGTTTACCAAAAAGTTGCCAGTTATAAACTATTTGAGTAGATAAGACATGAGAACCATGATGAGGTCAAAGATAATTTACTGTAAGAGACACGTACCATAGGAATCTGTGGTCTCGAGAACGATAGATTAACCACATCTCACTCTTAAAAGGCGTATCAAAGGAAGAGAACAGAAGTGAGGCTTTGGTTGGGTTTGAAAGCCTGATAACATTAATCTGCGAAACCTGTCTGCACAAGAAATAAAAGTGGCATGTACAAACATGAATGCAAAAACACACGCAAAATCTTTGAGAAATTATTCTGTAGCGGGATCCTAGCACAAAAGGAAATTTAATTGAAAGACAACTCTAAAAAGAATTTAAAAAATAGGTTAAATTCATTGTCTTAATTCAAAATGATTATCACAAACGTAAAATATCGTATTGCAATCCTATATATAAACCCAAAATTGATATCCTTAAATAAAACATGGAGCAAAGCAAAGAAATAATATCCTTGGTCCTAGACACTAACATGTGTACAAATTTTATGTAAATCGAACCTTGGAAATTTTACTAAAATTCTTTTCAGAGATTCTCTTATATATGAATGTACATATAATTATATGTACAGGTCAAGTCAACGTAAATTGTGAAAACAATAAAAAATGATTAAATATTATGGTTTAATTAGGTATTTTACTTAAACTAAGGGATATATATATAGTTTTATTCACACTATTAATAGGAAGCGGACGGAGGAAACTGCAAGTAGGATGGCGGAAGACATAGATGATACGATCTTCACACTCGGTGAATTGAAGCGTACTTTGTCTAGCTTCGACTCCAAAAAGCTATGGGGCCAAACGGGTTTACAGCAGACATTTGTTACAATGCAATCAGAGCGAAAAACGACGTCTTCCTCAAGATAGTAAACTGTTGCCTCACTTTGGCGTGCTTCCCATCGCCCTGTCGTGGTCCTGAGGAAGCAGAGTAAAAGTGACTACAGCCAAGCGAAATCGTACAGCCCCATTGGTTTTTTATCAATTATGGGCAAGATATTAAAAAAGTTACTGATAAAAAAATAAGGTGGCATCTCTTGCCCAAATTCAAGATGAGACAGAACGGATTTATTCCCCAGCGTGGAACTGAGGAAGCTCTATATGACCTTCCGCAGCACATTAGAGGAATCCTTCAGAGGAAAGAAATCGCCCTTGTGGTGTGCCTAGACATTGAAGGTGCCTTTGAACATGCATGGTAGCCGGCTATATAATGTAGACTTATAGATAAGAAGTGCCCGCGAAACTTAAGAATGTTGTTGTCAGTGATTACTAAAATAACAGGAAACTGACATGAACATTTACCCAAGCTTTCGCCGATGACGTGGTACTCATGTTCCCGGGACATAAATCTGACCGATGAGGTCAGAATTGGAAGTAAACAGAGCTTTCGCCTGTGTGCACGAGTGGGGAGAGAAAAATAAGCTCACTTTCTCAGCACATAAAACCAACGCATTGATTATTACAAGAAACCGGAAAATGGAGCCCCTGGTCGTGCATATGGGCGGGAAATGCATATACATGGTAAAGGAAATGAAGATTTTAGGCCTTATGGTGGATCATAAGCTCACCTTTAATCAGCACGTGACGACGGTCTGCCGAAAAGCCACAAATATCTATAAAATGATCGCTACCACGGCTCGCATAGAATGGGGTTTGAACCCCGAGATAATAAGGACAATATACATTGCAGTAATAGAACCGGTGGTGTTGTACGCCGCTAGCGCTTGAGTTTCTGCTTTGAAAAAAATTTCAGTGCAAAGGCATCTATCATAACACCGTTCAGATGTGGTTTGCACTAAAAATTGCTAAGGCATATAGAACGGTTTCGCTAAATGTAGCACTTATCCAGGCTGCTCCCTTGAACATTAGTATTGAGGAAGCAGCATGGTTGTACGAGTGCAAGCGTGGGGGGCCAATGCCCGAGCATGAAACCATACAACTGGAGGAGCGTGTTGCCTTTTGGCAGACTCCACATCCCGCCAGTGAGCCTGTCCTCTGGATGTCAGATGCGCGTCAGGTACACCGAGAGAACCGCAGCCGGCATTACAAAACTGTTCCTATCAAATATTGAAGCTGCCTATAAGATACTAAGGAAAACCCAACTCACCCCAAGTTATAACTGGGCACGGCGGGTTGTCAGCATATTTACACAAATTGAAATTAAAGGATAGGCCCGAACTGCGCCTGTGGTCTAGGAGAGGAATCAATACGGCATTTAGTTCTAGAATGCCAAATGCACGAGCGTGACAGGTGTGACCTTGAGACCATAACAAAGGTTAAATTCAGAAAGCACAGCTATTGAACTCATGGCACATAAGTTGTATAGGCCACTTTTGGAACGTTTTTGCATTATCATAGCAAAACAAGTAATATATAGAAACAAAACTGTATGTATAAATAAATAAATAAGAAAAAGTAGTACGTTAAGGAATTAAGAAATGTATGAGGACATACAAGTAAATAAACTTTATAGTTTATTTGCCTCTCCATTTTATAATGGAGAGGCAAATAAACCTCTTACTATGTAAGAGAGATTAAAGTAATATAAACAAAAAAACTGTCACTAATGACAAACCCTGAACACAAAGGCAAAAACAAAATCTATGTGTGGTGGGCCAGCTAATTTGAATGGGACTCCATAGCAAACTTGAAGCCATTATGATACATTAAGTGAATTTATTAAGGAAATATCCGTGCAGGGGCGCAGAAAGAATACTAACCTCTGCGGCTGGGGTCGGCCCGTCTGGATAATAACCTTGTGTTGTGTTCCGGCATTAGTGACCCAAGTTCCTGTACCCTTATGGGACAGCAGCGCGTTCGCGATGCCACTGGCGTGGCAAACACTCATAGGCGATGGTAACCGCTAAATTCTAAGCGGGCTGTCAGCCTGTCTGCTCTCCCACAGCAATAAAAAAAATTAATGAAAAAATTTTTTACTTTTCTTTTTGCTATGAAGTGCAAAGATAATAAAATGACACCATTCTCGTAACATTAATATATCCATTTACGTCGCTGAAGATGTAATTAGATATATGGTTAAATATAAAATAATCATTCCAGGTATTTAACTCGATACGTGCGCGTCATCAAATCTTCGTGGGCGTGGGATCTATGCAGTTTAATGTTGCGGTGGGTTTACACCAAGGATCGACTCTTAGCCCTTATCTGTTCTTCCTGATGTAGATGCAGTAACATCACAGATACAGGAAGAGTCACTTTGATGTATGCTCTTTGCCTATGACGTAGTGCTGTTTAGAGAAAATGCTCACGAGATTCAGAGCAGATTAGGTAAATGACAGGAGAGATTGGAGGGTGTTGGGTTGAAGATAAGTAGAACCAAAACTGAATATCCGTTTTGCGACTTTGGTGGAAACTCCGCCTACACCCGATTACCCTAGGAGGCGTGTCTCTGCCAACTTGCTCCAACTTCCGGTACCTCGGATCATTAATCCAGAATGACGGTGATATAGGCCGAGATGTGAAAAACAGAGTGAACGCAGGACAGATGAAATGGCGACTTAAAGATAAAATTTACAAGTCCGTTATCTGTCCGTACCTGTCATGTTGTAGTTATCAGAGTGCTGGGCCACAAAGGGGAAAGATGAAAAGGTATTGCGTGCAGCAGAGATGCGAATGTTGAGATGGATGAGCGCAGTTACAAAAATGGATAAAATTAGAAACGAGTATATTAGGGGAAGTTGGAAAGTAGCGCCAGGGATTGAGAAGTTGAAAAGTAATAGAGAGGAGCGTCTGTAACAAGGAGTGTAACAGGGTGTGCCGACACCACACAGTTTGGAAGGATGGCAGGAAGAAGAATATTATTTATTTATATTTTAATTTAAATCATAAGTATTATCTTATACCAATGCTTTGTCCTGGCTGTGGTTTGACTTTAGCTTAACATAGACCAATTTTATTTGAATATTTAGTACTGGATACCAGTCGTATTATCATTAGTTTTGGCCGAGATAATAATAAATCCGTTTTGAATACGTAACAGGCATTGGCTTGCAATATTAAGGACTTAGTTGAAAGGTATCCTTATCAGCATACAATAAGTTCTATAATCCAGTCTGGCAATGTTTTAATTACAATTAACTTGGGCGTTTGTTTCAATGATATTATTTTATTTGGATTAAAGCCGTTATTTCAGTTAGAGTTCAAGTTTAAAAATTCTGTACATCGATAATCTTGAAATATTAAACTAAAAACCGAATGTTTTCATATTAAACGAAGATTTCAAGTAATTTGGTATCTCATAACTTACATCTACTTTAGTTAATTTCAATTCACCTTTAAGTTTTCTATCGAGTGCGACTCAAATTTCTAGCCATCCCGAACCGCGAATGTCACTAAATGTTTGTCGTATTTTCCGACTTGACATATTGCAATCAGAGTACCACGAAAAATCTAATTAGTCAAGAAGTCATTTTTAATAAATGAGATATATCTAATCACTTAAGTTTAAATAAATCACAATGTAAAAATCCGCACTTACTGTTTGCCGAGTATTTGATATATAGCTGTGTAATAAGAGGCTTTCAGGTGAAGTGCGGACACGTAACTTGCACTGAAGCTTTACACGTACTGACAATGCTTTAGGCAACAACCGTAACTAACAAAAGTTGTTCATCTGTTCACACCTTTATAATTATTACACTGTTATTAAGCACTTACGCTTAGTGGCTTACAGTTCAGGATGGATTACTCGACGTCTTGGTAGACTGCGATCTCTTCTTGTATACACTCCTTTTCAAACAAAATACACCCACCTTACAGTCATTGCCATTTTTATGGATAATATTGACCTTTTTAGTTTGTCATTAGTAGCTGAGATAATTATAATTTTCTTATTATCAACGAGAACATAGTTTATAACACTCGGTATAATCTTATAGGGTATCAGGTTAATAATTATAATCTTGGTATCGGTGTTTTAGTCAAAGAAAACAGAGAGCTATTTTAAAATAGACATTTTTATAATGAAATTAAGTATAATGAAATTAAGTGACGACATACAACATAAAAAGACTACGAGTATTTTTATGGTATTTAATATAAGAAGCAATAAAAAATAAAAATTAATAACAAGTATGACCTCCCTTGACTGGTGAAGTCTACGCTCCGACCTGCACCCATCCAGATCCAAAACCCGGTAAACTTTCAACTCGAATTGCAAAACTAAATGACGATCTTTCTAGAATCGCCATTTGGTCTAAACAAAATGGTTTAACGCTTAATCCATTGAAGACTAAATATCTGATTTTTGGCAATAAGTACAACTTGAGTACATTGAATCCAAGAGTGCAGGTTACACTTATGGGCACCCCCATTGAGAGAGTAGAAGAAGCACGTAATTTAGGCCTCTACATTGACAGTGATCTTAGATTTGAACACCATGTAGCAAATTCTGTTAAAAACTGTTTTTATAAATTGAAGGTGTTGTATAAAATCCGACCGTATATATCCCAAAGTCTAAGAATACAATTAGTCGAATCATTAATACTTTCCCAATTAAACTATTCAGACATGGTGTTCGGACCTCGTTTACATTCAAAATCCCAGAGACTAATTCAGCGAGTACAGAATGCATGTGCTCGGTTTTGTTTTCATATACCATACAGAGGTCATGTCACACCTTTTTTGAACAGTTGCTCAATGTTGAAAATGAAGCATCGGCGTAAGTTGCACTTGGCATGTCTGTTGTTTGGGGTTATTAAGAATAAAGATCCTATGTATCTCTATAGCAAGCTTGAATGGAGAGGCGCCCAGAGGTCTGCAAATGTCCGTCAGTGTGCTGTACAGCTCGCTGCCGCATTAAACCATACCACAGCTTTTAGGGGTAGCTTTAAGTACTCAGCTACTAAATGTTGGAATAATATTCCTCCTCCTATAAGAAAAGTGTCTAGCATGTATGGTTTTAAAACTAAACTAAAATCATTTATGTTTGAACACCAAAAGAGGCAGGCAAACCTGGCAATAGATACAAGTGCTCTGTAATATAGTATTTTTAAATTATGTCTTAATATTTTAATAATTATCTTTTGTGTAGCTAAGTAGTTGTTGTAATTAAATTAGTCAATGTTTTTTTCAATATATTTATATTCTTAGCGTGTTTACTCATTTTTTCGTATTTTTGTTTATTTCTTCTTACAATCTTTTAACACTTCAGTTGATGTTTTCTGTCTGATTTTTTTTTCTTTATTATTTATGATACTAATATTTTTTGTATTCCTTAATATTTAGTACATATAAATGTTTGGTTTTTGTTAATAAATTACTAATAATTAAATTGCTTATTGTTAATAAACATGATATAAATAATTGTTATATCGTCACTTCAAGGGTCCTAACGGAAGATCAGCGCAGGATGCTCTTTAAACAGCTCCTTGCATTGCTGAGTTAGACACCTTTTTAGGGCTAAGACAAATGTGTTAGTGATTTGTTAATGTATATTTTTTTGTTATAGTTTTAAGCTCTAAATAAATTATTTTTCTTTCTTTCTTTCTTTCAAAACCGCTTCGAATGCCTCGGTGACTGTGTTGACGTGGACGAGTATAATAACAGGTTCGTGGAAGCTGTTCAAACGGCCGGGTCTAAGTTCTTCAAGGCCAGCCGTTCAAAAAGAACCAGAAAAATCTTAGATTCTACTCTCAAATTGATGTATGTGAGACGTCAAATGACCCTTCAGTCCCCGGACGATGCTTCCCAGTATAGGCAACTAAATAGACAGATCTCCAAGTCCTTGAATCGCGATATCCGCCGCCATAACACAGAATGTGTAAAGGCGGCTATAGAGCGTAACAAGGGCTCTAAAGTATTCGCACGAGACTTGTCTATTGGGCAGAGCCAATTGACGAAGCTGAAGACCGACGACGGCAGGGTCGTTTCGTCTAAACCCGAATTTTTCATCATGATTGTGTCGAGCCAGTCCGGCCGGGCATGAACCCCAAAGGAGCGGATCTGCTCTTCGGATCACTTGGTAGTATGCGAAATCGCGGTAACAGCCCCGTGCGCGACGGTACAGTCGTCCAGGCCCGCAATCCTTAAAGATACGGTCTTATGGGTCTAGACACTTTAACGACTGCTGGATCGAGCACCAAGTGCAGCTTAGCGGCGAAGGCATCTGCCAACAGCCTGCTGGCCGCTCTACCCGGGACAAGAAAAATTCGGGCGCCGGTGCGGGCCGTCTTCATTCTAAGACCGCCCATTATTCCCAAATCGGGCTGGCCCTTTGTGCCTGTGCCTTAGCACGAGTCTTACCCGCGCTGGCCTGGCCTTGATGTTGGGCCTTTGTTGCCATTCTCTTGGCTCTTCTTAGCTTTCTTCGGTTTCTTAGCAACCGTGATCCATTCTTCAGCCAAAGCGGAAGTAGCGGGCTCCGCTTCTGGAGCTAGTACGGCTGGGGCGGGATCTGGGAGAATAGAGTCAACCCAGGTGGTGACAGCAGCTTTCGCCGTCATTGCCTTACCTGGATTTTAGAGGCAGGGGTTGGTAAAGGTGGAAATTCATTACCCTCCCGGAGCTCGGCTCGATGGAAGAAAGGACACGAAGCTCCAGGTTTTTCGGTCCGGAGCCCTTTTTCCAGGGCTGCGAACCTGGAATCCATCAGCGCTGTCATCGTAGCGGTGATCGACTCCATGTTCCGCGATCTCGCGTTCCAATCTGTAGTTGGCATCTTTTTCGATTTTTCACGTTTTACTGCGAAATTATGGGGCTGAACCTTCTGGAACCGTGAATGTTTTTGGTGGGTCGTAAGGAGATCCACTTGACAGACGGTGAAAATAGGGGCAGCAAGGAAAACTGGGGAAAACAGGGAAAAACAGGTAAGTGCAAATTACGAGGGGACTGGCGCGGCGCCCTGTAGCACCGCAAGGGGTATCGAATGATAGGGCTGGATGAGTTCACTCACGAAGAAAGAAAATATGCAAAAAGTGAGAAAAGCAGGAAAACTATTAGGCTGATGGCAAAGAAGATATCGCGGATGGATTGAAAATTGAATATCTTTTGAATGGTTAGATTTATCAAAAAATCATAAGGAACCATTTTTGTAGAGCGTTTAATTTCCTATAAAGATTATTGATGGCGCAGGTTAAATAGCATGTTGGTGATGAGATATGACCATTTGTAGATGAAACTAAATTGAAAATGCAAATGTATGATGAGCATAATCTTCCCAATGATATTAAGAGCTCATATTTGGTGAGTACTTTCTAGAGATACCTAGCAACAAGTTTTCGTGTGTGGGATCAAAAAATAAAAATAAACGATTTTTTTGATCCACCCTAGTCTATACTTCTATACTACTATTATAAAGAGGAAAGATTTGTTTGTTTGTTTGTTTGTTTGCATTGAATAGGCTCCGAAACTACTGACCCCATTTAAAAAATCCTTTCACTGTTGGGAAGCTACACTATCTCCGGGTGACATAGGCTATATTATATTTTCGAAAAAATTAGGGATCCTTACTAAAACTCCAATAATGTAACCCAAGGTGTAAAAAAATTACCTAAAATATTATTTAAATCGCGTGCGTTGCGAAAACTATTGATGATGGAATAAAATAATGTACTACAACTTTGTAGAACACATCTGTATTTACAAAAAGTGTCGCGACAGCATATGTCTAACTATTATAGTTATGCCACAATAAGTGTTCTTTTATTTTAAAAATTTAATTGAAATGCCGCCCCTAGAAAAGGCTCTTTATTTGTATCTTAGTATTAATCCTTATCAAAATAAATTACTTCATATTCAAAACTGCTTCAATACCTTTATATAACTTTTTGAATTATTCAATTCGGATATTCCATTCGAAAGATATCACGAGTTTAAAAATGTAAGTATTAGAAAAATGTTGCGTGGTAGCTGCGCACCCTGTTCGGCTAGCTAGGCAGCACCTTATGCAATGTAGGCGTGCGTCACTGGGGTTTATACAAAAATATAAAAAAAACTTATTAAAAAACAACGAAAAATAAATAAAAAATAATAACAAAAAAATCATTAAAATAAAATTTCATAGAAATAATAATATTCAAACTTTTTTTATAATTTTATTTTTTTAGTAACCTGACGCAAATAGAAGGGTTTGCCCTCAAGGGCGCTCCTCTGTCTGAGGCGTGCACGGGTGTGCGTACCCGAGGTGCCCGAGCATCCGTCGCTTCACTCCCCTCTCCGTCCGAGGCGACAGAGGCCTTCCTACCTTTCTTCCCGTCTACCTCCTACATCCTTTCCAACTTAGCTCTCTGTTTGTGGCGTGGTCCCCGGTGGGATGGTTGCGAATACTGATTGGGACCCCCAATTAATGAGATTGCCCTGGGCCCTGATTTGGTAGTCGAAACCATGCCTATTTCGACTGCGCCTGCATAGAGAGTGTTCCCAGGGCGGGAATTGCATCCTCGCTGTCGGTTGGTCTTGCTGGGCCGGCTACAACGTCAGGCGACTCTCTGGTTTTTCTGGAGTGTCGTCTGGTAGTCGTACTCACGCCTGACTAGCACGCGACGGGGATGCGAGTCCCGTCCGGAATTGGCCGCGGACCTGTCACTCCCGGCCCTGGTTCTGTCCATGGTCGGGGGCGATCCTGGATGGACGGCCGTCACCTCCTTTTGCGAGGCAGTAGTGATGCACTCCACCACACCAAGGACAGGCACAGGTGGAAGAACATTATAAAAGAGAAACTGGGTTCTTATGAGGGGAATCACGACCCTCAGTAATGAGGTACACGACTCAAGGAGGAGGAGTGTCTGCAAGGGAGGTGGCGGAATGGGACCGGAAGTCCGCCACCGCCCTCCCTCCCGCCAACGTAGGCTGCGTCGTCGGCACCGGAGGGCGGGCAACGACCTCCGGCCGCCGTAGAAAGCGGCTGCGGGCGGCCCCTCGGGGGAGGATCCGCCGCCCGCACTATTGCAGGGAGAGGGCCGCGTGCTGTTCCGCGGCCCCCCTCAACTCCTAGAGTTGTTAGGAGAGCGCCGGGGGGACGAAACCCTGACCCCCTGGCGCCAACACTTTAGAAGGGGCCCGCCTTAAGACAAAGGGCGGGCCGGCGCCGGCCCGGGCCACGAGATCGGCAGGCCTTATATCCGTGGGCCCGGGCGTAGGCAATAGGAGAATAGCGGGGTTTTTTAGTGGGTAATCAGATGGTCGAACATCTTTCCCGGGGTCCCACATATCCCTCGGTCCCCCCGGGTCGGGGGAACCCGTCAAGAGGGGTTTTTCCCCAAGACCGAAAAAAAAATAGAAGGGTTTAGGTATGTGTGTGTATATATTTTTAATTTTATTAATTTTATTAAGCTGGGGCGGGCTGCTAGTATTATATATATATATATATATATATATATATATATATATATATATATATATATATATATATATATATATATATATATATATATATATATATATATATATATATATATATATATATATATATATATATATATATATATATATATATATATACCTAGTCAGGTCATAAGTATTGTCACACAGTAAAAACTTTTCTTTTAGAATGCTGGCCACAAAAAAGTTTATTAATATACTGAAAAATTTGAATATAACCAAAAGATTCGTATATCGTACCATCAAACGATACAATGAAGACTCTAGTATAGATGACAGGTCAAGAAGTGGTCGCCCTCGGTCTGTTAGGACTCCAGCAGTGATAAAAGCTGTGAAGGCACGAATTCAAAGAAATCCCAAACGTAAGCAGAAACTGTTGGCCCTTCAGATGGGGTTAAGCAGAACCACGGTGAAAAGGGTGTTAAATGAAGACTTAGGGCTTCGGGCATATCGAAAAAAAACAGGATATCGTTTGAATGCTCATCTAATGGACCTGAGACTGAAGAGATGCCGCGCTTTGTTGAAGCGGTACGCGGGAAAAAAATATCGGGAAATTATTTTTTCGGATGAACAAATGTTTACTGTAGAAGAGAGCTACAACAAACAAAATGATAAGGTGTACGCACACAGTAGTGAAGAAGCGAGCAACCGTATTCCGCGTGTCCAACGAGGTCATTTTCCATCCTCGCTCATGGTATGGTTGGGACTTTCTTATTGGGGCTTAACAGAGGTACATTTTTGTGAGAAAGGTGTAAAAACGAATGCTGTTGTGTATCAAAATACAGTCCTGACGAACCTTGTGGAACCTGTTTCTCATACCATGTTCAATAACAGGCACTGGGTATTCCAACAAGATTCGGCGCCAGCTCATAGAGCGAAGAGCACACAAGACTGGCTGGCGGCGCGTGAAATCGACTTCATCCGGCACGAAGACTGGCCCTCCTCCAGTCCAGATTTGAATCCGTTAGATTACAAGATATGGCAACACTTGGAGGAAAAGGCGTGCTCAAAGCCTCATCCCAATTTGGAGTCACTCAAGACATCCTTGATTAAGGCAGCCGCCGATATTGACATGGACCTCGTTCGTGCTGCGATAGACGACTGGCCGCGCAGATTAAAGGCTTGTATTCAAAATCACGGAGGTCATTTTGAATAAACTTTAATGTCATAAGAATCTATGTTTTGTTAAGTTCATTTTGGTATATGAATGGTTACATAATGAATAAACTTGTTACAATTATTTTACATTAAACATGTGACAGAATTTATGACCTGACTAGGTATATATATATATATATATATATATATATATATATATATATATATATATATATATATATATATATATATATATATATATATATATATATATATATATATATATATATATATATATATATATATATATATGTGTGTGTGTGTGTGTGTGTGTGTGTATGTGTGCGCGCGCTTGAAGCACCAGGCGGCACGTGGGTACAGGGCCGCCTTCACCTAGGCTGATACCTTCTAATTTTTTGGCAGCCACGATTGGGAAGGTCATCATGATTGTGTCGAGCCAGTCCGGCCGGGCATGAACCCCAAAGGAACGGATCTGCTCTTCGGATCACTTGGTAGTATGCGAAATCGCGGCAACAGCCCCGTGCGCGACGGTACAGTCGTCCAGGCCCGCAATCCTTAAAGATACGGTCTTATGGGTTTAGACACTTTAACGACTGCTGGATCGAGCACCAAGTGCAGCTTAGCGGCGAAGGCATCTGCCAACAGCCTGCTGGCCGCTCTACCCGGGACAAAAAAAATTCGGGCGCCGGTGCGGGCCGTCTTCATTCTAAGACAGCCCATTATTCCCAAATCGGGCAGGCCCTTTGTGCCTGTGCCTTAGCACGAGTCTTATCCGCGCTGGCCTGGCCTTGATGTTGGGCCTTTGTTGCCATTCTCTTGGCTCTTCTTAGCTTTCTTCGGTTTCTTAGCAACCGTGACCCATTCCTCAGCCAAAGCGCAAGTAGCGGGCTCCGCTTCTGGAGCTAGTACGGCTGGGGCGGGATCTGGGAGAATAGAGTCAACCCAGGTGGTGACAGCAGCTTTCGCCGTCCTTGCCTTACCTGGATTTTAGAGGCAGGGGTTGGTAAAGGTGGAAATTCATTACCCTCCCGGAGCTCGGCTCGATGGAAGAAAGGACACGAAGCTCCAGGTTTTTCGGTCCGGAGCCCTTTTTCCAGGGCTGCGAACCTGGAATCCATCAGCGCTGTCATCGTAGCGGTGATCGACTCCATGTTCCGCGATCTCGCGTTCCAATCTGTAGTTGGCATCTTTTTCGATTTTTCACGTTTTACTGCGAAATTATGGGGCTGAACCTTCTGGAACCGTGAATGTTTTTGGTGGGTCGTAAGGAGATCCACTTGACAGACGGTGAAAATAGGGGCAGCAAGGAAAACTGGGGAAAACAGGGAAAAACAGGTAAGTGCAAATTACGAGGGGACTGGCGCGGCGCCCTGTAGCACCGCAAGGGGTATCGAATGATAGGGCTGGATGAGTTCACTCACGAAGAAAGAAAATATGCAAAAAGTGAGAAAAGCAGGAAAACTATTAGGCTGATGGCAAAGAAGATATCGCGGATGGATTGGGGGAGTAGAAAAACCTAGGATTCGTTGTTTCAATGAGCCAGATCGCACATGGAACAGCCGAAAGACTTGAATGAATGAATGAATGAAAACTCTTTATTGTTCCACAGAAAACACATAAAACAAAAACTTACAAACTACAGAACACTGGGTGGCCTTTCGCTTAAAGCAATATCTTCCAGGCAACCCTAACTTGGAAACAAATTATCCATAGATTGTACTTTGGAGAAGAACACAGGCTACTTATTTCAATTCATATGGCAGAACAACGTTTGTCGGGTCGACTAGTATATAATAACTTGGAAGAACTCTTGACGTACTGTTTCTCCATATTCCAGAGTCGTACGTTGGGCCAAGAATTTTAAGCTGGGCAGACCATCCACTGAACATGAACTCTCACTAAAGATCGAAGATGTCGTGTTGGCGGATACATGTTTACGAAACGCGAAACTTGGATTTGCTTATAGATGTAAATTTGTAATTTGATAAAGAAACTTAACTTATTAATAACTTGTTATAAGAAAAAATACTTATAACGCTGACGGAATCTCTAAACTTGTTTCATGAAAATAATGCATGAAGTCTTTGCACATCTTAGATTTATCAAATTTCACGCACCTTTCGTATTAATTTGATCTGCACGATCAACACTTAGTTCTTGTTGTTCCCCATCACATCATACGAAAGCATTTCGATAACCTCTTACGCATGTCGGTCCGCTTGCGGAGGGCACGGGCTCAATTCCCGTCCCGCGTCTGAGTGTATATTTATAATATTTATTTACAAAAGAAAGGTATATACCTAGTTTATTAGGAGTCTAGCACCCATAACACAAGTACTATACTACTAACTCGGGAACTAGACGATGTTGTATAAATTATCTCAATTTATTCATTTATTTTTCTCATCGTTGTATTGTTTGTCAAAAGCTTCCTTGCTCTGCTACCTGAACTTTATTTCCGCCAACGCTGCCAAACGGTTGTTCTCTACCTGAAGACAGAAAAACCGTGCTCTTCTATTCTATCAGTGCAGTTTAAGTATTAATGTTTGTTTTAATACCACGTTGTACATGGCGTTTAATTTAGCGACTTGTACTTCCATAGAAGTAAGTGTTATGTCATTAAACTGTTCCAGTTGGGTTTTTATAGATACAAATGAGGGTATCTCTCAATAAATCAGAAACAAAAACTTTTATAACGTTGTAATTTGTCGGATACCAATAGATTAAAAGACATGTTATGGAATGAATAGCATTTTATTAATAAATTAATCATCATTACAAATATCTGCAGACTTGACAATATTGTTCAATTGAATTAATATTTAATCTTCTAATATAATATAATAAATTCATACAATTAAAATACATACTTTATCAATTATTAAATAAATTAAATATTTGAGCTAGCCAACATAAATTCAGATAAAGATCTTGCACTTATCTACAGAAATTTGAGAGTAAAAGTCACTTTATTCTCAAGCTTCAGTAGACTATAGCATTAGATAACACTATGTTGCCTTACGGTAGACTGGAAGTGATACGACAACTACCAGGTAGCATGTAACAGAGAGCCGAGTCTCGTACTGTCACGAATGGTTCGAATACCTACCTATAACAAACAAACTACGCTTTTGTGTTGTGAAAGAAAAGAAGAAGAAGTGAAAGACAGAATGTAGTCCTAAATGGGAACATTGGTACTTAATGGGCTGATATTTATCTGAATTTCATGCAATAACTTATCACACGTGTCTAAGTAAATATTCTCTGCACAGTAATAATTGAACAGGGTAAACATCTTTGTTAATATGTCACTTATCAAATATTTATATTTATACAACTTTCAGAAATATACCTTTGGATTTATTTTGTGTAATATATAATAATGCGTTTTGTCCTTTATCAATTCTACTAATAATTCAAACATTAAACTTAACACTAGCAAACAATCAAAAGTTAAAACCATCGGATGCAACTAACTTAGGCTCCAACAAATAAAATAACTCACGGCTTGGCCATGAATCAATACTAACATAATTGACTTATTTATACGTAATAAACAACAAGTCAAACATTATGAAATAAATATGTTAATAATTACGTAATACATCAAATTAAATTTAAACAGCGTAAAACCGCTTTTGTCACTCGGACCTATGAATACAAATTCAAGTCATATCATAATGAAACACAACAAACCTAGCATTAGGTTTAGTAAAAAATGTGGAGCTATTCCTTAATTGGTCACTTCTTCTTTAAATGTTTTGTTTTATTCTTAGCAATTATTTGTACCTAATGCATATTCCGATGGCTTTCGATTTAATAGTTTTATAAGACAATGTCATTAATTAATTATTATTATTTATAATATAAAAAATCATTAATTCATTCATTACATACATATTCATATATTTGATTCAAGTAATATAAAGTGATATATACTTTAAAACAGAGACCTAGCCAAATTTGTTTTCCGAAGGCACTAACAAACAATTAGACTCAACGACATATTTACATTTTGGAAGTATTTTTAATCTTTTCATTTACAGTTGCATTTTAGACTTTCTTACGGCATTTTTCACATATAAATTGTTACAAATTGTTAACCGCCCATTATAAATTTTTTGAATATAAGAATATTAAAACGTCTAATTTGGTATCTCAATCACGGAATCTGATAATCTGTACTAACGAAAACAAAAAAAGGGGATCAATTTATGTAGGAGTTTGATATGTTAACAAAAGAGACGATGAATATTAAAGATAAAGTGTTAGTAATCCACAAAGTGAAGACATAAGATTCATTAAGCAAGATAAAGCTACCATGAAAGAAAACTTTCAAGAAATTAAACCTAAAACGGAGGTAACACTGAAATGGAAGATCGCAAATATTAAAAGACATTTTAACGAAAATGAAGAAAAGTTGCAATATGTACAGATTGATAAATAAATATTGCAGATACATTCAGTTGCCCCCTAAGAGCAGCCTCGTCAAGTCATCGGTAGTGAGCGCGGCAGCATCGCGCACTTCCGCGGCAGAGAGTAGCGTTTCTGCGAGCTGTAGCTTTTTTTGCTGTAGCCATACGACTCTCTCTTCTACTGTCCGGGCCGCGATCAATCTGTGAAAAATGTAAACGAAATAAATAGATACATATATTTTTCTCTTTATTAAAAGGGGTTTAACCCCAGCGGCAATGTCATCCCGTAAATCATATTAAATTACAACTACTTAATTACAATGTGTTAAAGACGAATTTAGTCTGCAAAGAATATTGACCTCCCCGGGCAATGGACATGAAAATAAGCTGTTGCACTCACCCAACGTGGACAGACTATTAACTCTCCAATTGATAATTACGAATGCACTCTGTTAAAATATGAATTACGTCCTCTGGTTTATGACATGTAATACATTTGGCGACGGTAAGTTCTTTTCATGTTGATCTGGTCTATCCACGTTTTACAAGAAATTTGTGGTTGGACTGTTTGAAACTAAATGCCTTTGATGAATCCGACATGAAGTCAGCATGCAACGAACCCTTCGATCCAAGGCATCCAGCTCTGTCTGAGTTCACCTTAGTATTCCAAAAGCGTAAGTCAACGATGGCATAACCAAGCTGTTACAGGAGCGAATCTTGTTACCACCTGAGAGGAAAGAGTTCAACACTTTTCTCGGGCACCTAAAAATTTTTCCTTTACCAGCTGTTTTATGTCAACGTCATCGATACCTAATGACTGTGATATACCAAGGTGTTTGTAGGTGTCACCTTCAGAGAGAGATCTGAAGGACATGTTTTCAGAGTAGTAATTCGTTTGAATTGACCACTCGCCCCCGCTGTGTTCTATAGAACTAATGAACCTTTCGGTTAGTTCTAATAGTTCTAGTAGGCTCGTTTTTTTACGCGAACAGTTTGAGGTCATCCATGTATAGTAGGTGAGATATGACCTCTCTGCGAAGTTGAAAACCTAGTCTTGAATCCTCAAGCAGTGCGCTCAAAGGATTCAATGCTAGGCAAAACCACAATGGGCTCAGGCTGTTTGTCCATCTAAAAGCCACTCTCCTCCTGGGAGGCTAAGTCGTGTGACCCACTGTCGCATGCACGAACCTAGGAAGGTGCGCAGATTAGCATCAATTTTATACAACTCCAACATTCTCATAAGCCGTGAATGCGGCACAGAGTCATAAGCCTTTTTATAGTCAACTCAAGCAGTGCAGAGGTTTTTTCTGTATCGACGGACTTGTTTATTGATAGCCATATCTATGAGAAGGAGCCCTTTCGTACCACGGGACCCCGGCCTACATCCATTTAGAGTATCAGCCAAAATTTTGTTGTTATTATTATTATTATATTTATATATCTGCTAAACGCGCTTACCTTCGTGCTCGGAAGGTAAACTCCCCGAGCTATCGAGTGATTCTGTGTCCATGCTTTCGTTGCTGCTGGCCCGCCGACGTAAATACCGCGTATATAATGCGCTGGCCTTTGCTTGAAGCTGCAATTAAAATAAAAGGGATATTATAGCATGCCCGCTGCTCGGAAAATGCCAACACTTTTAGTGAACTTTTACTAATAAAAATTCATCACTTTCACTTTGATACTCAAATGGACATTTTCTAGTTTACTAGTTCTCTTGAAATCGTTTTATCCCGCTTGCTGAAAGCTTGAGCCAGAGAACAACTTTTGCACGTTTCCTTTTGTTATTGCCATTTTGCGCTTTATCGATGCTCTAGGAGCGAGGCGAATATCTTCCTATAGGACTCGTTAGGTACATATTAAAAAAATATTTGTTCATACACTGCCTGACTTTTTTTAGCCTAGCTCAGCAAGTCAATATTGAAATATGTATTTTAACATTGCATTTCGTTTATCCCACATTCGCAATAAATCTCTTGCTTTTTAGATTTCGAGACTACTTTAACTCTGACAGGATATTCGAGTCGTCCTGAGTATCCTTTCTATTTATTAGAAAGCGAACAGAAATAAGGTAATATCAATACACACCCAACGTTGTAGTGATGGTCTGACAGGATTCGGAGACTCTTCAATGACGAAAAATGAGTCGTCGCTCGAAATCAGCACTACCACTAGACGTTAAAAAATACAGTTAATAAATAATCTTTACTAAACTAATTTCGGTGCATTCATTCATCACAAACAGGCTCGCTTAGCCTAGCAGACAGACGAAACTTATCTCACATCTAAGGGGTTGTGGGTCATGTGATCCTAGCCCAAGACAAGAGTAGGAGCAACCATTGCGACAGAGAAACGGATGTTAACCGACAAAAATCCAACCAATATTGGAATAATCTAGTTTAAGCACTAAAAGAGGTACAAATAACATAAACGGACTATAGTCGAGTAAGTTTTCGTATCAAGGAAACGGATTCGATTCAAAACGGATCAGAATCGTCACCCGTGTATCATATGGCGTCAATACAAGTCCTTGGAACTTCTTTGGATCGCAGTGTTCACTGAGTTATATTGTGCGAGGATTTAAAATAAAATAAAATAGACCTTTATGTGATTAATGTCACGTAAAACGGACACGCCGTTGAAGAGGCCCGCCACGAACCGAAGGGCGGGCCGACGCCAGCCTGGACCACGACATTGATTAAACCACTTGTGCGTCGGCCGAGGCAAAGAGAAAGGAGGGCAGAAATGATTCCAATTAGTAACATTTAGTTCTTCTATATTAACACTCTCATTAACACTACATTAAAGTTTAACTATACAGGTCTGCGATTTATTTTTCGAAAGTTCTAAAAGTAATACAAAACATTAATCATATGTATGACTAATGACGATATAGCTTTTTGATTAAAAATGTGTGGAGCAGAAGTTTGATAAAATGAGTGAAAATCATCTAAGAAGTGTCTGAAAGTGTCTATAATTTACAAAAGCTCGTTTCAACTGTCATTTTGCACATGGACAAAAATCGCTTGATCTCTTGCTGTGAACATGACTCTGACAAAGCGCAGTGACAATCACGTTTCGAACTGATGAGATCATCAGCACCATTCAAAATAGAGTTTCCACACTCTCCATAAAAAAGTTAACGCGTGTATGTGGTGACAAAGGCAGACACGAAGTGCATGCACTACGCAGTTTAGTGTTAATAATAAAAATATTTATTTCCTTACGGTCGGACTGCAGAGTTTCTATGTCATATGCAGGTGTGCTCTAGAAAAGGAAAAATGATTTCTTGCATTATTTATACACGTGGTTGACAAATATGATGATGAATTTGATGTATATTAAATAAATCCGAATCCAAATGACTCTTCACATATCTGAACACTGCACATCATACTCTATACAATATTATCAGTTAAAGTTTTTAGATTTATATTTTAAGGGTACTTCAATGGTACCCCTTGTTGGCTCAATGGTATTAAACTCGAAGATCATTCTAAAGGTCCAGGGTTCGAATGCAACGATGGCATGCACTGATTAGGCAGCTTTTTGCCTAATGAGCGTATTATATTACTTTATTACATGTTTGCCATATTCCGACGGTGAAAGAAAACCTCGTGAAGAAACCTGCATGCTGAGATCAACAGGTGGGTTGGTGCCACCTTGGACTAGCGTGGCGGGTATACTGTTTGTTCCTTCTAGAGGGAGACCCCAGGCCACCAGAGGGACGTCTATAGGCTACTGTTAATTCCCAAACAGCCAAAAGACGATTAAGAGCGCTGACTCCTGCTACTCGGAACTTTCACAGACATCAGAGGAATGGCAACGTTTGGTTTTTAATTCTAATTTTCTGGTCAGAAGCAGTACTGCCCCCGAGTTGTTCATGAGAAGGAGGCCCAGGCCCGCCCGATTCAATATGTTTTCACATTCACGATAAAAGTAGGATGTTACAGACCGTTACAAATTGTCGAACAGGCTCTGGTGTAGGCGCCCGACTGGGGGAATCCTGAAAATGTTGTTTTTATTGTAATATTGCGTAGTGGTTTAGAGAACTGGGTCAATTACAGTAAAAGAACATGTAAATAGGTGTAAAAGGTGAAAGACATATCGGTGATTAGTTCAGAAGCTGGATGCAAGACGAGCATGTTGCAAGTCTGGTTTTACCTCAATTTTGTGGGCGGTAGTTGTGTTGCGCTCAAAGATGTCCCAACGTACAGACGGGTTCCTATCTGTGCCACGGAAACATTTCCTTGTGGACATTTAACATTGGAAAACGTTTACTAATAATAACGATGTGGTTCCATCGTAGACCAAAGTAACAGAGTAAGAGGTCCTACTTTCAGGAGACCACAACACCCGAGAGGGAAGACTGCTAATTTAGATCAATCATCATAGCCTAAAACGAATAAACGTAAACCAGTGCTTTCAAAGAACAACCGTACCGTAGAGGAAAAGACCAAGGGCAGGCATAGTGGCATCCTCTATACCGCCAGAAATATCTTTAAACAGGAAAGAAGTGATTAAATTTGTTCCAGAAAAAGTCAGCTTGAAGAATAAACGGTTCATTTAATTTCAAGTCAGATGACTTGGAGATCCGAAGCATTCATAACATGGTGTCATTATGATCAAAGCAATATTATGCAGGCGGCGGAATAATTAAAAGCGCCCCGAAGGTTGTATAAGATCAAAAGCTTTGAAACGGAGTAAATTTTACTAAGTTTTAATTTTTGGCCACTAGAACTGCCATCCGAGTTAAGAATAGTTTTTATTTTCAAAGGCAAATCTTGAGAGTAATATATTTAAAATATGCATAGAACTAACAAATAACAAAACACTAAACGGAAAAATCCCAGGGTTATGCTATTCCGGTGTAGAATCCAGGGGCAAAATTTTCAAGAGGATCGAAATCAAACGCGAAGTTTTCAGAAAACGAGGGAAGGGCGTGGCGGAATCTGAGTCCAAGCATGTTTTATAAAAGGGTCAAAGCGAAAACTCACCGGCACATCAGACTACCCCGCCTTCGTCCGGTTGAAAAAAAAAACGTGTGCGTCTCGGGGCGCCCGACTGAAGTGATATCTCAAACTAATCTAAGTTGAACTATTTAATATTGAAATAGTTTAACTTGATAAAAGCTCAGGTTATTACTTAAAGGGAAATGCCGATATTAGGCCCAAGAGTGCCCAACATATTCATAGTATGGAAAAATTATATAATATTCGTTAAATAAATTTCAAACTGATAAGTAATGATTTAAAGATAGGAATAAATATATTTAAATAAAAAGTACTCAAACGATTGCGAACATTGCGAAGTTTGAAGATCAACTTTTTGGTATTAAAATTGAAATGAAGAATATACAAACACGCCCTAGACGCGAGTCGCTAGACTCGTCTTAACAGTGGAGGTTTCAGCGTTTGCGTAACTTTTTAGGCTGGCGTCCGCAAAACTTTTGAAGACTCGTGACGTCAGCCAAACCCGATCTGCATCACGCCCTTTACAGGTGACATTGTCGTGCAGGAACACCGTTCGGGGACATATTTTTAAGCAAGGGCAAGGCCGAGCGCTCGGAATATCAAACTTTTAGGGCACGACTTTGACAAGTACTATCAGGGTTGTATGTTAAAAAGCAAACTAGGTGTTGGCTGAGGCCACCGTCTATTAAGTAGTCTTTATGTAAGTATAATAATATATTAGGAACTTACAAACATCGTGTCCTCAAAAACGCCGCCCACCTTGCGCGTACGGGGACCAATGATTGATGATAGTTCGCGAAGCTCTGTAAAAATGACGAATGGAATGGAATGTGTATTTGTAACACTTGCGCATGTGTGTGTGCGGTGCGTTCGATTGATTGTAAGATCGGGTTCGCTTACCATTGTCGCTGTCTTCAACAGGCGCCATGGCCGCAGCTGGCGATGCACCGGTCTCCGATTCCTGTGTAACAAGTAACGTATAAGTTGATTTCTCGCTATGGTCTTCGGTTCTGAGAAAACTCGAACAGGTTGCACTTTTCGACGCAAAACTGATTAAATAGGCCTCAAAACGCCTCTTTCAAGAACTTACTAACGTTTCGATCAAAAACGTATAGTTTTACATTTTTGAGCTTTTTCAAACGTACATTCTTAACAACACACTAATTGAAGCCTAAACTCCAATTCGACTCCACATTATCGTGCAGTATAGCCCGAGAGCTGATGACTAATTTTGAGAAGGTACTTTAGGCAGTCTGTAATTGCGAAAAATTACAATTTCGTCAATTGGCGAATCCAGCCCTGTAAGTCTTTTAGCGAGTTAGCGGTTATTTCGCTACTGCGCAATATATAACATTTGCAAAAAAATAAATTCAAAAAACATGTTTTAGGCAACTTGAATTTTTTTATCTTTTAATTTATTATATTGCCTGAGTTTTGGACGGATTTTCAGTTAAACCGTATTCTTTGCTCCAACTTGATATGGTTGATAAATCTTTATTAATAAGGCTAATAGCGTTATTAAATTGTGTAACATGTACTACCACACGAACTTCTTGCGTCGGGTCCTGCGATTCAATTTGGGGGGCTTGCGAAGGATTTGTTTGCCGCTCTACAGTTAGTGGGACGGTGGGATGTTTCAACCTCATATGTTTTCCTAAATTTACAATATTGCCTGACGAAGTTTTTTATAATTTGACGGTAATTATTAAATTTGGCCAATTTTGGTTTCGCTATTCAAAGTAGTTCCACAGTGCACTTCTTTTTCTATGCGAAGTAGCCATATTATAAAATAATTACTCAAATTAATTGTAATTAATGTTTATTACATATTATTATGTTTTATATCTAATTTAAACACACACGTAAATACACACACGGAAAAGTCAATGTCTATTTATTTACAAAACTTATCTATAATACCTATCTATTATATCACTATATACAGATAACATTATACAATGGCAGCTGCCGGCATGCCTCGACTAGCTATCCTTGTCGCACTTACGGCTGCGTGTAAGACTTTTTTATCGCACTTATTTACAAACTTTATTAACGTCTGGGAATTGTTTATAACTGGCAAAACCATCGGGCGATTTGCAGGTATTATTGAAATTACTTAATAAATACGTGATATAAATTTCTGATTGCCTAAAGAATATTTTTGGTAATTTAAAAATAATAATTTTGGAGTCGTCTGGTAATACTTAATAACCGACTAAAACGTCTAGGATATTTTTTTAAATTCTAGAAATAATTAATTAAAAGATAAAAATAATCAAGTTGCCTAAAACATGTTTTTTTGAATTTTTTTTGCATATGTTATATACTGCGCAGTAGCGAAATAACCGCTAACTCGCTAAAAGACTTTCAGGACTGGATTCGCCAATTGACGAAATTGTAATTTTTCGCAATTACAGACTGCCTAAAGAATTGGGGTAACGCATTCTTCTTAAGCAAGGTCACCCGGGCGCTCGTCATAGTGCTTTCAAGGGAAAACTGCACCGCATAGGCAGACCAAGGGCAGGCACAGCGCCAACCTCTTTACCACCAGAAATAGATTTAAACAGGTAAAAAGTGATTAAGTTTGTCCCAGAAAATGTTAGCTTGAATATTAAACGGTTCATATAATTTAGTCATCTCAAATGCAATCATAAATCGGCGTCATTATTGATCAAAGAAACACTATGCAGGCGGCGGAATAATTAAAAGCGCCCCGAAGGTTGTATAAGATCAAAAGCTTTGAAACGGAGTAAATTTTACTAAGTTTTAATTTTTGGCCACTAGAACTGCCATCCGAGTTAAGAATAGTTTTTATTTTCAAAGGCAAATCTTGAGAGTAATATATTTGAAATATGCATAGAACTAACAAATAATAAAACAAAACCGGAAAGTCCCAGGCTTATGCTGTTCCGGTGTAGAATCCAGGGGCTAAGTTTTCAAGAGGATCGAAATCAAACGCGAAGCTTTCAGAAAACGAGGGAAGGTTGCGGCGGAATCTAAGTCCAAGCATGTTTTATAAAAGGGTCAAAACGAAAACTCACCGGCGCATCGGACTACCCTGCCTTCGTCCGATTGAAAAAAAAAAACATGTGCGTCTCGGGACGCTCGACAGAAGTGATAACTCAAACTAATCTAAGTGGATCTATTTAATATTGAAATTGTTTAACTTGAGAAAATAATTTAAAAATAACTGGAATAATAAAATTTAAATTACATTTGTTCCAAAAACGGTTTCAAATTTATATTAAATTAAATTACTCCCTAATGTAGATTATTTATAAAGAAAAAAAACTCAACTGCATTTGATTGTAATAAAGTCGCTATTCGAATAGATCTAACGCTGTGGGTTAGTGAGAGAAGAGGAGCCCGCCTACCGCTGCCGTATGCATAAGAGAAAGGGAAGCATGACAGTCTGGCGCTGTAACGCGTAACGTAACGAAACGGTTTACCCTCTCATAAGAAGTTACCACTTCAAAAACAAAACGTTTCACTTGATTAAACTTTTTAACGTTTAGTTGAGCATGCAAGTGAGAGTTCACTACCATCAAAAAGAGGTAAGCGAGTGAGGATTAATTCCATGGCTGTCTGACTATCGATCGTCTGTAACCAATTTATGATATAGCATATATCGTAGAGCTAGGATTTCCCTACATGGGACCCTGCTCGAGGTTACTATTACAAGAGGATGCCCGCAGGGCGGAGTATTATCGCCACTGCTATGGACTCTTGCGGTGGATGAACTATTGTACGAAATGGCACACCTCAAAATTGACACTCTGGGGTAGACTGATGACCTAGTAGTGATCGTTGGAGGCTTCTGTCAAGATACCGTATCCTTTCTAATACAAAAGGCACTCAACACCATATCACAATGGGGTAATGGGGTCACAGTAAACAACTTGTCGATTAACGCCCGCAACACTGTTATGGTTCCGTTTACTAAAAACAAAAACTTAAGTAAGCTAAAACCCCCTAGCTTAAACGGAAAGTTAATACAGTTTTTCACGGAGGTAAAATACCTGGGGTTACTATGGATCAAAACCTCATGTGGAATCAACATATGGAAAAGACAGGTCTAAAGGCTAAAATAGTCATAGGAATCGGCCGTCGTCTGGTTGGGAGAAGGTGGGGATCACATCCTAAACTTCTCCTCTGGCTATACACTGCCATTGTCAGGCCGACAATTGCGTACGCCTCCTTTGTGTGGTTTAGAAAAGCCAACCAAAGGACAACTTTTGACAGTCATTGCACCAGCCTCCGGTTGCTGTGTAACAAGAAACAAAGATATAGTATGTTATGAAAATATTTTATTATTATTTTCGGACTGAGTCTGCCCATCACCCGACGACACTCGCTTAGATATACACTTGATATAATATGCCATTGAGATATAACTCAAATAATGTGCAATATATTGTACAATCGAGATTCTTTATCATATCATATTCATATCTAGTTTAGTAGTTAATCAGTATTATATATTGTATGTAGAGTAGTGTATATTAAAAACTTACGGACTTCGAGTCTTGTACCACGCGGCGTGTACGGCGGCCAGTTACTTCAGAACGTGTCCGTGGCTCTGTAAAAGTATACAAATCCAATGAGACGTGTATGCCAATAATTTATTAATTTCGTTGCCAAAACATCATTTTGTATACATAAATAGGAATTGTTGGTACCACATATGAAACGTACTCCACGAGAGAATTATAATAAGAATGACTGTCTAAACTTGTAAAAAGAAAAATATTTTAACAGGAACCTCATATATGTCAGTTGTTGTTATGGAGTTGTGTTTTCTAAAGTATATTGTAGAAGTTTTTGTCAAATATAAATGTATTGTCAAATATAAATTTATTGTTGCTTATCTTATGTAAAAGTGAACGATAGTGTGTAGAGGTTATAGTTTGGGTTAAAGTGAAGGATAAGGTGGGTTTACATGAGTAAAGTGATAAGAAAAAAATTAACAGTGTTTAAAAGTATTGTATTTCTCGTGTACATAATAAAAGTGAAAAAAGACTTAAAATATTTCAACTATAAAAATTCAATCCCTATTAACTCATTTTCAAATTTACGAATCTTAATTTTGGTGTATTTTTAAAGCTTTTTTAAAGCAGTTTCAAGTTGAAATTTTACTACAATAATTGTGTATTACCTACTAAATGGAATCATTATCTAATCTTGTGACTTTTTTTTAATCCCGTAAGACAGCAGACAGGCTGACGGCCCGCTTAAAATTTAGCAGTTACCGTCGCTTACGGGTGTTTGCAACGCCAGTGGCATCGCGAACACGCTGCTGTCCCTTATGGGTACAGGAACTTGGGTCACTAATGCCGGAACACAACACAAGGTTATTATGGCGGCATACTTAAGACCAAAGGTGATCGCCATCCAGATGGGCTTGAGGCCCTACCACGTAGCTAGGGTGGGTTGTTTTGTCGCCCTTTCGCCGATTATCTGTAATACCCTCTTGCACTGTTTTCATCGTCGCCATAATAACTTTGTATTGTGTTTCTGTATTATAGGGCCGTTCCAGTTCTCCTGTAGAACAACAGCGTTTTCGGGGTGCCTCTAGCGTCGCAAACATCCGTAGGCAACGGTAACTGTTTACTATTGAGTGGACCGTAAGCCTGTCTGGTGTTTCTGAGCAATAAAAAATGTATCTCTATAATAGTAATAATTCTTCTCTTACCCTGACTGACTGACGCCGCAGCCGCAGCCGTCATTGCACCAGCCTCCGGTTGCTGTGTAACAAGAAACAAAGATATAGTATGTTATGAAAATATTTTATTATTATTTTCGGACTGAGTCTGCCCATCACCCGACGACACTCGCTTAGATATACACTTGATATAATATGCCATTGAGATATAACTCAAATAATGTTCAATATACAATCGATATACAATCGAGATTCTTTATCATATCATATTCATATCTAGTTTAGTAGTTAATCAGTATTATATATTGTATGTAGAGTAGTGTATATTAAAAACTTACGGACTTCGAGACTTGTACCACGCGGCGTGTACGGCGGCCAGTTACTTCAGAACGTGTCCGTGGCTCTGTAAAAGTATACAAATCCAATGAGACGTGTATGCCAATAATTTATTAATTTCGTTGCCAAAACATCATTTTGTATACATAAATAGGAATTGTTGGTACCACATATGAAACGTACTCCACGAGAGAATTATAATAAGAATGACTGTCTAAACTTGTAAAAAGAAAAATATTTTAACAGGAACCTCATATATGTCAGTTGTTGTTATGGAGTTGTGTTTTCTAAAGTATATTGTAGAAGTTTTTGTCAAATATAAATGTATTGTCAAATATAAATTTATTGTTGCTTATCTTATGTAAAAGTGAACGATAGTGTGTAGAGGTTATAGTTTGGGTCAAAGTGAAGGATAAGGTGGGTTTACATGAGTAAAGTGATAAGAAAAAAATTAACAGTGTTTAAAAGTATTGTATTTCTCGTGTACATAATAAAAGTGAAAAAAGACTTAAAATATTTCAACTATAAAAATTCAATCCCTATTAACTCATTTTCAAATTTACGAATCTTAATTTTGGTGTATTTTTAAAGCTTTTTTAAAGCAGTTTCAAGTTGAAATTTTACTACAATAATTGTGTATTACCTACTAAATGGAGTCATTATCTAATCTTGTGACTTTTTTTTAATCCCGTAAGACAGCAGACAGGCTGACGGCCCGCTTAAAATTTAGCAGTTACCGTCGCTTACGGGTGTTTGCAACGCCAGTGGCATCGCGAACACGCTGCTGTCCCTTATGGGTACAGGAACTTGGGTCACTCATGCCGGAATACAACACAAGGTTATTATGGCGGCATACTTAAGACCAAAGGTGATCGCCATCCAGATGGGCTTGAGGCCCTACCACGTAGCTAGGGTGGGTTGTTTTGTCGCCCTTTCGCCGATTATCTGTAATACCCTCTTGCACTGTTTTCATCGTCGCCATAATAACTTTGTATTGTGTTTCTGTATTATAGGGCCGTTCCAGTTCTCCTGTAGAACAACAGCGTTTTCGCGGTGCCTCTAGCGTCGCAAACATCCGTAGGCAACGGTAACTGTTTACTATTGAGTGGACCGTAAGCCTGTCTGGTGTTTCTGAGTGTATCTCTATAATAGTAATAATTCTTCTCTTACCCTGACTGACTGACGCCGCAGCCGCAGCCGTCATTGCACCAGCCTCCGCTTGCTGTGTAACAAGAAACAAAGATATAGTATGATATGAAAATATTTTATTATTATTTTCGGACTGAGTCTGCCCATCACCCGACGACACTCGCTTAGATATACACTTGATATAATATGCCATTGAGATATAACTCAAATAATGTGCAATATATTGTACAATCGAGATTCTTTATCATATCATATTCATATCTAGTTTAGTAGTTAATCAGTATTATATATTGTATGTAGAGTAGTGTATATTAAAAACTTACGGACTTCGAGTCTTGTACCACGCGGCGTGTACGGCGGCCAGTTACTTCAGAACGTGTCCGTGGCTCTGTAAAAGTATACAAATCCAATGAGACGTGTATGCCAATAATTTATTAATTTCGTTGCCAAAACATCATTTTGTATACATAAATAGGAATTGTTGGTACCACATATGAAACGTACTCCACGAGAGAATTATAATAAGAATGACTGTCTAAACTTGTAAAAAGAAAAATATTTTAACAGGAACCTCATATATGTCAGTTGTTGTTATGGAGTTGTGTTTTCTAAAGTATATTGTAGAAGTTTTTGTCAAATATAAATGTATTGTCAAATATAAATTTATTGTTGCTTATCTTATGTAAAAGTGAACGATAGTGTGTAGAGGTTATAGTTTGGGTTAAAGTGAAGGATAAGGTGGGTTTACATGAGTAAAGTGATAAGAAAAAAATTAACAGTGTTTAAAAGTATTGTATTTCTCGTGTACATAATAAAAGTGAAAAAAGACTTAAAATATTTCAACTATAAAAATTCAATCCCTATTAACTCATTTTCAAATTTACGAATCTTAATTTTGGTGTATTTTTAAAGCTTTTTTAAAGCAGTTTCAAGTTGAAATTTTACTACAATAATTGTGTATTACCTACTAAATGGAATCATTATCTAATCTTGTGACTTTTTTTTAATCCCGTAAGACAGCAGACAGGCTGACGGCCCGCTTAAAATTTAGCAGTTACCGTCGCTTACGGGTGTTTGCAACGCCAGTGGCATCGCGAACACGCTGCTGTCCCTTATGGGTACAGGAACTTGGGTCACTAATGCCGGAACACAACACAAGGTTATTATGGCGGCATACTTAAGACCAAAGGTGATCGCCATCCAGATGGGCTTGAGGCCCTACCACGTAGCTAGGGTGGGTTGTTTTGTCGCCCTTTCGCCGATTATCTGTAATACCCTCTTGCACTGTTTTCATCGTCGCCATAATAACTTTGTATTGTGTTTCTGTATTATAGGGCCGTTCCAGTTCTCCTGTAGAACAACAGCGTTTTCGGGGTGCCTCTAGCGTCGCAAACATCCGTAGGCAACGGTAACTGTTTACTATTGAGTGGACCGTAAGCCTGTCTGGTGTTTCTGAGCAATAAAAAATGTATCTCTATAATAGTAATAATTCTTCTCTTACCCTGACTGACTGACGCCGCAGCCGCAGCCGTCATTGCACCAGCCTCCGGTTGCTGTGTAACAAGAAACAAAGATATAGTATGTTATGAAAATATTTTATTATTATTTTCGGACTGAGTCTGCCCATCACCCGACGACACTCGCTTAGATATACACTTGATATAATATGCCATTGAGATATAACTCAAATAATGTTCAATATACAATCGATATACAATCGAGATTCTTTATCATATCATATTCATATCTAGTTTAGTAGTTAATCAGTATTATATATTGTATGTAGAGTAGTGTATATTAAAAACTTACGGACTTCGAGACTTGTACCACGCGGCGTGTACGGCGGCCAGTTACTTCAGAACGTGTCCGTGGCTCTGTAAAAGTATACAAATCCAATGAGACGTGTATGCCAATAATTTATTAATTTCGTTGCCAAAACATCATTTTGTATACATAAATAGGAATTGTTGGTACCACATATGAAACGTACTCCACGAGAGAATTATAATAAGAATGACTGTCTAAACTTGTAAAAAGAAAAATATTTTAACAGGAACCTCATATATGTCAGTTGTTGTTATGGAGTTGTGTTTTCTAAAGTATATTGTAGAAGTTTTTGTCAAATATAAATGTATTGTCAAATATAAATTTATTGTTGCTTATCTTATGTAAAAGTGAACGATAGTGTGTAGAGGTTATAGTTTGGGTCAAAGTGAAGGATAAGGTGGGTTTACATGAGTAAAGTGATAAGAAAAAAATTAACAGTGTTTAAAAGTATTGTATTTCTCGTGTACATAATAAAAGTGAAAAAAGACTTAAAATATTTCAACTATAAAAATTCAATCCCTATTAACTCATTTTCAAATTTACGAATCTTAATTTTGGTGTATTTTTAAAGCTTTTTTAAAGCAGTTTCAAGTTGAAATTTTACTACAATAATTGTGTATTACCTACTAAATGGAGTCATTATCTAATCTTGTGACTTTTTTTTAATCCCGTAAGACAGCAGACAGGCTGACGGCCCGCTTAAAATTTAGCAGTTACCGTCGCTTACGGGTGTTTGCAACGCCAGTGGCATCGCGAACACGCTGCTGTCCCTTATGGGTACAGGAACTTGGGTCACTCATGCCGGAATACAACACAAGGTTATTATGGCGGCATACTTAAGACCAAAGGTGATCGCCATCCAGATGGGCTTGAGGCCCTACCACGTAGCTAGGGTGGGTTGTTTTGTCGCCCTTTCGCCGATTATCTGTAATACCCTCTTGCACTGTTTTCATCGTCGCCATAATAACTTTGTATTGTGTTTCTGTATTATAGGGCCGTTCCAGTTCTCCTGTAGAACAACAGCGTTTTCGCGGTGCCTCTAGCGTCGCAAACATCCGTAGGCAACGGTAACTGTTTACTATTGAGTGGACCGTAAGCCTGTCTGGTGTTTCTGAGTGTATCTCTATAATAGTAATAATTCTTCTCTTACCCTGACTGACTGACGCCGCAGCCGCAGCCGTCATTGCACCAGCCTCCGCTTGCTGTGTAACAAGAAACAAAGATATAGTATGATATGAAAATATTTTATTATTATTTTCGGACTGAGTCTGCCCATCACCCGACGACACTCGCTTAGATATACACTTGATATAATATGCCATTGAGATATAACTCAAATAATGTGCAATATATTGTACAATCGAGATTCTTTATCATATCATATTCATATCTAGTTTAGTAGTTAATCAGTATTATATATTGTATGTAGAGTAGTGTATATTAAAAACTTACGGACTTCGAGTCTTGTACCACGCGGCGTGTACGGCGTCCAGTTTCTTCAGAACGTGTCCGTGGCTCTGTAAAAGTATACAAATCCAATGAGACGTGTATGCCAATAATTTATTAATTTCGTTGCCAAAACATCATTTTGTATACATAAATAGGAATTGTTGGTACCACATATGAAACGTACTCCACGAGAGAATTATAATAAGAATGACTGTCTAAACTTGTAAAAAGAAAAATATTTTAACAGGAACCTCATATATGTCAGTTGTTGTTATGGAGTTGTGTTTTCTAAAGTATATTGTAGAAGTTTTTGTCAAATATAAATGTATTGTCAAATATAAATTTATTGTTGCTTATCTTATGTAAAAGTGAACGATAGTGTGTAGAGGTTATAGTTTGGGTCAAAGTGAAGGATAAGGTGGGTTTACATGAGTAAAGTGATAAGAAAAAAATTAACAGTGTTTAAAAGTATTGTATTTCTCGTGTACATAATAAAAGTGAAAAAAGACTTAAAATATTTCAACTATAAAAATTCAATCCCTATTAACTCATTTTCAAATTTACGAATCTTAATTTTGGTGTATTTTTAAAGCTTTTTTAAAGCAGTTTCAAGTTGAAATTTTACTACAATAATTGTGTATTACCTACTAAATGGAATCATTATCTAATCTTGTGACTTTTTTTAATCCCGTAAGACAGCAGACAGGCTGACGGCCCGCTTAAAATTTAGCAGTTACCGTCGCTTACGGGTGTTTGCAACGCCAGTGGCATCGCGAACACGCTGCTGTCCCTTATGGGTACAGGAACTTGGGTCACTAATGCCGGAACACAACACAAGGTTATTATGGCGGCATACTTAAGACCAAAGGTGATCGCCATCCAGATGGGCTTGAGGCCCTACCACGTAGCTAGGGTGGGTTGTTTTGTCGCCCTTTCGCCGATTATCTGTAATACCCTCTTGCACTGTTTTCATCGTCGCCATAATAACTATGTATTGTGTTTCTGTATTATAGGGCCGTTCCAGTTCTCCTGTAGAACAACAGCGTTTTCGCGGTGCCTCTAGCGTCGCAAACATCCGTAGGCAACGGTAACTGTTTACTATTGAGTGGACCGTAAGCCTGTCTGGTGTTTCTGAGCAATAAAAAGTGTATCTCTATAATAGTAATAATTCTTCTCTTACCCTGACTGACTGACGCCGCAGCCGCAGCCGTCATTGCACCAGCCTCCGCTTGCTGTGTAACAAGAAACAAAGATATAGTATGTTATGAAAATATTTTATTATTTTCGGACTGAGTCTGCCCATCACCCGACGACACTCGCTTAGATATACACTTGATATAATATGCCATTGAGATATAACTCAAATAATGTGCAATATATTGTACAATCGAGATTCTTTATCATATCATATTCATATCTAGTTTAGTAGTTAATCAGTATTATATATTGTATGTAGAGTAGTGTATATTAAAAACTTACGGACTTCGAGTCTTGTACCACGCGGCGTGTACGGCGGCCAGTTTCTTCAGAACGTGTCCGTGGCTCTGTAAAAGTATACAAATCCAATGAGACGTGTATGCCAATAATTTATTAATTTCGTTGCCAAAACATCATATTGTATACATAAATAGGAATTGTTGGTACCACATATGAAACGTACTCCACGAGAGAATTATAATAAGAATGACTGTCTAAACTTGTAAAAAGAAAAATATTTTAACAGGAACCTCATATATGTCAGTTGTTGTTATGGAGTTGTGTTTTCTAAGGTATATTGTAGAAGTTTTTGTCAAATATAAATGTATTGTCAAATATAAATTTATTGTTGCTTATCTTATGTAAAAGTGAACGATAGTGTGTAGAGGTTATAGTTTGGGTTAAAGTGAAGGATAAGGTGGGTTTACATGAGTAAAGTGATAAGAAAAAAATTAACAGTGTTTAAAAGTATTGTATTTCTCGTGTACATAATAAAAATGAAAAAAGACTTAAAATATTTCAACTATAAAAATTCAATCCCTATTAACTCATTTTCAAATTTACGAATCTTAATTTTGGTGTATTTTTAAAGCTTTTTTAAAGCAGTTTCAAGTTGAAATTTTACTACAATAATTGTGTATTACCTACTAAATGGAATCATTATCTAATCTTGTGACTTTTTTTTAATCCCGTAAGACAGCAGACAGGCTGACGGCCCGCTTAAAATTTAGCAGTTACCGTCGCTTACGGGTGTTTGCAACGCCAGTGGCATCGCGAACACGCTGCTGTCCCTTATGGGTACAGGAACTTGGGTCACTAATGCCGGAACACAACACAAGGTTATTATGGCGGCATACTTAAGACCAAAGGTGATCGCCATCCAGATGGGCTTGAGGCCCTACCACGTAGCTAGGGTGGGTTGTTTTGTCGCCCTTTCGCCGATTATCTGTAATACCCTCTTGCACTGTTTTCATCGTCGCCATAATAACTTTGTATTGTGTTTCTGTTTTATAGGGCCGTTCCAGTTCTCCTGTAGAACAACAGCGTTTTCGCGGTGCCTCTAGCGTCGCAAACATCCGTAGGCAACGGTAACTGTTTACTATTGAGTGGACCGTAAGCCTGTCTGGTGTTTCTGAGCAATAAAAAGTATATCTCTATAATAGTAATAATTCTTCTCTTACCCTGACTGACTGACGCCGCAGCCGCAGCCGTCATTGCACCAGCCTCCGCTTGCTGTGTAACAAGAAACAAAGATATAGTATGTTATGAAAATATTTTATTATTATTTTCGGACTGAGTCTGCCCATCACCCGACGACACTCGCTTAGATATACACTTGATATAATATGCCATTGAGATATAACTCAAATAATGTGCAATATATTTTACAATCGAGATTCTTTATCATATCATATTCATATCTAGTTTAGTAGTTAATCAGTATTATATATTGTATGTAGAGTAGTGTATATTAAAAACTTACGGACTTCGAGTCTTGTACCACGCGGCGTGTACGGCGGCCAGTTTCTTCAGAACGTGTCCGTGGCTCTGTAAAAGTATACAAATCCAATGAGACGTGTATGCCAATAATTTATTAATTTCGTTGCCAAAACATCATTTTGTATACATAAATAGGAATTGTTGGTACCACATATGAAACGTACTCCACGAGAGAATTATAATAAGAATGACTGTCTAAACTTGTAAAAAGAAAAATATTTTAACAGGAACCTCATATATGTCAGTTGTTGTTATGGAGTTGTGTTTTCTAAAGTATATTGTAGAAGTTTTTGTCAAATATAAATGTATTGTCAAATATAAATTTATTGTTGCTTATCTTATGTAAAAGTGAACGATAGTGTGTAGAGGTTATAGTTTGGGTCAAAGTGAAGGATAAGGTGGGTTTACATGAGTAAAGTGATAAGAAAAAAATTAACAGTGTTTAAAAGTATTGTATTTCTCGTGTACATAATAAAAGTGAAAAAAGACTTAAAATATTTCAACTATAAAAATTCAATCCCTATTAACTCATTTTCAAATTTACGAATCTTAATTTTGGTGTATTTTTAAAGCTTTTTTAAAGCAGTTTCAAGTTGAAATTTTACTACAATAATTGTGTATTACCTACTAAATGGAATCATTATCTAATCTTGTGACTTTTTTTAATCCCGTAAGACAGCAGACAGGCTGACGGCCCGCTTAAAATTTAGCAGTTACCGTCGCTTACGGGTGTTTGCAACGCCAGTGGCATCGCGAACACGCTGCTGTCCCTTATGGGTACAGGAACTTGGGTCACTAATGCCGGAACACAACACAAGGTTATTATGGCGGCATACTTAAGACCAAAGGTGATCGCCATCCAGATGGGCTTGAGGCCCTACCACGTAGCTAGGGTGGGTTGTTTTGTCGCCCTTTCGCCGATTATCTGTAATACCCTCTTGCACTGTTTTCATCGTCGCCATAATAACTTTGTATTGTGTTTCTGTATTATAGGGCCGTTCCAGTTCTCCTGTAGAACAACAGCGTTTTCGCGGTGCCTCTAGCGTCGCAAACATCCGTAGGCAACGGTAACTGTTTACTATTGAGTGGACCGTAAGCCTGTCTGGTGTTTCTGAGCAATAAAAAGTGTATCTCTATAATAGTAATAATTCTTCTCTTACCCTGACTGACTGACGCCGCAGCCGCAGCCGTCATTGCACCAGCCTCCGCTTGCTGTGTAACAAGAAACAAAGATATAGTATGTTATGAAAATATTTTATTATTATTTTCGGACTGAGTCTGCCCATCACCCGACGACACTCGCTTAGATATACACTTGATATAATATGCCATTGAGATATAACTCAAATAATGTGCAATATATTGTACAATCGAGATTCTTTATCATATCATATTCATATCTAGTTTAGTAGTTAATCAGTATTATATATTGTATGTAGAGTAGTGTATATTAAAAACTTACGGACTTCGAGTCTTGTACCACGCGGCGTGTACGGCGGCCAGTTTCTTCAGAACGTGTCCGTGGCTCTGTAAAAGTATACAAATCCAATGAGACGTGTATGCCAATAATTTATTAATTTCGTTGCCAAAACATAATTTTGTATACATAAATAGGAATTGTTGGTACCACATATGAAACGTACTCCACGAGAGAATTATAATAAGAATGACTGTCTAAACTTGTAAAAAGAAAAATATTTTAACAGGAACCTCATATATGTCAGTTGTTGTTATGGAGTTGTGTTTTCTAAAGTATATTGTAGAAGTTTTTGTCAAATATAAATGTATTGTCAAATATAAATTTATTGTTGCTTATCTTATGTAAAAGTGAACGATAGTGTGTAGAGGTTATAGTTTGGGTCAAAGTGAAGGATAAGGTGGGTTTACATGAGTAAAGTGATAAGAAAAAAATTAACAGTGTTTAAAAGTATTGTATTTCTCGTGTACATAATAAAAGTGAAAAAAGACTTAAAATATTTCAACTATAAAAATTCAATCCCTATTAACTCATTTTCAAATTTACGAATCTTAATTTTGGTGTATTTTTAAAGCTTTTTTAAAGCAGTTTCAAGTTGAAATTTTACTACAATAATTGTGTATTACCTACTAAATGGAATCATTATCTAATCTTGTGACTTTTTTTAATCCCGTAAGACAGCAGACAGGCTGACGGCCCGCTTAAAATTTAGCAGTTACCGTCGCTTACGGGTGTTTGCAACGCCAGTGGCATCGCGAACACGCTGCTGTCCCTTATGGGTACAGGAACTTGGGTCACTAATGCCGGAACACAACACAAGGTTATTATGGCGGCATACTTAAGACCAAAGGTGATCGCCATCCAGATGGGCTTGAGGCCCTACCACGTAGCTAGGGTGGGTTGTTTTGTCGCCCTTTCGCCGATTATCTGTAATACCCTCTTGCACTGTTTTCATCGTCGCCATAATAACTTTGTATTGTGTTTCTGTATTATAGGGCCGTTCCAGTTCTCCTGTAGAACAACAGCGTTTTCGCGGTGCCTCTAGCGTCGCAAACATCCGTAGGCAACGGTAACTGTTTACTATTGAGTGGACCGTAAGCCTGTCTGGTGTTTCTGAGCAATAAAAAGTGTATCTCTATAATAGTAATAATTCTTCTCTTACCCTGACTGACTGACGCCGCAGCCGCAGCCGTCATTGCACCAGCCTCCGCTTGCTGTGTAACAAGAAACAAAGATATAGTATGTTATGAAAATATTTTATTATTATTTTCGGACTGAGTCTGCCCATCACCCGACGACACTCGCTTAGATATACACTTGATATAATATGCCATTGAGATATAACTCAAATAATGTGCAATATATTGTACAATCGAGATTCTTTATCATATCATATTCATATCTAGTTTAGTAGTTAATCAGTATTATATATTGTATGTAGAGTAGTGTATATTAAAAACTTACGGACTTCGAGTCTTGTACCACGCGGCGTGTACGGCGGCCAGTTTCTTCAGAACGTGTCCGTGGCTCTGTAAAAGTATACAAATCCAATGAGACGTGTATGCCAATAATTTATTAATTTCGTTGCCAAAACATCATTTTGTATACATAAATAGGAATTGTTGGTACCACATATGAAACGTACTCCACGAGAGAATTATAATAAGAATGACTGTCTAAACTTGTAAAAAGAAAAATATTTTAACAGGAACCTCATATATGTCAGTTGTTGTTATGGAGTTGTGTTTTCTAAAGTATATTGTAGAAGTTTTTGTCAAATATAAATGTATTGTCAAATATAAATTTATTGTTGCTTATCTTATGTAAAAGTGAACGATAGTGTGTAGAGGTTATAGTTTGGGTCAAAGTGAAGGATAAGGTGGGTTTACATGAGTAAAGTGATAAGAAAAAAATTAACAGTGTTTAAAAGTATTGTATTTCTCGTGTACATAATAAAAGTGAAAAAAGACTTAAAATATTTCAACTATAAAAATTCAATCCCTATTAACTCATTTTCAAATTTACGAATCTTAATTTTGGTGTATTTTTAAAGCTTTTTTAAAGCAGTTTCAAGTTGAAATTTTACTACAATAATTGTGTATTACCTACTAAATGGAATCATTATCTAATCTTGTGACTTTTTTTTAATCCCGTAAGACAGCAGACAGGCTGACGGCCCGCTTAAAATTTAGCAGTTACCGTCGCTTACGGGTGTTTGCAACGCCAGTGGCATCGCGAACACGCTGCTGTCCCTTATGGGTACAGGAACTTGGGTCACTAATGCCGGAACACAACACAAGGTTATTATGGCGGCATACTTAAGACCAAAGGTGATCGCCATCCAGATGGGCTTGAGGCCCTACCACGTAGCTAGGGTGGGTTGTTTTGTCGCCCTTTCGCCGATTATCTGTAATACCCTCTTGCACTGTTTTCATCGTCGCCATAATAACTTTGTATTGTGTTTCTGTATTATAGGGCCGTTCCAGTTCTCCTGTAGAACAACAGCGTTTTCGCGGTGCCTCTAGCGTCGCAAACATCCGTAGGCAACGGTAACTGTTTACTATTGAGTGGACCGTAAGCCTGTCTGGTGTTTCTGAGCAATAAAAAGTGTATCTCTATAATAGTAATAATTCTTCTCTTACCCTGACTGACTGACGCCGCAGCCGCAGCCGTCATTGCACCAGCCTCCGCTTGCTGTGTAACAAGAAACAAAGATATAGTATGTTATGAAAATATTTTATTATTATTTTCGGACTGAGTCTGCCCATCACCCGACGACACTCGCTTAGATATACACTTGATATAATATGCCATTGAGATATAACTCAAATAATGTGCAATATATTGTACAATCGAGATTCTTTATCATATCATATTCATATCTAGTTTAGTAGTTAATCAGTATTATATATTGTATGTAGAGTAGTGTATATTAAAAACTTACGGACTTCGAGTCTTGTACCACGCGGCGTGTACGGCGGCCAGTTTCTTCAGAACGTGTCCGTGGCTCTGTAAAAGTATACAAATCCAATGAGACGTGTATGCCAATAATTTATTAATTTCGTTGCCAAAACATCATTTTGTATACATAAATAGGAATTGTTGGTACCACATATGAAACGTACTCCACGAGAGAATTATAATAAGAATGACTGTCTAAACTTGTAAAAAGAAAAATATTTTAACAGGAACCTCATATATGTCAGTTGTTGTTATGGAGTTGTGTTTTCTAAAGTATATTGTAGAAGTTTTTGTCAAATATAAATGTATTGTCAAATATAAATTTATTGTTGCTTATCTTATGTAAAAGTGAACGATAGTGTGTAGAGGTTATAGTTTGGGTCAAAGTGAAGGATAAGGTGGGTTTACATGAGTAAAGTGATAAGAAAAAAATTAACAGTGTTTAAAAGTATTGTATTTCTCGTGTACATAATAAAAGTGAAAAAAGACTTAAAATATTTCAACTATAAAAATTCAATCCCTATTAACTCATTTTCAAATTTACGAATCTTAATTTTGGTGTATTTTTAAAGCTTTTTTAAAGCAGTTTCAAGTTGAAATTTTACTACAATAATTGTGTATTACCTACTAAATGGAATCATTATCTAATCTTGTGACTTTTTTTAATCCCGTAAGACAGCAGACAGGCTGACGGCCCACTTAAAATTTAGCAGTTACCGTCGCTTACGGGTGTTTGCAACGCCAGTGGCATCGCGAACACGCTGCTGTCCCTTATGGGTACAGGAACTTGGGTCACTAATGCCGGAACACAACACAAGGTTATTATGGCGGCATACTTAAGACCAAAGGTGATCGCCATCCAGATGGGCTTGAGGCCCTACCACGTAGCTAGGGTGGGTTGTTTTGTCGCCCTTTCGCCGATTATCTGTAATACCCTCTTGCACTGTTTTCATCGTCGCCATAATAACTTTGTATTGTGTTTCTGTATTATAGGGCCGTTCCAGTTCTCCTGTAGAACAACAGCGTTTTCGCGGTGCCTCTAGCGTCGCAAACATCCGTAGGCAACGGTAACTGTTTACTATTGAGTGGACCGTAAGCCTGTCTGGTGTTTCTGAGCAATAAAAAGTGTATCTCTATAATAGTAATAATTCTTCTCTTACCCTGACTGACTGACGCCGCAGCCGCAGCCGTCATTGCACCAGCCTCCGCTTGCTGTGTAACAAGAAACAAAGATATAGTATGTTATGAAAATATTTTATTATTTTCGGACTGAGTCTGCCCATCACCCGACGACACTCGCTTAGATATACACTTGATATAATATGCCATTGAGATATAACTCAAATAATGTGCAATATATTGTACAATCGAGATTCTTTATCATATCATATTCATATCTAGTTTAGTAGTTAATCAGTATTATATATTGTATGTAGAGTAGTGTATATTAAAAACTTACGGACTTCGAGTCTTGTACCACGCGGCGTGTACGGCGGCCAGTTTCTTCAGAACGTGTCCGTGGCTCTGTAAAAGTATACAAATCCAATGAGACGTGTATGCCAATAATTTATTAATTTCGTTGCCAAAACATCATTTTGTATACATAAATAGGAATTGTTGGTACCACATATGAAACGTACTCCACGAGAGAATTATAATAAGAATGACTGTCTAAACTTGTAAAAAGAAAAATATTTTAACAGGAACCTCATATATGTCAGTTGTTGTTATGGAGTTGTGTTTTCTAAGGTATATTGTAGAAGTTTTTGTGAAATATAAATGTATTGTCAAATATAAATTTATTGTTGCTTATCTTATGTAAAAGTGAACGATAGTGTGTAGAGGTTATAGTTTGGGTTAAAGTGAAGGATAAGGTGGGTTTACATGAGTAAAGTGATAAGAAAAAAATTAACAGTGTTTAAAAGTATTGTATTTCTCGTGTACATAATAAAAGTGAAAAAAGACTTAAAATATTTCAACTATAAAAATTCAATCCCTATTAACTCATTTTCAAATTTACGAATCTTAATTTTGGTGTATTTTTAAAGCTTTTTTAAAGCAGTTTCAAGTTGAAATTTTACTACAATAATTGTGTATTACCTACTAAATGGAATCATTATCTAATCTTGTGACTTTTTTTTAATCCCGTAAGACAGCAGACAGGCTGACGGCCCGCTTAAAATTTAGCAGTTACCGTCGCTTACGGGTGTTTGCAACGCCAGTGGCATCGCGAACACGCTGCTGTCCCTTATGGGTACAGGAACTTGGGTCACTAATGCCGGAACACAACACAAGGTTATTATGGCGGCATACTTAAGACCAAAGGTGATCGCCATCCAGATGGGCTTGAGGCCCTACCACGTAGCTAGGGTGGGTTGTTTTGTCGCCCTTTCGCCGATTATCTGTAATACCCTCTTGCACTGTTTTCATCGTCGCCATAATAACTTTGTATTGTGTTTCTGTTTTATAGGGCCGTTCCAGTTCTCCTGTAGAACAACAGCGTTTTCGCGGTGCCTCTAGCGTCGCAAACATCCGTAGGCAACGGTAACTGTTTACTATTGAGTGGACCGTAAGCCTGTCTGGTGTTTCTGAGCAATAAAAAGTATATCTCTATAATAGTAATAATTCTTCTCTTACCCTGACTGACTGACGCCGCAGCCGCAGCCGTCATTGCACCAGCCTCCGCTTGCTGTGTAACAAGAAACAAAGATATAGTATGTTATGAAAATATTTTATTATTATTTTCGGACTGAGTCTGCCCATCACCCGACGACACTCGCTTAGATATACACTTGATATAATATGCCATTGAGATATAACTCAAATAATGTGCAATATATTTTACAATCGAGATTCTTTATCATATCATATTCATATCTAGTTTAGTAGTTAATCAGTATTATATATTGTATGTAGAGTAGTGTATATTAAAAACTTACGGACTTCGAGTCTTGTACCACGCGGCGTGTACGGCGGCCAGTTTCTTCAGAACGTGTCCGTGGCTCTGTAAAAGTATACAAATCCAATGAGACGTGTATGCCAATAATTTATTAATTTCGTTGCCAAAACATCATTTTGTATACATAAATAGGAATTGTTGGTACCACATATGAAACGTACTCCACGAGAGAATTATAATAAGAATGACTGTCTAAACTTGTAAAAAGAAAAATATTTTAACAGGAACCTCATATATGTCAGTTGTTGTTATGGAGTTGTGTTTTCTAAAGTATATTGTAGAAGTTTTTGTCAAATATAAATGTATTGTCAAATATAAATTTATTGTTGCTTATCTTATGTAAAAGTGAACGATAGTGTGTAGAGGTTATAGTTTGGGTTAAAGTGAAGGATAAGGTGGGTTTACATGAGTAAAGTGATAAGAAAAAAATTAACAGTGTTTAAAAGTATTGTATTTCTCGTGTACATAATAAAAGTGAAAAAAGACTTAAAATATTTCAACTATAAAAATTCAATCCCTATTAACTCATTTTCAAATTTACGAATCTTAATTTTGGTGTATTTTTAAAGCTTTTTTAAAGCAGTTTCAAGTTGAAATTTTACTACAATAATTGTGTATTACCTACTAAATGGAATCATTATCTAATCTTGTGACTTTTTTTTAATCCCGTAAGACAGCAGACAGGCTGACGGCCCGCTTAAAATTTAGCAGTTACCGTCGCTTACGGGTGTTTGCAACGCCAGTGGCATCGCGAACACGCTGCTGTCCCTTATGGGTACAGGAACTTGGGTCACTAATGCCGGAACACAACACAAGGTTATTATGGCGGCATACTTAAGACCAAAGGTGATCGCCATCCAGATGGGCTTGAGGCCCTACCACGTAGCTAGCTAGGGTGGGTTGTTTTGTCGCCCTTTCGCCGATTATCTGTAATACCCTCTTGCACTGTTTTCATCGTCGCCATAATAACTTTGTATTGTGTTTCTGTATTATAGGGCCGTTCCAGTTCTCCTGTAGAACAACAGCGTTTTCGCGGTGCCTCTAGCGTCGCAAACATCCGTAGGCAACGGTAACTGTTTACTATTGAGTGGACCGTAAGCCTGTCTGGTGTTTCTGAGCAATAAAAAGTGTATCTCTATAATAGTAATAATTCTTCTCTTACCCTGACTGACTGACGCCGCAGCCGCAGCCGTAATTGCACCAGCCTCCGCTTGCTGTGTAACAAGAAACAAAGATATAGTATGTTATGAAAATATTTTATTATTATTTTCGGACTGAGTCTGCCCATCACCCGACGACACTCGCTTAGATATACACTTGATATAATATGCCATTGAGATATAACTCAAATAATGTGCAATATATTGTACAATCGAGATTCTTTATCATATCATATTCATATCTAGTTTAGTAGTTAATCAGTATTATATATTGTATGTAGAGTAGTGTATATTAAAAACTTACGGACTTCGAGTCTTGTACCACGCGGCGTGTACGGCGGCCAGTTTCTTCAGAACGTGTCCGTGGCTCTGTAAAAGTATACAAATCCAATGAGACGTGTATGCCAATAATTTATTAATTTCGTTGCCAAAACATCATTTTGTATACATAAATAGGAATTGTTGGTACCACATATGAAACGTACTCCACGAGAGAATTATAATAAGAATGACTGTCTAAACTTGTAAAAAGAAAAATATTTTAACTGGAACCTCATATATGTCAGTTGTTGTTATGGAGTTGTGTTTTCTAAAGTATATTGTAGAAGTTTTTGTCAAATATAAATGTATTGTCAAATATAAATTTATTGTTGCTTATCTTATGTAAAAGTGAACGATAGTGTGTAGAGGTTATAGTTTGGGTTAAAGTGAAGGATAAGGTGGGTTTACATGAGTAAAGTGATAAGAAAAAAATTAACAGTGTTTAAAAGTATTGTATTTCTCGTGTACATAATAAAAGTGAAAAAAGACTTAAAATATTTCAACTATAAAAATTCAATCCCTATTAACTCATTTTCAAATTTACGAATCTTAATTTTGGTGTATTTTTAAAGCTTTTTTAAAGCAGTTTCAAGTTGAAATTTTACTACAATAATTGTGTATTACCTACTAAATGGAATCATTATCTAATCTTGTGACTTTTTTTTAATCCCGTAAGACAGCAGACAGGCTGACGGCCCGCTTAAAATTTAGCAGTTACCGTCGCTTACGGGTGTTTGCAACGCCAGTGGCATCGCGAACACGCTGCTGTCCCTTATGGGTACAGGAACTTGGGTCACTAATGCCGGAACACAACACAAGGTTATTATGGCGGCATACTTAAGACCAAAGGTGATCGCCATCCAGATGGGCTTGAGGCCCTACCACGTAGCTAGCTAGGGTGGGTTGTATTGTCGCCCTTTCGCCGATTATCTGTAATACCCTCTTGCACTGTTTTCATCGTCGCCATAATAACTTTGTATTGTGTTTCTGTATTATAGGGCCGTTCCAGTTCTCCTGTAGAACAACAGCGTTTTCGCGGTGCCTCTAGCGTCGCAAACATCCGTAGGCAACGGTAACTGTTTACTATTGAGTGGACCGTAAGCCTGTCTGGTGTTTCTGAGCAATAAAAAGTGTATCTCTATAATAGTAATAATTCTTCTCTTACCCTGACTGACTGACGCCGCAGCCGCAGCCGTCATTGCACCAGCCTCCGCTTGCTGTGTAACAAGAAACAAAGATATAGTATGTTATGAAAATATTTTATTATTATTTTCGGACTGAGTCTGCCCATCACCCGACGACACTCGCTTAGATATACACTTGATATAATATGCCATTGAGATATAACTCAAATAATGTGCAATATATTGTACAATCGAGATTCTTTATCATATCATATTCATATCTAGTTTAGTAGTTAATCAGTATTATATATTGTATGTAGAGTAGTGTATATTAAAAACTTACGGACTTCGAGTCTTGTACCACGCGGCGTGTACGGCGGCCAGTTTCTTCAGAACGTGTCCGTGGATCTGTAAAAGTATACAAATCCAATGAGACGTGTATGCCAATAATTTATTAATTTCGTTGCCAAAACATCATTTTGTATACATAAATAGGAATTGTTGGTACCACATATGAAACGTACTCCACGAGAGAATTATAATAAGAATGACTGTCTAAACTTGTAAAAAGAAAAATATTTTAACAGGAACCTCATATATGTCAGTTGTTGTTATGGAGTTGTGTTTTCTAAAGTATATTGTAGAAGTTTTTGTCAAATATAAATGTATTGTCAAATATAAATTTATTGTTGCTTATCTTATGTAAAAGTGAACGATAGTGTGTAGAGGTTATAGTTTGGGTCAAAGTGAAGGATAAGGTGGGTTTACATGAGTAAAGTGATAAGAAAAAAATTAACAGTGTTTAAAAGTATTGTATTTCTCGTGTACATAATAAAAGTGAAAAAAGACTTAAAATATTTCAACTATAAAAATTCAATCCCTATTAACTCATTTTCAAATTTACGAATCTTAATTTTGGTGTATTTTTAAAGCTTTTTTAAAGCAGTTTCAAGTTGAAATTTTACTACAATAATTGTGTATTACCTACTAAATGGAATCATTATCTAATCTTGTGACTTTTTTTTAATCCCGTAAGACAGCAGACAGGCTGACGGCCCGCTTAAAATTTAGCAGTTACCGTCGCTTACGGGTGTTTGCAACGCCAGTGGCATCGCGAACACGCTGCTGTCCCTTATGGGTACAGGAACTTGGGTCACTAATGCCGGAACACAACAAAAGGTTATTATGGCGGCATACTTAAGACCAAAGGTGATCGCCATCCAGATGGGCTTGAGGCCCTACCACGTAGCTAGGGTGGGTTGTTTTGTCGCCCTTTCGCCGATTATCTGTAATACCCTCTTGCACTGTTTTCATCGTCGCCATAATAACTTTGTATTGTGTTTCTGTATTATAGGGCCGTTCCAGTTCTCCTGTAGAACAACAGCGTTTTCGCGGTGCCTCTAGCGTCGCAAACATCCGTAGGCAACGGTAACTGTTTACTATTGAGTGGACCGTAAGCCTGTCTGGTGTTTCTGAGCAATAAAAAGTATATCTCTATAATAGTAATAATTCTTCTCTTACCCTGTCTGACTGACGCCGCAGCCGCAGCCGTCATTGCACCAGCCTCCGCTTGCTGTGTAACAAGAAACAAAGATATAGTATGTTATGAAAATATTTTATTATTATTTTCGGACTGAGTCTGCCCATCACCCGACGACACTCGCTTAGATATACACTTGATATAATATGCCATTGAGATATAACTCAAATAATGTGCAATATATTTTACAATCGAGATTCTTTATCATATCATATTCATATCTAGTTTAGTAGTTAATCAGTATTATATATTGTATGTAGAGTAGTGTATATTAAAAACTTACGGACTTCGAGTCTTGTACCACGCGGCGTGTACGGCGGCCAGTTTCTTCAGAACGTGTCCGTGGCTCTGTAAAAGTATACAAATCCAATGAGACGTGTATGCCAATAATTTATTAATTTCGTTGCCAAAACATCATTTTGTATACATAAATAGGAATTGTTGGTACCACATATGAAACGTACTCCACGAGAGAATTATAATAAGAATGACTGTCTAAACTTGTAAAAAGAAAAATATTTTAACAGGAACCTCATATATGTCAGTTGTTGTTATGGAGTTGTGTTTTCTAAAGTATATTGTAGAAGTTTTTGTCAAATATAAATGTATTGTCAAATATAAATTTATTGTTGCTTATCTTATGTAAAAGTGAACGATAGTGTGTAGAGGTTATAGTTTGGGTCAAAGTGAAGGATAAGGTGGGTTTACATGAGTAAAGTGATAAGAAAAAAATTAACAGTGTTTAAAAGTATTGTATTTCTCGTGTACATAATAAAAGTGAAAAAAGACTTAAAATATTTCAACTATAAAAATTCAATCCCTATTAACTCATTTTCAAATTTACGAATCTTAATTTTGGTGTATTTTTAAAGCTTTTTTAAAGCAATTTCAAGTTGAAATTTTACTACAATAATTGTGTATTACCTACTAAATGGAATCATTATCTAATCTTGTGACTTTTTTTTAATCCCGTAAGACAGCAGACAGGCTGACGGCCCGCTTAAAATTTAGCAGTTACCGTCGCTTACGGGTGTTTGCAACGCCAGTGGCATCGCGAACACGCTGCTGTCCCTTATGGGTACAGGAACTTGGGTCACTAATGCCGGAACACAACACAAGGTTATTATGGCGGCATACTTAAGACCAAAGGTGATCGCCATCCAGATGGGCTTGAGGCCCTACCACGTAGCTAGGGTGGGTTGTTTTGTCGCCCTTTCGCCGATTATCTGTAATACCCTCTTGCACTGTTTTCATCGTCGCCATAATAACTTTGTATTGTGTTTCTGTATTATAGGGCCGTTCCAGTTCTCCTGTAGAACAACAGCGTTTTCGCGGTGCCTCTAGCGTCGCAAACATCCGTAGGCAACGGTAACTGTTTACTATTGAGTGGACCGTAAGCCTGTCTGGTGTTTCTGAGCAATAAAAAGTGTATCTCTATAATAGTAATAATTCTTCTCTTACCCTGACTGACTGACGCCGCAGCCGCAGCCGTCATTGCACCAGCCTCCGCTTGCTGTGTAACAAGAAACAAAGATATAGTATGTTATGAAAATATTTTATTATTATTTTCGGACTGAGTCTGCCCATCACCCGACGACACTCGCTTAGATATACACTTGATATAATATGCCATTGAGATATAACTCAAATAATGTGCAATATATTGTACAATCGAGATTCTTTATCATATCATATTCATATCTAGTTTAGTAGTTAATCAGTATTATATATTGTATGTAGAGTAGTGTATATTAAAAACTTACGGACTTCGAGTCTTGTACCACGCGGCGTGTACGGCGGCCAGTTTCTTCAGAACGTGTCCGTGGCTCTGTAAAAGTATACAAATCCAATGAGACGTGTATGCCAATAATTTATTAATTTCGTTGCCAAAACATCATTTTGTATACATAAATAGGAATTGTTGGTACCACATATGAAACGTACTCCACGAGAGAATTATAATAAGAATGACTGTCTAAACTTGTAAAAAGAAAAATATTTTAACAGGAACCTCATATATGTCAGTTGTTGTTATGGAGTTGTGTTTTCTAAAGTATATTGTAGAAGTTTTTGTCAAATATAAATGTATTGTCAAATATAAATTTATTGTTGCTTATCTTATGTAAAAGTGAACGATAGTGTGTAGAGGTTATAGTTTGGGTCAAAGTGAAGGATAAGGTGGGTTTACATGAGTAAAGTGATAAGAAAAAAATTAACAGTGTTTAAAAGTATTGTATTTCTCGTGTACATAATAAAAGTGAAAAAAGACTTAAAATATTTCAACTATAAAAATTCAATCCCTATTAACTCATTTTCAAATTTACGAATCTTAATTTTGGTGTATTTTTAAAGCTTTTTTAAAGCAGTTTCAAGTTGAAATTTTACTACAATAATTGTGTATTACCTACTAAATGGAATCATTATCTAATCTTGTGACTTTTTTTAATCCCGTAAGACAGCAGACAGGCTGACGGCCCACTTAAAATTTAGCAGTTACCGTCGCTTACGGGTGTTTGCAACGCCAGTGGCATCGCGAACACGCTGCTGTCCCTTATGGGTACAGGAACTTGGGTCACTAATGCCGGAACACAACACAAGGTTATTATGGCGGCATACTTAAGACCAAAGGTGATCGCCATCCAGATGGGCTTGAGGCCCTACCACGTAGCTAGGGTGGATTGTTTTGTCGCCCTTTCGCCGATTATCTGTAATACCCTCTTGCACTGTTTTCATCGTCGCCATAATAACTTTGTATTGTGTTTCTGTTTTATAGGGCCGTTCCAGTTCTCCTGTAGAACAACAGCGTTTTCGCGGTGCCTCTAGCGTCGCAAACATCCGTAGGCAACGGTAACTGTTTACTATTGAGTGGACCGTAAGCCTGTCTGGTGTTTCTGAGCAATAAAAAGTATATCTCTATAATAGTAATAATTCTTCTCTTACCCTGACTGACTGACGCCGCAGCCGCAGCCGTCATTGCACCAGCCTCCGCTTGCTGTGTAACAAGAAACAAAGATATAGTATGTTATGAAAATATTTTATTATTATTTTCGGACTGAGTCTGCCCATCACCCGACGACACTCGCTTAGATATACACTTGATATAATATGCCATTGAGATATAACTCAAATAATGTGCAATATATTTTACAATCGAGATTCTTTATCATATCATATTCATATCTAGTTTAGTAGTTAATCAGTATTATATATTGTATGTAGAGTAGTGTATATTAAAAACTTACGGACTTCGAGTCTTGTACCACGCGGCGTGTACGGCGGCCAGTTTCTTCAGAACGTGTCCGTGGCTCTGTAAAAGTATACAAATCCAATGAGACGTGTATGCCAATAATTTATTAATTTCGTTGCCAAAACATCATTTTGTATACATAAATAGGAATTGTTGGTACCACATATGAAACGTACTCCACGAGAGAATTATAATAAGAATGACTGTCTAAACTTGTAAAAAGAAAAATATTTTAACAGGAACCTCATATATGTCAGTTGTTGTTATGGAGTTGTGTTTTCTAAAGTATATTGTAGAAGTTTTTGTCAAATATAAATGTATTGTCAAATATAAATTTATTGTTGCTTATCTTATGTAAAAGTGAACGATAGTGTGTAGAGGTTATAGTTTGGGTTAAAGTGAAGGATAAGGTGGGTTTACATGAGTAAAGTGATAAGAAAAAAATTAACAGTGTTTAAAAGTATTGTATTTCTCGTGTACATAATAAAAGTGAAAAAAGACTTAAAATATTTCAACTATAAAAATTCAATCCCTATTAACTCATTTTCAAATTTACGAATCTTAATTTTGGTGTATTTTTAAAGCTTTTTTAAAGCAGTTTCAAGTTGAAATTTTACTACAATAATTGTGTATTACCTACTAAATGGAATCATTATCTAATCTTGTGACTTTTTTTTAATCCCGTAAGACAGCAGACAGGCTGACGGCCCGCTTAAAATTTAGCAGTTACCGTCGCTTACGGGTGTTTGCAACGCCAGTGGCATCGCGAACACGCTGCTGTCCCTTATGGGTACAGGAACTTGGGTCACTAATGCCGGAACACAACACAAGGTTATTATGGCGGCATACTTAAGACCAAAGGTGATCGCCATCCAGATGGGCTTGAGGCCCTACCACGTAGCTAGCTAGGGTGGGTTGTTTTGTCGCCCTTTCGCCGATTATCTGTAATACCCTCTTGCACTGTTTTCATCGTCGCCATAATAACTTTGTATTGTGTTTCTGTATTATAGGGCCGTTCCAGTTCTCCTGTAGAACAACAGCGTTTTCGCGGTGCCTCTAGCGTCGCAAACATCCGTAGGCAACGGTAACTGTTTACTATTGAGTGGACCGTAAGCCTGTCTGGTGTTTCTGAGCAATAAAAAGTGTATCTCTATAATAGTAATAATTCTTCTCTTACCCTGACTGACTGACGCCGCAGCCGCAGCCGTCATTGCACCAGCCTCCGCTTGCTGTGTAACAAGAAACAAAGATATAGTATGTTATGAAAATATTTTATTATTATTTTCGGACTGAGTCTGCCCATCACCCGACGACACTCGCTTAGATATACACTTGATATAATATGCCATTGAGATATAACTCAAATAATGTGCAATATATTGTACAATCGAGATTCTTTATCATATCATATTCATATCTAGTTTAGTAGTTAATCAGTATTATATATTGTATGTAGAGTAGTGTATATTAAAAACTTACGGACTTCGAGTCTTGTACCACGCGGCGTGTACGGCGGCCAGTTTCTTCAGAACGTGTCCGTGGCTCTGTAAAAGTATACAAATCCAATGAGACGTGTATGCCAATAATTTATTAATTTCGTTGCCAAAACATCATTTTGTATACATAAATAGGAATTGTTGGTACCACATATGAAACGTACTCCACGAGAGAATTATAATAAGAATGACTGTCTAAACTTGTAAAAAGAAAAATATTTTAACAGGAACCTCATATATGTCAGTTGTTGTTATGGAGTTGTGTTTTCTAAAGTATATTGTAGAAGTTTTTGTCAAATATAAATGTATTGTCAAATATAAATTTATTGTTGCTTATCTTATGTAAAAGTGAACGATAGTGTGTAGAGGTTATAGTTTGGGTCAAAGTGAAGGATAAGGTGGGTTTACATGAGTAAAGTGATAAGAAAAAAATTAACAGTGTTTAAAAGTATTGTATTTCTCGTGTACATAATAAAAGTGAAAAAAGACTTAAAATATTTCAACTATAAAAATTCAATCCCTATTAACTCATTTTCAAATTTACGAATCTTAATTTTGGTGTATTTTTAAAGCTTTTTTAAAGCAGTTTCAAGTTGAAATTTTACTACAATAATTGTGTATTACCTACTAAATGGAATCATTATCTAATCTTGTGACTTTTTTTAATCCCGTAAGACAGCAGACAGGCTGACGGCCCACTTAAAATTTAGCAGTTACCGTCGCTTACGGGTGTTTGCAACGCCAGTGGCATCGCGAACACGCTGCTGTCCCTTATGGGTACAGGAACTTGGGTCACTAATGCCGGAACACAACACAAGGTTATTATGGCGGCATACTTAAGACCAAAGGTGATCGCCATCCAGATGGGCTTGAGGCCCTACCACGTAGCTAGGGTGGATTGTTTTGTCGCCCTTTCGCCGATTATCTGTAATACCCTCTTGCACTGTTTTCATCGTCGCCATAATAACTTTGTATTGTGTTTCTGTTTTATAGGGCCGTTCCAGTTCTCCTGTAGAACAACAGCGTTTTCGCGGTGCCTCTAGCGTCGCAAACATCCGTAGGCAACGGTAACTGTTTACTATTGAGTGGACCGTAAGCCTGTCTGGTGTTTCTGAGCAATAAAAAGTATATCTCTATAATAGTAATAATTCTTCTCTTACCCTGACTGACTGACGCCGCAGCCGCAGCCGTCATTGCACCAGCCTCCGCTTGCTGTGTAACAAGAAACAAAGATATAGTATGTTATGAAAATATTTTATTATTATTTTCGGACTGAGTCTGCCCATCACCCGACGACACTCGCTTAGATATACACTTGATATAATATGCCATTGAGATATAACTCAAATAATGTGCAATATATTTTACAATCGAGATTCTTTATCATATCATATTCATATCTAGTTTAGTAGTTAATCAGTATTATATATTGTATGTAGAGTAGTGTATATTAAAAACTTACGGACTTCGAGTCTTGTACCACGCGGCGTGTACGGCGGCCAGTTTCTTCAGAACGTGTCCGTGGCTCTGTAAAAGTATACAAATCCAATGAGACGTGTATGCCAATAATTTATTAATTTCGTTGCCAAAACATCATTTTGTATACATAAATAGGAATTGTTGGTACCACATATGAAACGTACTCCACGAGAGAATTATAATAAGAATGACTGTCTAAACTTGTAAAAAGAAAAATATTTTAACAGGAACCTCATATATGTCAGTTGTTGTTATGGAGTTGTGTTTTCTAAAGTATATTGTAGAAGTTTTTGTCAAATATAAATGTATTGTCAAATATAAATTTATTGTTGCTTATCTTATGTAAAAGTGAACGATAGTGTGTAGAGGTTATAGTTTGGGTTAAAGTGAAGGATAAGGTGGGTTTACATGAGTAAAGTGATAAGAAAAAAATTAACAGTGTTTAAAAGTATTGTATTTCTCGTGTACATAATAAAAGTGAAAAAAGACTTAAAATATTTCAACTATAAAAATTCAATCCCTATTAACTCATTTTCAAATTTACGAATCTTAATTTTGGTGTATTTTTAAAGCTTTTTTAAAGCAGTTTCAAGTTGAAATTTTACTACAATAATTGTGTATTACCTACTAAATGGAATCATTATCTAATCTTGTGACTTTTTTTAATCCCGTAAGACAGCAGACAGGCTGACGGCCCGCTTAAAATTTAGCAGTTACCGTCGCTTACGGGTGTTTGCAACGCCAGTGGCATCGCGAACACGCTGCTGTCCCTTATGGGTACAGGAACTTGGGTCACTAATGCCGGAACACAACACAAGGTTATTATGGCGGCATACTTAAGACCAAAGGTGATCGCCATCCAGATGGGCTTGAGGCCCTACCACGTAGCTAGCTAGGGTGGGTTGTTTTGTCGCCCTTTCGCCGATTATCTGTAATACCCTCTTGCACTGTTTTCATCGTCGCCATAATAACTTTGTATTGTGTTTCTGTATTATAGGGCCGTTCCAGTTCTCCTGTAGAACAACAGCGTTTTCGCGGTGCCTCTAGCGTCGCAAACATCCGTAGGCAACGGTAACTGTTTACTATTGAGTGGACCGTAAGCCTGTCTGGTGTTTCTGAGCAATAAAAAGTGTATCTCTATAATAGTAATAATTCTTCTCTTACCCTGACTGACTGACGCCGCAGCCGCAGCCGTAATTGCACCAGCCTCCGCTTGCTGTGTAACAAGAAACAAAGATATAGTATGTTATGAAAATATTTTATTATTATTTTCGGACTGAGTCTGCCCATCACCCGACGACACTCGCTTAGATATACACTTGATATAATATGCCATTGAGATATAACTCAAATAATGTGCAATATATTGTACAATCGAGATTCTTTATCATATCATATTCATATCTAGTTTAGTAGTTAATCAGTATTATATATTGTATGTAGAGTAGTGTATATTAAAAACTTACGGACTTCGAGTCTTGTACCACGCGGCGTGTACGGCGGCCAGTTTCTTCAGAACGTGTCCGTGGCTCTGTAAAAGTATACAAATCCAATGAGACGTGTATGCCAATAATTTATTAATTTCGTTGCCAAAACATCATTTTGTATACATAAATAGGAATTGTTGGTACCACATATGAAACGTACTCCACGAGAGAATTATAATAAGAATGACTGTCTAAACTTGTAAAAAGAAAAATATTTTAACAGGAACCTCATATATGTCAGTTGTTGTTATGGAGTTGTGTTTTCTAAAGTATATTGTAGAAGTTTTTGTCAAATATAAATGTATTGTCAAATATAAATTTATTGTTGCTTATCTTATGTAAAAGTGAACGATAGTGTGTAGAGGTTATAGTTTGGGTTAAAGTGAAGGATAAGGTGGGTTTACATGAGTAAAGTGATAAGAAAAAAATTAACAGTGTTTAAAAGTATTGTATTTCTCGTGTACATAATAAAAGTGAAAAAAGACTTAAAATATTTCAACTATAAAAATTCAATCCCTATTAACTCATTTTCAAATTTACGAATCTTAATTTTGGTGTATTTTTAAAGCTTTTTTAAAGCAGTTTCAAGTTGAAATTTTACTACAATAATTGTGTATTACCTACTAAATGGAATCATTATCTAATCTTGTGACTTTTTTTAATCCCGTAAGACAGCAGACAGGCTGACGGCCCGCTTAAAATTTAGCAGTTACCGTCGCTTACGGGTGTTTGCAACGCCAGTGGCATCGCGAACACGCTGCTGTCCCTTATGGGTACAGGAACTTGGGTCACTAATGCCGGAACACAACACAAGGTTATTATGGCGGCATACTTAAGACCAAAGGTGATCGCCATCCAGATGGGCTTGAGGCCCTACCACGTAGCTAGCTAGGGTGGGTTGTTTTGTCGCCCTTTCGCCGATTATCTGTAATACCCTCTTGCACTGTTTTCATCGTCGCCATAATAACTTTGTATTGTGTTTCTGTATTATAGGGCCGTTCCAGTTCTCCTGTAGAACAACAGCGTTTTCGCGGTGCCTCTAGCGTCGCAAACATCCGTAGGCAACGGTAACTGTTTACTATTGAGTGGACCGTAAGCCTGTCTGGTGTTTCTGAGCAATAAAAAGTGTATCTCTATAATAGTAATAATTCTTCTCTTACCCTGACTGACTGACGCCGCAGCCGCAGCCGTAATTGCACCAGCCTCCGCTTGCTGTGTAACAAGAAACAAAGATATAGTATGTTATGAAAATATTTTATTATTATTTTCGGACTGAGTCTGCCCATCACCCGACGACACTCGCTTAGATATACACTTTATATAATATGCCATTGAGATATAACTCAAATAATGTGCAATATATTGTACAATCGAGATTCTTTATCATATCATATTCATATCTAGTTTAGTAGTTAATCAGTATTATATATTGTATGTAGAGTAGTGTATATTAAAAACTTACGGACTTCGAGTCTTGTACCACGCGGCGTGTACGGCGGCCAGTTTCTTCAGAACGTGTCCGTGGCTCTGTAAAAGTATACAAATCCAATGAGACGTGTATGCCAATAATTTATTAATTTCGTTGCCAAAACATCATTTTGTATACATAAATAGGAATTGTTGGTACCACATATGAAACGTACTCCACGAGAGAATTATAATAAGAATGACTGTCTAAACTTGTAAAAAGAAAAATATTTTAACAGGAACCTCATATATGTCAGTTGTTGTTATGGAGTTGTGTTTTCTAAAGTATATTGTAGAAGTTTTTGTCAAATATAAATGTATTGTCAAATATAAATTTATTGTTGCTTATCTTATGTAAAAGTGAACGATAGTGTGTAGAGGTTATAGTTTGGGTCAAAGTGAAGGATAAGGTGGGTTTACATGAGTAAAGTGATAAGAAAAAAATTAACAGTGTTTAAAAGTATTGTATTTCTCGTGTACATAATAAAAGTGAAAAAAGACTTAAAATATTTCAACTATAAAAATTCAATCCCTATTAACTCATTTTCAAATTTACGAATCTTAATTTTGGTGTATTTTTAAAGCTTTTTTAAAGCAATTTCAAGTTGAAATTTTACTACAATAATTGTGTATTACCTACTAAATGGAATCATTATCTAATCTTGTGACTTTTTTTTAATCCCGTAAGACAGCAGACAGGCTGACGGCCCGCTTAAAATTTAGCAGTTACCGTCGCTTACGGGTGTTTGCAACGCCAGTGGCATCGCGAACACGCTGCTGTCCCTTATGGGTACAGGAACTTGGGTCACTAATGCCGGAACACAACACAAGGTTATTATGGCGGCATACTTAAGACCAAAGGTGATCGCCATCCAGATGGGCTTGAGGCCCTACCACGTAGCTAGCTAGGGTGGGTTGTTTTGTCGCCCTTTCGCCGATTATCTGTAATACCCTCTTGCACTGTTTTCATCGTCGCCATAATAACTTTGTATTGTGTTTCTGTATTATAGGGCCGTTCCAGTTCTCCTGTAGAACAACAGCGTTTTCGCGGTGCCTCTAGCGTCGCAAACATCCGTAGGCAACGGTAACTGTTTACTATTGAGTGGACCGTAAGCCTGTCTGGTGTTTCTGAGCAATAAAAAGTGTATCTCTATAATAGTAATAATTCTTCTCTTACCCTGACTGACTGACGCCGCAGCCGCAGCCGTCATTGCACCAGCCTCCGCTTGCTGTGTAACAAGAAACAAAGATATAGTATGTTATGAAAATATTTTATTATTATTTTCGGACTGAGTCTGCCCATCACCCGACGACACTCGCTTAGATATACACTTGATATAATATGCCATTGAGATATAACTCAAATAATGTGCAATATATTGTACAATCGAGATTCTTTATCATATCATATTCATATCTAGTTTAGTAGTTAATCAGTATTATATATTGTATGTAGAGTAGTGTATATTAAAAACTTACGGACTTCGAGTCTTGTACCACGCGGCGTGTACGGCGGCCAGTTTCTTCAGAACGTGTCCGTGGATCTGTAAAAGTATACAAATCCAATGAGACGTGTATGCCAATAATTTATTAATTTCGTTGCCAAAACATCATTTTGTATACATAAATAGGAATTGTTGGTACCACATATGAAACGTACTCCACGAGAGAATTATAATAAGAATGACTGTCTAAACTTGTAAAAAGAAAAATATTTTAACAGGAACCTCATATATGTCAGTTGTTGTTATGGAGTTGTGTTTTCTAAAGTATATTGTAGAAGTTTTTGTCAAATATAAATGTATTGTCAAATATAAATTTATTGTTGCTTATCTTATGTAAAAGTGAACGATAGTGTGTAGAGGTTATAGTTTGGGTCAAAGTGAAGGATAAGGTGGGTTTACATGAGTAAAGTGATAAGAAAAAAATTAACAGTGTTTAAAAGTATTGTATTTCTCGTGTACATAATAAAAGTGAAAAAAGACTTAAAATATTTCAACTATAAAAATTCAATCCCTATTAACTCATTTTCAAATTTACGAATCTTAATTTTGGTGTATTTTTAAAGCTTTTTTAAAGCAATTTCAAGTTGAAATTTTACTACAATAATTGTGTATTACCTACTAAATGGAATCATTATCTAATCTTGTGACTTTTTTTTAATCCCGTAAGACAGCAGACAGGCTGACGGCCCGCTTAAAATTTAGCAGTTACCGTCGCTTACGGGTGTTTGCAACGCCAGTGGCATCGCGAACACGCTGCTGTCCCTTATGGGTACAGGAACTTGGGTCACTAATGCCGGAACACAACACAAGGTTATTATGGCGGCATACTTAAGACCAAAGGTGATCGCCATCCAGATGGGCTTGAGGCCCTACCACGTAGCTAGCTAGGGTGGGTTGTTTTGTCGCCCTTTCGCCGATTATCTGTAATACCCTCTTGCACTGTTTTCATCGTCGCCATAATAACTTTGTATTGTGTTTCTGTATTATAGGGCCGTTCCAGTTCTCCTGTAGAACAACAGCGTTTTCGCGGTGCCTCTAGCGTCGCAAACATCCGTAGGCAACGGTAACTGTTTACTATTGAGTGGACCGTAAGCCTGTCTGGTGTTTCTGAGCAATAAAAAGTGTATCTCTATAATAGTAATAATTCTTCTCTTACCCTGACTGACTGACGCCGCAGCCGCAGCCGTCATTGCACCAGCCTCCGCTTGCTGTGTAACAAGAAACAAAGATATAGTATGTTATGAAAATATTTTATTATTATTTTCGGACTGAGTCTGCCCATCACCCGACGACACTCGCTTAGATATACACTTGATATAATATGCCATTGAGATATAACTCAAATAATGTGCAATATATTGTACAATCGAGATTCTTTATCATATCATATTCATATCTAGTTTAGTAGTTAATCAGTATTATATATTGTATGTAGAGTAGTGTATATTAAAAACTTACGGACTTCGAGTCTTGTACCACGCGGCGTGTACGGCGGCCAGTTTCTTCAGAACGTGTCCGTGGATCTGTAAAAGTATACAAATCCAATGAGACGTGTATGCCAATAATTTATTAATTTCGTTGCCAAAACATCATTTTGTATACATAAATAGGAATTGTTGGTACCACATATGAAACGTACTCCACGAGAGAATTATAATAAGAATGACTGTCTAAACTTGTAAAAAGAAAAATATTTTAACAGGAACCTCATATATGTCAGTTGTTGTTATGGAGTTGTGTTTTCTAAAGTATATTGTAGAAGTTTTTGTCAAATATAAATGTATTGTCAAATATAAATTTATTGTTGCTTATCTTATGTAAAAGTGAACTATAGTGTGTAGAGGTTATAGTTTGGGTCAAAGTGAAGGATAAGGTGGGTTTACATGAGTAAAGTGATAAGAAAAAAATTAACAGTGTTTAAAAGTATTGTATTTCTCGTGTACATAATAAAAGTGAAAAAAGACTTAAAATATTTCAACTATAAAAATTCAATCCCTATTAACTCATTTTCAAATTTACGAATCTTAATTTTGGTGTATTTTTAAAGCTTTTTTAAAGCAATTTCAAGTTGAAATTTTACTACAATAATTGTGTATTACCTACTAAATGGAATCATTATCTAATCTTGTGACTTTTTTTTAATCCCGTAAGACAGCAGACAGGCTGACGGCCCGCTTAAAATTTAGCAGTTACCGTCGCTTACGGGTGTTTGCAACGCCAGTGGCATCGCGAACACGCTGCTGTCCCTTATGGGTACAGGAACTTGGGTCACTAATGCCGGAACACAACACAAGGTTATTATGGCGGCATACTTAAGACCAAAGGTGATCGCCATCCAGATGGGCTTGAGGCCCTACCACGTAGCTAGCTAGGGTGGGTTGTTTTGTCGCCCTTTCGCCGATTATCTGTAATACCCTCTTGCACTGTTTTCATCGTCGCCATAATAACTTTGTATTGTGTTTCTGTATTATAGGGCCGTTCCAGTTCTCCTGTAGAACAACAGCGTTTTCGCGGTGCCTCTAGCGTCGCAAACATCCGTAGGCAACGGTAACTGTTTACTATTGAGTGGACCGTAAGCCTGTCTGGTGTTTCTGAGCAATAAAAAGTGTATCTCTATAATAGTAATAATTCTTCTCTTACCCTGACTGACTGACGCCGCAGCCGCAGCCGTCATTGCACCAGCCTCCGCTTGCTGTGTAACAAGAAACAAAGATATAGTATGTTATGAAAATATTTTATTATTATTTTCGGACTGAGTCTGCCCATCACCCGACGACACTCGCTTAGATATACACTTGATATAATATGCCATTGAGATATAACTCAAATAATGTGCAATATATTGTACAATCGAGATTCTTTATCATATCATATTCATATCTAGTTTAGTAGTTAATCAGTATTATATATTGTATGTAGAGTAGTGTATATTAAAAACTTACGGACTTCGAGTCTTGTACCACGCGGCGTGTACGGCGGCCAGTTTCTTCAGAACGTGTCCGTGGATCTGTAAAAGTATACAAATCCAATGAGACGTGTATGCCAATAATTTATTAATTTCGTTGCCAAAACATCATTTTGTATACATAAATAGGAATTGTTGGTACCACATATGAAACGTACTCCACGAGAGAATTATAATAAGAATGACTGTCTAAACTTGTAAAAAGAAAAATATTTTAACAGGAACCTCATATATGTCAGTTGTTGTTATGGAGTTGTGTTTTCTAAAGTATATTGTAGAAGTTTTTGTCAAATATAAATGTATTGTCAAATATAAATTTATTGTTGCTTATCTTATGTAAAAGTGAACGATAGTGTGTAGAGGTTATAGTTTGGGTCAAAGTGAAGGATAAGGTGGGTTTACATGAGTAAAGTGATAAGAAAAAAATTAACAGTGTTTAAAAGTATTGTATTTCTCGTGTACATAATAAAAGTGAAAAAAGACTTAAAATATTTCAACTATAAAAATTCAATCCCTATTAACTCATTTTCAAATTTACGAATCTTAATTTTGGTGTATTTTTAAAGCTTTTTTAAAGCAATTTCAAGTTGAAATTTTACTACAATAATTGTGTATTACCTACTAAATGGAATCATTATCTAATCTTGTGACTTTTTTTTAATCCCGTAAGACAGCAGACAGGCTGACGGCCCGCTTAAAATTTAGCAGTTACCGTCGCTTACGGGTGTTTGCAACGCCAGTGGCATCGCGAACACGCTGCTGTCCCTTATGGGTACAGGAACTTGGGTCACTAATGCCGGAACACAACACAAGGTTATTATGGCGGCATACTTAAGACCAAAGGTGATCGCCATCCAGATGGGCTTGAGGCCCTACCACGTAGCTAGCTAGGGTGGGTTGTTTTGTCGCCCTTTCGCCGATTATCTGTAATACCCTCTTGCACTGTTTTCATCGTCGCCATAATAACTTTGTATTGTGTTTCTGTATTATAGGGCCGTTCCAGTTCTCCTGTAGAACAACAGCGTTTTCGCGGTGCCTCTAGCGTCGCAAACATCCGTAGGCAACGGTAACTGTTTACTATTGAGTGGACCGTAAGCCTGTCTGGTGTTTCTGAGCAATAAAAAGTGTATCTCTATAATAGTAATAATTCTTCTCTTACCCTGACTGACTGACGCCGCAGCCGCAGCCGTCATTGCACCAGCCTCCGCTTGCTGTGTAACAAGAAACAAAGATATAGTATGTTATGAAAATATTTTATTATTATTTTCGGACTGAGTCTGCCCATCACCCGACGACACTCGCTTAGATATACACTTGATATAATATGCCATTGAGATATAACTCAAATAATGTGCAATATATTGTACAATCGAGATTCTTTATCATATCATATTCATATCTAGTTTAGTAGTTAATCAGTATTATATATTGTATGTAGAGTAGTGTATATTAAAAACTTACGGACTTCGAGTCTTGTACCACGCGGCGTGTACGGCGGCCAGTTTCTTCAGAACGTGTCCGTGGATCTGTAAAAGTATACAAATCCAATGAGACGTGTATGCCAATAATTTATTAATTTCGTTGCCAAAACATCATTTTGTATACATAAATAGGAATTGTTGGTACCACATATGAAACGTACTCCACGAGAGAATTATAATAAGAATGACTGTCTAAACTTGTAAAAAGAAAAATATTTTAACAGGAACCTCATATATGTCAGTTGTTGTTATGGAGTTGTGTTTTCTAAAGTATATTGTAGAAGTTTTTGTCAAATATAAATGTATTGTCAAATATAAATTTATTGTTGCTTATCTTATGTAAAAGTGAACGATAGTGTGTAGAGGTTATAGTTTGGGTTAAAGTGAAGGATAAGGTGGGTTTACATGAGTAAAGTGATAAGAAAAAAATTAACAGTGTTTAAAAGTATTGTATTTCTCGTGTACATAATAAAAGTGAAAAAAGACTTAAAATATTTCAACTATAAAAATTCAATCCCTATTAACTCATTTTAAAATTTACGAATCTTAATTTTGGTGTATTTTTAAAGCTTTTTTAAAGCAGTTTCAAGTTGAAATTTTTACTAAAATAATTTTGTATTACCTACTAAATGGAATCATTATCTAATCTTGTGACTTTTCTGCAACGCCGGGTGTTTGCAACGCCAGTGGCATCGTGAACACGCTGCTGTCCCTTATGGGTACAGGAACTTGGGTCACTAATGCCGGAACACAACACAAGGTTATTATGGTGGCATACTTAAGACCAAAGGTGATCGCCATCCAGATGGGCTTGAGGCCCTACCACGTAGCTAGCTAGGGTGGGTTGTTTGGTCGCCCTTTCGCCGATTATTAAAATACCCTCTTGCACTGTTTTCATCGTCGCCATAATAACTTTGTATTATGTTTCTGTATTATAGTTCTCTTTTAGAACAACAGCGTTTTTGCGGTGCCTCTAGCGTCGCAAACATCCGTAGGCAACGGTAACTGTTTACTATTGAGTGGACAGTAAGCCTGTCTGGTGTTTCTGAGCAATAAAAAAATGTATCTCTATAATAATAATAATTCTTCTCTTACCCCTATATTTGACAGACGCCGCAGCCGCAGCCGTCATTGCACCAGCCTCCGATTGCTGTATAACAAGAAACAAAGATATAGTATGTTATGAAAATATTTTATTATTATTTTCGGACTGAGTCTGGCCATCACAAGACGACACTCGCTTAGATATACACTTGATATAATATGCCACTGAGATATAACTCAAATAATTTGCAATATATTGTACAATCGAGATTATTTATCATATCATATTCATATCTAGTTTAGTAGTTAATCAGTATTATATATTGTATGTAGAGCAGTGTATATTAAAAACTTACGGACTTCGAGTCTTGTACCACGCGGCGTGTACGGCGGCCAGTTACTTCAGAACGTGTCCGTGGCTCTGTAAAAGTATACAAATCCAATGAGACGTGTATGCCAATAATCTATTAATTTCGTTGCCAAAACATCATTTTGTATACATAAATAGGAATTGTTGGTACCACATATGAAACGTACTCCACGAGAGAATTATAATAAGAATGACTGTCTAAACTTGTAAAAAGAAAAAGTTTTTAACAGGAACCTCATATATGTCAGTTGTTGTTATGGAGTTGTGAATTAGTGTAGATTCGTATAAGTTAACAAAAGTTAGAAATAAAAGTTAAAAGTAGCGCAAAGATATGATGCTGAATCACGGGATTTTAAAGTATATTGTAGAAGTTTTTGTCAAATATAAATGTATTGTCAAATATAAATTTATTGTTGCTTATCTTATGTAAAAGTGAACGATAGTGTGTAGAGGTTATAATAGTTTGGGTTAAAGTGAAGGATAAGGTGGGTTTACGTGAGTAAAGTGATAAGAAAAAAATTAACAGTGTTTAAAAGTATTGTACTTATCGTGTACATAATAAAAGTGAAAAAAGACTTAAAATATTTCAACTATAAAAATACAATCCCTATTAACTCATTTTAAAATTTACGAATCTTAATTTTGGTGTATTTTTAAAGTTTTTTTAAAGCAGTTTCAAGTTGAAATTTTACTAAAATAATTTTGTATTACCTACTAAATGTAATCATTATCTAATCTTGTGACTTTTTTTAATCCCGTAGGACAGCAGACAGGCTGACGGCCCGCTTAGAGTTTAGCAGTTACCGTCGCCTACGGGTGTTTGCAACGCCAGTGGCATCGCGAACACGCTGCTGTCCCTTATGGGTACAGGAACTTGGGTCACTCATGCCGGAATACAACACAAGGTTATTATGGCGGCATACTTAAGACCAAAGGTGATCGCCATCCAGATGGGCTTGAGGCCCTACCACGTAGCTAGGGTGGGTTGTTTTGTCGCCCTTTCGCCGATTATCTGTAATACCCTCTTGCACTGTTTTCATCGTCGCCATAATAACTTTGTATTGTGTTTCTGTATTATAGGGCCGTTCCAGTTCTCCTGTAGAACAACAGCGTTTTCGCGGTGCCTCTAGCGTCGCAAACATCCGTAGGCAACGGTAACTGTTTACTATTGAGTGGACCGTAAGCCTGTCTGGTGTTTCTGAGCAATAAAAAATGTATCTCTATAATAGTAATAATTCTTCTCTTACCTTGACTGACTGACGCCGCAGCCGCAGCCGTCATTGCACCAGCCTCCGGTTGCTGTGTAACAAGAAACAAAGATATAGTATGTTATGAAAATATTTTATTATTATTTTCGGACTGAGTCTGCCCATCACCCGACGACACTCGCTTAGATATACACTTGATATAATATGCCATTGAGATATAACTCAAATAATGTGCAATATATTGTACAATCGAGATTCTTTATCATATCATATTCATATCTAGTTTAGTAGTTAATCAGTATTATATATTGTATGTAGAGTAGTGTATATTAAAAACTTACGGACTTCGAGTCTTGTACCACGCGGCGTGTACGGCGGTCAGTTACTTCAGAACGTGTCCGTGGCTCTGTAAAAGTATACAAATCCAATGAGACGTGTATGCCAATAATCTATTAGTTTCGTTGCCAAAACATCATTCTGTATACTTAAATAGGAATTGTTGGTACCACATACGAAACGTACTCCACGAGAGAATTATAATAAGAATGACTGTCAAACTTGTAAAAAGGAAAATATTTTAACAGGAACCTCATATATGTCAGTTGTTGTTATGGAGTTGTGTTTTCTAAAGTATATTGTAGAAGTTTTTGTCAAATATAAATGTATTGTCAAATATAAATTTATTGTTGCTTATCTTATGTAAAAGTGAACGATAGTGTGTAGAGGTTATAGTTTGGGTTAAAGTGAAGGATAAGGTGGGTTTACATGAGTAAAGTGATAAGAAAAAAATTAACAGTGTTTAAAAGTATTGTATTTCTCGTGTACATAATAAAAGTGAAAAAAGACTTAAAATATTTCAACTATAAAAATTCAATCCCTATTAACTCATTTTAAAATTTACGAATCTTAATTTTGGTGTATTTTTAAAGCTTTTTTAAAGCAGTTTCAAGTTGAAATTTTTACTAAAATAATTTTGTATTACCTACTAAATGGAATCATTATCTAATCTTGTGACTTTACTGCAACGCCGGGTGTTTGCAACGCCAGTGGCATCGTGAACACGCTGCTGTCCCTTATGGGTACAGGAACTTGGGTCACTCATGCCGGAACACAACACAAGGTTAATTACAACATCTAAATCTTAATCTAATAAGTAAACAAAAATCACTAAGAGAATACGTCATAAGAATAAGTACGTACTAGTGGCCAGCCGTCTTTCCTGAATACAGGCCTCCTCGCGGGCTTTCAAAGCCGCTGCTGCACTCCGCGTCTGAAATGAAGAGGCAAACCCTCATTGCGGCTAACTCCACTTACTCTCCCGAATCAAATAACGGATAGCATGAAAACGAGTCTATGCCACTTAAAAGCACGGAAGACATTGTCAATTCTCTATTATATTACTCGTATAGTATCATATTATGGTGTTTTTGTTGTACATAAATTCAAATTATACGAGTAGTAACATCTGTAATAATTGCTTATTTGCAGAATCACATATCTAACTCTGTGTCTAAAGAACATTTCATCACCATTAAATCCCGGTGGTAAGCTTAGTGGTATCATGCTCGAAGGACAATCTAGGCCTCATGGGTTTGAATCCCACGACGACAGAGCGTGTCGTCGTGGGATTCAAGTCGTGGGGGCGAGAATAAGTGCCTAAGCAGAAGCATGCTTAGGCACTTATTCTCGCCCGAGCACACGAAGTTCATATAATGCAGTATGTATACTGTAAAAATTGACACGCCGCCATGTGGCGTATACTTGTGTTATGGGTAATCACAATGAACTTTTGTAAATAAATACAAAGGATAAGTAAGGACGGGAATCGGACCAGTAACTTCCGCACGGGCGCCGACATGTATAAGCCGGTACGCCACGGAGGTCGTCGAAAGACCGTAACATAGTTGCCACGTAGCGAAGGCAAAGGAAAACATCGTTAGCAAACTTGCATACCGAGGTCACCGGTATGTGTAGCCCGCCAATCCGCCCAATAAAAGCGCGGCGGATCTGCTGTCTCTTCCCTCTAACGTGAGGTTCAAGCCCAACAGGGCTTTTTTTGTTTTAGTTTCAATTTAAGTATAACAGTTAGTTTCAATTCATGACATTCACCGCTGTAATATAACGTTGAATTATTTTTATCTGAACTAAGCAGTGTGTTTTCCGTTCGTCCTATTAGGCTAGTCAACAAGTTCAGAAACGTGTTATTCTTGATAAAGCTCCTAAAAATAAGTGCCATAGCTCATTCCATTCGGAATAAAATCTAGGAGAATTTATCACGAGGATGTATTAGTAGACAAAATATTGCAAATGATTTTATGATCGTAATCGTATCTCCTATAGTTTTTGAGTCAAACTAATTTGTTGCTTGACACAACAAGTGTCCGGTTGAACTTCGGTCTTGTGTTATTACGAGGGTAGTCTGAAAAGATTCCGACCTCAACATGAAGATAGTAGCACTCGGAAATAAAAGCTGGTGGAGTTCGTTGTTCATCTGTTGACAGTTACTCACCAAAGATTCAGCCATTTTGGATGCGCAGTTATTATGTAATAGTCGTTTGTGTGAGTTGATGTGAGTGTTTTTATGAAAATGGACTAAATCGAGTATCGAGCTGTCATTAAATGTTTGTTTTTGAAAGGCAATACGCCTACGCAAATGAAAGATGAGTTGGATTCTATGTATGGGGACTCTGCATCATCCATACCACATCATACCACAGTGAAATTTTGGGCAGCTGAATTTAAACGTCCAAAAACTGCAACTACCCACGAAAAAATCGCCAAGTTCACCAAACAGTGCTAGATGACCGCCGAATTAAAGTAAGAGAGATAGTAGAGAACATGTCAAAAGAACGTGTTCAGTCAGATATTAAATCAACATTTAGACACGAGAAAACTGTCCGCGCGTTGGGTGCCGCGTTTCCTCACATTTAACCAAAAACGTGTTCGAATGAACATTCCCAACGCTCTGTTGGCGCAGTTTAGGCGCAATAAATCCGAGTTTTGGCGCCGAATAATTACTGTAGATAAAACTTGGATACACCGTTATACGTCTGAAACAAAAATACAGTCCAAACAGTGGACTGCAAGGGTGGAACCAGCTTCAAAAAAAGCAATAGCTATTTTTTCAGCTGGGAAAGTGATGGCGACTGTTTTTTGGGATAGTCATAGTCATGGAGTTATTTTAATCGATTATCTTCAAAAAGGAAAAACCATTACAAGAGCATACTACGCATCATTACTTGACAAGCTGAAGGCAGAACTTGCGGCAAAACGGCCACATTTGCAGAAAAATAAAATCATGTTTCACCAAGACAATGCACCGTCTTACACCTCAGCGGTTACCATGGCGAAAGTCCACGAATTACTTGACCATCCATTTTACACACCAGATCTAGCCCCAAATGACATCTTTTTGTTTCCTCATCCAAAAGTTGCGCTCAGAAGAGAGTGATATTCATCAAATGAAGAGGCAATCACCTTCGTAAACATTTATTTTGCAGAAAAAAAGCCGAGTACTATTTGGACGGGTTACAGAGATGGGAGCATCGCTGGGAGAAGCGTATAATAGTTACGCGGAGACTATGATGAAAATAAAAAAACTATGCTGAAAAAATATCTTGTATCTTTTCAGACTACCCTCGTATAAGTAAAAGTGTTATAACAAATGGATTTATTTTTATCGCTTTGATGTAGATGCCTGTTCTTGTAATTTCTTAGCTCTTGAAAAAAAATGTTGTGATTTAAAAATTATTTATAACATTTTTTTAAGTTAAGAAAATATTAATGTAAAAAAATAATATGTCACAAAGAAATGCTAATTACGAAGAAAATAATTCATTAACTAATTATTTGAAAGGCTAAATATGAAAAAACAGACAAACAAATATAGAATTTTTTTAAATCATTATTTTACTAATACAACAATATGGTAAAACAATTATAATACAAACGATGTAAAAACAAATGATGTAAATTGTTTTCCAATGTTATTTAATGTCATTTGTTACATGCAAAAACATGCAATAATGTTACTTCTGTGAAAATTAATTCTCCAACATTTACTAGACTTTTTCGTTTTTGTTCACTTACAAAAATCAATATAAAACAAAATGATAAATTTTAATAAACTTTTATCAAATAATATTTTTACGTATGTATATAAAAAAGGATTCACAGCACAAAAAATGTCGTTATTATTTAAAAAAGAATTTGGAAAAAAAATTATTAATCAAAAGTGCCTTTTGAAAAAATTTACCAATAATTTTTTCTATAGTGATTTGATCCTTCAAGTATCCAATTTAAAAATTGGAATATTTTTAAATAATATGCTAAATAAAAAAAAAGATAAAAATTTTGCAATCACAAATAATATTAATACAAAAATAAATGAACTGTGCAACACTTACGAGGACTCCTTTTGTCACACTTTTGGCACTTTCCCTCGACATAATAACATTAAAAATATACTACTAAGAAACTAATGAAAAAAAAGCTGCAATGATAGTGTTCTTAGTATGAAACACCAACGATGACTGTAAGTGAGTACTGAATACCCTCTCTTTACTATTAATATAGTGATAGGATAGTGCCAGATTTATTCGATTCCTCAGACTGCTAAATCCCAAAACAGGACAGCTTTAGAAACACCCGCATTTGCGGCAGTCTTTATGTCCGTGACATTGCGGATAAATTGCAGGAGTGTCGGCTCCGTTGGTACGGCCATGTTTTACGACAACTGGATGATTACGTGGGAAACAAATGTCTGGCTATGCCACCCCCGCCTGGCCCCGATAGGAGGGGTAGACCCAAAAAGTGCTGGCTTGACGTCATAAAGGGTGTATGCGTGCCAATGGGCTCACTACCAGGGATGCTGAAGACCATGCCAAGTGGAGTAGAAAGAGTCGGAAAGCGGACTCCGGGCACCGAAACGGAAGTTTAGGTTGCAACCGGGATACTACGCTTAGATAATAATGATGATGATGATGAACAGCGGTCCGAACCACGGAGTCGGAATCACGGTACATGTTTCGGATGATGTCAATAGGCCTCTGGAACCCTTTTGGATCGCAATGCCCACCGGATTATCGCGCGAGAAATACAGTTGAAGGCCTTCTACAAGTCAAGAAATAGGCAATGCAGAGGCGTATTCTTCGTTCTGTATTTCTCCGCGACAGTCTTTACGACAAAAACAGGATCCATTGTTCCATGACCAGGGCGAAACCCATATTGACATTCCAAAACAATACACTCCTGTCGAATCCGAGAGTCGATAACCCTTCCGAACAGCTTCATCGTAAGATAGTATTTAAATAATTAAAATTAATTTCGGTCGGTAGTTTTATTTGTCGTCTCAATCAATCATGTTCATCTACCCTTGTGCAGGGGAGGTTGGAATGTCGAGGTAAACCTCTGTACCCTGCCAGGGTCAAATCGGGGAGCAACTACCTCCCGGTTACGTGGAGTGGGTCGTCGAAGTACTCACACCTATGCGAGTGGCAGGGCATCATGTTGAGCTGACTTGTCGTCTACGAATAGTCAAATACTCATACACTTAAACATTGAATCAATGTCACGCGAATTTTGACAGACATAATTAATTTTACAGTATTTGTACATTGGAGAGGACACGAAGGTACCTGACGACTTCACTTGTAACGAATTGCAGTTTAAAAAATGATGGAGACTCTTGTTAGCTGGGGAAGGGGGGTATCGCTGGCGCCGTTAGCCGGATATGCACAGCACCACTCGAGACTCAAAGGATTTTCGCAGATAATTATGATTAATTGCTAATAAATTATGAATTTTCAAAATGGCGCAATTTCCGGTCTAAGAAATGTATACCCTCATCTGATATTTATCATGATAAGAAATAAATGATAAATAATGTACACATCTACATATTTTGCGGAAATCGCGGCACCGAGCTCGATACGTTGCCGAGGGACAGATTTGTTTTAATCCTCAGACCTGTTCCTGAAAAAGACCGTTTGTTCGAACAGGATTTGAGTAGTCTAATACTTGCTGAAGCAATAGAACTTGCTCAACAAGCCGTTTGTGCTAGAACTGCCCGCTCATACATCGACGCCAGCGAATTCAAGCAGAAGCCAGTGGCGCGCGATGTTCGGCTTGCGGTCTTCGTAACCATCGGCAAGAAAAGTGTCGGTTCCTTAATTATGTTTGTCGTGTTGTGATAAAGGTCACCTTAAGAAAATGTGCTCCAAAAGGTGCTATTGAACAACGTTGCTCCACGTTGTTTACTAGCACAACAGGCCAGTGAACACATTTGTGAGGAATGCAATATCAACAAAGAGAGGTATTTGAATTTGATGTAATTATTGATAATATGCTCTCATCTCGGACTAGTGCTCGACGGGCGATGGGACTTTGCGGCGCACTTCGAGCGCCTAGCGCCGAAGCTAGTTCGGGCGGCGGCGGGACCCTCCCCCCTGCTGACGAACGTCGGCGGGCCTGGTGCAATGTGCCACAGGCTCTTCGAGGGAACCGTGCGGTCGATGGCCCTTTATGGAGCAGCGCGTCCTGGCCGCCAGGGCAATAAGGGGATACCGCACGGTGTCCCTCGAAGCGGCCTTCCTGCTGGCCGGATTCCCACCATGGGATTTCGAGGCCCGAGTCCTGGCGCTGTTGTACAAGTGGCGCCGGGACGCGGCCGAGCGTGGCTCTCGCCCCGCGCCTCGCGAAGTTGAGGTAAAGCGGGCGGAGCTGCACGACGAGGTGCTCATGGTGGAGTGGAAGGAGTGTCTCGCGCACCCCAGCGCGGGCCTCGCCACCATCGAAGCGGTGATGCTCGTCCTGGTCGAATGGTTGGAAAGGCGCCACGGCGCCCTGACATTCCGCCTGACGCAAATCCTCACGGGGCACGGTTACTTCGGAAGGCACCTGTGTCGCAAAAAAAGTAAGGCGTATAATCAATTTAGGCTTAAAAAGTCTCTAAGTTTAACAACTATTAACACTCAAAAGCGCCTATTTAAATATACACGTTTGGTATACTATGGTCTTGCAAATGCTCCGGCTATATTCCAACGCTCGATCGAGACGCTGAATGCTGGCATCTAGCGCGTAGTTTGTTGGTATGATTAAGATTACAAAATGATTAATGTTTCTTTTTTCAAAACGATGTTACATATTTAGGTTACGTCATAAATAGCAAAACTATGTAAATGTCCAAAGAAAGTACAAGCTATAATTAAGGCTTCAGTCCCGAACAATACACTCGAATTAAAAAGATTTTTAGGTATTGTTAATTTCATTCCAAACACGTGTTCGCTTTCAATTTATCTTCATGAGTAGTTACGAGAATTGACACCATGGTTATGGGAAGAATGTCATGAAATTGCCCTTCACGCTGTAAGGCGTGAATTATGCTCAAATAGTACTGACGCACTTTGACCCCGGGTCCGGCCGCTCGTGTTGACAGTGAACGCAGGGCCGTAGGGCCTCGGTGCGGGCTTAGCCCATATGGCCCACTTACATAATATTTGGGGTGAAGCGTTTCCACCAATACTTATACGGGCGGTCCAAACCATTCATATTAGGAATGGACCTCAGGCCCTTGCTTTCCATATTTGGAAAGAAATATGGAATCGCGTTAACGGCCGCTTTACGCCTTTGCAGGCTATACTGCAATGTTTTCCGCTTATAATTATACCGTACAATATACAAGTAACAAACTTGTGTACATTGTTGTAATGGCGGATTATTTTTATCGTGCTCCGATTGCCGGTCGCGTTTCTTTTATTGAAGAAGAATATTTCATCATTACCCTTACCAATTTTGTTTTTGAATTACACTTAGGAATTAGTTTCTTTTAGGCAAATGCAGAAAGCCACTGCGAATGATAGGCTGTTGCAAACGGAAAATAAATATATGTGTCGCTGATGGCCGCAGAAAATTAATTGTAGTTTTTAAGACCATATTTTAAATGAAAGCTTATTTAGAAGTTATTGGAGGGTATTTGTTTCGCGGTCATTAGTTAGTGGTTCCGGAAATATTTTAGAAAAGGATGGTAGAATAACATTCAGCTCATTTCGGCATAGTAAAAATAAAAAGTGCTGCGCATAGTAGACCTCGACCCGGGCGTCCCCGGCCCGGTGACCCGGCCTCGACGGCGATATCGAGGCGCAAGTGAAGGACTACTGTAAGGTGTACGCCGCCGTGCAAGGGGCTCCGCCACGAGTGGCTCCATCGCCTTAGCCACGACCCTCGGGGTCCAGGCATCATATCCATATTGATTATGCGAAACAGGGCTAACGGTATATCTCGTGGTCGTAGATGCTTTTAGCAAATTGTTAGAATGTGTTCAAATGAACTGTGGCCCCTCCACCAGCGTTTTAATAGATAAATCAAAACACATATTTTCAAGATTCGGCCTACCTCGTGCAATTGTTTCAGATAACGATATTGAAATTTGTTCCACAGAATTTAATTTTTTTTGTAAAAATAACGGTATCAAATATTTGAACTCCTATTTACCACCCATCGAACAACGGTCAAGCAGAAAATTTTGTTAAAACATGTAAAAAATGATTAAATGTACTATTAATGAAATAATATTATGTCACAACGACCAATTCATTTAAAATCGTTGTAAAATATAATACAAATAAACTAATATAGAATTTACGATTTTGTGATTTAAATGCATTATATGTTTTTTTATGTTGACCAATCTTTTTAAATTGTAGAGTACTTCTGGTTAGGGTGCTGAGACATATCTTCTGTTCGCCCATAATAACAGGTCAAGAGAATTGAGAACTTGCGGCTGCAGGAGTTTTCACGTTTTTACTCCGCGTCTGCACAAAGAAAATCTTCTGTTCATTTGTAGAATTCAAAATACAAATCCGCAATGTACTTTACCGGAGAGGTGTTAAAAGCTCCAGGAGCTTTGACACGTCCCTCTTCAAAAATTATAACTCTATAAGTGATAATAACTCTGTGAGTGATATTAACTTATATTGTTTAACCTACTTACAACTATCTTAACTAACTTAAAATTAGTCAGGTAGATAAATTGCATTTCAGTCTTAGTGTTTGGAAATGTTTGCACGTTTATAAGGAAAATGAAAACGGGAAACCTTGTCGCGTTTTAAAACAGCGCCGCTGCCATCTAGTTTCGTTATAAAAAATCATAACAGGGCGGATTAGGAAATCTGGCTGTTTATTGGTTATGTAATAGATGTGTACATTCATAATATACAACTGAATATCTCTGTAAAATCTATGTTTTTAAATACTTCATTCAGTAATTTGGAATTTGCGTTGTATGTCATTTGGTTATAATTTTACCAACATTAAATGAATACACATTTTATTCACTTACATAAACAAAATATTAGTTCTAAATTTACTAAGATATTGTTTGGACGATAATAGTTTTGGCCAGTTTAGAACTTTTATAAAGTTGATTTGGTGTTATAAAGACTAATTCGAGCTATTCATTAGGAAATTATATTCTGACAAAATACTCTACCTTGGACGTATAAAATGCTCCACATGTGTCTTTCTTTAATCTACTATGAATAAAAATATGTGCAGTCGAAGACACAACCCCATATAATATAATCGGATCACCAGGATATATTGCCTCAGAAATTATAAATTGTCATCGCGCCATTGAGATAGGAGAAGGATTGATAAGTAACGTCATATGATATGATTTTCAACGACTATCATTTCATCGCAAATCTTGAACAATCTCCTGTCGTCATCAATCTCTTACTTTTATTTCAACGGATGTGCAATTCTAGAGAAACAGTCGGCGATATCAAACAATATCTGGCATAGGAATTAACACCTTATAATATAGGCAAACTTAAGTTCATTAAAAATTTACGGATACTGCATTATTTCTCAGTGAGAAAGTCAAGCCGTCTTTGTTCACTGTCGTCGGCGATCGTTTTTCTGTCTCTTTATATGGTGGAAATAAACATAATTAATTATCTGGACAGAATGAGATATAAACGATTCGCCAAGACAGTGACCAAAAATTCATTTAACTTATCATCGCCTCCTCCAACACAAGATGCAGCCCGTTTCCAGTCTCCAAGTTTATCACCAGGTTCAGTCGTAGTTCAACAAAAACTGTAATCTTGAAGATAGGGGCTGGAGAAAGTATGAAAAAATTTGGATACCAATCCGAACTTCAAAGCTTTCAGTACCCCTCAAACTTCTAAAATTAATGTTCTGCAGATGCAAGGGAAACTGTGAAAGTTTGTGTGCTTTCCGAAAATCAGGCCTCAAATGCTCTGCAGTGTTCTTCAATTATCGTGGTGAAACCTGCAGTAACATCATGGAAATATCAAAATTAATAGAAGAAAATGAATAAAATGAACAGAAATAAGTTATAACGACCAAAAGAAAATATGTTCAAAATTTTTAAATTATTTTTATTTAAAACTTTTTATTTTCCATTTTACGCTAAAAAAGAATAGAATTAAGTTGTATATAATTTAATTTACTACAAATAATGTCGTATACAATTTTCTGGATATTAAGCATTATTTAACAGCTGGGAATCTTCCAGGTAACCCAAGAGTTGTGATTAAAAAAACAGTAAACTAGTATAATTATGTGTAATGATATATGTGACCTAGTTTTACATAATAGTAATACTATATTTATAAATCGATAACTTTGTGGTTTTAAACATGGTACTTAAAAAAAGAAAGTTAACAAAGCATTACATTGTATAAAATTATATAAAATATTAGATTTATAACTATTATTTAATAACCAAATCGAATAAAGTCCTGAAGAAATTAAAAAAGAGCGGATACAAATTAATTGGATTCGTGGAAATATTCCACCTTGATAACCTCTCTTCGTGCGTACTTAGATTCATCTGAATTCTCTAAATGTACCGCCTGCTCCATCGTGTAACCTTCTGCATCTACAAGTTCAAAGATAACCGCTTTCATTTCCGTAATTTTCGTATATATTACAGTTTTCTCTGAGGCTAAAGCGTATTCCGCAAAAATTTCTACGGCAGGTTCAAAACGCTCTTCGTTGTCTGTATTTCCTTCATAATCACGTTCGTATTCATTTTGGTCGCTGTTATTGTTCGCCCCATTACCAAACTGCAAAGAATAATTGATTAGCGTAAAGTAAGGTAGTAAAATAAAGGCAAATCCACACCGATTAAAGCTTGGCCATCTGATTGTCCGACAAGCAGCTTTATCATCTTATTATCCAAATCGAGGCAACCAGAGCCAGATTTATTTACTATCTTAGGAAAACAACAGGTCGACGGTCACATAATGTTAAGTATTCGTAAGGGAACTGGAACGTGGGTCACTTATGCCATCCATACGGACTTGGAGCCCTGCCAAATAGGTAGAGTTGTTTTTAATCTTACGATATATAAATGAAATTAAAAAATATTTCCTTCATTACCACTTCTCTTACTTTGGCAATTCTCGGTTCATTTAAATTATACGCCTCTAAGTTGGAAGTCTGAGATGGTCTGCTATCACATGGCGAGACCAGTGCACGATGTTTACGTGGGCTTTCTTCCGCAATAGTATGTATGTATGCTTTTTCTTTGCCAAAATTTGGTTAAATTTAACTTTAAAGCAGCGATGCCGTTTAACACTCTGATTCATAAACGAAAACTGCATCAGAGCCTCAGGAGATGTTATCTTGTATACAATTTAACTAAATATTAGAAAAGATTCAGAGAGTCGTGATGGTTTCAGTAATTATGCTCACAAAATATTTCCTCCGCGTCTTGTGTTATTTGCTTAGTACTATATAAAGCTAATTTCATACTACTACTGGTCGTTCAAAAGTCAAGCTTTTTCAAAATAGATTGGTAGGATACGTACACCTTTAATTTATAGATTAGTGTATTTTATTTTTATTATTTCAAAAGGTGGCTAAGCTAGTTTATTCAACCTAGTATCACAGCGTCCAATTTAATGATCTATTATGATTGCCACATTTACTATAGCTCATTGGCAAAGCCTGCCTTGTTGACGCAGTGGAGCAGTTTTTTGATAGGAGCTGCTTGTATCTCATCCGGTTCCAGCATGTTCTTTCCTAGTATGAGGTTACGTTTATGCATCAGGGAACAGCAGTGGCACAACAGGTGCAGAGGCGTTTCATCTGCCTCGTTACATAATCTGCAGGCTTGCTATCCCTAATCCTTATGACGCTAAGGTACTTGTTCAGGCAGCAATGCCCGGTTAGCGTCCTCGTTAAGGTGCATAGCTGATTCCTGTTTAGTGCTCGAGCTTCGACCGCAAGTTTACGGTTGTAGGCTTTCATTATCACTTTGAAATGATTAAGCCTTGAATTGTGTTCCAGCGCTTAATAGATTCACTGGTGCATTAATCCCTGAGGGTGAGCCGGATCAGGTTTTTAGGTACCTCACATTACGGTTCAGGTCCGTACTATGCTCCCTTGGTCCCGATCCGGGCAAGTTCATCAGCCTTTTTATTGCTCGCATAATCCAGCGAAGAATTACTTTTTTTTCTCACCTAGTAATGTAGTAATGGCATGTCTAGGACGGAGTGCGTATATATTAGTGTATACGTTTCTTCGTGATGGTTTTCAACGACATCAGTACATAGCAATTATGTAACAATTGAGCGAGAAAACTGTATAAACCGTGGGTATCGTGGGTATCTCGAACCTGTCAATAATAGGAAACATGAAAACAGTCCATACATTACGATTAATCAAATCAAAGTCGATGTCTTCAATGTTAGTGACGAAACTGCGCGTTTGCGTGTACTTCCTCGCGATGTCACCCGCTGCAGGCTGACCTTGAGGAGGGCGATGAGCATATACACGCTTCACAGTCTTCGTTATATCGTGCATCATATAACGGTACTCTTGTACGGGGCGGGCTGTAATATATAAACATCAAGGTAGCATTTAAAAAGTGCAGCTTTTATTATGAATGTTTGATTACATTTAATTTGACGACGTCTGTGGCATAACGGATAACGCACTTCGGTACGCTTGCGGATGTGAGCCGTCCTTTACTGAATAAGAATCAAAGTCGATTTAAACCCATTTTGATCAATCAAAATATTCAAAATTCTGCCGAAACGCCATCTGGAGTTTAATTAATAGCACTGCCAGAAGATGGCGTTATGTTAATAAAAACATATACCGATTTGGAGATCGATTTATACTAACACGCTTTAATGTTATAATTAATCAAACTAAAAAGTAAAAAATACATTATAGTTTAAAAATACTAAAAAACAAGGTTTTGTAGAAAATCAAACTAAAAGGTAAAAAAGAATTTTCATTAAATTTACATTGAGGATAGTGTGGTTGACAAAAATATGAATTTTATTGTAAAAAAGTGCGTGCATACAACAAAGTATACATGTCAGAAGTGAAACTTTTTTGGCAAACTAATTTAGTGAACTGTAGACGGCCATGAATTGTCGCCTTATAGATTTCTATAATCTAAGTTTAATAAATGGACTGCGCTCCGAACCTCAATGTTTGGTATAATAATATAATACTATAAAGAGGAAAGATTTGATTGTTTGTTTGTTTGCATTGAATAGGCTCCGAAACTACGGAACCGATTTGAAAAATTCTTTCACTGTTAGGAAGCTACACTATCCCCGGGTGACATGAGATATATGATATTTTCAAAAACATTGGCGATCCTTACTAAAACTCCAATAATGTAACCCAAGGTGTAAAAAATTACCTTAAATATTCTTTACATCGAGTGCGCTGCGAAAACTATTAATGATATAATAAAATAATATACTACGACTTTGCCGAACACATCAAACAACATATTTATAAAAAGTGTTGCAACAGCATATGTCTAACTACTATAGTTATGCCACAATGAGTGTCCTTTTATTTTAAAAATTTCATTGAAATGCCGTCGCTAGAAAAGTCTCTTTATTTGTAACTTTTTGAACTATTCAATTCGGACATTCCATTCGAAAGATATCGCGAGTTTAAAAATGTAAGTATTAGAAAAAACGTTTTACATCTTCGTGACGCTAATTTGCGTTTCATCCGTAAAAATTGTACCCTCATGCACCCAAAGAAGTTCACTTCATTAATTGTTAACATAAAAATAAAATTTGTGAGAGAAAATTAATGTCGCTGTAAAAAGCACGGAGTGCTCAATATCAATCGTTATAAAAATAATTACTAGTTTCATTCCGATATTCAGTTTAAAAATATCGTACAAAGCACCCCACACTTTTTAGAACAGTGACATTAATTTTCTAGTCATCATTAATTTTTTGTATTTTTAAACTATTATTTATTTTTCATTTTTAGTTGGATTTTTTAAATGAATCTTAAGTGCTCTGCAAGATACGAAGTTACACCGTCCGGCATACATGAGTGTTACGTCTCGTTAAGATCAACGGGACGAAGCTATCTGAGACGTTCTGTTAGTTTAATTTCTATTCATGCTGATTCCTAACCTTGAAAGTTCACTCTTCTATATAAATAGAAGCAACGCACGATTGTATGATTAGAAGCATGGAGGGGGGGGAGCTATATTTTCAATAAAATCGGGAAGTCATTGTTATATACTAAGTCGGTAACAACCTTTGAACAATGCGTCCTACCTAGTCCTAGTCATGGTCTACGGAGCCGAGTCATGGAACCCAAAGAGCCACGGAACGGGCTATGTTAGGTATTTCTCTACGTGATCGAATCAGGAACACAGAGATACGGAAGAGAACGAAATTGGTCGACATAGCCCAGGTGATCGCTAGCATAAAATGGAAGTGGGCGAGCCATATATGTCGTAGACAGGACGACAGGTGGGGTGATCGGGTGCTTGAGTGGAGGCCTAGAGTAGGGCATACGAATGTAGGCAGGCAACCGATGCGTTGGACCGACGACCTTGTTAGAGTAGCCGAAAAGGACTGGATGCGAAAGGCGCAAAGCCGGGAGGAATGGCGTGCATTAGAAGCGACCTACACTCAGCATTGGGTGGTGAAGGGTTGAAAAAGAAGTCGGTAATTTATCCGAGAAATGAGAAATTTGGGCGCCTGCTGCTTCCCTTGGACGAGATAGCCGATTCTCAGGCTCTCCTAAAATTTCATATTATTTAAAATCGGTAACTTATTCGAGAAATAGGTGATCGGTGCGCCTAGTAGTTTCTCTTCTTGGCCTTGGCGCAAAGACACTTCACGCTTAGGAAAACAAAAAATCGTTAATCCTGAATATCCCAGGATCATTAATCCTTACTAGGATAATCAGGAAACGGGCATAACTGTTTAAAATATTGAATTGGCATCGGTCCTTGATAAGTATGCCAAAAACCGACGTGGTCAAAATCATGTTCAAAGTTTTCGTTACATACGATAGACACATCTATACAAATAAATAAAATTAGAGGGTCTGTTTGTAACATTAAAATAACCGCTTTTTACTAAGTGCATTCGGACGTATGTATACACGGTACATATACCAAAACAACTTTTTTTACAACTTTTGTCTGTCTGTCTGTCTGTTTGTTCCGGCTAATCTCTAAAATGGCTGCACCGATTTTGACGGGACTTTCACTGGCAGATAGCTGATGTAACAAGGAGTAACGTATGCTTTTTTTATTTTAGAAAAAAAAATGGTTTTTGTTAAAAATGATAAGTTTCGAAAATGTTATATTCCAATTTAAGTTGAACTCAGATTTATATCATCAATCATATGAAATATGGTTCAGCTTAGGCTGGACATTGTAGGTTCTACACGTCTGCGCGGGTATATAAAGCGCGCCGATAGGATTCAAGAAAATTTGGAATCTAGAGATCAGCGTCTAGAAAATGATCGTATATATACGACACGCAATTTATATTTCTTACGCGAAATACAGAATTAATAAGGTATCGTAATCCTACTTATTATAAACGCGAAAGTTTCTAAGAATGTAGGTGTGTTACTCTTTCACGCAAAAACTACTGAATGGATTTTAATAAAACTTTACAATAATATAGCTTATACATCAGAATAACACATCTTGCTAATATTATAAACGCGAAAGTTTGTACGAATGTAGGTTTATTACTCTTTCACGAGAAAACTACTGAATGGATTTTAATGAAACTTTACAATAATATAGCTTATACATCAGAATAATACATCCTACTAATATTATAAACGCGAAAGTTTGTAAAAATGTAGATTTGTTACTCTTTCACACAAAAACGGCTGAATGGATTTTAATGAAACTTTACAATAATATAGACTATACATCAGAATAACACATAGGCTAAAATTTATAAAGATATTGTGTAAATTGTCCAAAATATAACGATAAGTGTCAAATAAGTAGGAAAAACTTCTGCCATTTGCGAGCTATTCTGGCGTGCGCTGCAAAAACCGTTAGTGTTACAAGTATTTAATGTATAATGGAAATTTTTATCTTAAATAGTCTTACAAAAAAGCCCGGCACAGCATATATCTATCTTTTATGTGTAAGCCATACAAAATACTTAATACGTATTATGTATTTGTATTAATATATAACTCTGTTTATCTGTTACGTTTTCACGTCTAAACCGCTTAACCGATTTTGATGAATTTCGGTACAGAGATAGAGTGAATCTTACAAAAGGACATACATAACCTATTTTTATTCTAGTATTTTTTTTATTTATATGGCAGAACAACGTTCGCCGGGTCAGCTAGTATTAACATACGTATGAAGCTAATAAAAGCGTGTTAAAAATAATTCCAAGGTTTAATTCCTTGTCAATTTTGACATTCAATATCACCAAAGAGAATATAATTACTTAAGCCTATATTACAATTAATGTAAATTTATTAAATATATATTATAAGTAATTGCATAATATTTAACCCCCTAACGGGAATACGTTGAAGTACCAAAAACCCTGTATTATTATTCAAAAATCTGCGCGATGTAGCAAATAGTACATTATTCATACAAGTTTATAAAGCACTGTGCGAATGTATTCTATCATACTGCGTTGCTGAATGGGGAGGTGCAGCTAAAAGCCACCGTCGAAAGAGCACAGAGGGTGGTTCTTAAAATAATACTTAAAAAGCACCCTTGCACCATCCAACTGTAGATTATATAAGTCAAAACAAGTTCTAAGTGTGCGTAAATAATGTATTAGAATGTGTAAAAAAGTATCATTGTCTAATAGTTCCCACTTAACCCAAAACCCTGAAAATGTTTATTTTGTTCCCTTCACCAAAAACTAAAAGTATATTTATTAAGATTGAAATCGTTATATATATATATATATATATATATATATATATATATATATATATATATATATATATATATATATATATATATATATATATATATAGTATTATAATAACTCTATGAACCCTTGATACAGACTAGTGTCTAGTTTGGAAACTAGGGTTCATAGAGTTATTATAATACTGTGTTAAAATAGGGATTTTTTGAAATTACAGTATACGGAAGAGGACCTTTTGAGGTTATTGGATGTCTGTCGATTTTACAAAATCTAACTTATCCACAACTAAACAAGCATTTTTGTTGCACCTTTTTTAATCCAAAAGAGAAAAGGCATGTATTACTTACATGATACCGGATAGAAGTTTCTCGGCAACGATGGATCCTGCTCTTGCTTTTTGAACATTTTTGTGACTTGTCTACCTCTTTTACACAATATTTCAATAGTCAGCCGTGTTTTCCCCTTAGTTTAAGTATTCTTGTATTTTCACTCGGCTGCAAAAGAAGTAAACCCGCATTATAAATAACTATAATAACTTAATAAAATTTTCATTTCCACAAAATTTAAAAATTAACAAAAACTAAAACAATATATATGATGAGCAACCGTCAGCCTAATCGCTTATGCGATCTATTTCAAGCAACCTCAATTTTTATAAATTACACACATAAATTTTGAGTTACAGGCCAGAAATCAAAATTTAAAAATGATTTTTCAAATAATGTTGGATTATTATTAAATCAAATGTTTGCTTAAACGAACAATAAAAACATTATATACGGTTAATGGTAAATTGTTGTTTATTTTGGCTAACATTGCAAAGAAACTACGGGACAACAAAGTAATATCGATGTCTGTCCTGTGCTTCACATTGCCGTACGCTTTTGACTTGCTCCTAATGTTCATGATGTCTTTTTACATATAGCGCTACGTTAAATATGTGGTGGCCAACTTGATGCAAGCATGCAAGATGGTTACCAAAAAGTTGCCAGTTATGAACTATTTGAGGAAAAAGTTTAGTGTAGAGAAATAAAGAAGAGCAAATAAGAAATGAGAACCATGATGAGGTCAAAAATAACCCGGTTACTTCGATGAACTAATTTACTATAAGAGACACGCATCATAGTATTTTGTGGTCTCAAGAAGAATGACCCCCCCATCTCACTTTTAAAAGGCGTATCAAAGGAAGAGAACAGAAGTGAGCCTTTAAGTTATTTGATAGCCTGATAGCAGTAGCCTGTGAAAGTTGTCTGCACACGAAATAGAAATGGCATGTACAAACACGTAGCCATAAACGCGCGCAAAAACTTTAGAAAAATATTCTGTAGCAAGATCCTAGCACAAAAGGAAAAGCAGAAAATTCAACTAAAAGACAACTCTTAAAAGAATTAACAAAGTAAGCAAGATTCATTGGCGTAACCAATCTGAATGCAGAATGCTTAACACATCATTACCTCAAACGTTACACATCATATTGCGACCCTAAATATACTGGAAAGTGTGAGAGTGATATTGAAAGAAGAGTGAATGCAGGAAACATGGTGAATGGAGCTTTGCACTCCTTTATGAATAGTCGGAAGATGTCTAACAAGGCTCGTCTGGCTGTGCATGAGGAGGTGTTGGTTCCGACACTCATCTACGGAAGTAAAAGTTGGGTATGGCAGAAGAACCATGAAAGCAGAATAAATGCAATTGAGATGAGAGCGTTAAGAAGTATGATAGGAGTTAAACTGAGTAACAGGATAAGAAATTGTGAGATAAGAAAACGTTGCGGTCTGAAAGAAGATGTAGTGACAAAAATTGAGAAAGGTATGCTGAGATGGATTGGCCATGTCGAGAGAATGTATGAAGAACGATTGACGAAAAAAGTGTATCAGGCGAGTGTAAATGGAAGTGCTGGAAGGGGTAGACCTAGGCGGATGTTTCGAGACTGGATCAGGGACGTCTTGAAAAAAAGCCAGGTCAAGAGTATCCTAAACCGAAGGGCATGTATAAAGAGAATAATGAAAGTGCACGAAGCGAAACAAGTATGTAAGGATCGTAGCAAATGGAAAGAAGTGGTTTCTGCCTACCTACAATTTTTTTTATGTAAATCAAACCTTACATATTTGACTAAAATTATTTTCAGAGATTCTCTTATCTAAGAATTCACATAAGAGTCATCATCATCATCATCCTAGCGTTAGTCCCGGTTGCCACCCAAACTTTCGTTTCGGTGCCCGGGGTCCGCTTTCCGACTTTTTCTACTCCACTTCGCGCGATCTTCAGCATCCCTGGTAGTGAGCCCATTGGCACGCATATCACCCCCTATGACGTCAAGCCAGCACTTTTTGGGTCTACCCCTCCTGCCGGGGCCCGGCGGAGGCGGCATGGCCAGACATTTGTTTCCCACGTAAGCATCCGGTTGCCGTAAAACATGGCCATACCAACGGAGCCGACACTCCTGCAATTTATCTGCAATGTCACGGACACGAAGACTACCGCGAATGCGGGAGTTCCTAACGCGGTCTTTCCGCGTCACTCCACACATCCACCGCAGCATATTCATCTCCGTGACACGCAGTTCTTGCTTGTGTCGCTCTAACACCGGCCACGCTTCACAGCCGTATAAAAGGACAGGCCTAATAATGGTCTTATAGACCTGTCCCTTCAACTTTACCGGCATCTTGGGGTCACAAATGACACCAGTTACCTCACGCCATTTGGCCCACGCGGCAGCAATGCGTGCCTTGACGTCGCAATCGATGTCACCAGACGCATGAAACACAGATCCCAGGTATTTCACATGGTCCGTGCGCTCGACCGTGTTGCCGTCTATGCGTACGGGTGTGGGATCTGTGGAGTTACAGGCCAAGTACTCGGTCTTCGCCACATTGAGCTTCAGACCACCGTTCTCAAGCGACTCCTTCCACACCTTCACACGTCGCACCAGCCTACCCCTGTCCGAATCTGCCAGCGCGATATCATCAGCATACATGAGCAGCCACGGGGGCTGCTCATGTGAGTTTTTGATGCTGTCTGACAATACGTCTAATACCACGCTAAACAGAAACGGACTAAGGACGGATCCTTGGTGCACACCGACGGTGATGGGGAAAGGTTTTGTGTCGCCAACAGCGGTCCGAACTACGGAATCGGAATCACGGTACATGTCTCGGATGATCCCAATATAGGCCTCTGGAATCCCTTTGGACCGCAATGCCCACCAGATTATCGCGCGAGGAACACAGTCGAAGGCCTTCTGCAAGTCAAGAAACAGACAATGCAGAGGCGTATTCTTCGCCCTGTATTTCTCCGCGACAGTCCTTAGGGCGAAAATAGGGTCCATTGTCCCGTGACCAGGGCGAAACCCATATTGACATTCCGAGACAGTGCACTCCTGTCGAATCCGAGAGTCGATAACCCTCTCGAAGAGCTTCATGGTGTGGGACATGACCTTTATACCGCGGTAGCTACCGCACTCCTGCACCGATCCCTTGCCTTTGAAGACTGGAATAATGATACTCAGCCTCCATTGGTTCGGGACCGTACTGGTGAGGAGTGTCCGGTTAAAAAGGTCGGTTAAAGTGCCCACACCACGAGAGCCCATCGCCTTCCAGGCTTCGATGGGGACTCCATCGGATCCAACAGCTTTCCGATTCTTCATGCGGCGAAGACAATTCTGGACCTCTGCAGGCGTTATCAGTGGCACTAGTCCTTGGTTCGGAGGAAGATCTGGCGGCTGCACCTCTTTATGCTGCTTGTTCAGCAGCTCGTGGAAATATGAGCGCCATCTCTCCTTCACCGCGAGGTCCTCGCATAACAAGTTGCCCCCGGGGTCTTTTACACAGCGGCACTTGGAGATATCCTGTGCCGCTTTGACCCTAGAGCGCGCCAACTTATATATGAGCTTCTGCCCCTCAGACGAGTCCAACTTATCGTAAAGTGGTTGTAAGTGGTCTTGTCTGGCTCTGGCTACAGCTTTCTTGGTGGCGCGTTTGGCATCTTTGTATGCGTCGCGATCTTCAGGAGATCTGGACGCTTGCCACTTCTTAAAGAGGGCTTTTTTCGCCCTGGTCTCCCTCTGGACTGAGTCGTTCCACCACCAAGTCTCCTTGTCACACTTGCGTCCGCCCTTAGACACGCCAAGCACCTCTCTCGCCGACCCAAGGATAGCCGCCTGAATCCTGTCCCAGTAAGCTTGAACCGGTTCGCCCTCACCACCAGCGCACTTGTCGCCGATGGCAGAGGCGAACTCCTGGGACTTGACTTCATCAAGCAGCCACCACCTGATTCGGCGTTGAAGGCGGTCGACACATTTGCCTTTGGGCTTTACGCAGAGGTCCATGACAAGAAGACGGTGTTGTGCAGTGAGACTCTCACCGGGTATGACCTTGCAGTTGGCCACTTTGCTGATGTGGTGTCTCCTAGTGAGTAGGAAGTCGATTTGGGTAGCATTCCTCCCGCTCTTGTAGGTGATGAGATGCTCGGGTCTCTTTTTGAAATACGTGTTCACGATGGTAAGGTCGGCAGCCGCACACGTATTGAGGATGTCCTCCCCTTCCGCGTTGCGGCTACCGTACCCAAATCCACCGTGAACACGCTCAAATTCCCCACATTCATCACCCACATGACCGTTCAGATCACCCCCCAAAACGATCCCCTGTGATAACGGGATTCCACGGAGCACTTCTCCGAGTTGATTCCAAAACGCTATTTTATCGGCGTCGTCACAACCGGCCTGTGGCGCATAGGCACTTATCAAGTGGGTAACTACCCCATCGATAAGCACCCTAACGACCATAAGCCGGTCGCTATGACGTTTCACTTCCAAAATGTCGTTCTGGAACTCCTCCGAGAGCACTATGGCAACCCCATTCTCCCCACCAGGTGCACCTGTGTAGATCAGCTTGTAGCCATTCCCAATGAACCGGGATCTGCTGGCCTTCCACCGAGTCTCCTGCAGGAACGCCACGGCCACCTTCCGCCTGGAGAGCACATCGGCCAACTCTCTCGCGCGTCCGGTTAGCGTGCCAATATTCCACGTTGCGAAGCGGAGTTTCCTTTTGGATGAGGCTAGTGTCTTTAGCCGTGCTCGCCCACGGCACGGCAGCCCTAGTCCACTTGTCACAGGAGTCGGGCGAAGTTCCTGCGCGTCGTTTTGCGGCGACGCCCTATCCGTGACAATACCTTTCCGTGTCCGTACCATTTTTGTTTGGCTTGTTTTGGTTTTTACGGGAGCGACTGCCGTCCGACCTCCCAACCTCTAAAGGGAAACCTAGAGGTGTCCTTCCCTCGCCGCATGCAAGCTGGCAGAGGGAGTGACCCATCAGTCGGCTTTTACGACTCCCTTGGGATGATTTGGGGTAGCCCTATTCTTTCTTCGGCCGGGACCACACGGCACACATAAGAGTATATCTATATATATTTAGGTTAATATAATATAAAATGTGAAAACAGTAAAAAATGATTGAATGTGCTAAAATTAGGTATTTTCAACTTTTACTATACATATATATAGAAGGTAAGGATATGCTATGATATGCATGCTGCCCTCCCTAAAAGACATAATTCTTGAGTTGCTGAATTTCAAGGATGTAATAATGATTTTTAACGAATTGTTGTGGCTTCCATGAAATATAATGATGCAAAGGCTCCTTAATATCGCAATATTGGTGATTTAGATTTTGATTTCTACAATTTTCAAACTTGAACTCAAATTTTCTATGCACAATAAGTTCCTAGCTAGAATATTTTTTTGAAGTCAAGTATGTATAAATGTGTATTATTTATAATATGAGCCAAAGTCACCACAGATTCACAACGCGTTTGTCTGTTACAAAGAAAAGAAGCAACAAGAAACTCCCCAATAATTTCAAAATATATTCCCCAATTTTAATTTATATTACTTAATTGTATATGAATACTTTTTTATCAATCACAAAACAATGTACAAGCTTGAGCTCAAAATCAATAGAAAAGTATATTGTTATACAGACAAATCAAGATGATCTATACATCCTAGATAAGCTTACTACTGTACTACTGTCACTAATGGCAAACTCTGAATACAAAAGCTAAGCTAAGTGGGTGGACAGCTAATATTTATAGGACTCCATGGCAAAAATTGCAGCCAGTATAACTCATTAAGTAAATTTTAATCAAAAAAAATGTTTACTTTTATTTTTGCAATGAGTTAAAGAGAAGGAGAATAAAATAACAGCATTCTCGTAACAGTAATGTATGCATTTACGTCTGTGAAGGTGTAGTTAGATATATAGTTTAATATGAAATACTAATTCCAGGTATTTAACCCGATACATGCGTGTGATCGAATCTTCGTGGGCGTGGGATCTATGCAGATTTTAGCACAATTTTTGTTCTTTGCCCTCAATTTGCTTCTGTTTGATAACACGTATAGGAAACTAAGGGCGGATTTGAGGTATAGCCCGAAAATGATAAAAGTTGTGAAAAATAATCCGTATTCCATGTATTCTGAATCCAATCTCGAAATCTCGTAATCGCAGATAATATGAAAATAAGTTTCTAAAACGTAAACAGTGCCACTAGGGCGTCACAAGACAAAGCGAAGTAAAAAAGAATAACATCACTAAAAACATAGCAGGTCTCTCTCGTTCGTATTAGGGCTAGCAAATTTACCCAAGATTAAAACTTTGCTATTATATATATAGTACATATGTGTACGTCGTTTGTTAATTGTATAACATGTAACTTCAAACTTTACACAAGGAAAAACGCTTCGGGGGTTTTTTTCTTGCCAAATGTGATTGTTATAGTACAAATGACATGTACCGATGGTTGAAAACATCCAGTGTATGTATAACCAGCCAATTTGCCTTGAATGAAGACAAAGCTCAGCAGTGGGATGTTATGGGCAAATATTAATTATTAATATTTTAATTTTAATCATAAGTACTATCTTGTACAAAGGGTTTGTCCTGCCTGGAGTTTGACTCATGGGCACTTTATACTCTGAGATTGCAACCATAGGTGATAATAGGTTGTGCCCTTAACTTAACATAGACCAATTTTATTTAAATATGTTATTTAGTGCTGAATACAAGTTGTATGATCATTATTTTTGGCCGAGATAATAATATTATTATAGATATATATACTTCATAGGACAAATTGTAACGAGTCTTAGGCCGTATACAGAAAGAAAGCTGGTAATCGGCGCCGATCTACCAGCGTTTATCGGCGCCGGTCCATTCTACATAAATCAAGCAGATTGAAGCAGAGCGAGCAAAATGTCAAAATACAATATATATACGTGCGTCGTAGTTGTTTAATTGTAAATGGCGGACGGCACCAGCGCTGACCGGTACATGTCGGAACTTGTCGGCGACGTTCGGCGCTTATCGGCGGTTTTTCATATAAATGCCAGCTCCGGTCACCTGCGTGGACCGGCGCCGATAAGCGCTGGTAGGCTTCCAGCTTTCTTTCTGTATACGGCCTAAATTGGTATTTCAATGTAGACGTTTTAATTACAATGTACAATTATTTGACACAAACTATATGAATTAATTAAATCAAAGAATTTCATTAAAAAAATACATTATGAAATCTATAAATAATATATTGATTTCAGATCGATTTTGATTGGAAACGTCCCCAAAATGCAGGCGGTATTACCGCATTGGATGACAATAATTATCCTTTTCCCTAAAGATAAACCAACTTTTTGATCCCGTGATAACAGCAATGGGCCACTCCATCCGAACTGCGAATATCACTAAATATTTGTCACATTTTCCGACTTGAAATATTGTAATCAGGGTACCACGAAAATTTAACTAGTGAAGAAGTCATTATAAATGAGATATATTGATCGCTTAAGTTTAAATAAAACACTAAGAAAAAATCAGCTCTTACGGTTTGCCGTGTATCCGATTTATAGCTGAGTAATTAGATCCGAGCTTGCAGGTGACGTGCGGACACCTAACTTGGACTGAAGCTTTACGTGTACTGATAATGCTTTAAGAATAACCCTGACAAAAATCGTTTGTCTGTTTACACTTTTGTAATTATTACATTCTTATTAAGCTCTTACGCTTAGTTGTTTAGAGTTCAGGATGGATTACTCGACGTCTTGGTTCTACGATAGGCTGCGATTGCTTCTTGTATACACACATTTACAAAATAAAAATAGCCACCTTACAGTCATTGGATTTTACACAATAAAGACTTTTATTTATGACCTCTCTTGCAGCGATTACGGCATGTGATCGGCTTGGCATGCTTTCCAGAAGGCTTTTGGTGGTGTCCTGTGGAATGTGTTCCTACTCAGCCGAGATCACACGTTTAAGCTTCCTGATGTTTTGTGTAGGTGGTTTGGACAGATTTTACTCTCCTTTTTAGGAGGTAGCACCCAGTCGTACTCAATGGGGTTAAGGTGGAGGCTCCACGCTGGCCAAACATAACGACGAATACCGTCCTCTCACATATAAGCATCTACTCGTATGTCGTCAGAACGGTGGGCCCAAGCATTATCTTCCATGTAAATGGCATCTTCACCGATTACAATCAGTGTGGGTTGTACATGTTGACAAGTTGATTGTTTATGTTATATACCTTTTCGCATTCAGTCAGTCAATTTCAATACTATATCGGTGCGATAGCTGGGTGTTACACAACCCAGTGCTCACGGAATAATTTGAGGACCAGCGTTGGTCGTCGACATATATATGCATATATCACCCGCTAAAATCCTCCTCCTCACAATCCATAGGCTAATTAGTGCTCCTCGTACCTCTTCAAGGTTTCTTTTGAGGTTCCTATGTAACTGCATTTGCAGTTTCTTAGCGCCGGAGTCACTAAAAAACGGTCGTCTCGTGGTTGTGGGCAACGTCTACTCCCAGAACCTAGCCTTTTCTGAACAAAACCTGTCTGTTGGTACCGAATCCAGGCTCTTTGAACGGTTGAATGACTCACTTAAAATGCATTCAATAAATTAAATAAATATATTTGATTAATATATTTTTTATTAATTTATCAAATAAATATATTTAATAAATTAAAATTATTTTTTGTAAAGGCTTAATGATTATATTCTATTGGTCTTATTGAATTTCAAAATTGACAATAACAACTTTAACAAGGATTATTTTTGTGTTAATCAAGCGAGGTGTAAATTTTTTGTGAGAAATGAAGTTCTTTAAACCTATATTTTATATATTTGGGAAATTCGAAATGTTTTGCTTGACCCTTCAAATAAACACGCCAAAAACGACTGCCTTTATGATTTTTCTATAATAATAACAATATATTTTAAAATCGAAAAGGGCAGTCATCGTAAAATGCTTTTGAAGCCGCCAGATCTTCCTCCTAACCAAGGACTAGTGCCACTGGTAACGCCTTGCATAAGTCCAGAATTGTCTTCGCCCCATGAAAAATCGGAAAGCTGTCGGAGCCGATGGAATCCCCATCGAAGCCTGGAAGGCTCTAAGGCTCTCGTGGTGTGGGCATCTTAACAAACCTTTTCAACCGGATACTCCTCACCGGTACGATCCCGAACCAATGGAGGCTGAGTATCATTACTCCAGTCTTCAAAGGTAAGGGATCGGTGCAGGAGTGCGGTAACTACCGCGGTATAAAGGTCATGTCCCACACCATGAAGCTCTTCGAGAGGGTTATAGACTCTCGGATTCGGCAGGAGTGCACTGTCTCGGAATGTCAATATGGGTTTCGCCCTGGTCACGGGACAATGGACCCTATTTTTGCCCTAAGGACTGTCGCGGAGAAATACAGGGCGAAGAATACGCCTCTGCATTGCCTGTTTCTCGACTTGCAGAAGGCCTTCGACTGTATTCCTCGCGCGATAATCTGGTGGGCATTGCGGTCCAAAGGGATTCCAGAGGCCTATATTGACATCATCCAAGACATGTACCGTGACTCCGATTCCGTAGTTCGGACCACTGTTGGCGACACAAAATCTTTCCCCATCACCATCGGGGTGCACCAAAGATACGTCCTTAGTCCGTTTCTGTTCAGCGTGGTATTAGACGTACTGTCAGATAGCATTAGAGACTCACATGAGCAGCCCCCGTGGTTGCTCATGTATGCTGATGATATCGCGCTGGCAGATTCGGACAGGGGTAGGCTGGTGCAACGCGTGAAGGCGTGGAAGGAGTCGCTTGAGAACGGTGGTCTGAAGCTCAATGTGGCGAAGACCGAGTACTTGGCCTGGAACTCCACAGATCCCACACCCGTGCGCATAGGCGGCGACATGGTCGAGCGCACGGACCAAGTGAAATACTTGGGATCTGTGTTTCATGCGTCTGGTGACATCGATTGCGACGTCAAGGCACCCATTGCTGCCACGTGGGCCAAATGGCGTGAGGTAACTGGTGTCATTTGTGACCCCAAGATGCCGAAAAAGTTGAAGAGACAGGTCTATAAGACCATCATTAGGCCTGTCCTTTTATACGGCTGTAAAGCGTGGCCGGTTTTAGAGCGACATAAGCAAGAACTGCGTGTCACGGAGATGACTATGCTGCGGTGGATGTGTGGAGTAACGCGGAAGGACCGCGTTAGGAACTCCCGCATTCTCGGCAGTCTTCATTGCCGTGACATTGCGGATAAACTGCAGGAGTGTCGGCTCCGTTGGTACGGCCACGTTTTACGGCAACCGGATGCTTACGTGGGAAACAAATGTAGACGTAGACCCAAAAAGTGCTGGCTTGACGTCGTAAAGGGTGATATGCGTGCCAATGGGCTCACTACCAGGGATGCTGAAGAACGTGCGAAGTGGAGAAGAAAAAGTCGGAAAGCGGACCCCAGACACCGAAACGGAAGTTTGGGTTGCGACCGGGATGAACGCTGAGATGATGATGATGATCGTAAAATGCTTTTGAAATTGTAAAAAAATTGTACCTGGCCCAGCTCAGGAGCTCTAAAAAGAGCTGCTTTTGGCTTAGTGAGTTTTCGTTCCACAAATGGTAATAGGTATAAAAGACTTATTACATAAAATTCTGGGTTTAGTAAAATATTCACTGGTAGTGAGTTACTATTCACTGGTAGTAGTTTTCACGGGCTCTTAAGCTATGTATACCCAATTCTTTAACGACCTTCGTAGCGTAACGGTTTACGCATGTCGATACGCTTGCGGAGGACACAGGTTCGATTCCCGTCTCACATCTGGGTGTTTATATATAATATTGTTTTTATTTACAAAGAAAAGTACATATGTAGTATATCAATTGTCTAGTACCCATAACACAAGGGCTATGTTACTTAGTTTGGGACTAGATGGCGTTGTGTAAATTGTCCTAATATATTTATTTATTTATTTTGCCTTCGATTAATTATATATTATATATATGATATTTTGATAGATACAATGGACTAATACAAAAGAATAAAATAAAACATTCCATTTACTAATGTTTTAAGGAGTCCTTCTTCTTCCATGCAGGGGCGGAGAAAGAATACTGACCTTTGCGGCCGGGGTCCGCCTGTCGGAAAAGGTGACTAAAGAACCTAAGCCAGTGGTAGGGCTCCAAGCCTCTTTGGATACCAACCACCCACGGTTTTTAAATATGACGCCTTATGTTGTATTCTGGCAGGTTCCAGAACCACTACAACAATTAGCAATATATTAGTCATGCCCCTAGAGTTCCAAACACCGTTAGGCGACTGTAATTGCTAAATTCTAAGTGGAGCGTTAGCTGGTCTACTGTATATTACAATTATAAAAAAATTGTTACTAATAAATACATTTCTAATAAAGAGGACATATTTCATTGAGGTACAACATCATAGTAACATAGTAGTATACATCATCAACATCATATTTCAACCCAAGTAAAAGTGATTTTACTTTATGAACAACAAACATTTCTCATAAATGTGGGTGAAACGTTATTCTTTAACTTAATTAAAATTGCTTTTCCTGGTTCCAATCCTACTTTGAATTGGAACTAAAAGATAACGATAAGAAACCTTCTTAACCAGAGAAATATCATACGCAACCGATAAAACTGTTAGGCCTAAAGTGTCAGAGAAATGCCGCCATTGGGAATGGTTATATGTACGAAAACTTGCAGTCTTCTGTGCGACATGCGTCTCATACTTTACAAAATGGAATAGTTTTAAGGATTGGAATATTTATATATGGTGGCAAATCATACTCATTTGGGCACGCTTCTTGACGACGTGTCATTTAGAACATGTACCTGTATTTGACTTAGGGTAAACTATCAGTGCAAAAAAGTGGACAAGCTGGGTTAGTACAAACCTAATCACCGCCAGGGGTAGAACCAAATGGCTTACGCCGTGTGAATGGTAAAACATATGAGTAACGATCCATCGTTAGTGTGGGACGCCACATGCCACGTGGAACAGCTTAGCCGCATCCTATTTACCAAGCACGTGCGTGTCGGTCGGCTCCGCAGCTACAAAACAGGAGGGCCTAAATCGTCGCTAATATGCTACAATTGGAAATAATTACACATTGGCAACGATTTAATTTGAAACTACGTTTTTTGGTTCCTCGAAACTCATAGCCATAAGCTTTAAGTACTGCCGTTCAGAGAGGCAATTAAGCCAGTGTTATGGGAATATAACTGAAAACTGAGTAAATTTTGGGGCCTAATTATTATTTATTCCTCCTTTTACTTCTTGTTTTTATTGATTAGTAGATGTATTTATTTGCTTTTTTAAGTTTATGAACCTTTGTTCCATACATAATAGATAAATAATCGCTATGTTATGTGTGTATGTCTGTGTGGTGTCAGAATGTTTAAATTTTGTGTATCACACAACAAGTGGATAACGATTTCCTGTGTTTCCAATAATTGTTACTTCACACATACTTACAAAGTACTTATAACCCCCGAAACTACTTAGAATAACTTGTGGGTGGGCCTCTGAGTCCGCTGGCGTGGGAAATCCGTTCAAGTGAACGTTATTAAAGTGAATTAGTACTGGAATGTTTTCTTTGTATTATCAATGAAAGTATATTATAATAATATTTATGTCTTCCTTTGTTTCAGTAATATCTTACTGAATGAAATAGACTTAAACAGAATTTTGTAGTTATTATCTTATTACGCTGGTTGTGAAGGTTTTTTAAATTCATAAATTTTAAAATCGATTCTCGGCAGCTAATTATTATTTACCTTAATCAATTTATTACATTTCACCCACCTTCATAGGAAATGTTTGTCATAGATAGTCCCAGCTTACTCGGGTATTAACATTTAAAAAGGTTTGTTAGTAATAAAATCCTATTTATACATAACAAATAAATCTTCTTATGATATCAGTGTAGATAAATTTTTATAATACTGTTTTTTATTTAGTCTCGACTCTATATTTTATTTTATTGCATATGGCGTTTATATGTTTGTAAAAATTTTATCTCATTGTTATCACATCTTCATTCATTTTATTCGTCATTCAACATTCGTCTTAGCGTTAAATCCTAGTAGTAAGTCCTGGTAATAAGTCCGTTAACACGTTAATAACTTTTTGAGGGCTACCTCTCTTGCAGAAACCCGATGGAGGCGGTATGGCTAGCCATTGGCTCCCCGTGAAGCCTAACAACTAGCCGGTTGCTGCAAAATGGGGCTATCCCACCAAAAAAGCAGTCTTTCAGAAGTGAAGTTTATCGATTGTAGTGATTGGTTAAAATAATTTTCAGTAAATAGCCAATTATCTGAACATTGTTATCACGCTTTTAGTAAAAAGCTCAGTTTTGTTTTGTCTTCAAGTTACTTCCCCTCAATTTTTAAAGTGAGTTATTTTCAAAAAGATTTTTAATCTCAAGGTTATATAATGGTCATTGGTTAATAATTTAAAAAGTAGCGAGATTTCTCACGGAGCACACCGAAACTGCTAACGATATACTTATTTAGAACGTTATCGCAGCGCCGGTTGGACGAGCGGGTGACGCAATCCTCTTACTTGGAAATTAATCAGTACATAACTTTATCGTCTAAAATGCTAGAATACCTTTATGAAGCTACCAAAATGTTTAGAAAAAATACGAGTATATTATTTTATGTGATATAGTATTCACAACCAAGCTAGTTTTGTTTTTCAATTATTTTACCAAAGATGAAATTCAGTTTAAACATTCAAAAACAATACAAAACTCTTTTAAACTAAGGGTTTCTCCATGCAGGGGTGGAGTAAGAATACTAACCCCTGTGACCGGGGTTAGCCTATCGTAAAAGGCGACAATACAACCCAAACTACGTGGTAGGGCTCCAAACCCGTTTAGATGGCAAATTTTGATCTTAAATATGACATCACAATAACCTTCTGTTCCGGCATAAGTGACCCAGGTTCTAGGTTCTTTGACCCGAAGTTTTATAGTGCCCACGAAATATAGAATCCGATAATACCATCACATGTCTACAGGCGTGACTGATTGGGGCGTGGGTCAGGGAGGTACGGCGAAACAGCTGTCCACTGGTCGCCCGCCAGTCAGTAGGGGACCCAACCCAGATTATCCAGACTGGTAAAGCTGTCCCGCTAACACGTGCAGTCTTTGGGGAGTATTGTCGTAGACCTTGCGCTATTCTCCGGGAGTTTTTCAAAAATCAAAGCTACTTTTTTTATTTCACTAGGGTAAAACAAGCACTAAACTTAAGTACAGTTTTACGGAGATAGGAGAAGAATGGAATTATTAAGATTAGATTTAAGACATCACAGTGAGGTAAATGCAATGGATGGAGCATGTGATAAATAAGGCTCTAAAGTTTATATTATGCTAGGTATAATATGCCTTAAAGTCATGTTTTAATATATATTACGCCTTAAGGCATACTTTTCTCAATCTCTATCATTTTTTAACATACTGACTCATCACCATCATCATCATCTTAGCGTTGAATCCCGGTTGCAGGCCAAACTCTCGCTTCGGCGCCCGGGGTTCGCTTTCCGACTTTTTCTTCTCCACTTCGCACGATCTTCGGCATCTCTGGTGGTCAGTCCATTGGCATACATATCAACCCTTACGACGTGAAGCCAGCACATTTTGGGTCTAACCCTCCTGCCGGGGCCTGGCGGATGCGGCATGGCCAGATATTTGTTACGCACGTAAGTAGCCGCTTGCCGTAAAACGTGGCCGTACCAACGGAGCCGACACTCTTGCAATTTATCCGCTATGTCATGGACATGAAGACAGCCGCGAGTGCGGGAGTTCCTAACGTGGCCCTTCCGCGTGACTCCACACATCCACCGCAGCATATTCATCTCTGTGACACGCAGCTCTTGCTTGTATCGCTCCAGCACCGGCCATGCTTTACATCCATATAAAAGGACAGGCCTTATGATGGTCTTATAGACCTGTCCCTTCAATTTAACCGGTATTTTAGGGTCACAGATGACACCAGTCACCTCACTCCATTTGGCCCACGCGGCAGCTATGCGTGCCTTGACGTCGCAATCGATTTCACCAGACACGTGAAATACAGATCCCAGGTATTTCACTTGGACCGTGCGCTCAACCGTGTCGCCGCCTATGCGTACGGGTGTGGGATCTGTGGAGTTCCAGGCCAAGTACTTGGTCTTCGCCACATTAACTTTCAGACCGTCGTTCTCAAGCGATTCCTTCCACGCGTTTATATGTCCCTCCAACCTACCCCGGTCCGAATCTGCCAGTGCGATATCATCAGCATACATGAGCAACCATGGGGGCTGTTCATGTGAGTTTCTGATGTTGTCTGACAGTACGTCTAACACCACACTGAATAGAAATGGACTAAGGCGGATCCCTGGTGTACTACGACAGTGATGGAATCCCTTTAAACTCTGGAATCCCTTTAAACCGCAATGCCCACCAGATTATCACGCGAGGAATGCAATCGAAGACCTACTGCAAGTCGAGAAAGAGGCAATGCATAGGCGATTCTTCGCCCTTTATTTCTCCGCGACAGTCCTTAGGGCAAAAACAGGGTCCATTGTCCCGTGACCTGGGCGAAACCTATAAAGACATTTCAAGACAGTACACTCCTGTCGAATCCGAGAGTCAATAACCTTTTCGAAGAGCTTCATGGTGTGAGACATGACCTTAATACCGGAGTAATGATACTCAGTCTCCATTGGCTCGGAATCGTACCCGTGAGGAGATATCCTTACTAAAGGCGCCCTCGTACTTAAATGTATATCCTGTACGGAGAACTATCATCATGAATGTTTGAATATTACACTGAACTCGTATATGTCGCTAATTCGAAATGTCCCGTCTGTATTATCGTTTCGCGACGCGTGAAGTTGAATCAAAATACACCGGTACGTTCCTCTTATAACGTCTTCCCTCGAAGATAGTTTTGCGTAATGATGCCTAATGATGATATCTCAATGAACATGTTCAGTGACAACTTTGGATCCTGTGACACTCACGAAATCACACCAACTACCCAAACCGTTGCCACTCCTTCGCAGCCCTTGGTTTAGTGGGATTATGATATCGGTAAACTTGTGCGTGATATACAGAATACACTACAAAGTTGGCGCACAGAAATGGACCATAGTATCGCTAAAATGGGAGAAGATATTAATAATACACTATCAGAAATTAAAAGTGAGATATACACCATGCGTCAGGAGAACTGTGGCATAAGGTCTCAAATTTTGGAGTCAAGTTCAAGAGAGTCAAGTTTTGGAGAATTTCAAGCAAAAAATTACGACGATCTAAAAGTACAAGTTGACCATCTTACCATTAAGTCCAAAAATTCTAATCATAATTTTTGTTTTAAAATATTATTCCTTTAACTTTTTCTTTGTTATTTTTTCAATAATTTTGCAATTACTTCTTTTATCACTCTAAGTGTACCACTTAGACCTAGTTTTACATTCTATAAAATTAATACGTGGAAATTTTGTTGTTAATACATGTAAACAACGGTACTTATAGATATGCAAAATTATTTAGTATGTATTGTATGGATGTTTATTTTCCAAATAAAAAAATTAAAAAAAATGTTGGATACCGATAGAGTAAAAGACATTTTATAAAATGTACGTAAATGTAAATGTACGTTTTATTATCATTAAAAATATCCGCAGACTTGTCAGTATTATTTAATTGAATAAATATTGAATCTTCTAATATAATTAATAAATTTGTGCAATGAAAATACATATTTAATCAAATATTAAAAACATTTAAAATGTGAACTAGCCAACATTAATTCAGAATATCCGGATGACCGAGCTTTGCAAGGTATTTTATTTGTATAAATTGTGTTTTTTTGGAAATTAACAATTGATTCTCTTAGTCTAACCTCAAAGCAAACACTCATTGACTTCGTGTTACTTAACAACGCCATCTGCTGGAATAGCTTTAGTGTTGTTGTGTCGTTAAAGCAATTTAAAAAATAGTATTATTATTCGCCGATAGATGTCAGGAATAGTCATTTTTCAGTTTAAATTGGGACTACTCAAACGCCACCTTTTGACATTTTCTAGAAATGATTCCTAGCTAGATCGATTTATCGCCCCCGAAACCCCCTGTATACTAAATTTCATGAAAATTGTTGGAGCCGATTCCGAGATTCCAATTATATATATATATATATATATATATATATATATATATATATATATATATATATATATATATATATATACATATATATATATACCTAGTCAGGTCATAAATTCTGTCACATGTTTAATGTAAAATAATTGTAACAAGTTTATTAATTATGTAACCATTCATATACCAAAATGAACTTAACAAAACATAGATTCTTATGACATTAAAGTTTATTCAAAATGACCTCCGTGATTTTGAATACAAGCCTTCAATCTGCACGGCCAGTCGTCTATCGCAGCATGAACGAGGTCCATGTCAATATCGGCGGCTGCCTTAATCAAGGATGTCTTGAGTGACTCCAAATTGGGATGAGGCTTTGAGCACGCCTTTTCCTCCAAGTGTTGCCATATCTTGTAATCTAACGGATTCAAATCTGGACTGGAGGAGGGCCAGTCTTCGTGCCGGATGAAGTCGATTTCACGCGCCGCCAGCCAGTCTTGTGTGCTCGTCGCTCTATGAGCTGGCGCCGAATCTTGTTGGAATACCCAGTGCCTGTTATTGAACATGGTATGAGAAACAGGTTCCACAAGGTTCGTCAGGACTGTATTTTGATACACAACAGCATTCGTTTTTACACCTTTCTCACAAAAATGTACCTCTGTTAAGCCCCAATAAGAAACTCCCAACCATACCATGAGCGAGGATGGAAAATGACCTCGTTGGACACGCGGAATACGGTTGCTCGCTTCTTCACTACTGTGTGCGTACACCTTATCATTTTGTTTGTTGTAGCTCTCTTCTACGGTAAACATTTTTTCATCCGAAAAAAGAATTTCCCGATATTTTTTTCCCGCGTACCGCTTCAACAAAGCGCGGCATCTCTTCAGTCTCAGGTCCATTAGACGAGCATTCAAACGATGTCCTGTTTTTCTTCGATATGCCCGAAGCCCTAAGTCTTCATTTAACACCCTTTTCACCGTGGTTCTGTTTAACCCCATCTGAAGGGCCAACAGTTTCTGCTTACGTTTGGGATTTCTTTGAATTCGTGCCTTCACAGCTTTTATCACTGCTGGAGTCCTAACAGACCGAGGGCGACCACTTCTTGACCTGTCATCTACACTAGAGTCTTCATTGTATCGTTTGATGGTACGATAAATGAATATTTTGTTAATATTCAAATTTTTCAGTATGTTAAAAATTTGAATTGGCGCGTAACCGCAGCGATGCAACGCAATAACTGCAACACGGTCTTCTTTAAGCGTCCACTCCATATTTAAAAATGAGTAAAATTCTAAAAGTTATACATTTTTATTTTCATGAACAATTCGAAATTCGAATTCAATAAACTTTTTTGTGGCCAGCATTCTAAAAGAAAAGTTTTTACTGTGTGACAATACTTATGACCTGACTAGGTATATATATATATATATATATATATATACATATATATATATATATATATATATATATATATATATATATATATATATATATATATATATATATATATATATATATATATATATATATATATATATATACACACAATAATTGCTCGTTTAAAGATATAAGATAAAGATCTTACACTTGTCTACAGAAATTTGAAAGTAAGAGTCACTTTATTCTCAAGCTTCAGTAGACTAAACATTATATAATACTATGACGCCTTACGCTAGACTGGAAGTGACATGGCAGCTACCAGGCAGCATGCAACAGATAGCCAAGTCTCGTGCTGTCACGAATGGCTCGAATACCTATAAACAAACCATGCAACAGCTTAACATGTGTGACATTTCAATCCTAGTACTGAAACATCTGAATCAAAGTTGAGTTGTTCAACGCAACCTCTATGTCTAAATTAAAAACTAATAAACGAATAAGGCTAGCTTCGACCAATCGAACATTTTCATCTCATAGTTTTGTTACCTAATTTGAGTTCACAAAACTTCCTCGCGCATATTTGTAATATATTATAAAAACATATTTATTCAGTTTTGTATTTGTATCTCAGATTTATTTCTTGTCATTTATTAAAAAAAGTATCATAAGTTCTGTCATAGCATATTCAAAATTCTTGTGATAGATACTTCTTTCGCTGTACCGAATATAAGCTACGTCACGCCTTTCCTAAACACTCGTAATGTACTAAAAATGTTAGCAAGAAGAAAGCTTTTTTTTCATGCCTACTGTATAATGTAATCTCTAATCGTAATCCTATTTATTTATATAATAAAATTGATTGGACAGGTATATTAAACAAATATGGATACCTGGTTCAAAAAAGAAGAACAAAAAAGAGAAGAAGGAAAAAAAGAGTAGAACTAATTAATTGCAGTTTCTATATTTACTTTTTTCAAAAAAAAAATAACGGATGAATGTGTTTCTAGGTGTAACGTTTAAATACAAATTAAATTTGAAATACAGCCTAAGAGTATAGTTAAATAAGTGCCCTGTGGTCCCGGCCGAAGAAAAAATAGAGCCACGCCACCCCAAATCATCCCAAGGGAGTTGTAAAAGCCGACTGATGGGTCACTCCCTCTGCCAGCTTGTATGCGGCGAGGGAAGAACACCTCTAGGTTTCCCTTTAGAGGTTGGGAGGTCGGACGGCAGTCGCTCCCATAAAAACCAAAACAAGCCAAATAAAATATGGTACGAACACGGAAAGGATGTGTCACGGATAGGACGTCGCCGCAAAACGACGCGCAGGAACTTCGCCTGACTCCTGTGATAAGGACTAGGGCTGTCGTGCCGTGGGCGAGCACGGCTAAAGACACTAGCCCCATCCAAAAGGAAACTCCGCTTCGCAACGTGGAATATTGGCACACTAACCGGACGCGCGAGAGAGTTGGCCGATGTGCTCTCCAGGCGGAGGGTGGCCGTGGCGTTCCTGCAGGAGACTCGGTGGAAGGCCAGCAGATCATGGTTCATTGGGAATGGCTACAAGCTGATATACACAGGTGCACCTGGTGGAGAGAATGAGGTTGCCATAGTGCTCTCGGAGGAGTTCCAGAACGACATTTTGGAAGTTAAACGTCATAGCGGCCGGCTTATGATCGTTAGGGTGCTTATCGATGGGGTAGTTACCCACTTGATAAGTGCCTATGCGCCACAGGCCGGTTGTGACGACGCCGATAAAATAGCATTTTGGAATCAACTCGGAGAAGTGCTCCGTGGAATCCCATTATCACAGGGGATCTGAACGGTCATGTAGGTGATGAATGTGGGAAATTTGAGCGTGTTCACGGTGGATTTGGGTACGGTAACCGCAAAGTGGAAGGGGAGGACATCCTCACTACGTATGCGGCTGCCGACCTTGCCATCGTGAACACGTATTTCAAAAAGAGACCCGAGCATCTCATCACCTACAAGAGCGGGAGGAATGCTACCCAAATCGACTTCCTACTCACTAGGAGACACCACATCAGCAAAGTAGCCAACTGCAAGGTCATACCCGGTGAGAGTCTTACTGCACAATACCGTCTTCTTGTCATGGACCTCTGCGTGAAGCCCAAAGGCAAATGTGTCGACCGCCTTCAACGCCGAATCAGGTGGTGGCTGCTTGATGAACTCAAGTCCCAGGAGTTCACCTCTGCCATCGGCGACAAGTGCACCGGAGGGGAGGGCGAACCGGTTCAAACTTACTGGGACAGGATTCAGGCGGCTATCCTTGGGTCGGCGAGAGAGGTGCTTGGCGTGTCTAAGGGCGGACGCAAGTGTGACAAGGAGACTTGGTGGTGGAACAACTCAGTACAGAGGGAGACCAGGGCGAAAAAAGCCCTCTTTAAAAAGTGGCAAGCGTCCAGATCTCCTGAAGATCGCGACGCATACAGAGATGCCAAACTCGCCACCAAGAAAGCTGTAGCCAGAGCCAGACGAGACCACTTACAACCACTTTACGATAAGTTGGACTCGTCTGAGGGGCAGAAGCTCATATATAAGTTGGCGCGCTCCAGGATCAAAGCGACACAGGATATCTCCAAGTGCCGCTGTGTAAAAGACCCCGGGGGCAACTTGTTATGCGAGGACCTCGCGGTGAAGGAGAGATGGCGCTCATATTTCCACGAGCTGCTGAACAAGCAGCATAAAGAGGTGCAGCCGCCAGATCTTCCTCCGAACCAAGGACTAGTGCCACTGATAACGCCTGCAGAGGTCCAGAATTGTCTTCGCCGTATGAAGAATCGGAAAGCTGTTGGATCCGATGGAGTCCCCATCGAAGCCTGGAAGGCGATAGGCTCTCATGGTGTGGGCAATTTAACCGACCTTTTTAACCGGACACTCCTCACCGGTACGATCCCGAACCAATGGAGGCTGAGTATCATTACTCCAGTCTTCAAAGGCAAGGGATCGGTGCAGAAGTGCGGTAACTACCGCGGTATAAAGGTCATGTCCCACACCATGAAGCTCTTCGAGAGGGTTATCGACTCTCGGATTCGACAGGAGTGCTTTGTCTCGGAATGTCAATATGGGTTTCGCCCTGGTCACGGGACAATGGTCCCTATTTTTGCCCTAAGGACTGTCGCGGAGAAATACAGGGCGAAGAATACGCCTCTGCATTGTCTGTTTCTTGACTTGCAGAAGGCCTTCGACTGTATTCCTCGCGCGATAATCTAGTGGGCATTGCGGTCCAAAAGGATTCCAGAGGCCTATATCGAGATCATCCGAGACATGTAGCGTGATTCGCATTCCGTAGTTCGGACCGCTGTTGGCGACACAAAACCTTTCCCCATCACCTTCGGTGTGCACCAAGGATCTGTCCTTAGTCTGTTTCTGTTTAGCGTAGTATTAGATGTATTGTCAAACAGCATCAGAAACTCACATGAGCAGCCCCCCTGGCTGCTCATGTGGGGTAGGCTGGTGCGACGTGTGAAGGCGTGGAAGGAGTCGCTTGAGAACGGTGGTCTGAAGCTCAATGTGGCGAAGACCGAGTACTTGGCCTGTAACTCCACAGATCCCACACCTATACGCATAGACGGCAACACGGTCAAGTGCACGGACCATGTGAAATACCTGGGATCTGTGTTTCATGCGTCTGGTGACATCGATTGCGACGTCAAGGCATGCATTGCTGCCGCGTGGGCCAAATGGCGTGAGGTAACTGGTGTCATTTGTGACCCCAAGATGCCGGTAAAGTTGAAGGGACAGGTCTATAAGACCATCATTAGGCCTGTCCTTTTATACGGCTGTGAAGCGTGGCCGGTGTTAGAGCGACACAAGCAAGAACTGCGTGTCACGGAGATGAATATGCTGCGGTGGATGTGTGGAGTCACGCGGAAGGGTCACGTTAGGAACTCCCGCATTCGCGGTAGTCTTCGTGTTCGTGATATTGCAGATAAATAGCAGGAGTGTCGGCTTCGTTGGTATGGCCATGTTTTACGGCAACGGGATGCTTACGTGGGTCATGCCGCCTCCGCCGAGCCCCGGCGGAGGGGTAGACCCAAAAAGTGCTGGCTTGACGTCGTAAAGGGTGATATGCGTGCCAATGGACTCACTACCAGGGATGCTGAAGATCGCGCGAAGTGGAGTAGAAAAAGTTGGAAAGCGGACCCCGGCCACCGAAACGAAAGTTTGGGTGGCAACCGGGACTAACGCTAGGATGATGATGATGAGTGGAGTTAAATAAAACAACAACACCTAAAAGCTTCTTTTCAAATTATATTACGTCAATATATGTATATTATTACATTTAATTTCCGGGACTTTATATTCTCCTGATAATTAATCTCAACAGTATTAATTATTCAGTGCATGTCGATTTAAAAAAAAAATTATATTCTTATTATCCTTGTGTTACATCGAATTGACTCAGTTGCGTATTAGAAAATTAAAATATATTTACTTATTCCTAACAGAAATCATGGATGTATGTATTGTTTTTATATTCATGTTACGTTTACTAAAAATAATTCTGTGCATATTTTATTTCGATTAACACGGCAACTAAAATAATAAACCAAATGAACGTGCTAGAACATCTCCCTTCGCTTATGTTCTCCTGGTGCTAGGATGGATTGACGAGATACAAACATTCGTACATATTTGTGTACAAAGACAATACAAGACTACAACAGCAACTTGATTAATGTTTTTTTTTTTTTGTAATCAAATATAATAAAGTATAAAATAATCTTAAGCGGCAATTATATATAATGATCTATGTGACCTATTTTCACATAATACTAATATTAGTAAACTAATAACTTTTTGGAAAACAAATGTTGAAATATTTTATATGAATTTGATTAAAAAAATAATGAATATTAACTATCTGATTTTAAATATGGTACTTAAAAAAGGAAATTAGCAAAGGATTTCATTATATAAAAATTATATAAAATATTAAATTTATAACTATTATTTTACCAAATGAAATACAATTTTTTTTTCGTAAAGGAATAAAAAAGAGTGAATACAAATTAATTGGATTCCTGTAAATGATCGACCTCGATAATCTCTCTTTGTGCGTACTTAGATTCATCTGAATTCTCGAAATGCGTCGTATTTTTCATCGTGTAACCTTCTGCATCTACAAGTTCAAACGTTACCGCTTTCATTGGCGTAATTTTCGTATATATCACAGTTCTCTCCGAGGCTAAAACGTATTCCGCAAAAGTTTCTACGGCAGGTTCAAAACGCTGTCTATTGTCTGTATTTGCTTCATAATCGTCCTCGTATTCATCATTGTTCGCCTCGTGATCAAACTGCAAAGAATAATTGATCAAGGTAAAGGAATATAACTCAAAGGATGGTAAAATAAAGGCAAATCCACACCTATTTAAACTTGGCAATCTGAATGTCAAATAGAAGCTACCAGAGCCAGATTTGTTTATTATCTTTGAAAAAATCAGGTTGATGATCACTAAATATTAAGTATTCATCGACGCTTTTGGATATTCGGGATGTGAATGGCATTGATTGACATTTATACGCTGCTGTCCACGTAAGGGAATTGGAACGTGGGTCACTTATGGCATCCACACGGACTTAGAGCCCCACCACCAAGGTAGAGTTGTTTTTAATATTACGATGTATAAATTAATTTAAAAAGTATTTCCCTCATTACAACGTCTCTTACTTTAGCAATTTTCGGTACATCTAAAGTGTACGCCTTGATGTTCGAAGTCTGAGATTGTCTGCTACCACAATGGTGAGACCAGTGCGCGATATTTGTGTGGGCATTCTTCCGCAATAGTATGCTTTTTGCCAAGATTTAATTAAATTTGACTTTATAGCAGCGATGCCCTACCTAACATTCTAACTCATATACTGAAACTTTGCATAAGACCCTCGGGAAATATTATCCTGTATACAACTTAACCAAACATTAGACGAGATTCAGAGTCATGATGGTTTCAGTAATTATGCTCACAAAATACTTAACAAAACTTACCACTGCTGATCGTCCGAATATTAGTGTATAGTTTTCTTCGCGATGTTTTTCTACGACATCAGTACATAAAAATTATGTATTAATTTGGCGAGAAAACAGTCTAAACCATGGGTATCTTGGGAATCTAACCTATCACTTATACATTGATCGCCAAATATGATACCACTTGCCTACCTCATACATAACATTTAAATTAACGGGCACTAATTTATTCATATTTTAGGATACAAAGTAGTTTTATTGCTTATTAAAAATCGATAATCGCAAACAAATTAGTAAGTTACATAAATATTTGTTACAAAAAGATAAATATAGGAAAAATTTGAAAACAGTCCATACATTACGATTAATCAAATTAAAGTCGATGTCTTTGCAGTTAGTTACGACACTGCGCCTTTGAATGTACTTCCTGATAATATTAGCCGCAGCAGGCTGACCTTGAGGAGGGCGATGCTCATATACACGCTTCACAGTCTCCTTTAAATCATGCCTCATATAACAGTACTCTTGAACGGGGTGGGCTGGAATATATAAACATCAAGTTAGCATTTAAATATGCAGCTTTTATTTTGCATGTTTTTAAATACGCAAGAAGCAGAGCGAATATTCGTAGCGTAGACATTCAACAAATCCAAAATAATACAAATCACAGTTTTAACCTTTTGAGGTTATTGAATCAGATGGCAGTCGCTTTTACAAAAATCCAACTTATCACACAGCTAAACCAGTGTTTTTGTTGCTCCTTTATGATCCAGAAAAGAAAACGCAACAAATAGACAAATGTTGTACTGTGACCGCTCTCAACAGTGGCCTGATCCAGTGAGAATAATTATTAGTGAACATTTCTTACTTACATGATACCGGATAGAAGTTTCTCGGCAACGATGGATCCTGCTCTTGCTTTTTGAACATTTTTGTGACTTGTCTACCTCTTTTTCACAGTATTTCAATAGTCAGCCGTATTTTCTCCGTCAGTTTTGTTATCTAATCTTTTCACACGGCTGCAGAAGAAGTAAATGCGCATTTTAAAGAACTATAATAATAAAATAAACTTTTTGATTACCACAAAATTTAAAAATGTACTAAAACTGAAACAAGATATATATGAAGTCAACCGACAGACTAATCGCTTATGCGATTTCTTTTAAGCAACTTCAGCTTTTATTATTTACACATTTCATAGTCCACATATTGCAACATGTTTACCGAAAATTTGCCAGTTATGAACTATTTGAGGAAAAATGTTAGGAAAAAGAGAGCTTATCTCTTTTTGTCTTAGTTTAGGGTAGAGAAATGAAGAAAAGCAAATAAGATATGAGAATCATGATGAGGTCAAAGATCCGGTTACGGCGATGAACTAATTTACTGTAAGAGACACGCATCATAGGATTTCGTGGTCTCAACAACGATAGATTAACCCCATCTCACTCTTAAAAGGTGTATCAAAGGAAGAGAACAGAAGTGAGGCTCTAATTTGTTTGATAGCAGTAACCCGTGAAACTTGTATGCACTAGAAATAGAAAGGAAAGTATTCTGTTGCGGGAACTTAGCACGAAAGGTAAGTCAATAAATTGAAATGAATGAGATCTCATGAACAAAATAGGTATTTGAATATTGGAGCAAAGCTTTGAAATAATATCGTTGGTCCTTGACACGTGTACAAATTTTTATGTAAATCAAACCTTGGAAAGCTGGCTAAAATTATTTTCAGAGATTCTCTTAAATACGAATATACATACAGGTCAAGTTAATACACGCGTTAGACAAGGGTTGCCATTATACTGCCCGTACTGTCTAGGGGGAGGCCAAAGCTCAGCATTGAGATATTATGGGCTGTTATTATTTACTTGTTTTTAAACTATAATCATTAGAAAGTAAAATTCTTTGCATCTTATCTAATACAAATTCTTTGTCCTGGCAGGTGTTTGACTCATGGGTGCTTTATGTTATGAGATCGCAACCATAGGCGATAATAGATTGTACCCTTAGCTCAATACAGACCAATCTTATTTAAATATTTAGTGCTGGATACAAGATTAAAGCTATAATTGAAAATTAAAATGATTTATCCGTCGTATGATAATTACAGATCGCGATAATAATATACTTCATTAGACAAATCGAAATATTTTAGTAACAATGTCAAATTGGTTTTTCTACGTAAACGTTTTAATTGTGGTGTACAGTTTATTTGACACAAAATTTATAAAATAATTTTTTCACGTAAAAATTATAGTATCTTACAAAAAATAAATACACGAAATCTGTAAATAGTATATTGATTGCAGGTCGCTTTTGACCAGAAATCCAAAATGCTAGCTGAATTACCGCGTTGGATAGCAACACTTATCCTTTCCTTTAGTTGGTTTATATAAAATCAACTTTTTGATTTCGTGATGCTAAATTAACTTTGTAATATTAAAATATAACAGCAATTGGCCACCCACAATGAAATCCTTCAAATGACTGGGATAATAACCTTTAACAAATCCGTTTTGAATACATAACAGGCATTGGCTTACAATATTTAGGATTTAGTTGAAAGGTATCTTTATCAGCATACAATAAGTTCTATAATTCAGTCTGACAATGTTTTAATTACAATTAACTCGGGCGTTTGTTTCAATAATGTTCTTTTATTTGAATTAAAGCCATTAGTTCAGTTAGAGTTCAAGTTTAAGAATTATGTACATCGATAATCTTGAAATATTAAACTGAGATCAAATATTTTCATATTTAACAAGGATTTCAACTAACTTGCTATCTCATCACTTACATCTACTTCATTTAATTTCATTTTACTTTGAAGTTTTCTATAGAGTGAGACTTAATTTTCTAGTCATCCCGAACTGCGAATGTCACTAAATATTGGTCATATTTTCCGACTTGAAATATTGTAATCAGGATACTACGAAAAATTTAATTAGCGAAAAAGTCATTGTGTAAATGAGATTTATTTATCACTTAAATTTAAATAAAACACAATGTAAAAATCAGCACTTACTGTTTGCCGAGTATTTGATATATAGCTGAGTAATAAGATGCTCTCAGGTGAAGTGCGGACACGTAACTTGCACTGAAGCTTTACACGTACTAATAATGCTTTAAACAATAACCCTAAGTAACAAAAATCGTTTAACTGTGTGCGTTTTATACTCTTATAATTATCATATTGTTGTTAAGGTCTTACGCTCAGTGGTTTAGAGTTCAGGATGGATTACTCGACATCTCGGCTCTACTGTAGATTGCTTTGTGTTTGCTTCTTATATACTATATTATCTATCTTATACGCTTACAAACAAGATGATTATTCTAATATTAGGTAAATATTTTTATTAATCAGTTCCATTTACTAGGAGAAAAAATTATTCGTTACGAATAAACACATTTTTATTACTAACAAAAAATACAAATCTTATTGAGTTATAACATTGTAATATATTATATTTCTATACGAGTAAAACTCATGTCATATAAATAACGAATATTTCTTATAAATGTAGGTGAAACTTTTATATATATTTATTGAAAATTACTTCCCTCGTTTTTAAAGAAAGTTTTTCAAAAAAGATTCAATTTCTCAAGGTAACGAACAGTGACATTAATTTTCTACTCAATAATTTTATTCTTATGTTTTACTTTTTGGTTTGATTAATTATAAAAGCGTGTTTTTTAGTTTTTTTTAACTTTAATTTATTATTAACTTTTTAGTTTGATTAACTATAAAATAAAAAATTGTAGTCAATTCCCAATCGGTAAATGTTTTTATTAATTTAACACCATCTTCCATCAGTTTTATTAATTAAACCCTACATGGCATTTCGGCAGAAGGAAAGGTAAGCGTTAATTCTAACAATCCTGATAAGATCTATGGGACAAAATTATTAAATGTATGTATTGGTTTTGACAAGTGTGCAAAATTTTGAATTTTTTTATTTTCAAGTGGATAAAAATCGAATCCGAAAATTCTATTACGTAGATACAAGGATACATAGATACATACAGGTCAAGTTAATATGAAGCGTGTAAAAAGTGGCGCGATTTCTCACGAGGCACACCGAAACTGCTGACGATCTGTTTATAACGTTATCGCGGCGCCGTTCGGGCGAGCGGGTGATGCAATTCTTTTACTTGGAAATTAGCCCGTGGATAACTTTGTCGTCTGAGATTCTAGAATAACTTCTTAAAGCTTCTAAAATGTTTTGAAATCAATTATTTTACAATTTGATCTAGTACATGTAGTATATACACCCGCCATAGGCTGGGTTCATCCCATTTCTTGGAGCCTCTTCATTCTTTTACGAAACGGTTTTCAAGAACGTTCATATTGCGTACTCTCAGGATTTGGAATGAGCTTCCGGCTGAGATTTTCTTAGCACGGTACGATATGGGGTTCTTCAAAAAAGGCCTTATAAAATTCTTCGAGGCCGGCATCGCGTTGATAATGCCTCTGGTCTTGCAAACGTCCATAGGCGACGGTAACCACCTGCCAGGGTGGGCCGTTCCTGTCTGCTGAACTCTAGCTATAAAAAAGTACTTAATAACCAAGCTATTTTTGTTTTATCAATTATTTTACCTAAGATGTAATTCAGTTTGAACATTCTAAAATACTACAAAAACTCTTTTAAATTAATACATTTATTTTAATTTATCAAACTGATATGCTTCAATGATAGATAACACAGCTTGCAACGTCCCACTGCTGAGCTTAGGACTGTTCTAAAGGGAACGTACTTATACCTTCCATATTTGTCGACGGTTTACAGGGTTCCTCAGAGTGTTTTCTATCACCATTGGTTCGTGGCAAATATGTAATTATATGCACACTAGACAGTGCCATCGTGGGGTTCTAGCCTAGGACTTCTACATTAGTCTCCAAGTATGATACCACTTAGCTATCACCTACCTTATTGGATTATAATTATACCACGTATGTCCTTGTGTATCTTGTGATCTTAAAACAAGACAAAGAATACGCCTCTGCACTGCCTATTTCTAGACATGTAAAAGGCCTTAGACTGTATTCCTCTCGCAATGATCTGGTGCTCAGTGCAGTCTAAAGAAGTTCCAGAAACTTATATTGATAGCAACCGAGTTATGTACCCAGGTTCCAATTTCGTGGCTCAGACCGCTGTTGATGACACCAATCCTTTCCCCATTACCGTCGGGATACATCAGGGATCCGTCCTTAGTCCGTTACTATGCAGCGTGGTATTAGACTTACTGCCAGACGACGTCAGAAAATCACATGAGCAGCCCCGTGGTTGCTCATTTATGCTGACGGTATCTCACTGGCAGTGGACAGCGCGTGAAGGTGTGAAAGGAAGGAGTCGCTTGAGACCGGTGGTCTGAAGCTTATTGTGGCGAAGACCTATTCTGACTCTGATAAGACTGATTCTGATAAGACCTGGCGTTGAGCTGATCGTTTGAGCGCATGGATCAGGTCAAATACTTGAGATCTGAATTTCAAGCATCCGGTGATATTAACTGCGACATCAAGGTACGCATTGTTGCCGCGTGAGCCAAATAGTGTGAGGTGATTAGTGTCATATGTAAACACAAGATGTTAATGAAGTGAAAGGGACAGATCTATAAGACCCTTATTAAGCCATTCTTCGTAATCGATAATGAAGTATATTCGGTTTAAATAAATACATACGTACTATAAACCGACTTTTATTAGAAATGATTAACGTTCATTAAACAAGTTAAGTTATAATTGTAGAATTTTAGCTTAAAACATACTTAGATAGATAGATAACTCTTTATTGTATACTCAATTTATCTACAAACATAGAAGTTCTTACAACTATTACACAATAGGCGGCCTTATCGCTTAAAGCGATCTCTTCCAGGCAACCTTTTAAATAAAAATAAAATTTAATTTATTTTTATAAGGAGTCTGGTGATGTAGGTGTAGTGCTTTGAGTTCGAGTATCCATGCTTATTATTTACTTCTTCTTATACATAATTTGTATTATATACTAAAAATACATAATAATCATTACAATCTCATATAATCAATCATATTTGTACATGAAGCTACTGAAAATAATTTCAGGAAAATACACCAGAGTGCTATTTATTAGTATAATAATTAATACGTAATCAAAATCTTATACTCGTAAAATGTGGTGTAGTGAGATAATTATACGTATAAAAATATACTGGATTCCTTTCTTACTTTTACTTACTTAATTTTTGGACGTTTTTCTGAACGAATGTGCACTTTACATTTTTTTTATAGCGAGAGTTCAGCAGACAGGCAAACGGCCCAGCCTGGCAGGTGGTCATCGTCGCCTATGGACGTCTGCAACACCAGAGGCATTACCAACGCGCTGCCGGCCTCGAAGAAATTTTATAACGCCTTTTTTGAAGAACCCCATATCGTACCACGCTGAGAAAACCTCAGCCGGAAGCTCATTCCAGATCTTGAGAGTACGCAACATGAATGTTCTTGAGAACCGTTTCGTACAAGAAAGAAGAGGCTCCAAGAAATGGGGATAAACATCCAGCCGATGGCGGGCAATGCGGTGGTAGAAAGACGTCGAGGGCACCATTCTAAATAGCTCCTCAGAACACTCTCCGTTGTACAGACGGTAGAATACGCAAAGAGACGCAAAGTCTCTCCGAAGTCCAAGCGTGTCTAGACCGTCTGTGAGTATGGGATCGTTGACAACACGAACTGCGCGCCGCTGGATCGAATTTAGGGGACTGTGCTGACAGGCGGGTGCTCCAGCCCATAAATGTGAGCAGTACTCCATATGCGGTCTGGCCTGTGCTTTGTATAGCACAAGCCGTTTTCTTGGATTGAAGTTGGACCGGTTTAGCACACCTAGCTTTTTGGAGGCAAGCTTAGCTTTACCCTCCAATTGTCCCCTAAACTGCACATCATTCGTGATGTCGACACCAAGGATCCCAATACTGCTTGCAATGGAAAGAGAGGTTCCTTGAAACTGTGGCGCAGGTGCGAACGGGGTTTTCTTGGCAGAGAATACGCAGACTTGCGTCTTCGAGGGGTTGAACTGGACAAGGTTTTGTCGTCCCCATTCAGAGACTCTCTCTAGAGAGTTCTCTACTTCAGACACAAGTCTGACCCGACTTTCTTCCAAAACCATAACCATATAAACCAACTGCTTAGTATGAGCAGTAATTACATTGTAATTACTGCTCAAACTAACTACGTGGTCAAACATCGGGATGGCAGTCACCCTTGGTCTAAAGTATGCCGCCATAATAACCTTATGTTGTGTTCCGGCATTAGTGACCCGGGTTCCTGTACCCCTGTAGGACAGCAGTGTATTCGCGCTGCATAGATGACGGTAACTGCTTATTATTAAGTTGAACATCAGCCTCTCTGTTGTTCCTCGGTAATTATAAAAGTAAAACAATAAAGACCAAGAACTTAATTACTTTACACCACTTTATCCTATATCTTTAAACGAGCAATTCTTGTATATACCTAGTCAGGTCATAAGTATTGTCACACAGTAAAAACTTTTCTTTTAGAATGCTGGCCACAAAAAAGTTTATTGAATTAGAATTTCGAATTGTTCATGAAAATAAAAATGTATAACTTTTAGAATTTTACTCATTTTTAAATATGGAGTGGACGCTTAAAGAAGACCGTGCTGCAGTTATTGCGTTGCATCGTTGCGGTTACGCGCCAATTCAAATTTTTAACATACTGAAAAATTTGAATATTACCAAAAGATTCGTTTATCGTACCATCAAACGATACAATGAAGACTCTAGTGTAGATGACAGGTCAAGAAGTGGTCGCCATCGGTCTGTTAGGACTCCAGCAGTGATAAAAGCTGTGAAGGCACGAATTGGCAAAAATAGTGGCAAGAATCCGGCGACTAGGCCTGGAGGTGGCCTTGAACAAGACAGAGGCCGTGATATTCTACGGGCCCCGTCAGAGGCCGCCACCGGGCTTGAGCATAACGGTAGGAGGCGTCCGCATCACCGTCGGGCCGTCCATAAATTATCTTGGACTGGTGCTTGACGGGCGATGGGACTTTGCGGCGCACTTCGAGCGCCTGGCGCCGAGGTTAGTTCGGGCAGCGGCGGGACTCTCCCGTCTGCTGCCGAATATCGGCGGACCGGGCGCAGTGTGCCGCAGGCTCTTTGAGGGAGCCGTGCGGTCGATGGCCCTTTACGGGGCCCCGATCTGGGCAGATCGCCTGACGGCCAAAACGACCGTGCTGCTTCGCAGGCCGCAGCGTGTTCTGGCCGTCAGGGCGATACGGGGATACCGCACGGTGTCCTTTGAAGCGGCCTCCCTGCTGGCCGGATCCCCACCATGGGACCTCGAGGCCCGAGTCCTGGCGCTGTTATACCAGTGGCGCCGGGACGCGGCCGAGCGTGGCTCTCGCCCTGCACCTCGCGAAGTTGAGGTAAAGAGGGCGGAGCTGCGCGATGAGGTGCTCATGGTGGAGTGGAAGGAGCGCCTCGCGCACCCCAGCGCGGGCCTCGCCACCATCGAAGCGGTGAGGCCCGTCCTGGCCGAATGGTTGGAAAGGCGCCACGGCGCCCTGACCTTCCGCCTGACGCAGGTCCTCTCGGGGCACGGTTGCTTCGGGAGGTACCTGTGTCGCATAGGGCGGGAGATAACGTCGGGGTGCCACCACTGTGGCGCGGGCGACGAGGAGGACACGGTTGACCACACTGTCGCCGTGTGCCCTGCGTGGCGCGAGGAGCGCCGCGCCCTCGTCGCCCAAATCGGCATGGACCTGTCACTCCCGGCCTTGGTTCTGTCCATGGTCGGGCGCGATCCTGGATGGACGGCCGTCGCCTCCTTCTGCGAGGCAGTCATGTCCGCAAAGGAGGCGGCGGAGCGGGAGCGGGAGTCGACCACCACACTCCCCTCCCGCCAACGCAGGCCACGTCGGCGGCGCCGGAGGTCAAGTAACGACCTCCGGCCGCCGTAAAAAGCGGCCGCGGGCGGCCCCTCGGGGGAGAATCCGCCGCCCGCACTTTTGCCGCGAGGGTGAGGGCTGCGTGCTGTTCCGCGGCCCCCCTCAACTCCTAGAGTTGTTAGGAGAGCGCCGGGGGGACGAAACCCTGACCCCCTGGCGCCAACACTTTAGAAGGGGCCCGCCTCAAGACAAAGGGCGGGCCGGCGCCGGCCCGGGCCACGAGATCGGCAGGCCATATATCCGTGGGCCCGGGCGTAGGCGATAGGAGAACAGCGGGGTTTTTTAGTGGGTAGTCGGATGGCCAAACATCTTTCCCGGAGTCCCACATATCCCTCGGTCCCCCGGGCCGGGGGAACCCGTCAAGAGAGGTTTTTCCCCGAGACCAAAAAAAAAAAGGTAAATAGGTGAAGGGTCGGATACAGAAGGCGGTCCTCCTAAGCACGGCACGCATAGTGAGGAGATTCCTGTCTCTGGAGCCCTAACCACTGGTAGCTTGGGCCCTAGGCCTCGCTCCCAGCGACGAACAGTTTTTTATATTTTTTAATTTAATTTATTTGTAAGTATCGTTTTATAAAATAAAGTATTTTTTTAATATTAATATTTTATAAAATGAAATGTAAATTATTTTGAAAAATGTAAATAACTAGAAAAGAAAATAAATAAAGAGGATAATAATAATAATAAATATTTTGTGACAATTCACACAGCGTCATCTAGTCCCAAACTAAGTAGCACTTGTACCTATATTATGGGCCCTAGACAACTGATACTACTTATATACTTTTTTTTTTGTAAATAAATACATATTATACATAAACACCCAGACGCGAGACGGGAATCGAACCCGTGACCTCCGCGAGCGTACCGAAGTGCGTTATCCGTTACGCCACCGAGGTAGGTAGCTCATTCAGTTTGGAATGGCGTCTAAAAAATGTATCTCGAGCATTTATTAGCATAAAAAATTGCAACTTCCTTTTTCCTGCCCTCATTCCATATTAGGTGAGGTCGGTACAACATGTGGTCTCTCCTTCCACACTTCTCTGTTAGCCGTCATCTCAACGCTCATACCCTTTTTGTCATATCAGCTTTTACGAAATTTAGCCATCTTTTTTTGGTCTACTTCTGTATCCATCCACTCCCATTTATATCATTTTCCCAGTTTTTTTTTTATTGCAATAGGTCAAAAGACAGGCTGACGGCCCGCTTAGAATTTAGCAGTTACTATCGCCTATGGATATTTGCAACACCAGTGGCATCGCGAAGACGCTGCTATCCCATAAAGGTACAGGAACTTGGGTCACTAATCCCGGAACACAACACAAGATACTTATGGCGGCATACTTAATACCAAAGGTGGTCGCCATCCAGATGGGCTTGAGACCCTACCACGTAGCTAGGGTGGGTTGTTTAGTCGGCTTTTACGACAGGCCGACCCCGGCCGCAGAGGTTAGTAGTCTTTCTCCGCCCCTGCACGGATAAAAGTGCAATGCAGTTATATGGTGTTTATCTAATAGCTTTATCTGTTTCGACACCAAGGCAATATAGCAATCCAAATATAGAGTGGAAAAAAGTATCTACGATTCTACTAATTATTTTTCTAGAATATTTTCTTTAATTTATCCTTGTAATGGAGTATTTCATTTACATCTGAAAATTGAAGGACAGGCCTTGTTCGGTCCTTGCCTAGATTTAGGTACAGAATCATTGCTCAGCCAATTTTCGCCGACTACCTTCATGTCTATTTTGAAGCGTGGGTAGTTCTAAAAATCGCTCGCTCTTATGTCAACGTTTGACAAAAGGATTACAGCTTTTTGCACCGTGTGCGAATAAGAAGCCCTTTATAAGACTCCTTATAGTATTGGCCGTGCCAATCTTCAACGTTTTACAACATCGAGTGCAGTGTACTCAAACAACAATTTGGAAGAGAGACGCCGTGCTTGATACACTGTGAGCTACACCTGAGCGGATCCAAACCGAGGAGATCGCAAGGTTGGTGGAGTTTTGTGCCTTATCTAGTGTGGGGACCAATACAAGAGAAAATATACAGTCCACTCTTTTTCAATCCAGCGTCCAGTGACACAAGTCATTGATAGAACCCCACAGGCCTTTTGGAGGATATTTCTGATTATCGTCCCTCCTCTTACCTATTTTTACTCCTAATACCTAGTAGTATATCATCTAGTAGTTAGTATTCACAATTGAAACTACCACATGCGTACAGGCCCATTGTGATTTTAGTAAAAATGAATAAAACTTGATAAAAGTATATCCTCATCCTCTTTGTATTTTACGTATTTGTATGTTATGCACTAAGGTAATATTATTCATATAATGATTGAAAGAAACAAATTCTATACGCATATATGTTATACTTCTTGCAAAGCGCAAACTTTACTTCCCGTCTCTATCCAACATTACGTTAATGCCATATTCAGGTGCGATACAATATTTCAGACGATGCACACATACAGTATGCTAGCCCACCATCACACGCTTTTACTTGTGTTGATCCAAACCCACACTATCCGAAAGTTAGTTTCTGGAGTTTATGCGCATGTTCAATTCTTAAATGTAAGTACAAACAAATTTATACCCTAACTCGGATGGTTAATGTCGAAAATGAGAAAGCCGACACAATCTACAATCTACTGAAATAAGCCTCCTTTACCTTATGCTGTCCCAGTATATTTTTCAGAAAACTGAATTTCCCTTACGGGTAATATTGAATTACTACACTTCCCACCACTACTTATTCTCTTTTGAAATACAAGTTTAAAGTGTAATGAGAAATTTAATTCTTAAACATTTTCTTTTATAAAGTTGTTATCAAATAAGACTGATTTTAGTTTAGTTAGTTCAAATCTAACAATCATTTATATATACGAATTAATTTTTTTACAAATTATATTTTGATGTATAACTGAATGTTATTTATGTTACGCACCTTTTACTTACAATTATTTATTAAATTTTGGGATACGTATTATAAACAATACTGTTCAATAATGTGTTCTAAAAGTGCTTTCGTAAATTTAGAGAAAAGTTGTTTAGTTTGTTAAAATACATTTTTAAGTTAGAAATAGTTTATAAAGCAATCCCGTGTCCGTTTATTTATAAGTTGGTTTAAAAAAGCACCTAATTTACTGTTGTTGTATAAATTTGATGCTTCCGCCTACCTCGACTTACTTAGCTGACGAGCGCTTTGACTCTGGAGTGTAATATTGTATCCAGATTTCATCCATGGTCATATACCGACGCCAAAAATCCGCTTTGTTATGGTTAAAAAACTTCAGACAGGCCTCCGAATCGTCGATTCGTTGTCGTTTTCTTCGTTAACAGCCGTATTTGGGTGACCACTGGGTTGAGCGTAATTGACGTCGCTATGACCACGTTTAAATTCATCATACCATTCGCATACGGTTGATTTCTCTGGAGCAGAGTCCGAATATTGATTATCAAGCCACTCTGTCGCGTCTTTCGCATTTATTCTGATTTAAAAACAATGCTTGATCAACACACGAAATTCTTTCTTATCTATCTCTTGACAAAGACCAAAATTACTTGACACAAACAACAATAACTTGAGAATACGTGGTCCAATTATCATGAAATTTTGATACATACCTTATAAAGGATGGTGCTATTGAATTCTTTAATAGATTTATCATATGTGGCGCCATCTATATGTCAGTCGGGGAACTTTTTGACCAATGTAGTAGCTTTAGTATAATTTAAATAATTATAACCATAATAATATAAACATAAATCATTAATTAAACGAATTTATTTAATGTTTCCATTCGCAATTTTTTTTATTGGTGATATTCAGTGAAATAAACTTATTTTGAACAATTTCACAGAATTCAATTATTTTTTTATAATCTAAATAACCTAATAAGTTAAGCGTAATAACGCTATGTATGAATTAAACAATTAAATGTAACAAAGTATCAACCTGGTAGCCCGTTGAGCCATATCTTTAAAACAGGGTCTTTATTCGTTTTATTGTCCGTCAAAGTGAGTTCAATTTATATTGACTGCACTGACCTACGCCACTGATTTCTGTTATGTGTTATTATACATCAATAACACATAACAAATCATTTTTCTTGTAGGTCATTGGAATGAACTTATCTATATTACTATTATAAAGAGGAAAGATTTGATTGTTTGTTTGTTTGTTTGCTTTGAATAGGCTCCGAAACTACTGACCCGTTTTAAAAAATTCTTTCATTGTTACGAAGCTACACTATCCCCGGGTGACATAGGCTATATTATATTTTCAAAAAAATTAGGGATCCTTACTAAAACTCCAATAATGTAACCCAAAGTGTAAAAAAATTACCTAAAATATTATTTAAATCGCGTGCGTTGCGAAAACTATTGATGATAGAATAAAATAATGTACTACAACTTTGCAGAACACATCATTATCTACAAAAAGTGTCGCGACAGCATATGTCTAACTATTATAGTTATACCACAATAAGTGTTCTTTTATTTTAAAAATTTAATTGAAATGCCACCCCTAGAAAAGACTCTTTATTTGGATCTTGGTATTAATCCTTATCAAAATAAATTACTTCATATTCAAAACTGTTTCAATACCTTTATATAACTTTTTGAATTATTCAATTCGGATATTCCATTCGAAAGATATCACGAGTTTAAAAATGTAAGTATTAGAAAAATGTTGCGTGGTAGCCGCTCACCCTGTTCGGCTAGCTAAGCAGCACCTTATGCAATGTAGGCGTGCGTCACTGGGGTTTTTACAAAAATTAGAATACTTATTAAAAAATAACGAAAAATAAATAAAAAGTAATAACAAAAAAAATCATTAAAATAAAAGCTCATAGAAATAATAATATTCAAACTTTCTTTATAATTTTATTTTTTTTGTAACCTGACGCAAATAGAAGGGTTTGCCCTCAGGGGCGCTCCTCTGTCCGAGGAGTGCACGGGTGTGCGTACCCGAGGTGCCCGAGCATCCGTCGCTTCACTCCCCTCTCCGTTCGAGGCGACAGAGTCCTACCTTTCTTTCCGTCTACCTCTTACATCCTTTCCAACTTAGCTCTCTGTTCGTGGCGTGGTCCCCGGTGGGATGATTGCGAATACTGATTGGGGTCCCTGGTTCTACCCTGGGACCTGATTTGGTAGTCGAAACCATGCCTATTTCGACTGCGCCTGCACAGAGTGTTCCCGGGGCGGGAATTGCATCCTCGCTGTCGGTTGGTCTTGCTGGGCCGGCTACGACGTCAGGCGACTCTGCTTTTTCTGGAGTGTCGTCTGGTAGTCGTACCCACGCCTGACTAGCACGCGACGGGGATGCGAGTCCCGTCCGGAATTGGCCGCGGACCTGTCACTCCCGGCCCTGGTTCTGTCCATGGTCGGGGGCGATCCTGGATGGACGGCCGTCGCCTCCTTTTGCGAGGCAGTAGTGTCTGCAAGGAAGGCGGCGGAACGGGAGCGGGAGTCCGCCACCGCACTCCCCTCCCGCCAACGTAGGCCGCGTCGTCGGCGCCGGAGGGCGGGCAACGATCTCCGGCTGACGTAGAAAACGGCCGCGGGCGGCCCCTCGGGGGAGGATCCGCCGCCCGCACTATTGCCGCGAGGGAAAAGGCCGCGTGCTGTTCCACAGCCGCCCTCAACTCCTAAAGTTGTTACAAGAGAGCGCCGGGGGGACGAAACCCTGACCCCCTGGCGCCAGCACTTTAGAAGGGGCCCGCTTTAAGACAAAGCGTGGGCCGGCGCCGGCCCGGGCCACGAGATCGGCAGGCCATATATCCGTGGGCCCGGGCGTAGACGATAGGAGAACAACGGGGTTTTTTAGTGGGTCGAACATTTTTTCCGGAGTCCCTTATATCCCTCGGTCTCCCCGGGCCGGGATAACCCGTCAAGAGAGGTTTTTCCCCGAGACCGAAAAAAAATAGAAGGGTTTAATTTTTAATTTTTTGTTAAATACCCGTGCGAAGCTGGGACGGGCTGCTAGTTTATTATACAATAGTTCTCTATTGTATACGGAAGTTTATTCGTTGATTTTGACATTGACATTTCACTCATGTCTACATTCTAACTTCGTTATTTTTTGTTTTTCTAGTCTTTTTATAACATTAACAAAGTCAGTAAAAATACTATGGTCCATCAAACCACCTTCATCTTTTTAGTCCTAGTAGTTTTCATTTAATGTGTGCTCTGAAGTTGCTTTCAAATTATTCGACCATAGATCGTGGCTGAATCACCTCCTCTCGCTTTTTCGTTCCTAGTGTAAGTGGCGCTGTCTCTATGGAAACCGCGTCTGAAATTAGCATTGTCGTACGCCAGCCGGCTTGTAAATAATCTGCAGATTTTGCATAACTCTGATGTACTTCAGTCACGTTGACACGTTATGAGCGTAATATTACTGACATTTGAAATTTTCGTTAATAGGTAGGTATATAGAAACAAATACTTGATTTTGTGTTATTTAAATTTTTATTCGGGTTAAATCAAATGACATTGAATTTATGGAGGTTATGCAGTGAAGCAGTATAGTTAAATTAACAGGATTTTGCCTTGTTTCCTCCAAACGACGTTAACGGTCTATATGTTGTTAGGTTAAAAATATTATAAAGTGCATTTCTGCACGAAATAATACCGTAGACAAGGTTGAGTTTGCATACGGATTGTCCAAAACTACTTTGAAATTGAAATAAATACGTGAGCAATATCCTTAATCAAGAACAAAAATTGTATCAATTACCTCACGGATATTGAACTACTTTAAAAGTAACGATAAGCTCTTTTAACAAAACAACAAATCGTTCATCACATGAATGTGTGATCTATTTGATTTTCGAAGTTAATACAATTTGATAAAGTTATTGCAGTGTTCCTAATTATCAGAAACTTTTTGTTGTGATTGAAACTCAGAACGCCCTAACGCTTGTGCTTGCTAACTACAGTAGAGATGGGACTAAACCACCAGTTGGTCTTATTTGCAAATGCGCACATTAGTCAATTCCGACATCGTATTGATTTATTTTAGCTTAGATAGCCTCGAGATATCAGGTAAACACATCTCAAGTATAGTGATACAACCCCTACTGTACGTTTGTTTGAGTTTTCATCCATGCGGCTATGTAGTTTATCAACTCGTCATACGAATGATTGTTCACAAGTACTAATCCACGCACGCACACAAGCGCGTGCTTGCGCTCACGAATAATCTCTCTGTGCATAGAACAATTACGAAAAACGTGCAGGGGCGGATTTAGAATACTAAGCCCTGTGGCAGTCATGACTTCGTAGATAACAATTTAATCAAGCTTACTTATTCTACCTTAGTACGAAGTAAATTCGAAGCTAGTTCTTGTGTTTGGCTTCCCTATGGAAGGAAATACTTGTTTTGTTTATTATAATATATTTAAGACACAGAATTTGACATACATATTTGCAATTGAGTAAAAGAATAAAAAGATAGTTTAAGCGGAAATTGAGAAAATTTTCGGACTTCCGATTTAGCGGACTGCGAAGGTAGAGTAAAGTTTTTTTCGAGTATGAGTGGCATTTGTGATAAAAGTATAAATTATTATTTTTTCTTTTAACATCAGTATGACATAAATATTCATAATATTATAAATCAGAAAATCAGCAATATTTGCGAAGAATAAATATTTAGTTTATCCATATGTGTTGTAATAATACCCACACACTTAACACTATTAAATATTAAATCTGCTATGTTATTTTATACTTAATGGAAATGTTTTGTTAATCATTTAATTTTTTTGTAATTATGATTGATTATTGAGGTTTCTAATATAATTTCTTTATAAATGAAAATTATTTTCTGTTTTTAGTCCGGTTTCCTATTTAAACGTGTTTTTTGAGCTTTTGAACTTTGATTTATTTTAAAGCAGTAATGGAGTGACGTTCATATTTTTGCATCCATTTACACGAATATCATAAGCCTAGGGAGGTATTTTCGAGCGTTTATGATCAACCTCTTCCCGATTTTGCATCCTTAATACATTTGCACCCATTATTTATAGGTGAGGAGAGCACGGGTTGGCGAAATTTGGCGTGCGATTGCGTGATTATATGTATGTATGTCAATAGTAAGTTTTAGATTCATCGATGAAAAGATATGAATACTTTGGTAAGGCTTGTGTTTTTTTTTCATTGAGAAAATATTTGTCTATAAGAAACATACTTTCCAAGCTACAACTTTAAAACTTTCATTTTGCAAGTTTTTAAGACTTCATTTATTTCTTATATGTAAAAATAATATCATTATAAAAAAAGATTTAAATTAGAGTTTTAAATATGAAATTTCCGATTTGTACTGAAAAATTGGAACTTGTTTTTTTCTAAGATGTAATATTTATTTAGTCGAAATAGTTATTATCATTATCTATACAAGTATATTGCTATCATTTAGATGGAAGTTCATTTATGCCTTTATGGTAGAACTCTAGGGATCTAGATTTGACCAACAATGTGAAAGCATTTTGTACTGCCACCTCGGAAGAAAAGTTTTTATCACGTAGAAAATTGTACAAATAAAATAAAAAAAATGTTAGTCCATTGGAACAAGGTCTTGCGAATACGGTGGATGGCGTATGGTTTCCAACTGTAGCTCTTGTAGGGTCACGACGGTTTCTCGTGCAGTGTCATGTCTTGTAGCATGAAGCAATAATGGTGAAGATTGATTCACGAGTCGGGGCTGTTTCACTGCCAGTTTCGTCATCACTGTTCGAAGTTCGGCACAGTAAACATTGCTTGATCAACCTGAGAAACTATAGCGAATAACACCCACCAAACATATACCATTACCTTTTTATTGGCATAAGCTTTGCTTTGGGGCACTATTACGGCGTTTGACATGAGATCAGTTATCATAATTTTCGCTTACGGTTATCATAAAGAATTCAATTTCGTTAGATTTCACAATTCGATACAATATTCCTTCATTTCTGTACCGATACTATAAGGTACAACTTTTTTGGTGTCAGGGAAAACCCCCCTCTTGACGGGTTCCCCAGCCCGGGGAAGTGGAAGGATATGTAGGACTCCGGGAAAGATGTTCGGCCATCCAACTACCCACTAAAAAACCCCGCTGTTCTCCTATCGCCTATGTCCGGGCCCACGGATATGTGACTGATGAAATTAGAGCAAAGGCAATTTAAACTGTTAGAACTATTTAATATAATAAAGCTAGTCTTACAACGTAATGACAGTACACAATCACACGGACGAGAGAGCCTATATATAATGTAAAGCAGACATGTGCACATTAGACACATAGCTATTAAATTTAGCGCAGGCGTCCATAGTTTCAACAGTGACCTGCCGATCTCGTGATCTGGGCCGGCGCCAGCCCGCCCTTTCATCTCAGGGCGGGTCTCTTCTATGTGTTTAGAGCCAGGGGATCAGGGTGTCGTCCTCCCGGCGCTCTCCTTTATTAGGTATTCTACAAGGTAACACAAGTTTCAACACGCATTTCTTTTTGCAGATAAGTCAAATCATGAGACACTCATTGTTCATATTTTCATAACATATTGCATCAAGCAAATGAGTCAATATTGTAAGTAAGATAACATGAAACCATATTGCTAATTCCTGGGTAGTTTGACTCAGATCGGCTTTCACCAACTCCTTCAATTCAGCGTTATTCACCTGTGTGGACGATCTTCCAATTCGTGCTTCAAGTCGAAGTTTCTATTACGAAAGTGTTTAGATCTCCTCCCCACACGCTTGATATCAACAATGCGTGAACACAATATCGTGAGCCATTTCTGCCGCGACAGTTCCGTATTGGAATTCATATTCAAAAATAACTCGGATTTTCGAAGTATCTATCTTTTAGGTCTAAGATGAATAAAAAACAATTAAAATTAGAAAATTGATATTGCACATTTTTTAAAAGAAAACCTCATTGGTATCATGTAGAAAAAGTTTCACTCGATAATCTCACACTATGAAGGTTTTATGTCAATTCAAAGTATATATTACTATACAACGGCCCTCTTATACAATTTTCGAGCTTGTTCCTTCAATACACCTATTTAAAACATTTGCAGTCAGTTTAGTGATGTAATAAGATATATATAAACGTTTAATTTATTTCTGAGAAATGGTGATTGTGCTTAAGCATATTTATTTTAAGTAAGCGCCTGACAAAGGCTAAGCTGACATTGAGTGAATCGACATTTTTCTTTAAAGTGCGTGAAGGCTCCGTTGACAGTGAAGGGAACCCTACTACAAGGGAAGCATACTAGTAAAGCCAGAACATTCGAATTGGTATAAAACATATAACTTAATATATTCTACAAAAGTAGGCATGGCGTAATCTTATTGATAGAAAACCTAAGTACGCGTTGCTTTAAGCTTTTATGCATTACTAATTCTTGCAATGAATACTCCAAAAATATAGATCTAAATTTCTTAGTGTTTATCGTATTGTTAAAATAAAGAAGAGAAGAGTGCAGAGAGATTTAACTTTGATTAAATAAAATCCCCAACGTATTTACAGAATACGATTTCAAAGTATATAAGAGGAACTACGAATATTTTTGTAATACACAAATATAATCATAGTATTAAACCGTTTAATGATAACTAACGACACTAACGTGAAAATTATATATTTACTTATTTGGTATTATTGATTCTCTATTACTATCAATAGTTGTATTATATTACTCTATTATATAGAGTGCGCAAGTTTCAATAGTTGTTACTTTGCTACACATATCCGTGCAGGGGCGGAGAAAGAATACTAACCTCTACTAACTCTCTAAAAGGCGACAAAACAACCCACCCTAGCTACGTGGTAGGGCCTCAAGCCCGTCAGGATGGCGACCACCTTTGTTCTTAAGTATGCCAGCATAATTACCTTGTGTTGTGTTGTGTGTTGTGTGTCCGGCATTAGTGACCCAAGTTCCTGAACCTTAAGGGAAAGCAGCGTGCTTGCGATGCCACTAGCGTTGCAAACACCCATAGGCGACGGTAACTGCTAAATTTTAAGCGGGCCGTTGGCCTGTCTGCAGTCCTACAGCAATAAAAAAAGGAATGCGAATTAAATTTTTAACTTGAATTGAAATTTCGTGGGAATATAAACGTTGTGCTTAATTTACGAGCGGAGGAATTTTACAGTCGAGGTGTTTCACCTATTTCAGAGTAGATAGAGGAACGATTTTTTTTATTTTCACTTGAGTAGAAGTTTCAATAAATTATGTCCCATTTTCGAAAACCTTCTATTTTAACCAAAACCCGGTCGCAATATTTTTACTCCGCCCCTCCACGGAGAACACGTTTGTAAAAACTGAAGAGAATTGAACTTTTTTGAACAATACATCTATTTACATTTAAAAAATATATAATATCGATTAAAAGCCAATTTAACCTAATCCTACTTTTCAACGTTTAAAAAAGGTGTAGAGCTTTATTTTGCGATGATTTTTTTTTTAATTTTAGGACATATATTGGTGAAAATTTTACCAATTACGTATTGTTTGAAGTTACTTAGACAAAAATAAAAAAAATACTGAACATTTTGTTACCAAAATTTATTATAAAATAAATACCAATATTCCTTGGATTAATGACTAACTTATTACGAGTGCAAAAACTACATTTGTAGTTAAATTTATTCAAAATTAGATAATAATTTTGAGTTCGTAGATACCTATATTCGTAGTAGAAAACTAAATATTGCTGTTTCGTTTGAATATATTTTCACCATTGTATATATAGGTATGTATGTTATAATTTCAAGAAAATATGTATTTTGATATTTAGTAAAACTTATAAATAACATTCAGAGTTATATTACTTAAAAATCATCCTGAGAGATAAATTCCTTTTTGTATGCCGAATAACTGTTATTTTTACCGCCTTTCTTATGTTGAAAACACCTCGTTTCACCTCAACATACACAATTAATTATCAGACTGCATCTAGCCGGTAAATATAAAATGGTCCCTGTCATTTTTTTTTATTGCGTAGGACAGCAGACTGGTTGACAGCCCGCTTAGAATTTAGCAGTTACCGTCGCCTATAGGTGTTTGCAACGCCAGTGGCATCGCGAACACGCTGATGTCCCATAAGGGTACAGGAACTTGGGTCACTAATGCCGGAACACAACACAAGGTTATTATGGCGGCATACTTAAGACCAAAGGTGGTCGCCATCCAGACGGGCTTGAGGCCCTACCACGTAGCTAGGGTGAGTTGTTTTGTCGCCTTTTACGACAGGCCGACCCCGGCCACAGAGGTTAGTATTCTTTCTCCGCCCCTGCACGGATAAAAATGTCATGTTACATTTTAATCCACTTTGCCGTAAACTCCTTATCCTAACTTAATATTATAAACGCGAAAGTGAGTGTTTGTTTGTTACACTTTCACGCCTGAAACACTAAACCAATTTTATTGAATTTCAGTATAGTCATAGATTGGACCTTTTAGAAGGACATAGGCTACTTTTTTTAATTCATATGGCTGAACAACGTTTGCCGGGTCAACTAGTATTAGATACATGTAATTACAGCCTATAACGTGCTTCAACTGGACTTGGGCTTCCCCCTAAAGGGAACGAACAGTATACCTGTTGTATAAATATACTTGTCCAAGACAGATTGGTGGGTTACACATATACTAGGTGGCATTTGTGTTGTTATATGCACATTTGGAAGGAAGCAATGCTTATGCGGTGCACCGTTTTTATTAATTTTTTATCAATTTTGTCTGGCAGAAAAAATAAATAATGAGTGTACAACTGTATAGAGACAATACAAACTAAGCCTAAGTTTAGTTCTGTGGCAATGTCCAAAAATATACCTCCAAAGCGAAAGTCTGGGATGCAACCGTGTACAATTACTTGGAAGTAAACTAAAATATAAAGATCATATAAATATTTGTTCAATAAGTTTGAAGGAATTTACTTATCTTTCTATAGTTATGTCCATTTATTTATATTTATGTCCGGGTTGCCTGGAAGAGATCGCTCTGTAGCGATAAGGCCGCCCATTGTAAGTCAAGTACATATTGATTATGTAAATAAGTTTCATTGTTTTTGTAAAATTGGTTTACAATAAAGTGTTATCTATCTATCATCATCATCATCCTAGCGTTAGTCCCGGTTGCCACCCAAACTTTCGTTTCGGTGCCCGGGGTCCGCTTTCCGACTTTTTCTACTCCACTTCACGCGATCTTCAGCATCCCTGGTAGTGAGCCCATTGGCACGCATATCACCCTTTATGACGTCAAGCCAGCACTTTTTGGGTCTACCCCTCCTGCCGGGGCCCGGCGGAGGAGGCATGGCCAGACATTTGTTTCCCACGTAAGCATCCGGTTGCCGTAAAACATGGCCATACCAACGGAGCCGACACTCCTGCAATTTATCTGCAATGTCACGGACACGAAGACTACCGCGAATGCGGGAGTTCCTAACGCGGTCCTTCCGCGTCACTCCACACATCCACCGCAGCATATTCATCTCCGTGACACGCAGTTCCTGCTTGTGTCGCTCTAACACCGGCCACGCTTCACAGCCGTATAAAAGGACAGGCCTAATGATGGTCTTATAGACCTGTCCCTTCAACTTTACCGGCATCTTGGGGTCACAAATGACACCAGTTACCTCACGCCATTTGGCCCACGCGGCAGCAATGCGTGCCTTGACGTCGCAATCGATGTCACCAGACGCATGAAACACAGATCCCAGGTATTTCACATGGTCCGTGCGCTCGACCGTGTTGCCGTCTATGCGTACGGGTGTGAGATCTGTGGAGTTACAGGCCAAGTACTCGGTCTTCGCCACATTGAGCTTCAGACCACCGTTCTCAAGCGATTCCTTCCACACCTTCACACGTCGCACCAGCCTACCCCTGTCCGAATCTGCCAGCGCGATATCATCAGCATACATGAGCAGCCACGGTGGCTGCTCATGTGAGTTTCTGATGCTGTCTGACAATACGTCTAATACCACGCTAAACAGAAACGGACTTAGGACGGATCCTTGGTGCACACCGACGGTGATGGGGAAAGGTTTTGTGTCGCCAACAGCGGTCCGAACTACGGAATCGGAATCACGGTACATGTCTCGGATGATCCCAATATAGGCCTCTGGAATCCCTTTGGACCGCAATGCCCACCAGATTATCGCGCGAGGAACACAGTCGAAGGCCTTCTGCAAGTCAAGAAACAGACAATGCAGAGGCGTATTCTTCGCCCTGTATTTCTCCGCGACAGTCCTTAGGGCGAAAATAGGGTCCATTGTCCCGTGACCAGGGCGAAACCCATATTGACATTCCGAGACAGTGCACTCCTGTCGAATCCGAGAGTCGATAACCCTCTCGAAGAGCTTCATGGTGTGGGACATGACCTTTATACCGCGGTAGCTACCGCACTCCTGCACCGATCCCTTGCCTTTGAAGACTGGAGTAATGATACTCAGCCTCCATTGGTTCGGGACCGTACCGGTGAGGAGTGTCCGGTTAAAAAGGTCGGTTAAAGTGCCCACACCACGAGAGCCCATCGCCTTCCAGGCTTCGATGGGGACTCCATCGGATCCAACAGCTTTCCGATTCTTCATGCGGCGAAGACAATTCTGGACCTCTGCAGGCGTTATCAGTGGCACTAGTCCTTGGTTCGGAGGAAGATCTGGCGGCTGCACCTCTTTATGCTGCTTGTTCAGCAGCTCGTGGAAATATGAGCGCCATCTCTTCTTCACCGCGAGGTCCTCGCATAACAAGTTGCCCCCGGGGTCTTTTACACAGCGGCACTTGGAGATATCCTGTGCCGCTTTGACCCTGGAGCGCGCCAACTTATATATGAGCTTCTGCCCCTCAGACGAGTCCAACTTATCGTAAAGTGGTTGTAAGTGGTCTCGTCTGGCTCTGGCTACAGCTTTCTTGGTGGCGCGTTTGGCATCTTTGTATGCGTCGCGATCTTCAGGAGATCTGGACGCTTGCCACTTCTTAAAGAGGGCTTTTTTCGCCCTGGTCTCCCTCTGGACTGAGTCGTTCCACCACCAAGTCTCCTTGTCACACTTGCGTCCGCCCTTAGACACGCCAAGCACCTCTCTCGCCGACCCAAGGATAGCCGCCTGAATCCTGTCCCAGTAAGCTTGAACCGGTTCGCCCTCACCACCAGCGCACTTGTCGCCGATGGCAGAGGCAAACTCCTGGGACTTGACTTCATCAAGCAGCCACCACCTGATTCGGCGTTGAAGGCGGTCGACACATTTGCCTTTGGGCTTTACGCAGAGGTCCATGACAAGAAGACGGTGTTGTGCAGTGAGACTCTCACCGGGTATGACCTTGCAGTTGGCCACTTTGTTGATGTGGTGTCTCCTAGTGAGTAGGAAGTCGATTTGGGTAGCATTCCTCCCGCTCTTGTAGGTGATGAGATGCTCAGGTCTCTTTTTGAAATATGTGTTCACGATGGCAAGGTCGGCAGCCGCACACGTATTGAGGATGTCCTCCCCTTCCGCGTTGCGGCTACCGTACCCAAATCCACCGTGAACACGCTCAAATTCCCCACATTCATCACCCACATGACCGTTCAGATCACCCCCCAAAACGATCCCCTGTGATAATGGGATTCCACGGAGCACTTCTCCGAGTTGATTCCAAAACGCTATTTTATCGGCGTCGTCACAACCGGCCTGTGGCGCATAGGCACTTATCAAGTGGGTAACTACCCCATCGATAAGCACCCTAACGACCATAAGCCGGTCGCTATGACGTTTCACTTCCAAAATGTCGTTCTGGAACTCCTCCGAGAGCACTATGGCAACCCCATTCTCCCCACCAGGTGCACCTGTGTAGATCAGCTTGTAGCCATTCCCAATGAACCGGGATCTGCTGGCCTTCCACCGAGTCTCCTGCAGGAACGCCACGGCCACCCTCCGCCTGGAGAGCACATCGGCCAACTCTCTCGCGCGTCCGGTTAGCGTGCCAATATTCCACGTTGCGAAGCGGAGTTTCCTTTTGGATGGGGCTAGTGTCTTTAGCCGTGCTCGCCCACGGCACGGCAGCCCTAGTCCACTTGTCACAGGAGTCGGGCGAAGTTCCTGCGCGTCGTTTTGCGGCGACGCCCTATCCGTGACAATACCTTTCCGTGTCCGTACCATTTTTGTTTGGCTTGTTTTGGTTTTTACGGGAGCGACTGCCGTCCGACCTCCCAACCTCTAAAGGGAAACCTAGAGGTGTCCTTCCCTCGCCGCATGCAAGCTGGCAGAGGGAGTGACCCATCAGTCGGCTTTTACGACTCCCTTGGGATGATTTGGGGTGGCCCTATTCTTTCTTCGGCCGGGACCACACGGCACAAAGTGTTATCTATCTATCTATCCATTTAATACTTCATGTGGGCTATAAAAATCAGTTAACCTTGCCTCTAACCGCTGACAGCGTTAATCTTGGCCAAAATCAATGTCAAAGCCCTATTCACAAACGTATGTACATTCGATTACTCTTTCTGTTTTTTGCAACCCTAGTGCAGCGGCCGACTTATGTGTTACCCTAGCAACGCCCACGGAATGATTTGTTGATACGCCCGCCCCTATCCCTCTTGTCGGCTGCACTGATAGAACACTGAGTGTTTCAGTTTAATAATTTAATATTATTGAACACAAAGTTAATCAGTATATTGATAAGTTTATCCAAAGCGGATTTAACGCATTTTTTTATTGCTGTAGGCCATCAGACAGACTAACGGCCCACTTAGAATTTAGCAGTTACCGTCGCCTAAGGGTATTTACAACGCCAGTGGCACCGCGAACACGCTGCTGTCCCGTTAGGGTACACGAACTTGGGTCAGTAATGCAGGAACACAACACAAAGTTATTATCGATTCATATATAAGGCCAAAGGTGGTAGCCATCTAGACGGGCTTGTGGGCCTATCACGTAGCTAGGGTGATTTGTTTTGTCGTCTTTTACAGGCCGACCCCAGTCGCAGGAGTCAGGATTCTTTCTCCGCCCCTGCAAGGATAAAAATAATTACTACATACCGACGAGGAATAAAATCACTGTGATTAAGCCCGCATAGTAAATTCACCAATATGTGTGGCCCGCCATTGGGTTCGCATGGTGAGTGCAGTGTCCGATCACTCTAAAGCGAGGCTCGAATCCAGCCGTGGGATGTTATGGACAATTCTTGAAATGGACTGTTTATTGCCCTTTTACCCGCATACTATTACCTAGTCAGGTCATAAATTCTGTCACATGTTTAATGTAAAATAATTGTAACAAGTTTATTAATTATTTAACCATTCATATACCAAAATGAACTTAACAAAACATAGATTCTTATGACATTAAAGTTTATTCAAAATGACCTCCGTGATTTTGAATACAAGCCTTCAATCTGCGCGGCCAGTCGTCTATCGCAGCATGAACGAGGTCCATGTCAATATCGGCGGCTGCCTTAATCAAGGATGTCTTGAGTGACTCCAAATTGGGATGAGGCTTTGAGCACGCCTTTTCCTCCAAGTGTTGCCATATCTTGTAATCTAACGGATTCAAATCTGGACTGGAGGAAGGCCAGTCTTCGTGCCGGATGAAGTCGATTTCACGCGCCGCCAGCCAGTCTTGTGTGCTCTTCGCTCTATAAGCTGGCGCCGAATCTTGTTGGAATACCCAGTGCCTGTTATTGAACATGGTATGAGAAACAGGTTCCACAAGGTTCGTCAGGACTGTATTTTGATACACAACAGCATTCGTTTTTACACCTTTCTCACAAAAATGTACCTCTGTTAAGCCCCAATAAGAAACTCCCAACCATACCATGAGCGAGGATGGAAAATGACCTCGTTGGACACGCGGAATACGGTTGCTCGCTTCTTCACTACTGTGTGCGTACACCTTATAATTTTGTTTGTTGTAGCTCTCTTCTACGGTAAACATTTTTTCATCCGAAAAAAGAATTTCCCGATATTTTTTTCCCGCGTACCGCTTCAACCAAGCGCGGCATCTCTTCAGTCTCAGGTCCATTAGACGAGCATTCAAACGATGTCCTGTTTTTCTTCGATATGCCCGAAGCCCTAAGTCTTCATTTAACACCCTTTTCACCGTGGTTCTGCTTAACCCCATCTGAAGGGCCAACAGTTTCTGCTTACGTTTGGGATTTCTTTGAATTCGTGCCTTCACAGCTTTTATCACTGCTGGAGTCCTAACAGACCGAGGGCGACCACTTCTTGACCTGTCATCTACACTAGAGTCTTCATTGTATCGTTTGATGGTACGATAAACGAATCTTTTGGTAATATTCAAATTTTTAAGTATGTTAAAAATTTGAATTGGCGCGTAACCGCAACGATGCAACGCAATAACTGCAACACGGTCTTCTTTAAGCGTCCACTCCATATTTAAAAATGAGTAAAATTCTAAAAGTTATACATTTTTATTTTCATGAACAATTCGAAATTCGAATTCAATAAACTTTTTTGTGGCCAGCATTCTAAAAGAAAAGTTTTTACTGTGTGACAATACTTATGACCTGACTAGGTACATAGGACAGATAGTAATTTGTATGGCCTTTCGTAAGACTCGCACATTGCAGACCAATCTTGTTAACCTTTCGAATTTGATTTGTTCATCGACGCAGCATCCTCACTTCTGATCTGCAGATCAACTGGATCAAAGGTAGTTTGTGTCTTCAAATAACAAGCAAGCCGCTTAAGATTTTTTTTTGTTTCCTTAAAATATTCTTTATTGCATCATACAGCCCACTTCTGCATTGCGTGGTTAATTAAAAATTACAGTTTGGTTTCAAATTCCAGAATCCAATGAATTATGTATTATGTTATGTGAAACCTCATTAATTGTATCATACAAGATTATATTTATTTTCAAGTCTACTACTTACTAAAACAAACTTTCGTAAATTAAGGAGACAAAACTGCTTGCGTGTTCATTTAAAATACACATAATAAACATACGAATATTTTCTTATTATAAAAATGCTAACAACTTTATAACTTTGTTTTTAATAATAGGTCTTTTCGTCATCATGGATACGTTAAAAATTTGAGTAATTAAGGAATATGAGTACCGTCGTGGCAGCAACGCGACACAAGCGGCACGCAACATCAACGACGTTTACAGGGCTAACACTACAAACCAACGCACCACCTGTTATTGGTTTGGTCGCTTCCGTTCTGGGAATTTCGACCTGAAAAATGAACCTCGCGGTCGTCCGAAGATTTTGATCGACAATGACGAATTAAAGGCGATTGTGGAACCTGATGATACACAATCTATGGCTGGATTAGCAGCAGCTTTCGACGTTAGCACCAAAACAATATTGGTCCATTTGCGTCAAATTAAGGTAAAAAAGCTTGACAAATAGGTGCCCTACGAACTCAATGATCGCCAGTGCGAAGTACGCGTCGAAACGTGCCTTGCACTGCTCAACAGACACACAAATGAAGGAATTTTGAACCGCATTGTTACCTGCGATGAAAAATGGATTCTGTTTGATAAATGCAAGCGCTCAGCTAGTTGGTTGGATCCTGGTTCAGCAAAACACAATACCCTAAACGAAAACTTACCCCTAGAAAAGTGATGGTCACTGTTTGGTGGTCTAGTCCTGGTGTAATTCATCACAGCTTCTTACCAAACGGGGTGAGCATTACTGCAGATGTGTACTGTGAAGAACTGAACACAATGATGGAGAAGCTGGCACATCTCCAATCAGCATTGGTCAATCGCTCGTCTCCGCTGCTCCTGCACGACAACGCGCGACCTCATACTGTACAGCAGACGGTCTCCAAGTTGCAAGAACTGGGGTTGGAAGTTCTCCGTCATCCGCCCTACTCAACAGACCTTGCGCCTACAGACTACTACTTTTTCCAGAATTTGTATAACTTCTTGGCGTGAAAAAAATTCAATACCCGAGAGGCAGTACAAAATGCCGCCTTTGAAGAAGTTGTTGCCTCCAGTCCAGCTGATTTCTTTAAGAAGAGCATCAATAAACTGCCACTGCGTTGGCAAAGATGCATTGATTGAATGGGTGATTACTTCGATTAATACAAATAAAATATACATGAAAAAAATTCGTTTAAATTTTTTCATACAAAACGGCAATTTTATAGTTAAAGACCTAATATAATATATACCGGGCAAAACTGTTACAGCGTCCACCGGCCCCCAGGGGAAGGCCGGTGGGTTATGTGGGACTAAGAACATTATACCTAGTATAACAACATGCAAACTTCCTTGGTAATAAATAATATTACTACAGTAGAGCTTCGGTAATTCGAGCTTGAATGGAGACGCCGAAATATTAAAGTTATAAAGTTTTTAACTTATGGAAGATTTCAACTTAAGCGAATTTTGTAATGAAATATTTGACTTGTACAGGTTAAGATTTATTCCAACTCATTTTGAGTTAGAGGAGTGAAATAAATAAAAATCTTAGTTATAGAGATAAAAATTATTTTTATTCTCTATTTCAAAGATACGGGCGATCTTCAGCATCCCTGGTAGTAAGCCCATTGGCACGCATATCACCCTTTACGACGTCAAGCCAGCACTTTTTGGGGCTACCCCTCCTGCCGGGGCCCGGCGGAGGCGGCATGGCCAGACATTTGTTTCCCACGTAAACATCCGGTTGCCGTAAAACATGGCCATACCAACGGAGCCGACACTCCTGCAATTTATCTGCAATGTCACGGACCTTTGAAAACCCTATAAGCACATATGTTTTGTCGATGACATGAAATTGGGTAGACGTGGTTTAGCTAATTTTCGCAGATTAACTGATTTATAAGGAAATTCAAATAATAATTTTTTTACTATTTGTGAATTACATAGGCGTGAACCATTAACTTGGGTATTGCCTAAGTTCAGAACACACATAATTTCATTATATACATTCAGCGATCATAAATTTAAAGTCTAAAGCTAAGTTAAAAAAAGCTTCTTCCAAAGCCACTTCAACCACGAGTTTTGCAATTCAACTTTACATGAATAGTTTGGAAACCATACGTTCGTATTTTATTTATAATAAAATATTGTGCTCTTTTTTATATTACATACAGATAACACAATTAAACATTATTAGAACCTTTTTTTCGGTCTCGGGGAAAAACCCTATTCTTAACGGATTCCCCCAACTAGGGATGCCGGGAATGATGTTTTGCCATTCGACTACCCACTAAAAAACCCCACTGTTCTCCTATGGCCTACGCCCAGGCTCATGGATATGTAGCCTGCCGAACTCGTTGCTCGGGCCGACGCCAGCCCACACTTTGTGTCGGGGCGGGCCTTTTGCAAGGTTTGTAGCACCAAAGCGTCAAGGTTTCGACACCCCAGCGTAGCAGTGCAGTCGTTTTGGACGTCAGGCGATTCACCTATATGGGGGCCCCGTAAAGGGCCATAGACTGCACGGTTCCGTCAAAGAGCCTGCGGCATATAGCACCCGGCCTGCCAACGTTCAGCAGCAGGTAGGAGAGTCCCGCCCGGTCTAGTTTCGGCGCCAGACTCTCGAAGTGCGCCGCAAAGTCCCATCGTCCGTCGAGCACCAGTCCACATGTAAGTTATCGCATGTAAATTCGAATAATTGCGAGATGGCTTCCGTTAAATCGCAAGGGTGAAAATGAAAAAATCGTATGAGCATATGAAAATCTATTTAACTGAAATATGAAATCGAAATACCACCCTTGTACCCTTGTCCTATACACCTTGTGCGATATCAGAAGGAATAATCAATTCATAGCCCTTTGAATTGCCCGTTGAATGCAGTTGCAATTGAAATATACATACCTAGTCAGGTCATAAGTATTGTCACACAGTAAAAACTTTTCTTTTAGAATGCTGGCCACAAAAAAGTTTATTGAATTAGAATTTCGAATTGTTCATGAAAATAAAAATGTATAACTTTTAGAATTTTACTCATTTTTAAATATGGAGTGGACGCTTAAAGAAGACCGTGTTGCAGTTATTGCGTTGCATAGTTACAGTTACGCGCCAATTCAAATTTTTAACATACTGAAAAATTTGAATATTACCAAAAGATTCGTTTATCGTACCATCAAACGATACAATGAAGACTCTAGTGTAGATGACAGGTCAAGAAGTGGTCGCCCTCGGTCTGTTAGGACTCCAGCAGTGATAAAAGCTGTGAAGGCACGAATTCAAAGAAATCCCAAACGTAAGCAGAAACTGTTGGCCCTTCAGATGGGGTTAAGCAGAACCACGGTGAAAAGGGTGTTAAATGAAGACTTAGGGCTTCGGGCATATCGAAGAAAAACAGGACATCGTTTGAATGCTCGTCTAATGGACCTGAGACTGAAGAGATGCCGCGCTTTGTTGAAGCGGTACGCGGGAAAAAAATATCGGGAAATTCTTTTTTCGGATGAAAAAATGTTTACCGTAGAAGAGAGCTACAACAAACAAAATGATAAGGTGTACGCACACAGTAGTGAAGAAGCGAGCAACCGTATTCCGCGTGTCCAACGAGGTCATTTTCCATCCTCGCTCATGGTATGGTTGGGAGTTTCTTATTGGGGCTTAACAGAGGTACATTTTTGTGAGAAAGGTGTAAAAACGAATGCTGTTGTGTATCAAAATACAGTCCTGACGAACCTTGTGGAACCTGTTTCTCATACCATGTTCAATAACAGGCACTGGGTATTCCAACAAGATTCGGCGCCAGCTCATAGAGCGAAGAGCACACAAGGCTGGCTGGCGGCGCGTGAAATCGACTTCATCCGGCACGAAGACTGGCCCTCCTCCAGTCCAGATTTGAATCCGTTAGATTACAAAATATGGCAACACTTGGAGGAAAAGGCGTGCTCAAAGCCTCATCCCAATTTGGAGTCACTCAAGACATCCTTGATTAAGGCAGCCGCCGATATTGACATGGACCTCGTTCGTGCTGCGATAGACGACTGGCCGCGCAGATTGAAGGCCTGTATTCAAAATCACGGAGGTCATTTTGAATAAACTTTAATGTCATAAGAATCTATGTTTTGTTAAGTTCATTTTGGTATATGAATGGTTACATAATTAATAAACTTGTTACAATTATTTTACATTAAACATGTGACAGAATTTATGACCTGACTAGGTATATCCATACCAAGCCATCGTAAGAGTGAGCTAACACTCGGTGCAGTGAAAGGTGAATGCAAAAGTATTAGGGACGCAAAATCTAGAACAGGTCAGACACGGTGAACACCCGCAACGTCCCCTAGGTTGAGTTACCCGTGTGTGTGTAACGCTGAAAATGTCGATGTATTTTAGGTTGTGTGAAAGATAAATCTCGATTGAAGTCACTGTACATGTCTTATCGTTTTTAATATCTAGATAGAATCGGACCTAGTATCTAAATCCATATCAACTTCAAAACTGGCATATTTACTTGTTTTTGCATTTAGTTTTATAGCTCCAAATCGACTTAATTCCAATATATTATAGCAAGTCTTATTATAATAAGTACTCTTTCGTTATCACACACTAATAAATTGGTAAAATAATTAAATTTCATAAAATATGCCCTAAATAATATCAGAGGTATAAAACTTCGCTTTTCTCTGAAGCTTCATCTACTTGCTAGAACTTTTCAATTTTTAGTTTTTAGATTTTGTTTCATTTTTATGCATAGTTTTCGTATACACAACGGTTATGTCAGCATAATTAGCGGAATATAAGAAAACCGCCCTTAAAATTATTTTCAATCTAAATAACAAGATCTTCGCTTAATAAAAGTTAAAAATAAAGATGTAATAAAGAGATATACAAATTTTATAATAGTGTCAAATGAAACCCCTCTCCATAAATTTTTGGAGAGATATAATATATGTTTATGAGCTCGTATGAACATTACTCACCTATTGTCCATTACCCTTATGGGACAGCAGCGTGTTCGCGATGCCACTGGCGTTGCAAACATCCGTAGATGACGGTAACTGCTAAATTCTAAGCGGACCGTCAGCCTGTATCAGAGGGATTATCAACAGATTAAACTTGACTACAGATTATATATAATACTTTTGAAACATAATATTATTCCATTTGCTCTTCTTACTGGCTATGGTTTCATATTGATACAATATAATGCTCGATGTCATATCGATTTTTTAAGGTGGAAATGCGTGCCGCATACTCCGTAGTGTAGGACTACCCGTGCAATGCGCCCGTACGACGTCCTCCTTTCTACGATGGGGGACGTACGTCGCTGCTATACCTACTAAAGCTGCTACCGGTGTTCCTTCGGGCGCCTTGAGGGCCGAAGCCGCGGCACGACACGAATCATTCAGACCGTGAACCCAACTGGTTGGCCCACTTTCACGGGCCTCTTCAAAATCGAGGTTCATACCTCGTTCATCATTGAACCGGGATAAATATGCCGAGGCATATTTATCTTCACGCAGGGGGTAAGCTGGGCGCACTCTCTCGGCCATGTATGCGGGCTGCAGTCCTTTCCCAGGGACCGTGCCCGCGACCGTTCCTTACGGTAGCTGAAGGTCTATTGCTAACCTCCGGCGACGAGTGGGCTTGCGTGAGCGAGAGAGGCGCCTGGCGTGATCCTCTTTCCCTCTTTGCCGCCTCCTTCGCAGACATAACTGTTTCGCAAAAGGAGACGACAGCATTCCGTTCCGGTTGGATCCCGACCATCGCTGGGATGATAGCCGGAAGCGCGAGGTCAGATCCAGTGGTGGCGACGAGGTCTCGGTACTCCAATGCCCATGCGGGGCAAACTTGGAGGGTGTGTCCTTGGAGAGTCCCACGTGAAACGACTGAGCGCCTTGACGCCTGTCAACCAATTTTTGGAGGGGGAGCTGCCCCGCTACGACGGTGTTTTAGCCTGGATTGGGTTGGGCAAGTCTTTCTTCCAAACGGCCATGACATCGCCCCAGAGCTCCACCCGATTTACCTAGATTTCAAGAGACGCAGGTTGGAAACCCCGGGTGACGGCTTCCTGACGCCACCGATATGGTGACACCAAGAGCCGAGCTTTATACCACGGCATGGATCTGGCAAGGATGGAGGCCAAAGGACACCGTACGATATCCCTAGATCGCCCTAACAGCCATCGTGCACTGTGGGTTTCGCAGCAACGCAGCGTTTTTGGCCGCCAAGTGGTTAGCCCGAACGGAGGCCCCGTAAAGTCATTGACCGTATGGTCCCTTCATATGGCATATCGTTCGTTCAACTCAAGTGTACCATAATGTAATAAATAGCGAAAGCGAATAGGGAAGCTTCTTTTTCTACATTCAGGCCGCTCGCATATAGGCTCTGGCTCGCGGCCACTCTATACATGTTAAGCGTGAATTTTCACCGTTACACTAGAGGGTCAGATTTAGTATCGTTACACGAGTACGGCGCGCGCGCCGCAGCTACCTCCCCACCTCTGTGTGCGTGGCCTTCACATTATGAAATTATTTTCGTCATTATTAAGTATTACATGATTACAACAAAAATAGACGTTAACGACTGTTTATCGAATGGTTCTATGGGTAAATTAGTATACATTGAATACGATGAAAATAATAGAGTTTGGTTAGAATTCGTTGAAGATAAAGTTGTAAAAAAATTAAAGTTAAAAAGTGCAGCAGATAAAGATGCATTGAATCTTAGCAGGACAGCTGTTCCGATTAAAAGGAGAAATTGTCCTATACCATTAAATAGAAACTAAACAATTATTTGAAGTCAATCCTGGACATAGAGTTAAAGATATTATAATCAATTTCATTGCAAGATCACTAATAATTTATTCAGAATATGGAAAATAATATACGGCAAGTAATGTACATACTATGCCAATTATTTTAGGTGTAGATTTTAATTACAATCTTAAAGAAGAAAAATCTTAGCCGTTGGTTGTATTTCCTTTCAGAAATATTTAATTTAAGGATGAATAATGATGAAAACAGAAACAACTATAGATGCAGTATTTATTAGATTTGTGGAAGATATCCAATCAAAAACTTATGTATCATATTTTACTTACCATTAACCAATAGTTACTTTCGTATAATATAGGAATGAGAATAATGGAGTCCAAATAACTGAATGTACTTCTTATACACATACAGATAATAATGCTTTATGAATGATTCCATAATTCTATTTTAATTTTATTCTAATTCTATTTTATGTTAAAACTTTGTACATTTGATAGACTATATATGAACGAACAACTAATATATGAATGCAATAAATCTTATTATGCAAAAATTGCAGGATTCTAATTATTTTCATATTTGTACTATTTGAAGGATATAAAAAAATAACAGTGCCGTCTAGAAACGCCCGTAAGAATTCGCTTCTTAGTATAAAGGCGTATGAACTAAGTGGAGGAACTAAGATGGAAATAAAAACAAAGCCAGGAGAAAGTAAACTATAAATACTTGGGAAAATAAAAATAAATACATTAAAATTAAAAGTTCACGCCTAAAACGCAAGACTACAACGGAACTTACTTTGCGATTAGAAGAAAAAAATTTGGACGGCACTGTTTTATTGGTGAGGCACATCAGACAGGCTTAGATAGTTACCGTCGCTGGCATATGTTTGGTACAGGAATCCAGGTTACTTATACCCGAAAATAACACAAGGTTATTATCGCGACATATTTCTAGACCAAGGGAGCCATCCAGACGGGTTTGGGGCCCTACGCTACGTTTACTTTTTTTTTAATTGCTGTAGGGCAGCAAACAGGCTAACGGCCTGCTTAGGATTTAGCAGTTACCGTCGCCTATAGGTGCTTGCAACGCCAGTGGCATCGCGGACACGCTGCTGTCCCATAAGGGTAAGGGTATAGGAACTTTACTACAACACTAATTTATTTTGATAAGGATTAATACCAAGATACAAATAAAGAGCCTTTTCTAAGGGCGGCATTTCAATTAAATTTTTAAAATAAAAGAACACTTATTGTGGCATAATTATAATAGTTAGACATATGCTGTCGCGACATTTTTTGTAAATAATAATGTTTTCTGCAAAGTTGTAGAACATTATTTTATTCTATCATCAATAGTTTTCGCAGCGCACGCGATTTAAATAACATTTTTTTAGGTAATTTTTTTACACTTTGGGTTACATTATTGGAGTTTTAGTAAGGATCCCTAATTTTTTTGAAAATATTATATAGCCTATGTCACCCGGGGATAGTGTAGCTTCCCAACAGTGAAAGAATTTTTTAAATCGGTTCAGTAGTTTCGTAGCCTATTCAATGCAAACAAACAAACAATCAAATCTTTCCTCTTTATAATAGTAGTATAGATGATATAGATAAAAACAAATGACATTTAGCAATAAACGCAAAAACTTGCATACGGATAACAATCCTCACCCTGCACTTCCTCATGCGAGAATAATGAATGCACAAGTATTAGGGATGCAAAACTGATAACAGTTCGGTTATCATCGACACCCGCAAATACCTCCCCTGGTTTTTGCTATCCTTGTGTGCATATGCGGGAAAAGGACAATTTTTATCTTTTTCTCTCTTCGAGTTTGCAGAAGAGTGTAATGTAGACTACAAAAATACACTAACAAAAACGGTTGAATATTCAATAAACAGGATATAACACTAACACTCTCGTTTTTCATTCATTAAATTTCTGCTCTGCAATAATAATTATATTCTAGTTACGTACTTTATTTAATCAAATTTAATACATTTCATTAGTTTAACTTTAATGCGCGCGGATATTGTATCCGTGAGCATTCTTCTGCCTCCTCACCTTAACCCACATTATGTAGAGTCCATCTCTCTCTTCAATCAGTTCCTCATTAATGAGGATCGTGACTCCGTTTGATTCCGTCAACTAGCTGTCTCCGTCGATCCCGTTCTGCAGCTTGGTGGAGTGCGTCGCTGACAGGTATTTTCAGTTCCTCCGCTATTTGGTCCGACCATCGTTTGGGACTTCTACCCCTAGGACTTTTTCCTTCGATTTTACCGATCACCACAAGGTGTTCCAAATTGCTGGTATCCCTGCGTGCAACATGACCAAAATACCGCAATATTCTTTGCAGGCAGGTTGTGGATAGATGTTGTAGAGTCCATACGATATGTAATTCACATTTTATTTGCATTATCAAGTTTAACCAAATCCATCCATATTTTTTGGTGTACTTTTTCATTCGTGTGCTCTCATCTCTAGAATTTTCCTAATAGAATGGCATTCTACACTTCACATTTTATGGTCATTCTATGTACATCTCTAACTTTTTAATCACTTGGGCTATTTTGTAACTTACCCTAACATGAATTCTAGTCTTGTCCATGAATATCATAAAAATCGTATACAAAATCATCCCGATTATTTATAAAACTAGAACTATATACAGTTATTAATTAGTTATTTGATAAAATTACCTTTTAAGCACATTTAAACAGACCGTAATCCAAACTTCGTACACCGCTACCTACTCTAATTTATTTTTATTTAATATACGGAGAATCATAAAAAATTACTACCTAAAAGATTGGAGAGTCTGGTATTTTCTATAGATAACAATGTAAAAATACCATGTCAAATACTCACTACCACGGTTACTGAAGATCATGATATGTATAGAATAAATTGCTATTAACTTTTAGTCAATATTCCGTTATATCCGTCAAAATTATCAAAATTCTAGTGGAAATTTATTTATTATGATATAAAATTTACAAAAGAAAAAGAAGTAAAATCTAAATAAAAAAGGCGTGCTTTTACCCTGAAGGCTGCAAGCAATTTCCAGTATGTCCGATGTTAGTGGCCCCTTGTCCACCAAAGTGCTATGATGATACACCTATGTGCTATCCCTGCTTGACACGATCTTTTGCCGAAAGTTATGTATTGATGTGAAAGAATTCGCGAGTTTCAAGGCCTCCAAATTGCCAAGATGAAGATTGCTGTGAGTTACCACCAAAATATATGAAGATGGACGTATTGTGCGCAAGCTGCCTGTATCTGCATTCAAGCGCAATGGATTTCAGGACCAAGAGCATTCGAAGACGCTCGGCACTGCGAGTTACCTAAATAGGTAACTCGCACTAAATCGCTCTACATAGAAGCCTTCATCACGTAGTTGTCGAATGTAAATTGTGCACCGACCCCGTAAAAGTCGGCGACCCGACGAAAGTGCTACCCTGCACACTAAATAAAAACCAATAAAATTGTCGCTTGAGGATATATTAGATGATTTTTAGCAAAATTTCGTGTCCTACTTTCAATGTAAAACGATAAAAAATAGTTTAAATAAAAAGCTACTGGTTAACGTCAGGCAGGCGGCTGGTTGTAAAAACTGAACCACAACTATTACAACATGTAACATGTTGTGCTGACCCCATATAATATGGGATAAGGGCAGGAGGAAGAAGAAGAAGAAATTGCTATTAACTTTTAGCGAAAGTCAGAGTTGTAAACTGGATTTTACGCTGTGATGAAAATGTGAAAGATATTTTGTGCTTACGTTTTGAGTCTGTATATATACTAAATATTTAATAAAATTAATAATGTATATTATAATAATTATTTTTATTTTGAAAAGAACCCCTACTTTTGGTAAATTAATTCAACTGGGGCACTATTGGTTACGCGTAATCTTGATGTAATTCAAATACGCAAATACAAGTTATTGAAACTAATAATTTATATATATCCGCAGAAATTATTTATAACGAGAGTTAATTTTAACACATTAGTTTACTATAAATGTTTGAGATTGTACATATCACGATTTTATAAAATCATTGATCTTTGTTTGATTTTATAATAGAACCAATTAAATATATTTTAGTTATCATTTTAAACTACATATATAATAATTTGATCCTCTACAAAGAAAACCTCTGTGTTGTTGAAAATGTGTTATAAGCTACAATATTTACAAATTATCTAAGTGGAAAAACTCAGAATGTCAGTTGGTTGTTAACGACATCTTTCTGCCATTAAAAACGCAACATGGTGAAGTCATGTTAATTTTGTTTAGTGAAAGTAAATTTCAAATGCATTTGTTTATAACTTTAAAAATTCTAATTACCTCGAACTGTCATAAAGCAATAAGAACTGTTCATAAAAATTATTATGGACGGGATACTTCAATAATTTGAATATTCAACATTTCTGTGGTAGTCGGTACATCACCACTACTATCCAATTTGAAGTTAGTCGCTTGCCGCCATTAACTAGTTTGGTTTAAAACTTTTTTCAGAAATAAGCAAGTCTTTAATTTCCTTTCAAGTCTGATAAAAATACATCCTTCTGGCTAAAGTCTGTACAACATCCAGGTTTTTATCATTTAGGTTCTTTGTTTTGCCTAGCTAGGCTAGATATTTATATTGGCTTTATTTAGTTATCCGGCTATTTGTTCCGCTCTTTTTCTTTTTTGACCGCTGCAGTTATTTTCTGCGAATTTTCTTTTCTTTTATCTTTCTTACTTTTTTAACATTTTTTTTTTCAAATTGTTCTTAAAACTAATACAGTTTAGTACCTTAGTCATCTTTTCTTACTTACTTACTTACTAATACATTTTTCTTCTCTCTCTGTCTTTTACAATATTCCCTTAAACTATTACAAATTTTACAACTAACTTATGAATATATTTTCTGTTTTATTCTTCTGTTTGTTTCTTTATTGATGTTTTCTTTATTTTGATGATTTGATTTTCTTATTTGTTTCTTTAGGTGTTATTTTATTTGGTATCTTCATTCTTATTTTTTCTATATTCAGCATAGTTGCCTTCCTACATCCAGGTTGTACATAGGCCACTAACCAAGGCAAAATAGATCCATAGTGACCTAGGTACAACACCAGTTCATTGTTGTAAAAAAAAACAATAGGGTTAAAATATTTAGAGGTAACATATTCCGTAAGTTTATTATTGTTTTAACACTTGTTAAATCAGAGAACCGATCGCGTATAAAATTTTAGCGATTATTATGAACGTATAATAAAACTATCATCATCCTCTCCCTTTACATCATAATGTAATAAAATTCACTTTCATTGTTTTACAAATAACATCTTTTGTCGTTGCGAACCGTTATGATTATTGAATTTTACTAAATCAGTATGGACATGTAGCCTGCAAGTTAATTGTTGTCCCATAAATAATTGCACAAGACAATTCACATCTTCTCGTGGGGTATTCTTATAACTTACAACTTTAAATGAAAATCTATTTCGCTGGCAACTGACTTCCTAATATATTTTTATCTGTTTGAATAGTTTATGTCGTTTGATTGGGCCAGATCGGGAAGTTACGTCATTAAAGGATTATTTAAGTGAAAAATGTTTAAAATAATATGAAGAAAACTATGAAGAACTATTACCATATCATAGATTCTGAATTTAATAAGGAAATACAAAGGCACGTCTACAAAATGTTCCACTTCGATTAATTCATGAAAATAATCTATCAAATACGTGTAACTTTTTGCATATAATATGTGTATTAATTTTTGAATTTTTTCTAGCACTATATGATTTTCTCACAGACTTAAAACATAGTTTTCCCTTTAGATGTAAAAGCGTTAAGTAAAGCTGTTCGATTATTTGTAAAACCTAGTGAATATCTAAATAGAAAATTCGCTTCAAGTTTTATCCCCAGGAAGCTCTTTTACCAACAAAGAGTTCGTTCCAACTCAATGTTTACGTCAGACACGCTCCATCTAATTTACAACTCTTAACTAACAATACTGGAGCGTATCTGTAATCACAACTGCCACTGTAAAAACTTTTTTATAACATATTTGCTACATTTGAGTAGATCTTTAAACTATTTCATACTCTAGGTGGAAGATGTATTTCATACTTTAATGGCTACTTATTTCTCTTTGTTGCTTTCTTTTATCACTTAAACGTTTTATATGTGGGTCACATAAATTTTTTTATAAAATAAAGTGTATTGAGTCTTTATATTTTCTAGAAAACTGCCGACACTTTTACTGTTTTTCAAGTTGTTTCTGTTCTTTTCTATATATCTACTCTTCGCATTTAATGGTATCTCTGAGAAAAGCAATGAACCCTTTTGTCCTTAGATGCCATAAAAGAGACCCCTCTTCTATAGCATTTTAGAATGCACTCACTGTATTTCTAGGGCTCGTAAAGCGAATACCTCGAAGTTTGTCTTTGGTTCTTTAGAAGAAATGAAAGTCGCAGTAAACATCCCAACTAAGAATTTTTCAGGTGAGCTGAAAGTCAGGCAGGCAGTATAGTACTACTCGATAGATTGAATCACTGATAGTCAACCACAACTGTTAGTGAAAATTAAATTACTAAATTGAACTTTTAGACTATTTTTTTATATAAAATCTTTCTAATTCTATGAGCAAGTAGTTTTTGAGATTACTGCTGCTACAATATTTGTCTCTAATAATATTTGCCATTCGTTCTCTCGTGCTGAGCGCGTTTCTAGACATTGAAACTGCTACGATGCCAGGCACGTTGTGTTGTTTACTAAAACAAGTTATCTAAAACCAAATTTTACATACAACTCATTTATAAGAATACAAGCAAAGATTATATTCTCGCAAATAAGACGATGCAACAGAACATTATATACAACATTTTAATTCGACGTATGTCAAAAGTTCAATACAAATTTTAAAGTTGAATGGTGCCTGTAAGCTTAAAGAAAGCAATTTGTTGCTTTTAACAATTTATTAGGTCACTTTTTGTTGTTACTACGCCGAGAGCCAGTCTCAAGTTTCACGAATAAAAATAAAAGGACTCTCCTCATGAATAATAAATAATGACTCCCCTCATCATCAGACTCCACCGGCTCTTGGGACCTGGACGAAGATATGTTAGTATCTTGTATTACGGTTAAACAATTACGGTTCCGGACCGTGAGAGTCACTTATCTCTTTAAGTAAGCCTATTTCTGACCTAATAAAAGAAGATTATTTTTAGTAGTCCAAGCTAACCTGTCTCTGCGATGATGTAAAGGTAAAAGAGGTTGAGGCCTTTTGTAGCTTTAGCGCCAAAGGTAATCCTATCCCAAAGGGGTACAGAAACCTGGGTCACTAACACTGAAACACAACACAAGGTTATTATGACGACATACTTAAGACCTAAAGTAGTCGCCACCCAGATGGGCTTGAGGCCCTACAACGTAGCTATGGTTTTTTTGTTGCCTTTTACGACAGGCTGACCCCGGACGCAGGGGTTAGTATTGTTACTCCACCCTTGCACGGAGAAAAATATAATACATTGTCTACGAGTATATACCGTTTAATACTGCGATAAATTGCGAAAACAGTTCTATGAAAATCTCTGTAAATATCTTTGTCCACTGTTGCGTATCTTAAGGGTCTTGTCATGACCTGTCATCATGTCATGCCTGATTTAGGTAAAGACCCAAATCGAGAATAATGAAGTCCTTAATTTTCAAAATTGTTTAATAAGTTGAAAAAGTATTTCAAGACAATTGTCATCATATGAGTATTTCAAATACTTTTGAATGAAAATTATGAAATAAAGTAAGAGGTAATTTTGCTTAGTACATACTAAAAACAGATCCAAAATCAAGACAACAAATAGTGTTTTCCATGATAAAAACTATTTTTGAGGATATTTAAGAAAAACCAATCAGTAGTTTAGTGGTTGTTTTATGTTATTTTTATATCCCGCTAATTTGTTGGTGTGTATTTTCAAAGAGTAGTATTAATCTTTAAAATATGATGTTACATTACTTACAGTTTGAAGGAATGGCCGTTTTTGTTGCCTTTAAAATGACCATTAACGATTTTATTGGCTTGTGATCATTAGACTGTAAAAATTAGCACAGTGTAAAAATTCCTAAAGTAAGCAGCAGAGCACTTTTTTTATCTGCACTAAACTACTGTATTACTTAAAAAATGCATATTATTCATTATAAGGTAAATGCCATTGTGCTATATAGGTCGTTTGATAGTCAAGAAGGCCATAAAGCCTCATCATTAGCAGCGGATCATTGAGTACAACTTCAACTAGTGCAAGTACAACTTCCTATTGTGCAACGAAAATTTTAGACTAAAGAACCTCTTTTATAAAGCACCTCTTGTAGAACAAGAAACACATTGAAGTAAGAGATATATTTGAAAGTAAAAACAGATACCCACATTTTGAACCCTGTGCTCCGATTTTCCTTTCGGGGTTCGCTGCTTATTCAGCTATCGCTTTCCACAGCCCCAAGTTTAGCCAAATCATTTGTTTTAGTTTTATAAATATCAGTGAAACTGACGTTTATATCTTCTTGGGAAAAATTATTAGGGAAGGCCACCATAGCTGTCCTGAGGCAATCTCGCATGATTTTGATCGGGCATATCATGATGATGAGTTACACATGTTAGTAACAAAATTTTATCGTAAAATTAGGCATTTCTTCCTTATAGGCCGAATCTACTGTTGATATTGCCAAATAGTGAATATTGCAGTACTCAGGCGGCTACCGTGTGTTACTTATATTTATAAACGCAAGGCTTTATTGTAACATTACCAATGCACACATTGATAAACGTATAAAATTACAAAAAATAGCAAAATTCTACACGTGATGTGGGAATGAGAAATATATAATAACAAATAAAACAGTGTCATCGAAAGTAGCTGATTGCGCATGTGCGCAACAATGCCTCAGTGCGATAAACCTACGGCAACGTTGCTAATAGCGAAACTTGCTACTAGGATCACATAAATCGGAAGAGTTGAACTTAACAATACGTTAAGTATCACCTGTATGTGAAAATGAGAGGAACTGTAAAGGATAGAAGATATTATTTTTATACTACACATGTGCGACACGAACGGCAACGTTGCTGTTATAGAAATTTCTTAATACCTAGTATTGCTCAAACAAAAATGTGTTTATTTAAGTGTATCAGATTCCAAGGACCATACAAAATAGTTTCAGTAAATAAATAACTTTTTATTGAATATTTTTTGAGAAAAATCTCTGATTAACGAGTATCCCCGACCCGGGGTAATCAGATGGTATGTAGATATCCGGGAAAGCTGGTCTAAAAGGATAAAAATAAACTAAAAATTCTGTTGTTCTTCTATCACCTACTGCATGAGCCTACTGATATACGGCCCGCCGAACTATGGTTTGCACCGGGGGTCAGAGTCTCATTCCCCAACGCTCTCTTGTGTCAATCCAGTCTTCAGGAAGGCGCGCGGAATAGCACACACACAATCACCTTCACGGCCTTGGTGCAGATGGCAGAACCTTCCCTGAATGGCGACCCGTGGCCACTAATTCTTTATCTGTTTATCCGTGCAGGGGCGGAGAAAGAATACTAACCTCTGTGGCCGGGGTCGGCCTGTCGTAAAAGGCGACAAAACAACCCACCTTAGCTACGTGGTAGGGCCTCAAGCCCGTCTGGATGGCGACCACCTTTGGTCTTAAGTATGCCGCCATAATAACCTTGTGTTGTGTTCCGGCATTAGTGACCCAAGTTCCTGTACCCTTATGGGACAGCAGCGTGTTCGCGATGCCACTGGTGTTGCTAACACCTATAGGCGACGGTAACTGCTAAATTCTAAGCGGGCTGTCAGCCTGTTTGCTGTCCTACGCAATAAAAAAAAATCTGTAAAGTATGGGTTGTAACCTTGATTAATTAATTGATCAATCACTTGAATAATTCCAGAGTTTAAAAAGAAAACTAAGAACATATTTGTACAGCACATAAGTTTTTAAGTGAAAATACTAACGTGGTAAATTCGCATTGAACCCATATTAGGGGGGGTATTTAACTCTCGTTCACCGTTGATTTCCAGGTATCAAAACATGGATACATTTACGTAGGCCTGAATATATTGCTCGATAAATAATTGTTGATTGCTTGGAGCAATATTTGACTGCAAATAAAAGGACTAATTTATATTTACTACTATTTGACCCGGCAAATGTTGTTCTGCATTATGAATTTTAAAAAAGTAGCCTGTATCCTTTTCCAAGGTACAATCTATGACTATACCGAAATTCATCAAAATTGGTTTAACGGTTTAAACGTAACACGTAATGTAAACTTAACAAACAAACAAACTCACTTTCGTATTTATAATATTATAGTTAGAATTTACAAATAATATATTGTATACCTATACACATCTTTAAAACGACTCTACAAAATAAATAAGTTTTTAGCTTGAACATTATTAAGATACCATTCTCTACAAGGTTGCAAGAAGTCCTTATCTCAGGTTTCTTCCATATTCTTCTTCTTTATTTGTAATATTTTAAATCAAAAATATAATTACAATATTCCAAATAAAAATGTTAGGCCAGGACTTGGCTTACGCTTGAGGATTCAAAAAACGCTTTAATAATTATGACGATTATGTGCAGTCAATAATGTTTATTATATTTAAAACAAAAAGCACCCTATTTTCGGAACTTTTACTAAAGTAATAATGTAGTATAATATGTTATAGTAGTAGTATAATCTAGTGTATAAGTGACCTTGGTTCGTGACCTACTTGCACGGCAGCTTTTTAGAGATGCCCCTGGCGCCCCACAAATCCATAGGTGGCGGTAACTACTTACGATTAAGTGGGTTGCCTGTCTGTTGTTCCCCAGCGTTGACAAAAGCTGATAAAAATGTTATACGTATAAACGGAAAGATATTTTACGCTTCCCTGAAGGTACCAAGCGTGTCAGTAATTCCCTTTCCTCCTCCAACAATAAAACATCCCGAATAAACGAGCTTCAAAAGCTTCTGTTAATGAGCATACATTTAGCACTATAAATTAGGCACAGTCTTTAACCTTAAAGACATAACTATACGAAACATACACGTTATGTTCTATTACGTATGAGACCACCATCTAACTGTACAGTACAACGTGATTAAGTTCCAGCTGAAAACATTATTGCTCTCTTGCTCATGAGCACTTGTGCGCATGTGTATGTCTTTTAAGTTTACGAACTAGCAAATATATACCTTACCTTGTGAAACTAATGACTGAATTTTCTGCAATTCACTGCAATAGGTAAAATGTTATCAAACATCTCCAACTGTTTGTGTTTTCCTAGTAACAATGTGGAAAATTCTTGTGATGAAGGAAAGCTTGTGATGAATTTTCCCACGGAAAAAAAAATGAGTCAAAATAAACTAGATACATCCAAAAAATTCTGCCCAAAGCCACTATTCCACGCGGGCGGAGTCGCTGGCACAGCTAGTTTAGCTATAAAAATAATAATATTGAAACCACAAAAATTTATCCGTGCAGGGGCGGAGAAAGAATACTAACCAGGGTCAGCCTGTCGTAAAAGGCGACAAAACAACCCACCCTAGCTAGCTACGTGGTAAGGCCCCAAGCCCGTCTGGATGGCGACCACCTTTGGTCTTAAGTATGCCACCATAATAACCCTGTGTTGTGTACCGGCATTAGTGATCCAAGTTCCTGTATGGGACAGCAGCATGTTCGCGATGCCACTGGCGTTGCAAACACCCATAGGCGACGGTAACTGCTAAATTCTAAGTGGGCCGAAAGCCTGTTTGCTGTCCTACAGCAATAAAAAACATGGCGACTGCGTGTGGCATTAGCCTCATTAAGCACATCCGATTTTTCTCTTTAAAGAAAGAAAACATTCTCTAGTAAGAAGTTTGTGAAATTATGATTTTTGAATTTTTTAATTTTCATTCAAAATTTTATTTCAATAAAAACAATATTTTATTTTCTTGTATTTTTCTTAGGTAAAAAAGCATTTTATAATGTTTTTCCGCATTTATACAAGAGTATCAAAAATCAGAAGAGGTTATCGCGGCCGTTTTGCATGGGTTTCACGATTTCATCCTTATGTTCATTAAGTAAAACATAAATTTACTTGTATTCACATTTCAAAGTTACACAGACGCATACATGCTCTCTTGCTCATGAGCACTTGTGCGCATGTGTATGTCTTTTAAGTTTACGAACTAGCAAATATATACCTTACCTTGTGAAACTAATGACTGAATTTTCTGCAATTCACTGCAACACGTAAAATGTTAGCAAACATCTCCAACTGTTTGTGTTTTCCTAGTAACAATGTGGAAAATTCTTGTGATGAAGGAAAGCTTTATTTTCCCACGGAAAAAGAATGAGTTTTCACTCCCCATATATTTGTTCGTTAAATTGATATTAGGGTATTTTTAATTTTATTTATTTATTTATTTTAGTAAGACACTTAAGACTGGAAAAGCCTGCTTTAGAGTCTCTTTCTTTGATTATGTATGGTTCGATTAAACACGTTCATTATTTATTATTTCTACTATTACTTACTATAAGTCCATTGAAATGTTACAATTTAAAGACCTAATATTGCATTTTTAGAGGACGTAATTTTATTTTTGAGACATGTTTGGGGGTCAATAGAAGCTTATTCCCAAGTTTATGGGGTTGCCGCCCTTGTCTCCCAGCCGCCATCTTGGAAAAAGGGGTGCAATCACCTTTTTCGCGATATCTCGGAAACTATGCGTCCTACAAAAAATTCGTTAAGACATAATTTGTAGAAAATCGCTTTGCCTACAAATTTGTTCATATAACTTTTTGCCCTAAATTTAAAATTAAAGAAGTTATAAGCAAAAAAGTGAGAAAATATCTGCTTATGTCCTCCCACATAAGTCCCAAAAATAAAATTGCGTCCTCTAAAAAATGTAAAGCACATGTAACATTTCAATGGACTACTAAGCTGCGCGCCATTCGATTAAAGATGCTTACTTCATATGTTTAAGGGTGTTTAGCTCCTTTATAACTCTGGTACACCATAAACGGATGAAAAATCCCTATTGCCAGAAAAATAATATCATCATTAATTTTTCTTTTGGATATTAGGAAGGATGTGTTTTTTTTTTCTTATGTGTTTTTGTCGCCCATGAAAAAGTATTGTAATGAAACAGAATGGAGTACGAAAATATGAAATAAATGTGTTTTGAATTGAGAATTTATTTTATTATTACTTTTCCTATAAATTCAAGTAAGTACTTATTTAAATGACGCTAAAAATCCTTATAGATTCCTTTATAAAATAATTGACTAATCGGTCCATTTACCACGGCTCCATCCGAACCTTTCGCTTCAGAGCCCAAAGCACCATAAGTGATCATAAGCTGTTATTCAATATTCATTGAAATCTTAGTTCTAATATTCACCCACCACCCACCACCACATTTATTAAACAGTCACCCACGATTCACATTATAAAAAGCTATAGTTGAAAAAACTAAAAAACACGCTTTTATAAATAATCAAACTAAAAAGCAAAAAACATTTCTTAACATAAGAATAAAATTACTGACGAGAAAATTATTGTTACTGTACTAAAAAGCGTGGGATGCTCGATATCAATTGTCATAATAACAGTTTTTACCAGTTTCATTCCGAAATGCAGAGTTAGTTTACAAAATATAAAGCACCAAGCACCCCACGCTTTTAGAAGTGACTGTGGGTGATTAATTCTCTCGTCAGTTATTTTATTCTTATATTAAAAGCATTTTTTACTTTGTAGTTTGATTAATTATAAAAGCGTGTTTTTAGTTTGATTAACTATAAAATATAATTTAGTTGTTGTCGATTCCTAATCGATAATTATTTTGATTAGTTTCATAACATCTTCCGGCAGTTTTATTGATTAAACGCCAGATTGCGTTTCGACAAAAGGTAAAGAAAGCATTACATAATCCTTATGATTCTGATAAGTAGCTATGAGACAAATTAAATTTGTGTCAATTATAACATCTATAAATAGAACAGTAGTTAAAGTCAATTAGAAAAGAACTAAATAAAGTGAAATTCTAATCCATTCGTTCATCTTACAAGTAAATTATTTAAGTGTTTGTTTAAGTGTTTGTTTTATACATAATATAAATATAATAATTCAGAAGTCAGGTCTTGCAAAATGTGCAAAATTGTGAAATTTTTTGAACTTTCAAAGTGGGATAAAAATTTTGTACAAAAATTCCGTTACATAGATACACGGATACATAGATAGATACAGGTCAAGTTAATAAAAAGCGTGAAGAAGCGTAAAGATTTTGTAACGAAAACAGAGGCCCTTATGAACTTTATCGACGACCGCCATAGCGTAGCGTTCCAAGCCCTTCGGTACGCTTGGTTACGAGTTCAATTCCCGTCTTGCGTCTGGACGTTTATGTATAATATGTATATATCTCTATGGTATTTCAGTTATTTAGTGCTCATAACATAGGTGCTATGCTACTTACATTGGGACTAGATGGTGCTGTGTGAATTGTCTCATATATTTAATTATTTATTATTATTCAACAATCATATATATGCAAGTATATGGTACCTCATTTTTTAAATTTAGTTATATTATTCAATATATAGAGTTAGCGCTACGTCGAAAGAATTTTTTTCTAAAAAGTAGCCTAAGAATTTAATTGTACTATAATTGTAATTAATTTGTAGTAACTAAGTTTTTTAACATTTATATAATGCATTTTACATTTGAATTAATATAACCTAATAGACTACGAAAATGTGTAAATAAATTAAATAAGTAGATGATATTCATCTTCTGTAGCCATTATCTATACATCTATACAAATAAATGAAATTGGATAGTCTGTTTGTAATATTAAAATAACCGCTTTCTACTAAGTGCATTTGGACATATACACGGTACATATACCAAAACAACATTTTTTACAAATTTTGTCTGTCTGTCTGTTTGTTCCGGCTAATCTCTGAAATGGCTTCACCGATTTTGATGAGACTTTCACTCGCAATTAGTTGATATATCAAGGAGTAACTTAGGCTATTTTTATTTTAGATAAAAAAATAGTTTTTTGTTAAAAATGATAAGTTTCGGAAATTTAAATTTCCAATTTAAGTTAACCTCAGATTTATGTCATCAATCATATGAAATAGGGTTTAGCTTAGGCTGGACTTTGTACGTATTCGCATGGCGTAACAGTTGCATTCAATAATATATTTCATGTTGGTATATTTCATTTATATTTTAGGGTTTATAGGGTTTGTAATTCAAAATAAACTATAAGATACATCCAAAAAATTCTGCCCAAAGTCACTATTCCACGCGGACGGAGTCGCAGGCACAGCTAGTTTAACTATAAAAATAATAATAACCACAAAAATTTATCCATGCAGGGGCGGTGAAAAAATACTAACCTCTGCGGCCGGGGTCAGCCTGTCGTAAAAGGCGACAAAACAACCCACCCTAGCTACGTGGTAAGGCCCCAAGCCCGTCTGGATGGCGACCACCTTTAGTCTTAAGTATGCCACCATAATAACCCTGTGTTGTGAACCGGCATTAGTGATCTAAGTTCCTGTATGGGACAGCAGCATGTTCGCGATTCCACTGGCGTTGCAAACACCCATAGGCGACGGTGACTGCTAAATTCTAAGTGTGCCGAAAGCCTGTTTTCTGTCCTACAGCAATAAAAAAAATGGCAACTGCGTGTGGTATTAGCCTCATTAAGCACATCCGATTTTTCTCTTTATAGAAAGAAAACATTCTCTAGTAACAAGTTTGTGAAATTATGATTTTTGAAATTTTTTAATTTTCATACAAAATTTTATTTCAATAAGAACATAAAAAATGTTTTATTTTCTTGTATTTTTTTCTTAGGTAAAAAAGCATTTTCATAATGTTTTTCCGCATTTGTACTAGGGTATCAAAAACCAGAAGAGGTTATCACGGCCGTTTTGCATGATTTTCACAATTTCATCCTTATATTCATTAAGTAAAACATAAATTTACTTGTATTCACATTTCAAAGTTACACATACGCATACATGCTCATGAGGTGGAAGTGATTTCAGTGAGAGCTTGAAAAATCATGTTGTCCTTTACAGTTATATAGTGATCCACTATGAAAAAGAAGACAAAAGTTTTTCAATATTTGCTGACAAACTACATAACTGTACAACGAATGCATGTGTAATAAGTACTGCACTAAGTGCAGTTATAATCAAACCACCACGATTGCGATATATTGCCCTGGTACTTTTTGCTGTAATAAATCTATACTACGAATGTATTGACCGCTTTACGCATATGCCAGAAAGACCAACAGGTTTGATTCCAAAACATAACAATAACAACAAAACATAACAACTAAGGCATTGGAAACATTATAGCCTAAGAGCCCAGGACGGCCAGACCTTCGTCATTTTATAAAGGCTGAAAATTTTTCTGTGCATGTCCCCTATACAGGTAAGAACGACCAGCGACTATAGAGTTTGGGTTATGGTTACTTGGGCAGTTAACAGGCAGTAAAGGTGCATAAAATAGGACCTTAAATTCGTTAAAGTATAAAGCTCAATTTTTTTATATTTTCTTCGGTATAACTTTAGAAATCTCGTCGTCCATTGCCGGACACTTCTGACAGTTGCTACCCCCTGCCAGACACCCCTAAACTTTAAGAAATTATCATTATACTTTCGTTATAGTATAAAAGCTAACATATAAAAGCTAAAAGGTCATTAACATTCTGTAGATGATGATGAAAATACTAATAAAATACTATTTCGATTTATGTAAACTGAAATATACAATATAAATAACGAATACAAATATTTTCTTACAATTTATTGAAAATGATTCTAATTTACACTCCAAACGCATGAAATAATTTGAACTATATACGGTTATACAAAATTTCTCGGATTTGTGGAGACTGCACACACTTAGTCAACTTCAATGTATAAACTTCAAGTTAAATGTATTAGTGGAAAAAGGCTTGAATGTATCACCAGATATATGGAAGTAGCAACCAGATCTATTACAAAGTTCTTTCTTCAGGCAAGCTTACATCTATAAGTAGCCTAATAGACATAGTTGTTTACGTTGATGAGACCGCTTAAACGAAAGATAGAAATCCGTTTGAAACATACTTTACCTTCAAAGGGCCTTCGGTTCATATATATTTGTATTTTTACTTAAAAACTTCACTTGCTACGCCGTACATAATATAATCAGCTGATATATTCAGTAATCAAAATATATTTGATTATTTTAACTATGAAGTAATTTTTGTGAACATTACGTATACGCTAATAATAACTAACAATAAAATTACGTAAAAAATTCAACACACTAGTTGTCAGATGTTATTATTATACTTTGCTACCTAATTAAGCATACTATGTTAAATTTGTCAATATTTTAGAAATGTTCTCTAAAAATTCTTCTAAAAATGTATTTCTAAAAAAATTCTTAATTCTGTATTCTAAAAATTTTCTGTATATCATGACGTTAATCATTTGATGTGTAAGGAAAATAAGGGTCTGATGGAAACTGAAAACAATGCGCACTGGTTATCTGCTGTTACTCGTTCTAATTTCTTTTTGTTCTCGACGACTAAAAATATTCCTCGCGCTAATTGCCACGCGGAGTTGCAGCAAGTGTTTGAGACTCACAGGTATGTTGGATACCTACCAAAAACCTCCCCCATATACAAAATCCCCGACCTCTGTGAGCAATTATTTCTCCTGGTCTCTCTTACACACGTACAGGGAGTGGGCGCGCGGAGCCCCAATGCGTCTCATTTCCAAAGCCTTATGAAGCGGTTTACCCTTAGTCCAAGATAGTCGCCTGTGACCTGGTTATGGTGGCTAAATGTCGTTCGCCAACCTCCGGCGATGAATATCCTTACGCGGGTGACAGGGCCGTAGAACCAGGCACTCCCATTTCCTTTCCACCACCTCTTTTGTGACCATAACGGCCTCACAAAGTAGAGCGACGGCATTACTACAAGCCCAGCTCTCTTATCGCTTCCATCCCTATTTCTTAATTTGTTATTAACAAAAAGTGGAGACCGAGCTCTATTCACATACAAAGCTGAAATACTGTCTTTTATTTCAGGATATCTGCATATCAGCTATGAAGGAAAAACATTCTGAAGCAGAGTTATGACAAATCACATTTACTAGTCTTTACTATCAGATTGCCTGCAAGCACGTAAGCTGTGAATGCTGTGCCGAAGATCGTGCGCACTGGAGAAGGTAAAGCCGGAAAGTTGGCCCCGAGTAACAAAATGAAAGTTTGTGTTTCAACCGGAATTTAACACTAAAATGATAATAATGTGGTACTGAATTTAAATACAACACGATAACTAAATAATGTTAGAAAAATAAAATATGCAACTCCACTTAATTCGAGGTGCCAATGAATCTGGTGCTGTCCGATTTCCTATGATTAAATCACAGTGTCCAAAAATATTATTTCATAGTAACAGTGTGTCAGAGCATCGAGATGTGTGCGCTTGGAGTGCACTCATTTGCACGAGATAATGGAACGTTACAACTGAATGGAAAAACTTGAAAATTTTAACTGTTTTTGCTATTGTGGCTTCCAAAAAACAACCCTAAGTGCCCCATTAATCGTAATGTTTAAATTTGATGAGAAAAATAAATATTCACATATGAGCTTTAGTGTGCCATAAGTTTAGCCAATCAGAACTTTACCATCATGGTGTGCAGGCAAGGGTTTGAGTTGACGGCGCTTGTTTTCATACATCATAATTATTACTATGCTATCTGTGTGTACGCATCCCTACCGTGTTCAGTTTAGTTAGAACGTTGATTTGCTAACAAGTGCACATGTCTACAGAAAATTGACTATTCATTTATGAGTCAGGTGAGTATTTTTAATTAATTAATATGTGTGACAAAGCTCTTCTGTTTCAATTGTTTTTTTTTATGTGCTTCTTTTTCTTTTATATGAATAACGAATAATTTTACTTAGAGAAATCGTTCTATCTAAGTTGATTTATACATATACAAGCATTTGTAGCAAATAACAATACAAATATAATTGCAGTAATGTATGTAGTAGATAGTGTAGAGTATAACTCGTGGTTTGCTATGTTTATTGGAGGGCAATTTTGAAAACACTAACAAAGACACGATTTTTAAAATATACATGTGACGTGTTTGCATCGACAAGAATATGAAAAATCAATTCAACCATTATCTGTTCATGTTCACAGGATGAACATGAACCACAAAAGACCACAAAAGAATTCGAACTCCCGTGAGCTTAAAAATAATTTATACGTAAGATTTGTAATGCTAGAGCCCAAGACAAGCTGTAGACCGTTATTTAAGAAATTTAATGTGTCTACACTAACGAGCCTATATTTATTAAACTTGTTCATTTATAAAGAACAATCAAAGTTTGTTCATAAAGCTCAAATTTATTATTGTTAAATAGTACAAATAACTTAGTGCTTCAAGATTCGCTCGGAAAGGTGCGGTTCTATCAATTCCAGGAAACTAAATCGTGTAATTCATAGTAGCAGGTCTGATGTCACAAGATTTTATTCAGTGTTTGTCGTATTGAACTAGTTACCATAAGAAATTAAATGTAGTTAACCGAAAAATAACATTAAATATTTTTATTTATTAAATGATTTCTACTTATTCACAATATTATTAAGAAATGCAAATCTATGATGAGGATAATCTTCCCAGTAATATTAAGCTATTATTAGTATTATTAGCTCATATTTGGTGAGTACTTTCTAGAGATACCTAGCAACAAATTTTCGTGTGTCGGATCAAAAAATAAAAATAAACGATTTTTAGACCCACCCTAATATATATGTTAACTTATTTCTGTAAATTTTGTATTAAAATACAATAACAGTGCACCATAGAAGGTGCGAGAATATGTTACTAGTGTGGTGTTATTGCTCACTATCACCAAGTAAATATTCACCATAAACCAATTTAGTTTCTGGTGTTGCAAGAATATACTCAATGACTAACTATTCACGCTACTGCATAATGCTGAATGTTACACGAGTATAAGAATTAGCCAGGATGAATAAATTGCAAGAAGCATTACGCGGCATATTGTCAGGTGTGGTTTCTGTAGATTATGCAAGAACCGTGGGAAATTATTGAATGTTACATAAGATTTGACTAAGTAAGTTGAACTTGATGAAAATAAGAGGTGGTAATATTGTGTTTAATTTTTTCAGAATACCAGTGGGACTTGAAGCGAACCCGAACAAACTTTGATTCAACTTTGACGTTGAAGACTAAAAATGCGTTATGTAAGTTGATTTAGAGATTTTAGAGATTCATATTACTTTTAGGGCTAACTTACATTAACGTTTCAAGTGTCATTTAAATGGCAGCTTCTTAACAATGTTTCAATGTAATCTGGCTGCATTTAGTCTATTGCCACTTCTAGTGTGTGACGATAGGCGTAGGTAACCTGAGTTAAATAAATTAAATGTTATTATACTTTTACTGAAAATAAACAATTGTTTGCGTATTTGCAGAAATTATATTTTTAATAGATTTTGACTTATCTGCAATTTTTTTTTTATAATTCTGTAAGATTCTTCGGTGTTATTAGTGGAGATAGTCTAACAAGTTACAGCATCCCTAAGCTAATGATTGCAATACTTAAATTTAGATAAAACTAATTAATTTTAAAAGTCTTAGTATCTAAATTTATATACACTTAACTATTTCTTTTATTTACTTGCTTGCTACAATTGTTTGTTCAAATACAGAAAAAGCCAATTGCAGTATCTTTTCTTGCTATTACAGAATTATCGCCTACCACAGCGTCGCAATTCGAGCCGAGGACCAAGATACATAGTGCCTCGCCACGGGCGTTTGCCATTAATATGGATTCCAGTAGGGGTGCAATTTTATTACCCTCCTATACAGAGTAAGTTTATTTGTTGATATTGTTTTAGGTGTCTTGTTGTTTATTTTTATTGGACCTTTCCAAATGCTTTCGATCATTTGAGAATATGAAATATAGTTGCTAAATTATGCTTCGGTTCGATTTTTTATTATATGTATATTCTTCCTTTCATTATGTTTACAGTTTCGCAAAGAATGATCAGCGAAGTTGTGGAATACCATACAACTCATGCGCCAAATCCAGTCAAGTGAGTATTATTTCATTTTTCTTCTTCAATTCACTATTCTCTGTAGTTAAATAAATCTCTCTACAATAACATCTCTTATCTTATTAAAGTAAATGAACACCGAGAAGAAATAAACATGACACGATTTAATTTGTACAAGGGCGATCGCTGTCTTAGCTCCATCTCTGCTGTGAGCTTGTCGCCTATCGTTGTCTGGCCGTAACCTCATGCTAAAATGTGCTTTTAGTGAATATTTGGCGAAAAAAGGCAGATCATGGATACCCAGAATGCCGTCGTGGTATAACAAGACAGCTAAATGGCTTGAAGATAACGATTTGTACATGAAATATCCGTATCTCCATCACGTTTACACTGTACTCGACGAATGCTATATAGGTAAGCGTATTTCTTTCGATTCTTTTATTTATTTACTTTGCACAGTGAGATTTGTATTTTTGCCTTTAGGAGATTTTCTTTTACCCAAAGATACAATAATAGATGCAGCCCATTGCATAACAATTCTCCAACCGTTCTTCTGGTGTCTCTCTCCCTAAATTCCCCCTAAATTCCAGATCTATAAAAAGAGTAGTCAATTTGCGAATCGCATCTTACGGTTCCCGACTAGAGCTGCAAGTCCTTCGAATTTAGTGTAAAATATTTTGTTAATAAGCTGTATTTCTGATCCGGGTAGTTTTTGGCTAGTTTGTATAGTAATGATCTGACAGAAACAAGAATTAATTAATATTAATTATTAATTCTACCTACTTATCAAGGAAGAAATAGAAGGCGGCTGATGGAACGAATCTGTGTAACCTATTGGAGCAAACTTTGAGAAATTTAGATATTCAATTATAATTCAAATGTATTTGACATGAATTTTAACTTCTTTTTAAAATTTAAATGTTTCGATTACAGGATCTGATCTGGACCTATAACTGGAAGGAAAGAAAGTGCCGCCTGAGAACATTTAGACCAATTTTTTCTATGAAAACATTTTTTTGGTACGGTCTGTTTTAAGACCTCAAATTATCTAAAGCTCAGCTTGTACTCGTTTTAATGTATTGATTCAGTATTAATAGTTCTAATGTAAAAAGACGTAAGGTATTTTTGAAACAAATTTTTAGTATGATCTGTTTAACTTAATAGAGCTTTAACTCGTCATTGTGTAATATCAGTATTCATATGGATAACACTTCAATAAATTTTCATGTGGCCTTACACAAAATTATTGCGTTTTTTTTTCAACGAATTCTCTGAATGTAGTCTTTTATGTCTATGATAAATTAAACCAGCAATCTGCTATTATTAATTATATAAAAATACATAGTATCTTCACCTGGATTAATATTTAATTTACGCCTTTTTCTTGTGATACTGTATTTTTGCTAGTTTAATTAAAGTAACTCCCGAGTAGAATAATGGCAATGAACAAAACAACAATAAATTAATTAAAATATTATCGCTGAATAGTGATTTTCATTTGGCAAAAATTATGTCCAAACTATCCTAGCCACGCAATGATTCTTATTAATAATACACGCAGAATTTATATTTACTTTAGATAGAAAAATATAATTGACTTTCAGTTTTTTTTTTTTTTGGTCTTTTTGGTATAAATTGAAACTGCTGGAGTTTTGTTTATCATTTTTAATTTGACTGCACGACACACCTTTTACACGTTAACACAGTTGATCCGGTAGCCTTATTAGATTCTCGTATTGAAAACTCAGACACTTCCAAGTTTACAAACAGTTTTTTGAGGCTGAAGTGAAGACTTGATATACATCCCACCGCTATGGGGCATAGTCCCACGCTCTTGTGTAATGCGCTCCTTACAGTTGATAAGGGAACGTTCGTCGCTGGTATTTCCATCCGGTTTCTTTACTGTACTGGTGGCTTATCCAACTTGCTTCTGTCTCTCTCAGAGGTGAAAATGATGCGCGAGATACTGTGCGCCTCTTATCCAGCCCGTGGTCACGCAGCTCCCCAAGTCTAGAGGACTAAGAAAGAAGAAAATAAGTTTTTTAATCGAACTATTTGACATATAACAACGAATTTACATGATTCTACAATTGTATATCCATCAAATTAGGTTGACTACTCAGCATGGTGTTGTTTCAATATTATTTGGCCCAGTACAGCTAATATTGACACAGCGTCAGGCTAGTTTTCAGTACCAACCTATGCAGGTCTATGATTCGAGATATTGAACCAAGTAAGATAAAATAACATTAATTACATCACAAAAAAATTAAAAATATAAATAAATAATATAATACATATGCACATTTTTTATTGCTGAGAATTAACAGAAAAGCTGACGGCCCACTTAATAGTAAGCAATTACCGTCGCCTATGGATGTTGCGATACCAAGGGCACCGCGAGCACGCTGCAGTCCCATGGGGTTACAGGAACCTGCATAGGTAATGCCGGAACACAACACAAGTTTATTATGCCGACATACTTATAGATCCATTATGGTTGCCATAAAGACGGGCTTGAAGTCTACCACGTAGCTACATTGTTTTGTCGCCTTTTACGACAGGCTAACCCCGGCCGCTTGGATTAGTATTTGTACTCCGCCCCTGCACGGAGAAAAAACATTTCCCACCAAAAACACATGTACACACAAAATATGCTACATAAACACAATAGTTGCAGATATACAACTAGCTTAACAAATACATCAATCATAAAATTATACCTAAATATTTTTATTATACTCATAATAGTAGAAAAATAGAAAGAGGCAGTTTTGACTATCGCCTCGGAAGCTTCTCACAGATCTCCATTCGTAGTTACAGTAGATAATTTATACAGGTAAGCATGTTTTTTTTAAAGTGAAACTTCTTTAGCGGCGTTGTGTACTCGCTTTAGGTCACGTGTCCTGTTCATATTAATAATGACTTAAGGTTTATTTTATAATGTAACTTTTAAATGATGCATTGCATTACTTATACATAGCTATTCGAATTGTGACTTTATTAAAATGAAATATACAGTTGAGTTTTTTGAAGTGAAAACCTCTTTAGACGCGTTGGTCACTTTTTGGATGAACAATTTTTGGTTTGTAAAGAAGTGTTAATGACCAATTTATACTTTTAGTTCTTGATCAAAAACACTTTATAAACCGAAAAGAATAATCTAATAGCTCGACGATACAATTCATAAGTTACTTAGCTTTCACTTCTATCGGCAATCCCCAAAGACTGCCCCGCATGTTTTATTTTTTTATTTTTATTGCTGTAGGACAGCCGACAGGCTGACGGCCTTACCATCGCCTATGGGTGTTTTCAACGCCAGTGGCATCGCAAACACGCTGCTGCCCCATATAGGTACAGGAACTTGAGTCACTATTGTCGTAACACAACACAAAGTTATTATGGCTGCATACTTAAGACCAAAGATGGTTGCCATCCAGACGGGCTTGGGGGTCCCTAAGCCACGTAGCTAGGGTGTTGTTTTCTCGCCTTTTATGATAGGCCAACCCCGGCCGCAGAGATCTGTATTCTTTCTCCGCCCTTGCACGGATAATATGCATATAACAAATATATAATATATAAACATAACAATATATTAACATCATCAATCAGTTTTATCATCGAATTCACGTATTTACTATCCTTTTTTGTACTTGAAGTAATACGAACTGTAGTAATAAATTACTATATTTAATACACAGCTAACAGTGTATAAGTAATGGTAATAAAGGTACGTTATTTTAAAATATGTTTAGACATATTTTGAATTCCTGCATGAAATTACATAACTTTATTAATTACATAATGCTCTGAATCAGCGACATTTATTTTAAAATACCAAATGTCATTAATATGTAAATTTTTATTCGTATTATAAAACCATTGAGGCCATTCGTAAATCAGATTGATGATCTATTATTTAAAAACTATGTCGACTTTCTTTGATTTTTCATGAGTATCCCGTCCTACGGGCTCCAGTCGTCTACTGCCCACTGGAAGAACTCATATCCCTCATAATTCTAATCATAACTACTGAGCAGAACGTATGAATGTTGTGTGATCTGCCTTCTCTTTCTTCTGCCTTTTACTCGTTCCTCTTCTATAGTGCATTTGGATATGTTATGGAGTTACGTAAACGTAACTGAAACTATTGGGTATCCGAAATAAAGTTTTACTCGCTATCGTAACTGAAACTGTTATAAAAGTTTCAAATATTTTCAAATAAGAGAGACACGGGGTAACAGATTTTTGTCTTTGCCTACAACATTTTGCGTTGTTAAACTTCGTCCAGAAATGCATCCAGCACGAAGGTACAAGTTAAAACAAACCTAAGTCTGACAGTCTAATAAGATTTATAGATATAAAGTGGGTTGAAACATTCCTAAGCTTTTTTTTAATTGCAGTAACCGTCGCCTATAGATGTTTGTAACGCCAGTGGGTTAACGTAAGGGTACAGGAACTTGGGTCACTAATGCCGGAACACAACACAAAGTTATTATGGCGGCTTACTTAAGACCAGAAGAAAAACAATGTATAATTAACATTTTTAAGAAAAATCTGACAAAAACCAGTTGCTTCACTCATAATGTTGTTCATTTCACGAACCAATTGCCCGGCAGCTGTAAAATTTATACAATCTTTGAAAGGTTACTACTAACAAAAAACCATATGCATTTATTATAGTACGCAATCTATGTGTCAGCCTCCGTGCAGGGATGGAGAAAGAATACTGACCGCTGCGGCCGGGGCCGGCCTGTCATAAAAAGCGACAAAATAACCCACCCTAACTACGTGGTAGGGCCCCATCTGGGCCCGTCTGGATGAATGGCGACCACCTTTGATCTTAAGTATACCGCCATAATAACTTTGTGTTGTATTCTGACATTAGTGACCCAAATTCCTGTACCCTTATGGGACAGCAGCGTGTTCGCGATGCCATTGGCGTTGCAAACACCCATAGGCGGCAGTAACTGCTAAATACTAAGCGGGCCGTCAGCCTGTCTGCTGTCCTACAGCAATAAAAAAGACATGCTGTCAATATATCTTTTCCATATACATGGGGTAATTAATTTCTTGCTTGAACAGCATTTTTTCCTTTTTGGTATTAAAAAAGTAAAATATGCCAAAAATGCTGCTTTTCACCCTCGATATTTGAAAAGGCACCGACCAAAACTACTGCGTGTACTGTTGAAACAAATGAACATCATGCGGCTCAAGTGTCATGTTGGATGGGAAAAAAACAATTAAACCCTCTGTCGGGGAAAACGAAACTACTTTCCGAAGAACCTTTATAATCTAATCATAATAGACGGATTCGGAACAAGTTTGTTTATAATCTTTCTTTGCTCTTAAGCAAATACATACTTGTTCCGAAATTTATACTAGAACCGCACAAACCATCATCATCATCATCATCTAAGCGTTATCCCGGTTGCATCCTAAACTTTCGTTTCGGTGCCCGGGGTCCGCTTTCCGACTTTTTCTACTCCACTTCGCACGGTCTTCAGCATCCCTGGTATTGAGCCCATTGGCACGCATATCACTCCTTACGACGTCAAGCCAGCACTTTTTGGGTCTACCCCTCCTGCCGGGGCCCGGCGGAGGCGGCATGGCCAGACATTTGTTTCCCACGTAATCATCCGGTTGCCGTAAAACGTGGCCGTACCAACGGAGCCGACACTCCTGCAGTTTATCCGCAATGTCCCGGACATGAAGACTGCCGCGAATGCGGGAGTTCCTAACGCGGTCCTTCCGCGTCACTCCACACATCCACCGCAGCATATTCATTTCCGTGACACGCAGTTCTTGCCTGTGTTGCTCTAGCACCGGCCACGCTTCACATCCGTATAAAAGGACAGGCCTAATGATGGTCTTATAGACCTGTCCCTTCAACTTTACCGGCATCTTGGGGTCACAAATGACACCAGTTACCTCACGCCATTTGGCCCACGCGGCAGCAATGCGTGCCTTGACGTCACAATCGATGTCACCAGACGCATGAAACACAGATCCCAGGTATTTCACTTGGTCCGTGCGCTCGACCGTGTCGCCGCCTATGCGTACGGGTGTGGGATCTGTGGAGTTACAGGCCAAGTACTCGGTCTTCGCCACATTGAGCTTCAGACCACCGTTCTCAAGCGACTCCTTCCACGCCTTCACACGTCGCACCAGCCTACCCCTGTCCGAGTCTGCCAGCGCGATATCATCAGCATACATAAGCAGCCACGGGGGCTGCTCATGTGAGTTTCTGATGCTGTCTGACAATACGTCTAATACCACGCTAAACAGAAACGGACTAAGGACGGATCCTTGGTGCACCCCGACGGTGATGGCGAAAGGTTTTGTGTCGCCAACAGCGGTCCGAACTACAGAATCGGAGTCACGGTACATGTCTTGGATGATGTCAATATAGGCCTCTGGAACCCTTTTAGATCGCAATGCCCACCAGATTATCGCGCGAGGAATACAGTCGAAGGCCTTCTGCAAGTCAAGAAACAGGCAATGCAGAGGCGTATTCTTCATCCTGTATTTCTCCGCGACAGTCCTTAGGGCAAAAACCGGATCCATAGTCCCATGACCAGGGCGAAACCCATACTGACATCCCGAGACAGTGCACTCCTGCCGAATCCGAGAGTCGATAACCCTCTCGAGGAGCTTCATGGTGTGGGACATAACCTTAATCCCCCTGTAATTACCGCACTCCTGCACCGACCCCTTGCCTTTGAAGACTGGAGTAATGATACTCAGTCTCCATTGGCTCGGGATCGTACCGGTGAGGAGTGTCCGGTTAAAGAGGTCGGTTAAGATGCCCACACCACGAGAGCCCATCGCCTTCCAGGCTTCGATGGGGACTCCATCGGATCCAACAGCTTTCCGATTCTTCATGCGGCGAAGACAATTCTGGACCTCTGCAGGCGTTACCAGTGGCACTAGTCCTTGATTCGGAGGAAGATCTGGCGGCTGCACCTCTTTGTGCTGCGTGTTCAGCAGCTCGTGGAAATATGAGCGCCATCTCTCCTTCACCGCGAGGTCCTCGCATAGCAGGTTGCCCACAGGGTCTTTTACACAGCGGCACTTGGAAATATCCTGTGCCGCTTTGACCCTGGAGCGCGCCAACTTATAAATGAGCTTCTGCCCCTCAGACGATTCCAACTTGTCGTATAGTGGTTGTAAGTGGTCTCGTCTGGCTCTGGCTACAGCTCTCTTAGTGGCGCGCTTGGCAGACCTATATGCGTCGCGATCTTCAGGAGATCTGGACGCTTGCCACTTCTTAAAGAGGGCTTTCTTCGCTCTAGTCTCCCTCTGGACTGTGTCGTTTCACCACCAAGTCTCCTTGTCACATTTGCGACCACCCTTAGACACACCAAGCACCTCCCTCGCCGACCCAAGGATAGCCGCCTGAATCCTGTCCCAGTAAGCTTGAACCGATTCGCCCTCACCACCGGCGCACTTGTGGCCGATGGAAGAGGCGAGCTCCTGGGACTTGACTTCATCAAGCAGCCACCACCTGATTCGACGCTGAAGGCGATCGACACGTTTGCCTTTGGGCTTCACGCAGAGGTCCATGACAAGAAGACGGTGTTGTGCAGTGAGACTCTCACCGGGTATGACCTTGCAGTTGGCTACTTTGCTGATGTGGTGTCTCCTAGTGAGTAGGAAGTCGATTTGGGTAGCATTCCTCCCGCTCTTGTAGGTGATGAGATGCTCGGGTCTCTTTTTGAAATACGTGTTCACGATGGCAAGGTCGGCAGCCGCACACGTATTGAGGATATCCTCCCCTTCCGCGTTGCGGCTACCATACCCAAATCCACCATGAACACGCTCAAATTCCCCACATTCATCACCCACATGACCGTTTAGATCACCGCCCAAAACGATCCCATGTGACAATGGAATCCCACGAAGCACTTCTCCGAGTAGGTTCCAAAACGCTATCTTGTCGGCGTCGCTACAACCGGCCTGTGGCGCGTAGGCGCTTATCAAGTGGGTGACTACCCCACCAACAAGCACCCTCACAACCATAAGTCGATCGCTACAGCGCTTCACCTCTAAAATGTCGTCCTGGAGCTCCTCCGAGAGCACTATGGCGACCCCATTTTCCCCACCAGGTGCACCCGTGTAGATCAGTTTGTAGCCATTCCCAATGAACCGGGATCTGCTGGCCTTCCACCGAGTCTCCTGGAGGAACGCCACGGCCACCCTCCGCCTGGAGAGTACATCGGCCAACTCTCTCGCGCGTCCAGTCAGCGTGCCAATATTCCAAGTTGCGAAGCGGAGTTTCCTTTTGGATGGGGCTAGTGTCTTTAGCCGTGCTCGCCCACGGCACGGCAGCCCTAGTCCACTTGTCACAGGAGTCGGGCGAAGTTCCTGCGCGTCGTTATGCGGCGACGCCCTATCCGTGACAATTCCCTTTCTAGTTACTACCATGTTGTTTGGCTAGGTTTTGGTTTTTACGGGAGCGACTGCCGTCTGACCTCCCAACCCCTAGAGGAAAAACCGAGAGGTGCACTTCCTTTGCCGCATGCAAGCTGGCAAAGGAGTAGTCCATCAGTCGCCTTTTACGACTCCCTTGGAATGACCTGGGGTGACCCTATTCTTTTCACTGGCCGGGGTCACATAGAACCGCACAAACCAAAGGAGGAATATTAAAGTCGGTTGTTTGAAAGATTTCTTAAGATAAGTTAATTAGTTAATAGTTATCAGGGGAGGGGTCCTCATAAATGAAAAGTTTTATTAAAAGGTAAGGTGACGAAAAAAAATTACGCATATTAGAAAAATAAAAGTATAATTCGTTGAAATTTTTTTATTGCACTTTTATAAAGAAATGTTAAGTATTTTCCAAGGAAATATATTTACTTAAAGGTATTTGCGATGCACGTCGGCTTAAAAGTATATCACACGTATTAAGCTATGTTTTGAGGAGTCTCTAGCGGTTTGAGCTCAACTTCTCGTTGATTGAGACCCCCGGGTGTAATTCTTCCGATTTTAAATTCAACTGATCAGCTCCCCTATAGTCATTAACGCCATAATTAAATATGAAAGGTACAAAATGCTTGGAAAATTTTGACATACCACAATTGAACGCGAGGGGCATGTTACTATCATCCACGTTGGCATTCGGATACATCGTCATTACTGAGCTGGATGTGATAGGCGCCATCCCCGGTGCGGCGACGTATTTTGCTGACGCACTCGGAAATCTCACGAACATTGATATCGGTTGCATCCCTGATTGCTTTGCCATTTCGTCATTGAAATCCGAGAAACTGGACATCTCTTGTTCCGCTTCCATTGACTCTCCATATCTATAGTGCTGTGTGGGGTGCGCGTAATTGTGAGGAGGAACGTATCCATGGTACGGATGATATGGTGCATCGTGGTAGTAGTTGGTAGGAGCGTTGGCAGATGCCCACGGCGGTACGAGTTGTATTACGAACTTTGATTGTTTATTAGGCTCAAAGTCTTCTTTGGGTATCCGGCTGAGTATAGATGTATGTAGAACCTCTGTTTCAGGAACAACTGGCGCAGTAGCCACATTATTAAATATTGTAAAAGTAAATATCAAAATTACTGACTTCATTGTGCCGCTGTAATAATTATACAAATGCGATCTGATTTACCGGACAATGTTAATATATGAACACGTTTCGCAATCGCCTTTATTAACCTTATTTTTAAATACTTAGTTAGCGATTTATTCAATGACACATGACCGAAAAATTTCTGCGAATTCAAGTTTACGCTCTACCTCATGGCTGTTTATTGAAATAGTTTTTATTTAAATCAGTTTTAAATAAATTGTACAGTAAGGTGTCGTCATCTACCCGGTACAGGGTGGCGGGCAAAGGCGTCGTGTGCGGTATTCCGCAGGAATAGGTCTTGGGCCCCCTGCTGTGGAACATCGCATACGATTGGATCCTGATGGGGGCGCTCCTCCCTGGCGTCGGCGTGATCTGTTACGCCGACGATACGCTTGTCAAAGCGCGCGGGAGGAACCCCCGCCGCGTGCATTCTGGGTCCGGCTAAGGAGGTGCAGACAGTGGCTAGGATCCGACGACTCGAGCTGAAGGTGACCTTGCACAAGATGGAGGCCCTAATCTTCTATGAGCCCCGTCAGAGACCGCCACCAGGCTTGAGTACCACCTGCGTTTATTTTAAATATTAATCGCAGCCACAGCCTCGGAATTCAACGCGATCGAAGGCACATAGAGGGGGGTATAATAGATATACTAAAACCCCCTCGGTCGACATGTGCCACCCAACAATGAGACAGTGATTGGTGGTATGGCGTACGGACTGGGTACATGTGTCCACGGTGGGAAGTATGTAATGCATTTTTACATAATAAATAAACAAAGTTGTGCAGTATATTAGGGATGTTTTCGACTTATCGAGGTTCGACTTATATTGAAACAATTGCTTATTATAGTATTCTTCTCTTTCGTTGCGCTCTTGTCAGAGCGGTCGTGGTCATCATTTTTCAGTCACACGCCTGACAATCCGTCTCCATTCCTCCCGGACACCTGCTTTTCGGGAGCACACGTGTACTGGGACGTCTATATTAGTATTATAGTATACTAAGTGTGATATGGAATAAATATCTCCCATCTTTATCCAACATGACATTAGTGCCGTATGCAGATGCGATACAATCTTTCAGACTCTGCACACAGTCAGTATGCTAGCCCACCCTTACACGCCTTTATGTGTGTTGCTCCAACCCTACATTAGCTGAACATTCGTTTCTGAGATTGATGCGCATGTGCAAATTCGAACTGTAAGAACAAACAAATTTAGACCCTAAGTTACCTAACCCCTTTTTTTAGGCCTTTTTTTTTTTAGGCCGCCGGTCCTACCCACTAAAAACCCCGGTCATCACTCTTGGCCTTAGAGGGGGCTTCGCAGAATCACCTTTTGGCATTACTCTGCTAGAAGTTACCTAACCCCTAGCTTGACCCTAACTAACCCCAGGGCGTTCAATGTCGAAAGTGAGAAAGCCGACACAATCACGGTTTACTGAAATACCTCTTATGGCTTATGCTGTCCTAGTATGTTTTTCGGAAAACTGCACTTCCGTTACGGGAAAATTGATGATTTTACTCCCATATTTTATTTCGCATATTTTCAAACACACGTATAAAATGTAATTAATAACTTTACTGTTGATAGTTTTCTTTTATAAAATTGATTAGTATCTAAACAAACACATTGGACTCACATCTAAAAATCATTTATATTTACAACGATTTTATATTCTTTTAGAAATTACGATTTAATATATAATATCTGAATGTTAATTATTTGTACCTTCTTATTATTACAAATATTTATTTACAATTATAAAAATGATTTTTTATAATGTGTATACTAAAATTGTTCTTTCAAATATAGAGAAAGATTGTTTGGTTTGAAATATTTTTAACCATATGTATCGTTTATACCTTGTGCTCGTATCATATCTTGTGTTCTTTTTATTTATAAATAGAAAAAAATGATATAAATGCATGTAAATATTTTATAATTTCTCACAAACCTGCAATAAATAATTTTACATACGCTATACTAAGTCTATTAATTAAAAATGTTAGTGAAATTCGTGAACTTTGTGTGATACTAAACTCAAAATTAACATTCTATAAACATATAAAATATATAGTTAAAAGAGCGAATCAAATTTAAATATAAATAGACAGTTTAAAAGTTTAAGTCTTAAAAGTACTGTTCTTACGTGCATAGTATCCTCGAATATTGTTCTCAGACCTGGAATTCATAGTATTTCATTCACATTAATAGACTTGAGAGTATAGAAAAAATATCTAAATTATTTATAACTAGTTGATCCGACAAACGTCGTTTTACTACATGTTTTTTTTTAAAGTGCGTATGTCAAGTACCGAAATTCATCAAATTTGGTTCAGCGGTTCAGGCTTGAAAGCGTAATAAACAAACTCACTACCACATTTATATATTAGTTAGGATTAAAATTTAAAACTAAATACCAAAATTACTCTCAAAGATGTTTAAAACCATATTCTTCTGAACTGAGAATTATACACTTGGTTAAATCACCGCCATACAATATCGATTGTCCACTTCTTTTATGTAAAATTAAATGTACCAACAAGATCATTCAAATGCTCATAATACCTCGCTGTTCCCCATTGTTCCACAAACTATTCTAGATTCGTTAAAAATTCAGTAATTGTGATTTACTTTATTTAATACTAGCAGCCCGCCCCAGCTTCGCACGGGTATTTAACAAAAAATAAAAATTATATACACACACATAAACCCTTCTATTTGCGTCAGGTTACTAAAAAAATAAAATTATAAAGAAAGTTTGAATATTATTATTTGTATGAACTTTTATTTTAATGATTTTTTTGTTATTATTTTTTATTTATTTTTCGTTATTTTTAAACAAGTAATTTTTTTCCTAATTTTTGTAAAAACCCCAGTGACGCACGCCTACATTGCATAAGGTGCTGCCTAGCTAGCCGAACAGGGTGAGCGGCTACCACGCAACATTTTTCTAAAACTTACATTTTTCTAAAACTTACATTTTTAAACTCGTAATATTTTTCGAATGCAATATCTGAAATGAATAATTCAAAAATTTATATAAAGGTATTGAAGCAGTTTTGAATATGAAGTAATTTATTTTGATAAGGATTAATACCAAGATACAAATAAAGAGCCTTTTCTAGGGACGGCATTTCAATTAAATTTTTAAAATAAAAGAACACTTATTGTGGCATATCTATAATAGTTAGACATATGCTGTCGCGACACTTTTTGTAAATAATGAAGTATTCTGCAAAGTCATGGTACATTATTTTATTCTATCATCAATAGTTTTCGCAGCGCACGCGATTTTAATAATATTTTATGTATTTTTTTACACCTTGGGTTACATTATTGGAGTTTTAGTAAGGATCCCTAATTTTTTTGAAAATATAATATACCCTATGTCACCCGGGGATAGTGTAGTTTCCCAACAGTGAAAGAATTTTTTAAATCGGGTCAGTAGTTTCGGAGCCTTTTCAATGCAAACAAACAAGCAATCAAATATTTCCTCTTTATAATAGTAAGTAGTATAAACATCTCCACAATCGTTTACATATTTCATGTACAGTAGATAGTTTTCAAATAATACATAATATAAACCAAATGTTTAACATATTTTTCATTATATTGATCTCTTGTTAATATCATTTGTTTATTAATATTGTTTGTATATATAATTAAATATAAGAATTTGTTTTTATGTTAAATACCTAAGAAAACATATTAATAGTGTTTTAGATTTATAAATAAGCTTTGGGTTTAGCAAATTACAAATGTTTGTATAATAATTCCACTTCTTTTCTTTCTTTACTCAAGGTAAGAGGAGGTAAACGATACTTTTTCCAGGTATTAAGTGAAACATTTAAGGACTTTTCAACAATAACAATATATTTTTACTTCAAACTCTACACTTTCTTATTATGTGAATATATATTACAGACAGCTGAACGTAAATAACGAATCAACGAGGTGGGAAGAACTATACATTCATTTCAACAAGTCATTTGTTTCAGTAACATATTTTCAATTATAGTGATTAATTTATAAAACAAAACCAAAGAAAATAATGCTGAAACATGAATATTGCCATCTGTGTTTTCAACGGAATTATACGTAAGGAATAGCGCTCATTTGCATCACTATACAAATGATAGGTGGCGTTTATTTTAAATATTACTAACAATTCATTATACACTTTTATTAGTAATAAAAAAGTATATTAATATATATATATATATATATATATATATATATATATATATATATATATATATATATATATATTAGTTTTTTATTATTTTATTTTTTTATTGCTGTAGAACAGCAGGTAGGCTGACGGCCCACTTAGAATTTAGCAGTTACCGTTGCCTATGGGTGTTGCTGTCCCATAACAGTACAGGAACTTTGGTCACTAATGCCGGAACACAACACAATATTATCATGGCGACATACTTAAGACCAAAGGTGGTCGCCATCCAAACGGGCTTCGGGACCTACCACGCAGCTAGGGTGGGTTGTTTTGTCGCCTTTCATGACAGGCTGACCCTGGTTGCAGAGGTCAGTATTCTTTCTCTACCCCTGCACGGATTAATTCCGAATAAATCATTAAAATTTAGTCTGTGTACTTTTATTGCCTTGATTTTTATGCCATAACATGACTAATATCTCGAAATAAATAATAACTACTAAATGAATCTTATGTCATCATTAGACAGCACAAACAAAGTACTAGATAGAAGTATAACCAACACATGGAAAAGGTACTAGTCCCTTAAAGAAGTGATAAAGAACAGTGACATAGATTTGAAACAAAAACGCAAAGCTTACTTAGCCTACATTTTTGTAATACCATACTTTACTTATATGTGCCAATCTTGGGCGCTCACTAAGAAACAGTTTCATAAACTTGAAGTGTGTCGTGATGGTGCAACACAAGGAATTCAAAGTCGTAAAAATCACTATCAAACAACTGAAATGGCGTTGGTCAAGTCATATGTTACGAGACACAACTGAAAAACCGTTCAGTATCCAAGAAAAGGAAAAAGAAGTAGATTTCATCTTCTCATTTTACAAAATGAGAAGATGATATGAAAAAAAAACTGCAGGGCCAATACGGACCAGGCAAGCAAAGGATAGAACGATGCGGAAATCTTTATAGGAGGCCTATGTCCACGGGAGAAGTTGAAGATGGTTGCTATATTAATAATAATAAATAAATATATATGTATTATAAATCAATATCACAAATGTTTAGCTTATTCTTCAACACTAAAAGCTCTATTACTATTATTAGTATTATAAATGAGTCTTATAAACGCTCACAACATTACCGCGTTGGATAACAATACATATCTGATGCCTGAAATCCACACTTTTGTGGCCACGATGAAAAAAGAGTCTAAACACCGATTATAATAATTAAAAATTCGTGACCAAACAATCACGTTTCAGGTATTTTTGCTGTCTTGTTGCTGCTCCAGTCATCACGCACCATCAGAATGCCAACGAACGCCCCCTAGGCCGTTAGACCGATTTTAACAAGTATCTAAAACAGAAAGCTTGCCGAACAAACTAGTTCTATGTGTATAAATACATTCACATTCATCTTTTTAAACATTGATATAATAAAAGTATCCTTTTACTGCTTAGTTTGTAGCTAAGCAATATTTAAACAAGACACCATTGTGTCCAATGTTTACAATTAATAAAGTTTAGCATTCTTGGCGTGCCTTTTCATAGTTTATGTTTCATTACAACTTTGTTTAAGTTAGATTATAGGTTTATAATTGTGTCTCAATATTATTGTACGAAATTTTATATAGACTTATAATTATTTATGTTACCATTTTAACGATTCTCAAGGCCTTACAGTAAACATTTGGTCCGTATAGCTTGATGTCAGTCAAAAAATTATGATATAACACGTCACCTTTAGATGCAATGTGTAACAGGTAAAGTACTAGTTTTTATTTGCATCGCAAAACAGGCCGTCCGTCACCAAAACAGACAAATTAGTAGCGTTTTTACTCTCTCGCTACTCGTTAAACATTCTTGTATTATGTGAATTATCTTTAGAAGTAACGAACTTTTTTTGTGCAAAACAGCAACAAGAAAGTCTACTTGATAATTCATACTGATACATACCTATTCTAGTATGTTGTTTCTATAAAAATGTCGTTGAAACAATCTTACATAGAACTTCATATGGTAATTATCAAGGACGGAAAATCGATCTGGATCACTATGGGAAAAAGGCATATTCATGTCAGCCTAGACTACTGTAATAACACTTTCTCAATAACATACTATATTTATTCAAATACAAATTAGTATATTATCAAACAATCTCAAGTTTAACTTTAAACATACGATTTTATGCACTGTATTACTCGATCAAGCCATCGCATCCGATTGAAAATAACCAATTAATAACCAGCTTAATTAACCAGCTTAAGCGTAATGTTATTTCAATGTGTTTGTCATAAAATTTAAGTATTTTTCTCTATGAGTAGATGGTGTAGCAACATTAACATTACTTAGCCTGTATCGTGTTGTTTGAAAGAGCAGAACTCTATTTGCCGGTGTTTAATTTCAGTATCGAGCATTGTACGAAAATCTCCCCAGTAAAAGCCAACAAACGACAAATTGTATATCTATCATCTATTTTATAAATTTTAGTAATTTTTTAAAGGTTATAGTGAATTTTATCGTAAAATACTTGGAAGAAGAATTTAGTAGAGGACAGATGCTTATACAAAATATTAAGTTTTGTGAGGGCAATAACACGCTGGTCTCACAAAGCGTATTTTAAAAAATTCTGTTTTACTTCATTCACTTCTGAAGAAGAAACAAGGTGCCCTTACTGACTGCGGGATATTTAGTTCTATTTCAGAACACTGTAACTTTTAAGGGAGTAGCAGATATTAACGTTCTCATTGGTTTACTATATCATTGACAGCATTCGTCTCGATGAAACTTCTTCTGAATTTATTTTTTTCTTTTCTTCTTACTTCGACTCTGCACGATGATAATCTCGTGTTTGCCGTACGAAAAAAAATAAGTATAATAACTTCTATGCCAAAATCAGTATCGTTTAGGAACAATACCTATTTTTTTTTTTTTTTTTTGGTGTCGGGGAAAAACCTCTCTTGACGGGTTCCCCCGGCCCGGGGGGACCGAGGGATATGTGGGACTCCGGGAAAGATGTTTGGCCATCCGACTACCCACTAAAAAACCCCGCTGTTCTCCTATCGCCTACGCCCGGGCCCACGGATATATGGCCAGCCGATCTCGTGGCCCGGGCTGGTGCCAGCCCGCCCTTTGTCTTGAGGCGGGCCCCTTTTAAAGTGTTGGCGCCAGGGGGTCAGGATTTCGTCCCCCCGGCGCTCTCCTAACAACTCTAGGAGTTGAGGGGGGTCGCGGAACAGCACGCAGCCTTCACCCTCGCGGCAATGGTGCGGGCGGTGGATCCTCCCGCGAGGGGCCGCCCGCGGCCGCTTTTTACGGCGGCCGGAGGTCGTTATTTGACCTCCGGCGCCGCCGACGTGGCCTGCGTTGGCGGGAGGGGAGTGTGGTGGTCGACTCCCGCTCCCGCTCCGCCGCCTCCTTTGCGGACATGACTGCCTCGCAGAAGGAGGCGACGGCCGTCCATCCAGGATTAGGAACAATACCTAACTTTATCAATCTTTAAGCTCCTCTTTATTGATTAATTACACAAAACTTGCTTTAAATATCCTTAACTTATTTGAATAAAATTTCTAAGCTCATAATTTAGGTGTACAACAATAGTAGCATTCGATGCGATACAAGGAGGTATCTGCAAAGGTCGCGACTGTACCAAGCGGTGCCATCAGCAAGCGTCGTGACGCACGCTACGACAAAACGAAATTACTTTTTAACATTAATAAACCATATTGCTCTAATTTGACTTTCTTTTAATAAACGGAAAATGTCCCCACCGGCATACCAGTTGTTTTTTCAAACCGAAGAAAGTCAGTTCGTTCTTTTTTGTTGTTGGAAATTAATTATATGCCGGTTAATTAGTTCGTGATGGATGAAAGAGACCGCAACAAACCGAACCAGCTCACTGAAGAAGAGATCAATAGGGTATGTGTGTGTGTATGTGTGTGTGGGTGAGCTTTACTTTTTGCACGCGATAGTTTTACAGCTATTGAGAGTGTGTTCATTAATGTCAGCTTCATGTGAGCTTCTTACAAAAATAGAGGCCATTGTTTAGGTACCACTTCCATGTTTTAAACGTTAGTTTGTGAAAAATGCGATGCAATAACCTTCTAAATAGTTTATTATTTAATTAAATACTTTTATATTTATATTAGTTTTAAAATTAAATACATTTTATAATGAGATGATAACAAAAACGGCTAATGGAATATCAAAATTTTGATTTATTCGCGTGTATTGAAAGATGCCCATGTACAACACACGTGTCATAAAGATTTCTAAATAATCATTTCATTACGGCAGCGAACTTCTCAAGTAGGTCATGTATACTAATCAAGATTACATAAAAATAGAAAAAATTAGCTTACATATACTAAATATAGAGCTCAATTGGCATTTTTTTTTTGGAGTACCTTTTTTAGGCGCCAGTAACGACTTATTCACTCCTTTAAAAAATAATTTAAGTCATATTCAATTCAACCTTCTAGTTTTTAATTTATGAAGAATGGGCGATGACGTAAAATGAATTCCAGTGCTGTCACAATCCTCATCAGAGTATGAAATCACAACTTCGAGATAAATGTGGAATATGGACATTTGATTGAAAATGGAAACTCAAAAGTTTCATAAGAGCCCATCATTAGGTTTTCGTAACATAAACATTCACACAAACTTTTGTAATTTATTTTCTTTTAAACGTAATTAGGTTATATAGTAAGCCAGGTATTTGAATATTTTACCCTCTATGGGTTAAAATCAATAATGTAAGTCTCCCTGTCTAAGGAGAGTCCTACTAATGAGACTCTCTTTTCTCTTTCAGCCTCCTTCAACCATTTTGGTGTAGGCCTCCTCCAACTTTTTCCACTCGTCGCGACATTGAGCTTTCTGGATCCAGTTTGAACCAGCGACCCTCTTTATATCGTCCTTCCAGCGCATATGTGGTCTTCCTTGAGGGCGCTAATTCTCCCACGGTCTCCACTCAAGGAATCGCTTGCACCAGGATTCTTCCTTTCGGGCAACATGGACAGCCCACCTCCCTTTTAGGTGACTTACTCGTGTTGTTACGTCTGCGACTTTGCTTTGTTCTCGTAGCCATTTATTAGTTTTTCGGTCCATCAGTGTCACTCCTACCAGCTTTCTCTCAACTGCCCTCTGGGCCACTTTTAATCTATTTATGATATCTTTGGCGAACAACACCCAGGTTTCGGCACCGTAAGTGAGCACCGGCAGGATGCACTGATTATATATCCTAGCTTTTAGTACTACAGATATTTTCATCTTAAAAGCAAAGTCGAGTTTCGAGTAGGCTGCCCACATAAGCCTTATCCGTCTGTGAAGCTCACTATCTTGGTTGTCTTTGCCAGGGACTACTTACTAATGGGCTTACTAATGAGACATCAGTAAGCTATTCCTATCCTTTTTTTATTATGAGATGGAAAATGCTTAATGCATTCCCCCCCCCCACCCCGCTCCCGCCGCCTTGGGGCTGGCGACAGGGTAGTGCGGCAGTAGCTGGGTTACCCACTAAAAACCACCCCAGTGTTCCTCTTATAGCCGGAGCCTGGGACAGAGGGATACGCTTTCGCGTGTGCCTCCCACCCAGGCGAGCTGAACCGGCCTCTCCTGTGTATACTTACTCGGCCGGAGTATATGTGTCTTACCCGACTGCCTCTGTACTCTCATAGAGGTGAGAGGGGCGCACGGAACACGGCACGCCCCATCTAAAGTCGACTCAGTCTTTGAATGCCTTCAAAATAAAGTTAAATATATTTTTAATTAATAAGACTTATTATACAATTAATGATTATTTTAATGACAATTTTGATGATGTAACTAATGACTGACGTAGAAATGATTATATATTCAACAAATTGTATTCCGAAAAATAAGTGGTAATTGTGAAATATGTTAAAAAAGTAAAAATTGACAATGTATATATTATTATGCTATACCTCAAAAGGGTCTACGTATAATGTATTGTTATATATAAGCATGAATAAATTGAATTGAATTGAATCTCCGGCTCGCTGACCTGCGATTTCCCCTTGCCGGCAGATCGCATGGCCGGGGCCTACGGCAGCTGCAGGTTGGTAACGTTCCTTCACCGCCATCGGCCTTGGCGGGAAGAGACGTCACTGCTACGCTCCCTTTCCCGCTCAGCCGCCTCCTTTGCGGACATGACCGCCACACAAAAAGAGGCGGTGGCGTCCCAGACCCGCTCGCTCCTGACCAAAGTTGTGACTATGGCCGAGAGGGACAGGTCCAAATGCTATTCCTATTCTAAAATAAAAATGTATGTGTGTACCCTAAAATAAAAACAGTAGATTTAATTCTTTATATTTTTTAAACTCTATCGATGTCCTTTTTAACTAATTTTCTAAGTAATACATGTTGAATGGAGTCAATTGTATCCGTCCAAAGACGGAGAAAGAATACTAACCTCTGCGGCCGGGAATGCCCTGTCGTAAAAGGCGGCAAAACAACCCACCCTATCTACGTGGTAGGGCCCCAAGCCTGTCTGGATGGCGACCACTTTTCGTCTTATGTATGCCGCCATAGTAACCTTGTGTTGTGTTCCGGCATTAGTGACCCAAATTCTTGTACCCTTATGCGACAGCAGCGTGTTCGCGATGCCACTGGCGTCACAGACACCCATAGGCGACGGTAACTGCTAAATTTTAAGCGGGCCGTAACTTGGGTCACTAATGCCGGAACACAACACATGGTTATTATGGCGGCATACTTAAGACCAAAGGTGGTTGCCATCCAGACGGGCAAATAATATACGAGTAATATATAATATATATATATATATATATATATATATATATATATATATATATATATATATATATATATATATATATATATATATATATATATATATACCTAGTCAGGTCATAAGTATTGTCACACAGCAAAAACTTTTCTTTTAGAATGCTGGCCACAAAAAAGTTTATTGAATTCGAATTTCTAATTGTTCATGAAAATAAAAATGTATACTTTTTGAAATTTTACTCATTTTTAAATATGGAGTGGACGCTTAAAGAAGACCGTGTTGCAGTTATTGCGTTGCATCGTTGCAGTTACGCGCCAATTCAAATTTTTAACATACTGAAAAATTTGAATATAACCAAAAGATTCGTTTATCGTACCATCAAACGATACAATGAAGACTCTAGTGTAGATGACAGGTCAAGAAGTGGTCGCCCTCGGTCTGTTAGGACTCCAGCAGTGATAAAAGCTGTGAAGGCACGAATTCAAAGAAATCCCAAACGTAAGCAGAAACTGTTGGTCCTTCAGATGGGGTTAAGCAGAACCACGGTGAAAAGGGTGTTAAATGAAGACTTAGGGCTTCAGGCATATCGAAGAAAAACAGGACATCGTTTGAATGCTCGTCTAATGGACCTGAGACTGAAGAGATGCCGCGCTTTGTTGAAGCGGTACGCGGGAAAAAAATATCGGGAAATTCTTTTATCGGATGAAAAAATGTTTACCGTAGAAGAGAGCTACAACAAACAAAATGATAAGGTGTACGCACACAGTAGTGAAGAAGCGAGCAACCGTATTCCGCGTGTCCAACGAGGTCATTTTCCATCCTCGCTCATGGTATGGTTGGGAGTTTCTTATTGGGGCTTAACAGAGGTACATTTTTGTGAGAAAGGTGTAAAAACGAATGCTGTTGTGTATCAAAATACGGTCCTGACGAACCTTGTGGAACCTGTTTCTCATACCATGTTCAATAACAGGCACTGGGTATTCCAACAAGATTCAGCGCCAGCTCATAGAGCGAAGAGCACACAAGACTGGCTGGCGGCGCGTGAAATCGACTTCATCCGGCACGAAGACTGGCCCTCCTCCAGTCCAGATTTGAATCCGTTAGATTACAAGATATGGCAACACTTGGAGGAAAAGGCGTGCTCAAAGCCTCATCCCAATTTGGAGTCACTCAAGACATCCTTGATTAAGGCAGCCGCCGATATTGACATGGACCTCGTTCGTGCTGCGATAGACGACTGGCCGCGCAGATTGAAGGCCTGTATTCAAAATCACGGAGGTCATTTTGAATAAACTTTAATGTCATAAGAATCTATGTTTTGTTAAGTTCATTTTGGTATATGAATGGTTACATAATGAATAAACTTCTTACAATTATTTTACATTAAACATGTGACAGAATTTATGACCTGACTAGGTATATAATATATAATATATATATAATAGTAATATATAGTCATTTTATTTAAGTTTGTAGTATTTAAGTTTCACCGTCATAATGTTTAATTTAATTTTAATTAATTTAATTTAAAGTACAATAATCTAATTTAATTTATTTAAGAAATATATTACATTTATTATAATTCTTTATTTATTTTCTTTTCTAGTTATTTACCTAGTCAGGTCATAAATTCTGTCACATGTTTAATGTAAAATAATTGTAACAAGTTTATTAATTATGTAACCATTCATATACCAAAATGAACTTAACAAAACATAGATTCTTATGACATTAAAGTTTATTCAAAATGACCTCCGTGATTTTGAATACAAGCCTTCAATCTGCGCGGCCAGTTGTCTATCGCAGCACGAACGAGGTCCATGTCAATATCGGCGGCTGCCTTAATCAAGGATGTCTTGAGTGACTCCAAATTGGGATGAGGCTTTGAGCACGCCTTTTCCTCCAAGTGTTGCCATATCTTGTAATCTAACGGATTCAAATCTGGACTGGAGGAGGGCCAGTCTTCGTGCCGGATGAAGTCGATTTCACGCGCCGCCAGCCAGTCTTGTGTGCTCTTCGCTCTATGAGCTGGCGCCGAATCTTGTTGGAATACCCAGTGCCTGTTATTGAACATGGTATGAGAAACAGGTTCCACAAGGTTCGTCAGGACTGTATTTTGATACACAACAGCATTCGTTTTTACACCTTTCTCACAAAAATGTACCTCTGTTAAGCCCCAATAAGAAACTCCCAACCATACCATGAGCGAGGATGGAGAATGACCTCGTTGGACACGCGGAATACGGTTGCTCGCTTCTTCACTACTGTGTGCGTACACCTTATCATTTTGTTTGTTGTAGCTCTCTTCTACGGTAAACATTTTTTCATCCGAAAAAAGAATTTCCCGATATTTTTTTCCCGCGTACCGCTTCAACAAAGCGCGGCATCTCTTCAGTCTCAGGTCCATTAGACGAGCATTCAAACGATGTCCTGTTTTTCTTCGATATGCCCGAAGCCCTAAGTCTTCATTTAACACCCTTTTCACCGTGGTTCTGCTTAACCCCATCTGAAGGGCCAACAGTTTCTGCTTACGTTTGGGATTTCTTTGAATTCGTGCCTTCACAGCTTTTATCACTGCTGGAGTCCTAACAGACCGAGGGCGACCACTTCTTGACCTGTCATCTACACTAGAGTCTTCATTGTATCGTTTGATGGTACGATAAACGAATCTTTTGGTTATATTCAAATTTTTCAGTATGTTAAAAATTTGAATTGGCGCGTAACTGCAACGATGCAACGCAATAACTGCAACACGGTCTTCTTTAAGCGTCCACTCCATATTTAAAAATGAGTAAAATTTCAAAAAGTATACATTTTTATTTTCATGAACAATTAGAAATTCGAATTCAATAAACTTTTTTGTGGCCAGCATTCTAAAAGAAAAGTTTTTGCTGTGTGACAATACTTATGACCTGACTAGGTACATTTTTCAAAATAATTTACATTTCATTTTATAAAATATTAATATTAAAAAAATACTTTATTTTATAAAACGATACTTACAAATAAATTAAATTAAAAAATATAAAAAACTGTTCGTCGCTGGGAGCGAGGCCTAGGGCCCAAGCTACCAGTGGTTAGGGCTCCAGAGACAGGAATCTCCTCACTATGCGTGCCGTGCTTAGGAGGACCGCCTTCTGTATCTGACCCTTCACCCATTTACCTAGCGAAAGCCTCTCTAGGTGTTTATCGAATTATTATTATTAATTAGCAAGTAATATAATTTGCGAGTATATGGCAAAATAACGTTTGCCGGATTAGTAAGTTATCTACACAAATAAATAAAATTATAGGGTCTGTATGTAATATTAAAATAACCGCTTTTTACTAAGTGCATTCGGACGTATATACGCTACATATACCAAAACAACATTTTTTACAATTTTTGTCTGTCTGTCTGTTTGTTCGGCTGTTGGCTAATCTCTGAAACGGCTGGACTGATTTTGACGGGACTTTCACTGGCAGATAGCTGATGTAACAAGGAGTAACTTAAGCTACTTTTATTTTAGAAAAAAAAAATTGTTTTAGTTAAAAGTGATCAGTTTCGGATTTTTTCGTTCCAATTTAAGTTGACCTCGAATTTATATCATCAATCATATAAAATAGGGTTCATCTTACGCTGGACCATGCAGGTTCGAACGCAATTTGTATATTTCATTAATTTATATTTTAGAGTTTATAGGGTTTGTAATCCAAAATAAACCATAAGATATATCCAAAAAAATGCTGCCCAAAGTCACTATTCCACGCAGATGGAGTCGCGGGCACAGCTAGTAACATATATGTGATAAAATACTCGTACTTTTAATCTATTAAGCAAAACATTAAAAACAAATAAAATTCAAACAACATGAATTATATAATTAAATTAATTCCATATCCAATATATAATCATAAATCCAATATCAAAATGAAACAATAATATCTCCCCCTACCTTTTTGCTGGCATAGGTATTTTCCCCTCATATAAGAGCGGTAAAACTTATGTATAGGTAGGTATACAAAAAAGCTGTAAACACCTTGGTTGTTTTGTCGATAACTTAACAACCCAGTTTTAGCACCTTAGACACCAAATGTATGTTATAGTGCTACAAATGTGTTTACCCATCTAAAGTTTACTAATATTCAAGAAATTAGAATCATTTGTATTATTAATGTGCGAAAAGTTTGCAATAAGCTTAAGTTAGTTTTCAAATTTAACCATGTACATTACGAACAACATTTTAAATGTTGCAATATGACATACCTGCAGCCATTAGTAGTGATATCTTAAATATTTTATTAATAAAAAATGTCCAAATTAAACATCCGTGAATTGGAAAAGGCAGAGGCTCGTGAGAACTTTGAAAATCAACTAAAATATGCGTTTATTAAATATGACAATCCAGAAGACGACGAAGAAAAAACAGAGGTATTACGCATTGTTTTATAGCTGGTTTTAGTTAGTAATGATCATCAACCTTGCTACATAAAAATATAATTATAATTAGGATCAAATAACAAAATTAACAGGAAAGGATTTATTATAATATTTAGTACTATTGCTAATTTTAAATACTTATAAATTGTATATTTGAAAATTTATGAACTGCGTATTCGTTACTCTTGTAGAAATTTTAGGTAATATACACAAGGTAGAGAATGAAAATATTTAAGTGTTCTACCTTTTTTTTTAATCCCGTAGGACAGCAGACAGGCTGACGGCCCGCTTAGAATTTAGCAGTTACCGTCGCCTATGGATGTTTGCAACGCCAGTGGCATCGCGAACATGCTGCTGTCCCATAAGGGTACAGGAACTTGGGTCACTAATGCCGGAACACAACACAAGGTTATTATGGCGGCATACTTAAGACCAAAGGTGGTCGCCATCCAGACGGGCTTGAGGCCCTACCACGTAGCCAGAATGGGTTGTTTTGTCGCCTTTACGACAGGCCGACCCCGGCCACAGAGGTTAGTATTCTTTCTCCGCCCCTGCACGGATAAAACCCTTTTAATTTCTTATGAAAACTGTAATACCATTAATTAAGTACGATATACATAACAGTCTGTTGATTGTAGTAAATGCCACTAACAATAGTCTATAAGGAAAGTTAGTACCATCTGCACATTGTTTGTTACATCACACATTTATGTCTTTTTATTTGCAGCTGATGGGTTAAGAGGTACTTTTTTTATTGCTGTAGGACAGCATATATGCTGACGGCCCACTTAAAATTTAGCAGTTACAGTTGCCTACGGATGCTTGTTACAACAGTGGCGTCGCGTACTTTGTTTTCCCATAAGAGTACAGGAACTTGACTCATTAATTCAGGAACACGACACAAAATTATTATAGCAGCATACTTAAGACCAAAGGTGATCGTCATCCAGACGGGCTAGGGGCCCAACCAACACAACCCCGGCCGCAGAGATCAATATTCTTTCTCCATCCCTGCAAGGATAATTCTGAAAACAATTAAGTCGTACAAATTAGCAGTGCTCAAAATGTGGTGAAATCTATGACTCAATAGATCTTTTTAAAATGATACTGGTAATTCATAAGGATATATACCATTCATTTTTCTCCATCAGACCCTAATGACTACATTTTAAAGTAAAGTTATTACCTAGGCGGTGTATTCTTCACTATTATTTGCATAGTTCAAAAACTGATTGAAGTAGAATAGTGTAGTGTCGTGGCGTGAAAGACAAACAGCGTAGTGAAAGACCTAAGATGTACGAAGACAAAGAATCGAAAGCATTATTTGAGAATGATTTGTTACAAACTCAAAAAGAGCTTGCAATTATATACAAGTGAGGCACCAAAGAATTTTACATCATTTAAAATCAATAAGAATTATTTAAAATCAAGGAAATTGAATTACAAATGAACTAAAGCTAAGAGGCGCCGATTATGCGCGCTTGGAATGCTGTTTGCCAGCCATAAAAGAAATGTTTTTGATTTTTTATTAAGTGGTGATGAACAATAGAGCCACTACGATTACGAATCAGCTTAGTGTTGTGTATTTTGAGTTTCTCAAACCGAACGAAATCATTACTGAATCTACAGAGCACAATTAAGAGAAAACACGCCCTCTACTATACTAAACACGACAAATTTCTTAAAATATAATACTCATCCATATGTTGTGACACTGCTCAAGATCTACTTGAAAACTTTTCATTAAAATGTCCTTACCCATCTGCCGTTTGTCACAAAATATATCCTTTTTTCCGATTACCACTGTCTGTCCGAGTAGCGTTTTGCATCATATGAAGATGCTAAAAATTAGATATTAATCCAATTTGCGGATTACCGCAGATAACTTATATGTTGTGTAAATGATATTTTGATCTTGCAAGAAAGATAAGGAAAATTATATAATAAAGATGTACAGTACGTTAACTTAAACCATACCATACGTACGTTACCATATTTACAGTATACTAGCTGTGCCCGCGACTCCGTCCGCGTGGTAAAGTGACTTTGGGCAGCATTTTTTGGATATGTCTTATGGTTTATTTTGGATTACAAACCCTATAAACCCTAAAATATAAATAAATGAAAAATACAAACTGCGTTCGAACCTACAAAGTCCAGCCTAAGCTGAACCCTATTTTATGAGTATAGTTCCCGTAGCATAAAGTCACTTTCAATTCAGAAGAAGAGAATTCAATGAATTGATTTCTGCCTTTTTTATTTAACCTAAACATAAAAAAGTATATCAAAAGGTTTAGTTTTTTTACATACATATGTTTTCGACATGAACTCGTTTTGTAGGACGAGGAATGAGAGCGTGTATGTGACCATTTGCAAAAGCAATCAAAGTTTATTTGCGTCAAGCAAAAGTAATATGGGACTTCTTAAAACTTCACGCGATCGTATTTTTTCGCATTATCATTGCAAATGAGGTGTGCTTTCTATTTTATGTTCGAAAACCAACATGTTACGACATTTAAGCCAGTCAAAAAAACTTTTCAGCGCAACATACATGTGTTTGCGGAAATAAATTTTGTCAGCCTAGTAACGTGATGTTAACGAAATTAAAAACCTAAATGCAAGTTTTAATATTAAAAATATGTACTTGCTAAAAATAAAATATGAAACGTCAAAACTTCTATTCATTTTATGAAAAAATCTCACTATAGGAGTACTCTATAAAACAATTATATTGTTATTATACGAATAAGTGAAGCTATATAATTATGGACTCAAAAATGGACGAAGACGTTACGCAGGTAATGCAAATTCTACATACAGTTTTTTTACATAGATCTCCAGTAACTACCTAATTAACTTAGTGTCATGGCAAAAACAAAAAAAAATGCAAATAATTACTAGTATATTTTAAACTAGCAGCCCGCCCCAGCTTCGCACGGGTATTTAATAAAAATTTCAAAATTAAAAATTATATACACACACATACCTAAACCCTTCTATTTTTTTTTCGGTCTTGGGGAAAATCCTCTCTTGACGGGTTCCCCCGACCCGGGGGGACCGAGGGATATGTGGGAACCCGGGAAAGATGTTCGACCATCCGATTACCCACTAAAAACCCCGCTATTCTCCTATTGCCTACGCCCGGGCCCACGGATATAAGGCCTGCCGATCTCGTAGCCCGGGCCGGCGCCGGCCCGCCCTTTGTCTTAAGGCGGGCCCCTTCTAAAGTGTTGGCGCCAGGCGCTAACAACTCTAGGAGTTGAGGGGGGCCCTCTCCCTGCAATAGTGCGGGCGGCGGATCCTCCCCCGAGGGGCCGCCCGCAGCCGCTTTCTACGGCGGCCGGAGGTCGTTGCCCGTCCTCCGGTGCCGACGACGCGGCCTACGTTGGCGGGAGGGAGGGCGGTGGCGGACTTCCGCTCCCGTTCCGCCACCTCCCTTGCAGACACTCCTCCTCCTTGAGTCGTGTACCTCATTACTGAGGGTCGTGATTCCCCTTATAAGAACCCAGTTTCTCTTTTATAATGTTCTTCCACCTGTGCCTGTCCTTGGTGTGGTGAAGTGCATCACTACTGCCTCGCAAAAGGAGGTGACGGCCGTCCATCCAGGATCGCCCCCGACCATGGACAGAACCAGGGCCGGGAGAGACAGGTCCGCGGCCAATTCCGGACGGGACTCGCATCCCCGTCGCGTGCTAGTCAGGCGTGAGTACGACTACCAGACGACACTCCAGAAAAACCAGAGAGTCGCCTGACGTTGTAGCCGGCCCAGCAAGACTAACCGACAGCGAGGATGCAATTCCCACGCTGGGAACACTCTCTGTGCAGGCGCAGTCGAAATAGGCATGGTTTCGACTACCAAATCAGGGCCCAGGGCAATCCCATTCATTAGGGGTCCCAATCAGTATTCGCAACCATCCCACCGGGGACCACGCCACAAACAGAGAGCTAAGTTGGAAAGGATGTAGGAGGTAGACGGGAAGAAAGGTAGGAAGGCCTCTGTCGCCTCGGACGGAGAGGGGAGTAAAGCGACGGATGCTCGGGCACCTCGGGTACGCACACCCGTGCGCACCTCAGACAGAGGAGCGCCCTTGAGGGCAAACCCTTCTATTTGCGTCAGGTTACTAAAAAAATAAAATTATAAAAAAAGTTTGAATATTATTATTTCTATGAAATTTTATTTTAATGATTTTTTGTTATTATTTTTTATTTATTTTTCGTTGTTTTTTAATAAGTTTTTTTTATATTTTTGTAAAAACCCCAGTGACGCACGCCTACATTGCATAAGGTACTGCCTAGCTAGCCGAACAGGGTGCGCAGCTACCACGCAACATTTTTCTAATACTTACATTTTTAAACTCGTGAAAATCTTTCGAATGGAATATCCGAATTGAATAATTCAAAAAGTTATATAAAGGTATTGAAGCAGTTTTGAATATGAAGTAATTTATTTTGATAAGGATTAATACCAAGATACAAATAAAGAGCCTTTTCTAGGGGCGGCATTTCAATTAAATTTTTAAAATAAAAGAACACTTATTGTGGCATAACTTAAAAATTAAACAAAAGTAGATAGTGCTGTCACAAAATTATTAAGATATTGGTACCAAAATCAGATGAACTTTGTTAAATGGGCTGGTGCGACGTCTGATTTGTATAGGCTAAAGTGTGGAGTAAGACAAGGGGGGATCAGCTCACCCTGTCTTTTCAACTTGTACGTCAACGCGTTGATTGAGGAGCTCAGCAGTGCCTACATTGGCTGTCACATCGACGGAGTTTGCGTCAATAATATTAGCTACGCTGATGATATGGTGCTGCTGAGCCCATCGATCGGTGCACTGAGGCAACTCATAAGTATTTGTGAACGCTACGCAGAATCTCATGGGCTCAGGTATAATGCCAAAAAAAGCGAGATGCTGGTTTTCAAGGCTGGTTCCAAGATATGCACTTCTGTGCCAATAGTTTATGTTGGTAATACTCCTCTTAAACGTACTTCCCAGTTTAAGTATCTGGGCCACTGGCTGACCGAGGATCTAAGTGATAACCTAGATATTGAGAGAGAACGTAGGCCTTTAGCTGTCCGATGCAATATGTTGGCTCGCAGATTTGCAAGGTGTGGACGGGATGTCAAGCTGGTTTTGTTCAAGGCCTATTGCCAAACCTTCTACACCTGTAGTCTGTGGCTGAGGTACACGCGGGCGGCAATCGATGCCCTGCGAGTGCAGTATAACGACGCCCTCAGGATTTTGTTGGGGTTGCCTCGTTTTTGTAGTGCATCGATTATGTTTGCAGAAAATGCTATTGACAGCTTTCAGGCCCTCATGCGTAAACGTTGCGCAGCTACCTCAGCTAGGTTCCGTGATAGCCTGAGGGCTACTAAACAACTACTGTGAGCAGTATGGTGGCAATTTTATGCAATCGGTGGGATAGCCCAATGATTCGCCACTGGGTACAGCTGCACGCACCAGTCGCGACATGGACATTTTGATCATTTTATATTTGTGTTTACTAACAATAGATTTTTAAGTTTACTTATAATTTACTAACCCACTATGGACATGATTTTGTAACTGTCTGAAATAAATAAATAATAATAATAATAATAACTATAATAGTTAGACATATGCTTTTGCGACACTTTTTGTAAATAATGATGTGTTCTGCAAAGTTGTAGTACATTATTTTATTCTATCATCAATAGTTTTCGCAGCGCACGCGATTTAAATAATATTTTAGGTAAGTTTTTTACACCTTGGGTTACATTATTGGAGTTTTAGTAAGGATCCCTAATTTTTTCGAAAATATAATATAGCCTATGTCACCCGGAGATAGTGTAGCTTCCCAAGAGTGAAAGAATTTTTTAAATCGGGTCAGTAGTTTCGGAGCCTATTCAATGCAAACAAACAAACAAACAAACATACAATCAAATCTTTCCTCTTTATAATAGTAGTATAGATATAGATAACTAAACACCAAACCAACAATAATATATAATCTACCGCCAAAGAGTGCGCTTGTATTATTTTAATCAGTGGTGCTTTCATGGAGCCTTGTAGAAATTTTGCTAAGTAGACTATTTAGTAGGAACCCATCACCTAATGATAATTTCAAATAATAAAAATAACAGAGCGTGTTCGCAAAAAATTAATAAAAATGTACATTGGAGAATTGCGTTGTATGGATGTGAGATAAAAGGGACAGGGAAAGGCTAGAAACGACCTTCGGCCGCCGTAAAAAGCGGCCGCGGGCGGCCCCTCGGGGGAGGACCCGCCGCCCGCACTATTGCCGTGTGCTTTTCTGCGGCCCCCCTCAACTGTTGATCCAGGAGAGCGCCGGAGGACGAAATCCTGACCACCGGCGCCAACAATTTAGAAGGGGCTCGCCTTAAGATAAAGGGCGGGCCGGCGCCGGCCTGGGCCACGAGATCGGCAGGCTATATATCCGTGGGCCCGGGCGTAGGCGATAGGAGAACAGCGGGGTTTATTAGTGGGTAGTCGGATGGTCGAACATCTTTCCCGGAGTCCCACATATCCCTCGGTCCCTCAGGACCGGGTAAACCCGTCAAGAGAGGTTTTTCCCCGAGACCAAAAAAAGGCTAGAAGCTTTTGCGATGTGGTGTTAAAGAAGAATTCTGAGTATAAGCTGGACAGAAAAAAGTACCAATGAAGAAGTGTTGAGCGTGGCGAAAGAGAAAAGGACATCTTAAGAATTATTAAGGACAGACGGGGACAGATGCTAAGACACTTGATACGACATGACGATCTAACTAAAACCTCCATAGAAGGGAAATTGAAGGAAAGCGGAAGAAAGAAAGACCAAGAAGGACATTTATATGGAGCGAGTAAAAGGAAAATTTGACGCCGTGTCATATCAAGAAGTCAAAGAAAAAGCACTAAGTAAAGAGGACTGCAATATGCTCCAACGATAAGAGCGGGAGCTCTTAAATAAATGACGATATCTAATTATACACGTAAACTCTATTAAATCTTAAGATAAACGAAATAACTCTAAACTATATATGGACTTAAAAATATTTATTTTTGTTGAAAATTCATGCTTGAATTACATAAAATTATTTTAATTACCAGTATGAACTTTTGACTTTATTTTGTTTTTAATTTAATACTGTTAGATAGTTGCGAGACATATGGAAAAATATTATTATTAAAAAAATTATTTTAAATTTTAACGATTTAAAATTTCATCATTAAAACTACATTTTACGAATGTTGAGTGTATGTTAATTTTACCTTCGTTGACGTTTCCACTACTTTTCATCAATGTTTTACCAATAAAAACTTAAATATTAAAGTAAGAAATTTTATTGATGGGAACTTAAATTTTGCTATAATTTTTTTTTTTTTTTGGTGTCGGGGAAAAACCTCTCTTGACGGGTTCCCCCGGCCCGGGGGGACCGAGGGATATGTGGGACTCCGGGAAAGATGTTTGGCCATCCGACTACCCACTAAAAAACCCCGCTGTTCTCCTATCGCCTACGCCCGGGCCCACGGATATATGGCCAGCCGATCTCGTGGCCCGGGCTGGCGCCGGCCCGCCCTTTGTCTTGAGGCGGGCCCCTTCTAAAGTGTTGGCGCCAGGGGGTCAGGATTTCGTCCCCCCGGCGCTCTCCTAACAACTCTAGGAGTTGAGGGGGTCGTGGAACAGCACGCAGCCCTCACCCTCGCGGCAATGGTGCGGGCGGTGGATCCTCCCCCGAGGGGCCGCCCGCGGCCGCTTTTTACGGCAGCCGGAGGTCGTTATTTGACCTCCGGCGCCGCCGACGTGGCCTGCATTGGCAGGAGGGGAGTGTGGTGGTCGACTCCCGCTCCCGCTCCGCCGCCTCCTTTGCGGACATGACTGCCTAAATTTTGCTAAGAAATAAACTTATGTAACTATTACAAAAGTACGAGAATTCTTAAATATCCATCGATCATATTTATAAGACAGATAATATATATTGTAATGGCAAGAGACACGTGATGTTCATTCTACCACTCACAAAAAGGGCCGTTTTTTATTTACTAAATATAATACGATTTAACGATATAAATACATATTCAATTCAAATTAAAAGAAAAATATTATTTCAATATTCAGTTACGAAATATATGGAGCATTTAGGTGCATGTTTGGTTCCATTTTCTAAATCTAATGTATAAATTTAAGGCCTTACGTATTTAACTAGCTGACTCAGAAAACGTTGTTCTGCCAAAAAAATATTTTCGCTACTAAAAGTAGCCTATATCTTTTTCGACGTTTATCTATCCGTATACCGAAATTCATCAAAATTGGTTTAGCGGCTTAGACGTGAAAGCTTTATAGACAGACAGAGTTACTTTCACATTTAAAATATTAGTATAAAAAACAATATTAGGAAATACTTGTGTGATTAATAACTAGGTTTTTGTTTATAAATGCTGATTTTTAAAAATTCATTTGTACCACGTTTTTTCCATTACGATAACAGAAAACATACACTAATCTATAGATTTAAAGGAAAATTATAATTTTCCTTGGAATTCTAAAATGGCAATAACTTGATTACTACTTTTACTAGTTCACAGATAGTTAAAGTACGATCGACACAAATTTAGACACATGTATTTAATAAAAATCTAATACACAAGATGATGCCGTTTCATGAAAAATACTGTCAAAATAAGTTTCACAAAAATGAAATATCGTGTCAGTATTCAAGTAAACATTATATCCAACTATTTTGAGACTTTTACAAAAACAGAACCCGGGTCTTAGTTGCGCCAAAAACATTAACATACGTGCTTAAAGTAAAACATACTATTTATGTATTTTACATAAAGAAAATTCGTTACGTGACCGAACAATCCTTAACATGCTTATCTCAATAAAACTTTTGAATTATAGCCATTTCGTGCATACACGTATGGTATGCCACATATGAACATAAAAACGAACATATTCAAAGCAGAAATGACTAAAATATACTCCGAGTGCTAGTCTCGCGATTTCTTTTGCACGCATACAACGACAATGAATATCGTATTTTCATTTCCAGCTCAAAACTTCAGATGATTACTAAGACTGACTTCAGAGTACTTACTAACATTAGTGATATGTGCTTACTAAAATTAAAAATCTACTATAATAAAAAATAAAATAATATACTTGTGATATTCGTTTACAAGAATAAAATAATATAGACTTTCAAAATAATAAAGAATTTGCAAACAATTAATACTTATAAAAATAAATCTCAACGTGTCCTGAAATTGCCATAAATTTCTCAATATATTTACTTAACAAAGTTAAAAAAAATATTTACGTATTTTAATATTATATAAGTTACATTGAATATTTTTACTGATGTTACAAATCGACACTAAGTACTACACGGAGTGCATTAATATAAAGGTTAGAAATGGATCTCTCCGTGATTGGGAAGATTGTCAGTAGTCTAGTAAGTATTTTTTAAGTTTAAATAATAATATAAATATCAAACCTCCACGGAACGGGCCCCAAGCCCGTCTCGATCGAAACCATCTTTGGCCTCTAAATCTTCTTCTTTTTCCTCCTCCTGCCCGTATCACACATTATATGGGGTCGGCAAAACATGTTACATGTTGTAATAGATAAGGCTTAGTTTTTACAACCGGTCGCCTGCCTGACGTTAACCCCTTTTTGGGGAAAAATCTGTCATCATTTTTATTTAAATTATTTTTCTCGTTTCACATTGACAGTAGGACACGAAATTTCGTTGTCAATAATTATAATAGGTGATATCCTCAAGCGACACTTTTATTGGATTTTTCTTGAGTAAACTATATCCGAGTGTCAGTGTGAAAATTTTTTTCACAGCAATCCTCTCGATGTATGTTCAGAAACATATTTTATTTGATACATTTTAATTTGTATTATTTTTTTAAATTTGTGAATTTATTAGATTAGTGAAGGTCGATCTTAGGCGGGATCCTCTACTAATAGTTTTCCTATATAGTTTCGAAGTTCATATTAAATTACAAATAGTGACTTTAAAATTGACACAATGTTATTAGTTACATACATATTTACAAATAACAAACTCAGAAATTGCCAATGTTTGTATTTTTTAATAGGTGTAAAAATGAGTTGGCATTGGGCTAATTAATTCTCGTCGGGATATTACTTGCATTCTATCCGTGCAGGGGCGGAGAAAGGATACTAACCTCTGCGGCCGGGGTCGACCTGTCGTAAAAGGTGACAGAACAACCCACCTTAGCTACATGGTAGGGCCTCAAGCCCGTCTAGATGGCGACCACCTTTGATCTTAAGTATGCCGCCATTGTAACCTTATGTTGTGTTCCGGCATTAGTGACCCAAGTTCCTGTACCCTTATGGGACAGCAGCGTCTTCGCGATGCCAGTGGCGTTGCAAACACATGGGTGCCTATGGAGGCAACAGTAGCTGCTAAATTCTAATCGAGCCGTCAGCTTATCTGCTGCCCTACAGCAATAAAAAACACTATATTATCATATCATCATATATTATAATCAAAAATGTTTTTTTTTTCTAAAATAAAAATAGCCCAAGTTACTCCTTGATACATCAGCTATCTGCTAGTGAAAGTCCCGTTAAAATCGGTGCAGCCATTTCAGACATTAGCCGGAACAAACAGACATAGAGACAAAAATTGTAAAAAAAAAATATTTTGGTATATGTACCGTGTATACATCCGAATGCACTTAGTAAAAAGCAGTTATTTTAATATTATAAACAGACCCTCCAATTTTATTTATATGTATAGATGAGACAAAGTTGTTATCTCAGGGCTCGAAATCATAAAATCATTTTCAGTTAGTACATAAAAAAAGTGTAACAATATGTCATAAATCGACATTGTCCTAGAAGTACTTCTCGGTTGCATCACAAATTTGTTCCATTTGATGGCAAAATCCGGTTATTCCCAGATCGATACCAAGTAACAGGAAATAATAATGTATATATTTACAATTTAGGAGTTCATAACAATCATCATTATATTGCATAGTATCTCTATTTGCTTGTGTATCAAAAATCTAACGCACTCAATTTGAATAGCATCCAATCTTGCCCACAGAGTTTCGTAGTAGTTGCTGCTACAGCGCAGGCTCCACTACGTGTATAGCCGTAGCGGTGCGTGCGCTGCGCACATAGTCGGAGATAGTGTTTTTTTTTTTATTGCTGTAGGGCAAATTGGAAATTCAACCCACAATGTCCAGCCTAAGCTGAACCGTATTTCATATAATTGATGATATAAATCTGAGGTCAATTTAAATTGGATGAAAATTGCCGAAACTTATCATTTTTAACAAAAGCAATTTTTTTCTAAAATAAAAATAGCTTTAGTTACTCCTTGATACGTCAGATATCTGCCAGTGAAAGTCCCGTCAAAATCGGTGCAGCCATTTCAGAGATTAGCCGGAACAAACAGACAGACAGACAAAATTGTAAAAAATGTTGTTTTGGTATATGTACCGTGTATACGTTCAAATGCACTTAGTAAAAAGCGGTTATTTTAATATCACAAACAGACCCTTCAATTTTATTTATTTGTATAGATGTAGGTTATTTTATTGCACACACACACTTACTTATTTACACACATATTACTATATATGATTGCATGCGAAAATCCTTTTATAAGGAGTGGTTGTTAAGCTTTAAAATTAAAAAATTCGAGTAAACAAACATCTGTGACAGAGAGGCATGCGCGTATCCCTCTCGGGATATGTTTAGAAACATATTGATTTCATTTAATATTCATCCGGTAAACAAATTAGTGAAGGTGGTGGAGTCTTAGACTATATTATATATTAATATTAATTTACTAGCATTTACGGGTAGCGATTAATGTGACTGAATGAAGGCTGAACTTTATAGACGTGTAGTTGTGCCAGAAATAAAAGAGACAAATTTAAGTGGCGAGATTCTTACAAGACCATTGCTTGACATGGTTTTGAGCTTGATTGCCTTGCCTACACACAACATTATATTAATAGTAGAATACGCTTAAAAACTGATGAACTAACTTCTTGTACATATCTGATTACCGTTTAATTTCTTAACCTTGAAAGATTACGTTAAGACCTAAACTTCTACGTACGTGCCCTCTGGGTCCACTTTTCGGCGTTTTCTTCTCCATTTTGCTCAGTACTCAGCATCTTTAGTAGTGTGACCATTAGCATTCATATCATCCGTTACAACCAGCAGTCAGCACATTTTGGACCTACTTCTACTGCCATGGCCTGACGGTGAAGACGTGAAAACATATTTGTTCACACGTTAATAGCTGATAATCGGAAAATATGGCCGTATCAGCGAAAGCAACAAACCTGCAAGTTATTCGCAACATCAAGGAAATGAAAGCTGCTGCAAATACGAGAATCCTAACTCAGACATTCCGCGTCAGTACGCACACCCATTGCAGCATATTCATCTCTGTCTGTATACGTAATTACTTTTTGTACTTATTATTGTCTAAACCCTTGTTTATGTTGAATTAGGCCTTGTAGACCTTATCTACAGGTCTTTTCTATCCTTAATAGTTGATTCGCTCGATTGTTAAATTTAATTTAGTCTGCTTCTACAAAAGTATAGATGAAAATTAAATAAATATATATGTAATTTGTGTATTTACGGCAAATATGTTTATTTTAAAATTAACTAGCGTTATTTAACATAGTAAAACTTCGAATTGAAATTAAATTAATTGTTACTATAAACAGGTATACATGTATATTTTTCCTTTTTTCTGATATTTATTTCAAACGAATTTTTATCAAAAAACTGAGTCAAAATGCATTTGATTAAATTGAATTTAAAGAATTTATAGCGATAATGAAATTGTTGTTTTAATATCCAATATTTAGAAAGACGTTTATCAAATTGTAAAGTTGCGTGACGTCAGTGCCAGCAAGTGGGATGGTGAATAGGGCTTCCAACATTATTCACGGACCTAGACAAACTGAAATATTTATTTTCTAATAGTCAGACGTAAATCTTGCGAGCAGTTTGTTTATGTTTGATTAACATGGATTCATATTAAAGTTAGATATTTCCTAATGTTAACTAACTTTAGGGCGCGTTAAAATCTTTAAGTTGTTTGGGATTACCTTAACTCGGCAATCTGCTTGTGAAAACTAAAAATATAGTTTGATTGAGATCTGATTCATCATCATCATCTCAGCGATGAATCCCGGTTGCAGCCCAAACTCTCGCTTCGGCGCCCGGGGTCCGCTTTCCGACTTTTTCTTCTCCACTTCGCACGGTCTTCAGCATCCCTGGTAGTGAGACCATTGGCACGCATATCACCCTTTACGACGTCAAGCGAGCACTTTTTGGGTCTACCCCTCCTGCCGGGGCCCGGCGGAGGCGGCATGGCCAGACATTTGTTTCCCACGTAAGCATCCGGTTGCCATAAAACGTGGCCGTACCATCGGAGCCGACACTCCTGCAATTTATCCGCAATGTCACGGACATGAAGGCTGCCGCGAATGCGGGAGTTCCTAACGCGGTCCTTCCGCGTCACTCCACACATCCACCGCAGCATATTCATCTCCGTGACACGCATTTCTTGCTTGTGTCGCTCTAACACCGGCCACGCTTCACAGCCGTATAAAAGGACAGGCCTAATGATGGTCTTATAAACCTGTCCCTTCAACTTTACCGGCATCTTGGGGTCACAAATGACACCGGTTACCTCACGCCATTTGGCCCACGCGGCAGCAATGCGTGCCTTGACGTCGCAATCGATGTCACCGGATGCATGAAACACAGATCCCAGGTATTTCACAAGGTCCGTGCGCTCGACCGTGTTGCCGTCTATGCGTACGGGTGATTGAGATCTGATTCAACTAAACGTAAAAACACCTGAGGTGTCTCTAAAATTGTGGTTATAATAAGCAATATGAAAAACGTTTCACATATTTTATTTAACAAAAGTATATATTCAAAGAGAGAATGGTGCATAGGATTTACAAATTTATTATATTTAATATAAGCCTTCCTCCTAGGTTGGTAACCCTAACGCCGTACCACCTCCAGTCATCCCCATCCCCTCGACTATAATGACAACCTGACCATTTAATTTGCATATTACAAACACAGGTTCGTCTAAACCAAGTTTTGTCGCCTGTAGAACGGCTGTAGTCAACAGTTACTACCATGCTGATTGTCAATTTTTAATTGATAATTTTAAATTATATTAAATATAAGTTTAAATTAGTTCTCAGTAAAATATGAAATTGTTAAAAAAATATTATTATGGATAAACCAAATGTTTTCTGCATAATATTTTTATTAATACTTTTGAAGAATATGAAAGTTGTTTTATATAGACTCTTAAACATTTTAGTGGGTTAATTATAAAGATAAAGGAATAAGTTATATTTTTAAAAATGTTCGTATACGGCATCAAACCGGGATCTAGTGAAGAAGAAGAAGAAGAAGATGTTATGGATATACTACAGGTTTGGTTATGCCTAAAATAAGACCAGTACAGCGATGTTTATTTTATATTTACCTTTTTAAACAATCACATTGCATAAAATTAACTAGACTGAACCAGAAATATTTTCATCGCTTGAAGAATCGAAAAGCTTTCGTAGCCTGGAAGGTGATGGAATTTCGTGGTGTAAGCTTTTTAATTGGCCTTTTTAACCGGACATCCCTCAATAGAATCTCAGTATCATTACCCCAATTTTCAAAGGCGATGCGGGATGCAGGATTGCAGTAACTATCGAGGTATTAAAGTATGTCCAACACCACGAAGTTCGTCAAAAGCATTATCAACTCTCGGTTTCGACAGGAGTACACTCATCGTCTCACACATCCTTTCATAGGGTCGATATTGGTTTTGCCCTGGTCACGGAACCGTGGATCTTGTGAAAATAGACAATCTTCTATCAGCCAAAACTCTAGATAACGCGTAAAAATACAAGATGAAGGGTACGCCTTCGATTGTATACCTTGCGTGACGATACGAATCCTTTCTCTGCACTATCATGAATCGTCACCGACATCAGGAATGTCCGTCCTTAGCCTTTTTTTGTTCAACGTAGAATACCGTATCTCATTATGTCTCATACCATATGTTATATTGAATAGCACCAGACTAGCACATGACCAACCCTTATGGTTGCTCATGTATGCTGACAAAATCGCGCTAGCAGACGCGGACAAGAGCAGGTTGTTGTGACGCGTGAAGACATGTTAGGATTAATTTGTGAACGGTAGTTTGAAGCTAAATATGGTGAAAATCGGGTACAAGTACTCTGTCTGTCTATCTATCAAGCCTTGACTGGCGAGTCTACAGATTTACAGTATGGGGCATTTAGGCGATGATACGGCCGAGCATACATATCAGGTCAAAGACCTGGAATCTATATTTCACATGAAATTTGTCATTTGTGTCCTGAAAATGACAGTTAAATTGAAGTGACAGGTCTATAAGAATATCATTATGTCTGAATTTTACGGCTGTGAAATGTGGCCTGTGATAGAGTGACAAAAACTTAAACTGCATGCCACGGGGATGAATTTGCTGCATTTCATGTATGAAATGAAGTGGAGTAATCGCTTTAGAAATTCTCACATCCAAAGCAGCCTTCATGTCCGTGATAGTTTAGATAAGTAGCAGGAGTTTCCTTCGCTGTATCGTCACCCCTAACGGCTATCGGCTGCTTACGTGGGGAATAAATACTTAGACATGTGACCTACGCCGGGAGTCAATCAAGTGGGGGTCCGACGCAACAACCCCTGTTAGTTTGGCAGAGAGATTAATCTTTGAAATCAATCTAAAAACTAAAGACAAATTAACAACCTGCAGAACTTTTTCTCCTTGAAGGTACTCTGCCGCGTGCCTCAGGCTAGAGAGAAAAAAGTTAGATATAATAGTTTCAAAACCGTTGTAAGAAGATTAAAACTGTTGATACAGATTATTCCAGAGCTATACGTTTGGCTTTTTTTTCTATTCAAAATGCAAGCTTAAACTAGCACTTGTGTTGACTTACGATTACTTCTTTTTAAAACTAGAAACGGCGAGAAGAATGCGAGCGCAAGGCAAGGCGGGGGGAGATGGACCCCAGGCTAGAGTTCACCTTTCAGCTCCTAATAGACGGGACAGGTCTCCCCAGGCATGCCATCATGGACCATGTTTTCGAAGGAAATATGGTATGTTATCTTATTCCTGCATTGAAAAGTTACACTCTATGGAAATAACTATTATAGAATGCAACGTGCCAGCAATTTCGTCTGCGCTGACTTAAGATTTATTAATCTATTTTAATTTTAATTAAATTTAATTAATATGTATCCGATAATACTGCGTTTTTAGAACTCTATTACAGATAATTATCGTATTTAGGAAAGAAAAGAAGAAAATCATGTATTATTAGGAAGAAAAATAGCATCACAAAATAACATGTTACTAATATAAATTGTATGTCTCTTTTCAGCTAATTAAAACGTTAGGCACTCAGCATGATTTTTATTTATTTACTAGCTTTGCCCGCGACTCCGTCTGCGTGGAATAGTGACTTTAGGCAGCATTTTTTGGATATTTGAGATCAATTTAAATTAGAAATTCAACCTAACATTCCAGCCTAAGCTGAACCCTATTTCATATGATCGGTGATATAAATCTGAGGTCAACTTAAATTGGTATTAAAATTTCCGATACTTATCATTTTTAACAAAAGCAATTTTTTTCTAAAATAAAAATAGCTTTAGTTACTTCTTGATACGTCAGATATCTGCCAGTGAAAGTTCCGTCAAAATCGGTGCAGCCATTTCAGAGATTAGCCGGAACAAACAGACAGACAGACAAAAATTGTAAAAAATGTTGTTTTGGTATATGTACCGTGTATACATCCGAATGCACTTAGTAAAAAGCGGTTATTTTAATATTACAAACAGACCCTCCAATTTTATTTATTTGTATAGATTGCTGTGGAACAACAGAAATGCTGACGATCCACTTAATAGTAAGCAGTCCCCGTTGCCTATAGATGTTAACGATATCAGAGACGATAACGCGTTGTCCCCGTAGGGGCACTGGAACCTGGGTCACTTGCGCCAGATCATTCTTCTTCTTCTGAAAGTTCCACTCCATTACTGGAGGTTGGCCGTTAGCTCTAAAAACTTCTCCCTGTCTTGAGCCATCCGGAATAGTTGTTCTGCGCTGCTGATTCCGGTCCACTCCCTAATGTTCCGCAGCCATGATTTCTTGCGCCTTCCAGAGCGCCTTTTTCTCTGTACTTTGCCCATCATTATTAATTGAAGCAGCTGATATCTACCATGGCGCAACACGTGCCCCAGATATTCGATTTTGCGCTTTTTAACGGTGTGCAATAATTTTCGGGTCATACCAGCACGCTGTAGCACCTTCCCGTTGTTAACTTTCTGGGTCCAGCTTATACGGAGCATGCGACGATAGCACCACATCTCAAACGCCTCTAAGCGCCGCCTGGTCCTTCCTTTATGGTCCACGATTCGCTGCCGTACATAACCACAGGCCAAATGTAGCAATGTAGAATCCGAGTTCTGAGTCTGAGGTTCATTTGCCGGAGCATAAAACCTTCCTCATTTTGGTAAACGAAGCACGAGCAATTTCAATGCGAGAATTAATTTCTTGGTCCGACTCCCATGCTTCATTCACCCATGCACCGAGATATTTGTAATGCCGAACTTGCTCAAGAACTTAAGGGTCCCTGCCAGAACATAACACAAGATTATTATGGCGGCGTTTTTAGAAACCCAGAGTAGTTGCCATCCAGATGAACTTGGATCCATATCAAGTAACAATTTCGAAATCTCAACACAACGCTGGTTTTCAGCGCTCACCTCCTTATTCACAATTCATGGTTTAGAACCCACACTTACTTTTTAGATACCAAATTGCTACTGTAAAAACAAAAATATAATGGTAAATAATCATCATCATCATCTTAGCGTTGAATCCCGGTTGCAGCCAAAACTCTCGCTTCGACGGCTGGGGTGCTCTTTCCGACTTTTTCTTCGCCACTTCGCGCGATTTTCATCTTTGGTGGTCAGTTCATTGGCACGTATATCAACCCCTACGAGGTTAAGCCAGCACTTTTTGCATCTGCTCCTTCTGCCGGGACCCGGCGGTGGCGTCATAGCCAGACATTTGTTCCCCACATACTTATGTGGTACTACTACGGCTACTTAGCCGGTTGTCGTAAAACGTGGCCATACCAGCGAAGGTGACACTCCTGCAATTTATCCGTAATGTCACGGATATGAAGGCTGCCACAAATGCAAGAGTTCCTAACGCGGTCCTTCCGCGTTACTCCACACATCCACTGCAGCATATTCATCTCCGTGACTCGCAGTGCCTGCTTGTGTCGCTCCAGCACTGGCCACGCTTCACATCCGTATAAAAGGACAGGCCTAATGATAGTCTTATAGACCTGTCCATTCAATTTGACCGGTATTTTAGGGTCATAGATGACACCAGTCGTCACCTCACGCTATTTGGCCCACGCGGCAGGAATGCGTGCCTTAACGTCGGAGTCAATGTCACCAGACGTGTGAAAAACAGATCCCAGGTATTTCACCTGTTCCGTGCACTTGACTGTACCGTCGCCTATACGAATGGGTCTGGGATCTGTAGAGTTATAGGCCAAGTACTTGGTCTTCGCTACGTTGAGTTTCAGACCGCCGTTCTCAAACGGTTCCTTCCACGCCTTCATACGTCCCACCAACCTACCCCTGTCCGAATCTGCCAGCGCAATATCATCAGCATACGTGAGCAACCATGGGGGCTGCTCTTGTGAATTTCTGATGCTGTTTGACAATACGTCTAATACCACGCTAGACAGTAACAGACTGAGAGCGAATCCCTGGTGTACTCCGACAGTGATAGGGAAGGATTTTGTGTCACTAACAGCGGTCCGAACCACGGAATCGCAGTACATGTTTCGGATAATATCTTAAATATAAAATTCTCGTGTCACAATGTTCGTTCCCGTACTCCTCCGAAACGGCTTGACCGATTCTCATCAAATTTTGTGAGCATATTGAGTAGGTCTGAGAATCGGCCAACATCTATTTTTCATACCCCTTAGTGATAAGGGTTGTCCACCCTTAACATTTTTTAAATAATGCTGCCCAAAGTCACTATTCCACGCGGACGGAGTCGCGCGCACACAGCTAGTCTATATATACTTATAATTAATATTTACAAAATTATTTGTAAATTCTGAACTGTTCATCATACATTTACTGTGGAACCGATTAATAAAAAGATATGAAAACTAGCGTCTTATTAATTATTTATTTTAAATAACATCATCGGAATTCTATAGCAATTCATAGCTACTATTTGTGATCGAAGCATAGCTACCTTTATTTTATTGCAAATAATGTTTTCGTTAAAATATTTAATGCAAAATGGCTAAAATATTAAAATAACCACATTCATAACAATACATAACGGTACTTTATTATTAGAATAAGACAAACGTTTTATAAAACTCTGAACCGATATAAAAAAACGTTTTTATGTCGTTTTTCACAGTTGGATGATATCAATCAACTATTCCTCCCACATATGAGGAACAAATTGCTCTGGTATTACCAAGACGTAGAGGAGATTGAGCAACGTCCTCAGCCAGAAGGTGCGAAGCCTCGCCAACAAGGTCAAGGGAAGCAACCCCCTCCCCAAGTCACTTGGAAGAAGAAATTATTTCTGTCTGATGGTTGGGACGTTAAATTTACCGGAGTATGCATATACATGTTCAGGATTAATGTCAGCAAGCAACTCCCTGAAGAAGGATTTCATAAAGATCTGTAAGTTTTATAAATTAGAAGGAAATATAGACCCGGTTGGCTCTCGTAAAATAACGTGGCCCTCCTATCATATCCATATTTTTCACATTTCTCCCATTTGTTTTGTTTTATATTTTTGCTTAAGCAAAAACAGAAGGACACGGGCACAACGGGCTTGCATTTATATTTACCACTAGCTGTGCCCGCGACTCCGTCCGCGTGGAATAGTGACTTTGGGCAGCATTTTTTGGATATATCTTATGCTTTATTTTGGATTACAAACCCTATAAACCCTAAAATATAAATAAATGAAACATACAAACTGCGTTCGAACCTAATGAGTCCAGTCTAAGATGAACCCTATATTTTATATGAATGATGATATAAATCTGAGGTCAACTTAAATCGGTTTTATAATTTCCAATACTTATCATTTTTAACAAAATCTATTTTTTTTTTCTGAAATAAAAGTAGCCTAAGTTACTCCTTGTTACATCAGCTATCTGCCAGTGAAAGTCCCGTCAAAATCGGTCGAGCCGTTTCAGAGATTAGCTGGAACAAACAGACAGACAGACAAAAATTGTAAAAAATGTTGTTTTGGTATATGTACCGTGTATACATCCATATACACTTAGTAAAAAGCGGTTATTTTAATATTACAAACAGACCCTCCAATTTTATTTATTTGTATAGATGTATAGATATGTCATTGGTCAACAACTAAGTCTGAGCTATAAAGAAAGCTTTAAATGCAGCTGAGATTATTCTTTGTAGGAGAGAAGGATCGGCGCAAAAATGGACTGTGATTAACGAAATATAGATACTTATAAAATATAAAATCACCGAAGTACTTTGTTAAAAATATCGAATATAATATAATTGTATAAAGTATTAGATGTTTTATAGTTCTTTATACTCCAAATGTATTTACAAGAATACTTATCTGCTTAAATTATTACCATTGTAACGTTGACAATAGCAGCGGAATAATCGATATGTTTTGTCATATATTTATTAGTATCTTATTAATTTATCATCCTTTTTCAACACCTGATATTGAAATTAAGTGACCGAAATTTACTCTAATAAACAATTATTATTACAATATGTTATGAACATATTTCTTGTTATGGTACCTTATTGCTGTTATAAACAATAAGATAAAAATGGCCGTGTGGTCCCGGCCGAAGAAAGAATAGGGCCACCCCAAATCATCCCAAGGGAGTCGTAAAAGCCGACTGATGGGTCACTCCCTCTGTCAGCTTGCATGCGTCGAGGGAAGAACACTTCTAGGTTTCCCTTTAGAGGTTGGGAGGTCGGACGGCAGTCGCTCCCGTAAAAACCAAAACAAGCCAAATAAAACATGGGTAGAACAAGGAAAGGATGTGTCACGGATAGGGCGTCGCCGCAAAACGACGCGCAGGAACTTCGCCCGACTCCTGTGACAAATGGACTAGGGCTGCCGTGCCGTGGGCGAGCACGGCTAAAGACACTAGCCCCACCCAAAAGGAAACTCCGCTTCGCAACGTGGAATATTGGCACGCTAACCGGACGCGCGAGAGAGTTGGCCGATGTGCTCTCCAGGCGGAGGGTGGCCGTGGCGTTCCTGCAGGAGACTCGGTGGAAGGCCAGCAGATCCCGGTTCATTGGGAATGGCTACAAGCTGATCTACACAGGTGCACCTGGTGGGGAGAATGGGGTTGCCATAGTGCTCTCAGAGGAGTTCCAGAACGACATTTTGGAAGTGAAACGTCATAGCGACCGGCTTATGGTCGTTAGGGTGCTTATCGATGGGGTAGTTACCCACTTGATAAGTGCCTATGCGCCACAGGCCGGTTGTGACGACGCCGATAAAATAGCGTTTTGGAATCAACTCGGAGAAGTGCTCCGTGGAATCCCATTATCACAGGGGATCGTTTTGGGGGGTGATCTGAACGGTCATGTGGGTGATGAATGTGGGGAATTTGAGCGTGTTCACGGTGGATTTGGGTACGGTAGCCGCAACGCGGAAGGGGAGGACATCCTCAATACGTGTGCGGCTGCCGACCTTGCCATCGTGAACACGTATTTCAAAAAGAGACCCGAGCATCTCATCACCTACAAGAGCGGGAGGAATGCTACCCAAATCGACTTCCTACTCACTAGGAGACACCACATCAGCAAAGTAGCCAACTGCAAGGTCATACCCGGTGAGAGTCTCACTGCACAACACCGTCTTCTTGTCATGGACCTCTGCGTGAAGCCCAAAGGCAAATGTGTCGACCGCCTTCAACGCCGAATCAGGTGGTGGCTGCTTGATGAAGTCAAGTCCCAGGAGTTCGCCTCTGCCATCGGCGACAAGTGCGCCGGAGGTGAGGGCGAACCGGTTCAATCTTACTAGGACAGGATTCAGGCGGCTATCCTTGGGTCGGCGAGAGAGGTGCTTGGCGTGTCTAAGGGCGGACGCAAGTGTGACAAGGAGACTTGGTGGTGGAACGACTCAGTCCAGAGGGAGACCAGGGCGAAAAAAGCCCTCTTTAAGAAGTGGCAAGCGTCCGGATCTCCTGAAGATCGCGACGCATACAGAGATGCCAAACGCGCCACCAAGAAAGCTGTAGCCAGAGCCAGACGAGACCACTTACAACCACTTTACGATAAGTTGGACTCGTCTGAGGGGCAGAAGCTCATATATAAGTTGGCGCGCTCCAGGGTCAAAGCGGCACAGGATATCTCCAAGTGCCGCTGTGTAAAAGACCCCGGGGGCAACTTGCTATGCGAGGACCTCGCGGTGAAGGAGAGATGGCGCTCATATTTCCACGAGCTGCTGAACAAGCAGCATAAAGAGGTGCAGCCGCCAGATCTTCCTCCGAACCAAGGACTAGTGCCACTGATAACGCCTGCAGAGGTCCAGAATTGCCTTCGCCGCATGAAGAATCGGAAAGCTGTTGGATCCGATGGAGTCCCCATCGAAGCCTGGAAGGCGATGGGCTCTCGTGGTGTGGGCACTTTAACCGACCTTTTTAACCGGACACTCCTCACCGGTACGATCCCGAACCAATGGAGGCTGAGTATCATTACTCCAGTCTTCAAAGGCAAGGGATCGGTGCAGGAGTGCGGTAACTACCGCGGTATAAAGGTCATGTCCCACACCATGAAACTCTTCGAGAGGGTTATCGACTCTCGGATTCGACAGGAGTGCACTGTCTCTGAGTGTCAATATGGGTTTCGCCCTGGTCACGGGACAATGGATCCTGTTTTTGCCCTAAGGACTGTCGCGGAGAAATACAGGGCGAAGAATACGCCTCTGCATTGCCTGTTTCTCGACTTGCAGAAGGCCTTCGACTGTATTCCTCGCGCGATAATCTGGTGGGCATTGCGGTCCAAAGGGATTCCAGAGGCCTATATTGAGATCATCCGAGACATGTACCGTGACTCCGATTCCGTAGTTCGGACTGCTGTTGGCGACACAAAACCTTTCGCCATCACCGTCGGGGTGCACCAAGGATCCGTCCTTAGTCCGTTTCTGTTTAGCGTGGTATTAGACGTATTGTCAGACAGCATCAGAAACTCACATGAGCAGCCCCCGTGGCTGCTTATGTATGCTGATGATATCGCGCTGGCAGACTCGGACAGGGGTAGGCTGGTGCGACGTGTGAAGGCGTGGAAGGAGTCGCTTGAGAACGGTGGTCTGAAGCTCAATGTGGCGAAGACCGAGTACTTGGCCTGTAACTCCACAGATCCCACACCCGTACGCATAGACGGCAACACGGTCGAGCGCACGGACCATGTGAAATACCTGGGATCTGTGTTTCATGCGTCTGGTGACATCGATTGCGACGTCAAGGCACGCATTGCTGCCGCGTGGGCCAAATGGCGTGAGGTAACTGGTGTCATTTGTGACCCCAAGATGCCGGTAAAGTTGAAGGGACAGGTCTATAAGACCATCATTAGGCCTGTCCTTTTATACGGCTGTGAAGCGTGGCCGGTGTTAGAGCGACACAAGCAAGAACTGCGTGTCACGGAGATGAATATGCTGCGGTGGATGTGTGGAGTGACGCGGAAGGACCGCGTTAGGAACTCCCGCATTCGCGGTAGTCTTCACGTCCGTGACATTGCAGATAAATTGCAGGAGTGTCGGCTCCGTTGGTATGGCCATGTTTTACGGCAACCGGGTGCTTACGTGGGAAACAAATGTCTGGCCATGCCGCCTCCGCCGGGCCCCGGCAGGAGGGGTAGACCCAAAAAGTGCTGGCTTGACGTCGTAAGGGGTGATATGCGTGCCAATGGGCTCACTACCAGGGATGCTGAAGATCGCGCGAAGTGGAGTAGAAAAAGTCGGAAAGCGGACCCCGGGCACCGAAACGAAAGTTTGGGTGGCAACCGGGACTAACGCTAGGATGATGATGATGATGAAACAATAAGATAAAAATTAGTGGAATAATCTTTAAAAACAAAAATGTCTTTCATTTTAAACGTACAAATAATGCAGTGTTTTAAATATACATATAATCACGCCTCTTTCCCGTAGGGGTAGGCAGAGACCACTTCTTTCCACTTCCTACGATCCTTACACACTTGTTTCGCTTCATCCACTTTCATTATTATCAGTGTTTTATAATTTTTCGTTATAAATAAGAACGGTTAAAATAATAATAATAATCATAGATAATGGTCCTAGTGAATACCAAATCCAGCCATTGTATCCTCTAAACTCGTAAAAAAACATATCGACTCTTATCACACCTATGGTATTCCATAACATAAAAACAACTCGTATCTACACGTCATACTTTTTTCAGTTGGGTAGTTGGGAGGATAACTTATTTTTCTAAAAATTCTAAAAGATTTTGCCCCTTACTCTCTTTGAATAAGTTCTGATTCAAATTCTGTTAAAAAACAGCTTCTGTGGTATTCTGAACGCTGAACAAGTAGGGCTGGTGACGGCGATAGAACGCGTCATGGAACACATATACATGAGTGCCCTGGCCCATCCGAGTAGTGACGGCGATGAGGACGAAACTCGGTTTCCTATCGTGAAAAATCAGCTGCTACCGGGATTGAGGTCCTTTTGCAGTGCATTGAAGGGTAAGTCACTGTAATTGAGTAAGAGTAGTCGATTATTTTAGCTTAAATATGTTTATTCAGATATGTTAGTTATTAAATTTAATTAGGATGGATAAATGAAGAGATTATAATACCGACTCATAATATAGACAGTATATTTCCACGCTTGTCCAATGCGGATTGGCGGGTTACACATTATTATTATTATTTCGAAAGGTGGCTATGCTAGTCAATTCTAACCTAGTATCACTGCGTCCAATTCAATGAACTATTGTGATCGCCACATTTACTATAGCTCATTGGCAAAGCCTGCCTCGTTAATGTAACGAAGCAGTTTTTTGGCAGGAGCTACACGTATCTCATCCGGTTCCAGCATGTGCTTTCCTAATATGAGACTACGTTTATGCATCAGGGAGCAGTAGTAGTACAGCAGGTGCAGAGGTGTTTCATCCGCCTCCTTACAGAATCTGCAGGCTTTGCTATCCCTGATCCTTATGATGCTGAGGTGCTTGTTTAGGCAACAGTGTCCGGTAAGCGCCCTCGTTAGGGTGCACAGCTGATTCCTGTTTAGTGCTAGTGCCTCAAACGCAAGTTTGCGGTTGTAGGCTTTTACTAGCCTACCTTGGAGTGACTTAGGCCTGGAATTGTATTCCAGCGCTTAAGAGATTCACTGGTACATTGATCCCTAAGGGTGAGCCGGATCAGGCTTTTGGGTATGCCGCAGCACGGTTCAGGTCCGTACTGCGCCCGCTTGGCTCCAATCCGGGCAAGTTCATCGGCTTTTTCATTGCCTATGAAGCCCGCATGCCCGGGGATCATTATTGGGGATTATTTTTCTCACCTAAAGTATTTAAGTAGTCCATGCAGTTTTTGACGAGTTTCGAGGCTATTAAGTCTGAATTCAACGCCAAAAGTGCTGCTTGACTGTCAGAGTGAATGTATATCACATGATTGATGTAGTCTTTTTGCAGATTCACTTCCGCGCATTCTAAAATGGCGTAGACCTCTGCTTGGAAGATGGAGGCATATTTACCCAGGCTCAGACTGGTCTTGAATCTTGGTCTTGCTTCTTGCTTGATCGCTTGGTGAAAGCGGGTTACACATACCGGTGATCTCATTCCGCAAGTTTTCTACAAAACTGCCTAAATGGTGCATGTACCGTGGGATTTGAACCTGAGTCGTAATACAACTAAGCTACCAAATACCCTTTAAGAGGACAGTCTATGAAAATATAATACATTTTTAATCAATATTCACAGATAAATCCTAACTAATATTATAAATGCGAAAATGAATTTGTTTGTTTGTTATGTTTTCACGCTTAAACTGCTGAAATTTGATGAAGTTCGGTATTGGCATAGATTAGACCTTGGAGAAGGAGATAGGCTATTTTTTTTTAATTCATATGACAGAACAACGTTTGCCGGGTCAACTATTTTATAATAGTTTTTTATAATAGTAAATTTTTAATCAATATCAACAGATAAATAAATAATATTTCTCGTGCTTACTGAGATATTTGTTATTTTTAGAAATGTATGACTTTGACAATCAAAGTCAATTCTCATTTATGAATCAGTTGTTAAATAAATATGAATGTACCTCAATAAATCCAATAAACAAATGAGAGATCAAGTACCTGAGAGAGAAAAAAGATCAGGGCCAGAGTTTTATTCGTTTTTTGATAGGTTCATTGACTACCAAGTGTTTTTGGACCGAAGAAATATGTCTGTGAAGTAAGGCCGTTATAGAAAGAGGGGAAACAAAGTTTGAAACCAAGAATAAGATAAAAATGCATCACAAAATATACAAAAATTAAGTAAGGACTGGGGGTTTTGCAGAAAAATGAACAAAAGTCGATCCTGCAGTGCATCTACGTATGGCTTTTAAAGGGGGTTTTAGTCGGTATGCCGTTGCTGCCACCGCTGGCAATAACATATCAGCTAGTATAACAAAGATGTCAGGATTGGAACAGTAAAGCCGATATAACCATCGGCTTTCCCCCGGAGTTCCAACGTGGTACTAATCATTCGGGTTTCCCGGAACATTATATCAAAAACATAATTTAGATATTCTAATCTTTATTAAAATAATTTTTTTATTGCTGTAGGATGGCAGACAGGCTGACGACCCGCTTAGAATTTAGCATTTACCGTCGCCTATGAGTATTTGCAACGCCAGTGGCATCGCGAATACGCTGCTGTCCCATAAGAGTACAGGAACTTGGGTCACTAATGCCAGAACACAACATAAGGTTATTATGGCGGCATATTTAAGACCAAAGGTGGTCGCCATCCAGACAGGCTTGAAGCGCTACCACGTAGCTAGGGTGGGTTCTTTTGTCGCCTTTTGCGACAGGCCAAGCCCGGCCACAGAGATTAGTATTCTTTCTCCGCCTCTGCACGGCTAAAAAGATTATTTATACATATATAAAATGTTGTCCTCTGAGCTAAACAAGGTCAGGAGATTAATAAATACCTATAACTGTGCTTACTTTGTTGCATATGAATACATGTTGTTGTTTTCTATACTGATTATAGACTAATTACTTTTTTTTGCTGCATATCAATCATAAAGAATAGAACTCTAACCTCACATTAATGGGTTATCTCTTAAATAAAGTTAAGTATAGCGATATATATAAAGGTAATGCATGAAATTTAATTTTTAGTATGCGAGGACGTGTGCAACCAAGTGAACCTATTCGACGACGGTCAACTGCACATGGCGAATCTTCAGGATAATAGTCAGTTGAAAGAGATGGCAAAGAATCCGAACACTATCACAATGCTGGAAGAAAGAGTTAGCGAGTGGATTAAAAAAGTTATGGAGGTAAAATATTTTTTTACATTATTTAAAATGTCCTTCGCTTTGTTCAATAAAAAAAAAGCTTATCCTCATTTAGATATTGCAGCCCTTCCTGCGCAATAAAAGTATTTAGGGCTATTTGTAGTCTGCAATGCCGAAAGTAAGTTTTTCCATAATAAGAGGGTACCGCCTCTTCGACATTATTCGCGTTTGTTAATATTGAAGTCATCCCTGTAATAAACAAATTTAATATTACATTCAATTAATTTTTGTATTTATTTAAAACATCTATGAACATTACTAGGATAAAATGTATAAAGACAACAAGGAAGCCTCGAACCCTAATGGGCACAAAAATGCTACAGTTTTTTTTTCTAGTTATCGCTGAATATTTAATTGGTAAAATTGTTGCTAACTCAAACTCGATTTTGGAAGAAACTTTTTTTTTCTTTATTGCTTGAGTTCAGCAGACAGGCAAACGGCCCACCCTGGCAGGTGGTCACCGTCGCCTATGGACGTTTGCAGCACCAGAGGCACCACCAACGCGCTGCCGGTCTCGAAGAAATTAATTAAGGGTCATTTCTATAATTGACTATTACTATTTAATAGATATGTAAGCTTTAATAAATTACTGACCGTAACCTATGTGACGTCAGCGCGTGGGAACCAAGGATGGTTCACGCACTTCGAAATACAAGATATATTAATCCGCAGATACTGAGTGAAAGTGAACAATTAAGACGAGAAGTGGACTCAAGTGGGCCCCAAGACGAACTGGAGTACTGGAAGAAACGAGGCGCGCAGTTCTCTCAACTAGTTTCTTACTTACAAGTATTTGATTTGATTATTTATTATCCATTATTTTGAAATGTACTTCCATGCCATTACGTATACTTAAATATATTTAGATTGTAAAATCTATTTCTAAAATGATTATCTATATAAAAATGTCATTACCAAAACATGAAATGGAATACTTCATTTTATAACGCACTAAATGCAATATCTCGTTTTTAAAACATGCTTTAAACTGCTAAGACAGATTGACCCCAACTTTTCTTAGTTTAGAAATTTTGTTATACATACATTTATTGCTAAATACTTCTTCTATAGTATTTTTATAACGAAAGTGCAATATTATTGTTAATATTTATTTCATAAAATCGGATTCTTTCTTATTTTATGTCTCTCATATTAACAACGCTAATATATCAAAGTCTACGTTCTATTTATTGTTCGAATAACAGGTTATAAAACTTCAAAATTTAAACAATATTTGAATGTCTGTATTCTGCCACGGAAGCTGCGTAGTTTAAAAAGTTATTTAAATTATAAATTCATAATCAATTATTAAAAAATTGGTCAAAATAAATCGATTTAAAAAGAAAAGAATCCAAGATATAGATAGATATAAACAGATATTTGAGGTAAAAAAAGTTATCCTAAAACAAATAAATAAACTAATCATATCTTTTCGGTAAACATCAATTTTAGTTCTTATTGCGTTTAAATTAAAAAGGTGTTGCTTTGTCGATTTCAAAAAATTATTATAATATCATTAAAAACTTATCATACAAATCTAATACTGGGTACGTGCCATTTCTAGAAGGAAGAAGTAGAGAGTTTAAAGCTGATTTCTTTACAGTGAGTCTTTACATTTTTCTTCAGGACAATGAAGTGCAGCTCACCTTAACATGTTTACAAATTGCAAATTCCAAAATCATTAAATTATGGCGTGACACTGATCATAAGATCACATTCTGCTACAACGAGGCGAAAGACAACGCTAAATTTATTCAAGCTATGGAAAAATGTTGTCATTCTCTATACCTCGACGATCCCGTGAAAATCAAGGATTCTATACTTAGCCTGTTACAAACTGTAAGGCTTATACATAGCGTGTCACAATTCTATAATACTTCTGAAAGAATTTCGTCACTTATGGTCAAGGTTGGTTTTTTACTTTCTCCTTTACTAATATTATAAATAGGATTACCTATTTATAATATGTTTTCCGATGAGTCGCGATTCGGGTTTAGGCCGGAAATACTGAAAGGCTCAGATGCATTCAGAATTCATCCATACATCCATCCATTCATCCATACAGCGGCTCATCCACCATCCTAAAATTTAAATTAGTACATATCTATATAATGACATTAATATATTTACATTGAACTCCTCCTCAACGACTGGATTGATTTTGATGTTTATTTTATTTATTTTTTGGATTTGAGGATTCAGAATCCAGTGCACTACAATCTTTTTTTATCACAGAAGGCAATAAATGAATAATGAATAAATAAATATATTAGGACATTTCACAAAACGCCATCTAGTCCCAAACTAAGTTGCACTTGTATGACGGGTATTAGACAACTGATATATCACATATATAGTTTTCTTTTGTAAATAAATACATATAATTCATAAATACCCAGACAAGGGTCGGGAATGGAACCGTGACCTCCGCAAGCTTACCGAAGTGCGTTAATCGCTACGCCACGGAGGACTTTAGAAGACAATGTTTGTCGGGTCCGTGAAATAATTTGTGACTGACTGCATTATAACTAAATTTTCAAATATCGATTAAATTTAGCAAAGTTTTTAGCGTTTCAGAGTTCTACTTCACTGTTCAAGTTTATCTGTTGAGTGTTGTCGCAGGATATAATTGCGTTACTTGATATGTTCTTCTTGGCATTTGCTACACTTATACAAAAAATCACAGTATAATATGACACATTTTTTGTAGTAGTATTTCAGCAGATAGGCAAACGGCTGTGTCTGAATATAATTTTTACATGCGGTATTGTGGTACAACTAAAAAGAAACACCGAATGACCTCTCATCATTGCCTCTTATCTAAGAGAATTAATAAATTTGACACTTTTAGAACTCCTTACAACAATATGAGGTTATCGTATTCTTTTCGTTGATTGATAAATCTATATATATATATATTACAAAGCTTTATATTTTCAGATCACCAACCAGATGATTGAAACATGCAAACAATATATTACATGTAGATTCAAAGAAACGATTTGGTCTCAAGAAAGGTCTTTGGTCCGAGATAAATTAACACATTGTATAAATTTAAACAAGACTTACAGGTATATTATTTATTTATGAATCGATGTCGGTCATCCCTGGTGTACTTTGTTATCAATATACCGTTTTATTTACAAACTAACGATATATATATAACATTGATAATAAAAACTCTTTGTTTTTCTTCAGGACTGATTATATTACATTGAAAATAAGTACTTGTGTTATTTTGTTAAAGTAAATGTTGAAGTGATAACTTCTTATTGAAGGGTAAACCGCTTCGTTACGTAACGTACGGTGCCAGTCTGTCTGGCTTCCCTATCTCTCACGCATACGGCAGCGATAGGCAGACTCCTCCTCTCTTACTCTAACCCACACGCTAGATCTATTGCGACTTTATTACAACACTTGAGTTTTTTTCTTTATAAAGAATCTACATTAGGGAATAATTTAATTTAATATAATTTTGAAACAGTTTTTGGAAAACTTGGAAATTCGTAAACTTTAGTTATTTTTGAATAACTTTTAGGTGTATTAATAAATAACCTATTCTTACATTATCGTATTAATATACATAAAATTTAAGTAATAACCTAAGATTTTCTTAAGTTAAACAATTTCAATATTAAATTGTTCAACTTAGATTAGTTTAAGTTATCACTTCGGTCGGGTGTCCCGATATGCACACATTTTTTTTAGTAAGTACTTTTGAATGCAAATATTTTCTTCCATGTGCCTTTGACCAAAATATTAGATAAGGTTTTATACTTACTTAGGAAGTCACAGAAGTTGAATAATCGAATACTCTTTTTGTTAGTTTATAGACAGAAAAAAAAAACATGTATAAAATTATATATAATATATGTGTATTGAATATCCATACCAATATTATAAACCTATGTGAAAGTAACTCTGTCAGACAGACAGCTGTCATTTTCGATGAATTTCAGTATTAAGATAGATTTTACCTCGGTGAAGAACATAGGCTACTTTTTGTCGAAAATATGATTTTTATTTATTTGCGGGACATCGATTTCCGGGCCATCTAGTAATAATCATAATTACGATATTGATAATTTTCGGGCTGCCTTCATGGCAGCCAAATACTGCATAGGAGAACTGTTATCGAGTATCAACCAAAATCCCGAGGAGCATCCATACAAAATTATGTGCAACAAGATCTTTCTCTGTGCGTCTCGGGTTACTGCAAGCCTGTCACCGTAATTATTCAAAGAGGCTGTTACGTATTTATCACAATGAATTTACCGCGAATGTTTCCTAGTATCGAATTAATCGTATCTAATCAAATGCATTGCCACCCTATTCTACGACAACGCTGCCATCTCTCGATTCGTTCATTCAAAATATACGCGGCACACGCGTCGCGTTGATTTCCGTTGTTCTATTCCAATATTTTAAGAAATTAACTAGGGCAAGCAGCACTAAGACCGAGGTAAGTGGTCATGCATTTGTGTTATCAAAGTTTCATTACCGATACCGAACAGAGGATCTGTTGCAGCTCTGTTTCCTTCTGGGGTAGTGCGTCTGCTCCGTCATTCTTATACAGCTTACATGGCTGGTGTTGCGCAGTCTTATGCTAAATCCAACAGCTTGGCCTAGGGGTGGACTGACATAAGTTGAAAACTTTTTCATCAGCTAAAGATGTGAATTGCTTTTGAACCTAAATAAGAAGGCGTCTGGCTAATGGTCAAGTACTTGGATGTAGTCTTCGACCGCCAGGGAGATTTTTTTGGCATACTTCGAGTGGCTGACCCTCCGACTCGCAGGGACCGGAAAGAACACCCAAACATCTGCTTCCCAATATCCCTCTCGAGGCACAGCTACTTCGACTGCTACTTCGCACCTTATAGCTGTGTCCCTCACATGCTTGGGAATGGCAAGACCTAGCCTTAGCAGACTTTTGAACAATGCGTCCTACCAGTCATAATCTATGGAGCCGAGTCATGGACGCTGACAAAGCAGGTGATACACAAGCTCCAAGTCACCCAAAGAGCCATGGAACGGGCTATGTTAGGTATTTCTCTACGTGATCGAATCAGGAACACAGAGATCCGGAAGAGAACGAAATTGGTTGACATAGCCCATGTGATCGCTAGCAGAAAATGGAAGTGGGCGAGCCATATGTGCCGTAGACAGGACAACAGGTGGGGTAGTCGGGTGCTTGAGTGGAGGCCTAGAGTAGGGCATAGAAATGTAGGCAGGCAACCGATGCGTTGGACCGACGACCTTGTTAGAGTGGCCGGTAAGGACTGGATGCGAAAGGCGCAAGACCGGGAAGAATGGCGTGCATTAGAAGGGACCTACACTCAGCATTGGGTGGTGAAAGGTTGAAAAGGAAGAAGACGAGAGCTTAGCAGTGGTCAGGTGTGAACGAAGAACAATAAGTGTTTCCAAAAACGTACCACGTGATTAGCCAGGCAACAATTAAGCTATCAGATACAGCGGAACTTTGCCCTAAAATGAGATCTAATTATGCTACCAAAGTATAACCATTAAGAAGAAGACGGTCGCCGAAATAAAATGTAATCAACTTCATATTTCTTCTATTCTCATAATCTTATTTCAATCATAGTGTACAATATAACGGTCTAAGCACAAAATAGAGTCACATAAATAAGAATAATATAAATCTTTAAGTAATATGAGCCAAGTTGTGCATGATATCGGAATTTGTGCCTATTGTTCGTTGCTAGGCTTAATAATATTGTTATTTAAGAATGGTAGAAAATGAGCTGTACTATTTATATATTTATATCTCAGACAGGCTGACAGCCCGCTTATAATTTAGCAGTTACCGTCGCCTATGGGTGTTTTCAACGCCAGAGGCATCGCTAACACGCTGCTGTTCCATAAGTGTACAGGAACTTGAGTCACTAATGCCGGAATACAAGGTTATTAAAGCGACATATTTAAAACCAAAGGTGGTCGCCATCCAGACGGGCTTGCGGCCCTACCACGTAGCTAGAATGGGTTGTTTTGTCGGCTTTTACGACAGGCCGACCCCGGCCGCAGAGGTTAGTATTCTTTCTCCGCCCCGCACGGATGGATTGTATTTGCATTTAAAAGAGAATAGTTTTTTGCTACTTAATTATATGATACCACTACAAATATACAATCTATTACCATTCCATTCGTTATTTCTCATACGCATATTCAAAAATTTCCGTGATGAAAGGTCTTGTTCATTTGAGAGTCTAATAAAGCTCATACAAGTTTTCATACATATTTCTAATGGTGGCATTTTTGGAGTATATTATGCCTAAACAATCAGTTCGTTAGTCAATCGTTAATCTATTACATATCCCATTTCTCTGTATGTGAAGGTTTTCATACGGTTTTCTTTTATAATCTCCTGAATTCTAGATTTTCCCTAGTTTATTATTATTGAACTTAATAATTTTATTACGTTTCATCCACCTTTATAAGATGCATTGTTATGTCAAAAGCAACATTAGCTATACTCGGGTTAGAGTATTATTATTATGTATTATTCCATAATAGTACTTTTTAAGCGACTTCAAAAAAGGAGGAGGTTCTCAATTCGACTGTATTTTTTTTACCTCAGAACTTTCGACTGGGTGAACCGATTTTGATGATTTTTTTTTTATATGAAAGCTGGTGCTTTCCGTGTGGTCTCATTTCAATTTGGTCCAGTTATTTTTATAGCTAGAGTTCAGCAGACAGGCAGACGTCCCACCCTGGCAGGTGTTCACCGTCGCCTATGGACTTTTGCAGTACCAGAGGCACTACCAATGCGCTGCCGGTCTCGAAGAAATTTTATAACGCCTTTTTTGAAGAACCCCATATCGTACCGCACTGAGAAAACCTCAACCGGAAGCTCATTCTAGATCCTGAGAGTACGCAACATGAACGTTCTAGAGAACCGTTTCGTACGAGAAAGAAGAGGCTCCAGCAAGTGGGGATGAACACCCAGCCGATAGCGGGCGGTGCGGTGGTAGAAAGACGACGAGTGCACCATCCTAAATAGTTCTTCAGAACACTCCCCGTTGTACAGAGGTTAGAATACGCAAAGAGACGCAAAGTCTCTCCGAAGTCCAAGCGTGTCTAGACCGTCTGTGAGTAGGGGATCGCCGACAACACGAATTGCGCGCCGTTGGATCGAGTCTAGGGGATTGATCTGACAGGCGGATGCTCCAGCCCATAAATGTGAGCAGTATTCCATATGCGGTCTGACCTGTGCTTTATATAGCACAAGCCGTTGCCTTGGACTGAAGTACTGCTTGGACCGGTTTAGCACACCTAGCTTTTTGGAGGCAAGCTTAGCTTTACCCTCCAAATGTCCCCTAAACTGCACATCATTCATGATGTCGACACCAAGGATCCCAATACTGCTTGCGATGGAAAGAGAGGTTCCTTGAAACTGTGGCGCAGGTGCGAACGGGGTTTTCTTGGCAGAGAATACGCAGACCTGCGTCTTCGAGGGGTTGAACTGGACAAGGTTCTGACAGTAGCGTCTATGAGAAAACCATATATGTTAAGTCTTAAATTTGCATTAAGTATGTGCGCGACAAATGGACGGACAACTCAATATCACGCCAACCGATTTCGATTATTCATTTTTTATTAGTAGTTTTCAAAGGTAGTTTGATGAGAGTTTGGTTAGGTTCTGATTTTGGAATTCATGACAAAGTAACGGAACTCTTCAATTCTTAGGAGCAAATTAACGATTATTATTATTATTATTGCCTAAACAAGCACCTCACCATCATAGGGATTAGGGATGGCAAAGCCTGCAGATTCTGTAATGAGGCGGATGAAACGCCTCTGCACCTGCTGTGCTACTGCTGTTCCCTGATGCATAAATGTAGTCTCATATTAGGAAAACACATGTTGGAACCGGATGAGATACGTGCAGCTCCTGCCAAAAAACTGCTTCGCTACTTCAACGAGGCAGGCTTTGCCAATGAGCTATAGTAAATGTGGCGATCACAATACTTCATTAAATTGGACGCAGTGATACTAGGTTCGAACAGACTAGCATAGCCACCTTTCGAAATAATAATAATAAATTAACGATACTCGGCCGAATCTTTTATAGGCTATCCGGATATTTGAGTTACCTACCGTAACGTCTTTATGGTCAAATAATTTTCGTAGTCGAATATGATGATTAATGGAACTCCTTAACGGCTACAGTAAGGGTGTGATCTGAGGCAGAATTTCTAATTGTCTTTAATCAAATTACAATGCGCTTACGTTCGTTGCTGCATTGCAACATGAGGCAAGCGTTCTAATTACAACAATAATTGTAACTAAATTATATTGTCGTAATTATAGATCGTACCTACATATTGATGAGTAGAAAAAGTAAGTTAATTATTAAGTTATCGAAGAATATGCAATTATTTTTTTATTTTTTTGTGCATGTTAATTTGTTTTGGAATAGTTTTTCGTTTGAAAGCAGTTTTGTTTGTTAAAATTTTTGTTTATTATCGGTAATAAAATGTATTTCACCGAAACAAATAACTCTTTTCTCTTTGTAAATTTAGTTTCGTTACACTTTATTGCTATTGTTTTATATTAAATCCTAATTCTATATTTTATTGGGAGTCCTGAAGAGAAATAGAGCAGGGTACCGTTATTTATGTTTTAATAAATATATTATGTCTGTAACATACCAACGTAGCTAAAATGTTAACCTAAAATGCATATCTACAAAGAAATAAGACATTTCTTGTTAGGAACAAACTTATATTCTGTCAAGAAAATATTGTACCATGAGAAGTATACCTTCTCGGGCTCTACAGCGAATGCTTCTAAAGAAATAGAATAAGATGCTTGTTGAGTGTGCCGATTAATAACAATATTAACATATTAGAATAATCATCTTCAATTTATATTACATTATTTTATTTTAAGTATCTATTATATAGGAAGCGAACGCAAAGCAGTCTACTGTAGAACCAAGATGTCGAGTAATCCATCCTGAACCCTATTTTTGTTACATAGAGTTAATATTAAAAGCATTGTCAATACATGTAAAGTTTCAGTGCAAGTTAGTGTTCGCACTTCACCTGCAAGCCGTTCGTCCGTTTCTATCCGTGCAGGGGCGGAGAAAGAATACTAACCTCTGTGGCCGGGGTCGGCCTGTCGTAAAAGGCGACAAAACAACCCACCCTAGCTACGTGGTAGGGCCTCAAGCCCGTCTGGATGGCGACCACCTTTGGTCTTAAGTATGCCGCCATAATAACCTTGTGTTGTGTTCCGGCATTAGTGACCCAAGTTCCTGTACCCTTATGGGACAGCAGCGTGTTCGCGATGCCACTGGCGTTACATACACCTCTAGGCGACTGTAACTGCTAAATCCTAAGCGGGCCGTCAGCCTGTCTGCTGTTCTACAGCAATAAAAAAAAAAAAGCACGTATTTTATTTCTCAGCTATAAATCTGATATCCGGCAAACAGTAAGTGCTAATTATTACATTGTGATTTATTTAAACTTTTTTTCCGAGCGGGGGCGAAGTAAGAATAAGTACCAAGTAAGTACCTTTGTGGCCGGGGTCGGCCTGTCGTAAAAGGCGACTAAACAATCTAAGTGGTAGGTCTCCAATCCCGTCTAGATGGCACCCACCCCTGGTTTTTAAATATGCCGCAATAATAAGCCTGAGTAGTGTTTCGGAATAAATGTCCAGGATTCAGTACCGCTACCTGGATGGCAACGTGTTAATGGTGCTCCTGGCGTAGCAAACATCCATAGTTGACGGTAACTGCTAACTACTAAGTGGTCCGTCAGCTAGGGCATCTGCTGCCCTAAAACTGTAAAAAAAAGCCTGCCCGAATCTGATAAGTGACTCTCTTATCCTCCTATGTCATGCGTTACACAGAAGTTACTCCCAACAAGCGTTTTAAGTTACTTTCTTTCTCATCACTTAGTTTTTTTACCCCACTTTACATTTCGCTTACAGTACTCGTAAAGAGTGAAACTCACACTTCTAACAACATCTTGAACAATTGAAATTTGTCATTTATATATATAGGTATATATATATATATATATATATATATATATATATATATATATATATATATATATATATATATATATATATATATCGATTACATTTAAAAATGTATCATATCAAAATTACATCTTTGGATTCAGGAATTCAAACTAGTGACATCCTCTACAGTCGGTGTATGTTCAGACTTGTAATCAGACAGCATTCTAATCGTGAACAAACTTCATTTGGGATAGTCAAAACGTGAGCAAATTGATACGGTCTGTGTAAATGACGTAAGTTTTAATTTAGTAGGAAACAAGAATTACGCTAACAACGCTACAGATCCCACGTTCATGAAATTCGTATAAACGGATATATCGGAGATTAAATACCTGGAATTAATATTTCTTATTATACAATATGGTATATCGATAGCGATTTTAAGGCATGCATTACTATCACGTTAATCGAATAATTTTATTCAACCTTTACCTTATCGCAAAATGGAAAAGGACACATATTAAAACGTAAATAATAATGATTTATTTTGCACATAAATCCATAGAACGTAGTAGTAATTTTAGGAATCAGCTATGCACCTTAGCAAATGCACTAGCCGGGCATTCATAAGGATTAGGGATAGCATAATTTGCAAATTCTGTATTGAGGCAGGTGAAACGCCTCCACACTTGAAACATCATTCTAAGAAAGCATATGCTAGAACCGGATGAGGACCAGCTCCTGTCAAAAAACTGCTTCGTTACATTAGTGAGGCAGACGTTTTATGGTAAATGGGAAGCGATCACAATAGCTCATTAAATCGAACTGAATGATACTAGATTCAATGAAACTGGTATAGCCAACTTTCAAAATAATAATAGTTTTATTCATTTATTTATTTAATTTAGTTTAAATTCATAAAAGTTACAATTCTATATTTTTTAAAATACCAATAATGAGTCATGGTTATTCAATGCACATTTTTAATTATAGCTTGAACTCAGATTAAGTGTTTATGCTCAGAGGGTTATCAGTGTTACAGTAGTCTAAAGTTCGAATACTAAATCTCCGACATCTTGATATTAAGAAGACAGCTTTGTCTTAAGCCATCAACATTTAAAAAAAATATCTTCATTAGTATATTTCACAGGGAAACGTATATCGTCGTGAAAAATCAACCATTTCTTCCTAATACGGAACAGTTCAGTTTTTCCGAAAATTACGTCTTTGGAAAATTTGATACATTTTGTAGACGTTTAAATAAAATCATATCTATGTTTGATATGATGGACGATTACAATCGATTGTTCGAAAAAAGGATGGAAGGGTTGCTTTTAGGAGAAGGTAAATAAGATTCATGTATACTACAAATTATGTAAATGAAAAACCTTTGTATTAACCAAAATCGTAGGATGCAATCGTAACTAACTGCAGTAAAAATTATGATAAGCCGTAACAAATTATCCGTGCAGGGCCGGAGAAATAACAGTAACATCTGCGGCCGTGGTCAGCCTGTCGTAAAAGACGATAAAACAACCCACCCTAGCTACGTGGTAGGGTCTCAAGCCCGTCTGGATGGCGACCACCATTAGTCTTAAATATGGCGCCATAATAACCTTGTGTTGTATTCTGGCATTAGTGACCTGTATTCTTATGGGACAGCAGCGTGTTCGCGATGCCACTGGCGTTGCAAACACCCATAGGCGACGGTAACTGCTAAATTCTAAGCAGGCCGTCAGCCTGTTTGCTGTCCTACAGCAATAAAAAAAACAAAATTGTGTAACTTAACACCTTTAAAATCTTAACCTAATTTCATTTAGATCTTGAAGAAGCCATTCATATTTTTGAGGAATTGAAGAAAACGGTGACCAGTTGCCAATACGACTACTTGGACTACAGGAATAGTGAATTTGACAAGGATTATCAAATTTTCGAGGAAAAGACTAATGCGTTAAGACTTTCCATTGGAAACACAATCGAAGCGAATTTCTCCAGCGTTTGGGAAACACCTCAAGGCATCAAATTTTTGGCCCGCTTTGAAAAGGTGTACAGGGCTTTTCTTTATTTTAATTAAGAGAAAAAATTATCCTTAATACAACCATATCAAACGTTAACTCATTTTATGATTTTTATACTTTATTAACCGACTTCAAAAAAGGAAGAGGTTATCAATTCGTTTGTATTTTTTTATGTTTGTTACCTCAGAACTTTCGACTGGGCGAACCGATTTTGATGATTCTTTTTTTATATGAAAGCCGGTGCTTGCTATGTGGTCCCATTTTAATTTGGTCCATTTCTGACTATGGTATTCATGAGAAAACTATATAAGTCTTAAGCATTAAGTATGTGCGCAACAAATGGACGAATAAATCAATATCACGCCAACCGATTTTGACGATTCATTTTTTATAGGAAATGATGTACTTCAAGGGTAGTTTGATGAGAGTTTGGTTAAGTTCTGATTATGGGTTCCATGACAAAGTAACGGAAATCTTCAACTCTTAGGGGCAAATTAGCGATACTCGGCCGAATCTTTAGTAGGCTGTCTCGATTTTTGAGTCACGAATCGTAACGTCGCGTCGTTATGGTCAAGTAATTGTCGTTGTCAAATATAATAATCAATGGAACTCGTTAACGGCTTACAGTAAGGGTGCGATCCGTGGCAGAATATCTAACTGTCTGTAATCAAATTGCAATGCGCTTACGTTCGTTGCTGCATTGCAACATGAGGCAAGCGTCCTAATTACATTACTTAAGGTGTATTATGTGTGAAGCAGTGGTAGCCGAGTGGGTGGTAGAAACTTTTACGTATTATTGATGAGCTTTATTACCATATAAAAGACTGGTGGTAGCGGAGTGGCAAAATAATCGACCTGCAACGCATGAGGTTGCGGGTTCGATCCCGGGCGTGGGAGGGGTATTAATGTAAAAACATCTGAGTCGGTGGGCACGTTGCTCCTCCGCCTCACTCGAGAGACGATCGTTGATCAAGCCGAGACGGTGACTACGTTTTTCGATATTTTCCCTGTTTAAAACTTGTTTCATGTAAAGCCACATTTTCGAAAGTCTATTTTAGCGTTTTTCGCAAATCTCTTTTGAGATAGATGTTTCTCCCTGACTTCGTTCATTTCATTTAAACGGCGCTGTCTCATATGAGCAGCACATTTAGTAGATCTACCCATATTCAGACAAATTAGTGTACTTCAGATTCACTAAAAATCAAAAAAGAAACAAAAATTTTAACAAAAAAACCGCCTTCGACAAAAACTATCCCAAAACAAATTATATATAACAATAATTGTAACTACATTATATTGTCGTAATATAGATCGTACCTACATATTGATGAGTAGAAAAAGTAACTTGATTATTAAGTTATAGAAGAGTATGCAATTTTTTTTTTTTACTTTTTAATGCATATTAATTTGTTTTGGAATAGATTTTTAAGGCGGTTTTTTTTTGTTAAAATTTTTGTTTTTTTAATTTTAGTTTTAATCCTATCATATTATTAATAAATTAAAGTTCTTTTATAATTTCAAGCACACTTGTCTGCCAGATACTTGAAAACTAATCAACTGAGTTTAATAAATGCATGGAACTGAATGATATGATATTATATAATAACCTGGTATCTCAGTGATATTACACTTCGAGACCAATTTAAATGTCCCGAGTTCGTATCCTACAGTATGCACCGGGCAGTTGTTCTCTCCTAATGTGATTATTATAGTATAATTTACATGTACAAAAGAGGTGAAGGAAATCCTCGTGTGGAAACCTGCATACCTCTATCACTGGTATGTGCAACATGCCAATCCGCTTTGGACAAATGCCTAGTACACTGTCCATTCTCTCTAGGGGTAGGCCCCAGATCAGCAGTGGGACGCCATAGGTTATTATTTTATTATATATGACATTATGTATGTACTAATACAATAAAATTTAGCACAGTCTTCTATCGAGACTATCAGTCGATATATGAAGTTTTTAATGTATTGTACTGAGGTACAACCGAGGAGACAGTTTTTGTAGTGAACTAACATAAATTGAGGAACGTTGAATTTTCTAGACTATATATGTTGTATATATATCCGTCTAATTGTCCGCTTATATTTTTTCTATAATAACTAAAAGATTTAAAATGCTAACTTGCTTCTTTTACAGGTTAGTGAAAAAATTAGAATTACAAAACTAAGTGAAAAATATGACCGAGTATTGAAATATTGTGAGAAGGAGGTGGACAAAATCACAAAAATGTTCAAGAGGCAAAGGGAAGACCCACCACTGCCAAGAAACTTCTCTCCAGTAGCAGGTAACTAATACATGTCAGAAATGTCCACTAGTAATTATTTTCCCTAGGTCTTTAAAAAAGTATTGAATTTTTAGGAGCTATTGCCACCTTATCCAATAATCCTTAAAGGTGATCTTTGGATGTTTGTAAACTAGCAAAAGAGGGTATAGTTGACCTTTATGAGTCCCCAAGCAAGTAGAAGTCTAGCGTTTTTTTTACTAAGACAGAAGTCAGGAATATCCTATTTTGTTTTGTGTAATTTGTAAAAATTTGATTTGTTGAATGCCTACGATATAAATTTTCGTTCGGCCCATTATATAGCAGGTAGTCGCCGTGGCCTATGTACGTTTGTAACAACGGAGACATGGCCAGCGCGTTATAAAGCTCAAAAAAAAATCTATAGCGCATTTTTTGAAAAACCCCATATCGTACCGTGATGGAAATACCTTAGCTGGAAGTTACAGAGTATCTAATATGAATGTTATTAAGAACCGTCTCGTACAAGGAAGAATAGGTTCCAAAATACGGGAATGAAAGCCCAGCCGATGGCGGCAAATGCGGTGGTAGAAATGCCTTCGTTGGCAAAGTTTTTATCTACGCATTGGTGTCAAAACATTTAGACTGTTAGATTTAAATATGTCTTGCAATACTTTATTAATATTTTATGGATAGCTCGGTATATTATTCAATCATATGTTTTAGGTCGTATTAAATGGTCTCGTTGCTTAATGCATAATATGACGGAGACTGTGGAGAGTGTATATGCACACAATGTTCTACAAAGTCTGCCTGCTACGGGTGACATGGTGAGGAAGTACACCAACACCAGCAATTTGATCACTAACTACGAAGAGACCATGACATTTGTCTGGATGAATCAGAATGTATGAACCCGTTCATATTTTTTCTTTGTCTATCTTGTAGTAATGAAATAGTTAACTCGATTTCTGGACTTTAAATAAAACGAAGATAAGGTAAATTAATATTTTAGGTACGTATTGTGACAGGTGACAGGTTCGATTCCTACAATGTTACCCATCGTATAGGCAGTTTTTCTCACCTCAAACATAACATTGTGAGGAAACCTGCATACTGAGTCCGTATGGGTAAGTCACGAATGCATCTTGGACAAGCGTGCCGAAGATACTGTCTGTTTCTTCTACGAGAGCCGGGCAGATATACAACAGTAGGAAATTATAAAATATATAAATATTTCACATTAAGTAAATAGCACAAATTAAGTAGAAATGTTTTAAATGGGGCATTAAAAACGAAGACTTTCGTAGCATTCTGAACCACGGTGCATACCATTTGATGTATACAACGAAAAAACTGACTAGGCTCTGATGCAAAATTTTCCTATACGTACTGTTGGAGATTTGGTAGTATTACTTCTGCAAACTAAATTTATTTAAATCTCGGCGCAAATGACATACACCATTCCAGAAGTAATTATATGAAAAGAAAAAAAATCAAATAATTTATGTAATATTTTAGTGCAAAAATATATTTCCAGCTCTGGGACGTGGATGATAGTCTGAACAATACACTGCTAAAAATTGACGAATCTGGACATGTTAATGTTAATTTGGACCAAACCATAAAGCTGCTCATCAGAGAGTCAGATTGCCTTGTGAAAATGGGCGTGGATTTGCCTATAGTTTGCCAATCTTTGTATGCGAAGAAAAATTACTTTACCCTGGTCAATGACTCTCTGCAGGTTGGTAACAATACTAATTCTAAGACGTGTAATAATAGTGATCCTACTGAGATCGAAGAAATGAAGAGAAAAAGTAAAGATGAAAATATCGACTCCGAAGAGTGTTTTGAATCTCTTGATGAAATTGATGAAGAGTACGTCCTAGTATCAGTAAATACTAAGAGATACACACAAATGACGGAATTGATAGAATGTACCTTTGAACTTGAAGATTCAAAGGGTCTCTTCATCGAGCATTCGATGTATTTCGAGTATAAAGAGGAAAATGGGTACGAACATAATGAGGTTATAAATGAAAAAATGTTTCAATCATTGTCTTAATTTATAACCACTCATTTTTTTCTATTTAATAAAGATAACATTAATTTTTTCAAGAATTATAATATTTTACAAAATAAAATATTTATACAATAAATACGAATTATAGAAATTATGAACCATATTTTTATATAATGTACCAAAGGTAACTGAAATTTAAATTTAGTTACATTTGTTGTTTCTATTGAGATAAAATGAAATTATAATTATGTTATAATAAAATTAATAATTTATAAAAGTTACTAATAATTCAATGAAATATTACTATAATATACTAGGTAACTTATATTACTATCAATATATTCATTTACGATTATTACTAAACATTATTGTGACATTAGTTATTTAAACTATAAAAATAGTAAAAACAAAGCTGCAATACTCTATTGTGTGATTAAGTTACTTTGATTTTAAAAAAATCTCTCATGTATAATATAAAATATAATCATTTCTTATTGAAATACGCAAAATTATAAAAATAAAATGCAATTTCCAGTAGTAACTGTGCAGCTTTGCGATAAAAAATATTATTATATTGTTACGGACTCTTACTTTTATTTCTCGTTGTTTAAGTTTAATTTTTATGGATTAATAAATATTATTTCTTTTATTTTGTTTATTTTTTATTCGCACCAATTCTATTTCATTTTCTTTCCAAAGATTTGTTATTTGTCTTTACAAACCTACGATGATGCTTATTACATAATTATCAGGCATATCATGGAATTAAACCCACGGCTCGTGTGTCAGTTCAGCTTCAGAAGTGCTTTTAGTAAGAAGAGCTTTTAGAAGAGGTGCTTTTACTAGAATCACTGTAACAACTCTATTCTCGCTCCTTTTTCGTCGCATGGCTAGACATTTGTTACCCACGTAAGTAGCCGGTTGCCTTAAAATGTGGCCATACTAGTAAAGACGCCATTCCTGCAATTTATCTATAGTGTCACAGACATGAAAATTGCCGTCAATTCAGGAGCTCCTAACGCGGTCTTTCCGCGTTACTCCACACATCCACCGTAGCATATTCATCTCCGTGACACGCAGTTCTTGCTTGTGTCGCTCTAACACCGGTCACGCTTCACAGCTGTATAAAAGAACAGGCCCAATGATAGTCTTGTACAACTGTCCTTTCAAATTAACCTGGCATCTTAGGATCACAAATGACACCAGTGCCTTGGCAATGCGTGCCTTGACGTCGCAATCAATGTCACCAGACGCGTGAAATACAGATCCCAGGTATTCAGTCACCTCCCCCGTGCATCCGACTGGCTCATCGTCAATGCGCACGGGTGTGGGATATATAGAGTTGCAAGCTTCGCCACATTGAGCTTTAGACCGCCATTCTCAAGCGACTTATTCCACAACTTCACGCGTTGCACTAACCTACTCTTATCCGCGTCCGCCAACGCGATACCGTTAGTATACACGAGCAACCATGGGGGTTGCTCATGAGTATTTCTGCTGCTGTTTGACACAATGTCGAATAGTACGCCCAATGTCTAATATCATGCTGAACAGAAACGGACTGACGAGGGATCCCCGGTGCACCCTAACGGTGATGAGAAAAGGTTTCCTGTAGACAACAGCGGTTATCTTGGCGTGAAAAACACAATCAAAGACCTGCATGTCCAGAAACAGGCATTGCTAAGGCGTATTCTATTTCCTATATTTCTCCGTGACAGTCCTTAACAGGGTCCATAGTCTAATGACCAGGGCAAACCCCATATTTACACTCCAAGACAGTCCACTTCTGTCAAACTTGAAAGTCGGTAACCCTTTCGAAGAGCTTAATGGTGTGGGACATGCCCTTTATGTCGCGGTAGGTGCCGCGTAGGTCCTGCACCGATCCCTTGCTTTTAAAAACTTAAGTAATGATACTCAGCCTTCATTAGCTCGGGATCATACCAGTGAGGAGTACCTAATTAAAAAAGCTTTCCAATTTTTCATATGGTGAAAACAGTTCTGAACTTCTGCAGGCGTTACCGGTGGTATAAGTTCTTGATTCATAGAGAGATTAGGCGTTCTTTTTTTTCGTGTTCGTGAGATTTACGCATAACAGGTTGCCTCCAGGGTATTTTATAAAGCGATATTTAGAAAATCTTGTGCCTCTTAGGCCCTAGAATGGCATTAACTTATAGATTAGCTCCTTGAACGATTTCATCTTATTGTAAAATGGCTGTAAGTGGTCTCATCTGGTTCTGGCTACAGATTTCTTAAAGGCGCGCTTTGCCACCCTGTGTGCCACCCTGCTTTCCACTTCTTAAATAAGGCTATCTTTGCCCTGGGCTCTCTGGATTGTATCGTTCCGCCACTAAATCTCTTTGTCACACTTGAAACCGCCTTTAGACACAACAAGCACCTCCCACATCCTCCCACAAGGATAGCCGCCTGAATCTTATCCCAGTAACTTGAACTGGTTTGCTCTCACCACCGGCGCACTTACCGCTTAAGACTTGAGCAAATTTCTGGCACTTGACTTTATCAAGCAGCCACCACCTGATTCAGCGCTCAAGGCGCTCGAAAGTTTTGTCTTTGGACTTCACGCAGAGGTTCACGACAGTAAGACGGTTTTTGGCAGTGAAACTCTCACCGGGTATGACCTTGCAGTTGGTTACTGATGTCTTCTAGTTAGTAGAAAGTCGATTTAAGTAGCATTTCTGCCGCTCTTGAAGGTGATAAGATGCTTAGATCTGTTTTTGAGATACGGGTGGATCACGGTGGCAAAGTCGACAGCTGCATACGTATTAAGTATGTCCTCTGCTTCTCGTTGCGGCTACCGTAACCAAATCTTAAGTACTGACAACATTACCTAAAAATATTTTTGAATGTTGAACTTAGAACTGAAATTTACGGGACCACTACCAGAAAAATTTATTAAGACACACAACACGGAGATCAAATCCATTACTTAAAAATCTTTCTATAAACGATAATATTCATGCACCTAAATTACCACCGAATGTTTGTTTTCATGTAAGGCACACAACATCATAGAAAACAACTTTGCATTCATTATTTATTTAAAAGTAATTTAATAACGCTTTTATTAATATAATTATTTATATTTTACACTGAGCATTCAATATGTTTATAAATGTTAAAACCACACACTTGGGCTCTTATTTTATCAGCTATTATCTAGAAAAATTGTAGTAACATATAGTAATTTAAAAATCTTACCAAGTCCGTTAGCAAAAAATATATCGTTGAATTAGAAATTAAACACTTCATATGCTCATACCAATGTTAACAAAAAAGCAAAATCATTTAAACGATATCTCAGATATCTAAATTTAATGGATTTACGAGAAATTTTTGGAGAAAGCAATATTTATATATTCTATTCAATTAAATTTATTCTAATCAAATCAAGTTTATTTGCTGTATACATGGTATAACAAGATGTACATATTCATGCTTATATATAACAATACATTATACATAGACCCTATTGAGGTACAGCATAATAATATATACATTGTCAATTTTTACTTGTTTAATATATTATCCAATTACCACTTATTTTTTGGAATACAATTTATTGAATAAATAATCATTTCTCAGTCAGTCATTATCAAAATTGTCATTAAAATAGTCATTAATTGTATAATAAATCTTATTAATTAAAAATACTTTCATTTTGAAGGCATTTAAAGATTGAGCTGACTTTGAAACTAACTTGAAAGATGGTTATATATTCTAATGCCCATACCAAAAATACTCTTGCTGAATGTAGTAGTCTGATATGTAGCATTGCATAATTTTGTGTTGTGTCGAATGCCTTTTAAAGTTGAAAAGCTATTTATATTTTTCCTAATAAATATTGCCGCTTTATATACATTGAAGGAAAAGTTTATATTCCGCGATTAAGAAAATGTGGTTTACACGACAGGTCTCCTGCTATAGAATAGACCTGTCCTTAAATTAGTAGCTAGATATATATTAAAAGCTAAAAGCAGCCATTTGAAGGATAACTATTATTTACTGAGACTTGTTCTTCCTGGCCCTATTCCACATTATATGGGGTCGACACAACATGTTCTCTTCTTCCACTCTCCTCTGTTAGCAGTCATCACAACATTCGCACCCTTTTTTGCCATATCATCTTTTACGCAACCCATCCATCTTTTTTTGGTCTACCTCTATTTCTGTATCCACCCACACTCATTTGCATCATTTTCCTTGTTATATGGTATGTTTCTCTTCGTATTACATGGCCAAACCATGCCAGTCTGTTACTTTAAAGTTTTTCAATATACTTCCTCTAATATATAGGTACTTTCTCTAATATACTTATTTCTAATTTTATCCATTTTCGTAACTCATCTCCGCAGCATGCAACATCCTTTCATCCCTCCCCTTTGTGGCCCAGCATTTCCATCCATACAATACGACAGGCCTTTAATGAGTATGTAACTGACATTTACATACGAGCAATATAAATGAAATTTCAATGTTAACAAACTATACTAATATTACTTCTTTGACAGTTTCTGTTAGAAGATTACCTTCGCACTATCCGTCGCGTGAAACTTGAAGTACGTCCATTATTCTTACCACAAGTGGTTCGCCTCTCTTCCTTGCTACTTCCCGGTTTGAGAACTGTTTACTGGACGAGTGAGGATTGGCACGAGTTCGTCGATAGAGCCAATACAGCTATCAAGAGTTTCGATGTCCTGGTCACGCGAGTTCACGACATCTACACGAACAGAATAATTTATATGTTGTCCGGCATGCAAGAAGTCACTTTAATTGCTTTTCCAGGTAATTTTCCATATTTATACTATTTATATTACATTTTAATAGCTCATGATATTAATAAAATTATAAAAACAAACCAAACAAGTGCACGCAAGTGAAGTGTGTTTTTTGGGACTGACCGTCTTAAGCTTTTAGTTCATAGATAATATACCTGTTTCCTCACTATGGTTCTGTATTTATTGAGCTATTCAATTATTCATCACACAGACGTAGTCGAGTGATCAATGCTAAAAAAATGGTTCAACCTATTTCTTTCCCAAAAAAGTTGCACAATGCAACAACGTAAGTCAGATTGATATTAGATGATATCAAACGGCACCCTACGCGGTAGAGCACCAAGCCCGTCTGCATGGCGACCACCTTTGGTCTTAAGTATGCCGCCGTAATAACTTTGTGTTGTGTTCCGGTATAAGAGACCCAAGTTCCTGTACCCTTATGGAACAGCAGCGTGTTCATGATGCTACTGGCATTGCAAACACCCATAGGCGACGGTAACTGCAAAATTCTAAGTGGACCGTCATCTTCTCTGCTGCCCTACAGCAATAAAAAATACCCTGAAGTTTGTAAGTTATTACAACAAGGCGAGTAAATAAATGGCAAGCAACCAAGATTACTGCCCAGACAGCCCTGGTTGAAGTCCTATATATGCTACATTATTTATTTATTTTTTATTATTATCAAAATTGATAAAATATAATTAAAGAATTGCAAATATTAATAATAAAAATATAAATATTCGCGCTTTTGTTGATCAAATTTTAAAAGTTAATATGTTTTTTTTTATTTCTGGCAATTTATTATTAAATATATTAATTCTACATTTATTCATTGTTCATCATCGTCGTCATGTAATATTTGATTCACAATCTTTAAAAAAATTACTCTTATTTTCTTTGTTATAAATAATGACTTATTTATCGAAAAAAGTTATAAAATTTTATATGATTCAGTTGAAAGTCATAGATTAATTAAGTCAAAGTTAAATTTATTGCAAGGTTAATAAAAGATACGACAACAATGTTTCATCATAAAAAACATGAGAGTCTATATCATAATTATATCATAGGTTCGTATGTAGAGTTTAAACTTACGTTCAGATGATGTATCATCACATTCAGGTTGTTAAAATACACACGGAAAAAGTGAACATGAGAAAAGGAGGTAAATACAAGGAAAACTGAAATAAATGTGTTGGCTGAATACTAATAATACATTTACTTTCTAATCCGACTGTACAATGTCTTTTGAAGAGTTGTACTTGTTTGCAAGTAGCGTTGTATTGCTTTTTGTAGAATAGAAGATATTTCCCAGATGTACGATGTTACGAGTCCGCAAGCAAATTGTGTGTGTGTGTTTTGAAAGCGTATATTACGTTGCACTTCAATACTCTCAGTCTTTTATGCTTATGCAATGCTGATTAAACTTGTCGTGTTACTCCAGATGTTCTAAGAATAATGAACAATCTACTCCATGTCAACCGTTTGAATTTTTTTTAACAAAGATCAAGATTTGTTATATGATATTAATCCATGTTTACCATTGTATCAAAGCAATTCAAAATATTGTTTACAATCATATTATTGGTCACAATAATTTAAAATAATATTTTTTACTAGCTGTGCCCGCGACTCCATCCGCGTGGAATATTGACTTTAGGCAGCATTTTTTGGATATATGAGGTCAAATTAAATTGGAAATTCAATCTACTAAGTCCAGTCTAAGCTGAACCCTATTTGTATTGATTGATGATATAAATCTGAGGTCAACTTAAATTGGATTATAAAATTTCCGAAACTTATCATTTTTAACAAAACCTATTTTTTTTCTAAAATAAAAATAGCTTATGTTACTCCTTGGTACATCAGCTATCTGCCAGTGAAATTCCCGTCAAAATCGGTGCAGCCATTTCAAAGATTAGCCGGAACAAACAGACAGACAGACAGACCGACAGACAGACAGACAAAAATTGTAAAAAGTGTTGTTTTGGTATATGTACCGTGTATACGTCCGAATGCACTTAGTAAATAGCGGTTATTTTAATATTACAAACAGACCCTCCAATTTTATTTATTTGTATATATTGCTGAGGAACAATAAACAGGCTGACGGCCCACTTAATAGTAAGCAATTACCGTTGCCTATGAATGTTTGCGACACCAGGAGCATTGCCAACACGCTACTGTCCCATAGGGGTACAGGAACCTGGGTCACTAATGCCGGAATGCAACACAAAGTTATTATGGCGGCATGCTCATACACCAAAGGTGGTTGCCATCCAGACGGGCTTGGCCCTATCACGCCTTTAACACAGGCCGACCCAGGCCGCAGACGCTAGCATTCTTACCCCGCCTCTGCATGAAGAGAATACTCAAATATAATAAGATTATAGCATAGACATACTTACTTATACTTATTACTTATTTATTTATATAATATTATAAATGTGAATGTAAGTTTGTTTGTTACGCTTTCACGCAAAAACTACTTAACTGATCATCATGAAACTTTGTACACATATTCTTGGAGGTATTAAAAGTAACATAGGATACTTTTTATTGAAAAAATAATAATTTTTTACGAAGATATTATCCCATTTCTCATTTTTTTTTCGATTTAATTTTGCCTGTTAATCACTCAGCGGAGCGGGCGTGATCGGCTAGTAAATAATAATCAAAAATTAACATTAAGTTAATTTTTATTTATATATTCCTGGTATAGTAAAAAATAGGTTAAAATTTCGGTTATATAATAGGCCGTACTTTCTAGTTACCCAAACGCAGTAGAACAATCTGTTGTGATTGAATAATAATGTGAAGCAAACACCACCAGCAAATTTTAAATTATATTGACTTACTCTCACGGTACCTTATAATCACGCACTGCATGAAATTTCATCTCACCGCCCCGCATCGTTATTGGCAATACCTTAATATCATAGATTGAATTATAAATTTACTAATATTGTCCACAGAAGTGATACCTTGGTCGGTGGAGGAATTTATTGAAAATGTTGAAAGTGGATGTCGGTAAGCATTCATCATCACATCCTAATAAGAAATTATTTGTATATGACTTAATATTTCTATTTCTATCTTCTAGTTTTTTAGTAAAATAATTTATATATATCGCATAATCCCGCCTTATGCGACTTAAAACATATGTATTTATGTCTATTGTAATGGCAGAAAAAGCAATAAGAGCTAGTAAAATTATAGCGCAGCTGGAAGAGGGGTGTAGCCAATGTTACGTCTCATAGCGGTTTAACGTGAGTTGTTCAACCGTCCAAAGAACCTGGACTTGATGCCAAGAGACAGGTTCCTTTCTGAGAAGATAATATTCTGGAAGAAAACCTTGCACACAACCGCTTTTTAGTGACTTAGACACTGAGGAACCTTAAAGAGCTTCGAGGGGTACAAGTTAGACTATAGACTGTAAGGAGGAAGCTTTTAGCGACTGATATACGCAGTCAACGACCAGCATGGACCCCCGAGTTTCTCTGTGAGCACTGGATTGCTCGATTGGTCTTCACTAGAAAATGCCTATTGTGGACACTAAGTAGCGCAGTCTTCTCCGATGAGTCTCGAATTTGTCTACATGCTAAGGACTAACGTTAGCGAGTATGATGAAGGCCAGAAGAACGCAATTGTGACGTGTATTTTTAAGAAATCACCCCTTATGGTGGGGGTCCGTTATGTTTTGGGTGGGCGTAAAATCCAGCTATCGTACCGAGATAGTATTCATTAAAAATGGCTCACTAAATGCGCAAAGGTTCGTAACAGCAATCCTTTGTCAACATGCACTACCCGCACTGACTGTAATGAGTGAAATGCCATTTACATGGAAGATAATACTCGGGTACACGTTTTAATGACGTAGATGTATATATACAAGAGGTCTGTATTCGTCGTTTGGATTGGCCAGCGCGGAGCTGCAACCTTAACCCCGTTGAACACGTCTGGGACCTCTTAAAAGGCGGGTATCATCTGTCTAACCATCTCCACAAAGCATGAGGGAGCGTGTGATCTTCGACTGATTGTGAGCACATTCCACAGGACACCATCAAAAGCCTAGTGAAAAGACGATTACAAGTCGATTACATGTCGTAAGGGGAGGTCATACTTGTTATTCGTTTTTATTTTTCAATGCCTTCTTTTATTAAAATACCATAAAAATACTTGCAGTCCTAATTTCATTATACCCGTAAAAAATTCCATTTTAACACGGCTCTCTGTTTACATTGAATACCGATTCCAGTATTTAAGTGTTAAAAACTATATTCTCATTGATAATAAGAAATTTCTAGTCATGACTCTCTAGTCAAGCTCTTGACTAAAACATTAATACTATCCATAAAATAGCCAATGACTGTAAAGTGTCCTTTTTTGCAAAGGAGTATAGTTAAAGTAGAAGTATAATAACTTTTGTGACTAAAAGACGCTAGACTGTATTTCTTGTAAAAATATGATAATATCCGTATCTAATATATAAAAAGCTGCGTAAATTTTCAAGTATATGTGAAACGGCTAGTCTTCTTTAGAGTCTACACTAGTGCTTCCTTAACTACAAGAAAAAAATATCTAAAAATTCAGCTAGAGTTTTAAATTTAAAATAGCCTCCATGTTTGTACTCCAACGTGCGTCTACAAATACATTTTAAACCTATCATGCGATCAGTTTGTTTTTACTGAAACTTGCAGGATTTTTATTTTAAAATCAGATTACGATTTGCCAATATCATCAATAAAACACAACGCGAAAACTTGATACAACTAAAATTACAATCTTGGAAAGAAAAAGTAAAAATTAAAACTTATATAATAATATATGGGTGAAAGAACAAAACTATTTAACAAACTATTTGATTTCAGGAATGCATGCGTTGAGTTGAATCGCAAAAGCCTCATGGTTGAAGAGGCTGTGGAAGAAGTTCTAGATTTGGTGAGAAAAGCAGCTCAACAAATAAAACCAACGGAAATCAATCCCGACTTTGAATTTTTGATCGCCGAAGGTATATAATGGCCTAATGTGTGGTCTGATAACGTTATCTAAGTTATAAATAATAATGGTGGTCACTACAGTATCATTGTAGGATATCGTCAAAAGAAGTTGCGATTATAGGTTCCTCAAAAATTTTTCAAAACTAGGCTAGGAATTAAAATTTTAGAATTTTATTTCGTAAAAGAATTTTACTCAACGTCGAGATAAATATTTTATTTTATATTTGTTTCATTATTTAATATAACTACGTAGTATTTTAGTAATATTATTATTATATATTATTATAATATACAAGGGAAATTTTCGTCACCAATGGCTCAATAGGTGTCACGGCATTCTGATATTTACGTGATACAGGTACTCTAACGCTCTTTTTTTCGCAAATGACAAAGTGCCACTACTGTGACGCCGGCCACATACATATGCCTTAACTCGTTTATTTTTTAATATACTCTTTGATCCAGTTCAATTTTTCATTCAGTCACACGATAAGTTTTCGTATAGTCTTTAAAATAATCTGCGTTTAGCACTCAGTAAAATATACTGCCAGCAGCTTTGTTTTCTTAATTTTCGAAAGTTTTAGTGAGCAAGTAGTAGCTTTGAAAATAAATGTAATCTGACAGGGTTAGATTTAGTTTATTAACGTGATTTTTAATAACATGATACAATAAAGCAATCGGGGGTACTTTAATTTTTAACTAACCATGCTATGTAATGTATGGTATTTATTACCTATTAATAGATGACATAAACTATACTTTGATCCAGATGATCAGCAAACTGGAAGCGTGACAGCTTCGTCAATGAACGAATCAACTTCAAGTGGTCAACAAGATTGGTCTGCAGTATGGGAGTGCTTCGAAAGCCCACATAAATTACTATCTACCCCCGCTGGAGGACTATCTAAGAGCATGCAGGTAAAAGGAAAGTGCACAGTTCATTGCAATGATTGCATAAAGCCCATTATTATTATTATCAGCTCATAACATCCCACTACCCGAGGTTCACTCTATAACGAATGAACATTATGCCCGCCATGCGCATCCAAGGCGAATGAGCAACACATACCGGTAAATTTAGCATGCGGTCTTTATCACAGTACTTTTTTCACTGTCGGTATACTCGTATAACTACTCGGTATAGATGCACAATATGTGAGAAAAACTCTCCAAGTGGTGCATGACATCGTGGGATTTAATAGGTAACATAGAGATGTTAAAGGAGTTTGACGACCTCGGTGGCGTAACGGATAACGCACTTCGGTACGCTTGCAGAGGTCACGGGTTCGATTCCCATCTCGCGTCTGGGTGTTTATGTATAATATGTATTTATTTACAAAAAAAAAAGTATATAAGTAGTATATCAGTTGTCTAGTATCCATAACACAAGTGCTATGCTACTTAGTTTGGGACTAGATGGCGCTGTGTGAATTGTCACAAATTATTATTATTATTATTATTAATTAGCTATTACGTATCTGATAGAGCCTAATATTTGTTATGAATAATTTTTGCCATCTTTTCATAAATACTATATCCCTCTTACATCAGAATAATTGCTGATTATCACATGACTAAAATTACTGTCTGTCTTTTTGTGTCGTTACCTTACGGCAAGACTAGTTCGTTAAATTATTCAAAAGTATTGCTTTCATCAACCTCATCATCCCAGTATCAAATCACAGTTGCAACCGAAACATTTCGGTGCCCGGGGTCCGCTTTCCAACTTTTTCTACTCCACTTCGCACGGTCTTCAGCATCACTGGTAGTGAACCCATTGGCACGCATGTCACCCCTTACGACGTCAAGCCAGCACTTTTTGGGCCTAACTCTCCTGCCGGGGCCCGGCGGAGGTGGCATGACCAGACATTTGTTCCCCACGTAGTTGGCCGGTTGCCATAAAACGTGGCCATACCAGCGAAGACGACACTCTTGCAGTTTGTCCGCAATTTCACAGACATGAAGGCTGCCGCGAATGCGGGAGTTCCTAACGCGGTCCGGAAGGACGTGGAAACGTCACTCCACAAATCCACCGCAGCATATTCATTTACGTGACACGCAATCGCTGCTACGCCATACTTCACAGCTATATAAAAGGACAAACCTAATGATGGTCTTATAAACCTTAAAAATTATCGTTTTTTCTTATTAATTAGATTTTTTTTGTTATTTGCTGTAGGACAGCAGACAGGCTGACGGTCCGCTTAGAATTTAGCAGTTACCGTCGCCTATGGGTGTTTGTAATGCCAGCGGCATCGCGAACACGCTGCTGTCCCATAAGAGTACAGGAACTTTGGTCACTAATGCCGGAACACAAGGCTATTATAGCGGCATACTTAAGACCAAAGGTGGTCGCCATCCAGACGGGCTTTGAGGCCCTACAACGTAGCTAGGGTGGGTTGTTTTATCGCCTTTTACGACAGGCCGACTAAGTATATTAATGATGTAAGAAATCTGCGTATTGAAGCCACCTTCCCGTGTAATTTGTTTACTCCACTTTGAACAAACCAATCAGTATACTATGTTCTTTAATTTTAAATCATTATTAGAACACGTAAATGGAGAAAGACCCTTTAACTCACACAGTCCGTGTTCTGTGAGTGCAGCCGACAAGAATGGTGCGGGCAAGCGTATCAACAAATCGTCCCGTGAGCGTTGCTAGGCAACGCGTAAGTCAGTTGTACTAGGGTAGCAAAAACGGAAAGAGTTATCAAATATGCGCTTGTGAATAGAACTTCGATCTTTTCTGAGGTTAGCACTGTTAGATGCTAAGTGTAAGGTTTATCGGTATTACATTAAGTATCGTATGGACGAAATATTTAGCATAGCAAGATAGTTAAGGACATATGTACAAATAACGACAATAACATTCAAATTTATTAATCAAATCTTTATATAAGACAACACTATATTAAATTTGAATCAACAGTTACTTCTTTTTCCTAATGATTGTTCACGCTTGCATCCCAGACTTTCGCTTTAGGGGCGTATTGTTGGGTATTGCCACAAAATACATATAAGTTTTGTTATTTACTTTTCTTAATAATTTTAATTTAATTGTTAATTTTATTTTCTTTCAAAAACGAAGTGGAGACATAAAAACTACCCAAGCGGTGCACTACATTACATTTTTCCTTGCCTAACGTGCATATAATTTCGTCCTTGAAGAAATTCTGATATTTATTTTAAAATATAATTTGATAGCAAAATATAAATTATATTATACTATTTGCGTTGAGAACGATGTGGAGAAAATTATGAATTTTGAGATGGCGGGTAATAGAAAATAAGAAAAAGAAAAGGAAAGGGCGGGGCAGACCCCAGATAAATAGGACTGAGGTCAGGAAAAAGAATATAAAAATGTTCATCTCAAACTTTAATTTTAATATTGTTTTTTTAGGAGATGGTAAAAAATGCAGTCAACGAAATGAGACGGTACTACAGTAGAAAAGTCGTAGATGTTCTTATTCGTGTTACGCGAAGAACTTTAGAACTTATCATCAAACAGTTTACAACAGAAGCTGAAGTTAACTCAGGTAAAATATTTTTAACATCTAATGACCTCAAAAACGACTTCGTATGAAATATAAACACATTGACAAAAGGTCTATTAACTCTTCGTAATCTTGGTGAAGTCATAGTGCCGCTGAGCCCAGGTAAGTGTTGTAATCCACGAAATGAATGGTGCACATCACAATGGAAAAAAATAATATAAAATATCAAACCCATATTTTCTTTTTCAAGCAACGTTTAAAAATATCATTTATTTCGTATATAGAGATATGGAAAGATGATATTATTATGAATAATATTTATATTGCAAAACTTTCTAGGCATATTTCTCGCCTTTACATTATTTATTTCTGGTTTAATTAAACTTTCTTTTAAGCAACTTTAGAGCTTGTTCCGTCAATACACCTATTTTAGGCATCTGCAGTCAATTAAGTGATGTAATAAGATATACAGTAAGGTATTATTCATTTCTGATAATCGGTGTTAATCATTAGAAATATTTATTTTAATAAAAGAATTAAGTAAACGTCCTACTATGGCTAAACTGACGTCGCTGAAGTTGAATGATTCAATTTCCATCAATGTGCATCAAGTCTCGGTAACCAGAGAAGGGACTTTATTGCTAAAGAATCATAAAGTAATGATATTAGAATTGTAATAAAATATATAACCAAATGAATGATATTAAAGAAGCGTGGTTTAGCTCTGGTGACTGAAAAGAGATAGAAACTTAAGAGCGTCTAATTTCAAACTCATTGGATTATTTGAACTACTTGAAATTGATCATAGTTCCTTTCCTTTATGTATTTCTAGTACCTGAAATAAATATGCCACATTATAATTAGTACAAAGCAAAATATAAATAAACTGACGGACTCATAAACTGCATCAAAGTTCAGGATTACTTTGAAATAATTTTTTTTTAATAAGTATGTAAACTTTCTATACAGATTTAAATTGAAACCTCTAGATTGATTCATGAACTTTAAAACAGCGTAGGGTCATATCCTTAAGTTTAAGTTTGTGTACTGGAAAGGGCCTTAAGACTTTTTGAAGAAAAAACAGAAATTTAAGGAAAATTGGTTTAATTAAAAAATTGGTTTTAACAATAGACACAAACTTTATGCAAGGGTTTATTTATGTTTTAATAAGGTGTATTACCTCTACGTGCCCTTATTACGGATTCTAATCGGTTCCGCATAGATTTTATTAGGGTTATTAAAAGATCTTGCGGAATATTGTCCCATTCTTCTGAAAGTGCTGTTCTTAGTGCTGCCACTGTCGTGAGCAAAGGGTTTCTCGCATATACAGCTCTTTTTTCTCCTGGGTAGAATTTCTTTTCTCAATAATAAACATTTAATAGGTTAATCTGAAGTCTTTATTAATTGCTTCTATTTGGATTTTACTAGATTGTTACAACGTTTGCCAGGTCAACTATTTAATTAATAATAATTTTTAATGGAAAAAAACTTACAACTTACATGTATATAATACAATGAATGAAAAAATTAAAGTGATTTATTTTACGGTGTGAGTGATTAAGCCTTAGCGCGAGATCACGCTTGTATTTCATACGAAATTTCATTCATACAACGGGTAAAAGTTGTACCGCCATGTCTAAGATGTGTTGCCCCGGTGTCTCGAGGCTATCTACGCTAAAATAAATCAATACGATGGCTAAAGTGACCAGTCTGCGCATATACCAATAATACCAACAGGTGGTTTAGTCCTACCCCTACTAAGTTAACACGTTATGACATTCCGTTGTTTGTTACACTTAGTAGTGACATTTTAATAATACCTTTTTGCTGTTGCTGCTGTCAATAAAAAGTCCAAAAAACATCTAATTATATTATATACATACATACATACATATAATCACGCCTCTTTCCCGTAGGGGTAGTCAGAGACCACTTCTTTCCACTTGCTACGATCCTTACATACTTGTTTCGCTTCGTCCACTTTCATTATTCCCTTCATACATGCCCTTCGGTTTAGGGTACTCTTGACCTGGCCTTTTTTCAAGATGTCCCTGATCTGGTCTCGAAACGTCCGCCTAGGTTTACCCCTTCCAACACTTCCATTCACACTCGCCTTATACACTTTTTTCGTCAATCGTTCTTCATTCATTCTCTCAACATGGCCAAACCATCTCAGCATATCTTTCTCAATTTTTGTCACTACATCTTCTTTCAGACCACAACGTTTCCTTATCTCACTATTTCTTATCCTTTGTAATATATATGTATAACTTAGAAAATCACTAGGATAGACATTTTTCCGTTGAATGCTTCGTTTGTTTTCTTAAAAGAGCGTATCATTACTTAAAAAAGGAGTTCATCATCTGTAACACGGAATTAAAACAAAGTTTTTGCCTTTGATTAATGAGGTATTATTGCTCACAGATTTAATATCTTCAAGCGTCTTGGGGCAATCAGAGTACAAATTTAACACTGTCTACGGTGATATTTAAAGCAAAGATGTGCTTTATAATATTTTTATTTAACTTAATTACACATACAAGTAGATCGGCAACAAAGAAAAGCCCTGTTAAATGCATTGTTGTACTGCATGCAACTACAATAAAAGTATTATTTCGCTATCTGAATATTTTTTATATAACGTAACTAGGTGTTCGCTTACATTTTGCAATAATATCTATTAACGAAACTTTCCCACATCAGTCACATTACACTTAAAGGTATCAAAATGACTGAACAGTATCAGAGTTATGCAAGACTTCGGGGGGTTTTAATCAAAAACAATCTCTGACTGGCGTTCGACGATACTAATTTTAGACACGGTTTCCATGGAGACAACGCCACTTATACTAGGAACGCAAAAGTGAAAGGAGGTAATTCAGTCACGACATGTATTCGACAAATACGTCTAAAAACAACTTAGGTAAAAGCATATAATAAATAAAATTACTAAGTGTTTGGTGGCCAATTACATACGCAGTGCTACGAAAAGACTGTAAGAACAAAATTAGCGTAAAATGTAGTAGTCATAAATGAAACATAAATATCAGCATATAGGAACTAAGAAAAAAGAAAGATATTTTATAAATGAGTTCATCCCAATGACCTAAATTACAACTCAGTGGCGTAAGTCTATGTAGTCAATAAAGATAAATGTCACGTTGAAATGACTAAAAAAACGAATAAAGAGCTCGTTTTAAACATACTTTAGCTCAAAGGCTATATGTTTAATGCTTTAATAAATAATAATAAATAAATAAATGATATATAGCGTAATCAGCTATTTCTTTAATAAACAAATATGTAAATTTCATTTAAATTGTACGCCATGAAGTAATTTCTCCGAATATTACTAATAAAATAATTATGGACTTAAATTACGTACGCAAACATGATAAAATTAGTTTAATTTGGTTGCTTTAATATTTTAAAAGGAATAATTTAAATTTTATTACTAGTTTGTAAATGAATTCTTACATAAATTAAAAAATAATAATATGCTCATGACTAGATCAAGCATGCATCTCATGACTAGATCAAGATAAATAGATCATCGAGTCAAGAGTACAACCTAAATAAAAACCCAGTTGGCCAAACTAATAAATAAACAACAATTGTTAATGTAGTGTCCCTATGTACTGTAATTAAAAGTGTAATTTTTAAATAATTGCATTTTTGTAAAATATCTTAATAGTAACTTAAAATAAAAATAATATATGAAAATATTATAAATAAAATATCTTTAAAATAATAATCACCATTTTCCTAGAGCGAGTCAGACCCGTACCCTCCTCACCGGTTAATAGCAAATGCAAAAGTACTAGGGATGCAAAATCGAGAAGAGTTCAGTAATAAACTCCAGCAAATACCTCCCCAGGCGTTTGCTATCCGTGTGTATAGATGCGCAAAAACTGGACAGTGGTCAGTCTAGGGATCTGTAGACGTAACCTACAGACAGATACGAGACTATAAAATATATTAAAATTTACTAACGATTTTTTATATTTTTATCACTAGAATTTAAATGTTAATAATAAAATTATATTCAGCAACCCTTAGTAAAAATTAAAAAAGAGTTCTGTAAATAAATTATGTTATTACTTTACACTTAAGCGCTATTTCAAAACATAGACTTGAAATCTGTAAATACTGATTAAGTTACAAAACGTATATAGCATTATCATTGAACCGCAGTTTTTTCTTTGTCCCTAATTAGTTAAGATTGATTGTATTATATAAGTATCTCATTTTTTATCTTCACAATCAATCAAGTATTTCATTAACTTAAAATTAGGTGTGAATACTTTTTCCTTGAATTGCCTTTACAAATACTGTATTAACCTTACACAAATATATTTTATACCTGTTTAGGGAGTAATTTTTGAGATTTTAAACGTATGTATTACAAATAAATACTACATTTAATCTAAAATTTCCAACATACGGCCTAATTTTCATCCCTAAGTAGGGTTTCTAGTAGGTATGCCGCCACGACCATCCTGGTTATATACTTGGCTACCTAGGTGGTAGTTTTTTTACGGTTGCTTACTCAATATTTTTGTGTCAATTGTTACTTCAGTAAAAAGAGTAAGTTTAGGGAATAAAGCAAATAACATAGAAGTTTTATGCAAATATTTGTACTACCAATTTTCATTTTTATTTATAGTGTGTTTGTTCATAATACACTAAAAAATAAATGATTAAACTTTTGTTGACATCGCATTGAGAGTATGTATTGACCGTATTTTTTATTCTTTTATTTAAGATATCAATTTCACAGGTATAAATCAAAAGCCAATATTCCTATTACATGCTGCGCTGATGATACCAAACGTGTCAGTGACTCCAACCTTGGAACAGATACAAGAAGTTCTGACGTTGGCTGGGAAACATATTTCTGGACTGTCGAAGGGCGTAGCTCAATGGACCGGAGGAAAGAGCTCAAGGGTATGACAAAATAGTTTATACAAACAAATATATTATATAAAAATTGGCGCGGTGACAGCGTGGTATGGCATTCAAATAAATAATCATTTTGAAATTATTCCTATGTTGTTGAGAACAAATTAATATAAAGTAAAATTAAGGTACTCGTATAAATAATAAATATTATTTGAAAAAAAATTCAATGATAAGCAAATGACTAATGAAATATTTTCTACTCCCCAAATTGTGATGTTAATTGTATTGTTTGTCGTTCCAATGCACTGCACGTGATTCTCGTATGTTTGACTGTGTCTTGTCTGGCCCCACGTCGCTGTGTTTACACGCTTTTTCAATATCCAACGTTGTACAATTGATGTGGCTTTATCCGATCCACCCGCATGCAACTTCCTATGAAAATATAATTCATTTTTAACTTTATAATTTAATATTAAATTGTATTATTATGTTAAACCGATTTTATTGTCTTCTTTTAAATTATATTTTCTTTGGTATTCAACTTTTATTTTTTTCATCTGGTTCATGTCTTTCCTGCCTGGCTTTTGTCCCTGCATGATCTAGGTGAGCTGGAAGAAAATAGTTCGCCCGCCATCGAAACAGCTGTTAGACGTAGTCACCAAGCTTGACGAACAGGTGCAGTCAGGAGCAACGAACACAAAGTCGACGAAATTAATAGACACAGCCAAGATGAGGAGAAAGAAACATTATAGACTAGAATCAGAGGAAAAACCCCAGTTCCCACTGCAGCAGAAGAATTTTTATAACCATGTAATGGAGAATAAGGAGATTATTAAAACAATGTCATTGTTGTCGAGCTGCACGCACAATATTAAAACGGTAATGCACCTAATATTTTTTTTTAATATTTAATCATCTTACAATAGAAAGCCATTAATTAGGATACCGTTGCACTGCAATAATATAACTATGCTGCTGTGGCAATGTCCACCATGTGCAAAGTACACATGAACTTAATAAAATTATAGTTAATAAAACATTTACGTAATATTATTTACTACTAATATATATATATATATATATATATATATATATATATATATATATATATATATATATATATATATATATATATATATATATATATATATATATATATATATATATATATATATATATATATATATATATATATATATATATATATATATATATATATATATATTAGACTATGAAAGTTATTTTGTATGAGCATGTTCACGATTATTTTATATATAGGATATTACAAGCAAATATGTGCTAAACTGAAGTGGCAGTGGACTCGGCACATAGCTCGAAGGACTGATGGCCGTTGGGGCAGAAAAGTCCTCGAATGGCGACCGCGTACTGGAAGACGCAATGTTGGTAAGCCCCCCACAAGATGGACCGATGATCTGGTCAAGATCGCCGGAATAGGTTGGATGAGGGCAGCGCAGGACCGATCATCGTGGAGATCTTTAGGGGAGGCCTTTGTCCAGCAGTGGGCGTCTTCCAGCTGAAATGATGATGTGCCATATTCTGTAAGCATAATATTGAAAGCAAAAGGGGATAATAAAACCCAGCTTCCTGATGGGGCCCTAAGCTCGTCTGGATGGCAACCACCCTTGGTATTAAGTATGCTGCCATAGTAACTTTTGTGCTGTATTTCGGTAATAGTGACCCAGGTTTCTGTACCCCTATGGGACAACAGTGTGTATGCGGTGCACCTGGCGTCGCAAACATAAATAGGCGACGGCAGCTGCTTATTATTAAGTGGCCCGTTGACCTGTATGCTGTTCCATATCCTCAGCAATAAAAAAACACGGTTTTGTTAAGAATTTATCATACACAAAATTTTAAGTTTAGATTCATTACTTCCTTGTAAGTAAGTTACGATTCAACATTTCATACACGTAGTATTGCTACTGCCATCTGCGAAGAAACAACGAGAACTTATTAAAACTACTTATAAAACCATTAGTACGAAACTTTCCTCTATAACTCTGATCTTGAATGTTGTTGTATTTTTACATTTACCGCATCTATGGTGTACAGGGGTAGCATAGACCAGAAGAGGTTGATAGGTAAAACTATTTTGAATGATTTCCGTTTTAGTTGTTATATGCATTGGGTAAGGTATTATATTTGCATGTACCAAACTACAGATTTACACATGCGCACAAGTTCTTGTAAGCAGGAGAGCATGAATGTTTTCTGTATGAACTTTTGATATCTTATTGTTATATTTTACTTGATATCGTTGTCGTTCAAAATTAAAATAGAGTTTTATACATTCCTAGTAGACCAACATTAGTATCTCAGCGTCAATATATCGGATTTTTTATAAACACACAAATACTTATGCATTGAAATAATAAATCCGTGCCACAACACTGTACCACAACACTATTGTAGTTCGTGGCTATCAACGTCGCCTCCCTGTGCGAGCTCCCCCGGGCAGTGACAAGCGTGTCGTCCGCGTAACACGTCAAGTCGGCGCCCGACGGGAGCTCGCCTCTCAGCACCCAGTCGTAGCCGATGTTCCACAGGAGCGGTCCCAAAACCGATCCCTGCGGAACACCGCACGACATGAGGTGCCGACCGGCACCGTCACGTCCCCGATAGGTGACGCATCTACCCTCCAGATAAGCCCCTACCATACGGCGGAGGTAGGGAGGCACGCGATGGTATTTCAGAGCCTCCCGAATACAACTCCAGGGTAGGGTGTTGAATGCGTTGGAGATGTCTAAAGACACCGCTAGCACCACCCCACCCCGGGACACCGTCTCCTCCGCCAGGGCCCTCACGCGCATGATGGCGTCTATGGTGGAGCGCCCCCGACGAAAACCAAATTGGTTGTTGTCCAGGTCCGGCCCCTCTTTGCACAAGTGGCTGACGAGGCGATCTGCGATAATGCGCTCAAAAAGTTTGCCCGCCTCGTCGAGCAGCACTATGGGCCGATACGCGGACGGCGAGTCCGCGGGGCACCCCTCCTTCCTGAGCAGGACCAGCCTCCCCTCCTTCCACACACTGGGAAACTGACCCTGCTTGAGACATGCCGCGAAGAGCCCCCTCAGCTGGGGCTCTAGCTCCTTCAGAGCCAGGACGAGAGCTCGACCAGGAACTCCGTCGGGTCCGGGCGCTGTGTTCTTAGCCCGGAGTCGCGACACGGCCGCTCTCGTCTCTGCTTGCGTCACCTCGGGGACATCGGTGCTCTCCTCCTCTGGAGAGTCTGTGGCTGAGGGCGAAGCCATCGCCGGGGGAACGTGTCCCGTTCGCTCAGGGAAGAGGGCCGATACCACCGCGTCTAGCAACTGGGGTTGCATGCTTTGCGCCAGTGGAGGCGCCCAGGGACGTAACTTGCCCCGTGCCCAACGGTAGGGGCGCCCCCACGGATCCCGATCTAGGGACCCCAGCAGCTCTTCCCTGGCACGCGACTTAGAGTCGCCGATGGCCAGCCGCAGAGTCTCCTTGGACGCGCGGTACACCTCATACAGCGCGTCTTCCTCGACGGGATCCCGTCGACGTCGTCTCCGGTATCGCGTGTACTGACGGCGAGCCGCAACGCACACAACGCGCAGCCGCGCGATCTCGTCGTTCCACCAGTACACCTGGCGCCTTGCGGACTGTTGGCGGACACGGGGCATGGACGCATCGCAGATCCGCGTCATCGCCCCGCGAAACCACAGCGCCACCGCTTCGACGTCGACGGGGCCGTCCGTCGTCGACTCCCAAATCCAGGACTGGACTAAAGCAGCTTCCTCGAGTAGTTCCTTGTCAATGCGCTTAAGCGCCCAACGCCGGCCGTCGTTAATCGGGGTTGTTGGATGGCGGCCGCTCGCAGTCTGGGTAGAGACGTCGAACCGGATATACCGATGGTCCGACAGCGTCTCCACCCCCACGGCGACACGCCAGTCGCGGACTCGGCTGGCGACAGAGGGGCTAGCGAACGAGACGTCCACTATCGACCCGCCCCGCTGCCGCACGCACGTGTATTCCGAACCCCGATTCAGGACGACCAGACCAGTCGTCACCGCCCACTCTTCCAGCACCTCGCCCCGAGGATCAGTGACCGGAGATTAGTTAGTAGGATGATTCAAGTCCGTATCAAGCCGATAAACTTTGTTGTTGTTTATAATCACTGATTTTCCAAACCCATAATAACCGCGTGTTCCGAGTTGCAACGAGACTTTTGCTTGAAAGATAGATTGTTCTGTAGCATCCATTGATTTTACAAGATTGCAATGATTTTGAAAAATAAATAGATTACTGCCTTCCTATTTTGTTTAATGGCACCGTATGAGATAACTGACAAAGATAGGAGACAAATTACTTTTTTTTTGTCGAGGTAGCGAGTCAGTCAGCCCTTGAAAAGGCAAAAACTATCCGCAGTGTATGCCATATAAAATAAATTTTATATTTTTTTACATTATCGTCTATGTACTAACTAATCTCCTAACCTAAACACAAAGAAAAAAAATTAATCAAATTCCTTTGCTTAATGTGAGCTGGAAAAGGAATGCCGTTTTTGTCGACAATGCACAATACGCTAAATATATGTTGGTGGCTGTTCGAGGGGACCGTGAGGTTACTTTACGAGGCCCCTTTATGGGCGAATCGCCTGACGGCCAAAACGATGGCGTTGCTACGCAGGCCATAGCGCATTTTGGCCGTCAGGACGATAAGGGGTTACCGCACGGTGTCCTTCAAAGCGGCCTTCTTGCTGGCTTGATCCTCACCATGGGACTTCGAGGCTCGTATCCTGGCGCTGTTATACCAGTGGCGCCGGGATGCAGCTGAGCGTGACTCTCACCTTGCGCCTCGCCAAGTTGAGTAAAGAGGGCGGAGCTGTGTGACGAGGTGCTCATGGTGAAGTGGAAAGAATGCCTCGCGCACCCAAGCGCCACCAAGGCCCACCTTGCCACCATGGAGGCGTTGAGGCCCGTCCTGGTTGAATAGATGGGTAGGCGCCACGACGCTCTAACCTTCCGCTTGACGCTGGTTTTCTTCGGGCACGGTTTCTTCGGAAGATACCACCACTGTGGTGCGAGCACGAAGAGCGTGACCCTTGTCACCCAAATCGACGCGGATCTGTCGCTCCCGGCCCTGGCTTTGTCATTGTTCGGGGGCGATCCTGAATGGACGGCTGTCGCCTCCTTTTGCGAGACAGTCATGTTGAACAATTCATTGGCCTGCCTTTAGAACATTATATTGCATAGTTTATTAAATAGTCCAACAGTCTGAAATCCAAATTAAATTAAGGTCAAGCATACATGTATAACTTGTAGATCAAATACCGTCAGATATTTTAAAAAACACGTCAAAAAATTCGGTTAATATTCTGTAATTCATAGGGTGCGTTAAACATTCAAGCTCTACTGTTTATAAACTATTCATATGTATGTGCAAATTTTTGAACTCTGAGTACAAGCAATTATATACCGTACCTTGTAAGTACAGTGGTGAAAATGCAAAAATCGTGCAAAATAGCCGCACCATTCAAGTTAGTTTATGATACCCCTGTAAAGATGTGGAATAAAATCTTCTTTTTACTATTAAACTACTTTTTAGAAGGAAAGAAATTTTCCGCCTCAATAATTGACACAAATAATTCACTTATAATTATTTAATTTTTTTTTGGAGGTGGGGCAGCGGGGTAGTGTAGGACTCCCCGTGCAATTCGCCCGACAATATTGTCGCTTTCAATATTGTTGTTTTCTACTTAATGTGTATTATCCATTAAACTGCGGAGGAATTTTGCGTGACCTTTGAGTTCATACTATTTATGAGAACTAAAATAATAATAGTAGTTACTAGTAGTTTTTACTAGCTTTTTAGTGCAAGTATACCAGGATATTATAAACTGAAGGAGCTGTCTGCGAATGTATGAATAGAAATTTTCGATACTATTTACACTAGATAAGTCACAGATTCGCTTGTGCTCAAATTCATATTGAAATGGCACTGCGAATCAAAGTACTGAGTTTCTAGGTCCAAGGATAGAGGCAGAACTCGATTACACATGCGCATTAATGCTCATAAGCAAGAAGGTCTACGTATTTTATTTATTTACGTATATTTTCAAGAGACATTCTTTTTTACCTATTTTATTGTTTCCAATAACCTCGTTATTAACACTGTTTTGATATTGTATACACATAAAGCGCAGGGTTGCTAAATATTCTTAATAGTTTTTAAATTTTAGACATCATCCTTGTGTTAAATCCCGGTTGCTGCCCAAACTCTCGCTTCGGCGCCCGGGGTCCGCTTTCCGACTTTTTCTTCTCCACTTCGCACGGTCTTCAGCATCCCTGGTAGTGAGCCCATTGGCACGCATATCACCCTTTACGACGTCAAGCCAGCACTTTTTGGGTCTACTCCTCCTGCCGGGGCCCGGCGGAGGAAGCATGGCCAGACATTTGTTTCCCACGTAAGCATCCTGTTGCCGTAAAACGTGGCCGTACCAGCGGAGCCGACACTCTTGTAGTTTATCCGCAATGTCACAGACATGAAGACTGCCACAAATGCGGGAGTTCCTAACGCGGTCCTTCCGCGTCACTCCACACATCCACCGCAGCATATTCATCTCCGTGACACGCAGTTCTTGCTAGTGTCGCTCTAACACCGGCCACGCTTCACAGCCGTATAAAAGGACAGGCCTAATCATGGTCTTATAGACCTATCCCTTCAACTTTACCGGCATCTTGGGGTCACAAATGACACCAGTTACCTCACGCCATTTGGCCCACGCGGCAGCAATGCGTGCCTTGACGTGGCAATCGATGTCACCAGACGCATGAAACACAGATCCCAGGTATTGACTTGGTCCGTGTGCTCGACCGTGTCGCCATCTATGCGTACGGGTGTGGGATCTGTGGAGTTACAGGCCAAGTACTCGGTCTTCGACACAAGTATAAATTTTAGACAATTTATACTTTAATGTCAAACAACTTTTTATCAAGTAAGATAACGAAAATTCGACTGCATCACCAGTCAATGTCTGTGGTGCAGTGGTTTTTGCATATCAGAACACTTGCATGGGTCATTACTTTAATTCTCGTCTCAAGTCTGGATATTTATGTGTAATATAATGTATATTTATTTAATATGAAGACTTGCCGAAGCTGCTGCGACGTATTAGTTCTATAACTTGATATATAACAAGCAGATCTATCTTGTTTACTGTGAAAGTACAGCGACTAACCTATCAATCCAATTTGCAGTAATCCTTATATATACTTTCATTTGATATTTTAAGCCACGACTGCAAATCGATATTGAATCAGCCATCTTCCGAAGACACAATCGTAAAAGTCGAAAATCGTGTGAAATTCTCGTAAATACTTTTTTTTATTTTCTAATACCCTGATATAGTTTCGGACACCATATATATACATCAAATATATCTGTGGGTCGATGTGTCTGAATATCATTGTATTTAACCTATTGAATTTAAAGCTTTTGGGTTAAATTCAAAGTTCTCCATAACTTAGAAAAAATACATTATTAATCTTTTAGAATATTTATAATATATTTTTATAATTGTTACTAATCTAAAACAACCAGAATAAAATTATGGTGCAAATTAAAACACTAAACATTAATAGAAACATTTTAAATCATAGTACATGATACATAGACACGCCTTATATTCGGGATGCGTTGAAAATATTGTACAATATTATATATTTTGTACCATAAAATCTCCAACACGTCTTTCTAATAGGATTTTATTGCTGATATTGCACCCGTATTGCATAAATTAGGAATACGGGTTCAGCAACATAATTTGGTAAAGGCAAAAAGTCATGTACATAAGAAGATAATGTGTGTGTGGTTCGCGCTTGCGGCCAACCACACCATGAAGCCTCTCTAACCAGGCATCATTCGTGATTAGGATTTGTTATCTTGGAATATATTTACCGGATCAGTTTGAAATTTTCAGTAGATATACTCAAATATATTAACATTCTGAAAATGAAAAAAAAAATCCAACTGTCTATAAACACTTAGAACAATAAGCAATATTAAAATTACGCACATCACATAATTGGTTTAAAAAATAAAAATCACGGCCTTTTAGCTGCCTCTAAATGCAACTAAATAGATAAATAAAATACTTCATTGCAAATTTATTATAAACTCAGATCAGGATGAAAACAAGCGAGCTTGTAATAATTACATTGTACAATCTTGTTTCATACCATTAAGTATAGCTAAACGTTAAGTGTATATGCTCAATCAATAAGTGTTATTAAACTATTAAAAAATCTCCTTCTTCTTCTTCCTGTCCTCATCCCAGCTATGTGAGGTCGACACAATATATACAAAGGAGAGAACTCCTTTTCAAATTATTAATATATTTCACTTTTCTCCTTTGCCGAGAATAGTACCCCCAAATTTGTGATAGTAGTTACTCAAAATAAACATCATTTTAACTACGTGAAGTCTGTCCTTCTTGTAAATCTTTAACTCTGAGTACAGGCAAATATATTCTTTATACGTTTTAGTCTAAGAATAAAAATGCAAAAAGCATGTGAAAATCCCGCACAAACCTCTTCAGGCCTATGATGCCCCAGTAAACATGCGGGAACAAAATTCCCATCTCCTAATAATGACCGAGTGCTAAAAAAAAGAATCGTTGTTTTTACGTCTTAACAGTTAAGGTAATAAATATAATATTATTCATTATTTATTTATTAAACTTAATTATTTTATGCAAATATGAGATGAAAAATAAATTTTGTTTGGGAACCATAATAAACTTTTGGTTTTGCTTTAAACCACGGTTTGTATCTGGTTAAATTATTAAAGACGATGTCTTTAATAATTTAACCAGAATTGTGTATAATCGGTAGTTGTAGTAAACTTTTGTTCTATCAAACGTACAATTTTACAACTAAGTATTAAATGTGATTTTAAGTCTACCTAAAGCAAAATTTAACTAAAGTTTTACTGATATTTTCTATTTATGCGCAATAATTTAAATATGGAGTTTTATTATTATATAATACTTTTTAAATGTTTTTATTTATTTAGCAATGTTTATTTTGAGGTGATCTACGGCAGTCTCATAAAATATGAATACCGATCTTCTGGCCTGTGTTTATAATCTGACACAGTTCAACCACTTTATTGAAATTGTTAAATTAAAATGGGAAATCCCTTTCTTGCTAGTTCATATACTTTTAATACATTTGTTATAATTAAACTTTTAATATTAGTTATTCTTCTTGTTAAATAATAATTTTTATCTGTATTTTAAATTGAAAATTTTCTATAAAACACTCATGATTGTTTTTTAAATTCTTAATTAACTGATACTTTTGTCCTATCAAGCTACGTTTTATGACAAATAACATTTTGAACTGCCAATACAAACCTATGTAAATATATAAGACTAATTCCGAAAATACAGTGCGAAAACTAACAATCATTTGGAATGCCTAAAAACAGACACATCAAAAAAGTCTAAGCAACATGCATGATATTACAAATTTACCATTTATACTAATTAATTTCTAAGTCTTTACTCACTCAAAGTGCGTAGGTATGTAAACGTTTTTGTTATTGATGACATACTGGCTAGTTGTAAAAAAAATTCGATTATGTTATGTTTTTTTCATAAAATTAAATGAAAGGGTATTTGTTTGAATTTAAGTGCGTTTTTATTACTACGTTTAGTCTTGATTTTACCTAGTCAGGTCATAAATTCTGTCACATGTTTAATGTAAAATAATTGTAACAAGTTTATTAATTATGTAACCATTCATATACCAAAATGAACTTAACAAAACATAGATTCTTATGACATTAAAGTTTATTCAAAATGACCTCCGTGATTTTGAATACAAGCCTTCAATCTGCGCGGCCAGTTGTCTATCGCAGCACGAACGAGGTCCATGTCAATATCGGCGGCTGCCTTAATCAAGGATGTCTTGAGTAACTCCAAATTGGGATGAGGCTTTGAGCACGCCTTTTCCTCCAAGTGTTGCCATATCTTGTAATCTAACGGATTCAAATCTGGACTGGAGGAGGGCCAGTCTTCGTGCCGGATGAAGTCGATTTCACGCGCCGCCAGCCAGTCTTGTGTGCTCTTCGCTCTATGAGCTGGCGCCGAATCTTGTTGGAATACCCAGTGCCTGTTATTGAACATGGTATGAGAAACAGGTTCCACAAGGTTCGTCAGGACTGTATTTTGATACACAACAGCATTCGTTTTTACACCTTTCTCACAAAAATGTACCTCTGTTAAGCCCCAATAAGAAACTCCCAACCATACCATGAGCGAGGATGGAAAATGACCTCGTTGGACACGCGGAATACGGTTGCTCGCTTCTTCACTACTGTGTGCGTACACCTTATCATTTTGTTTGTTGTAGCTCTCTTCTACGGTAAACATTTTTTCATCCGAAAAAAGAATTTCCCGATATTTTTTTCCCGTGTACCGCTTCAACAAAGCGCGGCATCTCTTCAGTCTCAGGTCCATTAGACGAGCATTCAAACGATGTCCTGTTTTTCTTCGATATGCCCGAAGCCCTAAGTCTTCATTTAACACCCTTTTCACCGTGGTTCTGCTTAACCCCATCTGAAGGGCCAACAGTTTCTGCTTACGTTTGGGATTTCTTTGAATTCGTGCCTGCACAGCTTTTATCACTGCTGGAGTCCTAACAGACCGAGGGCGACCACTTCTTGACCTGTCATCTACACTAGAGTCTTCATTGTATCGTTTTATGGTACGATAAACGAATCTTTTGGTAATATTTAGAATTGGCGCGTAACCGCAACGATGCAACGCAATAACTGCAACACGGTCTTCTTTAAGCGTCCACTCCATATTTAAAAATGAGTAAAATTCTAAAAGTTATACATTTTTATTTTCATGAACAATTCGAAATTCGAATTCAATAAACTTTTTTGTGGCCAGCATTCTAAAAGAAAAGTTTTTACTGTGTGACAATACTTATGACCTGACTAGGTATAATTTTACCAACCATTTATATAAAGTTAGCGACAAAATTGAGTTGTTAGATATTCGTTACGTCATGGAGCGACGTCATTTGACGGCAAATGAAATGCAAAGAGCTGTAGGGATGTTGCAAGCGGGAAGTAATCAATCTTGTTTTTTTTTATTATTGTCGGACAGCAGACAGGCTGACGGCTCGCTTAGAATTTAGCAGTTACCGTCGCCTATAGTGTTTGTGATGCCAGTGGCATCGCGAACACGCTGCTGTCCCATAAGGGTACAGGAACTTGGGTCACTAATGCCGGAACACAACACAAGGTTTTTATGGCTGCATACTTAATACTAAAGGTAGTCGCTATCCAGACGGGCTTGGGGCCCTACCACGTAGCTAGGGTGGGTTGTTTTGTCGCCTTTTACGACAGGCTGACACCGGCCGCAGAGGTTAGTATTCTTTCTCCGCCCCTGCACGGATAAAAAATCTCAGGTATCTCGGCATTTTGGTATTCATAGAAGTGTTATTTGTCGTCTTTGGCAGCGCTACAATAATACAAGGGAACCCGCTGAACAGTATCCAGGCCGTAAAAGGAGTACAACCACTCGGCAAGACCGGTACATACAACTGACTGCAAGACGCCAGCCGATATTAACCGCTCGAGAGATAAGTTTGAGGCTACAAAATTCAAGTGGTATTGATGTAAGTCCGCAAACTGTGCGAAATTGACTGCATGAGTACGGCCTACGAGCTCGACGCCCAATTAGGTGCCCATCGATACGTCACGGGAATCGCGCTCGTCGAAATGAATGGTGTAGAGAACGCAGAACATGGACGCAGGAACAATGGGATAAAATTTTGTTTTCCGATGAGTCGCGATTCGGGTTTAGGCCTGATACAAGAAGGGTGCGAGTGTATCGTCAGCCTGGAAATACTGAAAAGCTCAGATGCATTCAGGAAGTTCATCCATACAGTGGCTCATCCACCATCCTAAAATTTAAATTAGTACATGTTGCTTAGACTTTTTTGATGTGTGTATATATTTTAGTCATAACTATATGTATTTTAATCCTAATTCAACAATCACATATTTTATAAGTTAATCCACATTTTAATTACAATTTTGTTTTAGAACTCGTAAGTTAAGCTCCTGTACAGTAAAATGACTTCAATGTTTATCATTGTAAGTTGTCATATTTTTTAAAATAATAATTGTCTAAATTGTCTAATCTAACACCCGCTTACAATTCTTTGAATAAATTTGACAAAAACTGAAAAAGAGAAAACTCTTGGTCTATAAAATTATACGTTTTATAGAACAAAAGTTTACCACGATTCCCAATTATACACACTTAGACATGGTCTTTAATAATTTAACCAGATACAATCCGTGGTTTAAAGCAAAACCAAAAGCAGTTTATTTGATGTCTTCTATTTCATAGAAACCACCCTTCAACAGTACACTACAACGTGACTTCTTGAGTTCTCAATGAAAATACTCTTGTTTTCCTGCTTATGAGTGGTTGTGCGCATGTGTAAATATTTCAATTCTTAATACAGGCAAATGTATGCTTTATTTTGAGAGTATAATAACGAAAATGCAAAATTTTCGAATAAACCCGCAGAAACCTCTTTTAGCTTATGATACCCTGGTATAGATGCGTAAAAACTGAACCAAAACGGACCTTTCTACTACTATCCTTTATTTTAGAGTACAAAATCTTTTTTATTTTACTCAATAATTAAGAAACAAACTATGACCATTATTAATTAATAAGGTATTTAGTTTTTTAATTATATAAATATAAATTCATAAATAAACCCATACTTGTGATATTCGCCAGTCTTAGCAAGTCTTTTGGTGGCAATTTTACAGGAATTTTAGGAATTTAGTTTGAATACTGAGAATTGGATAATATAATTTTTACTTTAAATAATTGTCCTTTTTATTTATAGAGAACATAGATTATGTTAAATAATTAAAATGTATTATCGAAAAAGTAACAAACTGCATTTTCTGAATATCCGTAAGATTTATTTTAACATTCCTATTCATTCATGAATAAAAATACCGTTCATGTGCATGACATTTTATACTGCAAATCAAATTTAATTAAAAATAAGCTTTATTTCGAAGATACAATAATAAATGCTGAAAGTTGTGTGAAATTTAAAAGCGTAATGTGTTATTAACCCATCTGAAATAAAATTTTACGTTAGATGAACGTTAAAACTCTCATATAGTTTGATTATAGAATATGCAAGAATAAAATTTTCGACTGATATTTGCTACCTGTTATTTTGTTACGTAATTTAATGTAATTGAATTTTAAAAAAATTATTGTTATAAAATTTTAGTATATTTTTGAGGTCATTGTCATCCCTTTCAAAATGGTTTACAATTGATATTTATGACAAGTTACATAGATTTCTTACCGTTTACTTTTTTCATCCTTAAATAACTGGTTAGGCGCTTTATCCTATCCTTTTTTCCCTGCCTACCGCAAGTTAGTTTTATATGCTACTCGACACGTACCGTCGAGTCTTGGTTAAACCCGCACGAGATTTAATACATTATAGTGAACCGCTAATTACAAAAGGCCTAGGCAGGCAAACCGCAGAACCAGCCGTGGAGGGTAGCAGATCGGAGAACCTCAAGTGAGTTGCCGCTCTTTCTGACTTGCTGGGTATTTCCGTCTCCTTGCCCTTCCACATTAATTATCGAACCCCAAACTACCTTTGTTTCCCTCACCGCGACTACCATCTTTCTAGGCCTAAGCCGCATTCTTTATACGGTCCTTCAGCCCCACCAGTAACTAAATAGACTCGTGGAAACTCAAAAAAATACTTAATCTACATCTACGAGTAATAGTATATTTAATTCCCAAACCCTTTTATAACAAAAATACAACTTTTAATATTATAAAACCAGCACTAAGTCTATGAGCAAATTCCATCTGAAATATGGGCGAACTTTTTATTGTTAGATTCGAATTTAATGCAAATAATATAATTCTGGTATTGATATTTCTCTAATTATTAATGACATTATTTTAAAACTTAAATTTAGGTTTCGTTACCATAAACTAACCGGGAATTTGTTAATGTTTAAAAACGCAATAACCAAAGTTAATACATAACACTTATAGAAATAATATAATAAATAATGTCCAATTAATTTTGTGTCTTAATTTAATATTTAGACTTTTTAATTAAATATTTATATGTTTTTTTTTTGTTTTTAAACTGAAGTGGCAGTGGGCTGGGCACATAGCTCGAAGGACTGATGGCCGTTGGGGCAGAAAAGACCTCGAATGGCGACCGCGTACCGGAAGACGCAATGTTGGTAGGCCCCCCACAAGATGGACCGATGATCTGGTCAAGATCGCCGGAATAGGTTGGATGAAGGCAGCGCAGGACCGATCATCGTGGAGATCTTTGGGGGAGGCCTTCGTCCAGCAGTGGGCGTCTTGCGGCTGAAATGATGATGATGATGATGATGTTTTTAATTTCATATTATTATAATATCAATATTTTTCTATAAATTGACTAGCGGAATTATTTCTGTTTCTATTATATATTTGTAAATGAATGTATTACGGTAAAGCAATATCTAATATTTTGACAAGCTATAATGGGAAAGTTATGACTGTTACCGGTATTAGCCGTTTGGAAACGGAATAAATAGTAAAGGAAAACTAACTTATTTGTAAATAATTTAGAATGGAACCATTACAAAGCTACTTTTATCCCGTATTAGTAGTGTTATTTGTTATTAAATTGAACAAAAGGTTTTTCTTTTTCAGGAATTAAATACTTTAGTAAAACGTTGGCGTCCATACCATTACTTGTGGAAATGTGAAAAAACATTGCGCCAACTTCTCACGTGGAATTTAAATGATTTTGAACTGGCTTTGAAGAAACACAGTGAATTGGAATCCAAATTAGCAACGGAACCAGATGTTTTGATTATTGGGAATTGTTTGGCTGTTTCTACTGAAAAACTGAAACTCGGGCTTAACACTGAACTTAAGAGTAAGGTTTTTACTTTTCTACAATCATTTTAGATTTTATTATCTAATATATAAAATTCTCGTGTCACAGTTTTCGTTGCCATACTCCTCCGAAACGGCTTGACCGATTTTGATGAAATTTTTTGTGCTTATCCGGTATCTATGAGAATCGGCCAACATCTATTTTTCATCCCCCTAAATGTTAGGGGTAGTCCATCCCTAAATTTTTTTTTTATTTTTTGACATTTTATTATTTTTATGGCAGAACAACGTTTGCCGGGTCAGCTAGTATATTATATTATATTATTTGATAACTATAGTACAATTTCCAATATCTTTTTTCTGTTGCTGACAAACAGCAGACAGGCTGACGGCCCACTTAATACTAAGCAGTTAACGTCGTCTCTATATGTTTGTAACGCTATGGGCACCAAGAATACGCTGCTGTCCCACAGGAATCTGGGTCACTGATGCTGGAACACAACACAAGTTTATTATGGCGGCACACTAATAGACCAAGGGTGGTCACTATCCAGATAGGCTTGGTGCACTACAACGTAGCTAGGGTTGTTTTGTCGCCTTTTACGACAAGCCGCAGAGCTTCTTACTCTGCCCCTGCAAAAAAGTGTTATGTAGTAGGTACCATATAAGGCTTAGGTCGGCTGCTGGGTCTTTAGTCGCTGTGGCTTTACGACAGCTATTGTCCATGACATCTCGGCCAGCAGCATAAAGACGATTGCCGTTATGGCTAAATCGGTGAGTACGATATTAAAACGAGAGCTTCCCCAGGAATTGAAAGTGAAGCCTTCAGTTCTCTTAATATAAAAATGGTTCAATAAATTGTAATAAATAATAATAATATGGCAATAATACGGATTTTAGATGGCACCTACAGAATCAGTCAAGCTATGAGAAAGAAATACAAGCGGGAAATGGACTACGTCTACGCTATTATGAATGACTTGGAAAGGAAACTTGAAAGACCAATACGTGATTTAGACGACGTGAGAACCGTGATGGAAACCCTTAAAAAGATCAGGGAGCAGGAAGTCGATATGGAATTAAAGATTGATCCTGTTGAGGTAGAATTTACCTTCTATATTTAGACAACTATATAGTAGGAGTTTGAATCACTCAGGGATTTATTCAGCACTGATTTAAAAGAAAGTCACTGCGCCAGAGAGTATACTAGAGATCTAAGAATCTTTGGTTACCCCAAAGACGAGTAACGAATTGGATGCAGACTAATACACTGTAGCTCTATATATTTATGCCTCCTACTTCTTACTTTTCCTGCTGCCATTACAAACAGGTAAACGTTCATTTATTGAAATCGGTAACTCTTACAATGAACTAAAATCATTGTAGTGGATGCCGTGTATACCGGTCTGAATGTAGGTCTAGTCAACATGAATTTTTATCAGTTCTACCTATACTAATTTTTATCCATGCAGGGGCTGAGAAATATGTAGTGACAAAAATTGAGAAAGGTATGCTGAGATGGTTTGGCCATGTTGAGAGAATGAATGAAGAACGATTGACGAAAAAAGTGTATAAGGCGAGTGTGAATGGAAGTGTTGGAAGGGGTAGATCTAGGCGGACGTTTCGAGACCAGATCAGGGACGTCTTGAAAAAAGGCCAGGTCAAGAGTACCCTAAACTGAAGGGTATGTATGAAGGGAATAATGAAAGTGGACGAAGCGAAACAAGCGATACTGACCTCTGCGGCCGGGGTCGGCCTGTCGTAAAAAGCGACTAAACAACCCACCTTAGCTACGTGTTAGGGCCCCAAGCCCATCTGGATAGCGTCTACCTTTAGTCTTAAGTATGCAGCCATAAAAACCTTGTGTTCCGGCATTAGTGACCTAAGCTCCTGTACCATTATGGGACAGCAGCGTGTTCGCGATGCCACTGGCATTGCAAACACTCATAGGCGACGGTAACTACTAGATTATAAGCGGGCCGTCAGCCTGTTTGCTGTCTTACAGCAATAAAAAAAATAAGACCACTACAACCCATTCATGGGGCGCATACAATTACACATTTTACTAGTTCACAGCAAAGGAATATTTTCGGTCTTCCTCCTATAAAAGGAAGTTAAATGAATGAACGAATGTGATTGTTAATTTAATACGTTTAAGTACGATCAAATTTCTTTATTCTTTTATTATAAGGGATTTTTAAGGCAAACAACTTTCCTATCATTTTATTCTCGCGAACTAATATTTAACGACCTCCCGGCGTAACGGTTAATGCATGTTAGTACTCTTGTGGAGGTTACGGGTTCGAGTACCATTTATCGTCTGGGTTTATGTATAAAATGTATTTATTTACAAAAAAAGTTATATACTTTGTACAGTATGTCAGTTGTCTGGTACCCATAACTCAAGTGTTATGCAACTTAGTTTGTGACTAGATGGCGTTGTGTGAAATGCCTCAATATGTTTATTTATACATTTATATTCATGCCGAATTTTTTTTCAATTACATTTAACACAGGAAGCATTCAATGTAATAACCCGCTACGAGTTACCAGTAAGCAGAGAAGATCTGGAACAAGTAGACAATCTACGCTACACCTGGCAGCAACTCCAAGCATCAGCACTTGCATCACACATCCAGCTTTTAAAAATGCAACCGCAGTTCGAAGATGACCTGAAGAATAATTTGGACAAATTCAGAGAAGACAACTCTGAATATTGTCACGAGTACCGATACGCTGGACCAATGCAAACTGGCCTGAGTCCAAGAGAGGCCTCCGATCGGTTAATATTATTCCAGGTAATAGATTTATTAAAAATTACTATCACAAAACATCCAATGCTTGAAATATATAAATATATAACAATACCACCAAAAAATTTAAGTGGTATATTAGTTCAAATAAATAATTAATTAAAGAAATCGAGAAAAAAATCAGTTTGCATAACATTAATTTTGAAGTTGTATAGCCATTTTTGAGGGTCTATCGCAATTCTCTTCAAATTTGGAGGGTCAATAAGCTATATAATTTTATATTTGGATTCAATGAACTGAATACATTAATAACATGCATGGTCTAATTTTTTCTGCGGTTTCTTTAATTTTCTCATCATTTTGACGGTCTGGTCAAAAGTATATAATAGGGCTTTCATGGGCCAGTTCATATTGATAATCTAATAGACATTATAATATTTTATTGAATTATATGTGTTATCACGAATACCTGGTACGGTGTTATGTATGGATTTGATAATCTCCAAAGATAAAATCACATTATGTTCTCCGTTCCATGTTATAATTTTTGAAACATTTTACTGTACTATCAATAGTTAAGCTTTTTTTCATAAAAATACATTTCATGGACACAAACTCCTAGACAATAACAAACAATTTGCAGATTTTGTCCTCCATGGAGATATAACCCACGGAAACGACCGTGCAAGACTGTATACGCAGCTATTGAGCTAGCCATGTCGTCAAGAGTTAACATTATAATAAATATACTGCTAGCCTTATCTTATATCTTTAAACGAGCAATTCTTGTATATATATAATTGGAATCTCGGAATCGGCTCCAACAATTTTCATGAAATTTAGTATACGGGGGGTTTCGGGGGCGATAAATCGATCTAGCTAGGAATCATTTTTTTTATCAACTTAAACAAAAAGGTGGCGTTTGAGTAGTCCCAATTTAAACTGAAAAATGACTCTTCCTGACATCTATCGGCGAATAATAATACTATTTTTTTAAATTGCTTTAACGACACAACAACACTAAAGCTATTCCAGCAGATGGCGTTCTTAAGTAACACGAAGTCAATGAGTGTTTGCTTTGAGGTTAGACTAAGAAAATCAATTGTTAATTTGCAAAAAACACAATTTATAAAAAAAATACCGAGCAAAGCTCGGTCATCCGGATATTACTAATAATAAAATAACGATTTCAAATTCGATAAGGCTACCTATTGTATTACTGTAACGTATTCTAGTTTTCATTGTACATATTAAGTTGGTGAACAATAAAGAGTTTTCATTTGATATTCTAGAATCGATTTGATGGTATGTGGCGCAAATTACAAACATACCAAAACGGTGAGGAGTTGTTCGGACTGCCACACACAGAGTACCCAGAACTCGCGCAAATCAGGAAGGAACTAAACTTACTCCAGAAGCTCTACAAACTCTACAATGATGTTATAGATAGAGTTAGCAGTTATTACGACATTCCCTGGGGAGAAGTTAATATTGAAGAGATTAATAACGAGCTAATGGAATTCCAAAACAGATGCAGGAAGCTGCCTAAAGGGTACGAATCTATATATTTTTATGTTTAACAATCACCACACGAATATTTGTAGTGTCTTAATGGTGCATATGCACACTGTTGCGCATGGGAACTCTTTGTAACATATTATTTTCGTTTGCTACTAATAGGCACAGAATTAGCCGGAATATACGTGGGGTGTTCAATAAATAATGATAATGCGACCTTCACAAACAACATTCTCCTTGGAAAGAAAAAAATACTGGCAGGCACAGCCCATACATTAGATATAATAATAATAAAAAAGCAATCAATTTTCTTTGTTTTTTTTTTAATAGAGGTTTTTTCTTTGCGACGTGTCAAAACTTGTTCTTAAAAATGGATAAAATTGAAGTTCGCGCGGTAACAAAATAAATCTGCTTGAAAAGTTTTACTATGAAGCTGGTAAATCAAGACTTGAGGGCAATATTATGGGTTCATGCTTCTCCATAGTCTACGGTTGCGCGTTGGAGAGCTGAGTTCAAGCGAGGAAGAACTCCATTAATGGCGACACTCTACATCGGTAGTGAATGAAAAAATTGATAACATTGCCTTGGCTGATCGTAGTGTTACTGTTTGTTTTATAGCAAAAAAAATTAAGATTTATATATGACGTGTCCATGATATGATACAACATTTATGATACAACCATTTGGGTATGAAAAAAGTGTCAGCGCGCTGGGTGCCCAGAATGTTTTCTGACGCGCAGAAACAAACGTGACTGAGAATTTCACAAAGCAGTTTGGTTTTGTTACAACAAGATCTTGACCGATTTCTGGTTCGATTTATAACTATCGATGAAACATGGCTTCACCATTATGACCCGGAAATGAAAAAACAGTCCATGACTTGGAAGATACCGACGAAATTCCAACTCCCAAGAAATTTAAGTCGATTCCATCCGCCGGTAAGATCATGGGCTATTTTTTCTGGGACAGCCAAGGGGAGAAGTGAATGGTAATGATCGAATACCTTAATCATGGAGCCACTATTACGGGACTCTGTACGCAGGACAAATAAAAAATTTGCGTGATTCCTCATATTCCGTATTTCCATACGCAATCAACGGCGAGGCGTGGAAAACTCCCTAAAGTTGTTTTGTTTCACCAAGGTAACGCCCCTGCACACAAGTCCAGATTTGCGATGGCTGCCATTCAAGAAGCTGGCTTCGAATTGATAGAACATCCTCCATATTCACCGGAACTAGCTCTTAGTGATTTCCACCTATTTCCGCGGTTAAAGGAACATCTCAGGGGCCCTAAATTTGAAGATGATGACGCAGTAATCGTCGCGGTACACGATTTTTTAAGGGATTAGGAAAAAAAATTTTAAAAGGGAATTTAAGCTTTAAACCTTTTACATATAAAGTGTATAGACCTGAAAGGTTACTACGTCGAAAAATAAAGTAACATTTAATAAAAGATAATTGCGTCCTCATTATCACTTTTTATTGAACACCCCTAGTATGTATATGGAATAATTACCTATATATTGAACTTTTGTGAACCTAAGAAGGAAACCAACGCCAGATAGTTCTTTGTATTATTTCTCTATCTAGAGTTAAATCAGCTCTCAGCTGGAATTCCACTGAACGTAAAAATTATCTTTGTTGTTAACCAAATAATCTTTGTCTACGGCGGGATGTAGGCTTTTTCAAGCTTCTTATAATTCCCTGTATAATGTACAATGTCCTCCAGGTTAATTATGATAATATACGTACTGTCAGGGAGCATCAGAAACTCACATGAGCAGCCCCCTTGGTTGCTCATATGTGCTGATGATGTCGCGCTGGCAGATTTGGACAGGGTTAGGTTGGTGGGACGTATGAAGGCGTGGAAGGAATCGCTTGAGAACGGCGGTCTGAAACTTAATGTGGCGAAGACCGCCACATTGAGCTTCAGACCGGAAAACTTGGCCTGCAAGTCCACAGATCCCACATTCGTGCGTATAGGCGGCGATACAGTCAAAGGCACGGAACAGATGAAATACTTGAAATCTGTATTTCACGCGTCTGGTAACATTGATTGCGACGTTAAGGCATGCATTGCTGCCACGTGGGCTAAATGGCGTGAGGTGACTGTTGTCATTTGTGACCCCAAAATACCGGTTAAATTGAAGGGACAGGTCTATAAGACCATCATTAGGCCTGTCTTTTTATAAAGATGTGAAGCGTGGCCGGTGCTGAGGCGACACAAGCAGGCACTGCGAGTCACGGAGATGAATACGCTGCTGTAGATGAGTGTAATAACGTGGAAGAACTGTGTTAGGAACTCTTGTATCTGCGGCAGCCTTCATGTCCGTGATATTGTGGATAAATTGTAGGAGCGTCGCCTTCGCTAGTATGGCTACGTTTTATGACAACCAGCTACTTACGTGAGGAACAAATGTCTGGCCATGCCGGTCTGGTCCCGACAGGAGGGGTAGACCCAAAAAGCGCTGGCTTGATGTCGTAAGGGTTAATATGAATGCCAATGGACTGACCACCAGAGATGCCGAAGATCATGCGAAGTGGAGAACAAAAAGTCGGAAAGCGGGCCCCGGGCGCCGAAGCGAGTTTGGGGTGCAACCGGGATTCAACGCTAAGATGATGATGAGTAATCATAATTTAACATATAACTTAAATTCAGTTTGAAGGAATGGCCGGCTTTCTTCGCCCTTAAAAAGACGATTGACGATTTCAATGACATGTGCCCACTGCTGGAGTTGATGGCCAACAAAGCCATGAAGCCTCGTCACTGGCAGCGAATCATGGAGGTTACAAAGTACAACTTCGAATTGGACAACGAGGACTTTTGCTTGAAGAATATTCTAGAAGCACCCCTATTGCAAAACAAGGAAGACATTGAAGTAAGTGGCACCCTTTAAAAAAACTGACGCACATATTGTATCCTATATGCGTATTTTCCTTTTGAGGTTTGCAGGTTTATTATCACTCACTTTTGTCAAGCACCAAATTTTTCTCTAGAAAAAGAGTATGAGGAGGCCACCGACGTTAATAATGTAGAGTAACAAGTTGTCATTACTAAATAGCAGACTCGAAGTTCTAACCTCTAGGTACTACTGAGACTAACCAGTGTTAATATTATCAAAGAGCAAAACTATCTACGTTTTAAAAAAGAATATTTTTTATTGTTGCGTTATTAGTAAACAGTTACCGTCGCCTACGAAAATTTGCGACGCTAGGAGAACCGCTAACACGCTATTGTATATAGGGTTACAGGAATCTAGGTCACTAATGCCAGAACACAACACAAAATTATTATGATGGTATGCTTATAGACCAAGGGTTGCCATCCAGACGGGCATAGAGCCCTACCACGCAGATAGAATCGTTTTATCTCCTTTTACGGTACTACACCGGCACCGGCCGCAAGGGTTAGTATTCTTACCCCGCCCCTACCTGGAGAATATTATATTTTAATAAATATTGTATTTTGTTACTGCGGCTCCACATTAGTGCCGTGAAGCTTCGTAAACAGGCGTGAACGTGAATGTGGATGATTTTTGCGTGGTTCACGCGCGTTCACGCCTGTTCCCCGATCAGAGTCGGTATTTTGTCCCGCGACAAAGGGTTTGCGCCCCCTTCGCGCGGCGTTCACGCGTATATATATTCACATTCACGGCCCCATTTTTAATTTTTTATGACTTTCTCATAATTATTCTTATTTTTCTTCTTATTCTTCTTCTTATTATTATATCTCTTATTTGTTTTGGACGTCCACATAGTGATATGCACAGCAAACAAAGTTATTACAGCAGCAGCTTCTACGTCCATTTCGCGGCGGGTTTCACGAACGATAGTGAGCATCCCGTGAATGTGGAGGTCACTACTTGCGCCTTGAATTCATGGTGTTAATTTGCACGTGAATTCACGGCACTAATGTGGAGCCGCCGTAAGACGCAATATGAAGGCCGATTGTAATAATGCTGGCAGAAAATTATTCAACAAAGATCACGCAAAGCTATTTAATTTTGTCGGAGTTCAAAGAAAGACAAACTCTAACTTTTTATTTAGGACAAATTTCATAAATATATTTTAAAAATTAGATATTTTTATTGCCTTAGCAATAAAAATATCAAATTTTTAAAACAGCATATAGATAGGCGTAAGCCTATCTGCTGTTCCTTAGAACAGCAGATAGGCTTACGCCCGCTTAACAGTAATTAGTTACCGTCGCTGAATACGTGACACCAGAGGCACCGTGAATACGCTGATGTCCCATAGGGATACAGAAACTTGGGTTACTAATTCCGGAACACAATACAAGGTTATTATGGCGGCATACTTATACACCAAGGGTGGTCTCCATCCAGATAGGCTTGGAGCCCTTAGCTAAGGTTGTTTTGTCGCCTTTTACGACAGATCGACACCGGCTGCAGAGGTCAGTATTCTTACTTGTCCTCTGCACGTAGAGGTATACAATCTTTTTTTATGTACGGCAAGCGTATAATAATTTATTTAGCTCCGAGGTCATTAAATGATTTACCTACAAATATGTATAAGAGATATTATAATGCAAAAAATATTAAAACCTTACTTAAAAATACTTTTTAGAGAGTTGTAAAACAAATTTACTCACTCATCTGAATGTGCGTAGAGAGACGAAGAAACTCAGTACAAGTAATTTTACTTTACTATCTTTGCAGAATGTTTTTGCAAACATTCATTTGCAAATTGATTATTAAAGCAGTTATAAATTAAATAACATTTTGGATAGGATATTAGGTTAATCAGGATCGACATAACATGTCCCCTCAACATTGACACCCTTTTTCATCATATCATCTTTTACGCAATCCATATTTTCTTTGGTCTACCCCTCCTCTTGTATCCATCCACTGACATTTCTAGCGTCCTCCTTGTTACATGACGCTCCTCTCTCTTCACATTATATGGCCATACCAAGCTAACCTATTACTTTTCGGCTTCTCAGTGACTGGCGTCATTTTCATACTTCTATACTATTTTAGTATATTGAGTAACGTAATATCCTATCAAACATTTTACTTCATTTATATGGCAAAACAGCGTTTGCCGGGTTATCTAGTAGCAAATGTAATAGAAAGTCCTACATTTAGTATTTATGGGCACGAATTGTTAGAATGAGATAAATATAAATTGTGTTATTAAGAGTATTTGATTGCGCAAGTGCGAACTCAACGCTTAGGTGAGTGATCAGAAGCGTTGTAGGTCGCGATATTTACTAGGACCGCAAAAACGGAAAGAGTTTTGATTTAAGCGAACTTTAAAGACCAACATATTGTGTTGAAAGTTACTTTTACTTTAGTAACTTCCAATAATAATTTTAATTGAATATGCCGCGAAGTTTCTTAATATTATTGTATTTTACAAACCCGCACAGCTGTCTATCTCTTTATATTAAATAGTTTATTCAAAAACATTTGAAAACGTCCAAAGGAAGTTTCTTCCGGCTCTTAGCTACAGCAACGGTGTTGGGCATACGCTTACAATTTATAACGAACGTATCTCTAAATTCAAAGTTATGTCTTTATAAACCCATTGCACTCAAAATGATCTCATTTATTTACATTAATTACTTCACAATAAACTAGATTCACCAGTTTTATAGGGCATCATAAACATTAATACTAAACGAAATTAACGTATATCAGACAATATTTTCACATTACAACTGTGCAAAAATAATACATCGTATTATAACCTCATCGTATTATTGACGACCTCCGTGGCGTAACGGATAACGCACTTCGGTACGCTTGCGGAGGTCACGTGTTCGATTCCCATCTCGCGTCTGAGTGTTTATGTACCTATAATATGTATTTACTTACAAAAAAAGTATATAAATAGTATATCAGTTGTCTAGGGCCCATAACACAAGTACTACTTAGTTTGGGATTAGATGACGCTGCGTGAATTGTCACAAAATATTTATTATTTATTTTATTATTATAACCCTCTATAAAGAATGAATGGTGTATGTAATGAGCTTTCGAAAGAGCATCGACAGTTGGACATCTTTAATTCCAAGTGTGTTACTTCAAAAATTCAATATTAATACTGCTTAAAAACATAGCTCTACAAAAATAAATATTTTTTGTTGCCCTGGATATCTCTACGAATTTCTATATTTTCAAGTGCACAGTTTATGAATATGTTCATGAAATAAAAATGAATGTGCTCTATAATTTTTATGATTTCAGCGTATGCTATATTTTAAATTAATAAAAGAAAATGGTTACTTTTACTTGGTCAACAAAATGGATTCACAATATTTTGTGTATTTGCGTTGCTTTATTTGTTTGTGAGACAGTTGAGCAAAGCAATACCATTCATATATCTTGTTCCCACAACATGTGTGGATGTGGCCTTTGAGAAAGTCCTCGACTGTCAGTATAGCCAATGCAACAAAGACAAATCATACTTCCACTATTACATATTAAATTAGGTATGATAAAACCATTTGTTAAAGCGTTATACAAGGAGGGTGATAGTTTTCAGTATATTTGCAGAATTTTCTTTAACTTTAGTATGGAAATGTTAACAGGCGAAATATTTGATAGTCCTCAAACTCGGCATTTGGTGAACGATGCAAATTTGATATACAGTTATGACAATTCCGGAAAGTGAAGCTTGGAAGAGTTTAGTATTGATAGTAAATTGTTGGCATAAAAATACAAGAGAGAGAAATTGTTGGCATAAAAATACAAGTACTAATAAAAAATCAGATAAAGAAACAGGATATGTTGCAGCTTTTTCAGTATACACAGGTCGAGTCCCCTGTGATAAATACAATAAGCAGCCAATAATTTCTTGGTATGTAATGTTCTTTAAAATTTCTTGTTGACTTTTACCATTCTTCAGTTTGACATTAGCATCAGCAGGTGTCCACATTGGCTTACAATTGTCCATACCAAATCGTGTAAGTATCATTTCTATATAAATAGATTGATCAATAGAAATCTCATCTACATTTTCATCTTGTGAAATTCTAAAACCAATGCAATGTTAGGCTGTTCCTAAGTCCTTCATATAAAATTTTTGTTTTAATTTCCCTTTTATCAATTGTGTGGTTTCTTCATTATTAAAGAAATAAAGTATATCATCTACATATACTGTTATAAAAAGCATATCATTTTCATTTAAAATTATGTAGTACACACATGGATCTATGTGTGAACGAGTCATTCCAATTTCTAATAAAGTAGTATTTAATTTATTTTTCCATTGTCTGCTGGCTTGTTTAAGTCCATATATTGACTTGTTTAGTCTACTGAAGCATGAAAACTTCACTACATCAATGGGTTTAATTTTAAAGCGTCAGCGTTCAGGAGAGGATGTTGAAACTATGGACGCCTGCGCTGAATTTAATAGCAATGTGTCTAATGTGCACATGTCTGCTTTACATTATATATAAGCTCTCTCGTTCGTGTAATTGTGTACTGTCATTACGTTGTAAGACTAGTTTTATTATATTAAATAGTTCTAACACTTTAAATTGCCTTTGCTCTCATTTCATCACGGCGTTTAGACTTTTTATTTTATATATTACACCGTTCACTACACCGTACCATACCATGACCGTGCTAGGACCGTGCCAGGCAAAAAAATATTCTTTGTATTAAAAAGTATGTGACTATGCCCACTAGACCGTTCCGTAACCGACCAGCGTTTGCTTTTGTGTCTTGATACGGTCCTCGCACGGTCATGGTATGGAACGGTGAAGTGGGCATACTCCTTAAAGGAACAAATCTTATAGCAATACACTTTTTTATGTAAATTCCGTCATCTTATTATTTTATATATTTTCTTCTCACTCAACTATCTGCTGTAATTCGTCTTGCTATATGTACAATAATTTTCACAATCCCACACTCGACCATCCTGCTCTTATGTCTGTCCTCAGATATACCACGAATCTTCACTTGCATACTTCCTGACATACCTTAACATCTTCTTAATTATCATAATCACTTACATGAAAAGCAACTTATACTAAAATTTAGATCAAGACAATAACATGTGTATACTAATTATTTGTAATTGCTATTTGTTGTGCTTTCCAATAAATAAATAAATATAAACACTTGGGTTGTTATTATTTTTCATTGTTGCATTATTATTGATTTGTGCGTACAGCTCGGTTGCATATGTCAGGAAAGTCGATACACATTGAGTGCACGTTACTCAGATCACAAAACAAATAAAGATTCTGTTGAACATAGTTTTGAAATACGGTTAATATTTGCATTCTTGTTTGTACGGAGGATAGATACGAACTATACTGGCTACGTCGTGCTACAAATACGAAATTTTAATAAAGACCTTAAATTAAAAGATTTATCCTTAAATTAAAAACTTAAATTTCTACGAAACTGTTTATCTTAAGGCTATCTCTCTGAATATTTGATATAGGAAAACTATTCGATCCCGCCTCCTCATTTTTGTTGGCCTGCGAGGAGACCGGACTTAACGCCGGTTGATTTTAATCTCTGGGGTCACATGTAATCCCTTGTTTACAAAATCTCGCCTGTGTCATCCGTGGAAGAACTCAAAACAAGAATTATAAACGCAGCAAATGCGATGTGGAATAATTTAAATACTTCGGTAGTTGTCATAACTCAGAAAAAGAATGTGACATTTTAGTACGCAATAGGGGAAGTCACTTCGAGCAAAAACTTTAATTAGGCTAAATTACAAAATGTATTTTTACTACTAAACTGTTACTGGTACTAAATTTTAATTTATATTTGTAGTTTTTTTTTATTTACGTTGGGTATTGTTTTTAATTAATTTTATGGAAATTTTAAAGAACGGCCTTAAGTTTAGTTCGTATAAGAATTTCCGCCTGTTTCCTTTGTGAACATTTTTTTCAGCTTCTGTGAAATAAATTCTTATTTATTATGCATTTCTGGAGAGCTAAAGAAACGGTTATGTTTTTAAAATAATCTGCAAGCAAAGATACATGACGTTCTTTTGGTTTATAAGGCATTTTAGTGGAAAAATATATCAATAAAATATTGAAATAATAACGTTTTTCGTCTCGCATTTTTAAATTTGGACCGATGATTGTTGTTTTAATATTAATAAATAACCAGTGTTTAATCCATTCTATAAATCAGAAAAAAATTAGATATAAGTTGATACTTTTTTAAATTAATTTTTGATATAGCACTTTTGACTTGTTTTGAAAAAAGCTAAAAACACGATAACTCGAAAATGTTCGAAATTCTATGAGACATTTTGTTCGTTGCTACATAATCAATTTAGCATACCGCAAATTGATAAATTTGATTACTTATTATCATGCACCAAGGGTTCCGCTTTCAATATTGTTAAGAGTGTAACGATTACCGCTAGTAACTATGACGTTATTTAGCAGTCTTTACTTGCCAAATATCATGACAAAAGAATGCTTGTCGATAGGTATTTGGATAAAATGTAAAATTTTTACCTCTTAGTAAGGAATCTTTGGTCAATATAAATATGTTTTTAGAAACATTTGAAAATTCGTACATGGCGATTCAAGCTATAAAAATTAATAACTTGGACAGTTATATCCTGTGTCATATCACAATTATTTATTTATGATTTAAAATAGCAGAGTGAGAGTACTCCTGCAGATTGCAGATTGGCGGATTACGTGTACCGATGATCTTAGCTTCCTTGCGCTGTTTTCCATCCCCGATAGTATATGGCAATTATGTCATAATACCCATATTAGGTAGGTCCTCTAGATTGTAATACCACTGAACTACCAGGTATCTAAAATTATGTATTTGTCTCATATTTAAGGATATCTGCATATCAGCTATGAAAGAAAAAGATATTGAAGCAAAGTTACGACAAGTCACCAACGAATGGTCAGTACACGAGCTTACCTTCCAGACGTTCAACAATCGAGGAGAACTGTTGCTAAGAGGCGACACTACTGCCGAAACAATCGGACAGCTGGAAGATAGTCTTATGATATTGGGATCTCTACTGTCGAATCGGTAAGTCGTATACCATACAATTAATATCCCCTTTAAAATTCAATATTCATAAAAAAACATATTTTCTAAACGATATTAAACTACTCAAAAGAATTTGAAGTTGACAATTTCAAACTTACTTTGAATAAGATTTCTAGTATAGTCCAAAAATTTTAAATGTTATGAATGATACATGGCCAAACCAATAATTTAAGTACACTTAGGATATAAACTACTCTGTTTCCTTCGAATAATTACTGAAACATTTAGAAATTTTAAGGATAAAAGACAAGCGTTTCATTAGAGTAATACAAAAACGTCTACCGTAAAATTTTACGGATTTAATTCATTAAAATGTTTCACTAAATATTTCAAATATAATTAATTAAGAAAAAATTCTCCGATATTATATATTATTACAAAAAAATCCACTGATCAATGTAATCAATTGAAGCTGTGAAAAATAAAATATGGGATTAAATGCTTTGTCGATAAAGATCTTTCAGAGGAAAAACTTCATCTTGTGTTTTATTTTTGTAGTTATAATGCGCCGTTTAGGAAACAAATACAGCAATGGCTTTACGATTTACAAAGTACAAATGAGATCCTCGAACGCTGGTTGCTGGTCCAAAATATGTGGGTTTATCTGGAAGCAGTTTTCGTTGGTGGTGACATCGCTAAACAGCTTCCAAAAGAAGCAAAACGATTTTCAAAAATAGACAAATCTTGGCAAAAGATCATGCAGAGGGCTCATGAGACTCCAGGGGTTGTATCTTGCTGTGTTGGAGATGACCTTTTGAGACAACTTTTACCACATTTACAAGAACAATTGGAATTATGTCAAAAGAGTCTAAGTGGTTATTTAGAAAGAAAGAGAACGATGTTTCCCCGGTTCTTTTTTGTGTCTGATCCAGCTTTATTGGAGATTTTAGGCCAAGCGTCTGATTCACATACCATCCAGAATCATTTACTGTCTATATTTGACAATATTAGATATGTCAAATTTCATGATATTGGTAAGTATTTAAGTCGAATATCTTCGACGGTCTCTATTACTGTACTTATTTTCCTTCATTATAACCCTATCATTTGGAGGTGAAATAGCAAATGCTATTTCACCTCAAAATAATTAAAATTTATTTAAAAAATACCCATCCATTCCATTACATAACATACACATCATTTGTGAATGAAGCCCTGGTTCTATACAAAACTCATTCGCGACCCGTTTTTCTTAAGTTGAGACACAAATTAATTTACTTTAAATTAGATTTTGCATGGGGTTTTGCAAAGTAGAACGTTGAATCCCATATTAGTACGTCCAACTACGAGTAGCTTGGAAATATGGTTTGTTTAATAATAAAGGCGGTTAGTCTTTTAATCTTTAGGTGTTAATCTTTTAAGTTAATCTTTAAATATAATTATAATTTTACATAAACAAACATCGACTATCTGTAACTATGCTTACATACAAATAAAAATATATTTTAATTGTTCCTTTAAATTAAACTTATCGCAATAATATTAACATTTTACATACACGCTGACTTGACTTGAGATTATTTGACTAATCGACTACTATTTGACAGTAGTCTTGTAATTTTATTTATATTTTTCCAGAATATAATAAAATGATAGCTATAGTATCATCTGAAGGCGAAGAGATAAAGCTGGAAAGGCCAGTACGTGCTGAGGGTTCTGTAGAAACTTGGCTCACGTCTTTACTGCAGTCAGCCCAAAGCAGTTTGCACTCTATTATTAGGAATGCGGTGTCTGTGATCAATGACCCGACTTTCAATATTCTGCTCTTCTTAGACAAGATGCCTGCTCAAGTAAGACTGACTGTCTTATATGTTATAAGGGCTTTAAGCCCCATTTTAGAGGAGTATGGAGTCTATATTCTAATCCTTAAATTTAGGTAGTAGAAAACTATCCAAACAACATTACACACACCCCGATATTATAGAAAATTTAAATACATTAAGCTCTAAGATACTTGTTTTGAGGCATCAAATTTAGCAATGTTTTAATGCAGTAGATATTTATAATTTCATTTTTCTAAAAACTACTGCTATTAAATCAGTAGACGGATAGCACGGATAGTTGTCAGTTTATGTTTTAGTACATAAAATGTATAGGGCGATTTTTAAGTCACCGTAGTATATATGAATAAGCTTACGTTAAAAAAGCGTGGTAGAACATATGTATGACGTTTAAAGTTAATTTTCAACTATTTATCTTAACAAACATATATGGTGTATATAACCTAATAATAACTCGAACTATGTTATCAAATATACAAAAAAACATTGCCCTTAAATGCTCAGAAAAATCATACTTTCATATACTATACAGCTCTAATAGGCATTGTTATCAATTATTGCCCAGTTAGAATATTATATAACAAGAAAATTTTAGGTCGGTCTTCTAGGTATCCAGATAATTTGGACCCGAGATGCTGAATTGGCGCTCATGCAAGCGAGGCAAGATAAGAAAATTATGATTGAAACCAATAATAAATTCCTCGAGCTCTTAAACGCCCTCATAGATCAAACCACGAGAGACTTGCTGAAGATAGAGAGGATAAAATTCGAGACCCTCATCACAATACATGTGCATCAGCGGGACATTTTCGACATGCTGGTACAATTTTCATTTTCATTTAATTTTGCATTGTAACTCTATTAGCGTGTATTGTTTTGAAACACGTCCCACATACTGTTAAATGTTCATTATCGGTGAGGCACAACTCAAGCTTCCTTATTATCACCCCGACGTTAAATCCTGGTTGCATCCAAAATTTCCGCTTTAGTTTCTGGAATTCACTTTCCAACTTTTTCTACTCCACTTTGCACTGTCTTCAGCAACACTGGTAGTGAGTCCATTAGCACGCGTATCACCCTTGACGATGTTAAGCCAGCACTTTTTGGGTCTACTTTTCTTATAGACCTGACCTTTCTATAGAGCCTTGTTGCCGCAATCGATGTCACCAGACGCGTTAAATACAGATCCCAGGTATTTCACTTAGTCTGTGCACTCGACCGTGTCGCTGCCTATACGTGTGGGATCTGTGGAGTTGCAGGCCAAGTACTCGGTCTTCGCCACATTGAGCTTCAGACCACCGTTCTCAAGCGACTCAATTAATTAATAAGTTAATAAAAGTACGAGTCTTTAATGTGCTCCCGAGTGTTACAAGGCGGTGGCTGCGAGTGTGGGCCGAAATATAGCCAACCTACGTCACGTACAGCTCCACCAATCAGCGAAACGCTCGATTGTCGCGGCAAAAGAGCGCAGCATCTTCAATAAAAAAAATTTGTAACATTACGTTACAACTATGGCTACCCCATTCTCCCCACCAAGTGCACCCGTGTAGATCAGCTTGTAGGCCTTCCTAATGAAACGGGATCTGCTGATCTTCCACCGAGTCTCCTGTAGGAACGCCACGGCCACCGCATAGAGAATACGTCGGCCAACTCCCTCACGCGTTCAATTAGCGTGCCAATGTTCCATGTTGCGAAGCAGAGTTTCCTTTTGGATTGGACCAACGTCCTTTAGCCGTGCTCGCCCATGGCACGGCAACCCTAATCCACTTATCACAGGAGTCGGGCGAAGTTCCCGCGCGTCGTTTTTCGGTGACGCCCTATCCTTGAATATCCTTGATTTTACGGGAGCGACTGCTGTCCAACCTCCCAAACTCAAAGGAAATCCAAAAGGTGCCCTTCCCCTACCACATGTAAGCTAGCAAAAGGAGTAACCAGTCACCTTTTACGACTCCCTTTGGATGATTTGGGATGGCCCTATTCTTTTCATCGACCGGACTACATCTCGAAAAATCCGCTTCGCGAGCTGTAAAAGTGACACAAGCAGGAACTGCGTATCACGGCAATGAATATACTGCGGTGGATATGTGAAGTAACAGAAAGATCGAGTTAGGAACTCCCGCATTCGCAGCAATCTTCATGTCTGTGACATTGCGGATAAATTGCAGAAGTGTCGCGACAGATGGGCCTCAGCAGAAAAGGTAGACTCAAAAAGTGCTGATTTCAAGCCAACAACCAAACGGTTCGCATCCGGGATTAACGCTAAGGTGCATGAACAATGAGCTGCTACTTAGAGTGTATTACGTTCGTGTTGATGTGCTATAAATACGAGTATGATAAGCAATAAATATTCACTGTATGACTAGATACATACCCGTAAAACATTGTCTTGATATCAATTAAGCTTATTCGCCACTAGAGGCGCTGGTAAAGTGAAATGTTCCGATATGTAAAATGTTGTTGTCTTTTTTGAGGATCATTTACTTAAAGCGAATTTTTTTTAAATAATTTTTATATACAAGACATTATTTACTACATCCGTCTCTTATAGTTTATTATTAACAAAGTCAAATTTGATTATCCAGTTTCAGACGCGCTTTATCAGTGGCGCCAACTGTTGAGTATAAAATCATTCACTGCCTCGTATGCATCTTATCAAACACACAATGCTACTAACAAGGCAATAAAAACGGGAAGAGATCGTTTTATATAGAAAAGATCTTCAAGGTAGATACCTACGTGTTTGCGTCCAAATGTAATTTGAGGAATTTTATTATAATACATTCATTGTTAACACAAACTCACACTGACGAAATCATCGTTTGACCTATTCAGAGATGAACTGTTTGTTATTCAAAATGATATTATACATCTCTCATGAAATTGTTTTGCTTTCGAGGATCAATTGCACTTGACGAGTGTTTCCAAGCAGAGGGTTTGGACTTTGGGAAAGATCAAAACCCCGCTTTCCTTCTATCGCCAACCACCTGGGCCCACGGATAAATTTAGCCGATCTATCACGTGGCCCAGGTCGGTGCCAGCTCGTCTTTGTGTTGGCTGGTCGGTGGTTGACCGCAGAGGTCAGGGATCCATCCCTCTAGTGCTCTCCTGTGTCTATCCAGATTTAGGGGGCACGCCCAACAGTACGCATGAACTCACCCTAGCGGCGTTGGTGTGGTAGACGGATCCTCCCCCAAGGATCTCATGAAATTCTGTGATAACTTTCGCCTACAATCTGGGTTTGTAGATTGTAAAATATTTTACTCGCTCGTATTTATTACTTCAACACTAACGCATACTTAAACTTGACTCTATAATTGATATATGCCTTGGTCTCTTTACCTGACAGGGTTCATGCAAAAAAACATGCAGGGATTTATATAAACCGGAAGTATTTTAGAGTACCGCTCGGTTAATTTGTCTTTTTAATTTTCAGTGTCGACTTAATGTACGTTCGGCAAACGACTTTGAATGGCTTAAGCAATGCAGATTCTACTTTAAAGAAGATGCTGACAAGACCTGGATATCTGTTACTGATGTTACTTTCACATACCAAAATGAATATTTGGGCTGTACCGAAAGATTAGTTATCACTCCTCTCACTGATAGGTAATTTATAATGTCTTACCGCTCACCATAAGATCTCTAATAATAAACCCGATTGACTTTAAATTTAGCATAGCAACCTTTTTGAATCTTATACAAAATGTATTTGTTTTAATTTATAAGGCATAATAACCTAGTAGTAATTTATAAGGCATGATAACTACCCACAGAGGTATTAAAATTGCGTTTTTAGTTTTTAATAAAATTTGAGGAGATGATTGGCCCCTTGGATCGGTCTGTCTTCTTGTCAAAGGTTTTAAAATAGCTCTCTGGTGAACATATATAAAAAAGGAGCATCAGAATTTACGTGAAGTTAACTAATTATTTTGGGAGCTTTAAAGCGTCAACAATATGGCCGACGAAAACTGTCTGAGAGTCTACATTTTGTCCGTCAGAAAATACGTGACGTCTGGTGGCCCTGAGATCTTGTTCTATTATAGTAAAAGTACTTCACGTTTCCATTATTTATATTTAAGAAATACATTTGTATTGGTAGCAGAAATTATAAATAAATAAAAATATTGGGATCACTTGTATTGTGGGCACCAGATAACTAAACTTTGTATTTTTTTTTTGTTTATTGGAGTAGGACAGCAGACGAGCTGACGTCCCGCTTAGAATTTAGCAGTTACCGTCGCCTATGGGTTTTTGCAACGCCAGTGGCATCGTGGACATGCTGCAGTCCCATAAGAGAACAATAACTTGGGTCACTAATGCCGAAACACAACACAAGGTTATTATGGCGACATACTTATGACCAAAGGTGGTCGCCATCCAGACGGACTTTGGGGCCTACCACATAGCTAGGGTTGTTTTGTCGCCTCGACAGGCCGACCCCGGCCACAGAGGTCAGTATTTTCTCCGCCCCTGTATAGATAAAAGAAGAAATTAGGATCTACCTAAAACATAATGTTAAAAACACACTAAACTACAAAAAGCACGAAATAATATATTGATTCCAAATCGCTTTCTGTCGGACTATTGTATACTATTATACATACATTTTTTTTTTGGTAAATAAATATATACATCTATACAAATAAATAAAATTGGAGGGTCTGTTTGTAATATTAAAATAACCGCTTTTTACTAAGTGCATTCAGACGTATACACGGTACATATACCAAAACAACATTTTTTACAATTTTTGTCTGTCTGTCTGTTTGTTCCGGCTAATCTCTGAAATGGCTGCACCAATTTTAACGGGACTTTCACTGGCAGATAGCTGATGTACCAAGGAGTAACTTAGGCTATTTTTATTTTGAAAAATTTTTTTTGTTAAAAATGATAATTTTCGGAAATTTTATAATCCAATTTAAGTTGACCTCAGATTTATATCAAAAAACATATGAAATAGGGTTCAGCTTAGGCTGGACTTAGTAGGTTGAATTTCCAATTTAAGTTGACCTCATATATCCAAAAAAATGCTGCTTAAAGTCACTATTCCATGCAGACGAAGTCGCGGGCACAGCTAGTATTAAATATAAACACCCAGATGCGAGATGGTAAATATCTGAACGGATTACCCATTGCATCTAAATTACCTATGGTACCATCATCTTCTTTAGATGCTACATCACACTCGCTCAAGCTCTCGCAATGAGTATGGGGGGAGCGCCTTGCGGACCAGCTGGTACTGGGAAGACAGAGACGGTAAAAGATATGGGCAAAACACTTGCCAAATATGTTGTAGTGTTCAACTGTTCCGATCAGATGGATTACAGGCAAGTTTCATGTCAAGGTATACCTGTAGTGCATCCATGTTGATTGAAATACACTACAAGCTTTATTTATGTATGTGTAGTTTTTTGCACCCTCCCCCCCTGACTTTCTAGTATTTTTTATTATATTCCAGGGGAACAGAAGATAGGTTGTCGGTCCACTAGTAATCACTTACCGTCACTTATGACGACGCTAGGGCGCCGCGAATACGCTACTGTACCATAGGGGCACAGGGCCCTAGATCACTAATACCGGAAAACAACACAAGATTATTATGGCGGCATACTTATAGGCAAGGGTGATTGCCATGCAAATCAGTTTGAGGCCCTACCACATAGCTTGTTTTGTCGACATTTACGACAGGCAGACCCCGGCCGCAGAGATTAGTACTCTTACTCGGTTCCTTTACAAAGAAAAAAGTATATGACAAGATCCCCCCTGAATCCCTAGTTTTTATGTGGTAAATGAAACAATGTATATTAGTATCTCAGTATTTAATAAGTATTATATATGTTTTTTTTACAATTAACCATAACTTGTATAATTTTTTTTAAAGCAGCTTACTAATTCATCATTTCAATAATTCATACTCGTTGGTATTCATGTTTACTAAAAATTTCATTATTTTATAATTTTAGGGGGCTAGGCAGAATTTATAAAGGCCTAGCCCAATCGGGTTCATGGGGTTGTTTCGATGAGTTCAACCGTATTGAGCTCCCGGTACTGTCAGTGGCAGCACAACAAGTAGCGGTAGTGCTCGCAGCCAAAAAAGAAAAGAAGAAAACATTCCTATTCACAGATGGCGATATGTCTGAGATGTGTCCTGAATTCGGAATATTTATTACTATGGTACGATCAGTTAAAAAAAGAAGCGGTATTTGGATATCGTTTACTAAATTATGTCGGCATACTAAGCTAATTTTAACTTGTAAGAAAATACTTTCAAATAACTCGAACACTTCTATAATGTAAACTATTGCTTATTGACTGGTTTTAAAACATACTATACTTATAATTCTGTATCTCTTCAATATCTTTAAATATATGTGTTGCTAATATATTTTTAACGATTTGCCAGAATCCAGGCTACGCAGGTAGAAAAGAATTGCCCGAAAATTTAAAGATTCAATTCCGTACAGTGGCCATGATGGTACCCGATAGGCAGATCATTATAAGAGTCAAATTGGCCTCTTGCGGTTTCCTTGAAAATATTACTTTAGCCAGGAAATTTTATACTTTGTACAAGCTTTGTGAAGAACAACTGACAAAGCAGGTAAGAAAAGTTATTAAATTAAATATTATATAAATATTAATTCTATTTCCGAAAATTCATTTGGTAAATACTTTCATTTTGATACAATTAATAAAAGTAATAAATAATGTGTCCAAAAATATTGAAATATTTTTAATATAATTCAAGTGATCGAATATTAGGTAGTTAGTAATCTAATTTACAAACTCAGCAATATCCCTTCCCATCACGAAATAAATATATTTTTACTACACGACTAGAATGCTCCGAGTCATAGTTGTTCACAGTAATGACCAATGTCTATTGCCTTGCAACGCGATGGCCGCCATTGAATGGAATACATAATTTGGCCTCTCATATATTCAATTTCATATTTTATTAGTTAGATGTACAGGGAAAGTTTTATAGTTTTCTGTAACTCGTGTGGTGTTCCAAACATAAATTACATCATCTAAAGATGATTCTAATATTATTCTAAAGAATGTTACACTACATAATTGACTGCTGCAATTGCTTACAATCTGTCACAGTTATATTGCCAAAAGAGGGCACTCATACATATAATGCGACTAAAAGATGGTATTAAAATCGAATATTCACAAGATATATTCAAGGGCTGGACTGCATTTCTGAAATCATTTTATAAGAAACTTGTCCTTTTCCCATAAGACATGTGCGTGAATTTAAAGTCCAGAAAGAACATAAACGGCTCATTTTTCACAGAAATTTTAAACTAATTCTACAAAAGTTTTGATCTTCAGAAACGAAAAGTTATTACGATAAACTTACTCATGCTGCAAATATTCAAATAGTCTGAATTTAATAATACTAATCATTAATTGGACTGAAAACGCAATTTCGCAGTAATCATTATACCTATAGTCCTGATTTTTAAGACTTATTTAAGATTATCCTAATATTATAAATTCGAAAATGAATTTGCTTGTTTGTTACGCTTTCACGCTTAAACTGCTGAACCAATTTTAATGAATTTCAGTATTTTATTAGACTATGGAGAAGGATTTTTTTAATTCAAATGGCAGAACAACGTTTGCGGGTCAATTAGTAATATATAACTTTAATTAGTTTATTTTATTTTATATTTATATTATGACTAGTTGACCCGGAAACCATAGTTCTGCCATATGAATTTAAAAAAAGAGTAGCCTATGTCTTTCTCCAAGGTCCTATCGATGACTGTAACAAAATTTATCGAAATTGGTTGAGCGGTTTAGGCGTGAAAACAACCTCACTTTCGCATTTATAATATTAGTTAGGTTTATTATCTAAAAATTATACATGTTTTAAAATTAAGTAAAAAATATTTTCTTATCTTCTGTTTTGTACACCGTCTATAAACTTAAAACGAATTATCTTAAAACAAATAACGTGTGATTATTATTGCATTGGACCCGTCATTTGTAATGATATTTTTTGTAACTTAAAATATGCTAAAATCACTCTTTTTAACGATAAACTTATAATTTTAATTACAAATATATATTTTGAACATAGGTCCATTACGATTTCGGTCTTCGCAACATTCTGTCGGTCCTACGTACTTTGGGCGCAGTAAAACGGGTCAACTCTAAAGACAATGAAAGTACAATTGTAATGCGAGTACTCAGAGATATGAACTTATCAAAACTTATTGACGAAGATGAACCCTTGTTTATATCGCTTGTTGCTGACTTATTTCCGAATCAAGCTTTGGAGAAAACAACATATAATGATCTTGAAGAAGCTATAAAAAAGCAAGTAGAGTTATCTGGCTTGATCAATCATCCGCCGTGGTTGCTAAAAATTATCCAGGTATTGTTGCTAAATAAATAAATGTTATATCCAATGAGTATATACAATGTAAAAGCTTTCTTATTGTCACTAATTCTTAATTGGATACTGTTGTTGATTGTTCAAAATCTAATACAATTTCGTTGATATATATATATATATATATATATATATATATATATATATATATATATATATATATATATATATATATATATATATATATATATATATATATATATATATATATATATATATATATATATATATATATATATATATATATATATATATTTGTACAAAATATAAAAAACATTTAATACAATTACAGCTTTATGAAACTCAGCGCGTTCGTCATGGTATAATGACGTTAGGTCCTCCAGGAGCTGGAAAGACAACTTGTATCCATACTCTAATGAGCGCTTTAACTGAAATTGAAAATCCGCACAGGTATAAAAATACAAAATAGATGTTTATTGAAGTTAGTTTCTGTAAAGTGTAATTAATAAAGAATATGAAATTTTGAAAAGGTGATACTTATATTTTTAGAGAAATGCGCATGAATCCAAAAGCCATAACTGCTGCTCAAATGTTCGGACGCTTAGATGTTGCTACTAATGATTGGACTGATGGAATTTTCTCGGCATTGTGGCGAAAAACTCTAAAAATTAAAACTGGTGAATACATTTGGCTGGTTTTAGATGGTCCAGTTGATAGTATTTGGATTGAAAATTTAAATTCTGTATTGGATGACAATAAAACTTTAACTTTGGCGAATGGTGACCGCCTTACAATGTCGCCCACTTCAAAGATTATTTTTGAACCTGAAAATATAGATAATGCATCTCCAGCTACAGTGTCTAGAAATGGCATGGTATATATGAGTTCATCCGGGTTAGATTGGGATCCAGGTAAAATAAACACTTAATTAATATCCTACATGAGCCTGGATCGAATACAAATAAGACTAATGTATTAATGTTATATACTTTTTTGTTTTAGTACTTCGCGCATGGCTTAAAACTCGATCAGAACGTGAAGTGGAAGTTTTTAGTTATCTTTTTGAACAAACATTTCTTGCCGTGTACACATGGTGTACGCAAAATCTCATTTTTAGTATGAAAGTTCTTCAAAGCAATATTGTATTACAAATGCTAAACCTTTTGGAAGGCTTAGTCCCACCACAAATTGTAGAACCTGAAGATCCTTCTGCTAGCAAATCAGTCAATGGCGATATGGATGATGAAGAAGAAAAAGAAAAAGGAGAGGAAATAGTTCTCTTTACTCCTGATCATTTACATAAAATATATGTTTTTACTATTATTTGGGGATTTGGATCACTTTTAGAAACGGAAGATAGACGACGCTTTGATCAATATTTGAAAACTAACTTTGCAGAAATTTTGGAGTTGCCCAAACATCCCAACAATAAGCAAAGTACACTTTTTGATTTCTACGTAAAACAGTCTGGTAAATGGGAGCTATGGGATGACCTAGTAATGAATTACCAATATCCCGATACAGCAACGCCTGATTATTCAAGTATTTTGGTACCAATAATAGACAATGTTAGGATGAACTACCTGATTCACTGTATAGCAAAGCAAGGAAAAGCAGTACTATTACTAGGTGAACAAGGTTCAGCAAAAACCGTAATGATGAAAGCATATATGAAGAACGCTAATCCAGAGCAATTTGTGGGAAGGTCGTTTAATTTTTCATCAGCCACAAGTCCATATCAATTCCAAAAAACAATAGAAAGTTATGTTGAGAAACGTAGTGGTATGACATTTGGCCCACCAGGAGGGAAAAAAATGTTAGTTTTTATAGATGATATAAATTTACCCCAAATTAACGAGTGGGGTGACCAAATTACTAATGAGATTGTAAGACAAACTATGAGCATGGGTGGTTTTTACAGTCTGGAAAAACCAGGAGATTTTACAACCATTATCGATATTCAATTCTTAGGAGCTATGGGACAACCAGGTAATTTAAGAAGTTGTTATTTTGTATACCATTGATTTTTATAATATTTGTTAAATATTGTTGTGCCTTTTAGGTGGTGGTAGAAATGATATTCCAGCGCGTTTGAAACGTCAATTCGCAATATTCAACTGCCCGTTGCCAAACAATGATTCTATTGACAAAATCTTCAAGGTCATTGGTGAAGGTCATTATAATGCCAAGAGGGGATTTGCGGTAGAAGTAAGATCTCTCATCAAAAAAGTGATTCCCTTAACCAGAGAATTGTGGACACGTACAAGAATGAAGCTACTCCCAACCCCTGCTAAATTTCATTACGTATTTTCTTTGAGAGATTTGTCCAGAGTATGGCAAGGTATGGTTGGGACTCTACCAACGGTAATAGATTCGGAAAAATGCCTTATGTTGTTATGGAAACATGAGTGTTCTAGGGTATTTTCGGATAGATTCACTCATCAAATTGATAAGGATTGGTTCAATAAAGCTCTATATGATATTACGGAGGAAATGCTTGGCGCAGAATATAAGAAGATGATGGAAAGAGAACCAGTTTTTGTAGACTTTATGAGGTTAGATATATTTATTACATATTTCTCTTGGATATAAGTATTCTGACTAAATATAACGTAACTATTCAAAATAAATACGTTGAATAATTTGTACGAGTACTATGGTATAAAGCCGTCATATAGTTGTTTGTTAAACCTAAAAAGTTATTTAATGCTGCTAAAATACAAACTTGATAAAACATCACTAAGGAACATCTATCGGGCAAGATTTAAAGCCTAGTGATAAAACACAATTTACGTAAGCAATGCCAGAAGTTATCATTCCAAACTTTTTAAGAGGACGAATATGTCTTATCTGCTAAATATTGGCTATTCAAAAAACTACATGGAAACCGCGTGTAGATCCTTATATTTGTAATTAGTCACGCATAGTCAACCATAAGCTTCTGGCGTTATTTCGAATAAAATTAATTTAATTAACTCATATAGGAAAATTTATATATTTGTCTAGTTCCGTAGTGTTTCATAAAAGAATGAAATGCTATTAAAATTTTGAATATTAAATAACATAGAAACATAATATTCATATTTTTATGCTAAACATATCTTTAAGATTTTTAAAAAACAATATTCATTTAAACAAGATTTAATTTTCTTTTTGTCGATCCAAATTAGTGTGTTCATATATTTTTTTATTTGAGGCTTAGTTGTTAAGATATGTGATTCTATATGATGCTCTTGATTGACGGAAGGGTTTCTTTGAAGTTTTTCTTCTTGATTTTCGAATCAGATTTCACATTAGATTTTAATTCACTGTTAAAGTGGAAGTAAATACCATATTTCCATATATTACGTCTGGATATGTATTGTATCAAAATAATTTTGTAGAGATGCTCCAGAACCAACGGGCGAAGAAGGAGAGGACGCTGATATGGAATTACCAAAAGTATATGAACCTGTATTCGATTATAACGAGTTAAGGGAGCGCTTGGAGATGTTCCTGTCACAGTTTAATGAAATGGTAAGGGGATCTGGGATGGACCTAGTATTCTTCCCTGACGCCATGTTTCATCTGGTCAAGATATCAAGAGTAATAAGGCATCCTAGAGGTAATGTTATGCTGGTCGGAGTTGGAGGATCTGGGAAGCAATCTTTGACGAAGCTGTCCACTTTCATTGCTGGATATAGATCCTTCCAGATTGCTTTAACAAGGTCATACAATGTAGGAAATTTTTTGGAAGATCTTAAACTACTTTACAGGTAATTCTAACACCAAACATTAACCGTTTTATTATTAATTCTAAATAAAATTTAGATGTAATATGTGTAATGACATTAAATTATATATTTAATTTAAACCGATATCCAAAATATATTTCTTAAATCCATCTGTATCTATGAATTTTTGGAATTTATATTTTAATTGGGTTGTTCGGAAAGTAATTTCGTTTGTTTTCGTGAAAATGAAAGACATTTTATTTTTATATAAGTGATAAATATTTTATTTTATTTATATTGTCCATTCTGGTCCAATGCGGCCTGCCATCTTTTTGGCAGTAACATAATTAACGTTCATAAAATTGTTGGTCTTTGCTGGCAAAAACTGGTCCAGGTGATTTTTGACCTCCTCATTTGAAGTAAAGGTGTTTTCGTCTAAAAAAATTTGTAGAGACCGGAATAAATAATAATCCGAAGATACCAAATCTAGAATATGGTGGGTGTGGCAATACATCCCATTCAAGCTGGAAAAGCTTTTGGTCGAGTAACTACAACTTTTCAGTTGATCAATTCTGGCCTTCTCTGTTTGAGTGAATCATTTAATATTTCCAGCTGATGATAGTACACTTCAGAATCGATCGTTTTGTCGCCTCGTAAAAGTTAAAAAAGACGATTCCTTTAAAATCACACCAAACGATGGCATCACCTTTTTTTGATGAATATTGGTTTTCGAAGTGATTTGAGTCGGTCCGAGTTGAGACCTCTTTTGCTGGCAGAGAATTACAAAAACGTAGTAATTAGCTACATTTTACAAATCCGTAGTAAAACTATAGGGTAGTTTATTCTAATTCCTGCAAATTGATGTTTATATTTTAATTAAATTGTTCACTTAATGTACAGATCGTGCGGAGTTCAAGGAAAGGGAACTACGTTTATATTCACCGACTTGGACATTAAAGAGGAAGGTTTTTTGGAATATTTAAATAATATCCTGTCGTCAGGTGTCATATCCAATTTGTTTACCAAAGATGAACAGTCGGAAATAATTTCCGAACTAACACCAATCATGAAACGCGAAAACCAGAAGCGGACTTTAACCAATGAGCTAGTAATGGAGTATTTTCTTAATAGAACCTGTCAGAATCTTCACGTCGTTTTATGCTTCTCGCCGGTAATTGAAATCAAATCATATATGTTCTACGTTATGAAGTGTGCGAATATATAATTATTAAAATATTGTCTTAAATAAACATACTTGGTCAGGTGACTTGCTATTATTTATATAACAAGAATTATTTAACTTATTGTTTATATAATAAAATAATAATATAAACGTAGGATAATTCCACTTAAAACTTTAAACAAAGCACATTGAGCATTTGGTGCAAACGCTCTCAGGTGGCAGCCTGAGCATGTGTTGGTACAAACCCTCTCAGGTGTCAGGCAAGTGCAAGTAAAGACACTTAAACTTAATTCATTAAATTTTGAAAGCAATACTTGTTTTGTCTTATATTACTATCTGTCTTATATTACTTGTTATGTCGATATTACGTGCTAAACGGACAAACCTCTTGTATTACCTAAATTTAGCCATGTTTGATTTACGCAAAAAAGTAAACGTCAAGGCATCGATGCTAATGGTACGAAGTGCAAACCATGTGTGTATGGTATTAAACGCTTTACAGTAAAAGATTGAGTAGAAGATATTTAATAATCTAAAGTCCTAATTAGATATATTCCAGTACCAAAAGATAATTTACATGATGCCATTAAAATAACCAATAGGGATTTGTATAAAGTTTTCAATTGAAGTATCTCTCGTGGTTTAAGAATCAATCCTAGCAAGACCCAACAAGAACAAGACAACAAGGACAAGAAATTATGTTGGCGGCCTTACATCTCGGAATTAAGTAATTTTTTTTATTGCTGTAGGACAGCAGACAAGCTGACGGCCTTCTTAGGATTTAGCAGTTACCGTCGCTTATAGGTGTTTGCAATGCCAGTGGCATCGCGAACACGCTGCCGTCCCATAAGGGTACAGGAACTTGGGTCACTAATGCCGAAACACAACACAAGGTTATTATGGCGGCATACTTAAGACCAAAGGTGGTCGCCATCCAGACGGGCTTAAGGCCCTACCACGTAGCTAAAAGTCATATGCGTCATAGACTGCATCCTATAGCTCTCTCAGGAGACTCAAAAATTATCTTCCGATTTTCTTTCTTCCGACAAAGATTTCGCTTGCACAGCCAGTTTTGCTCCCTATCTTTTACTACGCTGATTTATGCTATCTTAACCTTACCCAAGAGTAACTAATCAAGCTTGAAGGCTTTCAAAGCGTGTATATAATGTTCATATTTAGTTTGAAAAAATATGACCATGTTTTTGAATATCATAGTAAGCTCAAGTGGTTGCCAATCTTGCTTCGCCAGAACTCTCACATACTTAGTTTGGTTTATAGTGTACTATTTATTCCATCTACTGCTCCTTACCTAAAGGAATGTTTTAAATTTCTTTACAAAACTCGTTCCCGTTCATTGCGCTCGTCTGAAAATCTTTTATTACGGACACCTGCACACACTTCATCATTTTATTTCAATTCTTTCGCTGTACAGGCTGTCCGTCTTTGGATCTTATTACCCGATGTCAGAAATGCTAAATCACTTCCTATCTTCAAAAACATGGTCAAAGAACATTACCTCAATGAAAAATTATTTTGTCGCATGTATATTAATGTAATTTTATTGTTTATCATTGCTTTTTATTGTTTTTTCTATTTTTTTTTTTTTGTAAATATTGTTATATTATTAATGTGCACCACCATTATATATTCCTTAATGCAAGCCTAGATTGTCTGAAAGAAATCGCTTAACATATTTAAGAACGCCGATTGTATTTTTTTTTTTTTGTAAATTTAGATTTTAAGCAGTTTTTATTCTTTGGTGAACAATAAAGAGTTTTCTATTTATCTATATATTTTGAAATTCCAAGAAATTCATTTACTACTAAACAGCAAAGAATATCTGAACCACTCAAAACAATCTTGAATCACTTATGTTTATTAGAGTTTTCATAACTTATGAACGTCTTAATATTTTGTGAATTAATTATAGGTCAGCGAAGCTTTTAGATACCGTGCGTTGAGATTCCCTGCTCTTATATCAGGTTGTACCATAGATTGGTTTCAACCATGGCCCAAAGATGCTCTTGTATCTGTCGCCGATCACTTCTTGGCTGAATTTGAAATTGAATGTACTACAGAAGTAAAGAAAGAACTTGTCACTGTATTAGGAACTATCCAGGATGTCGTTTCACAGGTGTCCGGAGAATATTTTCAGAGGTAGAGTTATTTAATTTACTATCATAATATAATTCTCAAATTTATATCATACAGTGTTACCATATTTATAAAATGATGTTTAATTTATCAGGTTTCGACGATCATCCCACGTAACACCTAAATCTTACTTGAGCTTCATTGGTGGTTACAAAACAATTTATCAAATGAAACAAAAAGAGCTTGGTGATGGAGCTTTGAGAATGGATACCGGTTTAGAAAAGCTTCGAGAAGCATCTATATCTGTGGAAGTTTTGAAAAAAGACCTTGCTGTTATGGAACAGGATTTAGCATTAGCTTCCGAAAAAGCTGATCGTGTTCTAACTGAAGTAACTGAAAGAGCTATGCAAGCAGAAATAGTGAAAAATCAAGTGCAAATTGTAAAAGAAAAAGCGGAAGCTCTTGTTGCATACATTGCAGAAGAGAAGCAAAAAGCCGAAATAAAACTAGAAGCAGCTAAGCCTGCCTTAGAAGAAGCGGAGGCGGCATTGAATACTATTAAACCAGCTCATATAGCCACTGTCAGGAAATTAGGCCGACCTCCACATTTAATAATGAGAATCATGGACTGTGTGCTAATATTATTCCAAAGAAGGCTACATCCTCTCATTCCAGATACAGCAGCTCCGTGCCCAAAACCCTCTTGGGCGGAGTCATTAAAGGTAACAAGAAAATATTGTTTTTGCGTACTTTTTGTGATAAGATTATTAATTTAAGTATTTATTTATGCAGATGATGGCTAGCACAACTTTCTTACTCCAATTACAAAACTATCCTAAAGATATCATTAATAATGAAATGGTAGAACATTTAGTTCCATATTTCGAAATGGAAGACTATAACATGGATACTGCTAAACGGGTATGCGGCGACGTTGCTGGATTGTTATCGTGGACAAAAGCTATGGCTTTCTTCCACAGTGTAAATAAAGAAGTTCTCCCATTAAAAGCAAATTTAATGCTGCAAGAGGCTCGGTTGAAGGTAAATTTAATATGTAAATTCATTATTATTAAATTTATTCTGTTTATAAGATTATTAACCAAGTTTTTATATATAACTTAGGTTGCAATGGACGATTTGGCATCAGCTGAAAGACAATTAGAAGAACGTGAGATGTCACTTCGTAAAGTAAAAGAGCAATATGAATCAGCAGTATCTGAAAAACAGCAATTAACAGATGCCGCTAATGTCTGCTTACGAAAAATGACAGCAGCTACAGCTTTGATTAACGGACTGGGGGGTGAAAAGATACGATGGACTCAACAGAGTAAAGATTTCAAAGAGCAGTTAGGGAGATTAGTTGGAGATGTAGTATTAGCAACAGGATTTTTATCTTATTGTGGGCCATATAATCAGGAATTTAGGAATAGTTTGCTTAGTACTTGGATGGGAATATTAAAATGCAAACAAATTCCTGTCACACATGATTTAAATATAACCAACATGTTAGTCGAGAATGCTACAATTTCTGAATGGACTTTACAAGGTTTACCTAACGATGATTTATCGGTTCAAAATGCTCTTATTGTAACAAAATCAAGTTCTTATCCCTTATTGGTAGATCCCCAAAGTCAAGGAAAGAATTGGATTAAGAATAAGGAAAGTTCAAATGAACTGCAAATCACTTCTTTAAATCACAAGTATTTTAGAACCCATTTGGAAGACAGTTTATCTTTGGGAAGGCCACTATTGATAGAAGATATTGGTGTTGAATTAGACCCCGTTATAGACAACGTTCTAGAAAAGAATTTTATTAAATCAGGTTCTATAGAAAAGGTTATTGTCGGAGATAAAGAATGTGATGTTATGCCCGGGTTCATGCTTTACATCACGACCAAATTACCTAACCCTGCCTATTCACCAGAAATTAGTGCAAAAACTTCGATAATTGATTTTACTGTAACTATGCAAGGTTTAGAAGATCAGTTGTTAGGACGAGTTATATTGATGGAAAAATCTGACTTAGAAGAAGAAAGGGTTGCTCTATTTGAATCTGTAATGAAAAATCAAAGAAGTATGAAAGAATTGGAGAGCAATTTGCTTTGTAGACTAACCTCATCAGAAGGTTCTTTAGTCGATGATGAATCATTAATACAAGTGCTACAAATAACTAAGTCGACAGCAGAAGAAGTTAATGAAAAGTTAAAAGTTGCAGAAGTGACTGAAAAGAAGATAATTAAAGCTCGAGAAGAATTTAGGGCGGTAGCAGCCAGGGGTTCTATACTATATTTCTTAATAGTAGAAATGAGCAACGTGAATATTATGTATCAAAATTCATTAAAACAATTTCTTAATATATTTGACAATTCAATAACAAAATCTACTAAAAGTAATATAACAGAAGAACGTATTGAAATCATTCTAAAATATTTAACTCATGAAGTGTGGGCATTTACATTACGTAGTTTATACGAAAGACATAAAGCTTTATTTACTTTGATGTTAGCAATGAAAATCGATTATCAAAAGGGTTTGATCTCTCATGACGAGTTCATGGCATTTATAAAAGGTGGAGCTTCTTTAGATTTGAATGCTGTAACTCCAAAACCATTTAGGTGGATATTGGACATTACGTGGCTCAATTTAGTTGAAATTAATAAATTAAAAACATTTTCAGACGTTCTAACAAAGGTAATTGCTGAAAATAAAATGTTGTATAATAAATAATTAAATTCGATATTTTTCTAATTGTTTTTGTTTGGGTTCAAATTAGATTTCGTCCAATGAAAAAGAATGGCGAGTTTGGTATGAAAAAGCAAAACCAGAAGAAGAGACTATACCGAGCGGTTACCAAGATAGTCTAGACGTGTTTAGAAAATTACTTCTTATACGGTCTTGGAGTCCTGATCGGACACTTTCACAAGCGAGGAAATATATCGTAGGTAAGATGACTTTTGTCTTTTCAAATTGGAATTTAGGCCCAAAGCTGTTATTTTTTATGTATTTTGTATGATTTTATGAAGTAACAAAATCTTATCACAGATTCTATATATTATATTTATATATTATAAGGTTATTATTATATAAGGTGTAGTAAAAAGAAATCCATTATTTTTGCATGAAATTAAAACATTTTTTAGCATAGTTATAATAATCCAATTTGGATTAAAAAGTGCTGTTTTGTTCAATTACGTAGCTAAATATTTTATAATTTCTAACTGACGTAGTTTTGGTTTATGTTTTGGTGTCAATTATAAAAAAAGAAAATATACCTGGCTTTTGGATACATCTGCAGAGCAAGACTATCACTACATTCCTTTTTTAGTATCTTATTCCTTGTTGTTATCATAATCCCTAATATTGTAAATGCGAAAGTGAGTTTGATATTTTGTTTGTAATACTTTCACACCTAAACCGCTAAACCCATTTTGATGAATTTTGGTATAGATAGATTGGACCTTGGAAACGAAGATAAGCTACTTTTTTATTGATATGTCAGAACAATATTTGCCGAGTCAACTAGTAATTTATAAATGCTAGCTGACCTGGCAGATGTTGTTCTGCCGTATAAATACAAAAAAATTACATTTAAGATACGATTTTCGCAAAATTCGTTCTAAGCGAGCTTCTTCATCGCAAAATGAGTAACTATGCTAAATTTCAAGTCAATCGGGTGTATAGTTTTAGAGATTTCATGATAAGTGGTGGTAATGAGTGACGTAGAAAACTTCAAGATTAACAACAAAATAAACTCAGCTTAAATTTTAATTTTCACTGACTATATTATGAGTATGTAATATATAATAACAATTTAATCTTGGAAATTCAGATTCTTTGGGACCTGAATATGGAGAAGGCTGCATCCTCAACTTGGAAGCCACTTGGGAAGAATCGGAGCCTCGGACACCATTGATATGTATTTTATCTATTGGTTCTGATCCTTCTACACAAATTGCAGCTTTAGCAAAATCAAAAGAAATAGGTATGACTATTTTTTATCATACAACATTCAATCACAACTATAACATTATTCGTAAACGAAAATTGTGTGTTTATTATTTCAGTTCTTAAGGCTGTATCAATGGGACAAGGGCAAGAAATAGTTGCACGTAAAATGATATCAGATTCAATGAACGAAGGAGGTTGGGTATTACTTCAAAACATTCATTTGTCATTACCATTTTGTATCGAAGCAATGGATGCCTTGATTGAAACAGAACATATACAGGAGACATTCCGATTATGGCTTACTACAGAAGTGCACACAGACTTCCCAATAGGTTTACTACAAATGGCTATCAAATTCACAAATGAACCCCCTCAAGGTATAAGAGCCAGTATGAAGAGGACTTACCAAAATATAACTCAAGACACTTTGGATTATTCTTCACTTTCGCAATGGCCACCGCTCTTGTATGCTGTAGCTTTCCTACACACGATTGTACAAGAAAGAAGAAAATTCGGTCCATTAGGTTGGAATGTACCTTATGAATTCAATCAGGCTGATTATGCTGCGAGTGTTCAATTTATTCAAAATCATCTGGATGAAATTGATCCAAAAAAAGGCATTTCTTGGCCTACTATTTGTTACATGCTCGGCGAGGTGCAGTATGGAGGACGAGTAACAGATGATTTTGACAAACGATTGTTAACAACGTTCACGAATGTTTGGTTTTGTGATGTACTACTCCGACCTGGTTTTGAATTCTATAAAGGGTAAAATTATTTATCGTATTTAAACGTATAAATACACGTTATTTTAAGTACTTATAAGCCCTTTTTGATGTGAAAATGGTTGATGCACAGCACTCTTACCCTTATGGGACAGCAGCGTGTTCGCGATGCCACTCGCGTTGCAAACACCTATAGGCGACGGTAACTGCTAAATTCTAAACGGGCTGTCAGCCTGTCTGCTGTCTTACGCAATAAAAAAAAACTCTGGAGGATCGCAGCGAGGTAGTGTTGGACTCTCGAGCAATGCGCCTCGACAGTTGGCTAGGGGACGCACGTGTAAACCGACGCGCTAAAACCATAAATGTTCGTCTTCTGTACTGCCCGATCTTTCGGCAGAGGTATGTGTCATCATCATCATCATCATCATCTAAGCGTAGTATTCCGGTTGCAACCTAAACTTCCGTTTCGGTGCCCGGGGTCCGCTTTCCGACTCTTTCTACTGCACTTCGCGCGGTCTTCAGCATCCCTGGTAGTGAGCTCATTGGCACGCATATCACCCTTTACGACGTCAAGCCAGCACTTTTTGGGTCTACCCCTCCTGCTGGGGCCCAGCGGAGGCGGCATGGCCAGACATTTGTTTCCCACGTAAGCATCAGGTTGCCGTAAAACGTGGCCATACCAACGGAGCCCACACTCCTGCAGTTTATCCGCAATGTCACGGACATGAAGACTGCCGCGAATGCGGGAGTTCCTAACGCGGTCCTTCCGCGTTACTCCACACATCCACCGAAGCATATTCATCTCCGTGACACGCAGTTCTTGCTTGTGTCGCTCTAACACCGGCCACGTTTCACAACCGTATAAAAGGACAGGCCTAATGATGGTCCTATAGACCTGTCCCTTCAACTTTACCGACATCTTGGGGTCGGTTCGGCAGAAGTGTGTGTACGCCGGCTCAAATGGGCTGACCAAGCCATGGTGGCTTAAGCTGGCCTCCCCTGCGTGTCATCCGGAGTGTGTGTGGTTTATCCTGGCTGTCTCTGGTTACTCAAAAAGGTGATGTGATATAACGTGCGGAACTAAGCATGCCCCGTCTCCAGCCCGCGGACTACTTAATGTTACTAAAACACATGTTGACTGTCAACTGCGTCTCAATACACGAAGTGTAGATATTCTAAGATTCATTACACCTGAGTGATGTTAGATAAAAAAAATATCGAGCAGTATGTCTTAATGTTAAGGTCTAAATCCAGTAAAAAGTGATGTAAGGATGCAAAAAAGTGTAATCAACAAATATGTTAATGAATTATAATAATAAATTCACAATTTGCAGATATAAAGTTCCTCAAACAAGAAACTTACAAGGTTACATAGATTACATTAACCAACTACCACTAACTGACACTCCTGAAGTATTTGGTTTGCATAGCAATGCTGATATAACATATCAGATTAATAGTGCTAAGGACATATTGGATACAATACTAAGTGTCCAACCAAAAGAAGGTGGAAGTCAAGGCGGAGAGACCCGAGAAAGCATTGTTTACAGGCTGGCTGAAGACATGCTTGAGAAATTACCAAAACAATACATTACGTTTGAAGTTAGAGAAGCGTTACAGAAGATGGGAGCCTTTTTGCCAATGAATATTTTCTTGAGGTATGTAAAAGAAGAAAAAGTCTTTATACAATTTAAAAGCCGATCTCATAAATTCTTATTTTATTTTAGATGTTTTGAAATTCCTAACATTTACGAATATTGCATTATATTATTTTGACATTTCAGGCAAGAAATTGACCGAATCCAAAGGGTAATCAAGACTGTCCACTCCACATTGTGTGATCTTAAACTGGCTATAGATGGAACTATAGTTATGAGCCAGGGCCTCAGAGAATCATTAGATGCTATGTATGATGCGAGAATCCCACAAACATGGTTGAAGGTGAAATATTACAAATCATATAACTGTAGCATATTATTTATTAATTATTCATACAAACAACTTCCTTAGGGAGAAGTTATTGCACTACACGACATAAGTAATGGAAAAAATGTTGGAGGAAGATTAGAAAGTACGCGCCCTCAAAAACAAAGGATGCGTGCATTATTATTATTGATACTATACAAAGACTGTCACGGATTCTTGAAGTATCGAATGCATGAAGGCGTTTTTTTTTTCATTTGTAACAAAAGTTAGTTTTATACAACTGATATTAAAAAATGGAGATAGACAAATTGAACAGGTGAATGAGTTTGTGTATCTGGGTTCAAAGTTTACAAGAAATGGAAAGTGTGAGAGTGATATTGAAAGAAGAGTGAATGCAGGAAACATGGTGAGTGGAGCTTTACACTCCTTTATGAACAGTCGGAAGGTGTCTAACAAGGCTCGTCTGGCTGTGCATGAGGGGGTGTTGGTTTCGACACGGATGTACGGAAGTGAAAGTTGGGTATGACAGAAGAAACATGAAAGCAGAATAAATGCAGTTGAGATGAGAGCATTAAGAAGTATGATAGGAGTTAAACTGAGTGACAGGATAAGAACTAGTGAGATAAGGAAACGGTGTGGTCTGAAAGAAGATGTAGTGACAAAAATTGAGAAAGGTATGCTGAGATGGTTTAGCCATGTCGAGAGAATGAATGAAGAACGATTGACGAAAAAAGTGTATAAGACGAGTGTGAATGGAAGTGTTGGAAGGTCTACACCTAGGCGGACGTTTCGAGACCAGATCAGGGACGTCTTGAAAAAAGGCCAGGTCAAGAGTACCCGAACCGAAGGGCAAGTATGAAGGGAATAATGAAAGTGGACGAAGCGAAACAAGTATGTAAGGATCGTAGCAAATGGAAAGAAGTGGTCTCTGCCTACCCCTACGGGAACGAGGCGTGATTATATGTATGTGTGTATGTATGTATATTAAAAAATATTATACTTCTAGGTGTCATGGGAATCAGCTACTCTAGGCTTTTGGTACACAGAACTTTTGGAGCGTGAACAACAATACCGTATTTGGTTAAAGAATGGTCGACCAAATTGCTTCTGGATGACAGGATTTTTTAATCCTCAAGGATTTTTAACTGCGATGAGACAAGTACTGTTTTTTCATTTTTACTATGGATATTTTTTTAATGCTATAGGACAGCAGACAGGCTGACGGCCCGCTTAGAATTTAGCAGTTACTGTCGCCTATGGGTGTTTGTAACGCCAGTGGCATCGCGAACACGCTGCTGTCCCATAAGGGTACAGGAACTTGGGTCACTAATGCCGGAACACAACAAAAGGTTATAATGGCGGCATACTTAAGACCAAAGGTGGTCGCCATCCAAACGGGCTTGAGGCCCTACCACGTAGCTAAGGTGGGTTGTTTTGTCGCCTTTTACGACAGGCTGACCTCGGCCGCAGAGGTTAGTATTCTTTCTCCACCCCTGCACGGATAAAAACGGATATATTTAAATGTAAAGTTTAAACAATTAGATACATTGTAAAAAAAAGTTGCCGTAACAATACAAAGAATATTCAGCTCTTATATAATTTAGATTCCGTTAACTCCAAAATTAAGTCGTTGATTTTTTCATACGAGTATATTTCAGGAAGTAACTCGAAGTCACAAAGGCTGGGCATTAGATTCAGTTGTGCTACAAAACCTAATCACAAAACAGAACAGAGAAGATATTCATGAAGGTCCAGCTGAAGGGGTTTATGTATATGGTCTATTTCTAGAAGGTACTATCTCTCGCATTTTTTTCTATAAAAATTAACACCATCAATTACATAATCGTTTTAAATTGCCGGTTTATATTAATTTAGATGTTAATAATAAAACCAAATGAACCCGGATCAAAAAAGTATAATGCCTACCAACACTATGCTTTGTTTTTATTGCGATTGAGGTAGTGACACATTAGCTACTTCAGTTCACAATTGATACTGTGAGCACAAAAACAAAAGCACTCAGAGTCTCTTAACAGAAGCTTGGGTTGCAACAGATGTGTTAAGTTTAGGAGCTTATAGAATATTTTATACATACATATAATCATGCCTCTTTCCCGTAGGGGTAGGCAGAGACCACTTCTTTCCACTTGCTACGATCCTTACATACTTTTTTCGCTTCGTCCAGTTTCATTATTCCCTTTATACATGCCCTTAGGTTTAGGGTACTCTTGACCTGGCCTTTTTTCAAGACGTCCCTGATCTGATCTCGAAACGTCCACCTAGGTCTACCCCTTCCAACACTTCCATTCACATTCGTCTTATACACTTTTTTCGTCAATCGTTCTTCATTCATTCTCTCCACATGGCCAAACCATCTCAGCATCATCATCATCATCTTTGCGTTGTATCCCGGTTGCAGCCCAAACTCTCGTTTCGGCGCCCGGGGTCCGCTTTCCGACTTTTTCTTCTCCACTTCGCACGATCTTCAGCATCCCTGGTAGTGAGCCCATTGGCACGCATATCACCCTTTACAACGTCAAGCCAGCACTTTTTGGGTCTACCCCTCCTGCCGGGGCCCGGCGGAGGCGGCATGGCCAGACATTTGTTACCCACGTAAGCATCCGGTTGCCGTAAAACGTGGCCGTACCAACGGAGCCGACACTCTTGTAATTTATCCGCAATGTCACGGACATGAAGACCGCCGCGAATGCGGGAGTTCCTAACGCGGTCCTTCCGCGTCACTCCACACATCCACCGCAGCATATTCATCTCCGTGACACGCAGCTCTTGCTTGTGTCGCTCTAACACCGGCCACGCTTCACAGCCGTATAAAAGGACAGGCCTAATGATGGTCTTATAGACCTGTCCCTTCAACTTTACCGGCATCTTGGGGTCACAAATGACACCAGTTACCTCACGCCATTTGGCCCACGCGGCAGCAATGCGTGCCTTGACGTCGCAATCGATGTCACCAGACGCATGGAACACAGATCCCAGGTATTTCACTTGGTCCGTGCGCTCGATCGTGTCGCCACCTATGCGTACGGGTGTGGGATCTGTGGAGTTACAGGCCAAGTACTCGGTCTTCGCCACATTGATCTTCAGACCACCGTTCTCAAGCGACTCCTTCCACGCCTTTACGCGTTGCACCAGCCTACCCCTGTCCGAATCTGCCAGCGCGATATCATCAGCATACATGAGCAACCACGGGGGCTGCTCATGTGAGTTTCTGATGCTGTCTGACAAAACGTCTAATACCACGCTAAACAGAAACGGACTAAGGACGGATCCTTGGTGCACCCCGACGGTGATGGGGAAAGGTTTTGTGTCGCCAACAGCGGTCCGAACTACGGAATCGGAGTCCCGGTACATGTCTCGGATGATGTCAATATAGGCCTCTGGAATCCCTTTGGACCGCAATGCCCACCAGATTATCGCGCGAGGAATACAGTCGAAGGCCTTCTGCAAGTCGAGAAGCAGGCAATGCAGAGGCGTATTCTTCGCCCTGTATTTCTCCGCGACAGTCCTTAGGGCAAAAATAGGGTCCATTGTCCCGTGACCACGGCGAAACCCATATTGACATTCCGAGACAGTGCACTCCTGTCGAATCCGAGAGTCGATAACCCTTTCGAAGAGCTTCATGGTGTGGGACATGACCTTAACCCCTCTGTAACTACCGCACTCCTGCACCGACCCCTTGCCTTTGAAGACTGGAGTGATGATACTCAGTCTCCATTGGCTCGGGATCGTACCGGTGAGGAGCGTCCGGTTGAAGAGGTCGGTTAAGACGCCCACACCACGTGAGCCCATCGCCTTCCAGGCTTCGATGGGGACTCCATCGGATCCAACAGCTTTCCGATTCTTCATGCGGCGAAGACAATTCTGGACTTCTGCCGGCGTTACCAGTGGCACTAGTCCTTGATTCGGAGGGAGATCTGGCGGCTGCACCCCTTTATGCTGCATGTTCAGCAGCTCGTGGAAATACGAGCGCCATCTCTCCTTCACCGCGAGGTCCTCGCATAGCAGGTTGCCCACAGGGTCTTTTACACAGCGGCACTTGGAAATGTCCTGTGCCGCTTTGACCCTGGAGCGCGCCAACTTATAGATGAGCTTCTGCCCCTCAGACGATTCCAACTTGTCGTAAAGTGGTTGTAAGTGGTCTCGTCTGGCTCTGGCAACAGCTCTCTTAGTGGCGCGCTTTGCCACCCGGTATGCGTCGCGATCTTCAGGAGATCTGGACGCTTGCCACTTCTTAAAGAGGGCTTTCTTCGCTCTTGTCTCCCTCTGGACTGTGTCGTTCCACCACCATGTCTCCTTGTCACACTTGCGACCACCCTTAGACACCCCAAGCACCTCCTTCGCCGACCCAAGGATAGCCGCCTGAATCTTGTCCCAGTAAGCCTGAACTGGTTCGCCCATACCACCGGCGCACTTGTCACCGATGGCTAAGGCGAACTCCTGGGACGTGACTTCATCGAGCAGCCACCACCGGATTCGGCGCTGAACGCGCTCGGTATGCGTGTCTTTAGGCTTAGCGCAGAGGTCCATGACAAGAAGGCGATGTTGTGCAGTGAGACTCTCACCGGGTATGACCTTGCAGTTGGCCACTTTGCTGATGTGGTGTCTCCTAGTGAGTAGGAAGTCGATTTGGGTAGCATTCCTCCCGCTCCTGTAGGTGATGAGATGCTCGGGTCTCTTTTTGAAATACGTGTTCACGACGGCAAGGTCGGCAGCCGCACACGTATTGAGGATGTCCTCCCCTTCCGCGTTGCGGCTACCGTACCCAAATCCCCCGTGAACTCGCTCAAATTCCCCACATTCATCACCCACATGACCGTTCAGATCACCCCCCAAAACGATCCCCTGTGATAATGGGATTCCACGGAGCACTTCTCCGAGTAAATTCCAAAACGCTATTTTATCGGCGTCGTCACAACCGGCCTGTGGCGCATAGGCACTTATCAAGTGGGTAACTACCCCATCGATAAGTACCCTAACGACCATAAGCCGGTCGCTATGACGTTTCACTTCCAAAATGTCGTTCTGGAACTCCTCCGAGAGCACTATGGCAACCCCATTCTCCCCACCAGGTGCACCTGTGTAGATCAGCTTGTAGCCATTCCCAATGAACCGGGATCTGCTGGTCTTCCACCGAGTCTCCTGCAGGAACGCCACGGCCACCCTCCGCCTGGAGAGCACATCGGCCAACTCTCTCGCGCGTCCGGTTAGCGTGCCTATGTTCCATGTTGCGAAGCGGATCTTTCGAGATGTTTGGGCTGCGTGAGTTGGGGCTAACGTCGTTAGCCGTGCCCGCCCATGACACGGTAGCCCTTGTCCATTTCTCACAAGAGCCGGGCGAAGCTCTTGCGCGCCGTTATGCGGCGGCGCCCTAGCCCTTACACAATCCCGTAACCTCATTCTTTCCATCGATTTGGCAAGTTTTGGCTTTTACGGGGGCGACTGCCGTCTGACCCCCCAACCCCAAAAGGAAAGCCGTCGTCAGAGCCTCGTCCGTTATTCAGCAGGGTGCGCCGACTTGCAGGTGAGGTTGACTTGGGCCCCGAAGATGTTGGTAGGGCCCCTTACACCCCAAACCATCCAAACCAACCAACAGGCCAAACCATCTCAGCATACCTTTCTCAATTTTGTCACTACATCTTCTTTCAGACCACAACGTTTTCTTATCTCACTATTTCTTATCCTGTCACTTAGTTTAACTCCTATCATACTTCTTAGCGCTCTCATCTCAACTGCATTTATTCTGCTTTCATGTTTCTTCTGCCATATCCAACTTTCGTTACTATTTTATATTAATAATAAACCACAATTTTCATAAATGCTATGCAACAAAAAAGATATTAGTATAACAGATACTTGAAAATTTGACGATAATTTAATATATTTTTCACCAGGTGCATCTCTAGATAGGAAAGCCGGCAAACTCATAGAATCAAAGCCAAAAGTTCTGTACGAACAGATGCCAGTTATCTACATATTTGCCATTAACACAACTGCTGGGAAAGATCCAAGATTGTACGAGTGTCCGATCTACAGGAAACCTCAGAGGACGGACGCCAAATATGTCGGCTCTATAGATTTTGAAACTGATAGTAACCCTAGACATTGGACGCTTAGAGGCGTAGCGCTTTTGTGCGATATCAAGTAGTTCAAATATGCTTTAAAATAAATAGCTTGACACACTGAGTTTTATTCATTTTTACTTCTTTATATTTAATGTAATAGGCATCCTAATTTAGTGTAATAGTAGTAATACAATTCTGATACAATAACTAAGCACCACTTCGCTAACATAATTCTACTTCTTCCTGCAATAATCCCAAACTATGTGGGGTCGGCACAACATGTTCTGTTCTTCTACTCTCCTCTATTAGCCGTCATCTGAACATTCACGCCTTTTTTAACCATATCATCTTTTACACAATCCATCCATCTTTTCTTTCGTCTACCCCTTCTTTTGTATCCATCCACTCTTATTTCTAGCATCCTCCTTGTTATATGACACCTCTCTTCGCATTATATGGTCATACTGCCTAGTATAGCCTAGGTTAGCCTTAACCTTTCAACTTTTTTAACACTATCTACTTTCAAACATTCCCTAAGATACTCATTTCTAATTTTATCCATTTTTGTAACTCCACTCCTCCATCTCAACATTCGCATCTCTGCTACATACACGTTTCATCTTTCTCCTTTGTGGCCCAGCACTTTGTACCATACAATATGACAGGTCTTATACTGGACTTATAAATTTTACGTTTGAAACGGCACTTGTGGATCGCAAATTGTTCCTGAGTTCTGTCGCCATTTCATCCATCCTGCATTCACTCTGACTCTTTTCACATCTCGACCTATCTCACCGTCGTTCATATGATCTGAGGTACCGGAAGTCGGAACAAATTGGCAGAGACACGCCTCCTAGGGAAATCAGGGTGAATACATAAATTCCACCAGTCACAAAATAGATGCTTAGTTTTGGTTCTACTTATCTTAAGTAGAATTATAAATTTAATTTTAATTAACTTGAAAAATTAATTAGCTTCACTAACAATTATAATTGTTAATAATCACTAGTTGCTAATTGATTCCAAGTTTTGACACGCAAAATATATTAATGTACCATAATTATATACCATATAAAATTTTACTTTCAGCTTCCCAAAAGCTTCTTTAAGTCAATAAACAAAACATAGAACGCTTCGGATTTACAACTATTTACCTAAAATATTAATGCTAATTACAGCCACCACCATGCATACGGTTCTACTTTTTGCAAACCATATAAGTTTCAATTCGTTAAGTCTACATAGTGCTAGTTCATTTTAAAGTCCAAATATTCTTAACATAGAGATTTTAAATCTATAGCAGCTATTAATTTCGAGATTATTCAGGAAACATTATGGAAAAGAAAACTTGATGAATACGAAACAAAATTATATTATTTAAACTTCGAAGCATAACAATGTGATAACGCCACGATATAATAATAACAGATCACTGCTAAGAATAAATACAAATAACTTAGAAAACATTAATTTATATAATACACTAAGTGATGCATCGTTTCACTAGCAACTATGAGGAAATTTCGCGAGAAACTTCTTGCAATCGAGTGCCACAGTCTTAAAAGTGGATAAAATGTTATTCAGTGAAATAATGATTTACACAATAATAAACCATCAAGGCGTAGCTTAGACAAGAAGAAACGAATTACAATTTAAAAAATATATCAGCTTTACATCTTTCCAAAACTTTCGGTCTCTATGCAAAATTATAAAATTCTCATTTCAAAAATTAGTTTTTCATAAAGTTATCTAACATAGTCGCCAGTGAATGCCTTTCTATTTGATTTGCTTCTGATTATATTACGAAAACATTCTTTACGAACTTCAAAAATTCTGCGGCTCCAAGTGCATATTTTCTAAGCATAAATACCTTAATGATTCCTCATTTATAATATCTTTTTTATTTCATCGTACAACACCAATACAAAAGCTGCACCAGTGCCCCTGAGAACGTTTGAAAACGCTCCCTTAAAGAAGGCTCCGGGACCTTCTGTTTTGAGGATAGTAGCCCAGCAGTGAGCCGTGCTTTTGTATATACGCTCGTTGACGGGTCGGCCAGATTGCATCATCATTCGCCTCCTTACTGTGTCAAGTGGGTATGACGTGATACCAGCAACTGTTGTTACTGTCTAAAATAACGGAGAAATATAATTGATAAAGATATTCTGGCAACAAATTTATTGCTTGTTCTGTTAGATCACACACACACTGTCCTATGACAATATCTAAGTAAATGATGCAAAAGAATTTTGTAGTTACAAGATGAATGTGTGTTGCCAGTGATGACATACGGAACCCAGACGTAGTCGCAACTATGGGCCTTATGAGAAAGCTCATGGTCGCTCAGAGGGTAATGGAGAGGGCTATGCTCGGAGTTTCCCTGCGAGATCGAATCAGAAATGAGGAGATTCGCAGGAGATTGCAAAACTGAAGTGGCAGTGGGCTGGACACATAGCTCGAAGGACTGATGACCATTGGGGCAGAAAAGTCCTCGAATGGCGACCGCGTACCGGAAGACGCAGTGTTGGTAGGTCCCCCACAAGATGGACCGATGATCTGGTCAAGATCGCCGGAATAGGTTGGATGAGGGCAGCGCAGGACCGATCATTGTGGAGATCTTTGGGGGAGGCCTTTGTCCAGCAGTGGGCGTCTTCCGGCTGAAATGATGAAGATGAATTCATTATCCACTAGTCATAGCTTGTATAGCTAATATAATGGAAATTCATAAAAGTGTGCATTAGTGAATGCCTTGCATAAAGTGGGTATCTTGCGACCTGAGATTATTCAACACACTTCAAGCTAAAACCTTTTAATTACATAATATCATTAATATTTTGGTACCTGAGCTATAAGCCACATGAAAACAAGCGGCGTGTTCTGTGGATCCGGCAGCATGCCACGAGCCGTATCAAAAAATCCGAAGTATGTAGCGCGGTAGATGATGATTCCTTGTACTGAAACTACGAATCCGCGATACAAGCCAATAGGTCCGTCAGACTTTAACGTTTTCGTTATACAATCTATTAACCCATTGAACTCCTTTGCTTTACCCTTACCGACATCGGCAGCCAACCTGCAATATTGATTATGTTAACAATTGTAAAAATATAAGTTGAAGTTGAGTTGAAGTAGAATAACTTTATTTTAAATAGATTATATTTTAATTAGAAATGAAGCCGCTTACACGCATACTCGCTTGCATTCTAAGCATGTACATTTCTATTCTCCTATGAATCGTCTGAGCAATTAAAATAAATAAAATAAAATAAAATAAGCCTTTATTGCTGTTTTTTTTTTTTTAACAATAGTATATTATTATTTTTTTATTGTAAATATAATCTAGTTTTTCTCGACAATCGGTTACATGTCTTCTACAATAGCTTGTCTTTCGACAAAGGCCTCCTCTAAGGCTTTCCATTTTGTCCGATTTTTTGCAATACGTATCCATTCTGGGCCAGCTAACGTATGAGCAATTATTCCCAGTTAAATCCAAAGCTCGACTACAATATGTCCAAGATACGTCACAGAGCTCTGACATGATGAAACTACTGCCTAGTACCCGCTTTTCGAATGCAATTCAGCACAAGAAAATACATGGAATTTATACGATTTTTAGGAAGCTGCTATTTGACTCGAAACCCGAAAAGTAAACCTTGCTTTATCGGTATTTATTGTCTTGTCTATATAACTTAGCAGCTTTTAGAGGTAAGGCTTTAAGTTTTAGTCGCATGTTCTAATGAGACCAAAATTCGTATTTACGAATTTTAAAGCCATCTAAACAAACTGGCTGATCGAGATGGTCTGAAATTTTATTTCTATGCAAGTGTAATATATAGAATTTGTTTTCTCACAAAGAGGATAGTGACTATTATTAAAAAAACTCTCTTATATATAGCTGACAATATAAAAAAGAAACTTAGGCTAACCATATTTTTGACAATGACTCTAGTTTAAATTGGCAACATCGAGAAGAATATGCGCCATTACCATGGCATAAGCAACTTCAAGCATGATGTAACCCATCCAAATGGCGTGAGGTAACTGGTGTCATTTGTGACATACATGACACATATTGAATATTCAATTTCTATGTATGTCTAAGTCTCAAAAGTAAATTACACACTTTTATAAAGCAAGAGAAGTTCAATGAAATGAATACTGTTCCACTTAAAATCATTATACGTACTTAAAACAAAAGAATACATAAACACGCTACGAAGTTATTCCCCAATCTACTAAATTACTAACCTTGTTCTGGCAAAATCTAAGGGATACACAAAACACATCGAAGTAGCACCAGCAGCACCCCCCGAAGCCAAGTTCCCAGCAAAATATCGCCAAAATTGTTTATTCTTATCCACGCCAGCCAAAAATATACCCTTGTATACATCTTTGAAGGCAAAATTTAACGCTTGCGTAGGAAAGTATCGTATGACGTTGGCCATATTCCCCCTCCAAAGAGAGGTAAGACCCTGTTCTTTTGGAATGCGTATAAACGCGTCGATAATACCTGAAGGCAAAAATGTATTAATTGTAAACGCAGTCAAAATGTTGGATCATACGTACTACTTATGGTACTAAATTATATACGAGTGTTATATAAACTTGATTCCCATTCTTAGTCAAGTTTTAAATTTTTTTATTGCTGTGGGACAGCAGACAGCCTGACGGCTCGCTTAGAATTTACCAGTTACCATTGCCTATGGGTGTTTGCAACGCCATCGCGAACACGCTGCTGTCCCATAAGGGTACAGGAACTTGGGTCACTAATTCCGGAACACAACACAAGGTTACTATGGCGGCATACTTAAGACCAAAGGTGGTCGCCATCCAGACGGGCTTCGGGCCCTACCACGTAGCTAGCTAGGGTAGGTTGTTTTGTCGTCTTTTACGACAGGCCATCCCCGGCCGCAGTAGTTAGTATTCTTTCTCCGCCCCTGCGCGGATAAAGATCTGAAATAGAGAAAATAAGTGATCTGATACCATGGCACTGTGTAAATTATCCAAGAACATTTATTTCAAATACAAACTCCTGTGTTACAATATGTGATTCCCTGATATAAGTATTATTTAAACATTCAGACTACAAAATTTTAAATAATACACAAATCTTTTACAACATTATTGTACTAGGTATTTTTATTAAACTAATATCCGCACACTATATCATGTATTCATGTCGACATAATTTTGTATTATTATCAATATTTATATGTATACACAATAAAAGACATATATTTTAGTCATGGTATTACATAAGGGTCCTTTGTTCTTTTATTTTTTATTTTGATTTTTTGTTTCTCAACGGTTTCACAAATCATAATTCATATGTTATGTCTTTTTGTTTTCATGTTTAGTTGCTATTATTGATTAAATACCTGAAAAAATTGTGATCTTATAGGACAGCAGAAAAGGCCTACTCATTTAAATTTTGCACGCCAAACTTGGCATAACATGTCGGCTAATTACTATAATTTTCTAACCAAATGCAATGTAGTATATCAAATGTAGTCATTGTATTGTAAACATGTTTAGCAAATAAAATTATTATTATTATTATTACTAACTTAAAGATCTTCTATCTGTCTTACTATCCTGATATCCCTTCGGATTTTAATAAATCACACATACAAATATAATACATACAAACTTTCGCATTTATAATAATAGTAAGGATTTTACACTTTTAGTTTTATACTTATCTAGTTAAAAAATTTCTTTTATATTATTTTTTACAGTCAATTTGTTACTTATACATTTGTATGTAGCCCTTGATATTAATTACAATTTATCATATTATTTTTAACATTTCAGTTTACTTGTGATACCTCATTTTCAATTGAATTTTTTATCATTTCAGGGAAATTTGCTATTCCGTCGTATTTGGCTACACGTGGTAAAACATACTGAATAAACATTTCGACCACTCCAGACTCCTCCGTAGTGACGGAGGAGTCTGCTGAAGTGGTCGAAATGTTTGGGCTATTGCACATTAGTGCAAAATGAAAAGTTATTCGAGCCCACTCTGTGCCCACTTAAGAACTTTGACTTAAATATTGCTACGATTTTGACTTGAAATGTTAAAAGCTAACTGGAAGATACTGCAAATAACTACGTACATTAAAATACTTTCAATCCCACGTTAATTACATTAATTCAAAATTCAAAAGGGATAAATCAGCTGAACGTATACGGTTATTTATTGTATTCTTTGGTCCCATATGTGTTCCATTTCAACTAACATCAGAGTTATTAAGTGCAGAAGAGTGTTGATTGTTCGTACAGAAAATATCTAGTTAGTTAATCTAGAGACAATAAAATTGTGCTTAGCTAGTTTTAAAAAAGGCAATTTAGATACGTCTTTTGTATGTGCATACGTAACAAAAGAAGGTCATTAAATTCTCTTTTCAGAACTAATTCCGAAACCCTAGACGCTAATCTATCTTGTAAAACCAAATTTAACTACATTTTATTTTATCTTTTGTGTCGATGAATGAACAAACTAACGACACAACATCGTTTCAAATTCAATCGAGACGAAACATATGTGAAAGAATTAAAAAAGAACTGTTATTCCGTACCTTTATACCGTTTATCTTCAGCTATCTGCTTGCTTATATGTTGTACTTGAAGAATCAGTTTTACTCTTTCAATGGGCGCAACAGCAGTCTTCGACACAGCCGCAGAGATACCGCCTGCTAAGAAATCTTTTAGAAATGCTGTCGCATCTTTACCACCAGCTTTCTTCTCATCCCCACCTTTTGACTTATTTTTATCTTTATCTGACATTTTCACTAACTTTTTATCTTATACGTTTTCTAATTCTTAATTTCTAAAAAAAATAAAACTTATTATAGACATTATCGTCCAGCGTTAGATTTTTTCACGATATCTTAGTAAATCATTTAATTTTACTTTTTTGAGCTTCATGAGAGTCGTGACTACTTGCACTTATAAAGTTTTGTCATAATTTTAAGTGTAAGAATTGATTTTATTATTATTATTAGATACACAGATTATTATTAGACAGAAATCTAGTTTACATTGAGCGACTTAAGCTTAACAATATTGAATAATGGGCAGCCTTATAGCTAAAAAGCGATCTCTTCTGTGTATGGGTTGTCGACCAGGTCAGGAAAATAAAAATATTTTGTACTTCCAATAAACAGTGAATAAGGTACAATAAACACAATAACTTTATATTCGCATAAGGCAGACATACCATCGTTAGTTTTAAATCCAGGTCTCTGTGGTTTAAAATGGGATAACGCACTCACAAGCATGTTATTTCCAAGCGTCATATAATATAAAAATTTATTTCATTATTATCTGTTTCCATATTTTTCTGTTCTGTTACATCTCAAGTTTTGGATGTCGCTGTCGAATATACTCGACGTAGTTTATATTATAATACCAACTACCAAATTTAGCAATGTTTTAATAGATGTGGATAAATTGTGGTTAAAAGGTGAACGCCATCTGACGTTTGCATCCCGAAAGAAATAAATGGTTCCCTTTGCAGCTTGATGCTTAGCAGAAAATGCCTTAAAAATGAAACGTCCTATCTAGATTTGTATTAATAATTAAGAGTTCATAAAAATAATTTTATATTGAAAGAGTTTCAATTGGTGATGTAATAATAGCATTAATATTGTGAATATTGATATTATTGTTATTGGTGTGGAAGTATTTTATGACGGAGTGGCGGAATACGTATTCCACGTGTGTTACCTACTTGCTTCAATAATAGTTATACAGTAGAATCTCTGTAATTCGAACTTTATTAGAAACACCAAAAAATTAGAGTTACAGAATTTTCGATTTATGGAGGATTTCAACTTAAGCGATTTGCAGAGGTGAAAACATTATTATTTGCAAATTAAACGATACGAAACATTATTTATTTTCTGTAAAAAATATTCCAGTATTTAAAAGGGTATTAAATGTCAGTTATTTTTTTATATAAAATGATTCGGATGTTCTTTATTTACAGCATTATTTAGATATAAGAGCAGATTTAGAGCTTTAAAATTAAATACAATAATGTACCTACATCGGTATATTTTTCGAGTTGCAAGGGTTGTAAAATCAAACATTGCTATGTTCGAAATAAAGAGGTCAAATTTATTTTATTGAGACAGATGGAAAATATTACTGACTTTGCTCATGGGGTCTCAATAATTACTTCGAGTTTGGAAGGCATTTGCCTCTTTTAAACAAATTTTTTTAAATAAATATATTGGGAAAATTCACACAACACCATCTAGTCCCAAACTAAGTAGCATAGCACTTGTAATATGGGTAAATGGGTAAATAGTAAAATGACGCTTGTGTATTTTTAAAATGGATGTCCTGTAAAGTTTAATATATGTCAGATCCGTCACTATTCTACGACTACGACGATATTTTGTAATTAAAACTGTCCAATTCAGTTTCCGTCGTGATCTTCCACATCCTCCTATTCAAGTTTAATGAGTATGATAATTTAACTTACCGTATCAAACGAAAAGTGAACCAATCCCATGCAAGCAATATTTACATGATAATAACTACAAAGGCTAACTGGAATTTCACACAAATTATACTTTCAGCTCAATCTTTGATGTTGTACTTTTGGCAGAACGTAGAAATTTAAAATGATGAACAATTCTAATATTCTTTGAATTTAGAACATGAGATTGGAGGTTGAGGTTTGTCTAGCTGGCATAAGGTCTTTAACACACGATTGTATTTTGTTGTGGTTATAGTATTTGTTTCTATAGAACAAATATAATCGTCGAAGTATTGTATCCTGATTCCTTGCTCTTCTTATGAATTGTGCATAGAAAATAACTTGCAAGTGAAAAAATAATGCAATTCCACTTCCTTTGAAGGAAATATGGGATTTTTTTTATAGCTTGAGTTCAGCAGACAGGCAAACGGCCCACCCTGGCAGGTGGCCACCGTCGCCTAAGGACGTTTGCAGCACCAGAGGCACTACCAACTCGCTGCCGGTCTCGAAGAAATTTTATAACGCCTTTTTTGAAGAACCCTATATTATACAGCGCTGAGAAAACCTCAGCCGGAAGCTCATTCCAGATCCTGAGAGTACACAACATGAACGTTCTGGAGAACCGTTTCGTACAAGAAAGAAGAGGCTCCAAGAAATGGGGATGAACACCCAGCCGATGGCGGGCAGTGTGGTGGTAGAAATACGACGAGGGCACCATCCTAAATAGTTCTTCAGAACACTCCCCGTTGTACAGACGGTAGAATACGCAAAGAGACGCAGTCTCTCCGAAGTCCAAGCGTGTCTAGACCGTCTGTGAGTATGGGATCGGCGAACTGCGCGCCGTTGGATCGAGTCTAGGGGATTGAGCTGACAGGCGGATGCTCCAGCCCATAAATGTGAGCAGTATTCCATATGCGGTCTGATCTGTGCTTTATATAGCACAAGCCGATGCCTTGGACTGAAGTACTGCTTGGACTGGTTTAGCACACCTAGCTTTTTGGAGGCAAGCTTAGCTTTACCCTCCAAATGTCCCCTAAACTGCACATCATTCGTGATGTCGACACCAAGGATCCCAATACTCCTTGCGATGGAAAGAGAGGTTCCTTGAAACTGTGGCACAGGTGCGAACGGAGTTTTCTTGGCAGAGAATACGCAAACCTGCGTCTTCGAGGGGTTGAACTGGACAAGGTTTTGTCGTCCCCATTCAGAGACTCTCTCTAGAGAGTTCTCTAATTCAGACACAAGTCTGGAATTATTTCTGTCGGGATAATTAGTCGTTATTATAATAATACTGTGACTAATAATTATTAGACGGGATTATTTCTGTTAGTTCAAAGAAAGCAATGGAATGAAAATGCATAATTCATATTTTTATTTGGGAATTGGGTAGTCAATAGTCAACTCTATAAGAACCAAAAGTAGCCCATTTATTTCTTGGACCTATATTAAAATAAAGTAAGCGTCACGCTTTCTAGTTTTGTACCTTATTTACAGTGTACCTACTTGTTACACCTTGGAGGGTAACTAGACAAAATGCCTGTAACAACACCATAAAAACATTTATTCTAAGGCCAAGTACATTCATCATACAGATAAGATAGACTTTTTTTATAAAATATACTTCCCTTACACTTTCAGCCTATAGAGAAAAACACTGCTTCTGAGGAGAACATACAAGAACCAGTTTAGTTCCATTACATTTTTGTCTTTTAGCGCATAAGATTTTTCAAAACCTGCCATCATATGGCTAACAAGAAAATGTATGCTAAATATTTACCTAGATCTAATATACTTTTTGTAATAAATTCTGGCAAAGAACTAGAAGTTCATAAACTTGTTTTATGTTATTATCAATTGCCTCGACATTTAATATATTGTAAAAATCATAGCAAACAAGTTGGCGCAGATTGACAGATGTCATAAATTACGAAGCAATAAAATAAATTTCTAGGCGTCTACCAAAATCGTCCGCAGCTTCGGATTCTAAACTACTATATACATATATTAAATACACCATAGGGCTAACATCTAGAGTGTCTATTTGCATCGATATCGTACCGTTTCCTCTACGAAGAGTCACAAGGAGATAAATTTGGAAAGAACAACAAAGTTGGTAACGTATCAATCCGGATCATAAAAACCCATTTACCTTGGTGCTTATGGTTCTCTTTAACAAGTGGCTGAACTGTTTTAACACCACGCTCTCAAAGACTAGTCTTCGTCGTTCTCCAGATCGCGTTTTACCCGGTGACTGATTTAAAATATAAATGGGCGCCTAATTCTTACACAGCTTACCAAGGGCATAGTTCCGTATCTCTTTTGAGGAGTAAAATCAAAACTATGTAAAAAAACTGACACGCTGGTGGATATCAATCTATTTACTGAGTCTATCTTGTTTCCTACAAGTTCCTGAGCTTCCTACTCGGTGAAAAGATGGATCATTGAGTGCCTACAAGCTGATCTATAGGGGTGCTCCGGATGAGGTGAATGCAGTTGTTATATTGTTGTTAGAAGAGCTCTAGCACATCTTGAAGGTGACATGCAGCAGCGACCGCCTAATGGCAAGGTACAGTGTAGTGTGGTATTGATGATGGGTATTTGCTATGGGTGTTTGCAACGCCAGTGGCATCGCGAACACGCTGCTGTCCTATAAGGGTACAGGAACTTGGGTCACTAATGCCGGAACACAACACAAGGTTATTATGGCGGCATACTAAAGACCAAAGGTGGTCGCCATCCAGACGGGCTTGAGGCCCTACCACGTAGCTATGGTGGGTTGTTTTGCCGCCTTTTACGACAGGCCGACCCCGACAACAGAGGTTAGTATTCTTTCTCCACCCCTGCACGGATAAAAAAATATATATGTAAGGCAAAAAAAACATTTATTCTCCGTGCAGAGTGCGAATGCAAAAGGCGATTTAAAATCCTTAGCTAAGTGGTTGGGCTCCAAGCCAAAGTGGAGCAATCCTGGTCTTTAAATACGCCCCCATGAGGACCTTGTGTTGTGCTCCGGCATAAAGGGCCTAGGGTAGGGGTACCCATGGCGTCGCAAACATCCATAGGCCGTTGCCTATTACTACCCGCTATTCACTACTAAGGGGATCGATGCCGTCTACTGTTCCATAGCAATAAAAACATATGAAGATAAAAAAGAATTTAAGTTCCTTAAGGGTATAGGGTGCAATGAGCCCTGTACAGTCCCAATGATAGTTTTATTGTTGAGAGTTTTTATGTATAGTTCGAATATTAGAAGAATAAATATTGAATTTGTAATTGACAAAGAATGACTTTTAGGAATAGTATAAATAATGTCTCACTCTGCTAATACGCTCACTTGTTATTATGTTATTGTATATTAAACATTGTACTATATTTAGAGAAGTCGTTTTTATTACTTCCACTGCGTGCCTCCTTCTTCTCACCTTCTAAAATTTATGACCAGGTGTTAAACGCCTTATATCGCAGGAATGGGTCAGTGCCGTTTCGAACGTGTTAACCGTTTTATAAGTGGCTGCGGGCTTCAGTTCGGTTGTAGTGACCCTATAGCTGGGATTCAGATGCGGTTACTATACAATTGATATTCTCGTCTGCTCGTGTCCCGCGATGTCGACACTCAAGGCGTGCGAAGTAACACTGGTGGTCCCCCAGCCTAGAGGACGTACGAGAAGAAATACGTATGGGTGCATTGCACAGGGAGGCAGGCATACACCTCAAAATATTCTTATATACCTTCAATTTAGTTATAGGTAAGATTATTTCCAAAACTCAAACTCAATTACACAACTCAATATAGCTATTTTAAACTATGGTAAATCTATGAATACATCATAGCATTAGGAAGAATATTAAATAAAATACAAGTACGTAACTAATTTAACGTTTTTATTAAATTTTTTTATAAATTTTAGTTAAGGCAAGCATATTGCTACTTGAGAGGTAATTTGTTCTAATTGTATACCAAGTTATACTACAAACGTAAACAAAACATGTTATAGTATACTTTTGGGCTTATAAGAAACTGTAAAAATATGCTCAACCATTGTTTTAAAAATACTAGTAGGATGTGAAAATGCATTTGGACATAAGTTGTAGCATAAATATATATAAAAACCAAACTCACAGACCCATTTCTTATAGTAACACAACAATTTTCAAATTGACTTTATTTCTCTGTCCTTAACCTGAAGTTTATACAAACAAAAAGTGATATTTCCAATTTTAGAGCTATCTTTCCCGTTTTTCGTTTAATCAACCGAATGTTATTCGACAAGAGAGATCCAGAAACAAGTGTTTTACGATATCCTCATCTGAAAACGACAATACCAACACCAACAACACCTCATCAACTGAACTTAAAAAACATATATTCAAATAAAATAATAATTTATCTTAAAAACAATATGATTAACTTTGAATCTAAAATAAAATGATTCAAATACTGAAACCAAGTGCATTAAATGAGTTCGTCACCACGGTTATTTAAATTTATTTAGAAATAAAATTTTATAGTTAATATTCTAATGTTTTCTGTATCATATAGAATAAAAACAACATGTATATATAATAAACATGTTGACCAATAACAATTTCACTAAGCTTTTCCATAAGCAAAATAATTTATCATAATACACTAAATTGCAACGATTCTATAATTATACTATTATGTTTCAATAACTTTAATAAATATAATTATACTATTTGTATTACCAGAACTGCTTATTTGTATAGAACAAGCAAAAAAATTATCTTTTGGTAAATGTATGTATTACTTCATTAAAGTATAAGTGTAGTACTTACTGTATGTAGTACACAACTACTAGTCAGTAGTTAGTTTATAGTCATAAATATTAACAAATATACTTCAAAGCTGTAATATATATGTCCACCTTCAAGTATATTGTAATATATACAAGGACTAGTTAACCCGGCAAACTTTGTTCTGCCGGGTTAATTAAAAAAAAGTAGCCTATGTCCTTCTCACTATACCGAAATTCATCAAAATCGGTTCAACGGTTTAGGCGTGAAAGCGCAACAAACAAACAAACACACTTTCGTATTTATAATATTAGTCACGATGTAAATAATAATTTTGATTAATTTAAAATGTGGTACTATTTTGACGACCTCCCTGATATTGCGGCTAACGCACTTTGCTACGCTCGCGGAGGTCACGGGTTCTATCCCCGTCTCGCGTCTGGTTGTTTATGTATAATATGTATATATTTACAAAAATGTATATATATGTAGTATATAAGTTGTCTAGTACCCATAACACAAGTGCTTATGCAACTTAGTTTAGGACTAGATGGCGCTGTGTGAAGTGTGTCAGTATAATTATATTTATATATATTTCACTTATAACTTAGAATATCGCTTAGTATTCAGGAAATATAGCAAACTACTTTGTCTTTTCTATTACAGTTTACTCATCAATGTACAATAATTACTTATTTAGGCCAATCTCTTAATGCAATACTTTTAATAAAGCAATTTATGTACTACCCGTACACTTAAAGAATGGGATTGAAAATGGCGTCGCTTTTGTTCACCTCTCACTCGCACACTGTCGCTATCTATACTCACACTCGCCGGTACGGACCACAACACAACCATTATGATGACCGTCTTTTGTATTCGTAACTGTCCCGTTATATCAGCCGCCATTTCTGATCCCATTCTTTAAGTGTACGGGTAGTAATAGAATATACTTTCTTCAACAATATTTGCAGAAGACATATTGCTAAGACAATTCTAATATATGAAATGGTGGCTATATTGCTAGTAGCGAGATCTTCCAACAACCTTTAAATAGGGCGATACAACCGATTACAGAATGTAGGATTTATGTATATAGGTATTCAATAAAAGATTATTTTAAAACATAAGTCAATAATTAAAACGGCGATCACGTTAAATTAATGTAAAATCAATAAACTACCTACAGTTTCTTGAATGAGGATATCAATTTATATCACTTCCAATGGAAACAATAAAAACATTAAGAAGGCTTATTGTGAAAATTATACCATGGCATTATCTGATGCAAGTTTTGTATTTAGTTAATCAAGGCAGCAAATGTTAACCAAACTGATAAAAATTCAGAAGATTGTATATATTATATACATACGATCTCCTGAATCTTTATCAGTTTTTTGCTAAACCTTTAACAAAAAATTGTTCCTCTTTTCAAATAGGAAAAATAAAGCATACACAGTGTGAGTGGATCTCTAGTAAGGAAAGGATGTATAACAGAAATAAACACTGTCACTGTTTCAGAATTATTAATGTTATTCTTAATACCACAGTAAAAAATAAAACATTAAAAAATAATCAGGTGTTGGAAAAGAAAGTTGATGTTAAAGCGTTTCATAAAAGATTACTATGAGAATGAATGTTAAATATATATCTAAAATGTTTTCATAAATGTGGGGGTATGTGTGTTATATTTACTAATAATTAAACTATTTTCGTATTTTAGCGGCACTTTCCGCATTATCTTTTAGTATCTTTGATTTCAGGTGATCCTTGTACTTTAGAATGCCACCCTCCCATTTCGTGACGGTACCGTTTTCGCATATCCATATTTCTTCGGCAACCTGTGTAAATATTACATACATATATTACTTCTGAATAACAATTCATTTAAAGTATTAATACAAAATCCACATCGGCATATCATATGGTTTGAACACCGGTCGGCTACAATAAGACTAGATGATAATACTATGTCCTGTCCCTTTTGCTCTAACTACATGTATACTTCTTGTTCTTCTCAAAGGGTCGTGGATTATCGATCGTGGATAAAAATATTTTTAGTTATAATAGAGTAATGAAAGTAAATGAATAGCTGTGTGTTTTGAAGACTCTTATGAGTGTTCAATTATTGAGTCTTTGTAATTACATTTTTATCCGTGCAGAGGCGGAGAAAGAATACAAACCTCTGCAGCCTAGCTACGTGGTTGGGCCCCAAGCCCGTCTGGATAGCGACCACCTTTGGTGGTCTTCAGTATGCCGCCATAACTTTGTGTTGTGTACCGGCATTAGTGACCCAAATTCCTGTACCCTTATGGGACAGCAGCGTGTTCGCGATGCCACTGGCGTTGCAAACACCCATAGGCAACGGTAACTGCTAAATTCTGTCTGCTGTCCTACAAAATAAAAGGATCATAAAATCTTCACATTCATTTCCCTTGCCAGCTCTTCGCCTAGCTAAACCAAATACCAGTGCCAACACATTATTATAATGGAATATTTTATTATTGCAATGCTAATTTGATATAAGATCAACTCTCAAGTAATAATTTATTTAACATTGTTTTCTAAAACTCTTTTTTCAATTTACATTTAAATTAGACAGTATATTTGAAAATCATATGTGTCTCACCTGGTTAATAAGCCTGAAGTCGTGGCTGACAAGCACCATGCCACCGTCGAAATCATTGATAGCATCTGCCAGTGCATCAATAGTCTCCATATCGAGATGGTTAGTAGGCTCGTCGAGCAACAGAAGATGGGGTGTCTGCCATGCCAACCAGGCGAACACTACACGGCACCGTTGCCCGTCAGATAATTGACGCATTGGGCATATCTAAATACAAAAAATACATTATTGTATGGTATCTTTACCTATTTTCATGAATATGTAATATAACTGTAAGTACATTTTTGTTCAAATTTATTAGTATATATTGCAATGTGTTACAATATATTATTGCAATAATTGCAATTATATATTGCAAAATGTGAGACTGTAAATCTTGCAGTACTCTTTTCTTTAGTCCCCGGGTGCTTGGCAATATTTCATCATCCATAAGGTAATGTGCCAGTATATTTGGGTGTAGCTCCAATCTTACTTTATATTATTTGACTGTCTCTGTTTCTTATTTTACTATTTTAACGTGAATTTCGTGATGAAGTCTCTCGTTAGTGACATACCATGGTGCATCTACAATTATTCTTAGCATTTTTGATTGAAACCTTTGTAAGATTTCAAGTTTGAATTAGTATCAGTGCCCCATAGCTGAATTCCGTAGGTCCAAATCGGTTTTATTATGGCCTTGTATATCTTATTTCCACAGTGAGCTGGCTGTTTCTATTGATCAATCAGTACATCTTTAGGACCTGTTATCCCATTGCTAAACGCTTGGTAAAGATGTGCTTTTGCAATGTTAGGCGTCAGTCTAGGATGTTTCCGTTTACAATTATACACGACTTATGGTCCATTGTTACAAATGTTATCATAATTATACCAATAAGCATAATACTATCGCCCAGGCATCAGTACTTAGCCTTGCCGGTAAAGTTGAAGGGACAAGTCTATAAGACCATCATTAGGCCTGTCCTTTTATACGGCTACGAAGCGTGGCCGGTGTTAGAGCGACACAAGCAAGAACTGCGTGTCACAGAGATAAATATGCTGCGGTGGATGTGTAGAGTGACGCGGAAGGACCGTGTTAGGAACTTCCGCATTCGCGGCAGCCGTCATGTCCTTGACATTGCGGATAAATTACAGGAATGTCGGCTCCGATGGTATGGCAACCGGAAGCTTACGTGGGAATCAAATGTCTGGCTATGCTGCCTCGGCCAGTCCCCGGCAGGAGGGGTAGACCCAAAAAGTGCTGGCTTGACGTCGTAAAGGGTGATATGCGTACCAATGGGCTCACTACCAGGGATACTGAAGACCGTGCGAAGTGAAGTAGAAAAAGTCGGAAAGCGGACCCCGGGCACCGAAACGGAAGTTTAAATTGCGACCGGGATACAACGCTGGGATGATGAATATTAGTATAACCTTTCATCTTACCTGGCTTTTTCAAAAACATGAAGGACCTAACAGTGGATAGATAAATTTAAAAAAAATATTGAATTTATGCAACAATGCTCTTCATATTATTAGTTAAATAACTATCTATTAAACTGGCTTCTTTGTCATTTTTGCACATTATAATAAAAACTGTCGAATTTGATATAATTTATTTTACAAACCTGTTGCCTGCCAGTCAGACCGTATCTTCCAATGATTTTCCTCATCTCTTCACGTTCTCTAACATCAGGGAATTCCTTCATCATGTAATCCAGTGGTGATAGATCCAGATCCAGCAATTCATGAAGATGTTGATGGTAACGGCCAATACGCAAATGGGAGTTCTTTCTTATCATTCCAGTCGAAGGCACCAACTAATAAATTTATAAATTCATTTATATATGATGTCTCAGTAAGAGTTAATTTTTCATTTTAAAATAAAAACAAGTATTTTATGACAGAGTTGTGATATTTTTATTGTATTGTAAAGAAGGCATGTTCCGATTAAGTATGGAATAAAATATCGGCAAACGACCCCCACGGCTCCGATGACAGGCCATTACTCTTTTCATGAAATTTTCCATGACTTTTGCACAGAGATGTGGCTGTATCTCACCGATGACGCGTTGGATTTCCGATTTGAGCTCAGGAATTGTTTCGGGCTTATTCGCATAAACCCGAGATTTCACAAAACCCCAAAGAAAAAAATCGCACGTCGTTAAATCGCACGATCTTGGTGGCCAGTTGACATCAGAATTTCGTGAGATAATGTGTTCTGGAAATCGTTGCTGCAATAAGTAGATTGTTTCACAGTCACTGCAATTTCGGCCTCATTTTCAATAAAGTAAGGTCCAATCACGCCGCCTGACCAAGATCCGCACATTGAAACATTAGGTGCCCTTTCTCGGCTGAAAATTTGGCGAAGTTTGCGAGCGTAACTTTCCCCATTTTTGTAGTGAGTTTTCACAATTATAACGCGTTGTTCTTTCAAAAAGCGCTGACAGACAGAAACAGATGACAGGTGACAGCTGACAAATTTCAGAGTTGCCACTTGCATGAAAAAAAAAATATTTCAATTTTAAAAAGTGCACTCTTACTGAGACACCCGTTATTAGGAGTCATTATCATTATTATCCACTTTGTTTCACATTCTTTTCTCCATGCAGTTGCGAAGTGAGGATACTGAATCCAGCGGCCGGGGTCGGCTCTCTTAAAAGGCGACAATACAACTCTTGTAAAGTAGTAGAGCTCCAAGCCCGAGTGAATGGCAACCACTCCTGGTCTCCAAATACGTCGCCATAAAAACCTTGTGTTCAGATATAAGCGGTGCAGGTACCAGTTGCCTAATGTGTTAGCGGTGTCCCTGGTCTTGCGAACATCCGCGACAGTAACTGTTAATTATAAAGTGGGCCATCAGTCCGTCTTTTGATACTCAGCAATAAAAAAATCTGATGAGTATTATTATGTACCTAGTCAGGTCATAAATTCTGTCACATGTTTAATGTAAAATAATTGTAACAAGTTTATTAATTATGTAACCATTCATATACCAAAATGAACTTAACAAAACATAGATTCTTATGACATTAAAGTTTATTCAAAATGACCTCCGTGATTTTGAATACAAGCCTTCAATCTGCGCGGCCAGTTGTCTATCGCAGCACGAACGAGGTCCATGTCAATATCGGCGGCTGCCTTAATCAAGGATGTCTTGAGTGACTCCAAATTGGGATGAGGCTTTGAACACGCCTTTTCCTCCAAGTGTTGCCATATCTTGTAATCTAACGGATTCAAATCTGGACTGGAGGAGGGCCAGTCTTCGTGCCGGATGAAGTCGATTTCACGCGCCGCCAGCCAGTCTTGTGTGCTCTTCGCTCTATGAGCTGGCGCCGAATCTTGTTGGAATACCCAGTGCCTGTTATTGAACATGGTATGAGAAACAGGTTCCACAAGGTTCGTCAGGACTGTATTTTGATACACAACAGCATTCGTTTTTACACCTTTCTCACAAAAATGTACCTCTGTTAAGCCCCAATAAGAAACTCCCAACCATACCATGAGCGAGGATGGAAAATGACCTCGTTGGACACGCGGAATACGGTTGCTCGCTTCTTCACTACTGTGTGCGTACACCTTATCATTTTGTTTGTTGTAGCTCTCTTCTACGGTAAACATTTTTTCATCCGAAAAAAGAATTTCCCGATATTTTTTTCCCGCGTACCGCTTCAACAAAGCGCGGCATCTCTTCAGTCTCAGGTCCATTAGACGAGCATTCAAACGATGTCCTGTTTTTCTTCGATATGCCCGAAGCCCTAAGTCTTCATTTAACACCCTTTTCACCGTGGTTCTGCTTAACCCCATCTGAAGGGCCAACAGTTTCTGCTTACGTTTGGGATTTCTTTGAATTCGTGCCTTCACAGCTTTTATCACTGCTGGAGTCCTAACAGACCGAGGGCGACCACTTCTTGACCTGTCATCTACACTAGAGTCTTCATTGTATCGTTTGATGGTACGATAAACGAATCTTTTGGTAATATTCAAATTTTTCAGTATGTTAAAAATTTTAATTGGCGCGTAACCGCAACGATGCAACGCAATAACTGCAACACGGTCTTCTTTAAGCGTCCACTCCATATTTAAAAATGAGTCAAATTCTAAAAGTTATACATTTTTATTTTCATGAACAATTCGAAATTCTAATTCAATAAACTTTTTTGTGGCCAGCATTCTAAAAGAAAAGTTTTTACTGTGTGACAATACTTATGACCTGACTAGGTATATACTATTTATCCCGCGTCGTTAAGTAGTATTGAAAGCTAACAAGAACACACATAAAGAGGTCCCAATAACATATACTTACATCACCATATAAAAGTTTAAGCAAAGTAGACTTTCCAGCACCATTTGGTCCCACTAATGCTAGTCGTGTATCCAAATCGATACCAAATTCCAGATTTTTGTAAATCCACGGTCCAGAATCAGTGTATCTGAATGAAACATTCTGTAATATTAAAAAAAATGTGATACTTTAACACTTTACCGATATTCCTTCCACAGAATTTCGAAGATATATCTTCCTCAAAAGTGTCACAAATCAAAATGCAAGAGTTAATTATTTTTGTGTCCCTTTCTTGAATTTATAATCCAGATAGTATGATCCTTTTTTAATTTTCAATTAATATGTAATTTTGAATTATGTGCTGTGTGACTATTGTTAAATAAATAAGTTTTTCTTCTTGTTGAATGTATTTCAGCTTGCTTATGATTTGTATTTATTGAATAATTTCAAAACTCAAAATATGCATAAGAAGTGCTTGTAAAATTTTACAATTAACCAAAAAGCTATTTAAATTTTTATTATGGATTCAAAAAATTATATATTAATTAGAAGATTTACCTGAACCATGATAACAGGCGGCGGCACTTTACCACACGATGGAAAATAAAAGTTTAGGGTTTTATCATCAATAACCTTTTCAGTGAGGCCTTGGGCCACCATTTTGGCTAATGTCTTCTCCTTAGATTGCGCTTGGCGAGCGAGCTTGGCAGAGCCGTGACCAAATCGAGCTATATAGTTCTATAAAATAGAAAATATATTTTAATATAAAATAAACAATTTTCATCATGAATGATGAAACAATTTTAAGTTTAAGGTTTTTTTTAAACTAGCCTTTAACGAAACAAATATATGAAGACTCTTACCAGAAAAACAATGGTTTAAAATATAAATATGAAATTTTACTTTGTCACTTTTAATACTAATATTATATACATTATCAATATTATATATATTATAATTTCAAATTCAACTACATTCAATGCGAAGACAATTAATTTTTAAATTGTATATATAAAACCATCATATATAGTTTAAAATTTATTATTCAAAAAACATACCTTCATATGAGCGATTTGATCCTGCTCCCAATTGTACTGCTTCATCTGGTTTTCAAGTAACTCCATTCGTGTACGAACAAATGCCTCATAATTTCCAGTATAATATTTGAGACGTCTTTTGCTCATGTGCACTATATTAGTGCAAACACCGTTTAAAAAATCTTGGGAATGGGATATCAAAACCAGAATTCGCTTGTAGTGTTTAAGTTCCTCCTCAAGCCACACACAAGCGTCAAGATCAAGATGGTTTGTTGGCTCGTCGAGCAGCAGTAGATGAGGCTTAACATACAACGCACGCGCCAAAGCGATACGCATACGCCAGCCTCCTGAAAAATCTTTAGTAGCTTTCTGTTGCATTTGTTTGGTAAACCCAAGACCATGGAGAATGTTAGCAGCACGTGCCTCTGCAGTATCAGCGCTCAAATCGTCAAGCCTGTCATACACGTCCATCAGCTGCTCTTGGGACTCTATAATAAAAATTATCCATTTTTACGATAATTACAACATGTACTGGTAGATTTTGAAATACACCCTTTGATCTCTTTAGTCAACCAAGGTGCCGGAAAATGTTTTACTTTTATGGTACGAATAGGAGCTGTATGTCATACAATTTTATTAGTATGGAATTAAAAATAGAGATCTTTTCATTAATACATTGTGAGGCATATAAAGGTGACCAATTGATGTTACTAGTATCCTGAAGTAATTTGTCGAGAACCATACCACTAAAGTTGCGCTGTCGGACAATTTTTGGTTTACATTTTGGGGGACGGAGTTTATAGGATATGAATATTAGATCGTGATAGGAAAAAGCATCAGCTGAGAATTGACCATAATCAGCCAAGTGTTCAAGAGAGGATACTAGGATTAGGTCAAGGAGAGATGGGTTGGAGTTGGGATAGTAATGAGTTGCTTTTAAAGGCAGCAAATTCAGGTTTAGCCTGAACAACGGCCTTCAAGGTGGAAGAGCGCGAGTCATTTTTTAAAAGGCAAGTATTAAAATCACCCATTACTATGGCATGACTGTAAGAAGGTACATAGTTTTCGAGATTTTCGAATAATAAAAAGTAATTTATTAGCAAAGACGGGCAGTAGTATACAGCAAGAAGAATATGGTTGTGATTAAGTTCTATCTCGATAAAAAGATGTTCACCTGCATCCGTAGGAGGTGGTTGGCTTGTATCTAATATTTTGAAAGAAAGAGAAGACTTGAGGTAAATGGCATCACCGCCCCCCACGCGTTCGGTATGATCATTTCTTATCAGATTATATCCAGATAGAGAAAAAGAATTAGAGGAAAGACACGACTTTAACCATGATTCAGAAACTAATAAGATAGCATGTATATTCTTACAGTCAAACGTCGCCAGCATATCAGAAAAATGAGCCTGAATGTCAAAATTTTTTATTTTAAATAGGCCTGAGTAACAAGCACTTTTAAAACGTCAAAAGCTAGGTGTCTGTTCCAAAAGTGAATCCTATGGAGAAGAACAGACAAGAAACTCCATGGATGTATTTTGTACAAACATTTATTATTATAATATGAAGTATATATAATCATAATTATAGAACACGAAATTGATACATTATTTGTCAGTAGGCCGAGGAAATGCAAGTGACCAATGCTGACCCATCCTCTGGCACCGACGAATATCATCAGTACAAAAATGCTTCGGGCATTGATGTGAACAATGTTAAAAGTCTTATGAGTAACAACAAACTGTGAGCAGAGACAGCCAGGAAGCGATGGCAGACTATGATAGCTGGTTTCATTAGATGTGTTAGAGCAAGTTTCAAAGTTATCACTAATATCAGATGAAGCCATTAGATATAGTATTTAAATATGTATAATAAATATGTATAATACCTAGTCAGGTCATAAATTCTGTCACATGTTTAATGTAAAATAATTGTAACAAGTTTATTAATTATGTAACCATTCATATACCAAAATGAACTTAACAAAACATAGATTCTTATGACATTAAAGTTTATTCAAAATGACCTCCGTGATTTTGAATACAAGCCTTCAATCTGCGCGGCCAGTTGTCTATCGCAGCACGAACGAGGTCCATGTCAATATCGGCGGCTGCCTTAATCAAGGATGTCTTGAGTGACTCCAAATTGGGATGAGGCTTTGAGCACGCCTTTTCCTCCAAGTGTTGCCATATCTTGTAATCTAACGGATTCAAATCTGGACTGGAGGAGGTCCAGTCTTCGTGCCGGATGAAGTCGATTTCACGCGCCGCCAGCCAGTCTTGTGTGCTCTTCGCTCTATGAGCTGGCGCCGAATCTTGTTGGAATACCCAGTGCCTGTTATTGAACATGGTATGAGAAACAGGTTCCACAAGGTTCGTCAGGACTGTATTTTGATACACAACAGCATTCGTTTTTACACCTTTCTCACAAAAATGTACCTCTGTTAAGCCCCAATAAGAAACTCCCAACCATACCATGAGCGAGGATGGAAAATGACCTCGTTGGACACGCGGAATACGGTTGCTCGCTTCTTCACTACTGTGTGCGTACACCTTATCATTTTGTTTGTTGTAGCTCTCTTCTACGGTAAACATTTTTTCATCCGAAAAAAGAATTTCCCGATATTTTTTTCCCGCGTACCGCTTCAACAAAGCGCGGCATCTCTTCAGTCTCAGGTCCATTAGACGAACATTCAAACGATGTCCTGTTTTTCTTCGATATGCCCGAAGCCCTAAGTCTTCATTTAACACCCTTTTCATCGTGGTTCTGCTTAACCCCATCTGAAGGGCCAACAGTTTCTGCTTACGTTTGGGATTTCTTTGAATTCGTGCCTTCACAGCTTTTATCACTGCTGGAGTCCTAACAGACCGAGGGCGACCACTTCTTGACCTGTCATCTACACTAGAGTCTTCATTGTATCGTTTGATGGTACGATAAAACGAATCTTTTGGTAATATTAAAATTTTTCAGTATGTTAAAAATTTGAATTGGCGCGTAACCGCAACGATGCAACGCAATAACTGCAACACGGTCTTCTTTAAGCGTCCACTCCACATTTAAAAATGAGTAAAATTCTAAAAGTTATACATTTTTATTTTCATGAACAATTCGAAATTCTAATTCAATAAACTTTTTTGTGGCCAGCATTCTAAAAGAAAAGTTTTTACTGTGTGACAATACTTATGACCTGACTAGGTATATTCATTTTAATTTATAAGTAAATCTTAATTTAGCGTAAAACATGTGTGTCATTAAAATAAGAGTTACCACCTTGTAAATATATAGTAGAATATTAACATTTGTGTTGTTATAAAATTGTAATTGAAAGATACATACATAAGGCAATTTACTTACTATAAACATTTACTCACTATCATTGTATGCCTAATTATTAAACTTAATGTAAATATTGTTTCTGAACTGCAAAACCTGATTGAGAAGTCACTTCAGGGATCTTTTATAACTCATTTAAAGAATGCACAGGGAAATGAGTTTCATCTGGGCCAATAACACGCACAAGTCCATGTCGCGTCCAAGTTTTTCCCAAGCCGAATTTTTGTCGGGCTGCTACAAAAATCTCATGGCGATATTTTGTTAGAAATTCTGAGATGGTGATGCCAGTTCCCTTTAAATTAGTGTTGGAATACCACACATTATTTCTTGCTGCCATATCATTGAATTTCAATAAGATTGGCCTTGGATTGTTAGAGGAATGCTGCTGACCCATCCTCTGGCACAGACGAATATCATCAGTACAAAAATATTTAATTTTAAGACTATCCTGCAATACCTTTGTTACTGTCTTTGCCAGATCTTCTTTGTTCTCAGGTATACCGTGGACTAGAAGTGTTTTACGACGGGAGTGCATTTCCATACGATCTAAACTTAGAGCTAGCAGCTTAATCTGCTGTTCCAAGTTCCCCATAGCTTCCATCACAAAGGTTTTAAAATATGAAAATTCTTTAATGAGATTTGAATAACTATCTGAAGAAGATGACTGCGATGTAGTATGTTTTAGGTCACTCTCAAACTATGCCATCCTCTGTTGAAACATAGACATAATATTTGCTCGCGTTTTTTGTATTTTTTCCATTTTAGTTTTGGATACATACACAGCGACTCCTTAGCTTTGTAAAATCACAGTACCACTATTTAGAACATATAAGTGAACACTTCCTGACAGGCAGATGTTGTTTAAATACTGTTTGTCATTACTTTAGCATCAATAACTTAAAAATTTACTTTATAATATGTAAAATAATGCATGCAGCATACCTAGGGATAAAAACTAATTCCAATAATATAAGGATGTAACTAACCATCATCTTCGCACTGTGCTAGTTCTTCAGCGAGTTTCTCAAGTTTGATCCTCTCTTCATCGACTTCCATGACACACTGTAAGGCAGTCTTATCAGAGGCGGGCATTTCACGGGTCAAGTGGAATATATCGATATGCTCCGGTATGGGAACCTCACGGCGACCCAACGCCGCTAGAAGCGAAGACTTGCCTGAAAGAGACGTAAATAATCAATAGGGCTATCTACCAAAATAACATATTGGGTATAGAAATTAATAATATAATTGATTTTATTAAGTTAATTCGCACCTGTGCATAGTCATAAATGAATATACCTAGTCAGGTCATAAGTATTGTCACACAGTAAAAACTTTTCTTTTAGAATGCTGGCCACAAAAAAGTTTATTGAATTCGAATTTCGAATTGTTCATGAAAATAAAAAAGGTATACTTTTAGAATTTTACTCATTTTTAAATATGGAGTGGACGCTTAAAGAAGACCGTGTTGCAGTTATTGCGTTGCATCGTTACAGTTACGCGCCAATTCAAATTTTTAACATACTGAAAAATTTGAATATAACCAAAAGATTTGTTTATCGTACCATCAAACGATACAATGAAGACTCTAGTGTAGATGACAGGTCAAGAAGTGGTCGCCCTCGGTCTGTTAGGATTCCAGCAGTGATAAAAGCTGTGAAGGCACGAATTCAAAGAAATCCCAAACGTAAGCAGAAACTGTTGGCCCTTCAGATGGGGTTAAGCAGAACCACGGTGAAAAGGGTGTTAAATGAAGACTTAGGGCTTCGGGCATATCGAAGAAAAACAGGACATCGTTTGAATGCTCGTCTAATGGACCTGAGACTGAAGAGATGCCGCGCTTTGTTGAAGCGGTACGCGGGAAAAAAATATCGGGAAATTCTTTTTTCGGATGAAAAAATGTTTACCATAGAAGAGAGCTACAACAAACAAAATGATAAGGTGTACGCACACAGTAGTGAAGAAGCGAGCAATCGTATTCCGCGTGTCCAACGAGGTCATTTTCCATCCTCGCTCATGGTATGGTTGGGAGTTTCTTATTGGGGCTTAACAGAGGTACATTTTTGTGAGAAAGGTGTAAAAACGAATGCTGTTGTGTATCAAAATACAGTCCTGACGAACCTTGTGGAACCTGTTTCTCATACCATGTTCAATAACAGGCACTGGGTATTCCAACAAGATTCGGCGCCAGCTCATAGAGCGAAGAGCACACAAGACTGGCTGGCGGCGCGTGAAATCGACTTCATCCGGCACGAAGACTGGCCCTCCTCCAGTCCAGATTTTAATCCGTTAGATTACAAGATATGGCAACACTTGGAGGAAAAGGCGTGCTCAAAGCCTCATCCCAATTTGGAGTCACTCAAGACATCCTTGATTAAGGCAGCCGCCGATATTGACATGGACCTCGTTCGTGCTGCGATAGACGACTGGCCACGCAGATTGAAGGCTTGTATTCAAAATCACGGACGTCATTTTGAATAAACTTTAATGTCATAAGAATCTATGTTTTGTTAAATTCATTTTGGTATATGAATGGTTACATAATGAATAAACTTGTTACAATTATTTTACATTAAACATGTGACAGAATTTATGACCTGACTAGGTATAAGTATTAATTTCTTATTTAAAATAACTGATCCGAAATGACCTGTGGGTTCTAGGTTCGGTGTTCTATGAACTTGTTAAAAAATTATAGCAACCTTCATAGTGTATCCTATATAGGTGTATATAGAAATATTATATAGATGCATTTTTTTTCCTTTATATAAATCACACAATAAGAACTAATAAACAAATTCATTAGAAGTCACTTAGCATATGTTATTTTGTGCGCCAATTGGCATAAAGTAGGTATAATGCATGACATGTACCCTCGCTGTGCAAATTAGGCAAGAATAGCAGATAGCAGAGTTAACCATTGGCTTCTTGAAATCCAGAAATAATTTACAGTTATACAACAGGATGATTCTTAATTTTTTTATCTCCAAACTGAGTCTAAACCCTTTTAAGTAGAAAAAAAAATGGTATTTACATAAATTCCTTAAATAGCTTTTGCAATGGGCTTTAAGTTTCTTACATAAGTGAAATGTTTTGAATTCTCTCAGGATGTAGGTAAAACAAAGCTTTAAACATGTGTAGATGCAGGCATCCCATTTGCACAGCATTCAAAAATAAATTGTTTATGATTGGCAAAACACAGAGTTCTGAGTAAGGCCATTGAAATATTTTGTTTTTGTTCACTGTGTACCAGAAATAATTAGTATGCATACCAATGACAGCGCAGAGCTTACATTATATTTCAGTTTTATTCCCAATACATAAAGTTCAAACATCACAACATTTTGCTTACAAAATCTCACAAAAGAATGGAAACTTACTTCATTTACAGATATTTATATCACAATCAAAACAACATAAAAAAAGTAATATTTATCTATCATATAAAGGAAATAACATCAATACACTTACCACACCCATTTAGGCCAACAAGGCCATAACGTCTTCCACAGTTGAGCTCCAATAAAGTATCTTGAAGCAACTCACTGCCATAGAAAGTAATGGAGAAATTTGCAATCTTGATATCCCTAGAGCGAGGATGGACTGCAAGAGAGCCCGTGCATGACCTTGCTTCAGAGTTCATTTTGGCTTCAGCCTCCAGCTTAAGGCACAGTGCCTCTGTCAAAAAGATTTAATATATATAATCTTATCACAAATAATCATTGTTTAATAGTTAAAATACAATTAAGTTTGGCTAAGTGGATTCAGCTTGACTATCCAAATCACTTAATAATAGGCAGCATGTAAAGACAGAGTATCATTCATATTTCTTTCATAGTCAGAAAGCAAATATTTTGATTAATTAATATATGTATACAAAATCTGGATGACGGAGCTTAGCTTTGCTCGGTATTTTTTTTTATAAATTGTGTTTTTTGGAAATTAACAATTGATTTTCTTAGTCTAACCTCAAAGCAAACACTCATAGACTTCTTGTTACTTAACAACGCCATCTGCTGGAATAGCTTTAGTATTGTGTCGTTAAAGCAATTTAAAAAAAATAGTATTATTATTCGCCGATAGATGTCAGGAAGAGTCACATTTTTGTTAAGTTCTTCCAATAAAAAAAAAGCGAATAAATGATATTTTCTAGAAATGATTCCTAGCTAGATCGATTTATCGCCCCCGAATACTAAATTTCATGAAAATTGTTGGAGCCGATTCCGAGATTCCAATTATATAAGTATATATATACAAGAATTGCTCGTTTAAAGATATAGGATAAGTACCTATATGCAACAGAAAGACACTGAAACCAAACAGTGTGCAAAAGGTCTTGAAGAAACATTTCTTAGCAGTGTACCTGGGGCTTTGAAACATTAATAACTAGAATGAATCAATTGTCAAAAAGTCAACTAAAATTTAGATTATCTAATAAAGATTTTTTTTGTTTATATTTTTATCCGTGCAGGGGCGGAGAAAGAATACTGAATTCTGTGGCCAGGATCGGCCAGTCGTAAAAGGCGACAAAACAACCCACCCTAGCTATGTGATAGGGCTCCTAGCCCGTCTGGATGGTAACCACATTTAGTCTTAAATATGCCGCCATAATAACTTTGTGTTGTGTTCCAGCATTAGTGACCCAAGTTCCTGTACCTTTATGGGACCGATAGGCCGTCAGCCTGTCTGCTGTCCTACAGCAATAAAATTATATATGTATATATTTGTAATCTGAACAGATTGCAATGGAACCATTGATTAACATCTTACATTGATTGTGCGATGTATCACGTCAAAGGAGCTGCTGTTTTGTCTCTTGGCCAAATATAACTATTCATGGATTTGAAAGTGGAATAGTTTTAACAAAACAGACTTATATTATGGATTTATAGTAAACAATGTTTATAAGTATGTAGTTGTTATTTATTTATAGGAGTATTTAATTGTATTATTTTATTAGTATACTTTTGATTTTAACACTTGAAAACCCCACTTTGATACTTGACGTTAACCCCAAAAAGGGGTTAACGTCAGGCAGGCGGCCGGTTGTAAAATGCAACACAAGTATGTGAAAGGAAAATGAGACTGGTAAGTTGGAATATAGGTACGATGACTGGAAGAGGAAGAGAAATAGCAGATGTATTAGAAAGGAGATGAATAAATATAGCTTGCATGCAAAATACGAAGTGGAGATTGGGGTGAGGTATAAATTCTATTATTCCGGAAGTGATGGTAAGGGAAACGGTGTGGGTGTGGTATTAGACAGGGAGTTGAAAACTTGTGTGATGGATGTTGAGAGGATAGGGTAATAGTAATCAAGTTATTGTAGTTAATGGTAGGTGAAGAACATACATTTAACATAGTGAGTGTGTATGTCCCGCAAGCTGGATGTGATGACAGAGAAAAAGGCAGATTCTGGGGGACTTTGATTCAGTTATAATAATTAATATACCAGATAAGGAGGACATATATGTGGAAGGTGAATTTAACAAGGTGGATTGGGATTTTGCAACAGAAATGAACCCAGAGAATCTTTGTTAAAACTGCTTCTGTGTTTGATTTGGCTATAGTTAACATATTTTTCCAAAAAGAAATCAACATTTGATAACTTATAGCAGTGGAAGCCACAACACTCAAATAGATTATTTCCTAATTCGAAGAAATAGAATCTAGTCTGCCAGAGGTTATAAAGTGATCCCTGGTGAAAGTGTGGTTTCTCAACATCGGCTCCTAGTGTTAGACATAACTATCACACAAAAAATTATTAAACAAAACAAAGACCACCCCAAAATTAAGTGGCATTTTTCGGAAAAAGAAGAATAAGGGAGTAAATTTAAACAAAGAGTGGCAGGCAAAATAAATGGATGGATGATATGGTTGGAAAATCTGTAAATGAATGTTGGAATGAAATAGCAGAATGCATTAGAGGTGTGGCAGAGGAAGTTTTGGAGAAACGAAAGGGCAAGGTAAAATTGAGAAAGAATCTTGGTGGTGGAATGAAGAAGAATTCTGAAAGAAAAAGAAAATGGTTTTAAAGAATGGAAAAGTGTGGATGAAGAGAATGTCATGATAAAGGAAAGCAAGAGTAAAGAATATTTAGAATGTAAGAAGAGAACAAAAAGAGCTGTTACTATCTCCAAGGCCAGGGAACATGCCAAGCTGTATGAGTTTTTGGGAAGCCCTGGTGGTGAGCAACATCTTTATAGAATGGTGAATGACAGAAAAAATAATGCAAGGGATATAACATATATGAAATGCATAATCTTTTATGATAGTGGAAGGGTCTTAGCAGATGATGTAGAAATGAAGAGCAGATGGGAAAATTATTTCTGTGAATTGATGAATGAAGAGAATGTCTGGAGTGGTTTGTTAGAGAATGCACCCATTAATCCATATTAACAGGTGCATTCTCAGCCGTTCTCAGTAGGTTAGTTGTGAGGTTAGATTGGCTGTGGATAGTATGCCAAATGGCAAGCCTGTAGGACCAGATGAAATACCAGTAGAAGTATGGAAGTTCTTGAAAACAGGTGGATAGAAGTGGCTGACTTTGTTCTTCAAAAAGCTATTTTTAAGAACAAGGGTGATGTACAGGCTTGTAAAAATTATAGAGGAGTAAATCTCATGTCAATATCTGCCTCTAATAGTACTACCAGTTGATCACGACCGCTCTGTATAGAGTGAATCGACTAAGAAGAAGAAGAAATCTCATGTCACACAGCATAAAGATTTGGGAGAAAATAATTGCAAGGTGACTAAGAGGAGACCGAAATATGTGAGAATCAATTTGGTGTCATGCCCGGACGAGGGACAACAGATGCTATATTAGCACTTCACCAACTATCTGAGAAATATAGAAGTGCATATAAGAACCTGCACATGGTATTCGCTGACCTCGAAAAGGAATATGACCGGGTTCTTAAAAAAGTTTTGTGGTGGACCATGAAAGCGAAATGAGTGCCTGTGTGTGTAGTAACGCAAGTATACCATGTGCGGTCTCTAGCTGGTGTCACAGTAAGTTCAGTGTTGTGGTAAGTTTACACCAAGGATAAGGTGCGATAAGTTTTCTCTTAGCCCTTATCTGTTTCTCCTGGTGGTAGATGAAGTAACATGAGGAATACAGGAGGAGGCACCTTGAGGAAAAGATGTGTATGAGGTCCAGAGCAGATTAGCTAGATGGCAGAAGAGATTAGAGGGTGTTGGATTAAAAATAAGTAGAACCAAAACTGAACATGCATTTTTCGATTTTGATAGAATATCTGATTAACCCCAATTACCATAGAAGGAGTGACGCTGCCAGTGTGCAGTGAATACTGGATAGATGAAATGGTGACAGACCTCAGGAGCAATATGTGATCTAAGAGTACCACATAAAATCAAAATTAAAATTTATAAAACTGTAATAGGGCCTGCCATATTGGATGGATCGGAATGCTGGGCCACAAAGGGGAGGGATGAAAGGATGTTAAATGCTGCAGAGATGAGAATGCTAAGATGGATGTGTGGAGTTATGAAAATGGATAAAACTAGAAATGAGTACATTAGAGGAAGTGTTAAAGTAGCGCCAGTTTGATTATTGAAAACTTGAAAGTAACATTCTAGCGTGGTTTGGCCATGTAGTGCATAGGGGACAATGCAATATAACAAGGAAAATAATAAAATGAGAGTGGATGGATATAGAAGTAAAGGTAGGCCAAAAAAAGATGGATGGATTGTGTAAACGATGATATGTAAAAAAAAGGGTGTGAATGTTGATGTTCCTGTGGTGATGTCCCATGTGGTGTGATGTTCCTGATAAGGACAGGAAGAAGATATCTTACATTTATCATTTAAATAAAAAAATTTATAGTTTTAATAATAATTTTTGTATGAAACATTTTGTGCAAAATATAAATCAGTATGCAACAGTACTCAGCGGCTTAGACTGGGCCCCGAAGCAAATATTTCAGAAACAGTTCACCCATGAAATTAAGTTTACATAACGATTGTGTGATGTAATAAGAGGAAAACATTTTGTCTTTGACAATGTTGCAAATACTTATTCCAGTTCAGTGAACAACATTGATTGCATAAAAATGTTCTTGACAAATAAAAGTTTGAAAAGGACCAATTATAATTGGTTTTCATAAGTATTTAAGACTCCTCATACAACATTTATTTGATTATTCATTCTTAGAACATTGGATATATCATAAACATTCAAGCCTAAATATTAAGAGAGCGCTGAGAGAGAGAGATCATAGCACATGTTTCATTATTGTCTTTGAGTAATAGTACTTTGTTATATTAGTAAATTTCTGTAGAAAGTATTTAATTGTGGTAATTATAGCTGCTATATTTTATAGCACTTGATCTAATATTTGTACATTGTGATAGATTCCTTCAAGTAACATCCAACAGATATCCCTATGCCAAAAAAAGTCCTTACATATTAAGGCAGTGTGAAATAAAGTTTATGTTTTACTTTCATTGGGGGGGGGGGGTGGGGTGTAAAACTAATATAGTTTAAAAAACATACATTAATAAAAAAGGTACATTTTTGTAAGCTTCCACATTGAGACAAAGTGTGTTTATTTTTCAACCTTCCCTACAGGAAATTAAAATATTAACCAAAATATTAAAAGTTATCTTGTGACTTTAATTTAATCTAATACTAATAATCCATATAATATAATAATAATATGCTATCCTATATAATAAATTATAATATACCATGCTACCCTTTCCAGCACAATTTGAAGATTTATTATTTTACAACCACTATTCCTGAAGATATAAAAATATAATAAGATATATGATTAAAATATTGATTTAACAGAAATTCAAATTTACATTTTCATATACTACCTATATTGACCATTTATTTATTTCAGTTTAAACATTAATAGCCATCTAAATATAAAAATGTACTTTACAATCATGTTTCTTGCAACAAAGGAAAAATCTGATGTTTATATACTAGCTATAATTGCAAAGTCAACCAATTTAGGTGTACTGAATAATATTACAGTAAATTCAACTGATATTAATTACTTAATATATTTCAAAACAAAAACTAATTCTAAACAAAGTGTCTATAGCCTTTATTTAACACCATGCTAATACCATAAGGAGCATTGTATTTTAACACGTCTACCGAAATGGCTAACAAAGAAATCACTCTAAATTGCGAAAATTATTCAATTAATAATGGAGGTTACCTTCAGCCGTGAGTTCGCGATCCTCATTCGAGGTCCCGTTAGTTGCCGTGCCATTTTCCTCCGAAGTAGTTACACGGGCCACAGGCTTTTTATTCCTATTAGTCGCCTGCTCTTTTTTCTTTTGCTGTGCTCTTTTCTTCGCATCAGAAGGCATCTTACCGGTAATATTCTGAAAAAATCACACACTTGAATACTTCAAACCTTTAATGATTATTCCCAAAATCCACTTGATAATTTCAATGAACAATTGTAAAACAATTTAGTTACCACTAAGTGGCATGTCAGCATATTTCAATGCTTGAAATGGGGCTTACCTAAAATTCTTAGATCAAGTTATCAGCGTCTACACGTGCTGCTGTGTTAAAATGAAAGAAATTACAGGTTTCAACTCAGGGTTGCCAGATTAATGTTGCAAGCAGTGTTCTCAACTTAAAAATGGTATTACAGTGTTTCTATGTTAAAAATACAGTAGATTTTAGGTAAATTGTGTGGTTCTTTTAAAAAAACAGTGGCAAAAATTACAGTGTTACAAATTTAAATAATAACTGAATTGTGATTAGAAAAAACTTATAATTAACATTACACACACAATTCTGACTGAATGTTTAGTTTTTAAATTATAAATTGATAAAAAATAAACATTCAATCCGATAAAATAACAATTTCATCTTCACTTTTATACATTGTACTATTAAAATTATTTATTAAATTATTTATTAAAATTATTTAACATCTTTTGTGTCGGTTGAAAATTAACACAAGTTGTTCCGTTCTAATCTTGCAACACCCATGACTTTTTAATTTAGCCGTATTTCGAGTGAACTTCGTTTCGAATCATCATCTCAGCGATGAACCCCGGTTGCAGCCCAAACTCTCGCTTCGGCGCCCGGGGTCCGCTTTCCGACTTTTTCTTCTCCACTTCGCACGGTCTTCAGCATCCCTCGAAGTGAGACCATTGGCACGCATATCACCCTTTACGATGTCAAGCCAGCACTTTTTGGGTCTACCCCTCCTGCCGGGGCCCGGCGGAAGCGGCATGGCCAGACATTTGTTTCCCACGTAAGCATCCGGTTGCCGTAAAACGTGGCCGTACCATCGGAGCCGATACTCCTGCAATTTATCCGCAATGTCACGGACATGAAGGCTGCCGCGAATGCGGGAGTTCCACAACTTCCACACATCCACCGCAGCATATTCATCTCCGTGACACGCAGTTCTTGCTTGTGTCACTCTAACACCGGCCACGCTTCACAGCCGTATAAAAGGACAGGCCTAATGACGGTCTTATAGAGCTGTCGCAATGCGTGCCTTGAAGTCGCAATCGATGTCACCAGACGCGTGAAATAAAGATCCCAAGTATTTTACTTGGTTCATGTGCTCGACTGTGTCACCGCCTATGCGTACGGGTGTGGGATCTGTGGAGTTATAGGCCAAGTACTCGGTCTTCGCCACATTGATCTTCAGACCACCGTTCTCAAGCAACTCCTTCCACGCCTTCACGCGTTGCACCAGCCTACCCCTGTCCGAATCAGCCGGCGCGATATCATCAGCATACATTAGCAACCACAGGGGCTGCTCATGTGAGTTTCTGATGCTGTCTGACAATACGTCTAATACCACGCTAAACAGAAACGGACTAAGGACGGATCCTTGGTGCACCCCGACGGTGATGGGGAAAGGTTTTGTGTCGCCAACAGCGGTTCGAACTATGGAATCGGAGTCACGGTACATGTCTCGGATGATGTCAATATAGGCCTCTGGAATCCCTTTGGACCGCAATGCCCACCAGATTATCGCGCGAGGAATACAGTCGAAGGCCTTCTGCAAGTCGAGAAACAGGCAATGCAGAGGCGTATTCTTCGCCCTGTATTTCTCCGCGACAGTCCTTAGGGCAAAAACAGGGTCCATTGTCCCGTGACCAGGACGAAACCCATATTGACACTCCGAGACAGTGCACTCCTGTCGAATCCGAAAGGCGATAACCCTTTCGAAGAGCTTCATGGTGTGGGACATGACCTTAATTCCTCGGTAACTACCGCACTCCTGCACCGACCCGTTGCCTTTGAAGACTGGAGTAATGATACTCAGTCTCCATTGGCTCGAGATCGTACCGGTGAGAAGAGTCCGGTTGAAAAGGTCTGTTAAGATGCCCACACCACGAGAGCCCATCGCCTTCCAGGCTTCGATGGGGACTCCATCGGATCCAACAGCTTTCCGATTCTTCATGCGGCGAAGACAATTCTGGACTTCGGCAGGCGTTATCAGTGGGACTAGTCCTTAATTCGGAGGAAGATCGGGTGGCTGCACCTCTTTGTGCTGCGTGTTCAGCAGCTCGTGGAAATACGAGCGCCATCTCTCCTTCACCACGAGGTCCTCGCATAGCAGGTTGCCCACAGGGTCTTTTACACAGCGGCACTTGGAAATGTCCTGTTCCGCTTTGACCCTGGAGCGCGCCAACTTATAAATGAGCTTCTCCCCCTCAGACTATTCCAATTTATCGTAAAGTGGTTGTAAGTGGTCTCGCCTGACTCTGGCAACAGCTCTCTTAGTGGCGCGCTTTGCTACTCGGTATGCGTCGCGATCTGCAGGAGATCTGGACGCTTGCCACTTCATAAAGAGGGCTTTCTTTGCTCTAGTCTCCCTCTGGACTGTGTCATTCCACCACCATGTCTCCTTGTTTGAATTTCGTTTCAAATATCATGTCATAAATAAAGGGGATTCCCCTTTCACACACTAGTGTGGTATCAAAACAGAGCTAATGTTGCCAGATCCTGAATGATAATAAAACTGTAATTATTTGTTGTAGAAATTTGACTATCTTATTTTTCGCTAAACAAGTTCAGTTACAAGATACTAATGAATTTGCAGTCACGAATTACATTGTAATATGAATATTTCTACAGTAGGTGGTAAATTACATGAGATTACAGTGTTTTTACCACTATTACAGTGTAGTTGGGAACACTGGATGCACGTTACGATTCCATTTTTATGAAAATCGACTCAATTGAATCTGATCTATCAATTTTTTAATCGATTCACTTCAATACGATCTTCATTCGAATTGATTCATAAGTTAACCTTTGTGGCCGGGGTCAGCCTGTCGTAAAAGATTACAAAACAACCAACCCTAGCTACGTGGTAGGGCCTCAAGCCCGTCTGGATGGCGACCACCTTTGGTCTAAAGTATGCCGCCATGATAACTTTGTGTTGTGTTCCGGCATTAGTGACCCAAGTTCCTGTACCCTTATGCAACAGCAGCGTGTTCGCGATGCCACTGGCATTGCAAACACCTATAGGCGACGGTAACTGCTAAATCCTAAACAGACCGTCAGCCTGTCTGCTGTCCTACAGCAATAAAAAAAAGATAAGACGATTCGTTAGATCTGTTTTCAAATTGGTTTTGCTGAAAACTCGCTCACAGTCTGCGTTTACATGAGTTAAAGACAGAATTTTGAGAACTAAACTGGCCAACTCGGAGAAATCTTCTATTTATTATCAACAACTAAAGATTAAAGATATTTTTAGTGATAAGGTAATGAATCTAGTAATATGCTGAGACGATCGTCTGTGACATGGACATAACTTTTAATATTTATCTATAGATAGTATAATATCCTTTATTTAGAATGTTTTTGGTTTGTATACATGAATTGGTCAAGATTGTTAACATCTCGTAAAAAAGTCTACGAGATTTTATTTTCTCAGATCTCGTACAAAGTAAAAGTGAGTCGTATACATCGGAACAGTTTAAAAAACATGTTTTAAAAACTAACAGCATGGGACTGTTCCGTCTTAACCGACAAACCCGTTTCTGTTCTAAAACGTAATAAGAAACATTTAGGTACTTGACTGTAACAATCTATCTAACGAGAATAGTGAATGCAGATACAAATTGGAACTGGAACAGCTTGGAACTAGCTCTTCTATGTTCTAATTTATGCTAATAGAAAGAGACAGCACTTGCACTGTAACATCTGTTCCCAGCCCGTTTACTGTTCATACATTCGGATACACACACAAAAAATTTTAGGGGATTTTACGGTTAAAAATTAAATTAAAAAAAAAACATAATTTTCGCGTAATATTATCAATGTAATTGTAATTTTATTATTAAATAAACTTGAAACTCAAAACATTGTTATTGAAATACCTAATTTAATTAATATATTATAATTTAGTTCAATGAGAATTAGCTACTAATAATTCGGAACAGTATGTTCTGAATGGGTATCCAAACTATTGATGGAAACGGTTATTTCATTGGAACAGGAACAGGTGTAACAGGTTTCCAATTTTACCTAGTATGAACCACCACTAGTACAAAAACTGCTAAATCTCGTAAACCTATGAAATTTTTTGTACATCTGGCAGCCCTGGTTCAACTTGGCACCAATGAATCGTAGTAGGAACTGTCAATGTAATTTATTTCAATGTCAAAAAAGTTTTTTATGAAAATGCCCACGTATTTAGTCCATAAATTTAGTATCATAACTTGTTGTACATATTCAGCCGGAAGACGCCCACTTCTGGACAAAGGCCTCCCCCAAAGATCTCCACGACGATTGGTCCTGCGCTGCCCTCATCCAACCTATTCCGGCGATCTTGACCAGATCATCGGTCCATCTAGTGGGGGGGCCTACCAACATTGCGTCTTCCGGTACACGGTCGCCATTCAAGGACTTTTCTGCCCCAACGGCCATCAGTCCTTCGAGCTATGTGCCCAGCCCACTGCCACTTCAGTAGACATATTAACTACATGGTTTAGTCGTAATATGCATTTATGCTACTTTTTCCTTTTTCTTTTCCAATTACAGAGCATAATGCGACTCAGTGGCACACAATGCCAAATTATGCTTATGGTTAATTGGAACGTGAATTAGTTTTCAAATGCACCAGCAGAGTGCGCTAAGTTCAGTATTTAAAAAAAATATATAGAATATAGATTCGAATTCTAAATTGAAATTGTATCCACATTTTAAATGTGGAATATAAAAATAAGTCAATGTTTGTACCTTCATCCATACTTATATTTATTTTTTTAACACAGTTTAAATTAACTTTGATTATTTCTAAAAAATTACGGCGAAACGAAAGCTTTAAAAATTTTTTCAATAATAAACAATGTTATTAACGTTAGTAAATGAATAAAATTTCGATCAATGCCAACTAAAAGAAAAATCACTTGTTAATTTTCTGTCACTGAGTTGGTATTCAATTGCACGCATCACTTTTGAGAGTGCTCGATGGTGCGAAGCGCTGCTGTAGTTGAAACATCAACGTTGAGCATTATCTATGTCGCATTCGCTTATTGCACTTTAGTGCTTTTGGAAAACAAGGTTTGACTCACTATTGCCACACAAGACTTCACAAGAGGCTAAAACCCCGCTGTTCTCCTATCGCCTACGCCCGGGCCTACGGATATGTGGCCTGCCGATCTCGTGGCCCAGGCCAGCGCCGGCCCGCCCTTTGTGTCAATACGGACCTCTTCTAAAGTGTTGGCACCAGGGGGTCAGTGTTTCGTCCCCCCGGCACTCTCCTGTAATAACTCTAGGAGTTGAGGGGGGCCGCGGAACAGCACGCGACTCTCACCCTCGCTGCTATAATGCGGGCGGCGGATCGAAAAGAAAAAAGTCGTTTTAGTAATACTCATAGTCCACTAAAATATGGATTAACGTAAATAATGTATTTCCTTGAATAGCATTTTACTTACTATAAACAGTTATAAATAATAATTAAGACGACTACCAAAAACTAAATAATTTAATTATTTTGTAAATATAGTATAAATACCAAACTCAATGCTAGATTTTCAACAACCAAGTAATTCCCAAAAAACCCGTCTTACCTACGAAAATATTAGACGAAGCAATGTTTGGAACTTAATTTACATAAATAATAATAATAATAATAAATTTATTTCTGAAAAAATAAACTATTTTACTGAAAATAAACTGTCGCAAGCACGTGTGTTGTATTTACATAAGGCTACACAGAAATACTTGAAGTAAAATTCAAAATTGATGTACATCTGTATAATTTTGTCCTTTAAATAAATTTTATATGGTCACCACATTAGACAAGGACAGCGCGACCAAAATGTTTTCTCTTTCAAGACCGGTTTCTCGGCATTAGACAGCACTCCAATTGTACATAATAACTCCATGTTAAACATATAATTAATCGAGTTGTCAATACTTTAATCGATTTAATGTTTTTTATAGTCTGGTAATTTTGTTACTTTATAATATTTTTGTACTATGGCATTGGCATGGCAACTCTCTTCTGAAAAAACAGTGCTGCCGTTTTAACGACTTTGTCGCTAGATTTAGCGGATATTAGATGTGTCTAGCGACATTTTTTTCCCATCTAGCGCCAAAAAATAAATTTAGCAACTTTTAATGACTTTTCGTTTGCAAAGCTGACTACCATCGTCCAGTAGGTAGAGGAGTGAAATTAAAAGAAATTTAATTTCACTCCTCTAACTACTAAAATTCCTTTAAAAAAGAAGGCATACGCTCAATAGTATAGACCAGTATGGGAACAACAAGAAGAGTATAAAATGTGGTTGAAACCTGTTATGACTGATCCAACTAAAGCTTTTTGTTTATTTTGTCATAGTGAAATATTTGCAAAGTTAAATGACAGAGTTGTTTTTATTCAGATTCGGTTTATATTTTTAAAATTGAAATTTTTTAAATATTTAGCAACTTCTAGGAAATTTTTGAGTACTTTTTTCTTAATATTTAGGGACATTTTCATTGAGGTCTGAGGTTTTTCGTTTTTCCTAAGCGGCAACACTGTGAAAAACTTTTTTGCAGTAAAATGACTAAAATGTTTTGTAAAAGATTAGATATATATGATTAGTTTCCTGACCACTTGTTTATAATTATACATGTTAATTGTGGTCATAAGAGCGCCAGCAATGTGTTAGTTTGCAGAATAAAGTGCTATTCGCTAGTCTCTGTTAGTTTGTGCAAGCGTGTTGGCGTCGTACGCCATATTTCACCGAAGAAACGAATGTAATTCGTGTGAATCGTGTGACCGCGAAATAGACTTGGCAGCTACACGACCAGCAACATGTTCGGGTTGAGATCAGGGAATCTGGACATCATCAAGAAACTTTCGTCGGGAGCTATATATCAACTGAAAATTTTCAAACCAGCTCGAACCGGTTTCGTACGAGAGAGAAATGAGAATAGTCACAAAAGAGTACGTCAAGCGTCAACCGGTGGCGGTGCCAGAGATTATATGGTGTCATATTAAACATCGAGTTATTTAAGTTCTACGAAATTACTACTCTTCACCGTTGTGTACTTGCGGCGCGTGTGCTTTACTGCATATTTTGCTGTTGGCGTTTCGTCGTTCGGAGGTGATTAAAAGTGAAAGTGTTTGTGTGCGTTACTATTTGAAGTGCGGTTTATAATCGTAAACAATGCAGGAGTCATTGAAAAAACTGCGGATTCAGGCAGGGCAATTAAAAGGTACTGTAACTAGACTAGAAATTTTTGTAAATGATGCTGCTCTCTTTGAAAAGGCCAGTGCTGAAATGCTTTCTACTAGAAAATATAAATTAATTACAACTTTTAAAGATTATGAACGAGTACAATTAGAAATACTGTCAATAGATCCTGAAGAATCTGATAGCATTGAAGAACTGGAGGAGATATATTGTACCATCATGTCCAAAATTGCTGCACTGTTGAAAGTTTTGGCCCAATCTGAATTATCAAAAGATACTAATGTAGCATCTTCAAAGTTGCCAAACATAGACATACCAATTTTTAGTGGCAAAGATTTCACTAAATATATACCATTTATGAATTTGTTTGTAGCAGTTTTTCATTGTCAAATGTTCAAAAACTTTTTTATATAAGAAAATATTTGTGTGATGAAGCTTTAAATGTCATTATTAATTTGCCTATAATAAATGACTCCTATCCAGGAGCATTAGAACTATTAAAAAAGAGATATGACAACAAAACTCAGTTGATAACTATCATATTAATATTAAACTTGAATTGTGAAATATGCAGAAGGGTACTGCGGCCTCTATACAGTCATTTATATCAGAAGTGCAGCATAGCGGTGGCAAATATAACCATTAACTAATAAATTTACAAAAATTAACACTTCTATTCGATAATTAAATAAAAGAACCATTGTTTGTATTATCACATATAATTAATTGTAAGGTATATTTATAAGTGATTCTGATTAATAAATAGAGTAGTCTCGTTCAGTTCTTCAAGCTGGGAACCTAGAAATTGTCTTTTTTTAAAAAGGCTTTCGCCCACAACCTAACTCAGTTACAAATATCATTTAACAAATACCCTGTGTGAAATTAATTATTATTGGAAATTATATACTTGCAAGTTTCAACTTTATTCCTCAAGGCATAAGATTTATTTTCGCCTTGCAGATGTTTTCAACTTCATGTAAATATTTAATATTGATGATTTGATTGTATGCTCTATAGCTCTCAAAATAAAGCACAATATTTAACTTGGCGTTTTTTACAGTTAATATATTTTTTTTTTGTTAGAAAATGTTAGAAATGAAATGATATTTTTAACTTAGTGATCAGGAAGATGACGTGATGATTGGTTGATTTTTTAAATGTAATATATTGTTTGGTAATTGATATTTCAGCAGGTCAGTGCATATTTTCTATTGTTTTGGTAAAGTTGTGTTTTTGTATTTCAAGAGATTTGTACTTTGTGTTTGTATGTTTTGATTTTGTTTTTGTGTGTTTGAGACTTTGTTTACTTTGTTGTTGTGGATTTTTAAATTTTATATCTAATTTAAAATGCCAAAACGCAATGCATAAATTAATATGGGATCATTTCGAAAAGTGCTTGGGAGTGGAAAAAATTGCAATGTGTAATTATTGTAAGAAAAATCAATCATATAAAGGTAAAGCTAGTCAGTCCTAAGCCTGTAGAAGTATGAAAGAATGTTCATTGAATCAAAAATAATGTAAGAAACTCAACCATTCAAGTTTAACATTAGCAAAATTAATTTTTCAATGAAAAGATTTACCGATATTTTCAACCAATCAAAATATCCGTAAAAAAAATCAATTACAATTAACAGATAAATAAATTCAACCCTTAACGTCATCTTTAGTGTAGCAGCAGATTTATGCATTAAAAAATCTAGGTCAACCCACTGATCAGTGGGATATGCTGTTTATATCTATTTTAATTAAAAAGTTAGATCAGTATACTAACAGAGCATTTCAACTAGATAGGAACCAAGATATGTTGCCAACGATGGCAGAGTTTCTATCGTTTTTAGAAAAGCGTGCTACTGCTCTTGAAGATAGTGGAGATAGAGCTGCTCATGAGAGTGTCTTCAAAAATATATATAAAATTACTAATGTTGCCACAAATAGTGGCATTAGAGAAAATAAAAAATGCAGATTTTGTTATAAGTCTGGCCATTTATTACATCTTTGTCCTAAATTTAAAATGTCAATAGAGCAGGATAGATTACATTTTGTGAACATGCATAATTTGTTCATTTCCTGTCTAAATTTACATAAAGGTAGATGTAGGTACAATTTTAAATGTAAAGTTTGTAAATCAGGTCATAATACACTTCTGCATAAAACTGAAAATCCTGTGAACGAACCAGTGACTCTACTTTCTAATAGTTCTTCTGCTCATACTTTATTGCCTAATATAAAGGTAAAGGTATATAATGTAAAAGGGCAAGAGTTTTTTGTCAGAGCGCTACTCGATAGTGGCAGTCAGGTGTCCTTATAACAAGGGCTTTAATGGACAAATTATCTGTGAGTCCGTTGACACAAGAGACAAATATTATTGGAATAGGTATCACTCTCCAGTCCAAGAATTCCAATTAAATATAAGGTGCTGTGTTATTAATTCAATAACAAACCCACTGCCCCAACACGAGATCAAGGTATCAAACCTAACAATACCCTTTTATCTGTTGATAATTTCAACATTCCTAAAGAAATTTCTCTATTATTAGGAGCTAATGTATACTTTAGTATTTGTATCATGGGAACATTAAATTGCCAAATGGGCCGCTGTTGCAAAACACATTACTTGGGTATGTTGTAGGAGGAATGGTACTTAATTGTCCGGAAGATGTTACCTCAGTTTCAAATTTAGCTATTTGTGATCCCAAGAAATTAGATGATGTGATAGAACAGTTTTGGCTAAGCGAAAAGGTACCTGAAGTACCTGGGACATCCAAGAATCACTGAGGAATTAGAGATAGCCGAAAAAACTTTTCAAGATAGTGTTTAAATAATAATTAAATAATAATACTTTTATTGTTGATATACCTCTGGTGGCTGATTTGGATATCCTAGACTTAGGGGACTCCTTTTCGGTAGCTCTACAGAGGTTTTTGGCACTGGAGAGGAAATTTAAACACAATCTATTATATCTAGAAAAATATAAAAAAATTGTCACAGAATATATTGACTTGGGGCATGCCAAAGAAGTAGATATAGATCAGTACTGCAGAACGGCAATTTCATAGGTAAAGATATAGGGTGTCTCAGTAAGAGTGCACTTTTTAAAATTGTAAAATTTAAAACTCTGAAATTTGACAGCTGTCACCTGTCATCTGTTTATTCCGATTATTAAAAATGGAGTGCTTTTCGAAAGAACAACGCGTTATAATTGTGAAAACTCATTACAAAAATGGGGAAAGTTAAACTGAAATCGCTCATAAACTTCGCCAAATTTTCAGCAGAGAAAGTGCACCTAATGTGTTGACCATTCGAAGAGTGGTCAAAAAATTTGAAGAAACTGGGTCAATTATGGATAGTAAGAATCCTTTGCGTCAACGTACCGGTCGGTCTGTTGAAAACATTGCTGCTGTAAACGAGTGTCGCCGAAAACCCGAAAACATCAATTCGACATCGTTCTCAACAACTTCAAATTTCACAAATCATTATGCAGTGAATTTTGACTAAAGACCTCCACCTTCATGCGTACAAAATGCAGTTAACTCAGGAGCTCAAACCAGCAGACCACGGAAAGCGCCGGTAATTTGTTCAATGGGTAATGGAGCAAAGTGAAGTCAATGCCAATTTTTCGAAAAAAATCATTTTCTCCGATGAAGCGCATTTCCATATGAATGGCTTCGTGAATACACAAAATTGTCGAATTTGGGACTCAGAAAATCCTCATGCAATCCATGAGAAACAAATGCACCCACAACAAGTAACTGTCTGGTGCAGATTTTGGTCTGGGGGCGTGATTGGACCTTACTTTTTGAAAATGAGGCCGAAATTGCAGTAACTGTGAACGACATTTGTTACAGAAATATGATAACGGACTTCTTTCGGCCTCAACTGAACGACATGAATCTGGACAACATGTAGTTTCAGCAGGACGGCACCACCTGCCACACCGCGACTTATACAGACTAATTAATAGACTTATTACAGTAACGATTTCCAGAACACATTATCTCACGAAATTCTGATGTCAACTGGCCACCAAGATCGTGCAATTTAACGCCGTGCGATTTTTTTCTTTGGGGTTTTGTGAAACAATTCCTGAGCTTAAATCTGAAATCCAACGCGTCATCGGTGAGATACAGCCACATCTATGTGCAAGTCATGGAAAATTTCATGAAAAGAGTAATGGCCTATCATCGGAGCCGTGGGGGGTCATTTGCCGGATATTTTATTCCATACTTAATCAGAACATGTCTTCTTTACAATAAAATAAAAATATCACAACTCAGTCATAAAATACTTGTTTTTATTTTAAAATGAAAAAGTGCACTCTTACTGAGACACCCAATACTATTAATATCACTTTAAAATAAACATGCATGCTTAGATTGTTTGTTAAATTCAACAGCATATGATTACTACTTTAAAATGATTATTGTTTATGCAAAATTGTAAAATGTTTGTTTACTTTTAATTAGATTTGAATTAAAATCTTGTATCTTAATATTGTTATAATTATATGTCACTGTGGTTGTCATTTTATTATTAAAGTAAATGTTCATAATGTAAAATCTGTAATGCTGTACACAGAGATATGAAGGATGCTAATTTAACACCGTCGATGACCCAAGACAGAATGGCCTGGCGAAAAAGGACCAGGAGAGCTGACTCCAAATAATGGGACTAAGGCTAGGCAGAGAGAGATCAAAATTTGTAATGCTGGAACTGGCCGGCCCCCAATTATGTTCAGTTTTTCTGAACATATAATTAATCGAGTTGTCAATACTTTAATCCATGTAGTGTTTTTTTATATTCTGGTAATTTTGTTACCTTATAATATTTTTGTACTATGGCAACTCTCTTCTGAAAAAACCCTTCTGCAGTAAAATGTGTTAATTTTGTAATAAAAGATTTAAATAAATATGATTATTTTCCTGACCACTTGTTTTTAATTATACAGGGTTGATGTTTTAAGGGATTTTTACTTTATTACTTAGTCTTATACTTAATTTTTTTAACCATATTAAGGTATTAGAAGAAGATAATTTTTTTTCCTAATTTCTCGTGAATCTTCTTGAAATATGAATTCACACATCGCTGTCCAAGTAAGTAAAGCGCTTGTATTGTGGGTACTAAACAACTGATAAACTACTTAAATACTTTTGTAAATGAATACATACTTATACATGAACACCCAGATGCGAGATGGGAATCAAACCCATGACCCTTGAAAGCGTACCGAACGTATAAATTCATGATCACATATTAATATATTAGGTGAAAAAAAATTTAGAATAACATATTTACATACTACAAAACCAGTGCCTATTGTATTAATAAAAACTAACCTCCAAAAAAGCAGAACTCTAAATTTCCGCGTTGACATAGCGTTCAAGTGAACAACCCACTAATTCTAGATGCATTTATGTTTTGCAATAACACGAGATGTATGATATTAGTTTTTAGAGAAATATTTTGTTGCAAACTTTTGGCATTCAGCGCCTATTGCTGATAGCAATAACTTCAGGAAGAAAATGAAAGAACTGAAACTGTAAACCGCGCTTTAATTGAATTAATGAGAAATCCTATTATTTATAAAAAAAAGTCTTTTTAAATTTTATAATGCAAACCTTGGCAGAAATTTAATTATAAAATCATTTAATTTTATTACTATATAATATGTTGATTCCATGTTGAGTAGATAAATACATTAAAATTGTTTTTAACAGTATTTTTAATTGCAATTTTGATTATTATAAAGTGTCAATATTTAATTGAAAGTATGTATAAAAAATAAAATAATAAAGAAAATTTGAATATTATTATTTTTATGAACAAGCTACTAATATATGTTGCAAGAATAAAGGTTCATTCACTAAAAGATTCCAATCATTATGTATGTATAAATGATCGGAGCATATCCGAGCACATCGAGGAATATAGATTTTAAAATCCATTAATATTCTTAGCCTCACAACCATAGGTATTAACAAGAATACTCTTTGAATGTTCAGGCAATCACTGAATATACATCGTCTTGATGTTGATGCAATACGTTTGTAATTAGGCAACGGTATAGTTTGTCTTTGAGAAAGTATTTCTGCTTGTTCTGGTATTGATGTAGGTAGAAGTGGTGGAGTTGGCGGCCCGGACTGAGTTGGTTCATCGGTAGAAGAATTTTCACCAAATTGAATGCCAACATCCTGGGAAGGCATCTTGACATCTTCCTGAAAAGTGAAAATAAACACTGTAATTGACTATCATGATATTTTTACACTAGCTTTATAATATTTATACCATACCAGTTTTAGTCACCAATTAGTACAATATTCATATTGTTATAAGTAATTTCAAAGTTAAACACTGTTTTAAATTATCATTGTTGTTTACTGCAGTACATGATTATTAACAGAGATATATATATATATGGGTGAATATACGGTATTTGATTTTTTTGTGTCCCTGAAGTAAATGTAATCTGTTTCATTTAATATTGATAATTTATCTACTTGACACTATTTTTAAATTTGTAATAATAAGGGCCAGAAGATTTATCCATTTTTTTAAATTTTATAAGTACCAGAGGAAAATGTGTTACCAGAGGAGTGACACTATAGGCAGAGTAGTAACAAATTAAAGCAAGAAAATGACAGGCTGTTGATTATTAGCTGAGAAAGGGGACTAATGTTAAATAAAACATATATAAATTATAGTATTTAGATATATTTTAATATATACAAGATACATTCAGTCTTCACAGTTTCTAAATGCAACCTTATTTTTAATATTAATAGTTTGTTAATTAAGTTAAGTTTCAATTACCCGTACCAAATAACAGAATTAATATTTTCTGCTTATATCAGTCTCATCTGAGATGAAAATCACAGTATATACTGTTTGATAGTTTCTAATTATAAAACGTTCAAAAACTTAAAAGCCACGTTTCAGGCTCTTTAATCTGAATAAAATTTCTTAATGAAACAAAAACCCTGATATCTCCTTCTTCTTCATTCTATTTTGGGGGTATTTAATGTCGCCAAGTAGAAGTGAGGACAAAAATTGCTATACAGAAGCAGCTGAGACTCTTCGTGTATAACGTATTGCTCAGATAGTTTCCTCGTACTTGATGTACTTTTAGTGTACCACTAAAAGGTTTGGTCGATTATCTTCCATTATCTTCTTTTGAAAATCAATTTCTTCTTCGGGTGTCACAAAAATTTGAATGACAGGACAATATTTGTCTAATTACGTAGCAAAGTCGTCAATCGTAACAATGTCAGTTTCCGCTGAATTTCTGATCGCCTTTTAGCAGCCACTGCGATATTGTTTTGTGAAAGTGAAGGTTGGTCTTCATTATCAGACGTAGGTGGTGTTACTGGGTAGTTTCTGGTAGATTGTAGCTTTACGCGATTTCTATACTTTTTAGTCTTCTCTTTCCAAATTTTTCTAACAGCCCTTTTTTTCCTTTTAGTCATATCATTTATGCACTTAAATTGTCCCTTTTCTATTTTCTACTTATATTGCTGTTTTTCTTTTTCTTCAAATTCAGCATTTTTAACCTGATCGTTATTCATCCTTAGTAGCGTAATTTTTCAGTTTGACGCTTTTTTTATCTCTCTTCCCTTGTTTGTTTCTTTTTACCATTCGCCATAATGTTTGATTATGCTTAAGTATCTAAAACAAATGAAATGAAGCCTTAAAACATTAAATATTAACAAAACAAACACTCGTCGTCACTTCCCTGGCACTTATGTATTTCCTCTGGCATATTTATATGCCAGAGAAGTGACGCCAGAGAAGTGACAAAATCGCACATAACTTACAAAAACAATATCACTCGCTTATCTGATCACAGTTTAACGTAATACATGACATCTACACACAATAAACATTGCATTGTGCAAATATACAATTTGGTAACGATAAAATACAAAAACATATACTTACCAAAGGAAATACTCCAACGACTGGCACAAACACGCTTTCCTACAGTGAATCGCAAATTGACGCAATATTATTGGAGTTTTGCTCAACGTCCTTAGCTTGCTTCTAAGTTCATACTGTTGTACATGCGTAGTTAAAGGACAAAAACATACCTTTGCGATTTTAAGTCTAATTTTACTTCTTTGAGTTTCGCCAGATGAAGTGACAATATTGTACCATGACATGAAAATAAGTTATTTTTTTTATATTAATAAATGTTTTTACACTGTATTTTGATAAAATATGTTTCGATGTTTATAAAAGCATATGATCCTATTAAAAAATAAACATAATGGCATACATATTAAATTATCTGGCCATAAAATCATTATAATCTATTATTGGGAAGGCCAGAGGAGTATACATTTGTAACTATTTTAAACTATTAATGCCTTAAATTAAACAATTATCGTGAATAGACTATGTGGTCCAAATAAAAGACCACATTCTTTATTGTTTAAGCATACACAAATATTAATATAATAAGTTTAACATAAAATTTATCTATGGACCACTGGAATTCAAATAGCGTATATTGACCCATATATATATACCTAGTCAGGTCATAAATTCTGTCACATGTTTAATGTAAAATAATTATAACAAGTTTATTCATTATGTAACCATTCATATACCAAAATAAACTTAACAAAACATAGATTCTTATGACATTAAAGTTTATTCAAAATGACCTCCGTGATTTTGAATACAAACCTTCAATCTGCGCGGCCAGTCGTCTATCGCAGCACGAACGAGGTCCATGTCAATATCGGCGGCTGCCTTAATCAAGGATGTCTTGAGTGACTCCAAATTGGGATGAGGCTTTGAGCACGCCTTTTCCTCCAAGTGTTGCCATATCTTGTACTCTAACGGATTCAAATCTGGACTGAAGGAGGGCCAGTCTTCGTGCCGGATGAAGTCGATTTCACGCGCCGCCAGCCAGTCTTGTGTGCTCTTCGCTCTATGAGCTGGCGCCGAATCTTATTGGAATACCCAGTGCCTGTTATTGAACATGGTATGAGAAACAGGTTCCACAAGGTTCGTCAGGACTGTATTTTGATACACAACAGCATTCGTTTTTACACCTTTCTCACAAAAATGTACCTCTGTTAAGCCCCAATAAGAAACTCCCAACCATACCATGAGCGAGCATGGAAAATGACCTCGTTGGACACGCGGAATACGGTTGCTCGCTTCTTCACTACTGTGTGCGTACACCTTATCATTTTGTTTGTTGTAGCTCTCTTCTACGGTAAACATTTTTTCATCCGAAAAAAGAATTTCCCGATATTTTTTTCCCGCGTACCGCTTCAACAAAGCGCGGCATCTCTTCAGTCTCAGGTCCATTAGACGAGCATTCAAACGATGTCCTGTTTTTCTTCGATATGCCTGAAGCCCTAAGTCTTCATTTAACACCCTTTTCACCGTGGTTCTGCTTAACCCCATCTGAAGGGCCAACAGTTTCTGCTTACGTTTGGGATTTCTTTGAATTCGTGCCTTCACAGCTTTTATCACTGCTGGAGTCCTAACAGACCGAGGGCGACCACTTCTTGACCTGTCATCTACACTAGAGTCTTCATTGTATCGTTTGATGGTACGATAAACGAATCTTTTGGTTATATTCAAATTTTTCAGTATGTTAAAAATTTGAATTGGCGCGTAACCGCAACGATGCAACGCAATAACTGCAACACGGTCTTCTTTAAGCGTCCACTCCATATTTAAAAATGAGTAAAATTCTAAAAGTATACATTTTTATTTTCATGAACAATTCGACTTTCGAATTCAGTAAACTTTTTTGTGGCCAGCATTCTAAAAGAAAAGTTTTTACTGTGTGACAATACTTATGACCTGACTAGGTATATACATTCAGTTATATATTTTTAAGAACTTTAAATTTACAGTAATTACCCGTCTACAGTGCACATGTCCGTCCATACTATATGTCGCATTTTTAGTCTTACATATTATGATGCTACACACATACACAAACTTACCACATCAATAACAGCATTGGTTAAGTTACGATCTGGCTCCTGCTCTATGTTTGGCAAATTAACTTCACTGGGTCGAGTAACTCTCCTCCAACAAGGTCTACAGACTCTGGTGAAAATAGGTAGATCCACCTGCATACAAAATAATTTGTTTATTACAAATTACATTGAGCTAAAAATAAATACTAGTATGAAAAAAAATGTATTAATGCTGTTTTCAGGAAAATAAATTAAATATTTTGAATACCATGCTTATTGCAGTTCTAATTATTACATCATGAAAGAACTAGCTGGACCCTTAGGTTACAGCTTGAGTGCCTGCTCAATTAGAGCATCCAGCAGAGCGGGGTGTGGCTTGTAGCATTCATGTTAAACACATTAGGGTTTTGGTGTCCTGAGTGTCAAGCGGTTTGTTTGCCCGCTCAACTGCCCCGCTGATCACCCTGCCACACAATGTACCACTCAGGCCGCACACTTATGTTATAATCATGGTGCTTATTTAGTTTTAACATTTATAATTTTTACATTTATTTTAAATACCTAATTCAGGTATCCAAGATGCAATAATATCATACTCTGGTCTGTTTCTATCAATATGAATGCTCCTTGCTCTGAGAACAGATACTCCACACCCCAAACATACTGCTTGGTGCCCAAAGCCTCTTGTGGGCTCATTTATTTGAGCTTGAGCCTGAAGAATTATTATGAATTCTTGACATATTCGGTGATCAGTGGTAATCTGAAACAGAAGTTATTGATGTGAATATATTGCAATATAAATATATGTAAATGAAACAAGCCCTTGTAGTACCTATCTAAGATAAAAAAAAAGGTATTTCGTCAAAAAAAATATATAATTAGTATGTAGTAAGTAGGCAAGTAAATGTTATAAGTAGTACTCCATATATGGACTAGCACTAGCAGAGATGGAGATGGTTCTTATGAGGCCCAGAACATATGCACGATGCTAAACTAACAGTAAATCGACGACATAGTCGCCAGGAGTATTCCGTGCAGCCTCGGAGGACGCTTAAAAATTACACTTGTCATCGTTTCCACCGCCGAGCGTATGGCGATTTAATGCAAAATAGATATAATAAGTGGTTGTAATTTTTAAAGCCACGTACCTCTACGAGTGTCCAAGACGTCAAGAGTTCCTGCAGAGGTGTATCTAAACTGAGCACTTGTTTAGATAACTGCCTGTAGTTATTGAACGTAATGCTGTAGTTAACACAGCGATTTGGCAACGCCATAACATTCAATCGGTACAACAGTCACTATTCACAGAATACTCAGTTATATACTGCGGAGGACAAAATAATGTCGACTCGACGCAGAAGGACCGGAGATTCGACAAAACCACAAGAAAATTACGAAACCTTTGAAAAAATAACGAAATTCCTTGTGTTGTGTGTGTGAATTTAGTGAACGAATCGGATGTTGTGTCAATTTTATTCACTTTTTTTTTAAGCTGTCTTCCTGAGAGGCTTTTGGCGTCGCACGTCTTTTGTGTTTTCCCATATTACGTATTTAAATATTTTCAAGTTTTACTAAAAATCGTCAAAGAAGCACGTTCGCGAACATCAAATAATTTATAATAATCCACCATTTATATTACATATTACCACTCGAAAATACACAAGTTAAAGAAAATAATACAATAGGGCGACATGTTTTTTTCACGTTGGCGCTAGCCGTGTGTCGTTCACGAATGAATCCTTCAAATGAAGTACTTCAGTTAGTTTCTGTCCGTCATTCTTTACTTCAGTTACAATTCAACCATATCTTTAGTTCAGTTGTTTAGTTCACCGACCGCGAACGAACTAAAACCGGCAATGCTCGTGTCTCGTTCGTATTTCACGAACGAGGCTTGTGCAATGCTGATTGATAATTTGTTGTCACGCTCTGTTGTACGTACCATAATGATGTTCTATGTCTTTCAAACAAACTCGCTCGGTACGTACCCAGTTCTTAAGCGGTCGGGTTCTCTAACAATTTAGAACTGTCAAGCAAAATGACCATGTACAGTATTACTACAGTAACTACAGTTTACATGTTTACAATACGTTTGTTCGAGTTTCAAATTGTAAATATGAAATGAAGTGCATTGTTTTCATTCATATGTATAGAAACAAATAAGAAAGCTGACTGATCAGACTATCCCTTCTATCCTTCGATCAATAATTTGTGATCGAAGCTTCTATCACAAAACTGCTCCAAAAATTGAACACGGAGTTCAATGAAAGGTTTAATTTTATTGAATAATCTGTGTTATATACGGAAGCAGCTTTGTAAAATAAAAGTAAAAAAATACGGAAATTATCTAGATTGTCAGTCCTAAACCTGATATCAAGTATGATAGGAAATCTGTGCTCTAAGTTTTATTTTTATGAACTAATTTCTCTGAACAGATATACGTACTAACTTAAATTACCTATTTAACTATTCGATACGAGCTCATATCTCAACTCGTCGAACTAATTTCAGTTTGCGATAAGATGACACATTGAACGCTTCTTTTAACAACCTATTTCATATCTCTTGATAAACTAGTGAAAGAAAACAATTTTTGTTGAACTGAACCATACTGAACTACTGAACTAAAAGATAGATATAGTTCAAAGTAATGAAAAGACACATTTGTACCTTTTCACTTCAGTGACACATTTATCGCAAGGCTAGTTGGCGCTAAAACTCCAATTTCGCAATCCAGGATTCCAGGCAAAATGACACAAGCACGTTCACTTTACATAAACTTCAACAGAAGAAAAAAAAGAGAAAAAACATGGCTGACTTTAAGTACAGTCAATAAAGTACTTTTTAAAAACACCAATTTGCAATCCCCGTTTGGCATGTTAGTATCGAATGTACTGTTTGCATTATTTAAATAAATGTTATTTTAATTAAATAACTTTTTTAGGTCTCCGGGGCTAATTAAGTACATAAACTTGAAACGACTTGAGGCAGAAATGAGCCGTCTCCTTTCGTTCTAAATCTTCTGTTATTCAGTAGTTCAGCAGATGATGTATTATTAATACTACTTGGAGTTGATCTAAGCCCATATAATATGTTAGGTAAACGCACATGCCAAGGTTCTGCAGTAACCTTTTTCAGTTTATTTTTTACAGATTGTACTGTACGTTCTGCCTGTCCATTTGAAGCTGGATGATATGGGGGCACTAAAATCTGCCTAATGCCACAGCTTTTTAAATATATTTTGAATTCTTCTGAGATAAAACTTCTGCCATTATCACTTACTACTACATCTGGTAAACCTTGTTCTGAAAATATTTCCCTTAGTGTTCTTATTAATGTGTTACTGCTCATATCACTAACGATTTTAACTTCCGGCCATTTTGAATATGCATCTACGACTATTAAAAAAATGTTGCCCTGGAATGGTCCTGCGTAATCCATATGCAACCGAGACCAAGGTTTATCCATTGGATCGGGTTGTATCCATTGGTGAATAATAGGTGTCGGCATGTTCCTATTCTCAGCACAAATATGGCAGTATTTTATGGTTTCCTCAGTTTGTTTGTCCATCGATGACCACCAAAAATAACTTCTAGCCAAAGCTTTGTTTATTACAATACCATTGTGGTTTCTATGCAATTCCTCTAATACATGAGTCCGCATTTTTTCAGGTATTACCACTTTATTACCCCATAATATGCAATTATTAAATACTGATAATTCCTCTCTCTTTTGATAATAAATCTTATATTCACTATTCAGTGTAGTAGGCCATCCATTTCATATCCAGTATAATAATTTGCTGAGTATGTTATCTTTTTTTGTTAATTTTGCCACTTCTATTGCAGTAAATCCTAGTTCTGGAGGTGTCTCTTGTATTAATAGCACCCCACTATTTTGCTCCTCTTTAGATGGCCATCGACTTAAAGCATCTGCATTGCCCATATTTTTCCCCTCTACATATTGAATTTCATAGTCATATGAGTTCCAATAGCAAGGCCCATCTTCAACATTCTGGGTGAAATAATATTTGGAATTGGTTTGTTTTGTCCAAATATCCCTAGCAGTGGCTTATGATCTGTTTGTATGAACACTTTCCGCTCACTTATATACTGGTGGAATTTTTTAAGCTAAACACAATTGCTGCAGCTTCTTTGTCAATTTGCCCATAATTTCGTTCATGAACATACATTGTCCTTGAGGCAAACATGATAGGCTTCCTTATACCATTCTCCATCTCATGCTCTAACACTGCTCCAAGTCCAAATTGGGAAGCATCACAGGATAAAATTAGCCTCCTATTTGTGTCATAGTGAACTAGTGTGAGATCACTGGACAACATAGACTTTAGTTTTTTAAAGGCTTCCTGATGCTCTTTGCTCCATTTTGAATTTTTCTCCAGCAACCTGTACAGCGGCTCAGCAATAGTTGCTTCCTTAGGTAAAAAATCTATCATAAAAATTCAGCAAGCCTAAGAATGCTTGTAACTCTTTGACATTTCTAGGGGGATGTGTCTTCTCAATGGAGTCTACTTTTCTTTGGACGGATGTATGCCTGACTGGTCTATAACATAGCCTAAAAATTGAACTTGAGGTACTGCAAACATACATTTCTCTCTATTTACTCTTAATCCTGCCTCATGTAAATTCTTCAACACAAGTTCTAATCTTTTGTTATGAACTATTATATTCTCACCACAAACTACTATATCATCCAGCATCATTGAAATCCTTTCAATGCCTGCAAGTAGTGAAGTCATTAGACACTGGAAGATACTGGGGCATGCCTTGATACCAAATGGCAACTGTTTCACTTTATATAGACCCTTAGGGGTGTACAATGTTAAGAGTTGTGCTGTCTTATAATCCACCGCCACTTGTGTATATGCTTGCTCTAAATCAATTTTTGAAAATATAACTCCACCCTTAAGTTGCACAAATGCTTCATTTAGCGTTGGTAGTGGATAAGTATCTGTATTGGTAACAGTTTTAACTGTGGAGCGATAGTCCCCACACAATCTCACTTTTTCACTGGCCTTCAGTACTGGTACTATTGGTGTTGCTCATTCTGAATGTGTTGTTGGTTCCAAGACATCTTCTTTTACTAACCTATCAATTTCGTTAATCACACGTTCTCTTATTGCAAATGGAATAGGCCTACATTTAAGGAATTTTGGTGCAGTTCCTGCATTTGGAGTAATATTGACCACTGGGTCTGTATACCTTCCTAACCCTGGCTCGAAAACTTTGGTGTAAGTCACTAACAACTTATTGATTAGTGTTTTATCGCTGCAGGTGATCTTTACTTGGTTTATTCCTTGTAATGTAATACCTAAATCAGGAAACCAATTTCTCCCAATTAAACTTGAACCACTTCCTTCTGTGATAAGTATTTTAAGATTTTTTATTATATCTTTATATTTTACTTCTATTATAGCTTCCCCTTTCAAAGATAATCTCCCATCTGTATAGAATTTTAACCCAATATCTGTCATTTTTAGCTGAGGTATCTTCCCCTTTCATATGAGTCTGGCTGTGCTCTCATTAATAATAGTGTAGGGGCATCCTGAGTACTTCCATCAACAATTCTGTCCCATTCAGTAATAATTTTATAATAAAAGGATTCACTTTATCTTGTCTTATACTATTAGAAAGAAAGAAAGAAAATACATTTATTTAGGACAAACACAAGCACTTACAAAAATAACATAAAATAGACTAATAGCGAAAATTGCCCTAAAAAGGCCCCAAACTCAGCATGTGCTGGTAGAAGCTACCAGCGCTGTTCTTCCGTTTGGGCCTGGTTACCTCAGGGAGTGCAGAACCCCACTTATTACTTAAGCATAGTTTTATGACACATACTAATTTCTTGTAAAACTGAAATCATGCGTATTCTGTACATTTCAATATTTATTCCTTACTCACAATTGCTATTCACATAAGTAACATAAAGCACAAAATTGAGAACAAAAATTATTAATACAGATACACATACATAAGAGAACAGAAATAAAGGTTAAATGCAAAAACAGTTTTATATATGACTTATAAAAATAAGCAATAATAAAATATATTAATCAACAATACAATGAGATAGAAAAGAAAAAGAAAACGATAAAAAAAATTAATAATAAATAACTAAAATTATTAATGCCTACCTCATACAATCCATTACATTCTGACTCATTGAGCTTTCTATCTGGGTTGGATTTAACTAAACAAGCTGCTTCGATGTGCCCTGTCCTGCCACAATGATAACACTTGTTCCAACGGAATTTGCATGCACCCTTGTGAGGTCGATTACACCTGAAATACTGACTCTCTTCTGATAAGTGATAAATTTTTACTATTCACCTTATTTATTACCATTGGAACATCACTTTGTTCTGAATTACTGGTCAGTACCAGTGGATATAATGTTATAATAATATTTGAATCCAAATTTGCCGTCTCATGTCACAAAGCAATGTCACATGCCTGTTCAAATGTCAACTTATTTTGCTGTAGAAGTTTCCTTTGAATATCCTTATCCAAAATCCCACATACTAGCCTATCCCTCAGTGTTCTATTTAAATCAGAAAAATTACAACCTATACTTAATTTCCGTAACTGTGCTATATAATTCTTAAGCAACGCCTCTGCTTCTTGACTTTTGGTATGAAATTTATATGATTCAACAATTTCATTTGGTTTTGGATGGAAATGATTATCCAAAATGTCTACGATGAAATCAAAACTAACCTCACTCACTTGTTGTTGTGATATTAAAGATATAACTAAATAATACAAATCAGGGCCACATACTGCCAGTAAATTCGCCTTTTTCATCACATCATTCTTAATTTCACTGGCCTCAAGGCAGTAGCTAAACCTTTCTATATAATTTTTCCAACACCCACGCATCACATCGAATTCATTAAATTTTACACTCATTATTTATTTATGTTTTGTATTGTATTCCTTTAACTATTATAACACTAATTATCACTTTCCACTGTATTTCCTCGTCGCCACTGATAAATACTCACTATATTTGGGAGCACAATGCACATTGTCCGTTAGGAAAATCCAGACTGAAGTATTTTCAAAATACCCTCACTTAAATATTATAACAGTATACTATACCACTATCTATCTTGGTATAGGTACATTCTAAATAAAGAATAATTCTTAAGACTAGGTATATCGGATATTAAAACACCTCTGCGCCCTTTTGTAGGATCTGACGAAACCATTTCGATTTCTGCTAAAGAAATCAATGAAATATCATCTACAGTAAATTTTTCTTTTCCCTTAATACGCATAAACTTGACTCTGTAGCTAATCGGACTTCGATAACTTGTTCAATATAAAATTTATACAAAACAAAATAATACAAAATACAATTACAATACAAAATACAATTACAATTCAAAATACAAATTATTCAATACAAAAGAACCCACGCTTATCTCCTCAGACTTTTCTGATTCATTTTTAGTTTTAAATTTTCTAGGAGGTTCATAGTCATCTTCAGTAGTACCCTCATGACTCATAAAAGGCATGGTAATATCGCTTTCGCTTTCAGATGGGATGAATCTTGATTCATCAGAATGGTCTAGTAAGAAGAATCTGTCGACGGATTAAATATCATTGTCATCGGAGTCTGTTTCAGTTACATTTGTACTCATCGATATTATTTTGCCTTTTAGTACTCATATTATTTAGTAAAACTTTTTTTGATGTTCCGGGTGTAGGTTTCAGAATATTTTCGCCTACAGATGTCATTTTAATGTCGGAAATCACTGTGATTTTTGGTTTTTTACAAGTAATTTGAGTTTCAGAGCTGGAATTATAGGCCTCTGGGATGCAGGTGTCTTTTGACTTATTATTCGCCTTGTTGACATTTTTTAATATGAAACTGGCTGACATAGTATATTTAAAGTCATTGCTGGAAACTGACTTACCAGGAGGAATGTTAATTTTTTTGCTTCTAACTTTTTTTATCGAATCCGGAGCACGATTTTCTTTTATATAACTGAGAAGTGCTTTATCGACTTTATATTCTTGATTCGGTTTTGCATCTGGCAGCTTTTTTATTACTTTTGCAGGATTAAAGGGGGTGAATTCCAGTACTTTTGAACCCGCTAAGTATATTTGAAACCTTATTATTTAACGCGTTCATCAGTTTTTTTAAAAGTTCCGGAAAATTGGCTTTATTTATAGATTTTTCTTTCGGGTTTTTGACTTTATAATTTAATATTAGTGACCGCCAGTTTTTTCATTGGTCCAAAGTAACACACGTCGAGCGGTTGTGTTAAATGCGATGAATTAGGTGGTAAAAATACGAATTTTATTTGAATTTCTTCACACAAAGTAACTATTCGATGATTGACATGTGAGGCTAAATTGTCACCTATTAAAAGTTTTGTACCAACTTTGTTTTTGGCCCAAGGTAATATAATATTTTCTATTGTCCACTGGTTATATAAATGATCATCCTTATAAACCACGTAAGGTGCAAGGCATTCACCCCCAGCTGTTATAGCAAACATTATACATATTGCTCCTTTAGAGCAGTTTACAGTCTTTTCTGGATATTTTACCCCTCGACGAAATAAGCATTTCTGTGTGCCCGGATTATCAGACAAGTTTGTTTCATCGTAATTCAAAATATTTTCTATAGGCACGTCCTTCAGTGATTATTCAAGGTTTTGAAAATAATAGGTCATTTCATTGGCTTTTTTTCCTCCCGGGATCTCTTTATATTCTGAACAGAACGCAATGTCAGTATATTTTCATGTCTTTTTAAAAACGTATAAGCCTATTTTTTTCCAGGTCGCTTGCCGTTAAATAGACTGTGTGCGTCCACACTGCGAGCCTAGCACGGTTGCAACGACGGGCGCGAAGTATCGAGCATATGAAACGCGCCTTTGTGTCCATATTCTAGTGACTAAGGCGGAAGCCTAGTGCGATGGGACTGAGCGAGATAGCGTGCGTAGTTTTCAAACGCTCCTGTCCGCGCGTTCTAGCCACACTACGGGCCTAGTCAGCGAGCGACCCAATGCGCGGATGGCGGGGGTATCAAACCAGTTTGGTCTTGTCGCTTGGCGTATGCGCGTCTGTATTTGTTTGTCGTAAATGGCGGTAAATACTGAATTGTTTATAAGTGGAATTCAATCTAAACCACCTATATAGCAAAGCAAACATCCACACCACAGTAATCACACAATAAAAAGAAAGTTATAGAGTGAAATAAAAGAATGTAATTAGTATGTAGTATGAATTAGTATGTATTCAAATGTTGACACGGGCATTAGAGTGTACTCAAAGAATTTTGTAGGGTAGGGTATAATCTCAATTCTTTATATAAGTTAAAAAATCCATCAGCTATTTCTCTGTTTTTATTTACTTCGTGCACACCATCTCTAGTGTTCAACAGGTCCCATCTCAGGATCGAACTGTAGTAAAAATAGCAAATTCTCATCCATAGTTTGCAACACCTGATATACGTCGACCCCTACAAAAGCTCGCGCGTCACTGGCCAGTGGCCACTGCAAGGCCCCGCGCGCAGCGCCCGCCTAGGCTCCAGTCACAGCGCATTCAGTGTGAACGCATTGACCTCTAAATATCTATGCACTACTAATCTTAAATCCAGAAGGCTAAGTGGACATCCATATATACCTGTCGCGATTAATATCTTAACGATATTTAATTCTTCTTCATCTGTTAGTCGTGCTGGATAACCGGGTGAATGTGGATGATTATTTTTTAATTTATCCAATAAAGTTTTCCGAGGTATCCCAAATATTTTTTCAGCTTGATGACATTTTTTTTGCCTAGGTGATCTAGGGCAGTTCTAAGCATTTCTGTATCATGTTGCGTAGTGTAGGCTCTTTATTTTTAAATTTTATTTGAGTACATCTTGGTTTTTCCCATTTTAAAACCTATGAAAAAATTTAATATGAATATAAATTTAATATAAATTTAATAGAATGGATGAAATGGCATCAATAACCTCCATACAAAAATTCATTCTGTACCCGATATTTAAAATAATCGCTAAAAACTGAATTAATTGAACACTTAACCCCATCAGACAATGCAATTTTACAATTTTCGATTTTATTAGAAACAAAAATAAATATAATTATGTCCCCAAACCTATATTAATTGGGACACTTATCTCACTGTTAAAATTGAAACCAGTCAAATTGTATAAAAGACATGATAGAAGAAAATAAACTCATACGCTTAATTACACTTTAAAAGTAATCGGGCAAAATTATTTAGTGGCAGCCCTATAAACAGCCTGACCGGCATCGACACTTCGCAATTTAAATTAATTTTTTTCTGTATTTATGTTATTTGATCAAAAGACAATTCATTCCAAATAAAGAAAATAGTAGGCGATTAAATTTTACGAATTCATTTTGACTTACCTGCGGTGATTTTTCGTAGGGAATCAAAGTTTAATTGGAACAACAAAAGTTAGGACACTATCAACGCGCGAATATTGACAAAGACAAATCTCTCATAGAAGTCCTAAATTACGTGAACTTAGCTGCAAATTTAATGCAAATTGTTGCCAAGTTTAAAAATTGCATCGTATTTGGTCGTTTTTACAAGGGGTATCAAATAAAAATCTTAATTTGTGGAGGTTTTTTAGCGTTGTTCTTGATACGGCAATTGCCGTAATATACGGCATTCAGGCATCTTAAGCATCATAAATACGGTATACGGCAGCTCTTTGATTATCGTATTAAAATATACGGTAATCGAATAAAGTGAACAAAAAAATATATCGTATAATCTATGGCACGCACCAACTTGTAAACCATAGATTTAGTAGAAGCCCCACAAAAATAAACGTCAAAAAAATTCAACTTCAACCAAATGAAATCATAACTCTGACGACTCTGAGACGCTAATGTCTAAAAACTTTGATTTATATATAACACGTGTGAGAATCCCCCAGTTTAATCGACAGTCACAGGCTTTTCTAAATCAGGCGAAGACAGGTTTCCTAGGCGAAGTAAGGTGACTTTACGGTAAGTTTGATTCAATTTCTGTTTAACAGTTTTTATACAATCTTAATAATTTCAAACTATTTTATCTAATAAACTGACGGACTCATAAACTGCATCAAAGTTCAGGATTACGTTTTTTTAATAAGTATGCAAACTTTTTAGATTAAATTATATAAATATGGAGAGACTGGCTCTTAATCTAAAAAAAGGAAAATTTAAAAATAGAACTGCAGTAAAACAAATGAATATAGCCGGGAAAAGAAAATTTACTCGTAGTATCTGATTTGCGTGTTATTTATAGCAGTTTTAAATTGATTCTCATTGATTTTTTATTCTTTTGTCAATTAAATTATTGTTACCAGCAGAATTGTTGGGTTAGTTTTTTAACTCATAGAGAGTTTTTGAACCATAATATGGATACTTCGTCCGAACAAGTGGCTCAAATTGTAGCATTGGTGCGAGGGCTTGGATCAACGAACAATTGGTAGAAATTTAAATTTAAACCAGTCTTCGGTTTCTAGAATATACAGAAGGTTTGTGGAGACAGGTTCTTACAGAAGGAGACATGGTACAGGCAGGACTTGTGCAACCACTGGTCGCGATGATCGATTTATTGTTACAACTTCCCTGCGAAATCGTTTCCTCACATCAGTTAACATCAAAACAGAACTTAATGAAGTGCACGAACGTGAACGTTTAATGAAATGTTAGTGCACGAACAATAAGAAGAAGGTTAAAGGAAGCGGATATCACCCCTTTTAGACCAGCAAATCGTCCACAGTTGTCTGTAGCTCACAGACAAGCTTGCTTATAAGATTTGCGCGTGATCACCTGAATTGGACAGAAGAGCAATGGGCCTCCGTATTGTTCACGGACGAGTGTAGGACATGTTTATATGGTGCAGATGGTCGCAGAAGAGTCTATCGTCGACATGGGGAGCGATATGTTCAAAGTTGCACTGAGGAGCGTGTTCCTTTTGGAGGCAGTTCGTGTATGGTCTGGGGTGGCATATCGATGAATGGGCAAACAGAACTTGTGTTTATAGACATGGTCCGTCAAAACGGTAATAGAGGGGGTTTGACTGCACATCGCTACATAACAGAGATCTTAGAAGATCACGTGGTGCCTTACATGGGATTCATAGGCGAAAATTTTACTTTAATGCAGGATAATGCCCGGCCGCACGCTGCTGCACAGGTTCGACAATATTGCGAAGAGGTTGGGATACATACAATGAATTGGCCAGCACGCAGTGCGGATCTTAATCCCATTGAGTTTGGGACAATTTAAAAAGAGCTGTATATGCGAGAAATCCTTTACCCATGACAGTGGCAGCACTAAGAACAGCACTTTCAGAAGAATAGGACAATATTCTGCAAGATCTTTTAATAACCTTAATAAAATCTATGTGGAACCAATTAGAATCTGTAATAAGGGCACGTGGAGGTAATACACCTTATTAAAACATAAACCCTTGCATAAAGTTTGTGTTTATTGTTAAGACCAATTTTTAATTAAACCATTTTCCTTAAATTTCTGTTTTTTCTTCAAAAAAGTCTTAAGGTCCTTTCCAGTACACAAACTTAAACTTAAGGATATGACCCTACGCTGTTTTAAAGTTTGTGAACTCTGTGAACCAATCTAGAAGTTTCAATTTAAATCTGTATAGAAAGTTTGCATACTTATTAAAAAAAATCAATTCAAACTAATCCTGAACTTTGATGCAGTTTATGAGTCCGTTGTTTACATTTTGTCTAATGAAAAAGGAAATGGATTACACTCTCGAAAGAGTAGAAAAGTGATTAACTTGAAACAGGGCTGTAGCTAGGAGTCGAATTTGAGGTAGGGCAGCATTGGTTACAGGTAGGGCAGTAGTAAAAAATTTATCATAATTGATTTGCCCTCGAAGCATGGGCTCCCAAATCAATCACCATGTATATATGTATCTTTTGTGACAGAACTACTAGGCATGCCTTTTAAGTTCTGTTGTTTCTATATTTCCCAGCAATTTTGAATTTGGAACTATTCTATATTCGAATGTGTTTAAATTTTGAATGTCAAAACAGTTGAAAGTATTAGGATTAATGCTATTGTTTAGTCACAGTGTCGATTGGAATCTGTCAGGTCACATACGAAAATGAATCTTTCTAAGGAAAATGTTCATGCAATAATTTTCTACAGCTTTAGAAGAGGCCTGACACGGCTTCAGTGTTTTGAAGAGCTAACATCTGTGTTCAGTGATTAAGCCCCATGTCTGCGGATTGTCGAACACTGGTATTTAGAATTCCAGCGTGGACATACTAGTGTTAGTGACAAATCTCGCGAAGAACGCCCAAAATCCGCCTTCACTGAAGATAACATCATTGCTGTGAGACAACTAATTTTCAAAGATCGTCATGTGAGGTATCGAGAGATAAAGGCTCTATTAGGCATCTCAGGGACAACCATTCAGAAGATCTTGCATGAAGCGCTTGGTGTGAGAAAGCTAGTTTGCCGTTGGATACCCCATCTGATTTCCGACGATCACAAGGCGGCCCGCGTCAGATGGTGAAAGAAAACTCTGTAAAGGTTCAGCTGAGGAGAGTCAAATCACGTCTACGACATCATCAGTGGTGACGAATCTTGGATCTATGCCTACGATCCTGATTCCAAACAACTATCTACAATCTGGGTCTTTCAAGATGAGCCAAAGCCGACTAAAGTTGTTCGTTCTCGAAGCACTTCAAAGAAGATGGTGACCACGTTCGTTGGAAAAACCGGTCATGTTGCGACTATTGCACTTAAAGATTGTAGAACGGTTAACGTGGAGTGGTATACCACAGTTGGTTTACCACAAGTCATCGCCGAACTTCAAAAATCTAACTCAAAGCGACGCATCATCCTGTACCACGACAACGCAAGCTCACACAGCGCTCATCAAACGATTGAGTATTTGAAGCAGAAAAAAGTAGAAATTCTTAACTATCCTCCATACAGTCCTAACCTAAGCCCTAACGATTTCTTTACATTTCCTAAAATTAAGAAAAGTCTTCGCGGTCAAAGGTTCCAGTCCGGTGAAGAAGCAGTCGACGCTTTCAAGTCAGCCATTAAGAACACCTTCACTTTAGAGTGGGATAAATGTTATAATAACTGGTTTGAGCGAATGGAAAAGTGTATTAAGCTAGTGGTGAATACTTTAAAAACAATAAAAAAGTACTATAAGGTTCTAGTTGTGTTTTTTTCTTCAAAGGACAAAACTTAAAAAGCATGCCTCGTATTAAATATTCAATGATGAAGAACAAGCGAACAAGATGGTTAAACTTCCAGATTTGGATGTAGAGATCCACTTCTGAGTGAGAGTGAGGTGAGTTGTCTCACAGCAATGAAGATAACATCATTGCTGTGAGACAACTAATTTTCGAAGATCGTCATGTGACATATCGAGAGATACGGAGGTGAGGTGAGGTCTAATTAATTGTTAGGTGTAGTGATAGGAGTAAATAGATACGACCAAAAATACCATTTAGATCATATATGGTTTCTGCAAAATTATTATAATAATTAACATAATAATAAAAAATATTTAAAACAGCTGAATTCTACGATTCGCCATGTTATTAAAAATGCGAAGAACGGAAAAGTAGATAACTATCACTATAATTTTTTTATGTCAAACTATGAACAAAATTTAATTATAGTAATTAATCTCAGTCTTTGATATTTTTAAAGTAGGGCATTGTGGATTTGAAGATAGGGCATTGCCCCACAATGCCCCCCCCCTCCCCCCTAGCTACGGCCCTGACTTGAAAGTTGATAGATGTAAAGACAGTTTTTTTATCTTTCCAATTGTTTTTAGGTCTACACCTATATTTGGAAAGATGTGTGATATTTGATGTGAAATAATTAGGATAAAGTCAATATAATGATGGTAAAATATTAATAATTGCAGTGATGGCTTGCGCATACAGGGGTTATGTTGCAATGGGTACTTTTCCTTTAGCCTTGCAATGTTAGCCAAAGGAATAAAAGTAGAAAATATATATATTATAAAATATAACTATTAGCAAATATTATTTAATAGTAGGCAAAACCTAACCTTTGCACCGAACTAATGGAAAAGTACTTTGCAATGTGCAAGTCAGGAAACTGCCAATGAAGCAGGAAATCATCCATTTCAATTCTCTTTATACTTAAGTCATTTGCTTCTACTGCTCACCTACATATGTGTTATTTGCGATTGCACTTTTGCTTGGGTTAAGTACCCCGGAGACAGTCATTCGCAATTGTCAATTTTTACGTGATTGAAGCACGGCATTATATTTACGCGGGAGTGACAGACACAGATAATAACAGTTCAATGGCCGAAATTCTTCCTGCTCGGCGTCAGGAGTATAGCTATTTACTGGTGTATTTTTTTCTTACATATCGTTTAAAGAGGCCATTGAAACCATTGTCATTCGCAACTAAGTGATTCAAGGTGATTGATGGAAGTTTTGATTGAAGCCCATTGACAATCGCGAATGAAGTAAAAATTGAACGTCTTGTTGTGCGATTGACCGATTTCGGTCATTCGATAGCCGAGAAACATAGCAGACAATGGTGGGCGAGCAATTGACGATTCGTATGAAGCTCCATCATTCGCACCTTTAATTGAAACGGTTAATCACGTAAAAATTGACAATTGCGAATGACTTTCTCCGGGGCACTTTACAGTTGTGCAGTGAACTATGCAGCTGTATTGTGGCATATGAAGCCACTAGAAACATTTTATTTCTAGAAGGTAAACATTTTTATTTATCAATTCTATGTACTTCTATTATCATATTCTATGTTGTATTTATGTACATTATAGTGTGAATTCTTGTTCTTAAAAATGTTTGCTAATAATAATTCACAATTCACTACATTTTTATAACTTCTCAGTCAGTACCATCCATAAAACAGTTCTTCTTTCATTGCATCCTATAAAACAGTTGTACTAGTAATGCATATACAATATTATAATTCTTACTTACTTAGTTTTAAAACTTTATTATAACTTTATTTAACTTTATTTTAAAATATGAAATACTTATATAATAAATATATAAGTAAGCTTATGATTTTTTTTGTAATCTGTTACTTCTCTTCAACATATTACATATTATAATAAAAAGTATTTTTGATGGCACTTCTTTGATTTGGAATAATTGAAGTTAAACCTTATTGTGATATGTAAATATATTTATGACAACTTTCAACTGTGGAAAATAGTTCTACCTTGATTATTGAATTTAAACAGAGTTTTAACAGATTATTTATGGGATAAAAATGTTTAGAAAAAATAAATATTTAGAAATAGATTAAGAAATATTTTAGATGCTAATAAATTAGAATTTAATTATATTAAGCATAATAGGTAACAAAGATAATCCCATTTTGGAGATTAGGTAAAAGTTATTATTGGAGGACTTTTTGTCTTTGCTATTCTGTAAAGATGTTTGTAATCAACAAAACTGCCCAGGAACCGACCAAATAGCCTTGCCCTTAAAAAAACAATGAGAGATCAAAGAAATGCTCTCTTATTTCAAATATTTCGTCCTTTTATTTTACTATTAATATAGTTCATAATTGATGAAATGATTCACCTATAATGGCCATTATCCTCTTCTAGACTTTAAAATAATTTCTTTTGAGTCATTAATGCATTCGAACCTCTTTCTATATTTTTCTTCCACATCTGGTTTCTCCTAAAATTTCCTTTGCTACCCCTTTTTAGCATTATTAACACAATCAGGTAACAATTAAATAATTCACATTTACTTGTTACCAGATTATACTACTACACATGCTAGTACAGTGCGGTAACAATCTAGTTTATTTTTTTTATAAAATAGTAGTGTGATAATGGATAATTTTATACGTGTAATCAATTCAGCTATTAAATCGAAATCCCTATGTATTTGTTATTTGATCCATCGGTGGCGCACTGTATACTAAGTTTTAAAAAAGGCTCGCTTCTTTATGCAACTTTGCGCGAAATTCATCCGCTTATAATATGTTATTATTATAATCATGCTATCTTTACTTACAGGGAAATCTCGCTTGACTTTAAGGGGAAATTTTTCCAATCAGGTTTTATCAGAATGGCGCAAGCAAATAATGAATGTTCCAACCAGCAAGAATCAGATAATGAGTTATTTTCTTATCTCAAGCTTATGAGAAGAAGGGTAAGTCAATGATTCATTTGAAATAATTTTATTCATTTATTTATAGTTAAATTGCATATGTATATCATCAAATCTGCAATCATATCAGTCAAAAAAATTAATTACAGAGCATATGTAACATCTGTTAGAGTTTTTATGTATAGTTATAATATTAAATAATAAAAATTGAATTGTAATTGACAAGGAATGACATTTCGGGATATAAATATGGTTGCACTCTGTAATAAATGTAATAAACATTTTTATATAATAGGTCTTAACCTATGAAATTGCCGTTCAACAACGTTTACGGAGCTAACACTACAAACACAAACCAACGCACCACCTGTTATTGGTTTGCTCGCTTCCGTTCTGGGAATTTCGACCTGAAAAATGAACCTCTCGGTCGTCCGAAGATTTTGGTCGACAATGACGAATTAAAGGCGATTGTGGAAGCTGATGATACACAATCTACGGCTGAATTAGCAGCAGCTTTCGACGTTAGCGTCAAAACAATATTGGTACATTTGCGTCAAATTGGCAAGGTAAAAAAGCTTGACAAATGGGTGCCCCACGAACTCAATGATCGCCAGCGCGAAGTACGCGTCGAGACGTGCCTTGCAGCATTACTGCAGATGTGTACTATGAAGAACTGAACACAATGATGGATAAGCTGGCAAATCTCCAACCAGCATTGGTCAATCGCTAGTCTCCGCTGCTCCTGCACGACAACACGCGACCTCATACTGCGCATCAGACGGTCTACAAGTTGCAAGAACCGGGGTTGGAAGTTCTCCGTCATCCGCCCTACTCACCAGAACTTGCGCCTACAGACTACTACTTTTTCCAGAATTTGGATAACTTCTTGGTGGGATAAAAATTCAATACCCGAGAGGCAGTACAAAATGCCTTTGAAGAATTTATTGCCTCCCGTCCAGCTGATTGCTTTAAGAAGGGCATCAATAAACTGCCACTGCGTTGGCAAAGATGCATTGATCGCATGGGTGATTACTTCGATTAATACAAATAAAAAATACATGAAAAAAAATTCGTTTAAATTTTTTCATACAAAACGGCAATTTCATAGGTAAAGACCTAATATTACCTAGTCAGGTCATAAATTCTGTCACATGTTTAATGTAAAATAATTGTAACAAGTTTATTAATTATGTAACCATTCATATACCAAAATGAACTTAACAAAACATAGATTCTTATGACATTAAAGTTTATTCAAAATGACCTCCGTGATTTTGAATACAAGCCTTCAATCTGCGCGGCCAGTCGTCTATCGCAGCACGAACGAGGTCCATGTCAATATCGGCGGCTGCCTTAATCAAGGATGTCTTGAGTGACTCCAAATTGGGATGAGGCTTTGAGCACGCCTTTTCCTCCAAGTGTTGCCATATCTTGTAATCTAACGGATTCAAATCTGGATTGGAGGAGGGCCAGTCTTCGTGCCGGATGAAGTCGATTTCACGCGCCGCCAGCCAGTCTTGTGTGCTCTTCGCTCTATGAGCTGGCGCCGAATCTTGTTGGAATACCCAGTGCCTGTTATTGAACATGGTATGAGAAACAGGTTCCACAAGGTTCGTCAGGACTGTATTTTGATACACAACAGCATTCGTTTTTACACCTTTCTCACAAAAATGTACCTCTGTTAAGCCCCAATAAGAAACTCCCAACCATACCATGAGCGAGGATGGAAAATGACCTCGTTGGACACGCGGAATACGGTTGCTCGCTTCTTCACTACTGTGTGCGTACACCTTATCATTTTGTTTGTTGTAGCTCTCTTCTACGGTAAACATTTTTTCATCCGAAAAAAGAATTTCCCGATATTTTTTTCCCGCGTACCGCTTCAACAAAGCGCGGCATCTCTTCAGTCTCAGGTCCATTAGACGAGCATTCAAACGATGTCCTGTTTTTCTTCGATATGCCCGAAGCCCTAAGTCTTCATTTAACACCCTTTTCACCGTGGTTCTGCTTAACCCCATCTGAAGGGCCAACAGTTTCTGCTTACGTTTGGGATTTCTTTGAATTCGTGCCTTCACAGCTTTTATCACTGCTGGAGTCCTAACAGACCGAGGGCGACCACTTCTTGACCTGTCATCTACACTAGAGTCTTCATTGTATCGTTTGATGGTACGATAAACGAATCTTTTGGTTATATTGAAATTTTTCAGTATGTTAAAAATTTGAATTGGCGCGTAACTGTAACGATGCAACGCAATAACTGCAACACGGTCTTCTTTAAGCGTCCACTCCATATTTAAAAATGAGTAAAATTCTAAAAGTTATATATTTTTATTTTCATGAACAATTCGAAATTCGAATTCAATAAACTTTTTTGTGGCCAGCATTCTAAAAGAAAAGTTTTTACTGTGTGACAATACTTATGACCTGACTAGGTAGATTAATATTATACATTATTATACTATATAGGGGGTGTAAGGGGACAGGGGTAGGTTGGTGCGATGCGTGAAGGCGTGGAAGGAGTCGCTTGAGAACGGTGGTCTCAGACCACCGCTCAATGTGGCGAAGACCGAGTACTTGGCCTGTAACTCCACAGATCCCACACCCGTACGCATAGACGGCAACATGGTCGAGCGCACGGACCAAGTGAAATACCTGGGATCTGTGTTCTATGCGTCTGGTGACATCGATTGCGACGTCAAGGCACGCATTGCTGCCGCGTGGGCCAAATGGCGTGAGGTAACTGGTGTCATTTGTGACCCCAAGATGCCGGTAATGTTGAAGGGGCAGGTCTATAAGACCATCATTAGGCCTGTCCTTTTATACGGCTGTGAAGCGTGGCCGGTGTTAGAGCGACACAAGCAAGAGCTGCGTGTCACGGAGATGAATATGCTGCGGTGGATGTGTGGAGTGACGCGGAAGGACTGCGTTAGGAACTCCCGCATTCGCGGCAGTCTTCATGTCCGTGACATTGCGGATAAATTACAAGAGTGTCGGCTCCGTTGGTACGGCCACGTTTTACGGCAACCGGATGCTTACGTGGGTAACAAATGTCTGGCCATGCCGCCTCCGCCGGGCCCCGGCAGGAGGGGTAGACCCAAAAAGTGCTGGCTTGACGTTGTAAAGGGTGATATGCGTGCCAATGGGCTCACTACCAGGGATGCTGAAGACCGTGCGAAGTGGAGAAGAAAAAGTCGGAAAGCGGACCCCGGGCGCTGAAGCGAGAGTTTGGGCTGCAACCGGGATACAACGCAAAGATGATGATGATGATTATTTTACTATACAGAGAAAAGTCGTTTTAATTACTTCCACTGCGTGCCTCCGTCTTTAACTTTTAACAACATCTATATTGATTTGTTAAAATTTGGTTTATATTATGTTTTTTGGTAATAAGTCTATTAGATAATTGTTTTTAATATATCAAACCATGTGCCCCTGACAAGCGAATAATGCCACCACTTCTTTTTGTTTTTGTTTCGTTACTGGTTTGCAAACCATCTGGGTTTACAAAACAATAAATTGAGATTCTTGTTAATTCAGAAGTTATGTTTGTTACAGACTCCGAGTAATTCTCCGCCATCCCTAAAAGAGATATGCATTCGGACCCTCTCACCTTATATGAAGTCTGTAGACCTCGGAAATGGTTCAATCTTGGAACATAATATGTCTGAAGATCCATGCCTACTGTTCAAAACTCTCAAATCTTACGGTCTGATTGCCCCAACCCCTCCGAATTCTCCTGAAAAAACGCTCTTGTTCCTAGGCCCTCATCGGCCAGATCCTACTCAAAAATTTAAAGAATTCCCACCTTCCTTGAAAGAACCCTGTTCTCCCATAAAGGAAATTCAATCCACGGAATTCTTTGAAATATTTCCTTCAATATCGCCCCTTGTCTCCCCAACTAAATATTCATGTCTGACCCCTCCGGGTTCTCCAATACCAGACGCATCATCCCAAAACGTTCCATATAGCTCTTACATGTTATCGCCTCAAGCTGAAAATTCGATAAAAGATTTTATATCAGACCTAGATGTGATACTCGAGGGCGTTATAATTGAGTCCGAACCGACTTGTAATTGTGAGTATATTTTTATTAATATTTTAAAAATGATGAACTGTTAGTATTCAGATTATATTGAACGTATCATTATTTTTAAATAATCTCTATATGGTAATGAGATCTACTAAATGTAAACATTGTTTTGTACCATCATTTGTCGAGGGAGTCGAAAAAAACTAAGTAAGAGTAATGGATTACTTTTGGCTTACTTCTCATAAAGCAAAGCAATGGTTCAGTTTCGATTTTATACAGGGTGGGCCATTGATTAGTTTACATTTAAATTTGATTTCCCGCGCAAACCCAAGCAGCGCGGGGAGGGGTCAAACGGCTAGCTCGTTTCTCGGAAATTTAGTCGCCATGGATCGGTTCATAGGGCCGCAGCGCGCTTTTTGCGTTAAGCAGTTTTATTTAAACAATGGTTCGCTCATTATTGTAAGGCGCTTGTTTCGGGTTGAGTACGACTTACACGACTTAAATCAGTGTCCTAGTACAGTTTTAGTAAAGAAAGGGGTTAAGAAGTTCGAAGAGACGGGATCGACACTAAATGTGAAGCAAGCCGGCGCCGCGCGGACTTCAAGGAGTGAAGAGAATGTGCTGAGAGTTTCGGCTTCAGTTCGACAAAATCCTGATTTATCGACGCGCAAACGTTCAGCTGAATTAGGAATATCACGCACATCCTTACGCCGTATTTTGAAATCAGATTTGAAATTACACCCATACAAGATACAGTTGGTGCAGGAATTAAAACCTAATGATTTTAATTTACGCAAACTTTATGCAGAAACAATGTTAGAGCGCTTCAGTAACTTCGACAACATCTTGTTTTCTGACGAAGCCCACTTCCACCTCAACGGGCACGTTAATAAACAAAACTGCAGATATTGGAGCAGGGAAAATCCCAAAACTAAGCATCAAAGGCTCCTGCACTCGCCTAAGGTGACTGTATGGACAGCAATTTCATCTAAAGGAATCATTGGTCTTTACTTCTTTGAGGATTTTTACGGCCGTACGATCACTGTCAACTCTACTGAGTATGTGAAAATGTTACGAGTGTTTCTGTCCCCTCAGCTACAGGAATTTACTGGCTACAATCGGAGAACGTGGTTTCAGCAAGACGGAGCCACTTGCCACACCTCTAATGAGTCCCTGCCGGTCGTTAAGGAGATGTTCCCAGAAAAGCTGATTTCGCGGAGAGGCGATATCCCTTGGCCACCCAGGAGCCCTGATTTGTCGCCAGCAAATTTATTTTTATGGGGATATCTGAAGCATCGTGTGTACATCCATAAGCCAAGGACACTGCATGAATTAAAAGCAAAGATTAGAGGAGAGATGTCAGCAATCTCACGGTCTTTGTGCAGAAGAGTAATGGCGAATTTCCGTTCTCGTTTAGAAGAATGCCGAAGTCGCGACGGTCGTCATTTAACCGATATTATTTTTAAAAAGTAAATTCCCGTCCATTGGCTGTCTCATAAATAAATACTTTTTGAAATAAGTCTTATAGTTTTTTTTCTGTAATTTTTTTAAATGTTAACTAATCACTGGCCCACCCTGTATAACCCAAATCGAGGCGCACTTTGTCATTTGATTAAAAAAGGAGAATGGGGAAGTCGTCGCTATATAATGCTATTGCCTGATCTAAACAAATCTGTAATAAGTTATGATTTGAATAAGTAATATAAATGCATAGATACTAATTATACTACAAATAACCTTTTGTGGATTTAATTTCAGATGAATTTGTCGAGCCAGAAGACCCTTACGAGGAGGTAAGTGGTTCAGTTTACTCAATTTATTTTCTACTTAAAACTATTGCGATTCCCTTTACATAAAGACCAAAGAAAATCCTGGAAAAAGAAATGTTTCTCATTGAAACATATACATTGAAAACTGTTACTTATTATTTATTTACTTCAACAATGATCACACAGCACAAATTTCAAACTTACGTACTATACAATAAACAATAAATGTTCTTAATTTAGGACTAGATGGCGCTGTGTAGTATATATATTTATTTATAAAGTTGGTTGGATCCTGGTTCAGCACCTAAACAATGCCCTAAACGAAATTTTTTTTTATTGCTGTGGGACAGCAGACAGGCTGACGGCCCGCTTAGGATTTAGCAGTTACCGTCGCCTATAGGTGTATGCAACGCCAGTGGCATCGCGAACACGCTGCTGTCCCATAAAGGTACAGGAACTTGGGTTACTAATGCCGGAACACAACACAAGGTTATTATGGTGGCATACTTAAGACCAAAGGTGGTCGCCATCCAGACGGGCTTGAGGCCCTACCACGTAGATAATTTACCCCTAGAAAAGTGATGGTCACTGTTTGGTGGTGTAGCGCCGGTGTGATTCATCACAGCTTCTTACCAAACGGGGTGAGCATTACTGCAGATGTGTACTGTGAAGAACTGAACACAGTGATGGAAAAGCTGGCACATCTCCAACCAGCATTGGTCAATCGCTCGTCTCCGCTGCTCCTGCACGACAACGCGCGACCTCATACTGCACAGCAGACGGTCTAAGTTGCAAGAACTGGGGTTGGAAGTTCTCCGTCATCCGCTCTACTCACCAGACCTTGTGCCTACAGACTACTACTTTTTCCAGAATTTGGATAACTTCTTGGCGGGAAAAAAAGTCAATACCCGAGAGGCAGTACAAAATGCCTTTGAAGAATTTGTTGCCTCCCGTCCAGCTGATTTCTTTAAGAAGGGCATCAATAAACTGCCACTCCGTTGGCAAAGATGCATTGATCGCATGGATGATTACTTCGATTAATACAAATAAAAAATACATGAAAAAAATTCGTTTAAAATTTTTCATACAAAACAGCAATTTCATAGGTAGACCTAATATTAGATTAATATTATACATTATTATACTATATAGGGAAAAGTCGTTTTAATTGCTTCCAATGCGTGCCTCTGTCTTAACTTTTAACAACATCTATATTGATTTGTTAAAATTTGGTTTATATTATGTTTTTTTGGTAATAAGTCTATTAGATAATTGTTTTTAATATATCAAGCCATGTGCTCCTGACAAGCGAATAATGCCACCACTTCTTAGTTATTGCGTGTCACAAGTTTTACCCTTTTATGCAACATGCTTCTAACAGAAAACTTGTGATACAAAGAAAATAAACCGCTTGCAAGAAGGAGAATTATTTGCCCAATACGAAAATATGTTTCGTTACTGGTTTGCAAACCATCTGGGTTTACAAAACAATAAATTGAGATTCTTGTTAATTCAGAAGTTATGTTTGTTACAGACTCCGAGTAATTCTCCGCCATCCCTAAAAGAGATATGCATTCGGACCCTCTCACCTTATATGAAGTCTGTAGACCTCGGAAATGGTTCATTCTTGGAACATAATATGTCTGAAGATCCAAGCCTACTGTTGAAAACCCTCAAATCTTACGGTCTGATTGCCCCAACCCCTCCGAATTCTCCTGAAAAAACGCTCTTGTTCCTAGGCCCTCACCGGCCAGATTCTACTCAAAAATTTAAAGAATTCCCACCTTCCTTGAAAGAACTCTGTTTTCGTGCTGTAGTTCATTATATCGGCTTGAACTCTATAGCTCCCATAAATGAAATTCAATCCACGGAATTCTTTGAAATATTTCCTTCAATATCGCCCCTTGTCTCCCCAACTAAATATTCATGTCTGACCCCTCCGGGTTCTCCAATACCAGACGCATCATCCCAAAACGTTCCATATAGCTCTTACATGTTATCGCCTCAAGCTGAAAATTCGATAAAAGATTTTATATCAGATCTAGATGTGATACTCGAGGGCGTTATAATTGAGTCCGAACCGACTTGTAATTGTGAGTATATTTTTATTAATATTTTAAAAATTATGAACTGTTAGTATTCAGATTATATTGAACGTATCATTATTTTTAAATAATCTCTATAATATGGTAATGAGGTCTACTAAATGTAAACATTGTTTTGTACTATCATTTATCGAGGGAGTCGATTACGAGATTACTTTTGGCTTAGTTCTCATACAGCAAAGCAATGGTTCAGTTTCGATTTTATATAACCCAAATCGAGGCGCATTTTGTCATTTGATTGAAAAAGGAGAATGGAGAAGTCGTCGCTATATAATGCTATTGCCTGATCTAAACAAATCTGTAATAAGTTATGATTCGAATAAGTAATATAAATGTATAGATACTAATTATACTACAAATAACCTTTTGTGGATTTAATTTCAGATGAATTTGTCGAGCCAGAAGACCCTTACGAGGAGGTAAGTGGTTCAGTTTACTCAATTTATTTTCTACTTAAAACTATTGCGATTCTCTTTACATAAAGACCAAAGAAAATCCTGGAAAAAGAAATGTTTCTCATTGAAACATATACATTGAAAACTGTTATTTATTATTTATTTACTTCAACAATGATCACACAGCACAAATTTCAAACTTACGTACTATGCAATAAACAATAAATGTTCTTACTTTAGGACTAGATGGCGCTGTGTAGTACCTAGTCAGGTCATAAATTCTGTCACATGTTTAATGTAAAATAATTGTAACAAGTTTATTAATTATGTAACCATTCATATACCAAAATAAACTTAACAAAACATAGATTCTTATGACATTAAAATTTATTCAAAATGACCTCCGTGATTTTGAATACAAGCCTTCAATCTGCGCGGCCAGTTGTCTATCGCAGCACGAACGAGGTCCATGTCAATATCGGCGGCTGCCTTAATCAAGGATGTCTTGAGTGACTCCAAATTGGGATGAGGCTTTGAGCACGCCTTTTCCTCCAAGTGTTGCCATATCTTGTAATGTAACGGATCCAAATCTGGACTGGAGGAGGGCCAGTCTTCGTGCCGGATGAAGTCGATTTCACGCGCCACCAGCCAGTCTTGTGTGCTCTTCGCTCTATGAGCTGGCGCCGAATCTTGTTAGAATACCCAGTGCCTGTTATTGAACATGGTATGAGAAACAGGTTCCACAAGGTTCGTCAGGACTGTATTTTGATACACAACAGCATTCGTTTTTACACCTTTCTCACAAAAATGTACCTCTGTTAAGCCCCAATAAGAAACTCCCAACCATACCATGAGCAAGGATGGAAAATGACCTCGTTGGACACGCGGAATACGGTTGCTCGCTTCTTCACTACTGTGTGCGTACACCTTATAATTTTGTTTGTTGTAGCTCTCTTCTACGGTAAACATTTTTTCATCCGAAAAAAGAATTTCCCGATATTTTTTTCCCGCGTACCGCTTCAACAAAGCGCGGCATCTCTTCAGTCTCAGGTCCATTAGACGAGCATTCAAACGATGTCCTGTTTTTCTTCGATATGCCCGAAGCCCTAAGTCTTCATTTAACACCCTTTTCACCATGGTTCTGCTTAACCCCATCTGAAGGGCCAACAGTTTCTGCTTACGTTTGGGATTTCTTTGAATTCGTGCTTTCACAGCTTTTATCACTGCTGGAGTCCTAACAGACCGAGGGCGACCACTTCTTGACCTGTCATCTACACTAGAGTCTTCATTGTATCGTTTGATGATACGATAAACGAATCTTTTGGTTATATTCAAATTTAACAGTATGTTAAAAATTTGAATTGGCGCGTAACTGTAACGATGCAACGCAATAACTGCAACACGGTCTTCTTTAAGCGTCCACTCCATATTTAAAAATGAGTAAAATTCTAAAAGTTATACATTTTTATTTTCATGAACAATTCGAAATTCGAATTCAATAAACTTTTTTGTGGCCAGCATTCTAAAAGAAAAGTTTTTACTGTGTGACAATACTTATGACCTGACTAGGTATATATATTTATTTATAAAGGATTTTTTTAATTGCTGTAGGACAGCAGACAGGCTATCAGCCCACTTAGAATTTAGCAGTAACCGTCGCCTATAGCTGTTTGTAACGCCAGTGGCATCGCGAATACGCTGCTGTCTCATAAGGGTACAGGAATTTGGGTCAATAATGCCGGAACACCACACAAAGTTATTGTGGCGGCATACGTAAGACCAAAGGTGGTCGCCGTCCAGACGGGCTTGGGGCCCTACCACGTAGCTAGGGTGGGTTGTTTTGTTTCCTTTTATGACAGGCCGACGCTGGCCGCAGAGGTAAGTATTCTTTCTACACCCCTGCCCCTTTTCCTGTAACTGTATGCAAGCATCTTTGTATTTAATAATATATTTTTTGTCGTTAGCATAAAGTAGAAATTTTGCGCTTTCAAAGTCATATAAATAAGCTATATATAAAAGAGATCCTAGTAAGGATCCCTGGGGAACACCGGATACAATATCAATAAAATCAGATTGAACGCCACCAGCAACAACAGCCTGACACTGATTTTCAACATGGATTTAACCTATCTTAGCAGGTCTCCTTGCATGCCGAGGTTTTGTAATTTGTTTATTAATATATTGTGGTCAACCCGGTCAAATGCTTTTTTGAAATCCGTATATATTACGTCGACTTATGAATATTCTTCCATCTCCGTAAGGATATCATTCATAAAAACAGAGATTTTTGGCAATAGATCTTAACCTTATATGGACCCGTTTATTTTCATCCTTTCTTATTTTTAAGTGTTGACAATTTAAAGTTTAAGTTGAAACAGGTTTCATAATTGTGAATCTAGGATATATTGTTTTTGTGACAAAATGTATTTTATTATTACAGGCCAAACGATTGATGGAACATCTTGATGAGCCTTAATCAATTCTGTACGTAGGAAGTTATTACTACGTACGAAGTAACGAAAATTCTAACTGATTGTAAGTAAATTGGTTTAGTTAAACAGGTTATAATATTTTGAAGGGTTAGATTAATTACTACCACGTTTTACGGCAACCGGATGCTTACGTGGGAAACAAATGTCTGGCCATGCCGCTTCCGCCGGGCCCCGGCAGGAGGGGTAGACCCAAAAAGTGCTTGCTTGACGTTGTAAAGGGTGATATGCGTGCCAATGGTCTCACTACCAGGGATGCTGAAGACCGTGCGAAGTGGAGAAGAAAAAGTCGGAAAGCGGACCCCGGGCGCCGAAGCGAGAGTTTGGGCTGCAACCGGGATTCATCGCTGAGATGATGATGATGAGATTAATTACTGATGCAACTAAAGATGCGGCCTTGCATCCAGTCTCTTCCTCTAATCTATGTTCTCGTACTAGTAGCGCTTATTAGATTATTTTTGAGTTCATGCTAGATTTACGTTCGGTTTCTTTTGACGGGAATAAAAGGATAAGAATGGATTGCATAAGCAAGTACCAGCGTTTTATCATCACTTCTAGGAAGCCGTAAAAGGCGGAAATACCCTTTCCGATAGATAACAAAAAGGATACCATTCGGGATATGGGGTGTTCGCGGTTTTTTTCTTTTTTTGTGCTTTCTTAATCACGGCTCAGTCCTCTCAGGTATACATATAAAAATTCACTAAACAATCAGTGTGAACAGTCTTTCCTGACTGCAACTGCGTGCACGTGCAAAGTAAAGACTGCTCCATAGACGTCCAGCTAGCTAGTAATCATCAGCCTCAATGTATTAGCACTTAAAACTAATATTCTTAGTATTTAATAAAAAAAAATATTACAGAAACTATTCCGCATTTCCTGTTTCATGAAACCTTCGTGGGAACGGTAGAAGAATAAGAAAAACTCATCATTATCATTTAAGGTTAACTTATTTACGAGATTTAGAGGCTATAAAATTAGAATAGAACAAACATTGAGTTAAAATTAATATTAGAACAATGTTCCTTAGTATTATAAATTATTAGTGATAATGAAATACTATAGTATGAAAGCAATAAAAATTGAACTTTAAAGATAAATTTTATGTTAATTTGTTTGAAGTCGTTCGAAGAATTTTGATGTATTTCCTCTTTAAACAATAAATTATTAATATTTTTTGTTAATATGGTTAGTACAAACAATGTGAAAAATTGATCTCAGAGTTGTACAAGTTGAAATAGTACATAATAAAAATATTTTTGTATCTTCAAGATTTTATTCGATGTTAAGGACTTCTTTTACAGTATTTTAAAGAAAGAAAATTTAGACTGATTGCTAATAGATATAAAACGGAGGTAAAAAGTTTGTATCTGGAACTATAAACAAGGTGTTGTTGTGATATAAACAGTATTAGAAATTATTATATAACGATAATATCTCCCACTGTGTGTGATTATAAATTTTTAGATACATATATACTTTGTAGAACTGTAGTTATTCATTTTTAAAATAGTAAAATTTATAATAACAACTTAAGATAGATTCTTGATTTAATAATTTACCTAGTTTTGCCATAAATACTGAAACAAAGATAAATACATTTTTCTATTACAAATAACATTTATTACTTTTACAGTGTTAGTTTAATACATAAATATAAAACAATTTAAAATATAAAAAGCTCATTCGAAGTGGTCTCCATTGGCTGCAATACAGTCCTTTAAACGTTTAGGCCAGTTATCAATAGAAGCACGCACTCTTTCCACGGAAAAATTCTTCACTGCCAATCGTACGGATTGTTTTAATATTTCAAAATATTTCCAGATTCCAAATTCAAATTTAATATTTTGTTTATTTTAATTGTAACAGTATTTATGGTCAGACTAAGTACATATATAATTTTAAAATTGGCTAGTCAATACACAAAAATGCTCAGTATTTGTGATCTCATCATATTTGATGTGATGTGTTTGTATAAATATACATGTTCATATGAATGACAATTAACAAGGTTTTTTGAAACAGCGTGTCGTCAGTATTAGTTTAAGATGTCAACCTTTACATGTTGTAAGTTTTAGCCATTCTTAGTATTTTTTAAAATTTATTTAGTATTTAGCTTTTCAAATTAACTGTGTCATTCTATCACTCAAGTCTTATAATAGTTGAGTGTTAGTTATTGTACGATTCTTCTTCCTCCTGCACTTATCCCACATATGTTGTAATAGTTGTGGCTTAGTTTATACAAACGGCCGCCTGCCTAACGTTAACGTTCATTGTATGATTGTACTAGAAAAACAATACGATGTAGTAGTTAGTTCAACTTATGCCTAGTACCACTACCCAGTATTATGATATTTTAATTTTTATAAAGCCTTTTTACAACTGATAATAGAAATAATGATACAACAATACAAGTGGGAAAATGTTTAAATATTTTTTTCACTTTTTTAGTAAAGTGAAACCTAAGTGTTTTTAAAACAATAATACTAATTTTTATGTAGTTAAATACTATATTAGTATGACATCCATCCTGCATCCATTCATACAATCGTACATTTAATACACATGTCACTTGTGTCCTTATTTCTATATTAATTAGGTAGAGTTAGTATTGATAACTATTTGGATAGTAATGTTTACTGATTTTTTTCAATTTAAATTCATACCTATATTTAATTTAGATATTGTATTAATTTTAGAATGTTTCATAGATTACTTGTGAACCAGGCCTTAATTTTATTGCATGCTCTAAAGTTTATTTGAAATTGTTTTAACATTGTTACATTTATGAGTTTTAAACTTACATTAATACACTTTAAAATTGTTACAAAATACCAAATTATATTTGTCAGTGTAAGTTTCAGAAGTTCACATTGGTCATAAGATCTATGTAAACCTATTAAATTAGGTTGACAGTGTGAACAGTTTCTTTACAAATATACTTTTGGCAAGAAATTAGTTTGTTTTTTTCATAAATTAAATCTCACTTTTCCAAAACCAGTCATATTGGATAACACTGGCCGAATGAAATACTATCTCCATTTACTACAAAATATTTTTTTAAGTGAAACTTCTTTAGCTGAAGCGATACCAAACATATTCATAAGTAGGATTTAGCCTACGATGGAATGAAATAGAATACAAGTATATGTTTCCTTATATTCTTTCTTTGTCTCCTCTTTGTTTGGGCTTTCATACCTTTTGTACACTAATACCCCATACGTATTACGAGAGGTATAATTTCGCACAGCACCATCTAATGCCAAAAATAGCATGGTATAAGTATAATAGTAACATGTAGATACTAGATAACTGCTATACTACATAATATATACTATTCTTTTGTAAATAAATTATACATAAATACTCATCAGACGCGAGCGGGAATCGAACCCTTGACCTCTACAAAGGTACCGATGAGTGTTAGCGCCGTTACGCCATGGGGGTCGTCTAATTATAAAATTCAATTCTTCACAGTATCTACAGTGAAGCTGTATTACACCATCACTTATTTGTTTAGAGAAATATATACATATATAATAAAAGTATAAGCTTCAATAGCAAAATGCAAAGCAAAATAGTCTAGTTCTAATAAGGTTCCTTTTGAGCATTTCTATGGTTTTATAAGTTCTTCTTAATTATGGCTCGATACCATTCGTGCATTGGGCCAGTGTCAAGTATTTTACATTTTGTCAACAAAGCGAGGGAAACGTATAACGCGAATTAAAACCGTACCGGGAGTTTCTTAAGTTATGGCCTAAATAAAAGGGAATTAGTAAATCTAGCCTTTGCGCCGTTTATCAACAAGCTGTATAAAATTAATTGTTATTTTGGAGACTTTAAATTCTCACATTGTAAATAGGAAATAAATACCGTTTTTTTAGTGTGTAGGTACATGAAATTGCCGCTACAAAACAGCCAAGACCCCACCCTTAGACTATATACCCTAAAACCCCACCCAAGCTTAGAAGTTTCGGCTTTTTCAAGGAATAGGCAAAGATCATAGGCCATACAGCTTAGTTAGTTGTGATGTCTCAGATTCTTCAAAGTTTTCCTACAAATTATTCTTGGTCATTTAATCACATTTTTATACATACTTTCAATTAAATATTGACACTTTATAATAATCAAATCGCAATTAAAAATACTGTTAAAACAATTTTATTGTATTTATCTACTCAACATCGAATCAACATGTATAATAATAATAAAATTAAATGATTTCATAGTTAAATTTCTTCCAAGGTTTACATTATAAAATTTAAAAAGACTTTTATAGATAGTAGAATTTCTCATTAATTCAGTTAAAGCGCAGTTTACAGTTTCAGTTCCTTCTTTTTCTTCCTGAAGCTATTGCTATCAGCAAAAGGCGCTGAATGCCAAAAGTTTGCAACAAAAAATTTCTCTAAAAACTAATATCATACATCTCGTGTTATTGCAAAACATAAATGCATCTAGCTGCTAGAATTAGTGGGTTGTTCACTTGAACGCTATGTCAACGCGGAAATTTAGAGTTCTTCTTTTTTGGAGTTTGGTTTTTATTAATACAATAGGCACCGGTTTTATAGTACAAAATATTTTATTCTAAATTTTTTTCACCTAATATATTAATATGTGATAATGATAATTAATCATGAATTTATACGTTCTCCGTAGCAGCTAATGGACTTCGGTACGCTTTCAGAGGTCATGGGTTTGATTCCCGTCTCGCGTCTGGGTGTTCATGTATAAGTATGTATTCATTTACAAAAGTATTTAAGTAGTTTATCAGTTGTTTAGTACCCATAATACAAGTGCTTTACTTACTTGGATAGCGATGTGTGTATTCATATTTCAAGAAGATTCACGAGAAATTAGGAAAAAAAATTATCTTCTTCTAATACCTTAATATGGTTAAAAAAATTAAGTTTAAGACTAAGTAATAAAGTAAATATCCCTTAAAACATGGCACATACATGTTCTCTCCTTTCACTTTCCTTTATTAATTTTTATATTCATATATTTTAAATTACTGGAATATCAACCCAAAGAGGACCAACATATAGATTGTTAATATTGAAGAATGCGATAAATATAATCAAATTCCGAATTCACGATGTAACATAAATTAGTAATTATAAAAAAAACTACTAGATACCATATAACGTGACATAAGCGTGTATCATAAATACCTGTGCTGAATGGCTACAATTTGCAGAATAATATAATAGTCGAAAGCATATTATTAATGCGGCCATTGACAAAACCGATAATTTCTTCTTATAAGAAGAAATATCAATTAAAAGAAAATTTATTATTTATTATTAGAAGTAAAATTAATAAGAAAGCTACATGTGATATTCTAAAGTAAAAAATATAAGGTTAGGTTGGGATATCGTAAGCGGCCGCGGGCGTGCGTGCTGTTCAACTCACTCCTAGAGTTATTACAGGAGAGCGCCGGGGGGACGAAACCATGACCCCCTGGCGCCAACACTTTAGAAGAGGCCGGTCTTGAGACAAAGGGCGGGTCGGCACCGGCCCGGGTCACGAGATCGGCAGGCCATATATCCGTAGGCCCGGGCGTAGGCGATAGGAGAACAGCGGGGTTTTTTAGTGGGTAGTCGGGATGGTCGAACATCTTTCCCGGAGACCCATATATCCCTCGATCCCCCCGCCCCGAGACTTATTACTTAGATTGATCATAATTATTTATAATATTTAGATTCATCATAATTTGCCCTTAATGCAGTTTGAGTATTATTTTTTTTGTTCTGTTAATAAAAAATCATGATTCTCTATGTTAAATAAAATGCCTTCAATATGAGATGAAACGGATATTCCGAAACGGATATACGTTCTATCATATAAAAAGTGGAATTTCACCTTGTAATAATATCATGCATCAATTGATGCTCAGGTAAATTTAGCTCTTTTTGAATCGCCAGTAGTTTTTCTTGAGCTAAACCCGAGTGGTTAAAGTCCGTAACAAGCCGTCTACCAGCAGCAATCATTGTTGTTACTTCAGGTTGGGGGCCGTCCATTAATCACGTGATTTTTTTGGAATTTTTTAACCCCCCCTCCCCCTTGGTGATACCTGGTGAGGTTTAAGACTCCCCCTCCCCCTATATCCCGTGTATTTTTAGTACCTACAAAGGATCTTAATTTTAAGTATCATCTAATTTTATTATAGAAAATTAAAGAGTACAATAATAACGTTTAGGTGTAGACAGAAAGGTTGCAGGTTGTTTTTGACTGACGTAAAAATAATGAAAGAAATGCGAAAAACTTTTTTACAATAATATATGAAAAATGAACATAATTTAATGTACAGTATCCTCGGACCACGGATTAGCAAGATTTTCTTCAACACCAATAACTGGATAAGCAACTTGCAAGTCAGTTGTTGGCACAGTGCTAAATTCGATTTTATACGCGTTTGCCGAAAAAATAAATACACGTGATATATTATTACACCCCCCCTCCCCCTTGTGATATTTCGTGATTTTTTATGGACCCTTCCCTTTCGATCCTCACGTGATTAATGGGACAGCCCCTTGGACTTTGAGTGACTCGGTTATAGCTCTCTGGAGCGTATTTACGAAGCATCTAGCCGAGTTGTACTCAGCTAATCGAACACCTTTCACCATATTGGCCTCTCTATCATGAATCAGTAAATGTATTTTATCATGTTCAATATCCCAGCGCCACTCGACTATGTTCGGCCGGATATTCGGCTATTCAGCTTCAAGGTTAACCGAATATTCGGTATTCCGGTGTGGTATCCATTTCACCTCTATATTTATCTCGTATTTATTTGAAATCCGGTATCCGGCCTGATACTCGTTTCTTATCCGGTACATCACAGCCAATTACAAGGTGGACGCCGAGAAACTGGCGCCGTTCATAAGGAAGTACCTCAAGAGCGCCGTCGAGTCCGGAGCTCTGATCCAGACCAAGGGCAAGGGGGCGTCGGGCTCGTTCAAGCTATATATAAATTTAATAAAAATATATATTTACATATTTATTAAATTTACAAATTTAATATCTATTACGTGATTAATTTTTTTTGCGATAATCATAGAATATTTGTGGTCCGATCTTTCGGCGGCAAACTTGTCTGTTCAAGTGTTCAAAGGTAATTCAGCAATAATTTTATATTTTAGTTTTACACAATAAAGACATCTAGTTACATAGCACTTATGTTAAGAGTATTAGACAACTGATAACCTATTATAGACTTATTTTTTTTAATAAATAAATATTATGCATAAACACGCGACGGGAATCGAACTGAAACCCTCCGCTAGCGTTCCTGCGCGCGACAGCTGTTACACCAAGGAGGTCATTAATAATAATAATAATTACATGTAGTCACAAGAAAACTATTAAATCAGAATGCACTTTTATTTATTAATATTCAAGACAATAATCACAATGTCAAAGAAATCACATATTCAACTACATTTATTAGGTGAGTTAGGTGCACAAATTGTAAATGATTAAAACAATATATCCAAAGGGTTCGAATTATTGTGCGTGATCTCAGACATTACAATGCTACATAAAGTAAATGAGCAGTATACCTTATTAACACAACATGGATATTTTATGTTCATACTATATATGTATTACAAACCAACTGTGCATATTATATCTGACTATATATTGGTGAATTTCGCAAGTATTTCACACATACTTAGATGACATCACGAACCATTTGGATTTCTCCATCATCATTGCATCTGATAATAAAGTAGTGTGGCATACGTGGATCAAAACACTCAGAATACACTTACCCAGTTACAAGCTTAATTCTCATTACAAAATATATTAGGTATATTAAAATAAAGACTGCTTGTTATACTAATTTGCATTCCTACACACTTATTATAATATGACTATATTTCTTGAAATAATATACTAATGAAATGAACTAATGAATATGTATTCTTCCACTGATAAAAAATTCATTTGATACTAAGTATATATTTTTTTTCATTCATAAATAAAACTGTATTTTACAGTATTTCAGGTATTTGTTTTTATTTATTAATTGTAAGATTACATTTCAGTAACAATATTTTCTGATTGTAAAAATTAGTTTTAATTATGAATAACAGCTGTTAAATCCTAAAAAATATTATAATATAAATTAAATAACAAAATAATATTTACAACTAGATAAATAATTTTAAAATAATATGTTTATCCAAACAGAATCTAAATATTTATTTAATAAATCATATTTGACACTTTTGTTCTAAATATTGGAATGAAATTAATAAAAAAAAAACTAACGTACAGAAAATACTAATCTAGACTCTACTTTTATATGAATAAGGTATATAATAGTTTTTAAATTGATTATATTGAATCTTATCTTTCTATTAAAGATAACAATATCAAAAGATATTGCACACTAGAGATTATAGAGATTATAAGTGCAGGCATATTTAAAATTGAAAAAAATATCCCCAGTTTTATTTAAACTGGAATGAATACTGTTTAAAAAGTACAGTTGCTAAATTGAAAATGAAGACTATTGGAAAAAGTTATACTGTGAAACTTTTATTAATATTTTTAAATTGATACACGTTGAAATCACTAACTTTAGGTTAAATATTACATTCATATACATATTATTTAATTACTTGATTTATTATAATAACAACAATAATTGCTTAAATGAAATAGCCATATTTATTCAGAGATATTGAATAATAATACTATAAATATATGTACCTACGATCGGGGAAAAATTCTAAAGATGTCGTATTGCGCGATATTTGTATTAAATTACAAAATATAATTCAATCATTATTTGTTTAAACTTATTTATAATAATTTTTATCATAATACATATATGTCGATATACATATATATGTCGGTTTTAACCCATATCTTCTTTAGCTATTAAAAGCTGGAATTTTCCTTTCATATCATATTATATTATAATTGCTAATTTTTATTTAACATAAAATCGTCAGTTATCTTATGGTGAAAAAGGTTAGTTTGATAATCAAAAATTCGCGCAATTCGACTAAAATGTTACAGGTCCTATGTGCTTTAATTCACAGTAATCTACATATTAAAAGCTAGAATCGTCCACCATAGTAAAATCATCGAACACTGGGGATAAGTTTTAGTAAATGGCGTTAAATCATATATCAGACTTATATCAGTCTTGTCACAATTATTAACTTGCAACAAAAACATGAGAGCACATGTGAGGCGTGTAGTTTCAAAACCTGCTATAAGAAAATTTTTTGAAAAAAAAATTAAACGCATGCTAATTTACTTTGATTCGAAAAGCAAAACAAAAGGTAAAACTATAATATTGGAACATATAGAATATAGAGGCATGTACAATAAAAAGTTGATAGTTATGTAGAAAGTTCAGAGTATTTTCTAATTATATATTATATAGTCATTTAGTCAGTAAATATTTTAGCAGCTTTTGCAACTACACGCCTCATGTGTCATTTGATAAGATTAAGGTCGTGTAGGATTGGTTATGTACCAAGTAGCAACAAGTAATAAATTGTTTGACTCTTAAGGTGGATTTATATTTGTCTGACGTGTCGTGTCGTGACGCGTCAGAAGCATATCGGTTTCATACATTTAATATGGTTAGGGACACATTTGTATGTCGTGACGTGTTCTGTCATCTGTCCTAAATGTATGAAACCATATGCTTCTGACGCGTCACGACACGACACGTCAGACAAATATAAATCCACCTTTAAACACTTAATCCAAAATCCACATGTCAAGCTTAATTTGTTGAGTGACATAATTTTCAATCACAAAACAATATGTTGCAGTCATAAAACTTGACAAAGCATGTATAAACAAAATTACTCAATCGAGTTAATAAAATTATTCTTAAATATTTTGAAAATTTGAGCTGTTTATTGGCCACTCACATCGAGCGATGCACATTCACTGTTCAGACTTTATCTTCAGCAGCCTTAAATATTGATTTAACTTATTAAATACAAATGGATTATTATTTACTACATTTATAAGTTGTATTATTACCAATACATAATATATATTATTGACCAACACTTATGGAAATCTATATGATCTGACATTAGGTGATTTTTTTGGATTTAATGTTAGGCTTGCTTATAATGATGTCTTAATATTTTAAATGTCACTTACATAGGAAATTATGATGATAAGTTTAAATTTCAATTGAATTCATATAAATGTTGTCTCCTTATTTTCATCTGACTGCTATTTTACCTTTCTCTAAATCATTTGAACAGTAAATGAAATCAAATACTTTTTTTTTTCAATATACTATATCATAAATTAATAATGTTTATAGTTGATTGTAACTACTTTATAAGTAATTTAAATTTAAGCCTTATTATAACTGATTTATATTTCAGTTGTTAAATCCATTAACTTTATATTTGGTATGAAGATAATAGTTTTCCCAATACATTTCTGCTTAAGCTATAAAATTGAAGCCATTGCACAGTTTAATTCATCAAGTGATTATAAATGCATGGCAAAATTATTTTCAATTTTATAATTACCAGATTATTAAATACTTCAAATATACATTCAAAATTGTATACATGCACATACCCTAATACAATTGTTTGAGAATATAGAATATAATATAAAAAGCGAATTTAAATGTATAACGATATATGGATCGTATTATAGTTATCATATAATAAATACACATTATTAGAATATTGAACATCTTTAGATAGATAGCGTTTAAATACTATTATTATTATTATGAAAATTATTTTGATTATATCATAAAGTGACTGACAAATCAGCCAGAGCATAGAATTTAATGAAATTTGACCAGATCGTATAATTCGCAAATAATCGTATATACGGCACCGGCATACATAATAACTACAAGCGACTACTATTTGTTCGCTATTGCAAGATACACTTTTTTACATATTATATGCGATATATATTGCGTCAATTTGATCTGAGAGGAAACCGTCTCGCAGGTGCATGCGTTGTTTCTCTCCTCGCGAGTTTATTGGGACAACTCCTGGGTCAACCACCACCACCACTCCGACTATTAGGTGGTGTTCCTCTAACACCGTGTTTGTTACAAGGGGCACAAGGTTCAAAGCCTCGCTGTCGTTGCCATCCAATTCCACAACAACCACCAGCAGATTAGTCCAGGTGAACACCGCACTGAAAATGCAAAATTTTCATTTATAATTATAGAATTTCTTTTCCAAATGTCTGAAGTTCATTATGTATATTGATTAATATAACTGTACAATTCATATTAAATGTTTACTTTTAATAAACGAATACACTGGAAACTGATAAGCCAGTAAAGATTTTGCCTTGTGATTTTGAAAAAACACAGAGGTCGTAAAAAACTATAAATATATTAATCATTTTCTTAATAAAAAATTATCTAAATTAAGGCGCCATCTTGAAACTTTTCCTTTCCGGGGATCATACGGTTGTCACTCCAACGTTTGGTTTGTTGTCTTGCGTTTTTTCGTCAAAAACTAATTGTATTGGGACTGGTCAACAGTAGACGACGAGCTCCAGGTTACAAGCCCTGGATGTCATCGCGATCACCCACTTGGCTGACTAGAAGCGTATATAGGCGCTTTATTTGTGGGTTTGGCAAATGCTTAGTTTAAGGACTATTGAAGGTCAAGTTAAAAACAAATAAAAATAATAGCATATACAAGATACTCACCACTCAGCGATCTTTTTGTGGCACCTCATGACAGAATTCTCTATATCGATAGGGTGATATCTCATCCCTCGTAACATAATGGTTTCGTCCAATGCGCCGACCACAAACACAGCGTCGTGCGTGTCGTGCGAGTCCGCGCCCACGCCTATACCGCTCACACTCCCGCAAGCTGACGCCAAAGACTCGGTGTCGCTGTCTCTTACTATCAGAGATGTGTCATCTCCACTCGTGTTAACGGTGCTAATTTCTGTCCTCCTCAAAAAGCCCAAGTAGCCAGTTCTGGCATAGACCTCACCGGTGCTCCCAGTGACAAGCTGAGCACTAAAGTGATCCGCGTAATCGCTTTCATCTCCGTATATAGTGAAGTAGCCGCTCGCATTGTGCGGTGACTGGACCCATATTTCGCCAAGATGCGAATCGCCACATTGACCTTTTGTTTCTGGATTTGCCGTAATCACCTTCACACCGGGCAACAACTTTCCTGATTCCATTAGACACAAGGAGTGTGGGCTACCACGTTCCACCAGTGATACGCGATCGTTTCTCAAAGCTCTGAGATCAACATAGACCGTCGACGGTTCAGGACTAGAAGCGCCTTGAAGGCAAATCGCAATGTTCACGCGGCAGCCAAATGATGTAGAAACCGCTCTAGGACTGAGACCTAGAGCCGAAAATAATTTGGAGAAAGAATTCGTCAGATTTATCCTAGGCCGTTCTTCGGCAACAACCACGCAGGTTCTGACACATGCGAGGTTTATTCCTTTGGCTTTGAGTTGGTTAACTGAACTGCCCAAACCCTTTGTGCACAGTTCCATCACTCCGTATGAGCAAAAAGTATCACGCACTTTGTATTGAGAGACGGCGCTCAGCCATAGTGCTGGATTGACTTCAACTTCCGAGGGCGGGATCAGTATTGAGTGATGTCCAGAATAAATACTGCTCAGGCACCATAGGGCGAAACCGAGCCCACAGTATGGGTCCAGGCACAGAGCAATATGACGTGAAGGGTACAGTTCACAAGCGATCTTCATAGAGCGGCAAAGTGAAGTGACAGCCGCGTGTGACATTTTTATGCCGGCTAACATACCAGTAGTGGAAACACTGAAGTCCAAATACGCGAGCATCTCGGCCGTGGGCGCCCTATAAAGTATAGGAAGCTTCTTCTTGGGCATATCATCGGTGTCGAGTGTCATTGGCCAAGATTTGCTATCGAGAACATTATTCGCTTCTTTGGAACGGAGTAACTTTATCACAGATTGGTTGGAGAGCACCAGGGTGGCTTTGCTCACGTCGACGATCATCCGAACTGTCGGAAGGGTTGTATGTAGGTTTTGGGGATGCGGTGGACGTATGGTCACTGGTACGGCTCCGACATATAGGCATCCGTAAAAAGCGCAAATGAGATCCAGTCCTGGCGGGAAGATTAGAGCAACGTGGTCTCCTGTATTCACACGCCCTTTCTCCAGAAGGAGATTTCCGATTCTTTCCGCCTTCTTGTGTAGTTCTGCACAAGTTAGTATTTTAGCAACAGTTCCCTTGGAGTTCAGTAAGGTAAATATGACATGATCGGATGTGCTTTGAGCGCGCCATCGTAGGATTTGGGATATGAACTGATACTGAAATAGAAAAAAATACGTGAGTGACATTTTTAAATAAATTATTTTAAGGGAAAATAATAATATAAATAATACCTTTCTTGCGGCATCAGAGTCATCGGTGTATCCCATGTCACGTCCTTGTGCCGAAGCTAATCTGTTTCCTTGGACCAAATTGCCCACTATCACAGAAGCTGGTCCAACATCTTTGAGAAAAATTTAAAATAGTCAACAAATATTATACACAAATGTAAACATAGGCACGAATATATTTATATAAATTCGCATTGAAGAACACATTTTACAAATATTGCAGTTTGGTATACAACGCACAGCACATTCAAACTAATAGCAGAATATAAAAAATTACAATTACAACTTGCATCGTTTCTATATATATATTATACATATTTGAAAAAGTACTCACCAGAATGTATTTCCCTCGGTTTGGGTAAGTTGGTGACACAAGTGTGCGGGCACATGAGCACGTTAGCGGGATGCAGTGTTCCTTCTAGGAAGCGCCTCTTACATTCGCTGAGGTGTATACCACCGAGAGGAGTCTTGGGCAAGTAATTTGGCTGAACAAGTGCCAAGCAGTATATGCCCACTTGGTGTATGGAATCGACTGCTTGGAGGACTCTTGACATCCATTGGAATGACTGAAAATTATTTAATTTAAAATGTAACCTTGTGTCAACTGTTTTCAAAAGTACAAAAACTTGAAAACTATCTTCCGTTTATAATAATTCAATCACTAAAAAATTGTATGTAAAGGCCTTAATTAGGAGTAGAAATAACAAGAAGGGGCCACGTTATGCCGATCTTATGTAATTAATAATAATAATAATATTTTGTGACAATTCACACAGCGTCATCTAGTCCCAAACTAAGTAGCACTTGTATTATGGGCCCTAGACAACTGATATACTACTTATATACTTTTTTTTTGTAAATAAATACATATTATACATAAACACCCAGACGCGAGACGGGAATCGAACCCGTGACCTCCGCAAGCGTACCGAAGTGCGTTATCCGTTACGCCACCGAGGTCGTCTATCGAGGTCGAGGTCGTCTAATTGGTGTTAAAATATCCCTTTAAGGTATGACTACAGCACGATGTAATATAATTGGGGTCGTAAAAATCACGTAGACATAAATATTTATAACGACAATAATTCCGTACCTCTTCTTCGCCACAATCCGGTCTCTGTTCAGCTACAATACAAATTCTCTCGTCCCGTAGCACTCTAACTGAAAAGACAGCAATCCTCCCACGGTATATAAATTTCATCGGCTCCACTGCCAACACGGTGGCTATTATATCATCCATATTGTGCTTGCGACCTGTCACTGTCATCAAACCGTCGCGGGAGCCGCACACGAATACAAGACCTGAATACAATTAGAATATTAGTGAAAACATTATTACCACCAAATTGTTAAAACCTGCGTGTTTTGTATATTTATATAATCAAAGCACTGGCATGTTTTAAAACTATACTTTAAAATATTCTAGTGACTTTTTACACCGTGACTTGTTATTTCATTCTTACTTCTGTCATGTCTTATTAAATACATTCTTGTTAATCGGCATCTTACAAATTTATTTATTTTAAAGAATTGCTTCCTAAACAGCCATTCTTTTCGAGACTCTGCCTCTACACAAATTAAAAATGACACGAAAGAAATTTAGTGGGTTTGTCCTTAACATTTAGAATTCTCAGCAATATATTTACTCACCACCGGGTCCTAAAAAGCCTAACAGACCGCTCCTTACGTAATGCTCTTCGCCGATTGGCTCCCCATCGGAGTCTAGAGGTCGGACCCTAAATACTGTGTTCGTGAGTCCAGGAAGACCCCAATATCCAGATCCTGTGGCACCCGAAAGTACACAAATCTCTCCAACCTCGTCGGTCTTGCAGAGGTATGCTGGACCTTCCATTTTAACCACCACAATTACACCTGTAGAGGGAACAAGATGTCTATTATATCATCGTTTCAGTATATATATATACCTAGTCAGGTCATAAGTATTGTCACACAGTAAAAACTTTTCTTTTAGAATGCTGGCCACAAAAAAGTTTATTGAATTCGAATTTCGAATTGTTCATGAAAATAAAAATGTATAACTTTTAGAATTTTACTCATTTTTAAATATGGAGTGGACGCTTAAAGAAGACCGTATTGCAGTTATTGCGTTGCATAGTTGCAGTTACGCGCCAATTCAAATTTTTAACATACTGAAAACTTTGAATATAACCAAAAGATTCGTTTATCGTACCATCAAACGATACAATGAAGACTCTAGTGTAGATGACAGGTCAAGAAGTGGTCGCCCTCGGTCTGTTAGGACTCCAGCAGTGATAAAAGCTGTGAAGGCACGAATTCAAAGAAATCCCAAACGTAAGCAGAAACTGTTGGCCCTTCAGATGGGGTTAAGCAGAACCACGGTGAAAAGGGTGTTAAATGAAGACTTAGGGCTTCGGGCATATCGAAGAAAAACAGGACATCGTTTGAATGCTCGTCTAATGGACCTGAGACTGAAGAGATGCCGCGCTTTGTTGAAGCGGTACGCGGAAAAAAATATCGGGAAATTCTTTTTTCGGATGAAAAAATGTTTACCGTAGAAGAGAACTACAACAAACAAAATGATAAGGTGTACGCACACAGTAGTGAAGAAGCGAGCATCCGTATTCCGCGTGTCCAACGATGTCATTTTCCATCCTCGCTCATGGTATGGTTGGGAGTTTCTTATTGGGGCTTAACAGAGGTACATTTTTGTGAGAAAGGTGTAAAAACGAATGCTGTTGTGTATCAAAATACAGTCCTGACGAACCTTGTGGAACCTGTTTCTCATACCATGTTCAATAACAGGCACTGGGTATTCCAACAAGATTCGGCGCCAGCTCATAGAGCGAAGAGCACACAAGACTGGCTGGCGGCGCGTGAAATCGACTTCATCCGGCACGAAGACTGGCCCTTCTCCAGTCCAGATTTGAATCCGTTAGATTACAAGATATGGCAACACTTGGAGGAAAAGGCGTGCTCAAAGCCTCATCCCAATTTGGAGTTACTCAAGACACCCTTGATTAAGGCAGCCGCCGATATTGACATGGACCTCGTTCGTGCTGCGATAGACGACTGGCCGCGCAGATTGAAGGCTTGTATTCAAAATCACGGAGGTCATTTTGAATAAACTTTAATGTCATAAGAATCTATGTTTTGTTAAGTTCATTTTGGTATATGAATGGTTACATAATGAATAAACTTGTTACAATTATTTTACATTAAACATGTGACAGAATTTATGACCTGACTAGGTAAAATGGAAAAAAATGCGTAAAATGAATAACTTGAGCAATGTCTAATTTAAATGAAAAAAAAAATACTTACAAGACGGCATGACTTGTCCACAGTCTTGTAGGGTAAGCGAGGTGAGCGAATTTTCAGCGTCAACTCTCACGACCCCGTAAGAAAGCCCCGACATCGATAGAACGCCCCTCCCCGCAGATGAGCCACCACGGCCGGCACGGCGTACGCAAACTGTCAACGACTCACTGCTACATGCGCACGGGCAAATTGCGTCTCCTCTCACGCCTGATATTAAAAAAAAATATAATTTCACATGATTTTTTTTTTACAATTAACAACGGAATTACTCATACATCGGAGTAAAATATTTACCTTTACTCTGGAATACTGATAGGAATTGATCGCAAGAGGACAACGACCACGGATTGGCGCCATCCGCGACTAGTAGCATTCTCAGGGAGCTTAAAGATATCTCCTTATGATCCCGAGTAGCAAGTAGGCCCCAATGAAGGTCCCTGGATTTTACTATGGCCACTGAAGCTCTGAAATTCAGTGAAAATATAAAAATTAAGGAAAAATATTTAGCGATTAAGGCTGGTACTGAGTGACGGGAAACCCGAGGAGTATTGGATTGACATCGCGAGTGATAATAATAACAAGAGTGCTAAATATTATTTGGAATATTTTTTTTCACATTTTCAAGTATTTCATTATATTTACATTATTAAATTAAAAACTTCACATAATTATTACAAAATCGCAAATTATTGTCAACTGCTAAGTTATCAACTCGTAACTATAATTGTAAATAGAATGACAATAGAATCCCAATGTGATTTCAAGATTAAACTCACCTGTATTTGGTGATCATATGCATCCAAGACGCCGGGCTAACTTTCATAAGAGCATATGGTATAAATATAACGTGCATCCCGTTAAGGACATTTGCTAACACGGCGTGCCAAAGCCCCGTCTCCCGTTTGAAGTCCAATACGCACACCATGTGCTCCCCTTCCGTATAATTGCAAGCCACAGAGAGCATACGGCAATGAGAAAGCATCGATGCCCTGCAATTATATGTATGTAGTATTATTATCATTTTATGCGTTAACGAATCGCGTATTCAGCTCGATGTTTTATATGGATAATTACATATTTTCATTGTTTATATTGTCAATTAGTTTTAAAAGCTTTGATAAAATATACATTTGTAAATTTTATATTAAGATATAAAATATGTTAAATTGTAACATTGCAATTGCATTCGTATATTTTACTGAGTGTTGTGCGTCGGCGTCGTCTGCATAGATCTCATCAACGGATCATTTACAGCCGCCTTTTACAACTACTGAACTATAAGAATACTATAAGCAGCTTCAACCCTATAAAGGCCCAGTCTAGTCAGACGTATCAATTGATATATCTTGTCTAAAGCTAACCCAAGACTGTTTGGTTTTGTCCTTCAGATAAGTACGGAATATGCCCTATATGACTTCATGAATCATGTTAGAGAAACCATGGGACAAAAAGAGAGTGTGGTCATGGTCTCATTGGATATTGAGGGCGCCTTTGATTGCGCCTGGTGACCAGACCTTAAATATAGACTCATTGAAATGAGGTGTCCAATTAACCTCAGGCAGCTGGTACCCGATTACTTAAGGATTATACGAGTATTGGTTCGCTATATGATGCAAATCTACCAGAGACAACCTGAAAAAGGATGAATCCAAGGCTCCATAGGCGGGCCTGGTTTTTGTAATATTCTTTTGAATCCTCTATTGGATGAATTAGATACCATGGGAGTGTATTTTCAAACATTCGCGGATGATATCAGGTGTTCTCGGGGCACAAATCCGAAAAAATACAAGCGTACTAAAGTGCCGTATCCGTTACGCCGCAGAGGTGGCCATCAAAAGGCAAATTTGTGCTGTGCCGCGAGGATTTGCCCAATAAATAACAAAGTCATATCGAACAGTATCGTTGGGTGCGGCACTTGTCCTGGCGGGGCTGCTTCCGCTTGACATACGTATTGTGGAGGCAGCTCATCTGTTTGAGACTAAACGGAGAAGAGATCCCTGATCCATAGAGAGCTAGAGCGACGAATAAGTTACACAGAAGCCGCACATCCAGCAAAAGAGGTAGATATATCATACATCTGCTTAAATGATGTGTGGGATGATATTTCAGAAAAGTCTCAGATGAGTGATCAATTATCGAAGTTGCAAATATACACAGATGGAAGCAATACCGGTGATCGGGTGGGAGTTGTGTATAGTTGCTAGTATGATGGGACTGAGATAGATCCAAAATTGATGAAGGTCGGGTCTTACTGCACAGTGTTTCAAGCTGACCTATATGTTATTTTACAAGCGACGGAGTATTTGTCATTAAAAGACTACAGGGAAGCAGCCGTGCTCAGTCATCATCTTCATCTTAGCAATGAATCCCGGTTGCAGCCCAAAATCTCGCTTTGGCGCCCGGGGTCCGCTTTCAGACTTTTTCTTCTCCACTTCGCACGGTCTTCAGCATCCCTGGTAGTGAACCCATTGGCACGCATATCACCCTTTACGACGTCAAGCCAGCACTTTTTGGGTCTACCCCTCCTGCCGGGGCCCGGCGGAAGCGGCATGGCCAGACATGGCCAGCTGTGATCAGTGACTCGAGATTATCGCTGGATTTGATCTCGAATCCTTGTGCGTCCCTTTCCCTTGCTACTAAGGGATATCTCAGAGCTAATGGGGAAGAGGTGTACAGTGAAACTCTATTGGTTTAGAGCCCATGTTGGAGTACCCGGAAATGAGTGAGCTGATGACCTGACCAGGTCAGCTGCACAGCAAACTCCAGAGGCAATCGTATACGACAAATGCAACTTTTTATAAAAAGAGAGATACGACGCAGTAATATTTAAGCAGTAGGTCCCTACTCAAGGGGAGCAACTGCATAAGTTACAAAATTATTTCTGCCTGATGCTGCAAAAGCATATTTGATAACAAAACAATTGAACGTGACTACATAACTTACACAAGCCATGACGGAACACGCAGGCTTTGCAGTGTAACTCCACCGTTTTAAAACGGTGGAGGTACACTGGAACTTAAGGATAACCATGCATTTGCATTTAGCGACTAAAATTAAGTTGACAGAAGAAACATTATGTACATTGTTGGCTGGCAATGAATCTAGGTCCTGGTTGGAAGAATTTTGTAAGAAAATAGTAAAAACGCATTTGAAGAGGAATAAGTCAGCGCAATCATAAGATTTGCAACGAGGTGTGCCTCAGAGATAGGTCTGAGTGTGCCATGATGGATTTGTCAATTGATTTGCCATTTGGATAGATATCGTCTGTTCATTTACATTATAAAAAACATAACAAAAAAAAACTTTTTAGTACAGTAAAAAGTTAATACAACTTAATACATCTGAATAGTCACAATTTATTAAATTTAATTATTTGTTATTGCTTGTTTGAACTTTATACTTAACTCTAACTTAATTATGTAAAACAACAATGCCCGAACAGAATCGGGGGTGTGTTGTAAAATTCCACAAAAAAAATATAAAAAAAAACATAAGAACATATTTACAGTTGAGACTAACCTGGTGACAATCACGCCCATGGCTGATCCGTCTGCGGCAGAAGTGTGTTCAATGTGTGCCGGGCTGTCTTCTGCAGGCCTCGGGGGCGGGATCCAATCCCGAGGGGGCCTTGGCAATTTTTCCGTTGATACCCAATGTAAAGAGGGCCATCCACGGAAAGAAACTACGTCACCTGACGAAGTCTTAGGCAACCCTACGGGAGAATAATCAAATTTTATCAAAATCTAAGAAAACCTTAACAAAAATAAAAAATAAAGCAGGATCCAGAATAGACTTAGTTCTAAAAATACATATGATGCTATCTCGTTGAAGTCTAAAGACAAAGGTTTAAGATGTTCAACAGTTAAGCGAGTCTCACTCTGAGACTCATATCACCACAACCGTAATTTCATTTTTTCAATATATTTTAGTTCCATTTAAAATATTATAACCGCCTTAAAAATACTTCAAAATAATACTACTGCGAGAATTCTGGCAATAAAAATAAGCATATCTTAAAATCCAACTTAGATTGTGATCAGTAAAAAGTATAAAACAAAATCTTCATCATCACTAATACGATTGCCTCCTTAAAATTGTACCCGGTTATTGTGAGATTTATAGAACTGTTTTAAGCTCTCTATAAACATATCAGCTCTCTTTATGAACCAATTTTGATAAATTTAGATATAGTCATAGATTGGACCTTGGAGAAGGACATAGGTTACTTTTTTTTTAAATTCAAATGGTAAAACAGCCTTTGCCGGGTCAACTAGTAATTCATAAATATATTAATCGTTTTTAGGAGAATTAAGTAAAATATATTCCTTTTACACTGAAGTTTAGTTTTATCTCTGTGGTTGTGTACATTGTATTTGTAAACACGAAAGGTTGAAAAAAAAACCAAACAATATAGTTCTGTGAAAATCAGACGTGATTTACCGGCGGATAAAAAGACTACGGGTATTCAATAAATCGTACAGCCATTTTGTGATCACACGAGGAATATATGAGTAGAGTAGTAATATTTAAAACAACCACTTTCGACTATTTCTGAAATTACAACTTCGGGTGAATACATAAATACGTTTATGTATTCTCAAATTGCAAAAATTCATATAAGTTTATATGGTTTGTAGAAATATATTCTTATAGGTGACATTTAAAATTTTCACGATTAGTTGATGAGTTGTGGTACAATAAGAAAAATGACAAAATGAAATTTCTAAACGAAAACAGGCAGGTGGACAGAAAATTACTAAGTTTAAGGCTTCAATAAGTTATAAAGCTTCATATTACTTTTTTTCTTGTGGGAAAATCGTGATAGCTATAATGTTCTAGGGAGAGCTCCAGGACGATATCCTGGAGGTGAAACGATGTAACGACCGGTTTATGGTTGAGGACACTTGTCTGTAAAGTAGTCGTCCAATTGATAATCTCTTACGCGCCAGAGGCATGTTGTAGCGACGCCGATAAAAAAGAAGTGTTCTGTGAACTTGGGTACGGTAGCCGCAATACAAAAAAGTAGGACATCCTTCTTATGAGTGCGGCAGCCGATGTTGCTATCATCAACACCTCGAAAACACTATCGCAAAAGGAAGAATTTTATAATTTCTGCACTCACGAGAACGGGAGGTATACCACCCAACTTAACTTTTTACTCAGTAGGAGATACTATATCCGCAAACTACGCTACTGCGAGGCTTACATCCAGGGCAAAAGACGGAAATATATTCGCCGCATGAATAATCTGGAATATTCATCGGAAATACCTCACAGGTATGATCCTGAACCAATGGAAGCTGAGAAGGTTTTGGTGTGTAAATATGGGTTTTGCCCTAGTCACTGCACGGCGATAATATGATGGGCACTGCGGTCTAAAGAGGTTCCAGAAACTCATTTTGACATCATCCGAGATATACAATATGAATTCGATTCCGCATTTTAGATCACTGTTGGCGGCACTAAAACCTTTCCTCGTCGCCATGGGGGTACACCAGGGATTGTCCTCAGTCCGTTTCTGTTTAGCGTGGTAATAGACGTTGTATCAAACAGTATCAGAGATGCATCATACGCGAGTAGCTCCTATGGCTATTAATGTATGCTGACGATATTCCACTGGTAGATATGGACAAGGGCAGGTTTGTGCAACGCGTAAAGGCGTGAAATAAACGCAACGTCCAGGATAAATAACTGGAATTTGTATTTCACGTGTCTAGCGACATCGAATGCAACGTCAAGGCGTCATTGCTGCTGCGTGCGCCAAATAAAATGAGGTGACTGATGTCATTTGTGATCCCAAGAAGCAGGTTATGTTGAAAGGAGAGGTCTATAAGTCTGTCCTTTAATACGGTTCATAAGCGTAGCCGGTGCTGAAGTGACACAAGCAGGAAGTGCGTCTTACAGAGTCGAATATGCTACTGTAAATGTGTTAATTCGTATTCGATTTCGCTTCGGCAGGTTTCTTATTCGTGATATTATGGGTGAATTGCGCCTCCGCTGGACCACGTTTTACCGACACCGGCTTCTTATATCGGAAACAAATATCTATCTATGCTGCCTGCGCCGGACTCTGCAGGAAAGTTAGACCCTAAAAAATGCTGGCTTGGCATCGTAAAGACAAAGTGGCTGAAGACTACGAAATGGGAAATAAAAATAGGAAATCAAACCACGGTCAACAAAAGCGGAAGTTTGGATTGCAACCGGTATTTAACGCCGATGACACTATTACATGTTGAAGATGAATAAATACATCTTTAGTCTCTCAACTTTTAAAATTAACAAAATTAAAAAAATCACTAACACCCACCTTTTAAACAAGCATCAGCAGTCAAGGCATACTGTACTCCGCAGCTGCCTAGTAAAAAACCCACTTGTTGAAGACCCGCATCACGCCTAGTAAGGGGTACTTCTATAGGGACTGGAACAACCCCGGCCTGGAGGCAACCATAGAAAGCGCACATGAAGTTTATGGGGTCATTGTTTGGGTAAACTAGAGCCACCCTATCCCCGGGTTTAATCGAATTGTCTCCAGTCATGGGCCCACCGCTACTGCTCTTTGATGTGAACGTTTTGTGCAGCAAAGCGTAGGCTATCTTGAGTGAGCGGCTTAAGAGCTTACCTGTAGAAAACAAAACACTATTAAATTATAGATGACTGTTAATTTATCTCGTTTGTTAATTTTTGATCAACAAATCTAGAATTTCAACCAATCTCACCGTATGTAAGTGAATTGCTGAGCTTCCCGTTCGGATCCAAAACGGTGGCTACATTTGCTTTGAATGAAGCCGTGCCGTATCTTTGCAATGCTGCCTCCAAATTTCTAGGCAACCCCGTTGGAACTATCAGCTGTTCTCCCACCGCTGGAGTCATGGTTCCACCTTCTGGTTTCGGAGCATTTGGATCTTTCGGATTGGCAGCTAATTCCAATTCAATGTCATCGTCTTCGTAAAATTCTGGCAAAGGTCTACGTTTGGGCCGCTTCAAAGTATTCAGCAGTTGTTGGATTTTCGCTGACACCTGGTTCATATGATGTAAGCCAATTAATTTTGTATTTCAGTATAAAGTTTGTCAACACTACCTACACTATTAACAATTTAATAATATTTTAACAAATTAATATACAAACAATTTAAGCAAGTAAAATAAGTTGCGTCCTAGGTATTATTAGAAACAACTTTGAACAAAAGAGAGCAAGTGTGGAATAATGGCTATAATATACAATTCCAATCCTTCAAGAGACTCACGCCCACTGACGTCATCCGGCAAATTAAGCGTAGGCTGATGAATATTGGTTAGTACAATGTTATGAAGTAATCCTAATTAGTATTAAATGGAAAAGATGAAACCAAAAGAAAGCGCAAAAATAGCTTGACTGGTTTTGAATAAATGGAGCAAGAAAAAGGATTTTCGGGGCTAAATAAAATTAAAACCTGAACAAATAAAAATAAATTAAAGAAATGCAAGTGTTTGTGATACCTTTTCCGAACTCCTCACCTTCCATCTGCCGGTGCCAGTGCCTGTGTCCTCGGACTGGGCGTAACACTGAACTCTGTCCGCTATCAGAGCCCCGCCTCGTCGCCCACCCGAAGTCGTGTGAGTCACATCTGGCTGGATGTCTGGTGACAAATTATCCACACTTTGTTAATCCGCGCTGAATACTTATTTAAGACTAATAATTTATTTTGTAATATTAGGAAATTATTTAAAATTTGAAGATTAGTCCGCATTGTGAAAAATGAATGACCACTATAGAAGTACAAAACCCCAACATACTCGTATATTTCGCATGTGGTTTTAAAACCAACAGAACAAAACTAGACTACTGACTCACATGTTGGCAAATGGGTAATCATTTCGGCTAGATCTATCTCAGTTCTGTCTCGTGGTTGATGTTTCTTTTCACGCTCTCTTTGATGATGCTGCTGTGGCAAGGGATGCGGATGCGAACGCGGTGGGGGGGCGGCGGGACGCCGTGTCGGAGGTGAGCCTAATTCTGGCGGAGGCGGTAATTCTGTATCGCCTGCACATGAATCTTCGTCCGAAGATGAAGCTGTAGAGAATAAAAACTATTGTAACATACCTACTTATTACATATTTATTAATTTGAGGATCAGTGTTTTAAGTCATATATGATTTAAAAAATTACATTGAACAATTACGTGGCTTCTTTCAGAACTTCAGCAATAGATTTTGAAACAACACTTGTATTTCTAGGAATTTTACAAATATATATTACAAATTACTTACAGAGGTCATGTCTCTCTCTATCAGGGCTTTTTGCCATTATGGACGTTCGCTTTGATGGCATCGGCAGCGATGGCTTTGGCCTATTCTGCATTTCGGCCAGCGCTTGCTGCACTGCCTCTTGTCTGACTTCTGTAACATCATACAAATTTTTTTTTTTTAAGTACAGCGGCTGATACGTACGAGTGTAATAATAACAACATTACGTTAATGGGCTCAAAGTAAGAGGGGCGGCTGATAAGTTTGCGGCCTAATGTACTTAACGATGACTAATTATATTGTTACTCCTATCACTAATTGCGCTAAATCACTAAAATAAATCACTAAAATTTTAATTTTAGATCACAATTGAATTATACCTGTCGAACGACGAACATCACCATATAAGCCGAATCCGAAAATTCACGGAATTTCGAACACCACGCTGTGATAAAGTACCTTGTAAAAAAGTAAACACACCGAAAAATATTTTTGAAGAATTGTCATCGGTACTTCAAGATTCTGCGTCTTCATATACAATGGTGAAAAAATGGGCTCGCTTATTTCAACAAGGACGAGAGAGCTGCGAAGATGATCCCCGCACGGGCCGCCTTGTCACGGTTATAACCGAAAAATGTTCAAAAAGTAGTAAGATTAGTACTGGCCGACAGAATAATTAAATTATGGCAGATAGCTGAAGAACTTTATGTTAGCAAAGAACGAGTTGAAGAAATTTTCTATAAAATTTACATATGAAAAAATAATTGCGCACCCTGGGTACCGAGAATGCTCACACCGCTCGACAAACAATGATTCGAGAGCAGCAAGGATTTTTGTCACTAGCTGACAATAAAACTAACAGAATTTGTAATCGGATCGTCAGTGTGGATTCGCCAGTATGATCCAGAGTCTAAACATGCAATGGATTAAAAAAGGAAAAAGGGTACCGAAGAAATTCAAACTGGAAAAGTCAGCAACTAAGCTAATAGCGACTATCTTCTGGGATAGCCAGGAAATTTTATTAACAGATTACCTATCGAGCAGGGCTAAAATGATCGGTTAATACTATGCCAATTTAGTGAGTCAGGCTGGTGAGGCTGTTGTGCAGAAAGAAGTTAAAAGCTATCTCGTGGTGTTGTTTTTGCAAGACAACGCGCCCGTTCACACCGCGTATGTTGCGAGGCAGGTTTTGAAAGACGCGGGGTTTTCAGAAATTGATCACCCACTGTACAGTCCAGATCTGTCACCTAGCGATTATTTTCCTGTTTTCCAAATTGAAAAAGTACTTACGGAGCTGGGGATTTATGACAACAAAATGGCTCAGGCTCAGCTGCCGTAGATCGACATTTCGAAGACAAAGATAAATAAAAATTTTTGAGTGGTTTAAAAGCATCGTATGCCAGATGTGAGAAGTGTATATTTCACTTGAGGGAGACTAGCAAATATTATAAATAAAAATATATACATCTAAATTTTTCTTTCATTAAGTAAGTACCTTAGGCGTCGAACTTATCAGCTGCCCCTCGTAATTATAAGTACGATTATGTTTTGCAGTAATGTTTAGTCATTATTAACGTAAATGTTTTATCTGAGGTTTTCTCAGCGCAGTACGATATGGGGTTTTTCGAAAAAGGTGTTATAAAATTTCTGGAGGCTGGCAGCGCGTTGGTAATGCCTCTGGTGCTGCAAATGTCCATATGCGACGGTGACCACCTGCCAGGGTGGGCCGTCTGCCTGTCTGCTGAACTCTAGATATAAAAAAATTTGTATTTAAATATATGAATGGGAAGTTTTACGTAAATATCTATAACATTTTAAAGAAAACTAAAGTTGTCTAGTTCTTATAACACAAGCGCTCTGCTGTATGCTTAGGGACTAGATGGCGCCGTGTAAATTGTCACAGCGTAAATAATTACATTTAGGTAGTTTAAAACTAAATAGACATTACAAATTAAAAATATATACATATTTCCATGAAAACATAATATATAACGTATGCATGCAATATTCTGTCAAATTTACTAATTCTAAGTGAACATTCGAGGACTCAGCCGGTGAATTTTAAGCATATTTGTGGCTGTCAAAAGTTTAGCATTTTCCGCTTTCCTAAACAACGAAACATCAATCGACCATTTGTCATCAGGATTTATGACAAATAAATTGTATCTTGTTTTAATATCGTAAATTATTATTGATAATACTTTGAGTTTTAAAGTACAATTATTGGAATAAATTGAAAATAATTTCAGTTTATATCTCAATGAATTGTTTATATATCAAAAAATTTTAAGGTCATTATGTTAAAGGCCACAAAGCATAGAAGTGCTTTATGGTATTTTTAAAGATTAGCTGTCAGAAGACTTCAACGTAATCGTCATCTGTTTCCCCTTGGCATTATCTTAATACTTACATTACATATTGTATGTAGTGACTTCTTTTCATAATGTGAAACTGGGTAAGGATATTTAAATCCCAAAGTATATAATATGTTTAAAGCAGCAAGTGTGAAAGTTATGCGAAGTTCTTATTGTTCGAAGAGGACTTTTGTAAATAAAAAAAATAATATGACATCGGCTTTCGTTTTGTCGAATGTACACTTTGTAAAAGTCTAAACAAAAATGGTTAAGCATTCGCATGCAATGTTGCTAAAAATGAACATTCACTAACACATTATTAACAAATTCAATATATGTACATAAAAGTATTAAAATTATATATAATCACAAAGATAAAGAAAGCTATAAGTAAATAGTAGTTTTAAATAGTACATATAACAATTTATATTTGATTTTACACAGGACCCTGTAAAAATATGAGAGTAAAATTGGATAAAAATCATGCGCCTACTATATAATAAATAAAAAATAGCATGTTAACACCGCTATGGCCTCAGAGGTGAGATGAAGTTAGGCCCTGCACAACTCCTCACCCTGCGAAAAAAAGGTATCCGAAACGAAGCTGGCGTCTACTGTACAGAGTTGCCGGATTTATCCAGCACTCTGTAAATAAGTGCTAGAGCCTTTAAGAATTTTTAGAGCACACTTCCTCAAACACTCAGAGCACGTGTTTGAATATTAGTAACATAATGGAAATTTCCATTACCAGAATAAAGAAAACATAGGTTCACATAGGCATATTACATTTTTGTTCGTATTATATACTTCCAAAAAGTTATCATTATAACTTACATATACAAATCAATACAATCTAATCCAATCAAACTTATCAATAAAATATTTTGGGGACATTGTTATCCGATCGAGTCACATATTTTATATCAAACATGAACACATAATAGTACAATGGTACTATGATTGACTGCAGACAGATGACAATACATTCAATGGTATAAGTAATTTACGCATCCATCGCGGCGTGAACACAGAAAATAGTGTCAAATTAATTTTACTTGTTTGTGTTGGCATGTACAATTATATACTCGAGTACATGTACATTCAGTAGATGTGTGGTGTAAGCAAACAGCTTTATGACATTTCATGTTACACGTTTAAAAAATAGTGTAACATAATTGTATAAAAATATATATAATATACATATAATAAATGGTCCATAGGCGACGATAACTGCCAAATTCTAAGCTGCCTGACGAATATATATATATATATATATATATATATATATATATATATATATATATATATATATATATATATATATATATATATATATATATATATATATATACAGGGTGACTGACAAACCCGTCCAAATTTTTTTTACGCACTAAACATCATTTAAGGAACCCATTTTTGCAAAAAAAATTGTATGTCAAATTTTCACCATAAAATATTTCATATAGGATAATTAATTCAATCGTACAGAATAAGCATATGGTACAAACAACGAACGTGTCAATGCACTCTAGCGCCGTATTATGTAAATTGCGAGTTCTTTCAATGACTTTGTGATGCTGATTACTCAACAATTTTGTACTATGTGATACAAAACTAAAATACATGTTTCTCATAACTTTTACTAAAGATTATTCTGTGTGAATTTGGACGGGTTTGTCAAAGTCACCCTGTATATAAAACTACTGAACATATCGACTACTACCATTTTTCATGTATGGTTATATGCTATATATTTTTTGGATTCCATTGATCGTTTCTTGAATAAACGCAACAATCACAGCTAGTTGCGTAGGAAACGGTGTGATGGAAACTCAAACAATAAAACTAACAGTGAATCAGCAAACTAGGATTGTGTAATTTTTATATCCATATAATTTAAAATAGCTTGCGCCTGTAAGGTATTAGTTATATACAGAATTCAAGGCCGCAAGCGACGCAAAATACGAGTTTTTATGTTCAATGAACGTCCTTTTCATTATTTGGTTTAGACCATACACAATAGCGAATACTCACTGAATGAATATTTATATGGGAATTAGCTTTGAGTGTGTTTTTGTTGGTTGCGTCATCGTCTTTTAATTAGGTCTAATGTCATATACAAATGCATTTTACATAATTATGCTTGTACAACTACTTTTCTTGACACTACTTGTCTTCTACTTCCCGCAGTTGTCCCATATTAAATGGGGTCGGCGCAATACAGTCTCTTTTTCCATTCCGTTTTTCACACTCGTACCTCTTTCACAATATTATCTTTTCCGCAATCCATCATACCCTTGATCTACTTCTCGTTCTGTTTACGGTAAGTCTTATTCGTATAATTTAATTTTTCTAATAAAAATCCTTAATTTCACACTTCCCTCAATATACTTATTTCTAATTCTATCCATTTTCGTAATTCCAAACATTTGCACATTGGCTTCTTCGTATCATGCAATCCATCCTTTCCCTTTGTGTACCATACAATATGACAGGTACAACTAGCATTTAAATAATGTAAAAAATGAGTATATTTAATAATCCTAGGATGTGTTTCTAAAGTTGGGTGGTGCCGTAAGTGAGATACCTCCCAAAAGCTTCCGACTGATATATTAAATAATAATAAATAATTATATTGGGACAATTTACACAATGCCATCTAGTACCAAACTAGGTGCATATCACTTGTGTTATGGGTACTAGACAACTGATATACTACATATATTCTTTTTTTTGTAAATAAATAAATATTATATATATAAACTCCCAGACGCGAGACGAGAATCGAACCCGTGCTCTCGGCAAGCATACCGAGATGCGTTAACCGTTACGCCACGAAGGTCATCAAATACAATAAATACAAGTATACAGGCGAGAACATTTCAGCTGAAACTACACTCACTTATGTAGAGACGTAAAAATATTAATAAGATTAATTGAACACCCAAGAAATTACGTTAGACTTCAGAATATATTTAGTTCTTCTCCTGTGTTGTTCTAGTGGATAGACTTCAATAAGCTAAACTGTATATAGTATGGGAAGTGATCTGTTATAACATATACTCGCTAGATGTAACACAACGTACGGCGTGACACAGTAACATAGTATACTCGTAGTTCTCACTCACAAACTTTTACTGATATTGTATAGAATAATGCGTTAGAAAACACATTTTTTTCTAACATGATAATCCCTTTTATTGTTTCAAATTTGCCCTACTTTCAATTTATTTAATTTAATAAAGTGATTTATCCATTGTTTAACCTCAAATACAAATGTATCAAGACGAGTAGTTTAATATTTATTTGAGGATGCCACCTTTAAATAAATAAATATACTGGCACAATCACAGTGTCATCTAGTCCCAAAGTAAATAACTTGTGCTATGGGTACTAGACTGATTTACTACATGTATACTTTTTTTCAGAGACCGTGACCTCCGCGAACGTATCGAAGTCCGTTGGCCGCTACGTCACGGAAGTCGTATAATAATCGTCTAAGGGAGTAGAAAAGGAAGCAAACGGATCATTTGATTATTAGGGAGAATTTTGTAAATCACTAGGACTAAAACACTTTAACACTAAAACACTTTTATTGAAATGCGCATGTTTCTATATGCTACTAAGAATTGTACAGCAGATGCATTGCGGTGGCAGTTATGTGGTTATACTATCCAGTATATTAATGCGATTTTTTTATGTACACTACATATGAAATATTTGCACTCTTTGACGATTGATCTAATACTGAAGCATAAGGAATATCGAAAGATAAGAGTGCAATAATATACAATACTTTGTAAGCTTTCATATATTTATTTAATGATTATTATCAAATCGAAACACGAACAAACCATATTACATGTATGTGGATTCATATAAAGTAAATTATGACTTTACTATTTAACCCGGAAAACGTTGTTTTACCATATGAATATTAAAAAAAAGTAGCCTATGTCCTTCTCCAGGTTACTTACTATACCGAAATTAATCAAAATTTGTTCAGCGATTTAGGCGTGAAAGCGTAACAAGCAAACAAACTCACTTTCACACCTTTTTTGCCATATAATCTATTCATTTTTTTTTTTGTCTGCCCCCTTTTCATTCATTTCATTCATCCATTTTCATTTCTAGCATTTTTCTTGATACCTGACATTCTTCTTTCCGCGTTATATGGCCATACCAGACTAGTCTATTACTATTCAGCTTATCAAACACTGGCGCTACTTTAGAACTTCCCTTGATGTATTTATTTCAAATTTTATCCATAACTTCACTCATTGATTTCAACAGTTGCATCTTTGCTGCATGCACCGATCATTCTTCCCCTTTGTAGGTCAGTATTGCGATTCATAGAATACGACAAATTATGACTTTATTATAAAATAGAAATCTCTAGGGTCAATTACAGGATTACGAGGGCTGTCTTAGAACTCCGTGACTGTTTGAATAAAAAATTTTTTTCGGCAAATAGGCGTTTATTTTTCAACATAATCTCCTTTTAGAGCAATAAATCCAGCGTTTTTCCAATTTTTTTTATTTCTTCCAAATAATAGTGTCTCAAGGCCCTCATTTGTTTCGGTTACGACCTCATTTGACCTTAATCTTTTACTACCCAGCCATTTCTTCAGGTTTGGAAAAAGAAAATAGTCGCGAGGCTAAGTCTGGAGAATAGGCTGGATAGGGTTCGTAGCCTAATTTATGTATTTTTGCCATAGTGACACACACGTGTGCACTCGTGCATTGTCTTGATGGAACATTACTTTTTTTTCGCAAAATGTGGTCCTTTTTGTTTTAAATCAATATCGAATCTATCTAAAAGCTCTGAATAATATTCGCCGGTGATCGTTCTACCATTCTCTAGGTAATCTATGTGAATGATATCGCGTGAATCCAAAAAACCTTGGCCTTCTTTGGTGCACGATCACCCGGTGAAACCCACTGTTTTGCTTTTTCTTGGTCTCTGGGGTATTGTGATGGATCCATGTTTCGTCTACAATTATATAAAGTCGTAAAAACTTGTCCGGATTGCGGTTGAACATCACCAAACACTCCTTTCAAGTGCTCACACGGTTGCGCTTATAATCGAGTGTGAGCAATCGCGGCACCCATCTCGCGAATAGCTTTTTCATGTCCAAATATTCGTGTAAAATGTCATTTACTCGCTCAGTTGAGATGCCTACAGTCTCAGCCACCTCACATACTTTCATTCTCCGATCGTCCAATATTATTCCATTAATTTTATCGACAATTTCTGGCGTGATTACCTCTTTTGGGCGACCTGAACATACGCCGTCACTTGTGCTGGTACGACCACAACGCAACTCAGTAAACCACTTCTTAACCATTGAAATTGATGGTGCAAAGTTCCCACAGTATTTATCAAGTCCTTCCTTGGTTTTAGTGATGGTTTTTTAGCAAAAAATAATGGTTAATCAACACACAACATTCCCTTTTTTCCATTTTTGTTAAAATTCACGAGGTTGTTTGCTTTTAATGGCTCTCAAACACAAACTAAATGACGCAGGTTGCTCAAAATTTGACAATAAACTATTAAAAGATGGTACTTGACGGTAGCAGTGTTGCATTTAAAGTTACTGCGCGGAAAATTGAAAAAGTCACGGAGTTATCAAACAGCCCTCGTATTTCATAGATCGTCTATTTGAGAAAGGTGATTGGCGGATATTTTCTGTAAAATGTAATGGAAGATAAAAATCGTGCAAGTTTTTTATTTCGGTTAATTTTTTGGGGAGCGCAGTTTCTGGCGACATTGAATTCAACCCGAATAAAACAAAGAATAATAGCAAAAAAGGCTAAAGTATAGTAAAATTAACATTACAATTTATTAATTACTGACTTTGCACGATGCTGTAGGACAGCAGACAGGCTGACGGCCCACTTAGAATTTAGCAGTTACCGTCGCCTCTGGGTGTTTGCAACGCTAGTAGCATCGCGAACACGCTGCTGTCCCATAAGGGTACATGAACTTTGGTTACTAATGCCTGAACACAACACAAGGTTATTATGGCGGCATACTTAAGACCAAAGGTGGTCGCCATCCAGATGGGCTTGAGGCCCTACCACGTAGCTAGGGTGGGTTGTTTTATCGCCTTTTACGATAGGCCGACCCCGGCCCCAGAGGTTAGTATTCTTTCTCCGCCCCTGTACGGATAAAATGTTTATATGTATATCTATGAAGTAATAATGTTTGTAAGAAATAATTTGCATATATTTAATAAATTTATGATGAATCGCCATCAAAACAAAATTTGTTGCCCACCTAGTAATACGACTTACCTGAACAAAAGCTTATTTTGTGTGGCCCCCCAGAATATATAATTACTTGTCCAAATTGCTACAAAATATTAATTCGGAACATTCTTTTAAAAACAAATTGAAACAAATGTTAATTGAGAAGTCGTATTATAAACTTAGATGAATATCTGAAGGACAAGTTTCTTAATTAAGGGCAAATTACTATGGAATTGACAAAATTATTTTTTCTTATTTGTTTAAATTAATTTTATTCTATATTTTTTATGTTTCAAATTAATAAAATAATTAGATATAAAAAAATATTATTGCAAATAAATATGTTACTATTATTTTCTAATATTTGAAGCATAAAAATACCTTTATAAATATTGTACACCTTAAAAAGGTAAACTGTTGATAAATAATTGTGATACCTTCCTACCTTCTACCCCCTTCTAGAATAACATTTTTATTTTAATACCCAATTTTATTTTTATTATATTACTTCAACATAATTTAATTAAATCTATTCATTCATGTTTTGTTTTAAGGTAAGCAGCATGGTCTAAATCTAAGTATTTAGAATTAATAGATCTTAGCATTTTTTAAAGCTATGTAGATACGTAGGCAAATCATAAATTAGAAACACAATGTACTTAATCCTTAAAGATAGTATTTGCTGATAGTGTTAATATGTGAAAATCATTTTAAGCATATCGGCACAGTGGGGGCCGAAGACGTTTGTTAGCTTTACTTTTTGCGTATAATCTGTTGTTGATAATATAAATAGAAAGCGAACACGTCCAGTTATACCGGTTGTTCTTTCCAAGGCTATTGATTCGATGTAAATTTCACTATAATATTGAATAGAAACCCTATTTATTATAAAAATATTGAATGTTTTGGGTGTACTTAAAAATATTTTATATTCGATTTAATCGTTTCTATTTTCATGAATATTGAAGCATACGATTAAAAATTATTTTGTGTCGGTACATTTAAATCAATTTTACGTATGTGTATATAGTGTAAGCTGTGACAGCCTAACACAATATAATATATGATTACAATATGTTATCACTTTATAATTAGCTAATTATTTAAGCAAGTCAGTGTAACAAGCTACATTAATAATAAAATATCATGGTATAAATAAAATAATGAAAGAATACATATATAAATGAACTACAGAAATAAAGACTAAACCAATGCAAACATATCACCTGTAAAATAAACTAAATATGCGAATCCTTATTCCCAAAAACTAAACATAACATTGACATAACACCGTGGACCGCGTGCGCCGCAGTCACATTTAGCACAAGGCCTCCCCACAGATGTCTGCCCGAATTAATTAGCAACTTACAAATACTGACCGTATTTTGAGAATTTTAATGTTTAAAATTTTAATCTGTTTCGAATGATAGTAACACTTAAATTACATTCAAATTTACAAATAAAATGTCTTTTGGTGGAATTTGATCTAAAAGTATGGCTGATCAATTTGAGCATATTTCTGCTGTGGTGCATACAGAAGGCCTCAGCGTTATATTTTAATGACTCACCGGAATGGTAGCGGCTCTCGTTTCGCGTAAGCCGCCTGTTGGTCCTTCCAGGCGGCGAACGGAGCGCCGTCGCCGACCTCACTGCGACCCGACACACAAAAACCACACTTACACCGTACACGCTCACATATACACACAATGCGCCACTTATTATATTATACTTATTTTGTGTAATTTGTATTGACTGATTGAATAATATATAATAAATACTTGGAATTGAATGTTTTAGTTAGTCGATATCATATGTATTTATTAAAGTGAATTTTTTTATAATTATATTATCTAATACACCTACTTTAATTAAAGTGATCGAATTTTATTGTTTTAATATACATTAGAATATAATTCTTATATTTGATTAAAAACTGTGTTTTAATTATTACATGTTAGTATGATTGACTCGTAAAATATTCAATTCCGAAATTCATTTGGCCAATTCCAAATAAAGTTATTAGCTAATTGAAGTAGTTGTAATACACTATATAACAAAAAATATCCAAATCGCTTTTAGCCTGAAATGTTCCCCAAACGCTGACACCATTACCGCGTTGAATGGCAACACTTATCCTTGACATAAATGCAAACTAGCTTTTTGATCACGTGAGATCTCTATCAAGCGTTTTGATAGGTCTCGATAAAAGCTATGGGCTTGTGGACCCCACGGCCCTAGAGTTTCAACACCGAAAGCTGCAAATATGAATATAATAATATGAATTTTGTAGCGTTTCAGGTCCTCTTGTTATGCGAAAGCGACAACCAGAGCTGTCTGATCTGGAAGTCAGGATGCCATCGTCGTGACATAGTCCATTCGGTTCCAAAATGGAAGGCAACCAATGGGGGCAAGAGAATGACGTATAAAGTCATATAATGCAGCGTGTCGTGATATTTGTTACACGATAAACCGTGGAGTCCTAAACCTTAGACTTTATTCCCGTATATACAGCGATAACGATCTACCCCAATTGTACGTAACAGATAAAAAAATTGTAATAAATAAAAGAATTGTATTATGTAATTAATAATGGATTTACTTCTTTATTTAATTTCATGGACATTGCTTGAATTTGAGACATTATGAAATATTTTATTATACACAATAAATTACACTAAAGTTTTCATCAAGTTTGATTTTAATATTCAATTTATTATTTTAAACAATATTATATTCGATTAAAACCCTCGCATCCACAAACACACGTTAGATTTTTTGACGTTTTATTTATAATTACGCAAAAAATATGCAAAAAATCAAATACATGAACTAACACGTTCAAATTAACATTAAACATTGACAAAGTTTTATTGGGCATAATAATTTATGTATAGTTATTGTTTTTCGAATATTTTGCTCAAATGTGTAACATCTTAATAAGGCAAAAGTATTCTTTCCCAATCAAATTAATTAATTAATCGTAAAACGCAAGGCTTCACCACTACAAAAAATATAGTAGTGGTATAGATAACAATCATAATAAATTTCAAAAGAAGGTGTTTCGAACAGTAATGACACGTTTTTCTTTGAAATATAGATTTTTAGAGTTTTATTTAAAAAATAAATACATGTCTTTTTAGAATTTGAAGTAACCTACGACGAATTTAAGTAACAACGTGAGCACCTATAGAAGAAGAAAGTACACACCATATAAAGGTATTCATAGCAAATCCAGAAGTGGAACGTTCAAGGCCTGTGGAGGAAACTGTGCTAAAATCTACCGAGACGGAAAGGCCACGGAAGGTGGAAAGTTTGTCTTTGAAGAGAGTGAGAGAAACAATACCAAAGGCAGGAGGTGGCAGTACCAAGCTCTGCGGAAGCTTCTAGATTTGGACTTAGCTTGGAGGAGCGAAACCAGAATAATGACCTGGAAAAGCCTGCGATGGCGCCAAAGTAAGTCCTTGTGCTGCGAAAAAGGGAACGAATCGAAAAACTACAAAAGTTACGAACAAGAAGACTGCGATGGCGGGACGGATCCTGAGACCTTTTAAGGGCGCAATACCAAGCACTGTCAATAAAGCAAGCCAAAGACCTGAGAAAATAAAAATATCAAGAGCTGGCGAACTAAGAAGTTCGTGGCCTGCACAAATGGCAAGGCCAACGCTGGGAGAGCAAATCGATTCAGATGATCATTTTAAATTCGATTTCGAAAAAACACCAGGATGGCTTGAGAAGAGAAATAAAGAGGTCACGAATCGAAAACCTGCAAAGGTTATGAACAAGAAGCCTACCAAAAAGGAACAGTTAATTCCAGGGCCTGGGAAGGGTGAATGTTCAAGAGCTGTTGACAATGCAGGCCCTACTCAACCAGCAATGGCAAGCGCTGAAAATCCGGCACCTCCCGAAATAGAAATGCTTTAGACTACCATTTTAAGCCAGGCACTTTTTATTCAAGACAGTTGGCGACGCGTGCTTTATTGCCGGTGCTTTCAATGTGTTTTTTTAAATCATAGATGGTTTAAAACCCCATGAAAGCGGAATCACCAAGCAACTGGCGTAGGTTATTGTGGCAACATTTGTGATAGGAGATATTCATATTAACCGAATCTCGTGCAGCATTTAATTACAAACGTCAATATGCTTATCGCTGTAACTTTGCTAAAAAACTTTCTCCACACCAGGTGCGTTTACAGAGCACGGTACAGTGTGTATAGAAAAGCCGACACCTTGTAGCGAGTTTGGCAATATTTATAGATCAGATTTTTGTCTAAAAAGACATAAAATTTACAAGCACTCAACCAACAATTTTAAAGGCGCTTTATGGCGAAATAATTATCGAGTACTATAGGCCTATTCAACCATTTACTAGGAATTTATAGTTGTACTGGGGGCTATTATACCACATGGAAGACAACTCAGCTCAATCTGTGGGAAGCAGTGGAGATACAGAAAACAAATTATAAGTGAAATTCAAAATCATTTAAATTCATCAAGTACATGATCCTATTTTGCCATAAAATTTGTTTTATAAAGACGTTCGTAAACTAATAAAAAATATTTGCCGAGTGGCATAGTTCCTACTACTTTTCTATAAACAGTCTACATGCTTTGGAGTAATAAATGTGATGATATGTTAATGAACTGTTAATCATTTGGATTACGAAAAGTAAGCCTACCGGAGTTGGGCTGAACAGTTAATTCTGAAGCTAGTAAAGGGTGCAGAGCCAAAGGTTCGAAAATGGAAATATTAAGAGCTGTCGAGGCAAAAAGTTCAAAGCATACTGAACATGCAATGCCAAGGGCTATTGGGAATATAGACGCAAGTACAGCATATTAACGCAGGTATAGCTTAGCAAAACTCAGCTTTATCTAGATATAAAGTCTGGTCCTCCTGAAACGACAAGTTCAAGAACTAACATATTTGTAATGTCACATATGTAATTTATGATTGAGTTTTTGTAAAAATAAAATAAATAAAAATCCCATTAATTTCCATATCATACAGTGTTTTATTTTTGGTTAGTACGTTAGTTGGACTGAAGATTTAAGCTTAATTATAAATTTGTTAGTAGGGTTAGTATAATTTTTCTTTATTAGCCTTGATATGGACCCCAGATTGGGTATAGGACTTCTTTAGCTTCACCCATGCTGCTCTGTTTTTAGCTACTATTAGCCAATCTGGGCCTGCTATTGGCATTATGTTATCTACCCATCGTTTTTTAGGTCCGCCTACTCTTCTTTTACAATATTTTTTTTTATGTATAGCTGCGTAATTTTTTACAGAGTAGTCCCCCTTTAAAAAATATTTTTAAATGTTATTGGAAAGGATACACCCCGAAGTTGGTCCCATATAAATTTGGGAAAATGTTTCCAAACCCTAAGGGTACGAAAACAGAGAATGATTGATAGTTAACTTACTGATTATATCTATGAACACGCATAACTTTTGACGGAATTGATGGTGTTTCCATCCATAGGCAGTTTTTCCGAATTCTCGTCGCCTCTGCGCATTGTGTGGCCGAAATATCGAAGAATGCGTTGTTGGCAAATGGTGAATAAGCGAGTCAGCATTGATGCGTTTTGCAATCCAAGGTATTATAAGCAATCGTCTCCAGCACCACATCTCAGAATCATCAATATTTTGTCTTTCTCGGGCTAGGATTGTCCAAATGTCTACTTCATATAGAACGATAAAAAAAAGGCTCGTATCAATCTTGGTTTTCTTCCAGATGTTTTATAAATAATAAACATTTTGTGACCACTCACACAGCGCTATCTAGTCTCAAACTAAGTAGGATAGCACTTGTGTTATGGGTACTACACAACTGATATACTACTTATACACTTTTTTTGTAAATAAATACATTTTATACATAAACACCCAGACGCGAGAAGGGAATTAACTGAGTCATAGTATATTGTTCCATTCCAATTCTCATTTTTATAACAAAGCCGCCCTCGTTGTAGATTTAGGAGCCCAGGTATATTGCAGGTGGCATTTGCTAGTTTGCTAGTTTTCCGCCTCGATCCACCATCGATGAATATGATATTTCATACAAAAGTATGATGTTATATATATCGCATTTCATATGGGAACACCAAAGTGTAGCGCTCAGTCCTGACTAGACATAACACAATTTTTACTGTAGTTATTAGAAATCTTATACCTATGAAGTTGATTAGCCTAAAATAATTGCTGGAACATCAACTTTTGCGTAAAATAGTAAGTATACGACTTTCCCTCTTTCTCTATAACTACAAATTAATGAGGTCTACCGCCGTTCTAGTTACTACTGTCACGAATAGAACTATACACATCCTACGGCTGGCGAGTAATCCATTTAAAGTAGTTAGGAACGTGTCAGTGATCTAATTATGTGCATTTATACAAATGAGAAACTGGTACAACATCCTGTACAGGGAGACGTAGTCTGAAACTTGTTTGTTTTTCTAAGTTAGGCTGTGTTCATGGATCTTTACAGTAAAAGTCTACTAACTGTTTTAAAAACTTGGTCATGTGACCCCGGCCTGGATCAAAAATAGGGTCACACCATTACTTTATCCTCCGTGTCTTGAAAGAACTCCTGGGGAAGAATGACGCTGTTAGTCGGATGCATCATGGAGGCTAAGCTCAAAGGCCTAGAAAGGCACCTTCAACAATGTTGACAACAACAATGTTCCGTCGGCACGGTATGTACGGTTTAAACCAAGCTAAACTAGCTTAGTTAACAGAAATACGTCAATTGAATTTGTTCGTTCTGTTGGAGACATCTCATCTCAACGGGGGAAACTTATACACGTATGTCCCCATGTCCACACCGTGAACCTCCAACTGGTGGGGTGTGGATAATGTATTTGCCACTCAAGAACAAAAAAAAACTGTGAAGGCAGCCATGATGTACAAAACCGGAAGCCAATATAGCCACGTTATTGAATTGGCTGTGAGTCCCATCAGAAACAGTAGCCAGGTTTTTGATACGCAAGTATAGATAACATAAAACCAATTTTTGTTGAAGGAAAGAGCCGCCGTCGCCCGGATTACTGCCGGATATAGATCATCCAATATACCGGGTTATAAAATTTATTATTCTAACTTTATTTTCTACCTCGCAGGACTCCATAACAACGATATAGTACTAATACGAAATCACTGAAACAATCCATTCATGTCAATATAATGTTTCATTGTTTTTGGATTTTATTGTTATAAAAAATTACGTATTAGGGATTAAAGTACGAGATTACAGATTTGTACTGAAAAAATTATACTTTTTTTTCTAAGATGTAACTAACATATTTATATTTAATCAAAATATTTACCCTCATTATCTACACATTGTTGCCGTCTAAACGGAACCCTTTACGATAGAACTATAGGGACTTAGATCCGACAAACTAGTAACTGTGTGAAAGTATTTTGTAAGTAAGTTTTTTATCGCGTGGAAAATTGTCCCAATCACAAAAAAAATGATAATTCGTTGGAGCAAAGTCTGGCGAATACGATGAATAACGTATGGTTTCTAACTGCAGCTCCTGTCGATTGACATCATGGAGCAATAACGGTGAAAATCGATTCACTAGTCTGGGCTGTTTCAGTCCCAATTTCGCCATCACAGTTCAAAATTCGGAACAGTAAACATCTGTTGTTATTGCTTGACCAGACCTGAGAAATATATAGAGGATAACACCATGAAGAGACTAACAAACAGTTATCATTATCTTTTCACTTGAGGTTATTTATCACTCATTTTTCATATTTTTTTAATCTTATTCATTTAATGCAAATGAGGTAGGTAGGTAAATTTACACGTAACTAAAGGTAGGTAGGGTAACGCTAATTCCTGAGTAGTTTGACTCGGATCGGCTTTCACCATCTCCTTCAATTCGGCGTTATTCACCTGTGTGGACGGTCTCCCACGTGGATCATCTTCAAGGCAAAGTTTCGAATGCGAAAGTGTTTAAACCAAAAACGCACGGTGTGTTCATTGGCAATCTCCTCTGCAAGCGCAGCGTTGATATTACGAGTTGTTTCTGTTACGTTAGATCTGTCGGAACTCGTATTAAAAATCGAAAATCGAACGTGGCACATTTTTAAAAGAAGAACCTCGTAGGTATTATGTAAAAAAGTTTCACTCGAAATTTCATGCTTTAACCCCCATTATTATTATTCAGAGAAATCACACCTTGGATGAAAGTAGGTATGCATATATGTGATGTGTTTTTCATACGTTTATTCATTAGCTTTAGTTACGTGTAAATTTTCTTATTATTTACTTAACACTTCTTAAATGCCACAAAACGTTCTCATTGAGACTAATTAAAGAAAAATATTGAGATATACACACACAATATTTTACATATGAAGCAAATATCAGCATTATAATATTCTCAGATTTGTTTTAACATTTTAAAGTATACATTTTTCTGTATCATTTAAAAATTATTTGAAGCGCCTGCGACGAGTGAAGGCATTCAAACGGCTTTTTTACGAGAAGAGAACGGCGCTTATTCTTTCACTGTCAGATTGCGTATTTAAATTTTTATATAATCTGGATACAAAAATACCAGATCTGTGAACTCTTTTAATGATTCTTGATTTTTTTAACTCTTTTAAGCAATTTTTTTAATAGTATTTGTAACAAAAACCTTTAAATTAAAAAAAGTTCTTAATGAAATCGATTTTTTCACCTTTGACCTTGGATATCTGGCAGCGGAGCAGGAAAAGGAGCGTAGTAGTGACGTCCCTTCCCGCCAAGGCCAAAAAGGCGGAGAAACGTCAGTACCCTGCAGCCACCGTAGCCCTCAGCCACGTGGTTTGCCGGCATGGGGAAGCCGCAAGTCAGCGGGCCGGAGATGGGGCGTGCCGTGTTCCACTCTCACCTCTGCGAGAGTCCAGAGACAGCCGGGTAAGACACACACCGGCCGATACAGGAGAGGCCAGCTAAAGTCTACATGACCGACCTAGCTCACCCAGGTGGGAGGCGCACGCGAAACCGAAAGCATATCCCTCTGTCCTGGACTACGGCCATAAGAGAAACACTGGGGTAGTTTTAGTGGGTAACCCAGCGATGTGCGTTTCCTTTGTCAACTATAGGGAAGGTGCGGGCGCATTGCATTGTGGAGTTTCTACACTTCTGCCGCCAACCTCCAGGCGGTGGGGTGTGTATTAAGCATTTGGTGGCTTCGGGAAGAAATAACGAGTAACGAGAACGAGAGAACGAGAGACGCAAAATGGGATACAATATTCGTTTTTCTAGTTCACAGCCAACAAAATTATTTAAATTTTTTTGTGCTTCTGTACATTAGGAGCAAATGGAATGTAAAAACGCACATAGTTAATTTTAAGCTGTGACAATACTTAACAGCTGAAACGGGGCTTCGAAATCAAAACTTCGTAAGCGAAAGATAACAGCTTAGAAGAAGTTTCAATTATTCTAGGTCATGACAACCATGACATTGGAAAGCGGAAATAGTTTATTTTTTACAAGATGAGTTACATCCTAAGGGGGTAACCGTATCGGGTAATATGATAACGCCCACCTCGCAGGTAATCGTGACACCGCCTACCTACTTCATTTTCTATACATGTCGTGTAAAATAATATAGGACTTCTTAAAGGGTAGGTTTACATATAATTCTTTCTTATTTCTATTGTTTACTGCGTTAACTGTGTCATTTATCATGGCTTTTAAAATTTAAAATTATTCTTTGAATAACAACTGAATGAGTTGAAAGTTCGATATAATTAATAATCCAATAATACTACATATTTTAGCAATTAAATATAGTTTATATTTAACAACAATACTAACTTGAGTGAGTAACGTGAGTGACTTTACAATTAATATCTCGTAGTGTAACATTAATATATGTTAATTATATCTAATATTTTACAAAAAGGTTTACCAAATGCCTTTTGATATTATGACAAAAAAAAATGTTACTCGTCAGATTTGACGTACATTGTCATCTACAAAATAAAATTATTTTATCATTTTAATTATTTTAATATGCATATTTTCTATATTTATTATAAATATAAAATGTACGAACTACTTAAGCGTTTAATTGAGCTGCCAACCTACAAACCATTACATCAACACTTGTTAGCAATTCGCAGAATAGCTTTATTTAAATAGACGTTAAATTGTATATACTCTTCCATAATTTCATATTAGTTGACGTCAAACCAGAATACAAAAATAGTTCATCAAAATAACATTTAATTACCGATCATAACAAGGTTTATAATTAAAAATTCCTATCTCGTCTACAAAGAAATACATTCATTCATCTAGGATAGCTTGCTGACCGTGTCCTACGGAAATTGCTACAATATCGTGCAGCCCTATTTTGCTTTGCCGTTTTGAAAGGGTTTATGCTGGGTTCGCTGTGTAATCTCCGCCGCAGACGCGACGTCTGGCCAATAAATGCGCACGTATTATTATTCTACTTACAATTAAGATGTCTAAATTTATGAGAGATGTATTCTTTACGCATATTCGGCTTTATCGGGACTTAGTTCGCATGTATTTTTAGTGTTTCATTAAATCAAGCTGATTTATATAAGACGGCACGCGTGTGCTTGTCGTTGAAACTTGATAAAACTAAAGATGACTTGATTTTTAAACTCACTCATGGCGGAGTGTTGCGTCTATAGTAGCGGCGCGGCTTGCTGGTTTTCTCACTTTTTGAGCAGGTACCACAAGCGCACCGGGTCTACGACGAACTAGTTTTTTAATTGTGTTTTAATTATCAGTATTATAACGTTAATTTGAACTTATTATTACTACCTACGACTGCGATCCCATATACGCCCACACTATCTAGGTGGACATCTATGTATATAAGAGCTGCGACAAGCGGGCAAATTAAAATAAATGAATTATTGATTCCGGATATTACGACCAGCCAATGAGGAAGGAGGATTCAATGAAGCCAAGGAGGATTGGGGAATCCAAATAATGTTGGAAATAGGAAGGACGAATTATAAAATGTATTTATATTTTAAGTAATAACCGACTTAGAATAGCTTTCGATTAAATATTTAAAAGTGTCTTAAAAATCTATCATTTAGATAAAAAAAACGTTTTTTGGAAGCACCGAAAGATTAGTAGCTAATAACGTTTCAATTTTCACCCTCAGATTTGGGTGTCTAGACGGATCGTCAACCGATACACCTATCGATATTTTTACGTTGAACTTTATATGTACATTTTGTGTTCAATAAAACTGAATTGTATGTACCTACATATTTAATAATAGAACTTAAAGCAAATCATCGTTGATAATAGCAAGTTACGGCAATAAAAGGTATATTTCATAAGTCCATGGTCCAAGAATGGGATAAATATTAAACTTCAGAATTAATGTTGCTAACAAAACAAACTTAATTATAATGTATAGTGCAAAAATACTGGAAATTCAGAGCAAACCATTTAAAATTAACCAAAATAAAACATACTTTAATGCTTTATATAATTTTTATAAAATTTGATATGTTCATCGTTTAAAGTCGTAATATAAAGTATAAATCGCCTAGATTTTCTGTACGATCTATAATGTAATGAAGAACGACAACATTAATAAACTTAGAGTAGGAAAGTGGAATAATTAGGTATAGCAACTAGACTGCAGGTTAGCAACGAAGTAATTAGACGAAAGCGTAGATTTTCTGCACTACGAAAAGCAATTCGTGTAACTTTGAGCAGCGAACGTGAGGATTTTGTGCTGATGAAAAATATTGATAATACATATTTTTATATAATTTGTCAGGACTTTCATGAAAGTAATAACAACCAGGACGCTAAAATTAAATTGCAATCAATAATAATCACAGCGTGTGGTAATAATTACAGACGTGTAGTCTATGGTTAGGGTATAGTAGTTTTGGTACTGCTGATTTCCGACGCTAGGATCGATTTATACGCGATACTTAAGGGCCCGCCTTAAGACAAAGGGCGGGCCGGCGCCGGCCTGGGCCACGAGATTGGCAGGCCATATATCCGTGAGCCCGGGCGTAGGCGATAGGAGAACAGCGGGGTTTTTTAGTGGGTAGTCGGATGGTCGAACATCTTTCCCGGAGTACCACATATCCCTCGAACCCATCAAGAGAGGTTTTCCCCGAGACCGAAAAAAAATAGAAGGGTTTATGTGTGTGTATATAATTTTTAATTTTGAAATTTTTGTTAAATACCCGTGCGAAGCTGGGGCGGGCCGCTAGTTACAAATAAAAAGGTAAGAAATCTGTCATTTAAATTGTTTCTGTTTATTATGTTATACTACATACTTAACACAAAAAAGTTCGTGATGTGAAATAATAAATCTTAAATAAATATTCATTCGAAGTGTGTTTACTATCTTATTTCAAGATTCTAATGTATAAAAATGTATTATTTATAGATATAATATATTAATAAATATCTATGGACTAGTTACGGGCGTTTCAAAAACAGGATGAGCCATGATGTACATATCAGTATGTGATATTTGTTCATCTCTCCTACGTATAATTGAAAAACTACATATATTAACAACGCATGACCCAAATGATGATATGAGTATTGACATTAATAAGAATAACGTATCAGTTTTCATTGTATATTTTTTAAAGTATACCATAACCTGTTAGCTGATTAGTATTAAAATGGAAACCAATCTTGAGGTCCCGGATTCGAATGCATGCATCGCTTAGGCAGTTTTTCCTCGACTAATTTGCTTATTATAGAATAATAATAATTATCATGTAACATCAATGAGTAACATGTTGGGCAAGCGTGGCGTGTATACTTTCCGTTCCGATTAGGGGGAGGCCCAAGACCAGCAGTGAGCCGTTTATTGGCTGTTATTATATTATTATAATACCATAAGCATCTCAATAAGGAAAAGCTTTTTTGCCATTCTACGTTGTGAAAACTATTATATTATTAAAGAAAACATTTGAAAAACTAAGCAATGGCGAGGCCGCACACGCTTATGCACTGATGCGAGACAACATGATTAATTATTCCGTTTCTTGCTCGGCTGATCACTACTTTGAAACCCAATGCCGCATACTACGTTATGTCTTGTGTACTGTATTGTTATCTCGTGGAAAGTAGCCTTGCATAACTACAAGCCAAGGAAACAGTATGATAGATCATACTGATTCCTTGGCTGGTAGTAATTTGTTTATTATAGAATAATTACCATGTAATATTCTTAATCATTATATTTATAGTTTAATTCGTTCATCGGATAAATCACTTAATAAATGTTTGGTATTCAGTTCACGCACGACTTTTAACCTATCCCATTTATATGAGTGTAAGATTATAATATCGTCAAGGTTTGTGTTGACATCGCGTCAGACAAGCTGTCACTGTTAATCGTTCACGAAAGCATGACATCCGCTAAATCACCTGCGCGATCACCTGAATACCACTTCGTAATAAGGTCCCCTCTTAATTAGCGGACGATGGAAAGCGTGTTGACGCACACATTTTAATTACATGTTTTGTTAACAAAATGTAAGCGTCTATTGTCGCTTATGGCTCCGGAAATTTTGTTATTTGTGAATTTAGATAAAAGGCGTCTAAAATTTATGTTTACTCCTTAATACATTATCAAAACAGATTTATACAGATTCAATTATACAAAATATAGTGTTAGAATGATTATACAAGAATGAGAAAAAAGTCAACATGTTTTCTGGTCGGAGAGGCAAGAGATCGGGATAATTATGTAGTGTAAGCTTGGGGAGGCCTTAGTCCAGTCATCATCATTATCATTTCAGCCGGAAGACGCCCACTGCTGGACAAAGGCCTCCCCCAAAGATCTCCACGATGATCGGTCCAGCGCTGCCCTCATCCAACCTATTCCGGCGATCTTGACCAGATCATCGGTCCATCTTGTGGGGGGCCTACCAACATTGCGTCTTCCGGTACGCGGTCGCCATTCGAGGACTTTTCTGCCCCAACGGCCATCAGTCCTTCGAGCTATGTGCCCAGCCCACTGCCACTTCAGCCTTGCAATCATCCAGTCCAGTAATTGACAACAATCAACTGACAACAACGCCTACAAAATAACTCAAGGAGATGATTTTATGCGTCGTATTTTATTAAAGGTACTTTGTTATAATTATTCATTTCAAGCGTACGTCATTTTGAACCAGTCAACCGTAAATCAGTGCAAAGTGGCAGTAATGTCTATTCCAATCCACACCCACTCATATCCCAGTTTCGTTAGCAACGTTATCAACAGGTAGAATGTTCCCAGTGTTTACTTAGGTCGGAAACAACATGGTAAGGTTGTACCGCGTTTAGTTTTATCGGTGATTTAATAATTCACAAGATGAAAATAAAATAGTGGGTAGACAAACCTATTCGTTTATTTCCTATAATGTTGTTTCTGTTCTATCGTGGAAAGCAAAGCCATTGGTTGACAACCAACGGCCTACTATACGAATACTAAGATCAGAAAGAATACCTCTTGTAAGTGTTTTACTAATATTCTATTACGGGTAGTCATTCAACTAAAGAAATCATCAAGAATTAAACTAGTTTTAACAGTTACGTTAAAATGAGCATAATTAAAATGTATATAAATAAAAGATGTTAATAGAGAGCACAGTATTTAAACTACATTCAAATAATAATTACAATAGATTGGTTTCAAAATGACACGATCAATATAGTCTACATGACCCTATTTACCACTTTTAACAATTTTCGGTAGGCTATTAGCTATATTATTTTTCTACATAAATGTATCAATCTACAAAAATCACATTATACATACATTAAAAATCTAAAAAAATATTTAGAATATATATAAATGTATTTTTATATATATTTATTATGCTAGTAATTACATTATATCAAAGATTAAACATAACATTAAAAATCACGTTAACTCTTTTAATAAGGTTTAAGTTCGGACCGAATTCATTTTCGTTGTTCACTAGATTTGCAATCAAATCCAGTACCCTTTGTCCCAACGATAGAAGCGTCTGGCACGAGATCACAGATACTGTTTAATTTTTATATATTATGAGTTACACTTTTGTGAAATTTAAACATATTTATCGATGTTTTTCCATCTCTATTTCGCTGTCACCAAATTAATGCCGGTATAAAGCAGGAAATAGGTGTATACATTTTGATGATTTGGAAATAGATATTGGTACATTTGGTTCCATTCAGCAAAAATCAATTTGAGTTCAAAAATGGGTGCTTCGGTATTGATGACGTGCTGAATCGATATGGTTAACTTGCTTTACTGTAAGCGAATAAACGTTTATTTTCATGACCATATATTTAAGTGCTAATATATAAAATGCATGTATGAGATTACTGAGAGAGCCTATGAGATTTTACCAGCCCAGTAATAAATAATGTTTTGTTTGGATCAGTCATATGATGGGACATCCACCAAATTTTTCCTAGCATGTCTTTATACAGGAAGATTGGTTTTTTTATTGCTGTAGGACAGCAGACAGTCTGACGGCTCACTTAGAATTTAGCAGTTACCCTCGCCTATGGGTGTTTGCAACGTCAGTGGCATCGCAAATACGCTGCTATAAGGGTACAGGAACTTGGGTCACTAATGCTGGAACACAACATAAAGTTATTATGGCGGCATACTTAAGACCAAAGCTGGTCGCCATCCAGACGGGCTCGGGGCCCTACCACGTAGCTAGGATGGGTTGTTTTGTCGCCTTTTACGTTAGGTCGACCCTGGCCGCACAGTTCAGTATTCTTTCTCCGCCCCTGCAGGGATTTAATGGATAATAATATTTTTAATTATTTATTAAATAACTGTTGGATACAGTCACGATTCAATTTCTTTTAAACCATTTCAATTCGAAGGTTTTTTTAAATATTAATTTTGAAATAGGACAATACATTGTTTTGGTAGAATAGCCACTGCCGTATCTAGACATGTTTTAAATATGCGTAGACAAGATAATGAGGCACATTACATAGAAATGTATTAGTTATGTTCACTCAAGTAATTATTCCTTATCTCAAATTTGTATGTTTGTATTGATACATTTTTTAAATATATTTTTGATGTTGCATTTTTAACTTATTTTAGACAAAGCTAAAAAATATGATAACTCAAATATGGTTCACTTTTGCGTAAAGCGAACTTGACGGCCCATTTAGTAGTAGGCAGTTACCGTCGCCTATGGATGTTGGCGTAGTGTCGCCAACATCCATAGGCGACGGCACATCGCGAACACGCTGCTGTCCCATTGGAGTACACAAACTTGGGTCACTGAAGATCCTCAACTCACCTTAGACACCAGGTCATTAAATCAATTTAAAAAACATAACGATTTACTTATGATAGTTATGGAATCGAGACTTGAATGGGAGACTTAAATGGGAAATGCTGACAACACTAATGTAAATAAATACACAATTTTATAGCATTAAGGTTTTGTCCTAATAAAATAGGTCCATTGCTCTTATCATTAAGAAGTAAAGAAGACTGATTCTTTCCGGTCACCCGTTCATTAAATCCTACAAAATATAATGATTTCTTGCACAGAAGGAAGAATCGAATTAGGGTCTTTTGATCTTGACGTAAGTTAAATAGTAGCATTTATTAAATCAGTTCATAACAACCGAAATAAAAATACATTTCTCTTTATGAAATATAAAATCATTCTCGTGAAAAGCATTACACGTTAACTTGGTTCGGAATGAAAATTGTTAGCCGGACGTAAGCAATTAAGCAAACGTCATCTTCAGACTGCATTGTTATATTTTATATAGCAGGAATATTTCATTAAAATCAAGCGTTACGTCGGATTGAATTCAGTGAATGAATTCAATTTCCAAGCAATCGGGAAAATGCCTCAAAGGCACAGTCAATAACAATTGTACCAAATGAATAAGCCTTATATTTATTGAAATATAATATAAAAAGTACAAACGCAATTAAGAGATGACTAACGGCGGCTTTCAATATTCAATCTCAATCTAAAATCTAAAATCCATATTTCAATCTATTTCCTACTTTTAACATTTCCATATTCGATCCAAAGATCATTATGTTGATCCTTTTTACGAATCTATCTTTGGGACGGCAAATCGGGATTTTGGATTGGTTATTTGTATGAAAGTAACAGCTACATGATTTCAATAAGCGATCTCTAATTTTGACAGATCCGTTTGTAACCGTGTTTAATCTTTATTTGCGATCCGCCGATATCGAGAGATTTATTGTAATAAAATGGAATTTTCTAGTGATTGTGACAGTGATATTGAAGTTTTACTGCAATTATCGGATTCTCCATTTTATAATTGTCTTCAATACAAACGAAATTTGGAATTGAAACTTAACCTTTACTAAGTTCAAACACGAAACTTGCAAACAACAAACAAATTATGATATGTCAAACTTTCCTTAAGATGGCGTTCTTCTACTCCTATTAAAATATTTAAGTTAGAGGAAAACGAAACGTCCTCTTATATTTTTTATAGTAAATTAACAATTATTTAAAAACCATACATTAATCTATATGCTATGAGAAAAGTAATATTACAATGTCTGATCATTTTTCCTAAGCGGGCCGTCAGTCTGTCTGCTGTTCTATAGCAATAAAAAAAAATGAACTGTACTAAATTTACTCCAAAAATTAACAATAAAGTATAAAGTCCTCTAGATGATTCTTCGTAAAACAAAACGTTCGGGAGGACACAAAAAAAAAACAAAGGATCGGTGCCTATCCCTTTTTTTGTCGGATTTTATAACTGAGATTGTCATATTGACATCAAGATTTTGGATTCATTTATGGATTGCACAAAATCTGGATTGAAAACTATTTTTGGATTGAGATCGAATATTGAAGGCCGCCGTAAATGAGTTCATTGTTGCCACAAGTTTCACCGTGTGATAACTCATCTATTTCTTAGGAATTTGTAAGAAGCCAAGTTTTTGCAGATAGTAGCTAATTTCTTGATTAGATATGATTGCTGTGATCCACCATCAAAATATATGAAGATGGACGCATTGTACACAAATTGCCTGTGTCTGTATTCAAGCGCAACGAGTACAGGACCAAGAGCATTTGAAGACGCTGCGAATTTCCTATTTAGAAGCCCTCGTGACGTAGTTGTCGAATATGAATTGTGCACGGACCTCGTAAAAGTCGGCGACCCGGCAAAAGTGCCACCTTGCAAACACAAACCGACACTCGCATGTTGTTTACTCAAGAAGAGACTAATAAAAGTATCGCTTGAGGATATATTAGATGATTGACAGCGAAATATCGTGTCCTACTTTCAATGTGAAACGAGAAAAATAATTTAAATAAAAATGAAAGATATTTCCCCAAAAAGGGGTTAACGTCAGGCAGGCGGCCGGTTGTAATAATTAAGCCACAACTATTACAACATGTTGTGCCGACCCCATATAATGTGGGATAAGGGCAGGAGGAAGAAGAAGAATTGCCAAAAATTACACTCGAAAACTATTTTTGCTTTCGAAGGTTTTTTTATTATTATTAAGGGTTACTATTATTATAAAGGGTATGAAATTGCTGATTTGTACTGAAAAATTTAAACTTGTTTTTTTTTTCTAAGATGAAACACATTTATTTAGTCAAAATATTTACCTTCATATCTATACAGTGCTACCATCTAAACGAAAGTTTATTTATGCCTTTACGATAGAACTCTCGGGATTTAGATTCGACAAACTGTGTGAAAGCATTTTATACTTCCTCCTGAGATGATAATTTTTATCGCATAAAAAATTATCCAAATCACGAAAATAATGGTAGTCTGTTAGACCAAATTCCGTGGAAGGAAGTACGGTGGATGATGTATAGTTTCTAATTGCAATTCCTGTAGAGTTACAACGGTTTCTCGTGCAGTGTGGGACCTTGCGTTATTATGGAGCAATAATGGCGGTGTTTGACCTGGGATCAGGCATTGCATTTTTCGCTTACAGTTATTATAATAATAATAATTTTATTTAAATCAAACAATACATGTCATAGGGTTAGTAAGTATCTAGATTTAAAGTTATTATTAGTTAGTATTAGTTATTGTAAGGAATACACTTTTTTTTTTTTTTTCGCCGGGGGGACGAAATCCTGACGACCCCCTGGCGCCAACACTTTAGAAGGGGCCCGCCTCAAGACAAAGGGCGGGCCAGCGCCAGCCCGGGCCACGAGATCGGCTGGCCATATATCCGTGGGCCCGGGCGTAGGCGATAGGAGAACAGCGGGGTTTTTTAGTGGGTAGTCGGATGGCCAAACATCTTTCCCGGAGTCCCACATATCCCTCGGTCCCCCCGGGCCGGGGGAACCCGTCAAGAGAGGTTTTTCCCCGACACCAAAAAAAAAAAAAAAAAAGGAATACACTTTTTATCATATGTCACAATTCGATCCAATATTTCATTTCTGTACAGATTCAACAAGGCAACACAAGTTTTAACACGCATTTCTTTTTGCAGATCAGTAAAATCACGAGGTACCCATTTTGCATATTTTTTTATCTTATTAATTTGATGCAAATGAGTCAATATTGTAGGTAAGGTAACTTTAAACCAGTGATTCCCAAAGTGGTCTATATCGACCCCTAGGGGTCTATGACAACCTGCAAGGGGTCTACGTAAGCGAAAAAAAATTTGGGGGTCCATGAAATGAAAATGGGGGTCCACGATCTCAACACGAAGTGGATCTCAACACATACACTGATAGTACCTATTTACTTACATCATACTATCTTATAATATCAAAACATATACATTATTTATAAAAGTACCTATGAAGTAAAAAATTTATTTTATGTTACGTATATTTTACATAACAGATACAAAATTTTATTTAGAGTAGTTTTAATTTAAATTCAATTAATAAATGTATAAATTAACATGTGTTTTTACTTTAAGTTTTTAACACTAAACTTTACTACACTTAGAAATTTACAGGAAATCAATATCAGGTAAGTAGGGGGTCTACCCAACACGGGAAAACATGGCAAGGGGTCTACGACACAAAAAAGTTTGGGGAACTCTGCTTTAAACCATGCCGTAAATACCCGGGTGGTTTGACTCGAATCGGCTTCCACCATCTCCTTCAATTCAACGTTATTCACCTATATGTTCCTTCCACGTGTTTCGTTTTTCAAGCCGTAGTTTCCATTACGAAAGCGTTTAAAGCAAAAACGCACGGTGCGATTATTAGCAGTCTCTTCTTCAAACGCAGCGTTGATATTGCGAGCCGTTTCTAGCGTGGAACTTGTGTTCAAAAATGACACGGATATTCGAAGTATCCATCTTTCAGGTCCCTTAAGAAGAACCTCATTGGTTGATATCTACATGATTGTAAAAAAGTTTCACTCGAAAACCTCACAGCGTGAAGGTTTTATATTAATTCAAAGTATATATTACTATACAACGGCAATTTTATACTTTAACCCCTATTATATTCAGCACTATCACTTTTGTAGTTTATAATAACAAAACTATAATTCAATCAGAAGATAAGGGAAAGTTATTATATGCATATTTCATTGTTATAAATATAATTGTGAAATAAGTCACAAATACGAATTACTTTATAATTAAGTGTTAAAAAGTATTTAAATAAGATTTTTTACTAAACTATATAATGATTTCAAATAAAATGATTATATAAAAAGTATTTTAATTAAGAGAAGTTTAAAACGTCACCACCCACAAGGATCGAGTAAGGTGACCTCGGCAAGTTCGTTCACTACTTATCCTAGCTTTGAACAAGTTCAAAATTCTCATTTTTTAAATTCTATCTTTATACGCTAGAGAACATTAGGTACAAACGATACTGATAAGGCGTTGACCTTTCTTTTATATTGAAAATGAAAATTAATTCCAATACATTTAAATTTATTTTTTGTTGATAACATACAAAAATTAGAATAATAAATATGAATTATTCTACTTTATTAAGGAAATCATAACTATTGTGAATGGAAAGAAAGAGCCAAAAACGAGGTGTTTGACGTAAACTCTTCAGTAAACGACGACACCTGTATTATAATCCGTGCAGGGGCGGAGAAAGAACACTAACCTCTGCGGCCGGGGTCAGCCTGTCGTAAAAGGCGACAAAACAACACACCCTAGCTACGTGGTAGGGCCCCAAGCCCGTCTTGGATGGCGACCACCTTTGGTCATAAGTATGCCGCCATAATAACCTTGTGTTGTGTTCCGGCATTAGTGACCCAAGTTTCTGTACTCTTATGGGACAGCAGCGTGTTCGCGATGCCACTGGCGTTGCAAACACCCATAGGTGAGGGTAACTGCTAAATTCTAAGCGGGGCGTCAGCCTGTCTGCTGTCCTACAGCAATAAAAAAAATATAATCCAAACTCAATTCGAAATACAACGTTAGATTGAATCATTCGTCAAATGTTGATGTAATTCTAAGCGCAAAGATTTTATTTTTCAATTACGCCGACAGTATTAAAAAGAATGCGTCGACTGCGGTGTCTGACAATGGAGATGCAAATTGTTTCTCTTTGCGTCACTCTTTTTCCAAGAAACTCATCGCCGCCTGGCGTTGGGACGACTAGCTGGAAAATTGAATTTCCGACTGGCAGCTTTTGTTTCACTTATTTACGTCCGCTCTTTTCCATAAGCAGTGCAAATATAAAGTGATTTGTATATGTTTCTTTTTAGATGCAAATTTGTAGAGTCGATAGTACAGCAAGCTTATGAACGAAATTCGAGATGGACACCTCACAAGTTTATATCCTGAATGGTGTGATGTGTATCTACTTATATAGTAAACTTTTAGAGTTTAACTAAATGGTGTAAGATTGTTAATAACATTTTACAATTAGGTAAATTTTTTAGAATAATAAATTTACATTTTATAAAAGCCGTAGCACATAACCTTTATTTTTATTTAGCTAAAGCAAGCTCTATATTTAAAAAAATCAAAACCCAAAAGGCGAGGCGAGGCCAATCAAGTTCAAAATATTGGTTTTCCCCAAAGTATTCTATATTCGCCTGATTTCAAGTTAATGAACGGAAATTGTGGAAAACACTAATAAAGGCATTTAATGGGGTTCTAATGTGCGTCAGCCCAATTAAAATCGATTAAAACAAAAAATTAAACAGAAACTAAAATTAAGAGATTAGGGTGATTTTGCTAGATTTAGTTCTTTACATCTGTTCTGGAAAGATATTTGAAAGTAAACAATCGCAAGTAAAGGGATTAATAATATGTAGGATTATTACTGAAAATCTACAAATAAAAAATTATTTAGAAATAATTATATTTACAAACAAAACGGTAAAGAAAACCCTATCAGTCGCAATTAGTCATTATTCTCATTATGCATCTATTATAGTAGGCGAACCCAGACGGGGATTTTGCGTTTTATTCAAGTGCGTCAGAAAACCATATAGGAAGAGAAACCTTGTACCCTGTAATGTACCGCCACCATATACTATATGACCCTTTAATGCGATGAGGGCAGCCGATCAGATTAGTTTAAAAAAATTAAACTGGTGGGCACTGGTGCCGATTCAAAACTACTTACGTATACTTACATTAGTTTAAGAACTTAGTTATTAAGGTTAATATAAAAGTTTTTTTTGCTTTTCAAGTTTTTCGGCGGTTTAATTTTTTTGTTAAAAAAGTTTTTATTTTATAATTTTTTTTGTGGCTATAATCAATTCAATTCTGTCAAAAGTTATGCGTGGTCATAGATATAATCAATGAGTGAACAATCAATCATTCTCTGTTTTCGTACCCTTAGGGTTGGAATTTTTAAAATCGGACTACTCTGTAAAAAGTTATGCGTGGTCATACCTAAAAAAAAGAAAAAATAAATATACGCGTCAAATTGAGAACCTCCTCCTTTTTTCGTCGATTAAAAAAACTCGACCGCGTCAAGATTAAGATAAGGTAAGTTAATTACACACAGAAAAGTGTAATTGTCAATAATCTGACGATTTGAGGGTGACATAAGACGAAAACGTCAAAGCTAGGAGTCGTGCTTGACCTGTATCTAAAGAAAATCATGATCTGCGTTAGGTGTCACTGAGAGGACAAGGTCCACTAGAAAATGCTAGAAAGGAATGCAATGGTTAAAAATGCTCCACAGAGCCCAGCTACACATTACCTGAAAATGGATATTCGACTAAAAAGACGAATATTCGTATATCGAAAATTTACGATAATGCCCTTGTTACACAAAGCCACAAAAACGCAGTCCAAGAGCTCGAATGGAATCTCTGTTTTTTTTCGCTCCCTGTCGAACCGCATTACATTTGACAATTAAGAAAACCTTAAAATCAGGCTCAACAATGCGATCGATACCAGACCGGGTGATTTTTGGCGGAACTGCATCAGCCGTAGCGGACCTGCGAGAGAGGGGCGTAAATAGCAACAGCGAATACATAGTTGAAGAATTTAATGTGATAACTATTGCATTTTGTTGCAATAAAAACCTTTGATAAAAACGCTATGAACTCATTTCATAACATAATACATTCGCAATAAACCATAATTTACTCATTGCGGCTAACACACTGTGATTTTGTTATTATTTACAATTTCCAATAAGATTATTTAAATATGAATAAGAAGCGTGTCACATGCGAGAAGGATTCAAGGAAATTATGGACAAAGTGTTCTTTGTGAAATAAAGACTCCATTAGTATTTATTCCTAACACTTTTACAAACAATATGTAATAATATTAATACATATTCAAATACCAAATATATGAGGAAATCAAAGATGTAAAACTATCGTATATCTCCCAAAAATAGTCCCGAACTATATCGTATCGCATTATAATTACGGATATGGATTTTAGGAATAAAATATCTGGTTGTTCTTTCCTATTTTTTAAAGATTATTTTAAAGTATTAATCTGAAAAATTGCATTTCTAACACAAAAGTTAGAATAAATATTTTTTGTCAATATCTAGAACATTGGTTCAGTGCAATTTCCACTTCAAGAGCATGCACTCAAAAACCTTTTATCCTCGATTTCGTAGTTTCGCACGTGCCGTGAAACAATGAAGACATGTCCACATAATGAAATTATACGCGTTCTATCACGCGAGGAATTATTTTTCGATGTAATATTGCACTTAACCGTAAATATGAATGACAAACAAGATTGATTTATGTTACTACTAAGAGCGTTTAATTAAAAAGTGTGCATTGTCGTATAATGTTTTGATGTTTTACCGCCAGTTTCCACTCATTCTAGACGTAAAATGTTTGATGTACACTGTCTTTAGTGGTAGTGCGCCCATGTCGTAATGGCTGAGCGGGGACCTATTTTCAGCGCTAAATAAAAATTATAAATAATGGAGGTAGCGTTCCGGAAGTTGGGAATTTCCTCGTCTTTAAGAATATTTTTTCAGAAGTCCTTAAATGTTAATAGTTTTTAAGTTATTAACAAATAACGAAAATTCATTCATTTCATCTTAATTTGTTAATAACAATTGTATATTTTTATTTGCTAATACATTCTCAAGATACATTACATTGGTGTAGATATCATTCCGAATCGAATAAACTACCGCACATATTTTTAGGAGTTTTATCAAGAATTAACACGTTTTTGAATTTGTTACTAGCTTAATCGATGAAACTTGACATTAATGTCTGGTTTAAACCAGATTTTTATTATCTGTCAAAATCCACTTATTTTTTCCCTCTACGTCAGTAATAGAGAAATGTTTTGATTATAATATATATACTATATTTTCTTTATAGTATTTACTCGATATCATCCGTCTATACCGGTATCATTGTTTTCATCCGTCGACTTCAATGTGCCTCAACCGCCGGGGTCCTAATGGTCACTACTTTAATAATATGCATATTTTTCCGCACGTGCCTATGCATATCTTTACCCTTTATGTTTTTACCCTCGTAATAAAAATGTGACATGTTGCCTCCTATGCATGGTAGTTCGGCTTAATTACTCGCAGCTGCCTGCATGTTTGCACACAGCTATGGGTATATCGACGTGAACATTGTTTGTACAACAGGTCTAATCTCAACTCTATGTATTTAGGAGTAATCTCAATATTGTCTACAGCCTATCTGCACTGACCCCATGCAGTGTGCCATAATTTTTCTAGGATATACGTTAATACAAGTATACATTTGACTTTATATCTCTCACATCGATTATTTGGCTGTCAGTCAGAGTAATTAAATATTAATTAATTATAATTCAAATAATTAGTCCCAATAGAAAAAATTGTCTTGCTGATCAAAATGCTGTATTATTTTGTAATTTTAAACTACTACTGATCACTGATTATGAATGGTTTAATAGCGGTCTTCTTAATTATCAACTGTGATTTCGATAGAGTTAATCTAAAAACGACTTTTAAAATGCATTGGTACATGTAGTATGTACCACATATATGTACATTATGCACCCGCTGTTAGCTATCAGTGTTGTAATATTCGACTTTTAAAGAGTCGCCTAAATATGTGTTTACCCTTAGAACGTATCCGGAAAAGTTAACGAGATATGTGTAATTTGTAATAAAATAAATGTATGTAATAAAACTTTCACGTGGTAACTAATAATTAACTTACTCGCTAAATAATCGCTATGGTCTCAATATAAGCAAAATTTATGCTTAAAAAATACTAGGTGTGAAAAAAACCTTTTTAATATCAAGATCGATCGATAGATAGATACTAAGGTAAAAACTAAAATTCTCTAATAATCTTGGCAAATGTAGTCATCGAAATAGGATGTTTCCAATAGACATCACAAAGATGATGAATATATGAAACATTTATCCAATTTACTAAAGAGATGAATAAAAAACGCAGTTTTTCTGCTTTTAATTCCATACAATAAATATGTCAGTAATAAACTGCATCTGAAAGATCTTATTATAGGAGTCAGACGCAAACACATAATTTGATTTATATGCTGTAGCAATATAACTAACTGTATACTGTTTATTTTCATACAACCATTGCTTTATCTTTTAGATATGGGTGCGGAGAACAAACTATGATAAAAATGTAATTTTCACAATGCTTATCTTGCTGCTAACCGGAAATAGTTTTCTTTTTCTATAAATAAATACTAATTCCGAGGCACGCGCGTAACTATCTCTGTGATTCATCTTAGATGGACGTGTAAACATTGATTGATTCAGTTTCAATAATTGGTAAGGAAAATTTTTATTCATTAATTATTATCTATACAAATACAAAGCTTACTCACAATTTGAAATATATTTTGGATGTTATAAAGGAACTATTGCCAGGTTTTCATAAGATGGAATCTAGAATAAACTAGCCCTTCATTATCAACACTTCCAAAATCCAATCACATGTAACTCATGTCCAAGACGTCGATGGGCAGAACGCGCAGTCCGCAGGTGTGGAGTTAACCCATTTACACGGGCCGCATACACGTCGCACGTGTGACTAACCACCGGTCACCGTTACACTGTTGACAATCAAATTGTAAACCATGCTTCCGGACGGTGTATAGGGCTGGTTTTTGGCAGGCGTTAAGGTGCAATAAATATTTGAAATAATAATATTTTGGTAAACGTTTCAATTTAGTTCAAATGTTATATTACCGTAAAAGATAAAATAATAATATATTGATTTATATTATTATTTTGTGTTTAGTCAACACCCACCCCTGTAAGCTGATGTGTAAATTAGAATTTCAATTTACAATAAAAACATGTGATTGACACTCAACCTAATAAATACTCACGACGTAATTGCATATATGTAGTTTTTAGAGTAAACAATAAAAATTATAAAATTAACAATGCTTTTTATATTTATTTCAGCATCGCTAATGACTATTCAAGTATGAACCGAACCTTATATGTATAACACATACAGAGATTCAGTTGCAGTAGATTTAGACAGATAACAAGTTAGTCATTTGCTAACTTAACAATCGAATAGATAAATGAAACATTAACCAGCCCTATTACATCTCGCGTTTACGTGCAACATATGCGGGACGTGTAAACAGTTATACAACAGTTTGCTTTTAAAACCTATACGTCTGTAGGAGAGGTGTTTCTAAAAAGGGTCGACAGTGACTTTTTTACCCTGCACTTTCATTTGGGAAGTGTAATGCGGGTGGAAGACACGACGTGTACCGTTATGAGTTCAGTTTCAAAGTTAAATTGTTTTTCGTTCAAAATCGAACAGAATGGTCTTAGCTGCGAGAAATCGATCAACCCGCAGACTGTGGTTGCTTTTTAAAAGCTTGTGGAGTTCTTGCAGAGTTTACTTGCAACATATTGTACAATTATTCAACAATTCTAAGCAACTAAAATATTTCACTTAAAGAAGATTTTTTTATACTTTATTTCTATAGAATCAAAAATATAAACCTACTAGAAACGGTTGTTTAAGGGGGTTAACTGAACATAGCAACCATTTCTACTTGCTAACAAGCCGAAAATAAACTACGTCAATAGTGTCAATTTAAAACCAACATCACAGGAAACTTTATGAGCTTACCTCAAAAGAATCATATTTTTTACGACCAGTTTTTATTTACATAAACCGAACGCGAGTTTTTCTTGTTGAGTGTGGACCGTCGACTCCAAGGTTGATGGAGATATAAAGTGTTTAATGCTCGCCCTTTTTTTAGTCGGCTTGCTTACAATATTTCAATTGTAAACATTTGAATTGTTTGTATAACATTGGGAGTTGTTTTGCATGTAGTATTTGTAAACATTTAGTACCGAAAAGAGAAATTAAACAAGAGTGTTTTGATACGTCCTAATTAGTAACTGTGTAAGTATTTGGGTCAAGTATGGTTATGACAAATGTTATAGAAATGCAACATCGTAATACAGATTGAATTTAGGTTTAGGTTTTCATCTATTGTATAATATAAAGATAACCAATCAGCAGCCACGGGGGCTGCTCATGTGAGTTTCTGATGCTGTCTGACAATAAGTCTAATACCACGCTAAACAGAAACGGACTAAGGACGGTTCCTTGGTGCACCCCGACGGTGATGGGGAAAGGTTTTGTGTCGCCAACAGCGGTCTGAACATCGATAGACAGTAAGTATCACGAGTATTGTCCACTGACTTTTTTACAGTTTGACAAGAAGCTTGTTTTAGTGGGCTTGCTTACATCTATTCTTCGGAACATAATGATAAAGTAATATTAACGTAACGTTAAACTGAGTAGATAGTTCGATCTTGAAATTATGAAGTTTTATTTATAGGTAAAATATTAAAAATATACTGTATCTATAGTAAAGGTACCACATATATTAATTTAAAAAATGAACATCTACTGCCTTATAAACTTTACGAGTAATGTCGTATAACACTTTCAATCAGGTTTAGTGTGCTTCCAATGTACCAACAATTACTCACCAGAGTAATTTACACTGATGGGTGATGGTTGGAACAAACAGCCACGCTTTTTAACCGGTGACATTACAGCAGGTGTGTCCCACTAACACACTAGTTGAGAACAATGTAACTTACTCGAACACAGACTAAGCAATATGACGTATATTTGTCTTAACCAATCCATTAGTCAAGATTGATCGACGTTTGCTAGTCACTTACTAACATGCTGCTTGCTTCGTATCCATACTAATATTATAAATGTGAAAGTAAAGGTCTGTTACGTTTTCACGCCTAAGCCGCTGAACTAATTTTTGATGAATTTCGGAATATAGATAGATTGGACTGTGGAGAAGGACATAGGCTACTTTTTGTCACGAAAATGGTTATTTTTTGGCAGAACAACGTTTGCCGGGTCAGCTAGTATTCTATAAAATATCATACAACCTGATATTTAATCATTAGAAATTATTGTTTGCAGCAAGCTAGATATAAATAGAACTAAGAATTCGTGATAACATTATTTAGGGAGTCGCATCAGGGTGGCGTAATGGACGACAAAGAGATTATTCGTTTTCAAGTCAGACTGCGAAGGAAGGGTTTAATTTCTTCTAAAGGGTCAAGGCTGCGTGATTGAATGAAATGTAATCACACTCTGTCTCTCTATCTCTCTCTTACACAAACATACACTTACACATACACACGCACATATACATACACAAACACAAGCGAGCTCATTAGTTTGTTATGGGTCCGCTATAGCTTCGTTTCTGTTTTCTGCCTTTTTTGTAATTTTATAATCATATGCATTATATTATTGATCACCAGAGAGGAACTTGGCCCCCGAAATACAGTGTAAACTAGTTCAGGGGCCAGGAGAATTAAACTAGATATGTACTTATATGATATTTTTTAGAAATAAATTTATTATTATTATACATCCTCTTGTCAAAATAAAAAAAATATATGTAAATATTTAATATCGTTTTTACAAGGGTGAAGGCCGAGTTAACTTTGTAAAAATTAAGTCACTATTCCATGTATTTTTGTGTGTCTATCGTCGGAAAAATAATTACAGCAGGATACAGAAATTTTGAGTGAAATTATTAACAATGTAACTCGGACCCTAAAGTGCATCCAATGCAAATAACGGCGTGTAAAACGAAGTAAAATAAATTTCTAAAATACCTCATCTGTTTACTTTTTAATGTAAGCATTATTCATATAATATTGGTTGTGCCTATTAATTGGTCACTCATTCAAATTACATTTTAGTAAGTCGATCGCTAAAGTGTTTCACCGCCAAGGTGAAGCTCCGGCGAGAGCATTAGGGTGGACCCACTCTCCCCACCAGGTGAAACGGGGTAGATCAGCCTGTAGCCATTCCTAATGAATCAGGATTTGTTGGTTTTCGCCGAGTCTCCTGAAGGAACGCCACTGCCTCTCTCCGCTTGGAGAGTACAGCGTCTAACTCTTTTCCGCATCCAATGTCTAATGTTGTGAAACGGAGTTTCCTTTTGGATTGAGTTAGTGTCTTTAGCCGTGTTCGAACACGGTACGGCATAACAGGTTCCTGGGCGTCGTTTCGCGGCGACGCCCTATATGTGACAATATCATTTCTTGTTACAACTATTTTATATTTGGCTGGTTTTGATCCCTTGACCTCTGAAGGAAAACCTAATATAGCCATTCATGGAACAGTATAGACTGGCAGTAGGAGTATGTCCACCAGTCATCGTCTACTATAGAATTAAATGGGGTGACCCTATTCTCATCGGCCACGCGACACCATTTATAATCAGACAATTGAATCTAATAAACAAACCAATACTCTAGTTTCCGTATAAACGAATATCACCTGTGCTTAAACAAGTTCTAACGTGCACTCAACACTACATTGAATATTTAAAACACAGCACTTCACGCTAAAGTGTAACAACGCTATTGCTCTGATATTTCATTTAAAACAAAACTAAAATTCCGACTAGTGTTTACAAAACAGAGTTCGCTTCGCTAACTGGTGTAAAAAGTTGCATCGACGGAAATAAAAATAGACTACAACATTCAGTGTTTAATAAAAAAAAAGTAATTTCACGATCAGTGTTGTAATTCTTTTATGAAATACCAGTGTATTGTTGAATAAATGATCAATTTGCACATTCATACTTTGAAATAAATATTTTTTTCATAAAATATATTGAGTATGTGAATTTCACGTATTTTCATCATATTTTCCGCAAGTCGCATAGCTTTTTATGGTTTTACAAAATTTTTCATCATTAAAACCCCAACTGTATTATAGTATTCATTTTACGTACAGCATAAATCGTCGTTTAAAGAAACAAGAATCAATGTATATCTAAAAATATCGTAACGAGACCAGTCGGGGTCTAAAATTATTAAGTTTCTATTTTCAAGATATAGTTTCAATTGATGTTTTAATTAACCTATTTCAAATATTTACGAATTTTTTACATGTTTATATGTTAATGTCCTACTGTAACATCTAGTATTTAGACCTAGGATATATACGGTAACATGGATATGTAATAATACTGTAAATTAATACTGTAAAACTTAAAATACAAAGTTCTCTGATGACTGCAAAGATGGGCTTAGTTGCACAAAGTAAAGCAATAAACCTACTAAAGAAGAAATCACGATATAAACATGACAAAAAACCATAGCTATAGACATTTCACCACAGATTGCAGCATCCAGTGGGCTTCTAACAAAATTAGGTTACATTGCACATCACACATGTTCGTATCCAATATTGTTTTAAACGATATGGCTATGTGATAAACTTGTTTGTCAGTTTTATGGTCTCATGTTCTAGGGCATAACATAGTATATTTATTGTATTTATAAAATTAAGACTCCAAAACATAGTCATTATGATTAGTCTAAGATCCAGGATTAGAAAAATATACCCTCATCTGTTAATTAGATGAAACAATTTTTTATAGGCTGATATCAATATTATGAATTTATGAAAACAACCTCTGCCACCATGTCTGCTGCAATTAATAATAATTAATTAATTAACAACTAATTTATTTATAATTTTTACCTTCTCATGTTAATTACATGTAGTAAGCTAAAATCGTCAGTATTTTATATTATGTACCTTACTATAGTTGGCACTCATCTCTATGATAGCTATACTTACCTGCAGCCAGGTAAGAAAAGGTAGATAAATGTAGCTTATTTCCCTCACTAGATATCAGTTGTTTAGTATACATAACATAAACGCTCTTCTTATTGCTATCGCAATAGATGAGGTTGTATTAATTATCCCAGTAAATTAATTACTAATATTATATTATACTAGCTGACTCGGCGAACGTTGTTCTGCCATATAAATAAAAAAAATACTATAATAAAAATAGCTTATGCCCTTTTGCAAGATTCACTTCACTCTATCTCTGTACCGCAATTCATCAAAATTGGTTCAGCGATTTAGACGTGAAAACGTAACAGACAAACAAATAAACAGAGTTATATTAATATACAAATACATAATAGGTATTAAGTATTTTGTATGGCTTACACATAAAAGACAGATATATGCTGTCCCGGGCTTTTTTGTAGGACTATTTAAGATAAACATTTCCATTATACATTAAATACTTGTAACTCTAACGGTTTTTGTAGCGCACGCCAGAATAGCTCGCAGATGGCAGAATTTTTTCCTAGTTACTTGACACTTATCGTTATAATTTTGGATAATTCACACAACATCTTTATAAACTATAGCCTATGTGTTATTCTGATGTACAAGCTATATTATTGTAAAGTTTCATTAAAATTCATTCAGTAGTTTTTGCGTGAAAGTGTAATAAACCTTACAAACTTTCGCGTTTATAATATTAGTAGGATTACGATAACTTATTAATTCTGTATTTCGCGTAAGAAATATAAATAGCGTGTCGTATACATACGATAATTTTCTAGACGCTGATCTCTAGATTCCAAATTTTCTTGTATCCTATCGGAGCGCTTTATATACCCGCGCAAGCATGTAGAACCTACAATTTCCAGCTTAAGTTGAACCCTATTTCATATGATTGTTGATATAAATCTGAGGTCAACATAAAATTGATATTTAAAATTTTCGAAACTTATCATTTTTAACAGACTATTTTTGTTTTCCTAAATAAAAATAGCCTAAGTTACTCCTTGTTACATTAGCTATCTGCCAGTGAAAGTCCCGTCAAAATCGGTGCAGCCATTTCAGAGATTAGCCGGTACAAACAGACAGACAGACAAAAATTGTAAAAAATGTTGTTTTGGTATATGTACCGTGTATACATCCAAATGCACTTAGTAAAAAGCGGTTATTTTAATATTACAAACAGACCCTCCAATTTTATTTATTTGTATAGATGGGTATATTATTAAATATGCCTTCAAGGATATTATTTTTGAAGAGCTTCATTTAAAGACTCCACAAGCCCAAAGGATGCCTTCAAATCGATGAGTAAATTACTTGTCACTATTTGAATCTTCCTAGATAAATGAAAGGATAGCTCCTATTCTTACTGGCTTTTACATGACCGCAGACTTTACTAACCTTTAAACAGAACACTAGCAAATAAATCATAATCTATACAAATACATAAAATTGGAGGGTCTGTTTGTAATGTTAAAATAACCGCTTTTTACTAAATGCATATGGATGTATACACGGTACATATACCAAAACAACATTTTTTACAATTTTTGTCTGTCTGTTTATTCCGGCTAATCTCTGAAATGGCTGCACCGATTTTGACGGGACTTTCACTGGCAGATAGCTGATGTAACAAGGAGTAACTTACTTTAGAAAATATATTTTTATTTTTATTTTAGAAAAAAAAAAATAGTTTTTGTTAAAAATTATAAGTTTCGGAAATTAAATAAACCAATTTAAGTTGACCTCAGATTTATATCATCAATCATATGAAATAGGGTTCAGCTTAGGCTGGACTTAGTAGGTTGAATTTCCATTTTAAGTTGATCTCATATATCCAAAAAATGCTGCCCAAAGACACTATTCCACGCGGACGGAGTCGCGGGCACAGCTAGTCCATACTAATATTATACATGTGAAAGTAACTCAGTAGTGTCTGTCTGTTACGTGTTCACGCTTGGGCGTGTTAGACGGTTTAAGGTATTCGCACATTACACCGACTCAACTCACATTATGACATTGAAATGTAAGCTCTATGTTTTGTTAATTAAGAGTGAATTTGTGAACTTTTAAGTTAAAGTATCTAAGGTACACGACTTTAACTTACAAGTTGACAAATTCACTCTTAATTAACATAACATAGAGCTTACATTTCAATGCCATACTGTGAGTTGAGTCGGTGTAATGTGCGAATACCTTTAAATAGCGGAACCTACTTTGATGAATTTCGGTATAGAGATAGATTAAACATTGGAGAAGGACAAAGGCTACTTTTTTAAATTTACATGACAGAACGACGTATGCCGGGAAGGCTAATAATAATACATATTATTTTTTAATTTATTTATCAGATACAAAAATCGTGACATTATTTTCATATAAAACTGTATCTGGTGATATGGTATCATGGTTTTAAAGAAAATCTTATCACACTTATGATATCGTTACATATCTGCACTAGGATTCTGAAAAACCAAATGATGCATCTGATTGCAAAGTATAACTAAATATTGTATACAATAAAACATATTATATTTTTTTTTGATGTCTAATTTTTGAGATTTACTATTAATTTTATGTATTCCAACATGAGGCATTACTCAACTTGTATGTAAGTACGTATTAATTATGAATCACGAGCAAATTTAAATGAAGATTAATAGCAATAATTAAATCAACGAAGTTTTGAAACGTTAACTGTAGCGTAATGTTGTAGGGCATTAAAACCACTAATGCCAAAGCCATAATGGACGCCAATTATAATGTCATAGAGGTACACCCAGACATCATAACGAAACCTAATTACAATATATCATAAAGATACAATGCCGGAGCATCACAACAAGATATATGATTAATCCGAATAATAATCAACAATATTTTATATAGGTTGGTAACATTTTTAACTGTTTCTTTGGTCTCCTCACAGTTCAGATAAGTGTATGCTAAAGACAAGTTTGCATATACAGGCAAATTATTTATCAAGTTCAAACTCAACTAAAATAATTCTTTAAAACCAATTAAAAACATCTTGTTTCCGTGATATCGTATGCCAATTTTTGTCTAGCCCTCGTTTTGTGACTACTTGATCTTGAACCAGGTGTTTGTAGATTCAATTCTAATTCAGGACCGACAAACAATTTGTATGATGCTGCCTTACTATTGCTCTTCTGAAAATGATCGTCCTATATTTGATTCCTAAATTTCTGATCCTAATGATATGGTTGTGATACCATTTAGAAAAACAAAATAATACTTTATATACAGAATATTTAACATAGATAACAACTAAAATAACAACAAAGCGACACATAACAATTTTTAATACGCAGTAACTACTATATACATGAGGCGTGTAGATGCGAAACTAGCTAAAATGACGATATATCGTTAAAAATACTCTAAACTATCTACATAGCTATAACAATTTTTTTGCACATATGCCTCTTTATTCTATATGTTCCAATATTATATTCAACTACATATTATTTTGCGTTTCGAATGAAATCCCACTAAATCAGTGAACAGGTTTACAAAAAATATTGTTTTGCAACTAAACGCCTCACATACACATAAGCTTAACACTATGAATGAAACTAGTTTATTTTCCAACTTTAGCCCAATGTGCATTATTTACATCCATTTACTAAAGCTACTCTACATTTATTATAGCACAAATTAAAATAAATCATTAAATTCATTTACAACTTCTAAATTCTTAAATACATTATAATATAATATAAAAATCTACTAAAATACATATCACTTTATCGTTTTAAAAAAGCGTAATAAAATGTGTCTACCTAAAAACGTTTTATGTATGGATAACTCTAGAACACGTCACTCAATCGTATCCATTAAATTTATCGTATGTACTGTTTGAATAAATATTATGTATGAATCATATACATGATCTTTAAAAACACCTTGAAAAAAGTGTCAAATATTAATAACTGTATATAAAACTTGTACAATAAAAATTGCATAATCGAAAAATAAGTATTGCAAAAGGGAAGAACGTTGAATCATCGGAGAGTGATTGAATTTATGAGTTATCCATCATAAATTGTATATCTACTAGATACCTGAATGGTATCGCTTCTCGTTGTGTGTGACCCGACGATGAGTGCGCCTGTTTCTAGTATGTTGCCTGCTTCCACCATCGCCACGAGGACCTCGAAGCATTTGGCTTGCAACTGCATCCAAATACATGCAGTTGGGTATGTACGTACTATTCATAATTGTATATTCACATTATTATTCCTAAACATTAACTAACATTATATGCTACCTATTTTTGGTGTGTTTTATTTCAATATAACGCGACCTAAAAATTCCATCCCATTCATAGTATACGAATCGACCCAGCCTGCTGCACATGCAGCAATTTTAATTCAGTCCACATACCACTGAGATCCTTTTATTGCTTTATTTCAATACCGACGCAAACTATTATCGATTTCGCTTTATTGAAATGCATAAAACTTTTGATATTGCTTACGAAAAGAGAGAAGATATTGTAAAGTCAAAAGAAGTTTTAGAATGTTTAGATTACCAAACTTTTAGTGCTTTAATTAAATATATACCACGCAAAAAAGTAGTTTAACTTAGTAATGCATATAGCCAATCTGACAAGTTCACACCGACTAATGACAATTATATTTCTAATTAAATAGTATTATAATATTAAATAAGTAATATAACATTAAAAACGATCTGGGTCAATTGTCTCATAAAAATTATAGTACATGAAAAAGCTGTGCTATACCTAGATTTCACAATTAATTTATTAACAGCTTCATAAGCATAATATCAACTTGCATCAAACTAAACGAAACAGTACAAAACACAAGTCAAGTTATAAAAATAATTTTTAAAACAAACAAATTAAATATTTAACATAAAAATGAAACTTAATTATGAATCAAAAAGTGTGGAGTCATACGTGTTGTGTGTGCGCATTAGTGTTTAAAGTGTGCATTTGTTGCTATATTAATAAGAGAGTGATTTTATCTCATAATATTATGCATTTAACGTTTTCATAGCCTATAAATAAATAACAGCAAACACATTTTGTTTGTAGTCATTATTTTTTTGCGTCATGCGGTAGTTCAATTATTATAACGGACACTTCGTTGTGACAATAGTCAGTAGCAGGAATAATACTAATAAAACTAAAGAGAACTGTTATTTGGTAATATATGACAGTAGATACAACCAAAAGTTGTTTAATTAAGTTGTATTAATAGCTCAGAAGAAATGTTTACATAATAGTCTTAGACATTATTAAGGTGTACAATGGAATATTAAATATAAACGTAGTAAAGGTTTATCAGTATTGTTCCATGTTAATTATAATTGTAAATGGAATTCTATTATTATTACTACTATTACCTTAATTTACAGAAAAAAATTAGCACGACGCTCAACAAAGGCGAAGAATTGAATTTATTCTTGAGATAATTAATATAAATTATTCAAGAAATTCAACATAGTTTATTAATAGAATTTTCAAATTTCACATGTGAATTTATTATTTTGGGACATGAGAGATCGCTGAGACTAGTGTGGCAGTTGCACGATCATTTTTACATGCCGACGTCACAACACCATATTAGATATTACATACGTATAATGCGGCGACGCATAACCACACGTACCAGTCAGTCTGAGCCGCCGTATTAGATATTTTAAATTAACACCATAGTATTATACGAAGATATTTTAACATTTTGTCAATCGAAATATTATATATCTAAAATTTAACATATTTCTGTCCTCAACTTCAAGTACATACGTGGCTAAGGTGAGAATAGACAATGACGTAATGGGGAACTTGTTCTAAACTTCAGTATATTTAAAATAAGTTTAGAAAAACTAAAAAATACGCTTTTATAATTTATCAAACTAAAAAGTAAACGTAATTCTTATAAAATTACTGACGAGAAAATGAATGTCACTGTTCTAAAAAGCGTGGGGTGCTCGATATCAATCGTTATAATTTTATTTTAGTTTCATTCCAAAATTTAGTTTAAAAATATCGTACTAAGCCCCCCAAACTTATAGAACAGTGGCACTAATTGTCTCTTCAGTAATTTTATTCTTATGTTAAGAATTATTTTTACGTGTTAGTTTGATTAATGATAAAAATATGTTTTTTAGTTTTTGTAAACTACAATTTATTTTTAACTGTTAAGTTTCATTAACTATAAAATATCATTTATTTCTCGTCAATTCCCAATTCGTACATGTTTTATATTAATTTAACGCCATCTTTCGGGCGTCTTATTAGTTAAACGCCAGATGGCGTTTCGGCAGAAGGATTAACATCCTGATAAGGACTATGGGAAAAAATTATTAAACTTGTGCATTGTTGTGATTGCCATTCGATCTTGACAAGTGTGCAAAATTTTGTTGATCGTTCAAAGTGGGTAAAAATATAGTCAGAAAATTCCGTTACAATACATGGATACATAGATAACAGGTAAGTTAATATAAAGCGTTTAATAAACCCACATATTTTTTATATTCCTCTCATCGACAATATCTAGTAATTAAATTTTACACAAAATTTTATATGTTACAAGTTACACGAATGGTAAGATTTTATGATACGCCATTTCATTATTCAAGTGGTAAATTATCAATTCATTAAATAAGAAATAGATAGATTAAGAATTTTCGTATAGTTATCGTTATACATATATTCCATACATGGTTATTCTGGTTATCAAAACCAACAGGCAACCGAAACCACGGGACGTAACTTAGTGTGTGAATATTTAGATTCTTCTTCCTCCTCCTCCTGCCCTTATCCCACATTTATAAATAATATTTTGAATAACAGTTTAAATGTTAACCGTTCGGGTTATCGTGTTGAGTTCAACGACCTAGTATTTTGATAACGAATATGTTATCAGGTGTCGCAATGCAGGCCCCAAAAACTCTCTAGAGGTAAATAATCGATACATGGGTGGAGATTTCTATGAACAGGAGTGTCATGTTTTATTATGACATGGATATCGCCGTTGGTTTTAATGAGATTATAGCTTGATTTTTTTGTAAGTTTTGTATTTTATTACATAAAGTTACAAAAGTCGTACAAATTTATGATTTATTTTCATGCCACCGTACTTTGCACAATTAATAATTTAAAACAGTAGTTACAATTATAATAGAACCTCTGTAAGTCGAACTTCAATCAGTGGAAAACCCCCCAAACTCGAAAAAATATTGCGTTTCCTTCCCTTCAAACCCGTAAACCTCCGTTGCTTGATCTGAACTTGAAACCCTTAATAAGTCAAAATAATTAGTGAGTCCTAGTAAACGAATTCATTACTTATTTTCCTCTATAACTCGAAATAATATATTAGACCTCTGTATTTCGAAGATAGCCATGTTTTAATTTTACCACCTTTATAACGCGATCCTTTTAAAACTGAATTTGGGAGCATACCAATGTACAACATTGTTTTTAACAGGTAGGATTTTTATTTATTTCTCCTCTCTAACTCGTAATTAGTTGGAATAAATATATATTAACCTCTACAAGTCGAATGATTCTTTACAAGCTTGGCTTGGGTCGAAATCCTCCATAAGTCGAATTTTTAGGCATTTCTCTTCAAGTTCGCCTTACAGAGGTCTTCCTTTATTATCTTCTTCCTGCCCTTATCCCAGCTATGTGGGATCGGCACAACATATCCTCTTCTTCCACTCTCCTCTATTAGTCGTCATCTGAACATTCACACCCTTTTTGCCATATAATCTTTTACACTCTTATATATTATAAATTATACATTCTATTATAAACTAATTCGATATAACCCGTAATGTATCTAAAATGTTTGAACTATGCCTTAAATAAAAAGCTTGATAAGCAATTACCCTTTAATTATTGGATAACTGCAATAATACCAGTTACACAGTGATTTTATCGTACTAGTACCGGGCCCAATATAAGGTGCACTGTATTATATAAATAACAATCACAACGATTATCATTACTCCAAAAATTAGGGGGGTTAAAATAAAATTTGGATGAATTAAATCTTTAATTGCAAGGTATTTCTATTATTGATTACAAACGTTATTTGTGACAACTAGTACACTGACATTATTGAAATATTAAAATTATTTTAAGAAACTTTTCTTTGTAATGATAATGGTTCATCCTAAATTATACTTAATACATGCACATTTTATGTAATTTTAATTAAATGAAAATTACATAAAGGTTAACAATTTTGAAACTCACGTATTCAGTACCTTCGTGAACTAATGCAGCTAAACTTTTTGAAGTGAAAACTTCTTTAGCGGCGTTGTGCATTTTTTTTGTGATGGGTACATGTTAAACTCACATCAGGTCACGTGTCCTAAGATCGTAAGAATTTGTAAGATGTAAGACGGAGTTTTGCTCCAGTAATACCAACCTTATTAATAATGACTTAAGATTTATTTTATAATGTAACTTTTAAATGATTATATTACTTATACATATCTATTCGAATTGCGACTTTATTACAATGAAATACAGTTGAATTTTTTTTAAGTGAAAACTTATTTTGGCGCACTGAGCACTTTTTGGATAAACAATTTTTGGTTTGTAAAGAAGTGTTAATGACCAATTTAAACTTTAATCCTTCATCATAAACACTTCTTTATAAACCGAAAATAATAATCTAATAGCTCGATGATACAATTCACAAGTTACTTAGTTTTCACTTCTATCGGCAGTCCCCAAAGACTGCCCCGCATGTTTTTTTAAGACCCCTTCTTTCTACGTCGCGTAATACAAATTCAATCGAGATCGATTTTTAAAGTTTTAAATAAAATTGTATTAACATCATGGTTTTATTAGACGATCATTTATTAGAAGATCCAGCGATGTGCTATCCCTGATTGCCACGATGTCCTTCGCCGAAGGTTATGTATTGTTGTGAAAAGAAGCCGCGAGTTTCAAGGCCCTTGCCAAGAGGAACATTGCTGTGTGCCACCACCAAAATATATGAAGATGGACGCATTGTGCGCAAGCTGCCTATACCTGCATTCAAGCGCAATGGAATGCAGGACCAAGAGCATTCGAAGACGCTCGGCACTGCGAATTTCTTATTTAGATTAGAAGCCTTCGTGACGTAGTTGTCGAATATGAATAGTGCACGAACCCTGTAAACGTCGGCGACCCGGCAAAAGTGCCACCTTGCACACACAAACCGACACTCGCATGTTGTTTACTCAAGAAGAAACCAATAAAAGTGTCGCTTTATTTAGGATATATTAGATGATGGACATCGAAATTTTGTGTCCTACTTTCAATGTCAAACGAGAAAAATAATTTAAATAAAAAGGATGACAGATTTTTGCCAAAAAAAGGGGATAACGTCAAGCAGGCAACCGGTTGTAAAAAATAGCCACAACTATTACAACATGTAAAATGTTGTGCCAACCCCATATAATGTGGAATAAGGGCAGGAGAAACAATATTAGACGATCATTCGCTTAGGGTTATTTTGAATAAATAAATATATTTTGATAACTTTACTGCGATATATGTATATACAGCATAATAAATTAATTAAATGCAAGAGTTTATTGGAGCAATTCAGATAATCAAAGGACAATGCTCCAATCAACCAAGTGACGCAGTATTCGTATCAATTCTCGTAGCGTACCTACACGAGGACAGAGCTTACGAGTAATTGAACGCATTAACACGCTTCCGGCGAATTCAGATTTATAGTGATTGTTACTATACGAATGAGGTGATTGTTATAGTTACGAAGACTGAAGTCTATTTTTAAAGGGTTATTTAAATATGATAATAATATTTCGCCAAAGTATAGGCTTGTAGGCGAGTACACGCCTATAATACAATGCTTATCTATAAATTTTATGAATATTAAAATTTATTTATTAGTGCAAATGTCAGTTAGAATTTACCAAGTAACTTTTGAGCTTGAGCATTTCACTCTAAATAACATTTGTAATATTGATTAGATAACTTAGAAGGCGTCGCCATCGGGTCAACTCGTCGACTGAGGCGAAAGCAGTTTCGCCTCAGTCATTTGTGCAGACAAAGGGTACAGGAGCTCCTAAAACACTTCGGGCCGCCATCGTGCTGCCCTAAAAGGCTGCATGGAGCGAGTTCTTGGAAGAGATCAACCAGGATTCCTGGGGGCACACGTACAAAATTATCCGGAACAAGCTTTTACCCCGCATACCGCACAAATAGCTCGACAGGCATCACAGCACTCTGTCGCTTCACGTGTCTCTCAGAGCACGGCAGCTTCGGGCGGTACCTGTGTTGCGTCGCTCACAAGAAGCAAAAGACAGAGTGCCACTATGAAGCTGACGATGAGGATACAGCACTCTACACCCTCCAGGTGTATCTTGCATGGGCAGTAGTGCACCGAGACCTCATCAACGGACGTACGGGCGCATTGCACGGGAGTTCCACACAACCCAGTCGCCCGTTTCCATGCGACGGCAAGTGCGTTATGCATTTCCACCTCCCCAAAAAAGGAGAAATGTTTGGGGCATAAAATTATAGTATTTTTCTTTTGCACTATCATTTTCCATAATCTTTGGGCATATGTAACCCTAACATTTGGTTACAACCAAAGCCTAGGGTAAAAAAACACCGTTCATTTGGTATTATAAATTCTATTATTTACAGCACTTAAAATCTGGATGGTTACAAAAAACATGGAATAAAAATATAGAAAAACACCGTTAGTGCCAGTGAAATTGAATTTATTGTTAGCAACAGCAACTTACGTTAAGTTAGCTTGCTTATATTAAGATGTTTTGTTATCAACTTAATAGAATAATGTAAAAATAAGTAGATATACTCTGATAACATGTTAAGATATTATAGTATATATTATTCATATATACCTAGTCAGGTCATAAGTATTGTCACACAGTAAAAACTTTTCTTTTAGAATGCTGGCCACAAAAAAGTTTATTGAATTCGAATTTCGAATTGTTCATGAAAATAAAAATGTATAACTTTTAGAATTTTACTCATTTTTAAATATGGAGTGGACGCTTAAAGAAGACCGTGTTGCAGTTATTGCGTTACATCGTTGCGGTTACGCGCCAATTCAAATTTTTAACATACTGAAAAATTTGAATATTACCAAAAGATTCGTTTATCGTACCATCAAACGATACAATGAAGACTCTAGTGTAGATGACAGGTCAAGAAGTGGTCGCCCTCGGTCTGTTAGGACTCCAGCAGTGATAAAAGCTGTGAAGGCACAAATTCAAAGAAATCCCAAACGTAAGCAGAAACTGTTGGCCCTTCAGATGGGGTTAAGCAGAACCACGGTGAAAAGGGTGTTAAATGAAGACTTAGGGCTTCGGGCATATCGAAGAAAAACAGGACATCGTTTGAATGCTCGTCTAATGGACCTGAGACTGAAGAGATGCCGCGCTTTGTTGAAGCGGAACGCGGAAAAAAATATGGGGAAATTCTTTTTTCGGATGAAAAAATGTTTACCGTAGAAGAGAGCTACAACAAACAAAATGATAAGGTGTACGCACACAGTAGTGAAGAAGCGAGCAACCGTATTCCGCGTGTCCAACGAGGTCATTTTCCATCCTCGCTCATGGTATGGTTGGGAGTTTCTTATTGGGGCTTAACAGAGGTACATTTTTGTGAGAAAGGTGTAAAAACGAATGCTGTTGTGTATCAAAATACAGTCCTGACGAACCTTGTGGAACCTGTTTCTCATACCATGTTCAATAACAGGCACTGGGTATTCCAACAAGATTCGGCGCCAGCTCATAGAGCGAAGAGCACACAAGACTGGCTGGCGGCGCGTGAAATCGACTTCATCCGGCACGAAGACTGGCCCTCCTCCAGTCCAGATTTGAATCCGTTAGATTACAAGATATGGCAACACTTGGAGGAAAAGGCGTGCTCAAAGCCTCATCCCAATTTGGAGTCACTCAAGACATCCTTGATTAAGGCAGCCGCCGATATTGACATGGACCTCGTTCGTGCTGCGATAGACAACTGGCCACGCAGATTGAAGGCTTGTATTCAAAATCACGGAGGTCATTTTGAATAAACTTTAATGTCATAAGAATCTATGTTTTGTTAAGTTCATTTTGGTATATGAATGGTTACATAATTAATAAACTTGTTACAATTATTTTACATTAAACATGTGACAGAATTTATGACCTGACTAGGTATATTCCCATTTCGTAGATGATTTTTCCAAATCAATCAATGGGTTTTAAAAACTATCAGTAGGTTTAAAGCTATGGGTTAGGTGTCGTTTATAAAAAAATAAAAAAATAAAACACATTATTCATAATGGTAAAATAATTTATAAAAACTACGTTCTTTTTTAATTCAGTTAAATTATTTTATTTATTATCCCCGGCATTTTTTCGTTTAATAGTAACTATGACAGATTAAAATATTTGACCATAACGCTGGTTTATAATTGTGGATCCCGATTATCCAAATACAAAAATAAACAGTATATTTAGTATTGACTAGATCTATGTCATTTAAACACGTTCTATAATTCCGTTAGATTTCACTCATAAAAACCTTCATAACTCTCACGCAACCGGCATAGCAATGAATGCAGAAACTAATATAATACGTATTGCAGTACGTCTAATGTACTCTTACTAAAATGAGAACGAAAATTTATGCATATAAAAACAAATGAAATAATATTAATCCGTAACCTTTCTTATCTATGTTTTGTGTCATGTTACATAAATGATAATATGAAAAAAATACCGATAGTGTGCAATAGAAAAATAACAAAAACAACATCATGTATATATATATATATATATAAATATAATATATATTATTATTTGTAATATAATATATATATATATATATATATATATATATATATATATATATATATATATATATATTATTAGTGCGGACGGCGGATCCTCCCCCGAGGGGCCGCCCGCGGCCGCTTTTACGGCGGCCGGAGGTCGTTATTTGCCCTCCGGCGCCGCCGACGTGGCCTGCGTTGGCGGAAGGGGAGTGTGCTAGGCTACTTTGGGACTAGATGACGCTAGCTATAGCGCGATATCATCAGCATACATGAGATATATATATATATATATATATATATATATATATATATATATATATATATATATATATATATATATATATATATATATATATATATATATATATATATATATATATATATATATATATATATATATATACATATATATATATATATATATATACATATATATATATATATATATATACATATATATATATATATATACATATATATATATATATATATATATATATATATATATATATATATATATATATATACATATATATATATATATATATATATACATACATATATATATATATATATATATATATATATACATATATATATATATATATATATACATATATATATATATATATATATATATACATATATATATATATATATATATATACATATATATATATATATATATATATACATATATATATATATATATATACATATATATATATATACATATATATATATATATATACATATATATATATATATATACATATATATATATATATATATATATATATATATATATATATATATATATACATACATATATATATATACATACATATATATATATATATATATATATATATATATATATATATATATATATATATATATATATATATATATATATATATATATATATATATATATCTATACTACTATTATAAAGAGGAAAGATTTGATTGTTTGTTTGTTTGCTTTGAATAGGCTCCGAAACTGCTGACCCGATTTAAAAAATTCTTTCATTGTTGGGAAGCTACACTATCCCCGGGTGACATAGGCTATATTATATTTTCAAAAAAATTAGGGATCCTTACTAAAACTCAAATAATGTAACCCAAAGTGTAAAAAAATTACCTAAAATATTATTTAAATCGCGTGCGCTGCGAAAACTATTGATGATAGAATAAAATAATGTACTACAACTTTGCAGAACACATCATTATTTACAAAAAGTGTCGCGACAGCATATGTCTAACTATTATAGTTATGCCACAATAAGTGTTCTTTTATTTTAAAAATTTAATTGAAATGCCGCCCCTAGAAAAGGCTCTTTATTTGAATCTTGGTATTAATCCTTATCAAAATAAATTACTTCATATTCATAACTGCTTCAATACCTTTATATAACTTTTTGAATTATTCAATTCGGATATTCCATTCGAAAAATATCACGAGTTTAAAAATGTAAGTATTAGAAAAATGTTGCGTGGTAGCCGCTCACCCTGTTCGGCTAGCTAGGCAGCACCTTATGCAATGTAGGCGTGCGTCACTGGGGTCTTTACAAAAATTAGAATACTTATTAAAAACTAACGAAAAATAAATAAAAAGTAATAACAAAAAAAATCATTAAAATAAAAGCTCATAGAAATAATAATATTCAAACTTTCTTTATAATTTTATTTTTTTAGTAACCTGACGCAAATAGAAGGGTTTGCCCTCAGGGGCGCTCCTCTGTCCGAGGAGTGCATGGGTGTGCGTACCCGAGGTGCCCGAGCATCCGTCGCTTCACTCCCCTCTCCGTTCGAGGCAACAGAGTCCTACCTTTCTTTCCGTCTACCTCTTACATCCTTTCCAACTTAGCTCTCTGTTCGTGGCGTGGTCCCCGATGGGATGGTTGCGAATACTGATTGGGGTCCCGGGTTCTACCCTGGGACCTGATTTGGTAGTCAAAACCATGCCTATTTCGACTGCGCCTGCACAGAGAGTGTTCCCGGGGCGGGAATTGCATCCTCGCTGTCGGTTGGTCTTGCTGGGCCGGCTACGACGTCAGGCGACTCTGCTTTTTCTGGAGTGTCGTCTGGTAGTCGTACCCACGTCTGACTAGCACGTGACGGGAATGCGAGTCCCGTCCGGAATTGGCCGCGGACCTGTCGCTCCCGGCCCTGGTTCTGTCCATGGTCGGGGGCGATCCTGGGTGGACGGCCGTCGCCTCCTTTTGCGAGGCAGTAGTGTCTGCAAGGGAAGCGACGGAACGGGAGCGGGAGTCCGCCACTGCACTCCCCTCCCGCCAACGTAGGCCGCGTCGTCGGCGCCGGAGGGCGGGCAACGATTTCCGGCCGCCGTAGAAAGCGGCCGCGGGCGGCCCCTCGGGGGAGGATCCGCCGCCCGCACTATTGCCGCGAGGGAGAAGGCCGCGTGCTGTTCCGCAGCCCCCCTCAACTTCTAGATTTGTTACAAGAGAGCGCCGGGGGAACGAAACCCTGACCCCCTGGCGCCAGCACTTTAGAAGTGGCCCGCTTTAAGACAAAGCGTGGGCCGGCACCGGCCCGGGCCACGAGATCGGCCGGCCATATATCCGTGGGCCCGGGTGTAGGCGATAGGAGAACAGCGGGGTTTTTTAGTAGGTAGTCGGATGGTCGAACATCTTTTCCGGAGTCCCTTATATCCCTCGGTCCCCCCGGGCCGGGGGAATCCGTCAAGAGAGGTTTTCCCCGAGACCGAAAAAAATAGAAGGGTTTAATTTTTAATTTTTTGTTAAATACCCGTGCGAAGCTGGGACGGGCTGCTAGTATATATATATATATATATATATATATATATATATATATATATATATATATATATATATATATATATATATATATATATATATATATATATATATATATATATATATATATACCTAGTCAGGTCATAAGTATTGTCACACAGTAAAAACTTTTCTTTTAGAATGCTGGCCACAAAAAAGTTTATTGAATTAGAATTTCGAATTGTTCATGAAAATAAAAATGTATAACTTTTAGAATTTTACTCATTTTTAAATATGGAGTGGACGCTTAAAGAAGACCGTGTTGCAGTTATTGCGTTGCAACGTTGCGGTTACGCGCCAATTCAAATTTTTAACATACTGAAAAATTTGAATATTACCAAAAGATTCGTTTATCGTACCATCAAACGATACAATGAAGACTCTAGTGTAGATGACAGGTCAAGAAGTGGTCGCCCTCGGTCTGTTAGGACTCCAGCAGTGATAAAAGCTGTGAAGGCACGAATTCAAAGAAATCCCAAACGTAAGCAGAAACTGTTGGCCCTTCAGATGGGGTTAAGCAGAACCACGGTGAAAAGGGTGTTAAATGAAGACTTAGGGCTTCGGGCATATCGAAGAAAAACAGGACATCGTTTGAATGCTCGTCTAATGGACCTGAGACTGAAGAGATGCCGCGCTTTGTTGAAGCGGTACGCGGGAAAAAATATCGGGAAATTCTTTTTTCGGATGAAAAAATGTTTACCGTAGAAGAGAGCTACAACAAACAAAATGATAAGGTGTACGCACACATTAGTGAAGAAGCGAGCAACCGTATTCCGCGTGTCCAACGAGGTCATTTTCCATCCTCGCTCATGGTATGGTTGGGAGTTTCTTATTGGGGCTTAACAGAGGTACATTTTTGTGAGAAAGGTGTAAAAACGAATGCTGTTGTGTATCAAAATACAGTCCTGACGAACCTTGTGGAACCTGTTTCTCATACCATGTTCAATAACAGGCACTGGGTATTCCAACAAGATTCGGCGCCAGCTCATAGAGCGAAGAGCACACAAGACTGACTGGCGGCGCGTGAAATCGACTTCATCCGGCACGAAGACTGGCCCTCCTCCAGTCCAGATTTGAATCCGTTAGATTACAAGATATGGCAACACTTGGAGGAAAAGGCGTGCTCAAAGCCTCATCCCAATTTGGAGTCACTCAAGACATCCTTGATTAAGGCAGCCGCCGATATTGACATGGACCTCGTTCGTGCTGCGATAGACGACTGGCCGCGCAGATTGAAGGCTTGTATTCAAAATCACGGAGGTCATTTTGAATAAACTTTAATGTCATAAGAATCTATGTTTTGTTAAGTTCATTTTGGTATATGAATGGTTACATAATTAATAAACTTGTTACAATTATTTTACATTAAACATGTGACAGAATTTATGACCTGACTAGGTATATATGTCAGTTATTGTTGATGTCTTTTATAATAAATATTCGAAAGTACAGACACAATTCATTTGCTTTGTTCCATGATAAAATAATAATAAATTCCTAAATATTTATGAATAAAAAAAATAGGCCGCCACGGGATGCCCGGCAGATGTGAAACATTCAAGTTCGTATTTGCGGGCATATACAAGAGAATCTTGCCGTGGAGCAGGCATGACGGCATCAGAGCGTCATGCCATTTGCCGGGACGGCAAACCACCCGATTTTACTGCCAATGCACGCCAATAGAACTCAAAAACATTTTATACATAAACACATCAAAAAGAACTCGATCCGTCTACAAATAATATTAGATTCCTCTGCAACAAATTATTTATGTAGCGCTGCATATTTTACATTCGTATGATGAGGTGAGATAATTAAGTTTAATAAACATCAAACCGTGAGAATTTGAAAATCCAAACCCGAGTTTACGATGAAACGAGTTTAAAATAACTTTGCAAGCGTAAGGTAACCGCCCTGAAACTCATAATATTTACGAAAATTAACAAGAAACCTTGTAGTGAAAGTCTGGCACTCCCGTCCGGTAACTAGGTTTACCACTACTCGGACCAGTAAGTGGAAACAATTAATTAATTGCTCCATTAGGAACCCGATACTGCACGGTCGTCCACATTCACAGCATTGTTGATAACCAATTTGTATACCACGTAGTGAGCGTACTTTCGAGGAAAAGTCACACAAGTGATAATTTTAAAGTATAATTTAGGTATTAAGTGTATATTTACTAATTATAAATTCTTAATTCATTTTTCTAAATGAAATAATACACTTACATTAGTTCATTTATTAAAATGATGAACTAAATTTTTAGACCGTTTTTAATTACCTAATTCAGTTTATGAAATTTTGCGACAGTACCTCGGCACTGTGGAGCATCGTGATAAGCCAAATTGAAATTTTAATATAAAATAATCATCAAGTAAAATATATCAAAAAAAGACCCCAGACAAAATATATAAAAGACTCTCAAAAACAACTAAAATACCGTTTTTTTTTTCAAAAAATTTCTGTCACTATAATGCTGCTCTCTGGATCATCGTCTAAATAATAATTTCTTGCCAACGCGTATTGTAGCGCACATTTTTCGATTCATCCATCGCTATATAATTAAATGTTAGTTCTTATATACTAAAATATTTTCTAACATTTCTTAGTTACTTATTTATTCTTACTTACTACTTTACGTCCTACTGTTGTGCAAAATTCTATAAACGTAGACTGGTGTGTTTTTGACATAAGTATGTTCATATTTTTTTCTGTAATTTCTATCCTAATTTGTTTCCTGCATTATATCTTTCTTGTTCGAATATCGTACACTGGAATATATTGTGCACTGCGCTTATATTTGACTAATCTCTAGCAGGCTCAAAGTAACAACGATACAGACATGTACGTCATCACAATATAAGTTATTGCATCCAGTTAAGACAAGACCACAAATAACTTTATTTTTTAAGTGAAATATTTAGAATTATAGTAAAACAACATTACTCTGAACAGTTTGTTAAGTAGAGCAATAGAGTTAAGTAAACCCGCTTTTGCAATGTATGGAGCCGGAGAATTTAGGATAGTTGTATCTGATATTAACTGTCCAGTATTAACTCGAAGTTGTATGTAAAACCAAATAGCATCATTTCAATGAGAAATTCATATTCATAAAATGGTATCATATTCATAATCAAATTTTCATTTGATCCTAGTATTCATAAACAAATATCTAGATTAATAGGCAATCAGTGGTAACTCGTACAAAGGGGACGTTCGTGAGAGCGGTGTTACATAAGTGCGGCCTGTGATGCAAGACTATATACAACAATATTATTATTATATATAAATATATAATAATAATATATATTGAAAACTCTACAGTACTAACGAATTATTTTAATACACTCGTATATTAAATCATTCTAATATCTGAGATTGCATTCAGTTTGTAACAAATATATTAAAAAAAATAAAGACAATAAACAGTATTTAACCCCTAAAATTCGTAAAATTGTTTTATTTTCCCTTCAAGCTCCAAAATCTCCATTAATCGAAATAACAAACTATTAGTAGATTTAATTAATCAGTGAGTCCCTACAAGCCATTTTGGTACAATCTTATATATAGATTCTTTTTTATATATAGATACACCTTATACACTTACATCTTATATGTATATAGATTATCTCTAACTTGAAATATCTAATTGGATCGTCGTATCTCGAACATAGCAGTGTTAGACTTTACAACTCGATTATTTTAAACTTATTGCTTACTTTTATATAACTATACGTATATTTAATTATTTTAAACAAGTTTTAATGTTGATATAAATTAATTATGAAATAAATATACATGTTTCTTACCTTTGTTGTTTCTTTTGATTTATTTTAACTGATTAAAAATTACTTAAAATCAATCATCAACATCTACAAGTCGAATTAAAATAAGCCTTCAGAGAAAACTCTTATCTTTATTTATAACTCTATTCTCTATAACTGTAGTTATTATAGGATAGTTATAAAACAATATAAAACTTTTAGGTGAATGAATACATCCACAGTTTCAGGAATAATACAGCTTAAAGGATTGGCAAACGCAACGTGTAAATCCCTAGTAAAATCTAATTAAATCGGTTTTGGTCGGCTTTCGTGTTCAGGTGCAAATAATTGTTTACGTTAATCTTTTCAGTTTATTTCGAATACAAATGTTTTTGAGAGATTAATCTGCAAATTCATTTGTAAATACAAGTATTTAAAATAGTTCATCAGTACACTTTTGATATATTAAATTGTTTATCACGAAAGGTTCTTTTATAACGCATATTAAACAAACGTTGGCTATATGTATATAGCTGTATAGTGTATTTGAAATAAATAGACTGTTATTATTAGTAGTAGTATTAATTATTGTGACTAGTAAAATTAATGTAAATTATACGCTCGCAGAAGGAGACCACCGCTTACGCACAAGTCTCCATCATACGGGCTATCATACGGCGCACTCTGACACCGTGTATTATACGATGTCAACTGGAGCGTGCTGTTTTCAACCGGCCAAGGTAGGTCGCCGACCAATAATTCGGTATAGGTAGCAGCTGTGCCCAGTCAATACCTGCACCAGCGTATAAGACCAGATCCACGTCTCCGCGAGATTTTGTTTTTTAAATGCTACAGAAAAGAGACAGACTGGCAATCCATTTAATAGTAAGTAATTACCGTCGCCTATGAAGGTTTAGGGATTCTATCCAGGTTGCTAATGCCAGAACACAACACTAGGTTATTATGGCGGTATACTTATGAACCAAGGGTGGTTGCCATCCAAACGATTTATCGCTTGGGGCCCTACCACGAAGCTTGTTTTGTCCCCTTCTTATCACGAACCCGGTGGCAGAGGTTAGTATTCTTATTCCGTTCATGCACCGCTTAGAGCGAATTCTTGTGCAAACGAAGGAAATTTTATAGGTGGCATTAATAATATACATTCTCTCTCTCTCTTCAATCGTTCCCTCATTGCTGAGGATCGTGACTCCGTTTGATTCCGTCAACTAGCTGTCTCCATCGATCCCGTTCTGCAGCTTGGTGGAGTGCGTCGCTGACAGGTATTTTCAGTTCCTCCGCTATTTGGTCCGACCATCGTTTGGGACTTCTACCCCTAGGCCTTTTTCCTTCGATTTTACCGGTCACCACAAGGCGTTCCAAATTGCTGATATCCCTGCGTGCAACATGACCAAAATACCGCAATATTCTTTGTAGGCAGGTTGTGGATAGACGTTGAGTCTTTTCTATTTTCAACTGCTTGAGAATAGAGATGTTGGTGCGGCGGGCCGTCCATGGTATTCGCAGTATACGTCGCCAGCACCACATCTCAAAAGCGTCGATTCTCTGCCTATCTGCGGCTTTGAATGTCCACGTCTCTAATATATATTAAACACGTATTAACTTTGCCCTATGATATTGCGTAATAGTGTGCCCCAGGCTTTTAACTTTTAGATTTGTAATCAAACCAAATGGATCGTGTCTTACTCAATTAATTTTATATAACAAGGTAGTCGTCAAAATGTATAATGTATTAATATCAATAATGCTACAGTCACTGGAAGGGACTATAAAACCTAAGGGATAGCCTCTGTGTCTAGTTCAGGTGTTGTACTAGCGTAATTTTATATATAAAAAGATATGTCAATAAAGAAATATTTATTTATTTATTTTTATAGCTTGTAATATTTTTCTATTGGACACAACCATATTTTCAAAATATGTCAGATTTAGAATGCTTTTCCCAACACAGGTCAACAAGCGTACAGATTTAATTGACAGCTGACAGCGTAAAATTCTCAAGGCAGAAATGAAAAATACATAGTACGATAGGTTCTAATGAAGTTGCATTTAGTTTTCTCAAGTAGTGGAGTTTTAATAAAACCTATATTTGTCTCAGCACAAACTAAAAAGTGTGTAAAATATAAAAGGCGACATAAGAATTACCGAAAAGAAACTGTTTTCTTTCTTATAGGACTATTTTTTTATTAAAATAGATTAAACTTTCTATTTATCAAAACTAACTTATTTCTATACACAACCGGTTGTAAAAAAGAATCGCCTCCGTAGGCTTAAACTACCAAAGTTTCTTATGGCAAACAAATATAGTAGGGAATTGTGCTACTCAAGCGAATAAAAATGAAGCCGTAGTAACATTAGATATACGAGTATAATGCCGTATTTCAAAAAAGAGACGATCAGATATTTTCACCGCATAGATCTACTCGCAAAGCCCACCTATGAACAAAGTCATTTATTCATCAAAATATGGCCTGTATACATAATATGTATGATATAATATATCTAATCATGAATCTAAGGATTATCCTATATACACTGTTTTCATAAGAAACGACATAGTTTCTTTAGAGCTTTTTATTTTCGCATTGAATCAAATACCATTATAGCTTCATTTATTGATTATTATGATCGTAAGTTTACATTCGTAACTATAAGCATATAGCGAAGAGGAAATTACTGTCAGACCTTTGTCGACGACGTGGCGTTGGTCTTCGATGGGGACACTGCACTTGAAATCGAGCGATGTGGTAACGAGACTCTCACCTTCATTCAAGAATGGGGCATAGGTAGTAAATTAAGGTTTGCACCCAAACAAAACCAAAGCAATGATCATAAGCGTAAGATCAAATACGATGCGCCCCGACTAACCATGGGAGGGATAACAATACGCGCGGTGCAAGAGATCAAACTACTGGGTATGGTGATCGACAACAAGTTGACCTTTAACTTGCATGTCATCTAACCTCGAGCAATTGATTGTTACCGGCAAAGTGGACGGCAGGAGGCCGAGGGGTCGCAGCCCGGTGAGTTGGTCTGAGCAAATCCGCTCAACGATGAACACCAAGCTGTATGATGCACTCCACCACGGCAAGGACAGGCACAGGTGGAGGAGCATTATAAAAGAGAAACTGGTTTCTCATAAGGGGAATCACGACCCTCAGTAATGAGGTACACGACTCGAGGAGGAGGAAGCAGCTTGATACTGTGCAGAGAGGTTTTGCTCAAAAAATCTGCGAAGCATACTGGACCGTCTCCCTGAATTCAGCTGTAGTCAATCTAGTCGATCTCAATATCAGGGAGGCTGCGACACTCTACGAGATAAAACATGGTGTGAACCTGCCACTACTAGAAAACAAGGAAGTGGAAAAGAGGACTACTTCTGTAAATACACCTCACCCAGCCGAACATATTGAGCTGGAATTTTGTAGCCTGGTGGATCGGGAAGAGGTTAAAAAAAAAACTAACAAACAAGCTGCAAGAATCTTCATAGACGGCAGCAAAATTGAGGGTAAGGTGGGAGCATTGTCTATCTGGTGCAATGATGATGAAACCAAAATCTGGAAAATAAGTTGCCTCCTACTGCACAGTCTATCAGGTTGAATTATTGGCGATTTGTGAGGCCACAGAAGAAATCCGAGTGAGCCCAGAAGAAAGCTTTGGCATATATACTGACTCGCGCTCGACTGTGCAAACTGTTGCCAGTTGGAGGACTATGTACCCGTGGGCGGTGAGGGCAAGGAGTAATATAATTGAAATTATCAAAATAAGACTGTTCTGGGTAAAAGCGCATGTGGGTGTTAGGGAGAATGAGAGAGCAGACGAATTGGCCAAATCCGCAGCACTTAGCCAAAAACACAGTAATGACTTTGATAAGTGCCGGATCTCATTTGTAAAGCGTCAAGAAGGAACTACTGGCGTCATAACTAAGCTATTTTTTGAAGTGAAAACTTCTTTAGCGGCGTTGTGCACTTTTTTATGATGGGTAAAAAATCTTAAACTCGCGTCAGGTCACGTGATCTGATCGAAAATTCGTATGACGGAGGGAGTTTTGCTCCAGTAATACTAACCTTATTAATAACGACTTAAAGTTTTATATTATAATGTAACTTTTAAATGATTGCATTGCATTACTTATACATACGAATTGCGACTTTATTAAAATGAAATACAGTTGTTTTTTTGTGATGGGTAAAAAATGTTAAACTCGCGTCAAAACACGTGACCTGATCGAAAATTCGTAAGACTTGCATCACTTAAACATATCTATTCGAATTGCGACTTTATTACAATGAAATACAGTTGAGTTTTTTTTTGGAAATGAAAACTTTTTTTAGGCGCATTGAACACTTTTTGGCAGAACAATTTTTGGTTTGTAAAGTAGTGGTGATGACCAAATTAATCTTTAATCCTTGATCATAAACACTTCTTTATAAACCAAAAATAATAATATAAAAATAATAATAATATAAAATAGCTCGACGATACAATTCACAAGTTATTTAATTTTCACTTCTATCGGCAGTCCCCAGACTGCCCCGCATGTTTTTTCCTCTGATGTCCCACGGGCATTCGGAACACTTAGACAACTTCAACCCACGGACTTAATGACCCAAATATTGATATGGCACGGGGGATTCTCTGAGTATTTGCATAGGTTTAAGTGCAAGGAGAATACCTCGTGTATTTGTCAGGAAGGTACGTCAGAAACAGTGTTGCATATCCTGTTTGAGTGCCCAGTTTTTGGATACGAGAGATGTGATCTGGGTAACCGCACTGGAGTAGACATAAGAGTAGAAGGCATAAGGGTTCTTATGATAAAAGCACACCGTGAAGTATTTATTGAGTACTGTTAATATAGCAAGGAAAGTGGTAAAGGGGAATAAGTAGATAGAAGGAATGCTGGAATATGTATCATTAGCATATATAAAACCAACATTAAAATTTCAATGTATACAATAAAATAGTAAAACAAACCTAACAAGTTAAAAACAAAATTAACAAGAACAAATAATATCTCTAAATGTATACAGCAGATCTATCTGATCTATTTCTAACAGACTGAGAGTGTGACAAAAAAGTTACTAAGAAATAGTAGAAAATAAGTAGCAAAGAATAAGTATGTAAGTTACATTATTTAATAAGTATGTATATGGTAATTTTAGATCTATATGTATTACAAATATACCTTAAGTTGTTAAATTAATAAATATGTCAATAAAGATTTTTTGTTTTTTGGTGAAGTTTCCGTATTACATTTTGAGTTTAATTATATAACAAATAATTAAACTCAAAAAATAATTCCTTATTATAATATTAGTATTTACGTGTCGATCTTTCATAATTAAATTATCTTAAACATTTCGTTCATTATTGTAATTTAATAATAACAACGAAACATCGATCAATTGATAACATAATTAATTTTAGATAATGTAACAATATCTAAGTATTGTATTTAACTAGGCTATATACATACATTTATTGTATATAAAATAATTTTGAAAGACAAGACATCGATTCATTATTGGAAGCAAAGTTAATTTCAGAAGATATTAATTCTTGCTAAACTCATAATTGCATTACTGATTAATCAGAGTATTAACTGGTTGACAGACTTGAACTAAGTAAATGTTTGTGAGTAAATTCAGAGGTCATATACAGTAATTTATTTGCAAGGAGGCGCTGCAACCTCGAACAACCAAGGACGGCAGCCGGTAATAACTTTGGCCAGTATGGAAATTCAATTTATTAAGTCAACATCTATAAATCCAGGAGTCTCGATACACAGTATAATTCATTTAGTTTAAAGGCGGATTGCCAGAGACCAGCAGGCGCTTTAAGCGTTCACATCTCAATTATCAAAGCTGAAATTCGATAACTTGATTTGCTGAAATTGATATTGCAAAATCTCACAGCGGAAACTTGTCAGAGCTATTTAGATTCGAACTGAATTGAAAATGTCTTCTAAGTACTTAAATTACATTTCTTTTTTTAACGTTGGTACATATTCCTATCTTGAAATAAGTTACCCTGGGTTATAAAAGTAGTAGCTATTCAAGTAATACACTGGAAATATTCAATATTGGTTTATATATATATATATATATATATATATATATATATATATATATATATATATATATATATATATATATATATATATATATATATATATATATATATATATATATATATATATATATATATATATGTCTATAGTAAACACTTTCTAAGCTAAGAAAAAATATCTCTGACTTTAAAGAAAATAACTTTCTGCGAAATTTCAAATCTGATCTTTTCATGACATCAGCACCACGCTGCATCATAATCAGTATAATTCTAATATTCGCAATTCCAGTAATAATTTAAATATTCGCAAATACAAAATAAGACTATTAAGAGCTTTAATATTTAAAATTTAAAGCACAATATTCAATTCAAAGTAAATTGGAGTGAGTCCAACAATGGACTAAAACAAACAATGGACTAAATTGTTGGTACATTAATACTCGAAAGAAAGGTTATTTATTGTACTTATTACGGATAAACAGAAACGAATATTTTATATTAAAAACTGATTCAATAAATGTTGCCATATTTATATTTATAAGATTATATCCTACAATTAGCTAACGGTCTTTTAGACCTAAATTAGGCATTTTATCAATACTTAATGTAAAGAAAGTCGATACTTTGTCCAAATGACTTGAATATATCATACAGGCGTTTGAGGATAATAATCATTATATACCTAGGCGAAGCTCAATGGTGCACATTTCTTTAGATACAGAACCGAAAGCGAAAAGCTAATTATACTGATGAGGGCCAATTACACTGGTCAACAAAAAATATTGTTTATGGATTCAAATCAGTTCGTTATAATGATTGTGGAAACAACCCGCGGTTATAAACCCTTTAAAAGTAAATACAGTACAAGTGTCCTATTCCAACTTTCGACTGTACTTTCTCTCAGAAAAAGAAACCTATTGTTATGTGTATATTGTTTTACCTCGTAAAATAAGAATGTGTTGTAAGAAACCAGGAAAACCAACAGCTCCTTGTCAATATTGTTTATTTTAATGTATTAATTTTAACTTCTTTAATTTGATGTTTACAATACTTAAAAATGAAATTGAAAATGTTGATTTACAACAATGTCGTAGAAAGATTAGTCTCAGACGTAAGCATTGTGACTTTACAGATAAATTGTCACTAAATTACTTCTCAACTATTTTATCTTCAATTCCAAATTAAATATTGCGGTTTATTCGTAAATTATATAATTTAAACATAATTTAGAACCCAAAAACAAAATTACCGTTGACCGATATAGTAATATAATTTACGTGCGCTATAAGTTTTACCTTAGGTGATAAAGTGTGTTTGTGGTGCGTGTGGAAACCATATAACTAAACCATAAGAAAAAAAAACATAAGGAATAAGTTGATCATTATCGATGGAAGCCGGCAAATCATTTTAATATACAGATATTGTTATTTTTTATAACATTAAATATAATAGTAGAGCATTATAATGACTAATATGTAAAGATAAACCGATCACGAAGTCGAATATATTTTCTGCTGTCAACAAATTGACAAATATATAACCATGTATTAATAATTGGTATTACAATTTAAGCACAGGAACGAGCCAAATTAAACTTTTGAAAAGTGTATAAGTATAAATCAATCATTCATTTATTTGTTATGGGAATAAACAAAAGCATTCTTCGGTCTAAGCCAAGCTGAGACACCAATCAATTTTGCAATAATTTCTCTTATTCATGTTATTACTGAAGAACATGAATAACGAAATAATGAACAATGAAAGGTTGAATTTCTTTCCATAGCCAGAAATACTTTTCGCGCCGTAAACAATAACTGTCGAACCCATGTCTCCCGCTTAAAGTTCACGCCAATATTAGAGCAGGTTGTAATTAAATATTCAAAGTTTCGGTAAACTGGCGCAGGTTAAATGTCCGGGTCAAATTTGATCACACGGTATAATTAGACTGCTATGACTGGCTATTGTTTAGACAAATCATACTCAAAAGTTTAATCATTACTTAGTAATCTGGAAGTATGTTATTCAAGCCAAAATTGCTGATCGGCCGTCTGTGTACCCACAGTTTTTATACACTGCCGCAAGCGAAGGCCGACCTCATTATATTTAAATAATTACACAGCTAGGGGCCGATGCACAAATTTCCAGTGGTCATTTTAAATCGGACATGACCATGGTGAAAAAATTTATCGACCTTGACAGATTGCGTTATATTCTATTCACTTTTTCATTTGTGTTTTTCCGCTAATTGACAATCTAAAAATACTAAATGTTTAAATTGCTGCAATTGTTATGTAATCAAACTTCGTGATCGGTTCACGGGTCTGAAATTCAAAACATTTCGGACGAACTGTGAATTGCATCTTACAAAAGCTATTTTGCACTCCACAGTTCATTGTACTTTTAGGTGTATTTAAGCAGTCGGGGGGCCAGATTCAAGATGGCCCCGTCGTTTGACCCTAGTTGCAGAATCAGGACAAGCATAACCACCTCGATAATATTGCGATTCAACGACAACCATTGATGACGATCAATTGACATTTGACCCAGCGACGCTTCGGGCATGACCTTGTACTCGTCAGCGCTAGGGGACTAGAGGATGGGTACACATTTTTAAATTGTAACTTATAAATTAATACGGCATTAAATTCATAATTTTACACATATTCATATCTATCAAAAACTTGTGGTGAAATATTGGAAGGATTGGAAGTGAATCACTGATTAAGATTTAATGAAAGAAATAAAATATCTAGGAAAGATATTCTTATTTCTAAAAAAAAAACTACTATCAAATTGAACTAAACTTTTGATTAAAGTATTGTTTTACCTTATTGTACGAATGCATTCAAAAGTGTGTACCCAGTATAGTCATCAAGTACGTTATGCCGACACACAAGTATTGGGACCTTGTACCCAAAGGTACCTCAATTAGTTCAGGCATCAGTGTTAGCTGCGATATTGGATTTTATCTCTAATATAATAAAGTCTGACTCACCTTGAGGCTGCTGCTGTGGAATGTACGGTGTAAGGAGTCTTGCCCGTTTCTTTTCATAGCCCTTTTGTGTGATATCACCTGTAAAATATTTAACCGTTACTATTTAGGGTATATAAGTATGGGGTGAATTTGAAATACCAAACGGAGAGATAAAACCACTACGAAACATTATTACTTTCAAAGCTACATTATTTCGTGTTACAATGATTTTATGAAGAATTAAGTAAATTTAATAAAATATATTATGTTTTTAGGTAGTTAATAAAATTTTGCTTTTATATGGGCCATACGAGAGAGCATTTCTCGCTCGTCAGTTCTCAAGAAGTAAACGACAAGTGATCTAAATCTAAATTTCATGTTTTACATAGAATCCGATAAAAGTTCTGCTTTTGTCCTCGCCGTCGAAACAGAGGGGAGAGACGTTTGCAATTCTAGAGGCATAACTAGAAGAGGAATTGAAATCTGCTGTACTAACACAAAATCATCACGGGGACATGTTTTTAAACCACAGGTGGTGGCCATTCAGTAGACAGACTTTTGTATTAATTATATAGAAAATTGATTAATCAGTCGAATTTATGATTACGCTTAAAGCAAATATTTGTGTATGTAACATAGTGGTGTGAATGATTGGTTTTATCAGCAAATACTAATACGACGCCAGGAACATAAGTAAACTCACATGATTTCAACTTAAACATTTTAAACACAGTGTTTTAGTAAATGACTTCACCAAGCGCATATAATAATTAATAGATAAATATAATCTTTATTAAAAAAACATGTAAAGTAATTTAGATGCTTAGTGTTCGTGTTTTAATTATTTCTACATTTATTAGTAGTCACATATTTTATTATAATATATATTAATAAAATTTTGAACGGTTTATAATATATTTCAAATATTATGTAAAATGACACAATTATAAATAACTTATGATATACTAGTTGGCCCGGCAAACATTGTTCTGCCATATGAATTTAAAGAAAGTAGCCTGTGTCCTTCACCAAGGTCTAATCTATGACTATACCGAAATTCATCAAAATTGGTTCAGCAGTTTAGGCGTGAAAGCGTAAAATAAAAACAAACTCACTCGCATTTATAATATTAGTTAGGATTACTTTAAGGGAAAGACTTCGAAGACGAGGCTTATGTACATACAACAAAAACATTAATCATGAAGCCAAATAACAAATGTGAAAAAATAAAAATATGATTGCAATGTTTCCAAATATTTGACAGCCATTTTGTTTAAAACAAAGTGTTATTATCTTTATAAATACTGCATATATGTATAAAACATGAAGTAACATGTACACACTACACAACTGATTTCATACAATTAATTTCGGAGGCTTCAATGTGATATCACAGGAATTTACGCAGTAATTTTACGGTCACAGAGCCGGCCCCTGGGGTAAATTGTATTAATTATGCACAATTTGAACGCAGTTTCAAATTTGATCACATCGCTTGATCGCATTTAACATATTATTCTACTACTATACGTTTGTAACATTGTTACGCCACAACAAGTCTATTCTGTTTAATTAAAACAGGCATTTGTTGATTACGTAAACTAAATTTTATCCCACCTGGATAATGGAAAATATCAGCCGTCGGCCCATTTAATAATAATCAGTTACCGTCGCATATAAATGTTTGTGACGCCAGGGGCACCGTGAACATACTGCTGTCCGCACAGGAGTTTATTTCCTGGAAAGTTCACTCAATGTCGCTAAAGGTTGCCTTTTTTATTGCTGTAGGACAGTAGATATGCTGACGGCCAGCATATATTTTAGCAGTTACCGTCGCCTATGGGTGTTTGCAACGCCAGTAGCATCGCGAGCACGCTGCTGTCCCATAAGGGTACAAGAATTTGGGTTACTAATGTCAGAACACAAGGTTATTATGGCGGCATATTTAATACCAAAGGTGGTCGCTACCCAGACGGGTTTTGAAGCCCTACCACGTAGCTAGGGTGGGTTATTTTGTCGCCTTTTACGACAGGCCGACCCGGGCCGCAGAGATTAGTATTCTTTCTCCGCCCCTGCACGGATAAATATCTACATGAAGGGTACATTTTAAAAAATCCATCTCCCGTGGTCTCCCTAAAGACACGCCATAACAGTGTTCACAGTTTTGTGCTGTTATTAATAACACCCGTATCCGAGAAATCTGTCGATATGTTACGTGTCAACCGCTGAACCAATTTCGATGAATTTCGGTATAGAGAAAGTTTTGACCTCGAGGAAGGACATCGGCTACTTTTTATTTATTTATATGGCAGAACAACGTTTGCCGGGCAAGCTAGTTAAGGAATAAATTTCTTTAAACTGAAATCTAATCTTAATTATTAAGTTGATCTTTGGATGTGGAGTGCTAGCCAGACAAAAGAATGGGGCTTCCCTATCACTTATTTAGAGAGTCAAAGCATCTAATGAATAATTATTTTTGTTAGTAAACAGGCCGCAAAGGAAAGGTACCGTTCGGATTACCTTTAAAGATTGAGGGGTCAGTTGGCCGAAACCCTTTTGTAAATCACATTAAGCCACATCTCTATCTCATCAACTACTGTCTTGTGGCTCTTCGCTCAGGAAAGAGCAGTGTCACTGAAGGGCACTGACTAATATAAGTGCACAAACATTTATGACACTGACATTCTTCGGCAGTATAAGTAGGGCACCGAGACGAATAGTACGAATCGAGATAAAAGCTTAAAAGAAAGAGTATATAGGCTCAATAATACACAAATTTTAATTAACATCAGACAAAGAGTTGGAGACAAAAAAAATACTAAGACAAAGATAAAGATATAGAATAGATAAGAATCAGAAATAACTTACGTTTAGAACACATAAAGCAGAAGTTAATTCGCATTTTACATACGTAAAAATACTATTGTTCTCGGAAGCGGCGACCTTGATTAATAAATTAACATACACTCTTAAATGATAATAAACATTAAAAAAATATATAAACAAGTACTTCGCATTCCGTCTAATAGTATACTGATGAAAATTAACAAAATTAGCGGAAACGCATAATCTTACAAGGTTTTACCACAGTTACGTTGCTAGGATCGTTTTAATTAATTACTTTTAGGTATCGATACAGTATGTGCAATATTGAACACTAGTTTGGATTGGTAAACGAATAGTTATTATCATGTATACATACACTGTTTAACAGAACTTTTCTTGAAAAAAATACTGGTTATCAGATTTGTGATCGCTTATAACCCACGTAGTAAGACAGGTGCTTCAAAAATATAAAGAATATAACAGTTTATTATATAGCGTTCGTAGATTTTAATAACGCATTTGATTCTATAATTCACAATAGCATTTGGAAGGCACTAGAAAGTCAAGGAGTTGAGGCTAAATACATTCGAATACTAAAAAGAAGAGGATCCTATCTCACCGAAGTTGTTCTCTGCAGTGCTAGAAATGATCTTTCGAAACTTAGGATGGGAAGAATATGGTCTTAATATTGATGGCGTACAACTAAACTACGTTTCGCAGATAATAGCGTGTTGTTTGCTGAGAATTCCAAATCCCTGACACACATGTTACAACACCTGTCAGATGAAATCGCTAGAGTAGGCCTATCAATGAATACTTCAAAAACGAAGGTAATGACAAACGCACTAAAAATGGACGTTATCGTAAATGCTGGACAAATAAAGCAATGCCGACTTTAAAGTAAAAAAATGAGATAATAAAACGGACAATAAGGTTTGTCTTAATACACACAATTTAAAATAATTAATATTTTTTTATAAAATTGTACTAAGTACTGATGTTAAAATCCCTATTATATTAAAGTCGTTGATACAGAGTGAAGAATCATATAGATTTTACGTTCTACCTGTATAGATATATGGAACCGCAGTGATTCTGAATATGCTTCAAACGGATAGATAGTTAATCGCGTATGTTGCGGTTTGCCGGGAATGATTCACCTGTACATGCAGATTCATATTTGCCAGATCACATAACTATATGTTACAGTAACCTAAACTCTTTATCTGTGATCCTAGGGACACAGCATTATAATTAAATTCTTCATAATTTATGTCTTAGACTTTCATTTGCAAACATGTTGCCTATTTTATGACAAGTTTAATATAATAAATAGATCAAGTTACACAGTTATAATTATTTTATACGTAACATTATTACAGACATAAATACATTTTATAGCTCTTCTCCTGTTATGATATTAGTACATACCAGTGGCTACACTGAAAACAGTCTCTTTGTTGAAGTTAAAAGGATTGTCTGTTAGGCCGACTCAACCGGTATCATAAAACTCTCTTACATAAAACTGGCGTGAAATAGATGTGAGCTATTCTAGTCCCGTTTGTATAGAAACATGTTGGCAATGCAGTCCGCACTTGTTTTAAACAGGTGAGTACGATCGTTAAAATTGAATAGCCCGCCGTGTCTCTACTGCACTACAACGATAAAAACAATTTTTGCTTTTTTTGAAGATTCCCCTTTGCAGTCCACTGCTTGGACTATATTTTTGTTTCGGGCGTATCCAAGTTTCATCTACAGTAATTAATAGGTGCCAAAACTTGGATTTATTGCACCTAAACGGCGCCAACAGAGCGTTGGAAATGTTCATTCAAACACGTTTTTGGTCTAACGTGAGCAAACGCGGCACCCAACGCGCGGCCAGATTGTAACAAATACGTTGTTTTGACATGTTCATAACCTATGCTATCTCCCTCACTTTAATTAAGCGGTTGTCTAGCACCATTTGGTGAACTTTGAGCGATGTTTTCGTCTGTAGTTGCAGTTTTTGGACATTCCGAATGTTCATCGTCTCCCAAGCTCCTAGGGCCACGTTTAAATTTAGCTGCCCAAAATTCCAGTGTGGTAAATGATGGCGCAGTCCCCATACACAGAATCCAACTCATCTTTGATTTGCGTATGCGTATTGCCTTTCAAAAACAAATATTTAATGACAGTTCGATACTCGATATTGTCCATTTTCATAAAAACACTTACATCAACTCACTCAAACTATGTTATATAACAACTACGCGTCCAAAATGGGTGAAACTTTGGTGAGTAACTGTCAACATATGAACAATGGAATTCACTAACTCTTATTTACGAGTGCTGCTATCTTCATGTTGAGGTCGGAACTTTTCAGACCACCCTCGTACATACGCCGACGTATCTTGATGTGCAGTGATTGCTGATTTGTAACATATTTATTTAATCAAAATATTTAACCTCATTATCTATACATTACTGCCATCTAAACGGAAGTTCATTTATGCCTTTATGAATTTTTATAACGTAAAAAGTTGTCCAAATCACAAAAAAATGGTAGTCCATTGGAGTAAGGTCTGGCGAGTACGATGGATGACGTAAGGTTTCAAACTGCAGCTCCTGAAGAGTTACAGGTTTCTCGAACTGTGTGAGGTCATGCGTAATGGAACAAAAATGGTGAATATCAATTCACTAGTAGGAGCTGTTTTGCCATTATTGTTCCAAGTTCGGCACAGTAAACATCTGCTGTTATTGCTTGACCAGACCTGAGGAAGCTATAGTGAATAACGAAAGCGTTTAAACCAATAACACACGGTGCGTTCATTAGCAGTCTGCTCTCCAAACGCAGCGTTGATATTGCGAGCAGTTTCAGCCGCGTTAGTTCCGCGTCGGAACTCCTATTTAAAAATGACTCAGATTTTCAAAATATCCATCTTCAGGTCTAAACTGATTAAAAAAACAATTTAAAGACAAAAATCAAATGTTGCACATTTTTTTAAAAGAAGAACCTCATATGTGAAATAAGTTTCACTTGAAAATCTCACACCATGAAGGTTGTATGTCAAATTAAAGTATTTACTACTATACAACGCCAATTTCATACTTTAACCCCTATTGACTGTGATATTAGGAAAAAATCGACTTAATTTGTTTTATAATTATATTAGGGGATCTAAGCCAGAACAAGAAGGGTTGTCAAGAACTGTAGATTTTTTTAGGAAAATATAAGTCTAGGAATACTTTATGACCAAATTCCCATCTTCTAATTTTTGGTATCTCGGTTGCGATTCAAGTATAACTAACTATTACAAACTATTAAATTATTATTAATAAGTACAATAAAATAATGCATCGTCGAATATATCAACAATGTAGGAACTCTGTTAAACAATATATCACTACTATCACAATACCAAACAGCAATAATGGTCAGACTAATAGGATTTGCGTACGCGGGAGGGTATGCAAACAGTGATTCATTATCTGTGTTTAACAAAGTTTACAGACTAAATAATTGTTATTGACCGCAATACGATGCAGTTATCCAGTAAAAATTGCATGCGTATTAACAAACGATGCTCTTTTTCTTATTATGTATTAAAAGTCTATACTCTTAAGCCGCCTTAAGCCTTAAAAATTTAATCTAGCACCTCTATTGTACTATTACAATAGAGATGCTAGATTAAATTGTTCAGAAGCAACTATCGATTGACCTCCCAAATGTAAAATCTAACGACGCCTTTCATTCGTTATAAAGATTAGATAAGTCGAATTGAAAGAAATATTATATAAGTATATACCGAGTTTTATTGCGTAAAATTTGATTCATTTTGAGTATATTAAACGGATATTTTAAAAACATCGAGTGATTGACATAAGTAGAATAATATGCTTCCATTATAAATTTATTGATACTACTTTTACCTTACTTAATTTCATACCTAACTATTAAATGCTTTGATATTATATTGTATTTTTTTAATTGCAAGAATTCACAATCACTAAGACACATACGAAACCTATTGTTAAATACAATGATTTTTACCATTCGTACAGTTGTTGTAATATTAAGTATTTGCACATATATGAAACGTTTCACAACTATATAGGTATGTATATGCGACGATATTTTTGCACTGGTTGTGTGGCAACAAAGGAAAATTGTACATAATTGAATAATCTAAATGAAAACAGAATACAAATATTCATGATTAATCATAAATATTATAAGAATAAATTAAAAATTGACTTTTAAAAATATGAAACTATCCAAATAATTACATGTTTTTTTTATAAAATGGATAAAATTTCAAAATACACATCCACATTTCTAGATATTCTCGTGTTACAAGCCGTTTTTCCCTTTAGATTACATGGTCATACCGGAAAATGAAAGGTTATTGCTTGCAGCAGAGATGCGAACGTTATGATGGAGTGGAGTAGGAGTGGAGTTACAGAAATGAATAAAATTAGAAATAATACTTATTAGGGGAAGTTTGAAAGTAGCGCCAGTAATTTCTCAACCAGCTTCTCAGCTGAAAAGCAATAGGCTAGCCTGGTATGGCCATATAATGCGAAGAGAAGAATGCCATATAACAGGAAAAATACTAGAAATGCGAGTCGATGGATGCAAAAGGAGAGGTACACCAAAAAAAAGATGGATGGACTGTGTAGAAGATGATATGGTAAAAAATGGTGTGAATATAAAGAAGAGGATATGTTGTACTGACCCCACATAGCTGGGATAAGGGCAGGAAGAAGAGGTCATATCAGAAAATGGGAGTGTATAAATACAGAAGGAGAAAGCAAAAAAAAATACGAGTGGATGGCAAAAATGGGGGTAAATTTTAAGAGAAGAGTAAAAGAGGGAGAACATCTTATGCCGATCCCATGTGGCGTGGAATAGAGCGAGGAGAAAATATCAACAAAATAAATTTAATATTTATAAGAAAGTACAATTTTAGGATTCATAATTTCAAAATTTAGTTCAAATTATTGATATATTTTTTTAATTACAAGTTTTAGTTTTACTATATATCTACAACTGCGCTCCAACCAAAAAAAAAACGACAATATCTACTCCCTATCGGCGGAGCCGTTATCTATCTGCTGTCTACAAGCAGAACACACACGCTTTAAAATTAGCCAGAATACAAAATATATTTACACAATTTACAATAAATTTATCATTAATTGTCATATCATATCACGACAGCCACATGTTGTCAAAACATAAAATCATTGGCTAGTATACATACAGAAGATTACGCAAGGACAACCATGATATCGAGAAACTGTTATCGTTCGCAATTCATTCCATACGTAATGTGCACAAATGTACAAACGCATTGCGCATACCCCTGCGCATTCGATGAAAGAACAATGAACCATTTCTTAAGTGCACTGCACTGTAACAACTTTAAGCGTGAGCTCACATTGCTCGAATGGTGCAAAAAAACACAGTCGAAGAAATTTACCATTTTATAAAAATATTAGCTACATAGAAAAATACATTATAGATATAACGGTCAACAACTAGAATGCTGACAAAAATGTTACTAAATTACATAAAATAAGTCAAACGAAGTGGTAAACAACTATATTTTTCAACTAGCTGTGCCCGCGACTCCGTCCGCGTGGAATAGTGACTTTGGGCAGAATTTTTTGGATATATCTTATGGTTTATTTTGGATTACAAACCCTATAAACCCTAAAATATAAATGATATATGCAAACAGTCAGTATTATCGAATTAAACTGTTACGCCATGCGTCTCCGGAATACGTACGTTCGAACCTACAAAGTCCAGCCTAAGCTAAACCCTATTTCATATGATTGATGACATAAATCTGAGGTTAACTTAAATTGAAAATTCAATCTACACAGTCCAGCCTAAGCTGAACCCTATTTCATATGATTGATGATATAAATCTGAGGTCAACTTAAATTGGAATATAAAATTTTCAAAACTTATTATTTTTAACGAAAATTATTTTTTTTTCTAAAACAAAAATAGCCTAAGTTACTCCTTGATACATCAACTATCTACCAGTGAAAGTCCCGCCAAAATCTGTGCAGCCATTTCAGAGATTAGCCGGAACAAACAGACAGACAGACAAAATTGTAAAAAATGTTGTTTTGGTATATATACCGTGTATACGTCCGAACGCACTTAGTAAAAAGCGGTTATTTTAATATTACAAACAGACCCTCCAATTTTATTTATTTGTATAGATGATTAAAGTATCTCAGTGTGACAGAGTGCCGGTACATAATTATACGGGGTACGACTCCATACCTAGATATATGTAAAAAAAAGTTAATAAGTTCACGTGTTCAAAATGTATGCTTGAATTTAATACGTATTTTCACCAGAACTCAAATAATGAAAAAAGTAATATCTAGAATGAAAAAAAAACCTCCACTAGTGCATAAATAATTATTATCTTGCAAATATTGGTAACGCTTTTTAACAAAGCGCTCTTGACAAAGAGCAAATAAATTTAGCATTCAAATAGTTAAACATTGTGGAAAACAGGTTTTATTTCTTATCATGTATCGCGAATTCACTTTGTATTCAGGGCCAAAGAAAAAAATTAAAACAAATTTTTACTTACAAGTTTCTCAATGCTTAGAAGTGATTAAAAGTAAATTATTAGCTAACATAGCAACTACCACAATGCCGCGATATCATAGAGTTGTAAGGAATATATAAAAATATTGCTTTAAATGTGTTAGATATAACTATAACACAAAAATTATTAAACGCATAACAAAGACCCCCCCCCCCCCAAAATTAACTGGAATTTTTTGGAAAAGGAAGGGTATGCGAGTATATTTAAACCAAGAGTGGTAGACAAAATGAAAGGGATGAATGATATGATTGGAAAATCTGTAAATTAATGTTGGAATGAAATAGCGGAATGCATTAGAGGTGTGGCCAAGAACGTATTTGGAGAAACGATAAGGAAAGGTAAAATTGAGAAAGAATCTTGATGGTGGAATGAAGAAGTACAGGTGACTGAAAGAAAAGAAATATGCTTTCAAAGAATGAAAGTGTGGATGAAGAGAATGTTATGATAAAGAAAAGTAAGAGGAAAGAATATTTACATTTTAAGAGAGCAAAAAGAGCTGTTGCTGTCTCCAAGGCCAGGGAACATACCAAGCTGTATGAGTTTTTGGGAAGCTCTGGTGGTCAGAAACATCTTTATAGAATGGTGAATGATAGAGAAAAGAATGCAAGGGATATAACCCGTATGAAATGTATAAAAGATGCTAGTGGAAGGGTCTTAACAGACAATGAAGAAATAAAGAGCAGATGGAAAAATTATTTCTGTGAGTTAATGAATTAAGAGAATGTCTGGCATGGAATGTTAGAGAAGGCACCCGTTAACATGGGCCTTATAAAAGAATTTAGTACGGCTGAGGTTAGATTGTCTGTAGATAGTACTCGTATACAAAATGGCTAGTCTGTAGGACCGGATGAGATGATATACCTGTGGAAGTATGGAAGTGCTTGAAAGCAGATGGGTGGAATTGGCTGGCTTTGTTCTTTAATGAGTTGTTGAAAGACGAGGCGATCCCTGATTAATGTTGCAATAGTACGCTGGTGCCCATTCTTAAGAACAAGGGGGATATACAGGTTTGTAAGAATTATAGAAGAATAAAGCTCATGTCGCACAGCATGAATATTTGGGAGAAAGTAATAACTAGGCGACTACGAGAGGAGAGCGAAATAAAGGAGAACTAATTTGGCTTCATGCCCGGACGAGGGACTACGAATGCCATATTCGCACTTCACCAACTGTGCGAGAAATACAGAAGTGCATAATATAAGAAACTGAACATGGCGTTCGTTGGCCTCGAAAAGGCATATGATCGGGTTCCTAGAAAGGTTTTGTGGTGGGCTTTGAAAGCAAAAGGAATGCCTGTGAAGTACTTGTATCTGATTCGTGTGATGTACGATAAGGCAAGTACACACGTCCGGTCCCTAGCTGGCGTCACATACAAGTTCAATGTTGCGGTGAGTTTACACCAAGGTTCGGCTTTTAGCCCTTATCTGTTCCTCCTGGTGGTAGATGCAGTAACATCGGCAATACAGAAGGAGGCACCTTGGTGTATGCTCTTTGCCGATGACATTGTGCTGGTTGGAGAAAATGCTCACGAGATTCAGAGCAGATTGGCTAAATGGCAGGAAAGATTGGAGGGTGTTGGGTTGAAGATAAGTAGAACCAAAACTGAACACCTATTTGGCGACTGGTGGATATTCCGCCTTCACCTCGATTACCTTAGGAGGCGTCTTTGCCAACTTCCTCCAACTTCCGGTACCCCGGATCATTAAACCAAAATGACGGTGAGATAGGCCAAGATGTGAAAAACAGAGTAAATGCAGGATGGATGAAATAGCGACAGGTCTCAGGAATAATTTGCGATCCACAAATGCTGTTTAGACTTAAAGGTAAAATTTTAAGTCCGTAATAAGGCCTGTCGTATTGTATGGATAGGAATGCTGGGCCACAATGGTGAGGGACGAAAGGGTGTGCGGTGTGTCCACATGCTGCGGAGATGAAAATGTTGAGATGTATATGTAGTTACGAAAATGGATAAAATTAGAAATGAGTATATTAGAGGAAGTGTGAAAGTAACGCCAGTTATTGAAAAACTTAAAAGTAATAGACTAGCGTGGTTTGGTCATGTAATGCGTAGGGAAGAATGCCATATAACAAGAAAAATTATAGAAATGAGAGTGGATGGATACAGGAGTAGACGTAGACCAAAAAAAGATGGATGGATTGCTTAAAAGGTGATATGGTAAAAAAGGGTATGAATGTTGGGATGACAGTTAACAGAGGAGAGTGGAAGAAGAGAACATGTTGTGCCGACCCCATATAATGTGGGATAAGGGCAGGAAGAAGAAGGAGATTGCTTTAAATGTGCCACAAATGTAGGAATAATATAGCTGTATGTACTTACATTATAATAATTTATAGTTACGGTAGTTTGTATTTAAACGCAATAATGCTATTCATATTCTCAATAACCACTCTCACAATCCATCAAGGTTATCTGTCGCAACAAACAAACACAACTGTTGTCCCTAAATAAACAAATCGATAGCATTCAAAAGCCTATATCGAAGCCAGATATAGATAACTACGCTTGTTCGATATTATTTATCGGATACTGTATCAAGAAAAACATCCCTCTTATATAAATTAATTTATTTTATCTACGATCAAAGATCATGCAGTTTTTCAATTATTATATGTATATTATGCTAAAAGTGCGTAGCTAAATTGTATGTGCTATGCTCTAAAAATATATATTTAAATGTTTGTCGTAAGACAGTATAAATGACAAAGCGTTTATTAAAATACAAAATTTGCATTAAATATGTTACTACAATTTAGCAATAATCGAGTATAGCCTGAGAGCTGATGACTATTTTTGAGAAGGTTCTTTAGGCAAGCTGAAATTGCGAAAAATTACAATTTCGTCAATTGGCGAATCCAGTCCTGAAAGTCGGAAGAATAAGAACTCTAAATTGTTTAAATGAGACTGATAATTGAAAGGAGAATAATATACTGAAACAAATATATTATACGGAAAGAAAATAATTAAAAAAACAATATACGGGCGGTGATCCATAATGAATATTAAACACGGCGATTAAAGTAAAAAACATATTTGTCTAATGTTTTGAGTGAATACTAGTGCATCATTTTTCTAAACCGAGAATTCCATTTCCATTTGGAAAAAATTGCCTTGACCCTCCAAATACTGCCTAATAGACGTCCATCACTTCGCTACGCCTTCAAATTTCTTGCCTTAGAGGTGTTCTTTGAACTAAAGAGAACGATAGGACGTCACTGTTTAAGAAGTTCGAATTACGATTCTTGGATGGCAGCCATCGCAACTGCGGCTTTGTACCTTGGCGCGTTGCCTTGGTGAATAGCACTCCAAATCGCAGTTTGCCGAGTCTTTTTTTCCTTAATGGCCTACTACAGTCTTATATGATCTGTGTAGTAAGAGCCCTAAACAGAGACTCTTTCTTATAAATATTCCACATTATTATTCCTTCAGCAACCCAAAATATATATAGCCTAGTCGTATGAAATCCTTGTGACGTCTATGTGACAACTATATGCTTAAATGGTCACTCTTCAATTTGTCAACAGGACATCTTCAACTTCTTACAAGTTATCTTCAGTGACTTCATCTCTTGTAGGTGTTTATAAGTTGTGATGTTTGTATATATCGTATACTTGGTAACTGAATGAAATATAGATTTAGTTTGTATAATAGCCAGTGCTAGCGAGCTCCTGAGTCTAACTACTTGGACAACGAAAAGGTTATCGCAGACGTGAATAGTATGAACAAGTGTTATAAGCTACATAATTTTTAAAATTATAAAAAATCTCTAATCAATGTAATGAAGTACTCTGTAGAAGCACAAGTACGAGGTTGGTCCGATAAGTACTTAGCCTACAAATGAAAAACAAAAATTTTGGAAGTGTCTATTTATTGAAAAAGAAAATATTTTCAACAGCTATGCAAACAAAGTATATGACATGTAAAAGGTATAATTGATCATGAGCTGTATCTATACATAATATTTATATATATGGAAAGAACAAAAATAATTTAGTAGTACTTGCAAAGGATTTTCAACTGGAGTATCTCTTATACTTTAAAAATCAATCTTAGCATGATTGCAACCTATCATTATTGGTTGTACGCACAATGTCAAAAACAATTATTTTCAGTTTCACAGATGTCATTTTTGACAGTAAGTTTATAACTATAAAGCCTGAAACCTTGGAGTTATTATGGACAAGCAATTTTGTTGGCAGCCTTACATCAAGGGAATAAGTCATTCTGTTTGCTTCCTATAACACTAAAGGAAGCAAAAGTATTTCGCTCGCACAATAACTTTTATCCTATCTCTGACTATGCTGATATTTACTTTTTTTTTGGTCTCGGGGAACACTTCTCTTGACGGGTTCCCCCGGCCCGGGAGGACCGAGGGATATGTGGGACTCCGGGAAAGATGTTCGACCATCCGACTACCCACTAAAAACCCCGCTGTTTTCCTATCGCCTACGCCCGGGCCCACGGTTATATGGCCTGCCGATCTCGTGGCCCGGGCCGGTGCCGGCCCGCCCTTTGTCTTAAGGCGGGCCCCTTCTAGTGTTGGCGCCAGGGGGTCAGGGTTTCGTCCCCCCAGCGCTCTCCTGTAATAACTCTAGGAGTTGAGGGTGGCCGCGGAACAGCACGCAGCCCTCACCCTCGCGGCAATAGTGCGGGCGGTGGGTCCTCCCCCGAGGGGCCGCCCGCGGCTGCTTTTTACGGCGGCCGGAGGTCGTTACTTACCCTTCGGCGCCGCTGACGTGGCCTGCGTTGGCGGGAGCGGAGTATGGTGGTCGACTCCCGCTCCCGTTCCGTCGCCTCCTTTGCGGACATGACTGCCTCTCAGGAGGCGACAGCCGTCCATCCAGGATCGCCCCCGACCATGGACAGAACCAGGGCCGGGAGCGACAGCTGATATTTACTACCTTAACCTTATCCAAAAGCAATTAGTCAACCTTAAGCTTCCTCAAAGTGTATATAATATTAACAGACCTGGAAAAGATCAGAGTACTTAAGAAGTTAACCTAACAAAGACTTTATAAGATGAAAAATATTGGAAAAGCGATTTAATCTGCAGGTAATAAAATGTGGAATATTTTCTCATATTGCAACATATTTTGTGCTTTCAAATATTACTTACATTATAGGTACAACTGTAATTGTCATTAGTCAAATGAACATTTCGCTTACATATAGTATTTTAAATTTAATAAATTACGAAAATTAAAGAGATGGATTAAGTGTAGTAAAAAGGATTTATAGGTGCTGAATAACTGATCAGCACAGGGCATGCAAAATCGAGAACAGCATTTTTAAAATAAAACTTAAATCTAACAGCTGAAAATACTATCTAAACCCATAGTCGCGCAGACATTAACTAACTCAATTTATTGGCTGTGAGAGCTCGCCCCCAGGACGCCATAACTGCGTACTTATTGAAAATTGTTTGCTGGATGATAGCACTCCAGGACATTTAATATCTATCGCTGACACTAGCTACCGACTACGCTAAAGTTGATCTTTATGAGTCAATTATTAACTGGGAAAAAGAACTCCATCGAGACAATATTATTACTGGTAAGGACTGTGTGTTTGTTGGGTTCAATCTTATATTAAATAATACAACCATTTCTTTTCTTTTCTTAAGTGTTTCCAAGAAGTTATTCTGGTCGCTTCTTGTTGCCAAAATATTTCAATAGGTGAGGACTCTAAGGGATTGCTACGAATAAAACAGTCTTTTTAAAAAAAACAATCTGTTTATTAATTATTGACTAGTATTTAACTAGTATAAATTATACATAAAGTTTACTGTTAAATAGATACTTCTGTTGCATAGAAGGATTTAAATCGAAATTAAATGGAAATAATTATTAGGTTAGTGAAAAGTTAAGAATTTGCACCAGTGTAACCACCAAAATATAACAATTTTATCCTTTTGACTAAACTCGACTAGTGAAATCTTTTTTATATTAAATTCTAGAACGTTGAACGCTATCAAAACACTTGAATTCACGAGCCCATCGACACGACTGGGCTGAAATCAATTAAAATTTACTTTGTTAGTCGCAGACTCCAATCAAAATGTATAAATATCGAGCCCAGGCACTGCATATAGATGAAAAAGCTACCTTTGCCCGGGCGGCTGTAACGAAGGACGGGGAAAAATAAAATTAAGTTAGCCGGAGACTAACTTCTTTTTTACTGTGCCAATATTCAGCGGCATGCTTCAATTTTATACGAGGGTGTCTCCTACAGTCTGCTTACATTATATTCCCAAAAGCACTAAATTTAGATTATTTTGCGAATGAATTCATGTAATAGATAACATTGAAAAATTTACTGATAAAGCAAATGTCATGTAATTTATCTTCTTCTGTAACTTTGTACGATTGCAATGTGGTTATTATTTTCATACAGGTTTATTTAATGTAGGTATAATATATGAAGGGAATAATGAAAGTGGACGAAGCGAAACAAGTATGTAAGGATCGTAGCAAGTGGAAAGAAGTGGTCTCTGCCTACCCCTACGGGAAAGAGGCGTGATTATATGTATGTATGTATAAAAAGGATATAAACGCTATGATTTAAAATTTTTGATAATAATCAATTTACAAAGATGCATTATTATTATAAAAGCGAATACGCTTTTATTTCGTATCACAATATGTATTTTGTAGCGAATCATATTGATATTCAAGATACCTTTGTTTTAGAATCGATCGACATTACGGATAACGTGATGTTTATATCTACGCTGCTTATCTCTACACGTCGATGAATCTATGAATAGAGAACATTCGCAGTTTATATATTAAATATTATCAAATATTACAATAATTTTTATTCATTGTTAATTTATTGTAGCTTGCTAAAAATGTTCAAAATAATATTTCATGATTAATATATTAGGAAAGGTTTGATAAGTTAAATGTCATTTTAAACGTACTTTCTGTCCTAAAATATTTAGACTCATTTCGTACAGCTTTTGATTAAAATGAACGACTACACATTGACACATGCGACGCGACACACACAATAATAAAAACTATTAAAAAATTCAATTCACAAATTTTTTAAAAGCGGTTTTATCGCTGACAAGAGGTCTCTCAATGTTTTTTGACTGTATTTTTAAAGATAAGAAGTGAATGAGCTTTCTAACATCTACGGGTTACGAGTTCCAAAAACGGACAGTTTGCAAAGCAATAGAATAGAAATACGAGTAAAATATTGAACAGTATCCAGGTTTCTGTAAGAGGAGCGCAATAAACAAGATTGAGTTTTATAAAGAATTTAAAAATATTTCTTTAGGTAAGGAAGGGTAAATGGAATAAGTATTATACTAAAAAGCAAACAGAATGTAAGCCTTCCAGCGAAGCAAGATTGGCAACCACTCGAGCTATCTATAATATTCAGAAACGCGATCGTACTTTTAAAACGAAATGTTAAAGTTGTATCAATGTACTAATTTGAGGAGCACATCAGCAGCTAACTAACTCGATATAACTTTGCAATTTATTGAGGCAGAATTAGTGTTTTATTGTAAATTCATAAAAAATAAAAAAGGATTTACCTTCAATGTGATTAAACCAACTTCAGGTTTATGTAATATAATATTTTTGAGATTTCTGGTCAGTGTGTATTGAAATTGGTATTTACTAGAAATAATATTATCACAGTTACTTTTTAAGGAGTCATAAATTACAGGTTTTCCTTTCGGAATTCGACCCTCTCAACGGCAGTTATCCCGATGAAACCCGAATTTAACCACATCTTTAATTTACTTCCTTGTAGTTCTTTGCTCCTCAATACAAAATTTGTAGACACTGTGTTCACGCAACTAAATACGTAAGTTTTAGCTAGACGTTTAATGCAACGTCTAAAACACTTGTACCAAAAAGTAACAGTAGAAAATTAAAGTCGTTTAAATACATAGAAAATGTATCCTAGAATATTATCTGTCATTTTATAAAATGAATTCATCTGTAATACGAATAGTGTAAACTATAAATCCCATATATTCACAACTTATATCAAGGAGACAGTTCAGTGAAGCAAATAAATAATAAGCAGGCGTTCGCCTGTCTGTGCATAGAGTAGCTGGGAGTTTCATATTTTATATCTCTAAAATACTCTTTACAATAATATTCGTCTCCACAAGATAAATTACTTAGGAACTGTAGTAAAATTTATAATACCTACCTTAAATTTTTTCCGAGTACATATTCAATTGGAATTATGTTATAATATTTTTATTTATTTAATTCAATTTTTTGATTATTATATACACGTTTTTAAGTACTGTTTGTGTAAACATGAAGGCCATGTCATAAATCTTTAAGAACTCTAGATTTTATAATATAAAAAAAATAAGGCAAATTATTTAGCAAATCCGCAGGATTAAAAATTATATCAATGAAAAGATCACGGTAAATCATTAACAAAAGGAGATACTGCGGAAATTATACTAAAAAAACTGATTGAAAACGCAAAGGCTGCGTATATTTATTGCCACAAGATAATAAGTACCTGCCACAGATCATAGAAACATGTCTAAGGATATTGCTTCCGTTTTCACCTTACTCACTATATATATCAACAATTTCTACTAATGATATGAGAATGAATATCCGATTAATCGGATTACGCATACCTGACAAACCGTCAGTGGTACCTTAAATCCATCTAGATTGTAAAAAATTTTTAACATTTCATTCTGTTAAGCATTAAGTTATAGTTATCGTTTGGAAAAAGTATATTCAATAAAGTGTGACATAGAAAAATTACATTAAATATTAATAAATAAAATAATCTAAATTAGTAGAATTTTAGAAAAATGAGTTAAAACGGAACTAAAGCACATGTAGTAAAGTTACGACGAAGAAATTAATCTACTTTTTAATGGGAGTGTAAAATATATAGTCTTATACTCATAAATTAAAATACCACCAGTCTTGATAACAAGTTATTAAGTTACGACACTATCTTAGCTCTAAGAGCGCGTTTAAGCACTTGCAACTTCTAATTATACAATATCAACAATTTACGGCCGTCAATAAACATTACTATGGCAGATGTAATATTGATTAATTTGCGCACCTGACGCGATCAGTCGGAATTTATTATTTACTAGCAGCCCGTCCCAGCTTCGCACGGGTATTTAACAAAAAATTAAAAATTAAACCCTTCTATTTTTTTTCGGTCTCGGGGAAAAACCTCTCTTGACGGGTTATCCCGGCCCGGGGGGACCGAGGGATATAAGGGACTCCGGAAAAGATGTTCGACCCACTAAAAAACCCCGCTGTTCTCCTATCGTCTACGCCCGGGCCCACGGATATATTGGCCTGCCGATCTCGTGGCCCGGGCCGGCGCCGGCCCACGCTTTGTCTTAAAGCGGGCCCCTTCTAAAGTGCTGGCGCCAGGGGGTCAGGGTTTCGTCCCCCCGGCGCTCTCTTGTAACAACTCTAGGAGTTGAGGAAGGCTGTGGAACAGCACGCGGCCTTTTCCCTCGCGGCAATAGTGCGGGCGGTGGATCCACCCCCGAGGAGCCGCCCGCGGCCGTTTTCTACGTCGGCCGGAGATCGTTGCCCGCCCTCCGGCGCCGACGACGCGGCCTACGTTGGCGGGAGGGGAGTGCGGTGGCGGACTCCCGCTCCCGTTCCGCCGCCTCCCTTGCAGACACTACTGCCTCGCAAAAGGAGGCGACGGCCGTCCATCCAGGATCGCCCCCGACCATGGACAGAACCAGGGCCGGGAGTGACAGGTCCGCGGCCAATTCCGGACGGGACTCGCATCCCCGTCGCGTGCTAGTCAGGCGTGGGTACGACTACCAGACGACACTCCAGAAAAAGCAGAGTCGCCTGACGTCGTAGCCGGCCCAGCAAGACCAACCGACAGCGAGGATGCAATTCCCGCCCCGGGAACACTCTGTGCAGGCGCAGTCGAAATAGGCATGGTTTCGACTACCAAATCAGGTCCCAGGGTAGAACCCGGGACCCCAATCAGTATTCGCAATCATCCCACCGGGGACCACGCCACGAACAGAGAGCTAAGTTGGAAAGGATGTAAGAGGTAGACGGAAAGAAAGGTAGGACTCTGTCGCCTCGAACGGAGAGGGGAGTGAAGCGACGGATGCTCGGGCACCTCGGGTACGCACACCCGTGCAATCCTCGGACAGAGGAGCGCCCCTGAGGGCAAACCCTTCTATTTGCGTCAGGTTACTAAAAAAATAAAATTATAAAGAAAGTTTGAATATTATTATTTCTATGAGCTTTTATTTTAATGATTTTTTTGTTATTACTTTTTATTTATTTTTCGTTATTTTTTAATAAGTATTCTAATTTTTGTAAAAACCCCAGTGACGCACGCCTACATTGCGTAAGGTGCTGCCTAGCTAGCCGAACAGGGTGAGCGGCTACCACGCAACATTTTTTTAATACTTACATTTTTAAACTCGTGATATCTTTCGAATGGAATATCCGAATTGAATAATTCAAAAAGTTATATAAAGGTATTGAAACAGTTTTGAATATGAAGTAATTTATTTTGATAAGGATTAATACCAAAATCCAAATAAAGAGTCTTTTCTAGGGGCGGCATTTCAATTAAATTTTTTTAAATAAAAGAACACTTATTGTGGCATAACTATAATAGTTAGACATATGCTGTCGCGACACTTTTTGTAAATAATGATGTGTTCTGCAAAGTTGTAGTACATTATTTTATTCTATCATCAATAGTTTTCGCAACGCACGCGATTTAAATAATATTTTAGGTAATTTTTTTACACTTTGGGTTACATTATTGGAGTTTTAGTAAGGATCCCTAATTTTTTTGAAAATATAATATAGCCTATGTCACCCGGGGATAGTGTAGCTTCCCAACAATGAAAGAATTTTTTAAATCGGGTCAGTAGTTTCGGAGCCTATTCAAAGCAAACAAACAAACAAACAAACAATCAAATCTTTCCTCTTTATAATAGTAGTATAGATATAGATAATATATAATTATTTACAATTGTGTAATAAGGATTACACAATCTCGGATCCGACAGGAGTGTATTGTCTTGGAGTATTAAGGGGGATTTCGCGCTGGTTACGGGACCTTGGACCCTGTTTTTGCCCTAAGGACTGTCAAAGAGAAATACGCAGAAAATGCCTCTGCATTGCCTATTTCTGAACATGCAGAAGGCCTTCGAGCGTATTCTTCGCGTGGTGATCTGGTAGGCACTGCGGTCTAAACCTCCTTTGACATCCTCCTGGTGTAGCGGCTTTCGCACTTCTATACGCTTGCTGAGGTCACGTGTTCGATTCCAGAATCGCGTCTGGATGTTTATGTATAATATGTATTTATTTACAAAAGAAAAGTATATATGTAGTATATCAATTATCTAGTACCCATAACAAAAGTGCTTTGCTTCTTACTTTAGGACTAGATGGCGCTGTGTGAATTGTGTAGTTATTCATTAAATTATAAAGGGTTTAATTTTTTTTATTACTGTAGGATACCTGACAGGCTGACAGCCCACTTAGAATTTAGCAGTTACCGTCGCCTATGGGTGTTTGCAACGCCAGAGGTATCGCGAACACGCTGCTGTCCCATAAGGGTACAGGAACTTGGGTCACTAATGCCGGAACACAACACAAAGTTATTATGACGGCATACTTAAGACTAAAGGTGGTCGCTATCAAGACGGGTTAGGGCCCCAAGCCCTACCATGTAGTTAATTACAACAACAACAACGTGGGTTGTTTTGTCGGCTTTTGATAGGCCGACCCCGGCCACAGAGGTCAGTATTCTGTCTCAGCCCCTCCACGGATCCATATATTGACATCGTCCGAGATATGTACCGGGACTCAGATTCTGTAGTCCGGACCGCTGTTGGCGACCCAAAACTTACCCCATCATCGTTGGGGTACACCAAGGTTTCATCCTTAGTCCGTTTCTGTTCAATGTTATATTAGACCATGTGTCAAACAGTGATGTATATACATGCTCAAGTATGCTGAAGATATCGCAATGGCAGATTACAAAGGTGAAGGGGTGGAAGAAGTCGCTTGAGAACGACGATCTGAAGCTCAATGTGGCGAAAACCAAGTACTTGGCCTGAAACTTTACAGATCCCACATCGCATAACCGATGGCACAGTTGATCGCACAAACCTACGATCTGTGTTTCACGCGTCTAATGACATGACACAAGCAGGAACTGCGTATCTCGGAGATGAATATGTTGCCGTGGATGTGTGGAGTAACGCGGAAGTACCGTGTAAAGAACTCTCGCATTATTTGTGTCCTTGGCAGCCTTTGTGTCCGTGGCATTGCAGATAAATTGCTGAAGCGTCGCATTCGCTGGTATGGCCACGTTTTAAGGCAATCGGACACTTATGTGGGGAAAAAATGTCTAGCCATACTGGTTACGGCGGGCCCCGGCAGGAAGCGCAGACTCGAAAAGTGCTGGCTTGATGTCATAAAAGGTGATATGGATCCTAATGGACTGACTAGTAGATTCTTGACATTCAAAATCATATAATCTGTAAGATCTTATATGGATATGAATGATTTTGATTTGATTTGTCTACCATCCCCCCAAAGACCATGCGAAGTGGAGAGAAAAAGTCGGAAAACGGACCGAAGCGGGCGGCGAAGCGGAAATTCGGGTTGAAACCGGGACTTAACACTGAGATGATGATGATGACTCATTTTCCTGGTACCTAGCACGAAGGGGAGGCTTAGTTTAAGTGCTTGGCCAGACTGCAAACGCGGGCGCGGGGCGGTCGCGGCGCGGCATACTTAAACATATTATGAAATCTTGAGTGTCCGTAGTGGGTACGCGGGCGGTTTCATATGTTTAAGTAGCAGCGCCGCGACCGCGTGTGCAGTCTGGCCAAGCACTAAAATATCAACGTAATAAATTAACACTTGGAAAATATTGTATAAAGATTATAAAATAAAATGTAAATATACTGATAGTATTATAGTTAAAATAAATCACTGATTAAAATAATAGTTTCAACATAATTGAACGCACTGGATACCTAGCAAGTAGATTCAGTTTTCTAAAAAGCTTTTCAATATGAATTCCAGCTTTTAAACTTTATTCTATCAAGTAAGCAGTAAGTCAGCGGTAAGTTAATTTAATTTTTGAACATAATATGTTAGGTCAGCGGCAGGCTTTGTAAGGTAAAGTTGCAGTTTGCATAAATTTTAAAACACACTAAGCGAAATCAAACTCTAGCGAACTGTTAAACTCTTCCGGCTTGACTTTTATCTTGGATACATTTAAGAAGAATTAATAAAATGTAAAATACACAATGCAAATTTCATTGCCAAGATTTTGCGTAGGTTTTTCAGACAGTGTTTCTTCAATGTCGGCATGGCAATGCTATCTGTCGGGTCGATGTCTACTTAGAACGATATATTTGTGTGGTTGTAGAGATAAAATAGCCCTGCTATATAAATACGTATAGTACTTACAATAACTACTTCGATACAGTAATGATACTGTATATGGAACTAAGATAGTGAAAAGCTTATCGACATCAATAAGCCTGTCTGTTGGACTAGATTGAATCTAATAGATCATTTATTGACCATTAACATAAGCTAGCCCGGACTTGTGTAGGTACTGTTATGTCTGACAGACAGTAGTATATTACCTTAAGTACATCTATTGGGTACATTTCTTGTAGGTGTTTTCTTGAAAGCAAAAAGAAATAAAATGAAAACAGAATGTTGCAAATATGATAGAAGCGCAGAAGCTTAGCCTTGTGACAATATTCTGCGGTTACATCGGCTTTAGAAGTATAAGCTTCAATCACAAGGAGGTTGAAATATTTGTTAGAATAATTTTTTAGAATCCAAACTGTTGGCATATTGCCATTATTAGGTACATACTAACCAACACCACATATGTTCAGTCACCCATGTACACTGATATTATTTAACTCTACATCATCTAACTACACATGTATTGTAGTTCTTTAAATTCTATAAGAAACAAACCTCCTGCATATTTGTTTCTCTCGTGCAGTAGTTTTCACCTTACGCAATGCATTTTACAATAAAGTGCGAAATGGTTGTGAAACGATATATACCGCTAAATAAACAAACTTGAAAGGCAAATTATTACCCCGTTTTTCCAATAACGTGTTCAAAACGGAGTATAACAATAAAAGTTTGAGCTTTATATTTAGCAAAAAATTTTTGGGCATTAAATTTGGTATAAGAATAAGGTAAAAGGAAAAATTTTAAGAGATTTCTTGTCATACTTACTTGGAAATCTTACTAAATAATAAATAAAAAAAGTAAATAATGTTCCATATCTACAGCTTTTTTTGTAGACAAAATAGTTTGTATTCACAGAAATGCCAACTTTGCTTATATATTCAGCGATGGTAGTTTGAAATGTAACCCGGAAGTAATTTATGTGAGCTCACATCAACAGATTTTCACGAAAATATGATGACGCCTTGTGATTCGGGACATACGACTACTACATGTGTGTATATATATATATATATATATATATATATATATATATATATATATATATATATATATATATATATATATATATATATATATATATATATATATATATATATATATATATATATACGGGAATACTATTTGGTTTAAGTGTAATTATAAAAAGACCAACGCATTCACGAAATATATTAATATTATTTACATAATATTTAGGCATAGCTAAGCAATGGGATGATAGTTTTCGCTTATAAGGAGTGACTTTGACTACATTGATATTGTAAAATATATTAAAATTGCAATACTAGAACTGCACTTTCACATCCGTTTTGTAATCATTTGATTCAAAAATAATTCATGTCTTTTGTATGTAATGCCGGATACTTCACCAGTTTGAGCTTCTTTTTGTTTGATATATATATATATATATATATATATATATATATATATATATATATATATATACATATATATATATATATATATATATACCTAGTCAGGTCATAAATTCTGTCACATGTTTAATGTAAAATAATTGTAACAAGTTTATTAATTATGTAACCATTCATATACCAAAATGAACTTAACAAAACATAGATTCTTATGACATTAAAGTTTATTCAAAATGACCTTCGTGATTTTGAATACAAGCTTTCAATCTGCGCGGCCAGTTGTCTATCGCAGCACGAACGAGGTCCATGTCAATATCGGCGGCTGCCTTAATCAAGGATGTCTTGAGTGACTCCAAATTGGGATGAGGCTTTGAGCACGCCTTTTCCTCCAAGTGTTGCCATATCTTGTAATCTAACGGATTCAAATCTGGACTGGAGGAGGGCCAGTCTTCGTGCCGGATGAAGTCGATTTCACGCGCCGCCAGCCAGTCTTGTGTGCTCTTCGCTCTATGAGCTGGCGCCGAATCTTGTTGGAATACCCAGTGCCTGTTATTGAACATGGTATGAGAAACAGGTTCCACAAGGTTCGTCAGGACTGTATTTTGATACACAACAGCATTCGTTTTTACACCTTTCTCACAAAAATGTACCTCTGTTAAGCCCTAATAAGAAACTCCCAACCATACCATGAGCGAGGATGGAAAATGACCTCGTTGGACACGCGGAATACGGTTGCTCGCTTCTTCACTACTGTGTGCGTACACCTTATCATTTTGTTTGTTGTAGCTCTCTTCTACGGTAAACATTTTTTCATCCGAAAAAAGAATTTCCCGATATTTTTTTCCCGCGTACCGCTTCAACAAAGCGCGGCATCTCTTCAGTCTCAGGTCCATTAGACGAGCATTCAAACGATGTCCTGTTTTTCTTCGATATGCCCGAAGCCCTAAGTCTTCATTTAACACCCTTTTCACCGTGGTTCTGCTTAACCCCATCTGAAGGGCCAACAGTTTCTGCTTACGTTTGGGATTTCTTTGAATTCGTGCATTCACAGCTTTTATCACTGCTGGAGTCCTAACAGACCGAGGGCGACCACTTCTTGACCTGTCATCTACACTAGAGTCTTCATTGTATCGTTTGATGGTACGATAAACGAATCTTTTGGTAATATTCAAATTTTTCAGTATGTTAAAAATTTGAATTGGCGCGTAACCGCAACGATGCAACGCAATAACTGCAACACGGTCTTCTTTAAGCGTCCACTCCATATTTAAAAACGAGTAAAATTCTAAAAGTTATACATTTTTATTTTCATGAACAATTCGAAATTCTAATTCAATAAACTTTTTTGTGGCCAGCATTCTAAAAGAAAAGTTTTTACTGTGTGACAATACTTATGACCTGACTAGGTATATGTTTAGACAGTCCTGCGATAGATGAAAACCTGTACGGGACTTTTAGTTAGACGGGAGTTCAGCAGACAGGCAAACGGCCCACCCTGGCAGGTGGTCACCTTCGCCTATGGACGTTTGCAACCCCAGAGGCATTAACAACGCGCTGCTGGCCTCGACGAAATTTTATAATGCCTTTTTTGAAGAACCCCATATCGTATCGCGCTGAGAAAACCTCAGCCGGAAGCTCATCCCAGATCCTGAGAGTACGCAACATGAACGTTCTGGAGAACCGTTTCGTACAAGAAAGAAGGGCAGTGCGGTGGTAGAAAGACGACGAGGGCACCATCCTAAATAGTTCTTCAGAACACTCCCCGTTGTACAGACGGTAGAATACGCAAAGAGACGCAAAGTCTCTCCGAAGTCCAAGCGTGTCTAGACCGTCTGTGAGTATGGGATCGCCGACAACACGAACTGCGCGCCGTTGGATCGAGTCTAGGGGATTGAGCTGACAGGCGGTGCTCCAGCCCATAAATGTGAGCAGTACTCCATATGCGGTCTGACCTGTGCTTTGTATAGCACAAGCCGTTGCCTTGAACTGAAATACTGCTTGGACCGGTTTAGCACACCTAGCTTTTTGGAGACAAGCTTAACTTTATCCTGCAATTGTCCCCTAAACTGCACATCATTCGTGATGTCGACATCAAAGATCACTATCTGCTTGCGATGGAAAGAAGAGTTCCTTGGAACTGTGGCGCAGGTGCGAACTTGATTTTCTTGGCAGAGAATACGCAGACTTGCGTCTTCGAGGGGTTGAACTGGACAAGGTTTTGTCGTCCCCATTCAGAGACTCTCTCTAGAGAGTTCTCTACTTCAGACACAAGTCGGACCCGACTTTCTTCCAAAAGCGCAGGAGAGAGACTTACACGATCAGTGTACCGTGCATCGCCGGTACTATCATCTGCATAGCAATGAATATCATCTATGGATAACATGTCATTGATATGCAGAATAAATAGCGTCAGCGACATCACACAGCCCTGGGGCACACCAGCATTGATAGGCTTCATACTGGAGCAGCAACCGTCAACAACGACCTTAATACTGCGCCCAGTGAGGAAGCTGGATAGCCAGGTGCAAAGACTCCCAGGTATCCCGTAAGATAGAAGCTTCGCAAGAAGAGCCCTATGCCAGACCCAATCGAAGGCCTTAGCGATGTCTAGGCTAACAGCCAGGGCTTCTCCTTAGCTCGCAACGGCTTCAGCCCAACGCTGCGTTAGGTAAACCAGGAGATCCCCAGCAGACTGACCATGCTGAAAACCGTATTGGCGATCATTTAGTAGCTGGGAATCCTCCAGGTAACCCAAGAGTTGTACGTTGATGATCCGCTCCATCACCTTTGAGAGCAAAGAAATTATCGCTATAGGTCTGTAGTTGGACAGGTCCGGTCCAACTACAGACAGTCCTGTCACCCTTTTTGGGAATAGGGTGAACATAGAGTAGGATAAAGTAAAAAGTCGGAAAAGGACTGGAGACAGCTCAGCCGAGCACATACGCAGCACAATAGCGGGGATTCCGTCTGGCCCGGTGGACTTCTTGACGTCGAGGAACACGTCGCACGGCTTTTTGTGAAAACCAAATACATATATGCACTATATAAATATATTGCCATCCGTGGCGATCGAACCTACACACACGATGGCATATTATGATTTGTAGAGTTAAATAAGCACAGAAAAAACATTTATTGCAATATTAATTCTATTAACGAAGCACAGTTACACCAAATAAAACATTGAATTATGACCGGCAAACTAGTTCGCTGTGTTCCTATTCGATAGGTAATTATACGCGTGTGCGCCAGCGCATCGCAAGTTACAATTTTATATTTATGGCTATCGTAGAGGAGGCGGGGTCATCGTTAACACAAAGAATGAGGAGTCATTACGCGTGAGCGTCATATGAATCACTACAAATTATATTTGAAAATATCAGCAACAATAAGTTCCATCGATGTCTTCGTATAAAATTAACAAAGTCTAATAAATAGAACAACGTTGACTTTTCTCTCAAATAATCACATGTCAGAGTAAGACAACAAGCGCGGCTTCGTACACAATACAAAACGAATATATTCCTTACACTTACTTTTTTTACACGAAGCGTCCTATAATTAATGTATAAAATCTTTTTAGTCAAGAAACGGTCAGTTTTAAATTTATTAAGTTTTATTAAAACAGTTAGAAAAATGTAAAGAATGGCGGACCTATACGATGCGCAAACGCTTTCGTTCATCTTGCGTCCTTTTCGCCGGTCGCCATGACGCATCGGCCCAAACCCGTTTAGTTTCGTGACGCGCGTAGGCAATCAGGGTTGAAACTATTCAAATTTAAGAAAATACGCCTTTATAATTAATTAACCACAATACTCGTATAATATTAAAATAAAATTATATATATATATATATATATATATATATATATATATATATATATATATATATATATATATATATATATATATATATATATATATATATATATATATATATATATATATATATATATATATATATATATATATATTTAAAGCAATCGGGGCCAGCAGCGCGGGTCATGTCTGTCTTGCCTAGGGTTGACATCCCCTTGTTCTTGAGATCCGTTCTTTTTCTTTCGGGGTTGAGAATTCAGAAAGCAACCACATCATTAAAAACTGTCAAAATGGTTTCAATTAATTACTTCATTTATGACATAAACAATTTTAAAAAAAGGCAGTAAGGACAAAAAGGGGTAGCTTCCCAGTAGCAGTTTCCCATATTATATATATATATATATATATATATATATATATATATATATATATATATATATATATATATATATATATATATATATATACACGAGGGTGGTCTGAAAACTTTCCGACCTAACAAAGATACAAGTAATTTTTTCAGAATTTATTTTATTTTTCGACATAGTCTCCTTATAACTCTACATTTGAAGGTGAGATTACCTCTTCATTTGACGAAAATCTCTGTCCTCCGAGCGCAATTTTTAGATGAGGGAACAAAAAGAAGTCGCTTGGGGCTCGATCTGGTGAGTAAAGGTGATGGTCAAGCAGTTCAAACCGCAATTCGTGGATTTTCGCCATGGCAACCGCTGAGGTGTGAGACGGTGCGTTTTCTTGGTAGAACAGGATTTTTCTGCAAATGTGACCGTTTTTCCGTAAGTTCTTCCTTCAGCTTGTCAAGTAATTATGCGTAGTATGCTCTTGTAATGTTTTTTTCTTTTTGAAATTAATAGATTAAAAGAACTAAACGCAGCCCCTAACAAAAAAACAGCCCCCTCAGTTTCCCAGCCGAAATATATATATACATACTTTGTCCGCTATTTAATATTGGTAATATGGGAAACTGCTACTGGGAAGCTACCCCTTTTTGGCCTTACTGCCTTTTTTTAAATTGTTTATGTCATAAATGAAGTAATTAATTGAAACCATTTTGACAGTTTTTACAGATGTGGTTGCTTTCTGAATTCTCAAACCCGAAAGAAAAAGAACGGATCTCAAGAACAAGGGGATGTCAACCCTAGGCAAGACAGACATGACCCGCGCTGCTGGCCCCGATTGCTTTAAACAAATATAATTGCATAGTACGTACGTGTATTGACACAGGTTATTTTTGTATATGTTACACACAAAAATTTTGCGTGTAGCGTTAATCTTTTTCGTGGGACCTGAAATTAATACCGAATAGTTGCCATTGAATTTAGTCTTTGTAATCAACTGGGTAAATTAAACTTGAATACCATGATGTATGATCATTTTGTTTAGTCTCGGCCGGAAATAAGGGCAACTTCATTACTTTACTTAGGTAGTCGTCAAATCCATAAATGAACACGGTTCAGATGCTTCTATTAGGGCTTGGAAGTAGCGCTTGATAACCATATTTAGCCATAAGTTCATTATATTAGTCATCTTAGCGTTAAATTGCGGTTTCAACCCAAACTTTTACTTCGGTGCCTGGGGTCCGCATTCCGACTTATTCTTTTCCACTTTGCACGAACTTTGACACCCATGGTAATCAGTCTATTAGTACGCATATCACACTTTACGACGTCAAGGCAGTTTTTGGGTCTACTTTTCCGACCGGGGTATGGTGGAGGCGGCACAGCTAGTCATTTGTTTCCCACATAAGTAGTCAGTTGCCGTAAAATGTGGCTAGACAAGCGTATGAGACACTCCTGCCACTTATGGCTACCGTAAATGCGGGAATTCCTAACGCAGTCCTTCTACGTTAATTCACACAGTCACTTAAGCCATTGGGCCTACGCGACCTCTATGCGTGCTTTGACGTCGCCGTTGATATCACGAGATACGTCCAATACAGATTTCAGATATTTAACCTGATACGTGCTTTTGAAAGTGTCATCGCCCCATTTTAAATTAATCCATAACTATTCTAGCTTATTTCATGTGGCTTCTGGATCATTGAAAGGAAAACTCAATGAGCAAGCCTTCTTTTAAGCTTTGAGCTTCATGCTGAACTCCGGCCTAATACAAGCTTAGGATTATTTTAAGACAAATTACTTGGATGATCTTAATTTTTTATTTTAATATAATAAAACATATATTAGTAAACGTAACACATTTTTTTGAAATATCAATCTAGTTGCAGTGTCCTAAAGTATAACGTAATTTGAATGCAATCTTATAAATATTTATTAGAATAGTATTACTTTATGAAAAGTTACGAATCTTTCGTCACAAACGCGCTAGGCGTAAATTTAATATTATTAATTAATTCCCCTTTAGAATAATTTAAATAATTGCATCTTGAAACATTGCTAGCTAGCTTCATACTATTTCATAATTTCTATAGCCGTGGTAACAAATTGTTTAGCTGTTGTAGTGGCTTGCTGTCTAGTGGCCAAAACGTTGACAACGAAAAAATAAACATGAGTTTTGATGTCGATTAATAAAAATATTTATAATCAGAAATATTAAATGATTCATATCTTCTAATATTATATTTTATAAATTTATTTAAAACTTTTTTACGTGTTTTTAGATAATACATGTCGACAAAAAAGACAAAATAAATCTATTGTGTGGTATGAGCAATAAACTCTTGAAATTTGATACAGACGGGTAAAAAGACAAAAGTGAAAAACAGATAATTATAACAAAGAAGGGCATAAATATGAGGAACTAGAAAATCAAATTATTCTTCTTCCTCCTGCCCTTATCCCACATTAAATGAGGTCGGCACAACATGTTACACGTTGTAATATTTGTGGCTTAGTTTTTACAACCGGCCGCCTGCCTGATGGTAACCCCTTTTTGGAGAAAAGCTGTCAATTAGTACAAATGTTAATCGTTTGCCGCTATTAATTTTTCTTATTTTTTAGTATTATACAGTATAAGTCTTTATAATATAGTTACTAATAATACATTGTATTGGTATATTGTTTAGATACAAAACTTTCGATTTCCCTTGACCTTGTTTCTCATAAGTAAACACACAACAGCAATATTCAATTCGCATTTGCATAATTTAAACAAATAAAAGTAAAATTAGGAAGTAAAAACATGCGTAAACATAATGAAAAGAAAGTAAACAATTTTCGCCTTGCATAGCGGAGCATGAGTTGAAATAAGAATATAACGAAAAAAATAAGGGTTTGTCTCCAAAGTTCAGGGTCTTATTTTAATTGAGCATGATTTATACTAACTAGCCTTTATTTACTATAAAGGCTAGTAGTCTTTGTTGACACATTTGAGCAGCTATCCAATCCGATAGTTTAGTGTGATCATTCGGTTTAGAACAAAATTTTCTTTTTGTAGAAAAATTAACAAATATTCAATAATTTGTTCAACGTCTTCACTAAATTCGAAGTTATGAAAGAAGACCGGCTACACAACACGTTCATACAGCCATGTAGGATGTATGGTCGTAATCATGATTTCTGTACGTTAGGTACTTAGATTGCATATATTTGCTAGTCCCTCGACTTCGAGGAAGTCGGAGAATTTGGCCCTAGTCAGAACCCTCGCTGTTTTCCATATGTATTTATATCGCCTAGTACCTGAACCGATGATCAAATATCATGACCAACACCATGGTCCAGGCCAGCGCAGACTTATCTTGGAAGGGGCCCATGCTGCCACAAATGAGTGGGTCTCTTCCAAAATGTGTGCCAGGAAGTGATAATTTCGACCACCCGACGCTCTCATGCATGCTCTCTCCTTTGCGGCATTAGGTGCGGGCGGCGGAACCTTAAATGAGAAGCCGCCCGTGGCTGCTTTCCTTTGCAATCAGGGGTTGTTCATCACCTTTTGGCGACGTTGGCGGGAGTGGAGCTGGCTGGTCCGCTTCCGCTCCCACCCGGCAGGCTGGTAGGCGGTAGCCTACTTCTGCCATAAACATCAAACACTGTCTGTCCTTTACGGTAATAGCTTTTTATACATACAATTTTTTATAATCCGAAGAATGACGTCAACTACATTAATATACCTCACAAAACGGCCGTACAGTTCCGTCTGTGAGGAAAGTAATAGTGATTGTGTACTGGAATTGCGAATGGATGATTCGCTAAGATTTATCTGTCCAAAATTAATACAATGAACGACAAATACTAATTAATCATTTTAAATATATATATATATATATATATATATATATATATATATATATATATATATATATATATATATATATATATATATATATATATATATATATATATATATATATATATATATATTTAAAATGATTAATAATTTGTTATCCAGGTAACTACGGCGAAAATTTATCAAAAGTAAGCGTAGAAAGCTGCATAAATGGTCTTTAATATAACAAGTTAACGCAAGACCCGACGCCGCGTCACAATGCAGGATATTTCGAATAAGGATTCCGTAACGCCCTACTTACCAGAGCTGGAATCGTATTACCATCTCATTTCTGATATTCGGATATTCGATTTGGTGTCTTAACTGGAAGCAATTTATAAATTTCTTTGAGGACGTCCTATAAAAGTTAGTTAAATACGTACATTGCATTCAATAGTGAACATTGTGATTCAAATGAATACATTTTTTTGCTAGATTTGAGAACTTTGGAGACATCCCATATAAACTCACAAAAATTATACGTAAACATAAATGTTAAGACTGTATTATAAATACTCTTAAGGCTTTCATTCTGTTGAATTGTATTTCTAAATTTACACCTTATGAAGCAGGTAAACAAACAAGTAAACTTAAATGAATATAAAACTACAGAAGTGAAAATTTCATCACGCCGAGGTTAATAATACAAAATACAATTGTTTTATTCTACACTGATAAAGTTATAAATATTTATGTGATAATTCGGTTCATTTTGATTAATTGTCAATTGTACAGTACTGTACAAGTAATACCTTAAAAACTAAATCCGTTAATCATGAGTATATCTCTCATTTTGTAGCCGATTCGAATTCTATCTTGACCCGAATGAGTGTTACACAGACGATTTAATTAAATACTTATAAAATAAAACACTCAAAGTGCCTAAAGAAGATTTCACTTTTAAAACTAAAATTATAACGCTGACAAGTAATTTTCTAATGTAGAATTTGCACCAATGTGTTCCTCTGTTTATTACGATAACGAAGATCTTAAAATAAAATATCCTGAACGAATAAAGTATTTTATTGATAGTGATTATTTCACGGTATATTAGTAAAGGTACATTTATGTGATTTAGAACACATTTACTTTTCAAAGTATGAAAGATTGGATGGGCGATGTTGTACATAGTCAGGTCATAAATTCTGTCACATGTTTAATGTAAAATAATTGTAACAAGTTTATTAATTATGTAACCATTCATATACCAAAATGAACTTAACAAAACATAGATTCTTATGACATTAAAGTTTATTCAAAATGACCTCCGTGATTTTGAATACAGGCCTTCAATCTGCGCGGCCAGTCCTCTATCGCAGCACGAACGAGGTCCATGTCAATATCGGCGGCTGCCTTAATCAAGGATGTCTTGAGTGACTCCAAATTGGGATGAGGCTTTGAGCACGCCTTTTCCTCCAAGTGTTGCCATATCTTGTAATCTAACGGATTCAAATCTGGACTGGAGGAGGGCCAGTCTTCGTGCCGGATGAAGTCGATTTCACGCGCCGCCAGCCAGTCTTGTGTGCTCTTCGCTCTATGAGCTGGCGCCGAATCTTGTTGGAATACCCAGTGCCTGTTATTGAACATGGTATGAGAAACAGGTTCCACAAGGTTCGTCAGGACTGTATTTTGATACACAACAGCATTCGTTTTTACACCTTTCTCACAAAAATGTACCTCTGTTAAGCCCCAATAAGAAACTCCCAACCATACCATGAGCGAGGATGGAAAATGACCTCGTTGGACACGCGGAATACGGTTGCTCGCTTCTTCACTACTGTGTGCGTACACCTTATCATTTTGTTTGTTGTAGCTCTCTTCTACGGTAAACATTTTTTCATCCGAAAAAAGAATTTCCCGATATTTTTTTCCCGCGTACCGCTTCAACAAAGCGCGGCATCTCTTCAGTCTCAGGTCCATTAGACGAGCATTCAAACGATGTCCTGTTTTTCTTCGATATGCCCGAAGCCCTAAGTCTTCAATTAACACCCTTTTCACCGTGGTTCTGCTTAACCCCATCTGAAGGGCCAACAGTTTCTGCTTACGTTTGGGATTTCTTTGAATTCGTGCCTTCACAGCTTTTATCACTGCTGGAGTCCTAACAGACCGAGGGCGACCACTTCTTGACCTGTCATCTACACTAGAGTCTTCATTGTATCGTTTGATGGTACGATAAAACGAATCTTTTGGTAATATTCAAATTTTTCAGTATGTTAAAAATTTGAATTGGCGCGTAACCGCAACGATGCAACGCAATAACTGCAACACGGTCTTCTTTAAGCGTCCACTCCATATTTAAAAATGAGTAAAATTCTAAAAGTTATACATTTTTATTTTCATGAACAATTCAAAATTCTAATTCAATAAACTTTTTTGTGGCCAGCATTCTAAAAGAAAAGTTTTTACTGTGTGACAATACTTATGACCTGACTAGGTAATTATAAGATATGAAATATACTTAGTTTTCAGATTTTACGGATTAATGCGAAAATAATCAGCAGAAACGCCGAATATTACAAATCATGGCCGAACATTTGTGGCAACTATAACTACAATACGAGATGACGAAAACGATGGTGACGATAAATGAGAACATAATTCTAAATTTAACAAATCGTGATTTTGTGGATACGAGAGTAATTAAACTCATACTACGGATATGAATAACGACGACAATGACAATACCAATCTCATTTTTCTACTAGTATATAGCTAATCGGTTCTTAAATACTGTCACAATAAAAAATTATCATAAAATAAAAAAATATCGATCATTTCAAATATTATCTTTATTTATTGAATAAGTGTTAAATCAGGATGACTTCCGCCCCGCTAACCGAGTGTACTAGGATGCGGTTAGCACTAGCACGCGACGGGGATGTAAGTCCTGTCCGGAATTGGCCGCGGACCTGTCGCTCTCGGCCCTGGTTCTGTCCATGGTCGGGGGCGATCCTGGATGGACGGCCGTCGCCTCCTTTTGCGAGGCAGTAGTGTCTGCAAAGGAGGCCCCCCTCGGGGGAGGATCCGCCGCCCGCCCTTTTGCCGCGAGGGAGAGGGCCGCATGCTGTTCCGCGGCCCCCTTCAACTCCTAGAGTTGTTACAGAAGAGCGCCGGGGGGACGAAACCCTGACCCCCTGGCGCCAACACTTTAGAAGGGGCCCGCCTTAAGACAAAGAGCGGGCCGGCGCCGACCCGGGCCACGAGATCGGCAGGCCATATATCCGTGGGCCCGGGTGTAGGCGATAGGAGAACAGCAGGGTTTTTTAGTGGGTAGTCGAATGGTCGAACATCTTTCCCGGAGTCCCACATATCCCTCGGTCCCCCCGGGCCGGAGGAACCCGTAAGAGAGGTTTTTCTTCGAAACCAAAAAAAAAGTGTACTGGAGAAACGACAATATCGAGCGGCTGCGCAAAGCTTAAAACGTCGTTCGTTCCCGGTACACTAGGTACCGCAGGAGTCACAATCCGGCCATGTTGGCGACCATGGAGGCGCAACTGTACAAAGAGTACAGAAGCGCAAAGAAGAATCTTCGGGCCGCTATCATGGCAGCCAAGAGGGCTGCGTGGGAGGAGTTCTTGGAGGGGATATACCAAGATCCCTGGCCCGTACAAAACGGTCCGGAATAAGCTCCGGCCGACGGCTCAAAGCCAATAACACGCAAAAACACCGTCCCCAGCCTCGACGGCATATCAAGGCGTACGTGGTTTCTGGCCCACGACGTCCTAGAGTCCCGAATGATATGGCATTTCAGCAACTGTCTGACCCAGGGCCGCTTCTCCAGACAGTGAAAGAGAGGCAGGTTGGTGCTCATCCAGAATCCAGGGCGCCCGGCGGTCTAACTACCGTGTCATCGGGGACTATATGTTTGACAGATCTGTCGTCTTCCCGGTCCAGGGAGGATGGCATCGGCGAGACGTCGTATGCGTTGTTCCACAAGGGTCGGTGCTAAGTCCGCCCCTGTGGAACATCGAATTTGATTGGGTGATTCGTGGTGCAGTCCCGTCTGTCGTCGGCGTAATCTGTTGAGCCGGCGACACGCTGGTCACAGCGCGCGGCGGAATCTACCAGCAGGCGTGCCTTAGGGGCACGGCTGAAGTTGTACAGGTCGTACACCGGATCTGGCGGCTGGGCCTAGAGGTGGCCTTGCACAAGTCCGAGGCTATATTATTTTATAGCCAACGACGCGGGCCGCCTAGGGACCTACACATAACGGTGGGAGGTGTCCGCATCGGTCGGTGAAACACTCAAATATCTGGGCATTGTCCTTGATCGCCGATGGGACTTTTCAGCACACTGAGCAGCTGGCTCCTCGAATCACGGGGGCGGCCGGGGCACTCGTTCTACTGCTCCCCAACATCGGAGGACCGAACTCAATGTGCCGGAAACTATACGAAGGGACCGTACGGTCAATGGCCCTTTACAGGGCTCCCGTTTGGATGGAGCACCTGACGGCTAAAAGCGCTGCGTTGCTGCGAAAACCGCTGCGCACGCTGGCCATAAGAGGATATCGTACGGTGTTCTTTGTGGCGGCCTCCCTCCTCCCCGGATCCATGCCGTGGGATCTCAAAGCTCGGCTTTTGGTGTAGCTGTATCGGTGGCGTCAAGAGGCCGTTGCCCGGGGTTCTCGCCCTACAACTCGTGATATCGAGGTAGACTTGCGCGACCTAATGCGGGCCAAAACACCATCGCAGCGGTGTGACCCGCCCTGCAAGATTGGATTGACAGGCGTCACGCCACTCTGTCGTTTCACGTGACACAGGTGCTTTCGGGGCACGGCTGCTTTGGCCAGTACCTATGTCGCATCACTCAAAAGGAGCAAACGACAGAGTGCCACCACTGTGAGCCGGCGATGAGGATACGGCGCTTCACCCCTTCCAGTGTGCTCCGCCCCAGATGGGCACTGGAGCGCCAAAACCTCGTCGCCACCATTGGTTTTATCCCCTCGCTCCCGGCCATCATCCTAGCGATGGTCCGGAGCCAAGCTGGATGGGACGCCGTCGTCTCCTTCTGCGAGAAAGTCATGTCTGCAAAAGAGACAGCGGAGAGGGAGAGAGAGAGCGTCTCTTCCTGCTCACGCAGGGCCACTCGTCGCTGGAGGTTGGTGACAGACCTACGGCCGCCGTAGTGATTGGTCGCGGGTGTGGCCCGCGAATACCTGCGAAAGGGTCGCAGCCTGCACATACATGGCTGAGAGCGAGGTGCGCGTGGATGTTCCGCGTGCCCAACTCACCCCTGCGTAAGAAAGACGATGCCGGGGCTCGTTAAGCTCCCCCCCCCCAGCTTTGAACAGGCCCGCTAAAGCAGGCCGCCGCCAGTCGGGGTCGCGACCTGACCAATCCGTCTCGTTCCGCAACTTCGGCAAAAAAGGCGTTTGAAGGAACACCAGGGTGGTTTTAGTGGGTATACCAGCGACGTACGTCCCCCAGCCTTGAGAAGGAGACATACGGGTGCATTGCACGGGGAGCCCTACACTACCCGCAACGCACGCACACCCCGCCGCCAGGGAACGGGGTGTACGTCATGCATTTCCACCGACCAAAAAAAAAACATATGATGACTGTTACATAAAATTTACTCAAAATGTCCGCCTTTATTTTTTTACACACTCTTAGTATTCTCAACCAAACTTCAATGGTAGCTTGCACTATATTCATGTATATATTTATCACTGTTTTCACAAAAGAAGCCATAAGGCCAGATTTAAACGAATTTTTTTATTTGAATACTTTTTTCTCTAAAACTTGTGTATGGCAAGTGGCAATGCTTTAGCATCCTTTAGCATTAACTTCTAGTCTACAGGAGGGCCAATATTCCTACTTGATGCAGCCGATATTTTAGCGCCACAGATCTTTAACGATGCCATCTAAAACTGTATTTTGGTATACTTAGACACTTTTTTCACGAAAATATTCTTTATAGGGGACCAAAAGAAGAGTTTTCCACTCAAATCATCACTGATTATTTATGGATTATAGCCATTTACACGGAAAATAGCTTTACTAGCTTTCTCTGAGCCTTTGGTGTATACTCTGTTGCTCTGTTTGTTGTAAGATTATTCAGTCAAAAATATTCTCGTCTATAAACAGGATGTTTCGATATTGGTTTTTAGCATACCATAATAACATGCGGAATATTATTTTTCTATCAATTTTAGTTGCTGAATATTATGTAGGTAGATTTAAGGTGATCATGTGACATGTTCTTTGTACTTCTACCCATATATATGTCAGTCGGATTTTGTAAAATGGTGAATAAACAACTACAATTGATACAAAGCTTGTTATTTATTGAAAACATAACACTGAATATTCCTTCTTTTGTAAGTATGTGGTCCAAGGTCTACGTTGAGCAGTTTCATAGTTTTTCTGCTCAGTCCCATTTGAAAATAGCTCCAACCCGGGTGGGATTTCTAGAGATTCGCACCTTGATACGTTTGTTTAAAGCTTGGTCCAACACAATGAGGTCGATCGCTTATTTTTTTGCCATCAAAACTTGATTTTTCATCATGCTTTTTGATGGTATGATACAAAAATCTCAGCATAGGTTGAAATTATGTTTTGTAGCAACGTAAAAATTATAGTTGGTGAATACCATATAATGTAACTACTACTTACTACACTATCAATTTTAAGCATCCACCACATTTAAAAAATCAGATTTTACCATTTTTTACGTTATAAATTCTAACATCTTACTAAAAGGAAATACATAATACTTATATTTTACATGTAACATTATTTTAGGGCCGACTAGTGTATGTTATAATGAAGACTAATATGTGAAACCAGTTTTAGCTCCCAGAAAGTTAATAAAGATATTAAATTTTATTCCCTGATTTTTCACCTTCAATTTATGCTTGTGCTGTAAATTGTAATTTTGGTATAAATAAAGCATTATCTATATATTATATTCTTGACATTTTATTTCGTACCTATGGAGTACCAAAGACCATACATGAAAAAGAAACAAGATAATAGGTGACATTAAATCTTAAAGTGATATTTGCTGCATTTATAGCAGATCTGGGTATATTTCATGGTATTCCATGACATGTGTCCATTTATTAATGTTCAAGTTATCAGCCGCAAAGTTAGCCACTTCTAAATATTAGATCTGAAAAAATGATTTCCTGTAATGGCACCCAGCATCAACTCTGGTGTCAATTTATTTATACATTGGATCTTGGTACAGGTGGGAAATTCAATAATTCCAAACACTAGAACGGAGCTGTTTACTAAGTATGTTATGGGTAAAAATGACTTCAGTGGAAAAATATTTTGTATGACATTACATTTAATTCACAAACTAATACTAAAAATAGAATTGATATACTAAGTCTGATTTTAATTCTAAATGAAAAATACATGAATGTTTGTATGTGATACTTCGCATTTCTGTTATCTAAAAGTTACGTCAATTTCAAACTAGTTCCAAAACAATCGGTAGATACTAAAATACGCATATTAGCCTTTGGAGAATAATAATTCAAGACGTCGTCATTCTTCATCTGTCTCTTGAATATTGAATATATCTTCAACATATCACAGCGGATAGTAGGCCTAATTAATGATTATAAGTTGTTCTGTATTAAGTTGGAAACAAAAAATACTACAAAAGTGAAAAAAAAATTGAGCATTAAGATTTAAGATTCATAATTTAATAACATAAACATTAAGATTTAAAATTAATAACAAAAAACTTATTTACTTTTAAAAAACCATCGTAAATTAATGAAATATCGATCTATGTGAAACGTAGTTTACACTACCACTTACCCTCAGATAACTCCAAGTCCAGCTCTGCCAATTTATCTCTTACGTCGTCCGGTAATTTAGATACATCAACACTTAAGTCAGCCATGGTGAATTAACACAGTTTTTCACTTAGAACAATTAAAGTTAACGACAACAATTCAAGAAACCATAATGACACATAGCCATCTTGAATTTTGAACAATTTCTGAGTTCGAGGACAATTGCAGAAAGTATGAAACCGATATGCACGTTAGATGTCGCGAGAATAGTTAGCAGTTTGTTTTCTATTACACAGTTTATAGTTACCAGACGTAAAATTGTTATATCATCTGTGACATTAATTTGGTCTCTGGAACATTTTTTCTTTTGGATAGGTCACTTCTTTCCTATGCAAAGATAAATAAAAACAATAGATATTTGTAACTTTCATTTTTGTTTGAAAAAAGAAGATGTTATTTTAATTTATGGGACTATTTTAAATATTACACCATATGCATATTATATTATGTATGAATATTATACAAACAAAGTGGCCTATGTTTTTTCCGATAAATATTATTATTCCTTGGCTCAAATAACCGTGTGTGTGTGCTCATGCGCTGGATGATTTGCTAGGAAAAACGTTATCAACAATAGTATCCTCCGTGTGAGATTACTCGCGGAGATTTCAATGTATTGAATCGTCAATCACACTGACAATAGACACTACGACCATGGATGGCATTTCCCTTTTAGAACATTTTTGCTATAAAACTGTATTATCTACGTCGCATACACGCTGAAGTAAGGATATAAACGATACATGAAGGGCGAATAATCCTACAACCATAGGAAGTCTGAGACTATACTACATGGCCATCAATGCTCCAGGTGGTTAACTGACCCAAGAGATTGATCCTTTAAACTGAAAACTAGTCACTAGTGGTGGCAAATATAACCATTAACCAATAAATTTACCGGTAAATAAAATTAACACTTCTATTCGATAAATAAAATTAACCAAAACGGTTAAAAATACCATTTAACAAATACCCTGTTTGTAGTCACATAGGTAATTATTGGAAATTATATACTGGCAAGTTTCAACTTTATTCTTTAAAGCATAAGATTTATTTTCGCCTTGCAGATATTTTCAACTTATCATGTAAATATTTAATATTGATGATTTGATTGTATCCTCTATAGCTCTCAAAATAAAGCACAATATTTAACTTGGCGTCTTTTACAGTTAATATTTTATTTGTTAGAAAATGTTAGAAATTGAAATGAAATGATATTTTTAACTTAGTGATCAGGAAGATGACGTGATGATTGGTTGATTTTTTAAATGTAATATATTGTTTGGTAATTGATATTTCAGCAGGTCAGAGTAAATTTTCTATTGTTTTGGTAAAGTTGTGTTTTTGTATTTCAAGAGATTTGTACTTTGTGTTTGTGTGTTTTGACTTTGTTTTTGTGTGTGTTGAGACTGTTTACTTTGTTGTTGTGGATTTTTAAATTTTATATCTAATTTAAAATGCCAAAACGCAATGCAGGAATATGGGATCATTTCAAAAAGTGCTTGGGAGCGGAAAAAATTGTAATGCGTAATTATTGAAAGAAAAATCTATCATGTAAAGGTAAAGCTAGTCAGTCTTAAGCCTGTAGAAGTATGAAAGAATGTTCATTGAATCAAAAATAATGTAAGTAACTCAACCATTCGGGTTTAACATTAGCAAAATTAATTTTTCAACGAAAATATTTATCGATATTTTCAACCAATAAAATATCGGTAAAAGAATATCAATTACCAAATAACAAATAAATAAATTCAACCGTTAACGCCATCTTTACTAGTCATCGTGATGACCCACCGCTCAAATATGTGTTCTAGATGCATACCGAGGCAAAACTAGATTAACGAGCCTGTCACGAAACCCCATCTTCTTATGTTATAATATGTTAAATTTCGACGATTGATCAAGAGGCTACTTTTAATTACAAACCTATAGTACAAGTTTATATTATTGAAATGTGGTTATGACATTTGACTAACCCTAAAATACTGAAAGTGAAGTCCATGGTATATTCGTAGGCTGTTTAAACAAGTAACGTGGGTGAGTTGATTATTTGCAGAATATTTAAAGTACAACTATGTCATCCATGTTCAAATTAGTAATATTTCTTACTAATAAACTTACTAAACTTGGTCCTTTGTTTCCAACGAGAAAGAATGATTAGTAGTTATAGGGAAACGTTAAAGGAGAGTAATAGGTAATCCTTTTTCTCTTAACTACATAGTTAACAGGCAGCAAAGGCTTATCTATAGGGAGTTTTGGATTCAGACAGCAGCTACTTTTGTAAAAACGCATATTTAATTAAATATATTACGTAAGTATAGTTGTACTGACCTGACACCCTGACAGTATCAGCAGGTTTGTTCTCGTTTGCAACACAATCCCAACACAATTAAAATTTTTCACTATAGCAGCACTAAATAGTTCTACCAATAGGTGGCGTTACTAGTTTCCACTCGCCGTCATGCTCAATTCTCATTCGCTATCTAGGTATCTAGTTTTCGGCTTAACTTTTCAGTACCATTGGATGTAAGATTCATTCTTGTAATGGCTGCCACGCTAGTAGTGTAGGTTTTTGGTTATGCCATTTATATATGAGATAGACTTTTCTTATGTCATACGTATAATTTAACTAGTGTGAAAAACAATGATCGTATGAAAGTTGTTTACTATCAATAATCTAAAGAACGTTTCTACTTACATGTGTCCTTTTTAGTATAAAAGTGTAAAAGACTGGGTTTTTTCTATACTGTATACAATAAAAACAATCTATGCGAAGTAAAAAGTGTGATCCTGAAAATTTCTGAGTGCTGTGTCGGTCGTGGCGTAAAATGGGAGACAATAAAACACCTTCTGCAATGTTCAAGCGGGCTGAGCAGCTAAGAAGATGGGAAGAGTCAGATACGAACAGGCAGTCCGCCCAGCCCAGGTCTCCGAAAAGAATCCATTTCTCGGCAGGAATAATTTTTCTAGCAGCTTGTGCATCTGGCGAGAAAGAGGAAGTCGAACGTCTTTTGGACCAGGGAGCTGATATAAACACAGCCAACGTAGACGGTCTCACTGCTCTTCATCAAGTAAGTGCAATAAATATTACTTACAAATATTAATAACAAAGCCTATCAAGGTATATAAATACAAACTTGCTATGTAAGAATCAGGTAAGGAAGTCCAAAAGTACCAAAAATAAGAAAACATTTTATATTGATTTGAATATGTAATTAAAACTATAATTATTATTAATTTTATATGGAGCACTGACATATGACAATTCTTAAACAAACAGTGATGAACAAAAATGTGTACACAGCATATATAATGTTTAAAAAACAGGCCAGTATGTAATATTTCAAATATTATAAATATAAAATATTAGTAAAATAATAACTAATTAACATATAAATTAAAAGCATACTTATAAAACATCATTTTGATCCTTTCCTTTTATCGAAGTACATCTGCCACTATCATCTATGACCATTTTAAAATTATTTCCTATAACCCTTTATGACAGTAGCGTGTTCAAGGTGCTCTAGTGTTGCTAACACCCATGGCCGACGTTAACTGCTAAATTCTAAGTGGGCCGCCAGCCTGCCTGCTGTTCCTCAGCAATTAAAAAAAATTCTTAATTCATTAAATTATTAATGACATTATTCCACATTTCTAACCAAAACCTATGATACTCCATGTATTCCTATCCCTGCTACAGTGAGCGAGTGTCTCATCTTTAGAATGAATTTGCCTTAATTGAAAATATATTCAATATATATTTTTAATTGACAGTGATATTGAAAGGAGAGTGAATGCAGGAAACATGGTGAATGGAGCTTTGCACTCCTTTATGAACAGTCGGAAGGTGTCTAACAAGGCTCGTCTGGCTCTGCGTGAGGGGGTGTTGGTTCCGACACTCATGTACGGAAGTGAAAGTTGCGTATGGCAGAAGAAACATGAAAGTAGAATAAATGCAGTTGAGATGAGAGCGTTAAGAAGTATGATAGGAGTTAAACTGAGTAACAGGATAAGAAATAATAAGACGTCTTGAAAAAAGGCCAGGTCAAGAGTACCCTAAACCGAAGAGCATGTATGCAGGGAATAATAAAAGTAGCTAAAGCGAAACAAGTATGGAAAGAAGTGGTCTCTGTCTACCCCGACGGGAAAGAAGCGTGATTATATGTATGTATGTATATTTTTAATAAAGGTAGCCTAGGTTGATGTGGAGCATTTGACACCTTTGATAGGTTTGGTGTTAAATTATACCTAAATAATATATAGATATATCTAATATATTTTCATAGCTTTCATAGTAGGTAACAGAATATAAAGTTTTTAAAATTTTGAGCAAGAAATAACTTCATTTCATTTAGTGATATTTTATGTTCAATAAATCATTAAAAACAAAGCACATTGTCTTCAATTAGAAAATCTTGTTTCATTATCATATATAAATATTATAATACTTATGCATCTCCAATTTAAATATTAAATTTGACTCTTGTCACAATAAAACATAAAATACTCAATTCTTTACAGTCTTAACATCCATGAAACAATATCTAGGTGGCAACTGCACATTAATCTGTTTTTTTTAAAACCCCCGGCCCCGGCCACAGAGGTTAGTATTCTTATATACGAGGGTTGTTCAATAAATAAATGGTCATAATGTGATAGGAATGTATGTCCTTGGAAAGATTTAAAAAATATTAGCAAGCATAGCCCAGACATTAGATATAATAATAATAAAAAAAGCAAACAATTCTCTTTTGTTTTTTAAAATAGTAATTTGTTTGCGTCTGCCTGAATGTGTTCTTAAAAATGGATAAAATTGAAGTTCACGCGGTAATAAAATATCTCTGCTAGAAAAATTTTACTATGGAGCTGGTAAATCAAAACTTGAGAGCAACATTAGGGGTTCATGCTCCTCCATATTCTACGTAATAATCGAATACCTTAATCATGGAGCCCCTATTACAGGGACTTTGTACGCAGGACAAATAACAAAGTTACGGAGGAAATACGCAAGAAACGGCGTGGCAAACTCGCTAAAGTTGTTTTGTTTCACCAGGATAACGCCCGTGCACAAGTTCAGAGTTGCGATGGTTGCCTCGCAAAAAACTGGCTTCAATTTAGGGGAATATCCTCCATATACACCGAACCTAGCTCCTAGTGATTTCTACCTATTTCTGCAGTTAAAGGAACATCTGAGCGGCCATAAATTTGAAGATGATTTTTTAAGGGGTCAAGTAGAAGATTTTTTTAAAAAGGAAATTTTAGCTTTACAAAAAAGATATACAAAGTGTATAAACCTGACTATGTCGAAAAATAAAATAACATTTAATACAAGATAATTGCATCATACTCATTATAATTTTTTATAAAACACTCCTGGTACCTTGTTTTATTTTGAGGTATTTTTATGTATTATAAAGAGATTTTATTTATATTTTTATTGATGTCAACAAATATCCTGTATAAAATAAAGTATATACAGTAGCATTGTTTCCTTTCAGTGAATTTTATGATTGCTTAAATGGGTAACGAAATTTACATATTATACCTATAAATATATGTAAATTTGACTAAAAAGTCTAATTAATTGGAGTAAATGATAATCAAAACCCGTTTTTATAAGTACTTAAGTCTGTATTAATACAATTCGACTATATGCAACTATAATTTTTTCTTCATGTGAGTTTATACTTTTGAGCATACTCGTACTTCGAGAAGTAAGAGGGAAAAACTTATCCAGAACACTGTGTTTGTAATTTAGTTCTAGTTCAGTTCATTGAGTATTTTATTATTTTTGTAGTGGAGTGTTCTGAGGAGCTGTTTAGAATGGTGTCTTCTTCGTCTTTCTATCACCGTACTGCCCGCTATCGGCTTGGTGTTCGTCCCCATTTCCTGGAGCCTTTTCTTTCTTGTACGAAATGATTCTCGAGAACGTTCATGTTGCGTACTCTTCGGATTTGGAATGAGCTTGCACCTTAGTTTTTTCCATCGAAGTATGATATGGGTTTTTTCAAAAAAGGCGTTATAAAATTTCTTGAGGCTGCCAGCGCGTTGCTAGCCTTTGGTGTTGCAAACGTCTATAAGCGATAGTGACCACCTGCTTTAGGGTGGGCTGCTAGCCTGTCTGCTGGCCTCCAGCTATAAAAAATAGTCTAAACAATGTTTTTATTGACTCATAATTTTAATTTTATGAATTTCTACTATTGTTTGCAAAGAAAATAATTATTTTGTAACTTTGTTTTAATGGATTATTTAAACATTAATTGTGTGAATATTTGGCCAATTTTCAGTAGTTTTTTTTCGCAAACATGATTGTGACTGAAATATTAAATTGAATCTTTAAGTCAATTTGATTATGAATAATAGGATAAAAATAAAAAGTATTTTGGTTATAAATAATAGCGATGAAAACTATGCTCCTGCAGTAGGAACGGTCATGTTGCGAAACAAAATTGGCACGTAGTACGTCACAACGTTCACGTTACTGCCCTCCCTGTGAAATTTATAGTATCCATCCTAAAGCAGTCATCAGGACGACTTGAGAGCGAGTTCTCTTGGGCCAGAAATACTTCGATTGATATCAAGACTTTGAATAAGTTCTCGTTGTCTTTAAATATAGTATTATACTAGCGGTTCCCGCCCGCTTCGCTGATCGAATAACAGAAAAAAATAATACGAAAAAAGTTTTCGTACGCATGTAACAGAATAATATAAAAATCACGATTAAAAAACAGGGGTTGGTCGTAGAAGGGTGAAAATTTAAAGTTGTGTGTATTTTTCAATGCTAAATCATAATAAAATAAAAGTAAAAAAAATTGACAAAAATAAAAAAAAAATTTAGGGGTGGGTCACCCTTATCATTTAGGGGTATGAAAAGTAGATGTTGGCCGATTCTCAGACTTACCCTATAAGCACACAAAATTTCATATAAATCGGTCCAGCCGTTTCGGAGGAGTTTGGTAACAAACACCGCGACACGAGAATTTTATATATTAGGTAATCTATTTATGGAATATCGACTGATAACGAATATGCGAGGAAGTAATTAATGTATGTAATCCTGAAATTCAGTGTGTATCACAATAACGTCAACAAATAAGTTTTCCCTTCTAAAAAAAATATCTAGTTATGTGCCAAAAGAATATTACAATAATTCAATTATTAATATTTGCGTTAATAATATGATTTTACCAATTAATTCGCAATGAACTGCATCAAATGAGATTATCAAGAGAAATCGCTACCGAAATCGATCAATGTATTTTAGTCAAACTAAAAGAAAACCGGACGCTGTAGAAACACGACAAAGTAATTATGTTATAAAAGCAAATCCAATGAAAAACTACCAGGAAACGCGTACATCGGAAATTCTACACTACCTGCCAGATTCGCCGGATATAGCCCCTTTCGATTATCCAATATACCCTTCGATACCGTATAATCTGAATGCACTGTCCTATTACAGATAATTAAAAATATATTCTTGGATAGTTTTAAAGGCTTATCATTTGATTCAGTATACGAATTGGTCTTTTGTAATAGGTTTTATTTTGAGTGAATTTTCATACTTGTTTTTCAAATTTTTCTCCTGCCCTTATCCCTCATTATATGGGGTCGGCACAATATGTTACATGTTGTAATAGTTGTGGCTTAGTTTTTACAACTGGCCGCCTGCCTGACCTTAAACCCTTTTTGGGAAAAATCTGTCGGTTTCTTCTTGAGTAAATAACATCCGAGTGTCGGTTTGGGTGTGCAGAGTGGCACTTTTGCCGGGTCGCCGACTTTTACGGGGTCCGTGCAAAATTCACATTCGACAACTACGTCACGAGGGCTTCTAAATAGGTAATTCGCAGTGCGGAGCGTCTTTAAATTCTCTTGGTCCTGCATTCCGTTGCACTTGGATGCAGACACAGCTAGCTTGCGCACAATGCGTCTATCTTCATATATTTTGGTGGTGGCTAACAGCAATCTTTCTCTTGGCTAGTTAGAACCTCGCGGCTTCTTTCACAACAATACATAACCTTCGGCAAAGGACATTGTGGTAAGCAGGGATAGCACATAGGTGAATCTTCACAGCACTTAGCTCGTGCTGTGAAGATCATACAAATTGCTCGCAGTCTTCAGAGTAAAAGCACTCCATTTTTATTTAGATTTTACTTCTTTTTCTGTTGTAAATAATATGTTAAATTAGGTAAAATCGACTTCAGATCAATACTTCGTATTAAGTGTACAAGTAAGTTTCCGCCATTTGGTATGACCGCACCAAAAGGATACCTTGAAATTATCTAATGTAAAATTTAATGTGATAAATTTGGTAATAATATAATATTCAAATATTAGTTACGCCGTAACAGCAACCAATAAATAATATTTTTTGTTCGAAAAAGTCAAGTTCTGTGACGAATAAGCGTCTTTTGTGGAAAATTTGGATAACCGTCTCTTATTAGAGAAACTTGCAGCTGTGGCGCATCGATTGCTGGTTTCCTTTAAGCAATCGATGCGCCTCAGCTGTTAGTACTGCTAATACTTCAACATATGGTAAGGCTGCTTCAAGTGAAAGAAGTTGTCGTGAGTGCTTTCAACAATAATAGTGGCGGACAAAGAACGTAGTAGAAGGCTGAAAGTATACGAAAATAAAGAATCCGAATCATTGTTAGAGGAATATTCGTTTCATACACAAAAAGAACTTGCACTAGGATTACAAATAGCAATAATTACACACACACCGTTTAAAATTGTTTTTAAATTAATAAGAGAAAGGAAATTGGGTTCCATATGAACTGAAGCCGAGAGACGTTGAACGCCGATTATGCATGTGTGAAATGCACTACGATAATCCAAAGAAGAAAAAATCAAGGGGACCATCAACCATACATCAAGATCGACCGCCAAAACGAGTTAAGTTGTTCATAAGACTGCTGGTCCTCATGTTACGGCATCGGTCAAACCTACTTAAAACCCTTGATTGGGAAGCGCTGCTCTATACGCTGTATTCACCAGACATTGCTCCTTCCGATTAACACTTGTTCCGTTTGATGGCACATGGTATGACTGAACAGCACTTTGTCTATATCTATACTACTATTATAAAGAGGAAAGATTTGATTGTTTGTTTGTTTGTTTGTTTGTTTGCTTTGAATAGGCTCCGAAACTACTGACCCGATTTAAACAATTCTTTCATTGTTGGGAAGCTACACTATCCCCGGGTGACATAGGCTATATTATATTTTCAAAAAAATTAGGGATCCTTACTAAAACTCCAATAATGTAACCCAAAGTGTAAAAAATTACCTAAAATATTATTTAAATCGCGTGCGCTGCGAAAACTATTGATGATAGAATAAAATAATGTACTACAACTTTGCAGAACACATCATTATTTACAAGAAGTGTCGCGACAGCATATGTCTAACTATTATAGTTATGCCACAATAAGTGTTCTTTTATTTTAAAAATTTAATTGAAATGCCGCCCCTAGAAAAGGCTCTTTATTTGAATCTTGGTATTAATCCTTATCAAAATAAATTACTTCATATTCATAACTGCTTCAATACCTTTATATAACTTTTTGAATTATTCAATTCGGATATTCCGTTCGAAAAATATCACGAGTTTAAAAATGTAAGTATTAGAAAAATGTTGCGTGGTAGCCGCTCACCCTGTTCGGCTAGCTAGGTAGCACCTTATGCAATGTAGGCGTGCGTCACTGGGGTTTTTACAAAAATTAGAATACTTATTAAAAAATAACGAAAAATAAATAAAAAGTAATAACAAAAAAAAATCATTAAAATAAAAGCTCATAGAAATAATAATATTCAAACTTTCTTTATAATTTTATTTTTTTAGTAACCTGACGCAAATAGAAGGGTTTGCCCTCAGGGGCGCTCCTCTGTCCGAGGAGTGCATGGGTGTGCGTACCCGAGGTGCCCGAGCATCCGTCGCTTCACTCCCCTCTCCGTTCGAGGCAACAGAGTCCTACCTTTCTTTCCGTCTACCTCTTAAATCCTTTCCAACTTAGCTCTCTGTTCGTGGCGTGGTCCCCGATGGGATGGTTGCGAATACTGATTGGGGTCCCGGGTTCTACCCTGGGACCTGATTTGGTAGTCAAAACCATGCCTATTTCGACTGCGCCTGCATAGAGTGTTCCCGGGGCGGGAATTGCATCTTCGCTGTCGGTTGGTCTTGCTGGGCCGGCTACGACGTCAGGCGACTGGTTTTTCTGGAGTGTCGTCTGGTAGTCGTACCCACGCCTGACTAGCACGCGACGGGGATGCGAGTCCCGTCCGGAATTGGCCGCGGACCAGTCGCTCCCGGCCCTGGTTCTGTCCATGGTCGGGGGCGATCCTGGATGGACGGCCGTCGCCTCCTTTTGCGAGGCAGTAGTGTCTGCAAGGGAGGCGACGGAGCGGGAGTCCGCCACTGCACTCCCCTCCCGCCAACGTAGGCTGCGTCGTCGGCGCCGGAGGGCGGGCAACGATTTCCGGCCGCCGTAGAAAGCGGCCGCGGGCGGCCCCTCGGGGGAGGATCCGCCGCCCGCACTATTGCCGCGAGGGAGAAGGCCGCGTGCTGTTCCGCAGCCCCCCTCAACTCCTAGATTTGTTACAAGAGAGCGCCGGGGGAACGAAACCCTGACCCCCTGGCGCCAGCACTTTAGAAGTGGCCCGCTTGAAGACAAAGCGTGGGCCGGCACCGGCCCGGGCCACGAGATCGGCCGGCCATATATCCGTGGGCCCGGGCGTAGGCGATAGGAGAACAGCGGGGTTTTTTAGTGGGTAGTCGGATGGTCGAACATCTTTTCCGGAGTCCCTTATATCCCTCGGTCCCCCCGGGCCGGGGGAATCCGTCAAGAGAGGTTTTTCCCCGAGACCGAAAAAAAATAGAAGGGTTTAATTTTTAATTTTTTGTTAAATACCCATGCGAAGCTGGGACGGGCTGCTAGTATCATATAAACATACTAAAAATTGGGTTATTTGTTATTACTCTCAAAAGGCGAGGAGTTCTTCCGAAATCGTATCCAAACGTTGCCCGAATGATGGGGGAAATGTAGTGATTAATGATAGGCCGATGAATAAATCAGTATTTCAGCGATCGTATTCACGTGCACGGCACTGCGCATTTACATACATGTGTGAGTTATTTTAAAGTGATAAGCTTGTCACTAAGGTAAATAAAAGTGTGTGTTATTTAGATGGGACAATATTGTGAAACTACTACTGGACTTAAAGCCGTGACTGTACCATTATTTAACTATAAATTCCTTAATTTCATATAATAAATTAACGAAACTTATTTTAACTTATTTATTTTAAAAATAAATAAATGAATTTGAATGAGACATTAGCTGTGTGATCAAGGCAGAAAATGTAGTATTGCATGACGTGCGCCTTTTTAGATAGGCTTGGTACTGGCTGCAGATTAGCCCTCTAACTGCAAGCCGTATGACCGCTTGCTCTTTTAAAGAATACAATGGGAAGGAGGCAGGAGCGCACGAGGCTTCCATGCCACTCATGTATGAATGCTCACCGTCGCGCGTCGGGCGAATGGCCATCTGAGGTTATAATGCAGACGACTGATCAAGCCTCAGAAGCTAGGCACGTTAGGGCACTGCGAGCTCTTCCACCCCATGTGGAAAAAAATAGGCCGAAAGATGTCTTCCTCAGAGTTCAGAGAGAATCCACTGAGCCAATGTTTTTACCGGTGGGCTAAATTACTCCCGGCACCACAAATATAAGCCTTAGTCTGAGAAGAGCTCTAAAAAGTGGTCTACCTATGTTAACAAGCATAATATATGCATTTTAGTGCAAATTTCTATTTGCAGAAGTATCGGGTTGTTCAGAAAGTAGATGGTTTTACGATTATGGTATGGTTTGTTCGAGATTAATTAAAATACTTGATTTGCTATCATTACATTAATATTGAGAGAAAAATTTAGAATTGTTCTATGATTTTTTTTGTGACAAATAAAATGTTGTCTTAGTTTGCTTTAGAGCTGTTAATAATGTCAAGCTAAGGGCATGAGAGTATAGGTAAAATCTACGAATGTAACATTTCCCTACCAAGTGTGGCAAAAAGCCTGAACGCGAATACTTGTAAGGTTAATGAACTCGCAAATAGGCTGGTAAATATCGTCATGTAAGTATTTACCTATTTCTGCTTTCAATTGTTTATAAATATTATACTAAATATTATTTTATTTAGTCTGCGTTCGGCTGCGCGTGCCTTAACGAGCATTTCTGTAGACCTAGGGAGGTCCTGAGCAAGAGAGGGGCTCACGCACATTTGCTTTTTCCCCGCAACTCGTTTAAAAAAAGATTTGCGTATTATGATAATATTATGGTCTTAAATAGTTTTAAAGCACTTTCAACATTTTGAATTTATTTTTGTGTACGAAAGGAAATATAGAATAAATTTAATAAGTCCGTCAGTTATCCCAGCAAATGTTAAAATTAGACTTTTTTGAATAAACGTTCTTCTGTGTGAATAAATCTTCTTTCCTATCACTTTTTTATTGCTGTAGGACAGCAAGCTGACGGCCCGCTTAGAATATACTGCTGTCCCATTAGGGTACAGGAACTTGGGTCACTAATTATTACACAACACAAAGTTATTATGGCAGATAATTAAGACCAAAGGTGGCCGTCATCCAGACGGGCTTGAGGCCTTTACCACGTAGCTAGGGTGGGTTGTTTTGTCGCCTTTTACGACAGGGCGACCCCGGCCGCAGAGGTCTGTATTCTTTCTCCGCCCCTGTAGGGATATATTTCTTTGTTGGTTTTTTTCCACATTATTATGTTATTAACCCACCCGGGTTACCCGTGTGGTTGGAGCAGGGATGCCTATCTCATTTCCAAGGAGACGTAAAAAGAGTGACAAAATTTTATTAACACCATTTGTTAGTTCGGGTTTTGGATGCCAGACGCCTGTACAAGTTGAATCCTGTGACTATACTCAAAAAAGTGCCATGCCCACCGAAACGCTTTTGAATAATGAATCGTATGAACTGGTAGATCGCGTTCTATCATCGCTATAGGCGGTAATTTGGCACTGGAAAAATACAGCCAAAGATAAAAATATTAATGAATTTTAAATAAGATTACGATGTTTGGTCTGACCTCCGATATCATTATATCATATGCATCATTATGCATCTTAATATTTTGGGTGATTAAGATAATTTGTTTTCTTGTTACTGGGGTTTTATTTTATTATTTTTATATATTTACATTTGACATATACTTTGTCTTATTTATGAAATAGTAACCGTTCCCGTCCGCTTTGCTGGGCGAATATCTAGAGCACGTAAATCGGAAAAAAAATTAGAAAGGGTCAATGGAATCCAAGTAAGTAGCCTAGAACCATATACGAAAAATTCCACCATCCTTCTAAAAATAACTTCTAATTTTTTTTTACCAAGAAATTAAAGTGTTACAGGTAGTCAGTTTCACTCTGTGACAGCATTCAACACTCCGATAGCAGAGTAAAACTTAGATGATGATTTTTAACAACATACGGTCTAAATATACCATATATTTATAAAGAGATATTTTTAAGATATACCATTTTAGGTTTATATATATGGATCGATTTATCTGGAAGTTGTTTTGAGCAGTTACTGTTAAACTCACAGATTTTCTTTATTAGTATTGTGCTTAGGTATAGCTTATAGGTGATAGGCCCCAAGCTCGTCTGTATTGTCACCAACCTGGTCTATAAGTATGCCACCATGATAACCTTTTGTTGTATTCCGGCATTATTGATCCAGTTTCAGTAACTCTATGCGGACAGCAGCGTGTTCGCGGTGCCCCTAGTGTCAGAAACATCCATAGACGATGGTAACTTCTTACTATGAGTGAGCTGACAGCCTGTCTGTTTTTCCTCAGCAATAAAAGGTATATAATATTTCGAAGATTGGTTCTCGTGATCTACGTGAAATGACAATCACTTAATGCTTTCTCAAGTCACTCAATTTTTTCCTTCAACTTTGTTAATGTACTTACTGTACTTTGTAATAGTTTTATAATTGTCCATATTGTTTACGTTTATCATCACGTGCCAATATATTTTTACTTCGTCAATATATTAAAAGATAAATTTTTGAATTTGACTAAGCATACCTAGCGTTATGTATTCAGCACGTACATTATACATAATAAAACTATATCGTATATTACAATGACACAGAAAAAAATCACGTTCCTTTTCTATTTGTAGTCTAAGGCAAAGTGATGATACATTAAAATTTTATTTAAATTAACTGGCAAGATTTTTCAACTACTTTCAATATCAATCACAAGAAGGACAAGTATTATATTTTGTATTAGTCTGTTTTTGATTTCATAGTTTCATTTGCCGTTATAGACCAGGGCTTTGAAAATGGTAAAAGTGAAAAAAAAATAGTAGGATGTAATTGATTGGAAAAGGAAGAGATAATAACAAAAATGAAAGGAGAATTAAATTACGGGCGATCTGAGGTCGGGAAGTGGAAGGGGGTGAATTTTTAAGGGTAAAAAACGTTAACTATGTCATAAAAAAAGTTAAATGGCAAAGTTGTAGGTAATAAAAAGATCTACAAATTTCGTATTTACACTTTTTTCACATAACCTCAAAATTTATGTGAAATATTAAAATAACCAAGTTTTTGGATTTTTATTTTTATCTTTTACAAAAAAGAACTTGATTTTCATGAAATTTCAAAATATTTATTTTTCACCTTATTTTGACTTAGTATCGAAAAAGTACCCGTAGAGTAGAGTAAGTAAAGTAGTAAATATTTTAAATAATAAAATCATTTTTTTTTGTAAAAGATAAAAATTAAAAACCAAGAACTTGGTTATTTGAATTTTTAACGCAAATTTTGAGGTTATGTGTAAAAAGTGTAAATACAAAAGTTGTAGATCTTTTAATTACCTACAACTTTGCTATTTAACTTTTTTTTCATAGGACTTCTAGTTTTGCCGAAAATCGAGATAAACCATTTTTTACCCTTAAAAATATACAACCCCTTCCACTTCCCGACCTCAGATCGACCGTAATTTATTTTTCCTTTAATTTTTGTTATATTAGCATCCTTTTTTAATGGATTTCATCTTACTATTATTTTTTTGGTTTCAAAAATTAATGACTCTGCTCTTTTAAGAGATTGCCCAACATTCTGTTTGATGATGAGTTCATAATTCAAAATGGCCTCCCAGATGGTAATTACGCTACTCTCAATGCCCTCACGTCGATGTTTTAGTGATAGTTAAAAAGGTTCTTGTCCTTAACATAGATCTAAGGATGAGCCTTAATCCTGATATTATACAGTTGAACCCTCTCAAGCCTCGACGTTTATTAAACTATTATATAAACTGATTGTCGTATAAATAAATAAGAATATAAATAGGAGTATCTCGTACGGGTATCTCTTATTAAAAATTATGTAATTATGGTAGTTAAACACATTTGAGATTTAATATAACGCTGAATTTCCCTGCCACGCAACTAATGAAAAAAAAATGACAGACGACTTTGATACAAGTTTATGTAGATAAAGATAAAAAGAAGAAAGGAGAAGTAATGCTAATTTACTTCCGCGAATAATATATTCATGTAGAATGCGGCAACGCGGGTCACGTGCTCCATTTCAGCACTCGGAATAACTTTCGATTGTTTCTAACGTCACCGGGACAAAATTAGATCCGGACACCCGCCTCGGCTACGTCTCGCTATAAGCAAACATTGACGCTTCATTTTGTGATGTTTCGTGTATTTTTTTAGTGAGACGTCAATGGATAACAAAATTTACAAATTATAGCGAAACATGTCGTCTTTCGAAATATTGGTTGATTTAGTTTGGTTTGTTTTATTGCAATTACTGGAAATCACGCTTCTATACATAACAGTATTATAAAATACGCTAATTAGATAGATTGAAATCTGCAAAACATTCGTTTGCACTAATGAAGATGATATTAATAGCTAATAACATTCTTAGTCCTGTTTTAATACTACGGTATCTATAAAAGTTAAACTATTGATAAACACATCTTTGACCTTTATCAACGTCAACAGACTATGGATTTCCTCTTCCTGCTGATTACGTGAATAATTCGATTTTGAGTGAATAAATATCCTGGCACAATTCATACAGCGCCATGTAGTCCAAAAGTAAGCAGAACAACGCTTATGTTACGTATAATAGACTAATTTTAGTAAATAAATATATATTACTAGCTGTGCCCGCGACTCCGTCCGCGTGGAATAATGACCTTATCACTAAGGGGTATGAAAAATAGATGTTGGCCGATTCTCAGACCTACTCAATATGCTTACAAAATTTCATGAGAATCGGTCAAGCCGTTTCGGAGGAGTACGGGAACGAACATTGTGACACGAGAATTTTATATATAAGATATAGGTACATAAACACCCAAACGCCAGACGGGAATCGAACCCAAGACCACCGGATGTGATCCGACGTGCATTAGACGCCATGCCATGCCGGAGGGCATCATATTTTTTGTATCTTAGGTAGAAACCCTGAATGAAGATCCATATTGTTGCCAAAATATGATTTTTCAGTTGTATTGTTTTCATACATTTGTGGATACTAAATCTTGATGCATTTAATTTATTTTTCAATACAAGCATTATTCTTTGCATGCTTGTCACGTAATGTAAATTAATGACTTTTCATAGTTGTTGTTTTAGATTCAAATTTAGGACTTGCTCTTCAAAGTTTTTGAACATATAGGAAATAACGTAAAATTGAAATCAATAGTTAGGTAATACTACAATAACTAACTGGATTCACATTACAAACAAAAGTGTCCATCGGGCATGTTCTTTTTAAATGTTAGACTCGAATGATGAAAAATGCGAAATCTTGTTTTAAATATAATAAACTAATCGTTCAATTGTTGAATACGAAAGTCTAGGTATTTTTTGGAAGTAGGAAATGCTTGCTACACACCCCCGGGAGTTTTGTTGGGAAGCAATTTACCTTATAGTCTGGACCTTGCTCTTAGTGCTTACTTTCTGTTGCTGTCTGTTCATGAAAAAACAATTTGCTGGTGAAAAATTCGCCTCAAGAGAGGATTGTGAAAATCTCGTCTCAGTTTTTGCCAATAGTGACAAGGGCTTTCATGAGAGCCATAATGGAATTCTCGTCAAAATGGCAAGAATTTATTGAGCAAAACGGGCGGCTTATTTGACCTATATCAGATCATTATAACTATGCTAAATAAATCTTTCAATATATGTAATGTATTTGTTTTACTGCACTTAATACTTAACTGATAGAGGAATAAAATAAATAGGAACTCCCGCATTCGCGGCAGTCTTCATGTCCGTGACATTGCGGATAAATTACAAGAGTGTCGGCTCCGTTGGTACGGCCACGTTTTACGGCAACCGGATGCTTACGTGGGTAATAAATGTCTGCTCATGCCGCCTCCGCCAGGCCCCGGCAAGAGGGGTAGACCCAAAAAGTGCTGGCTTGACGTCGTAAGGGGTGATATGCGTGGCAATAGGCTCACTACCAGGGATGCTGAAGACCGTGCGAGTGGAGAAGAAAAAGCGGACCCCGGGCGCCGAAGCGAGAGTTTGGGGAGCAACCGGGATACAACGCAAAAATGATGATGAGAGGAATAAAATAAATAATATTACTTTTACTAGAAGCGTTCAAAAAGTAGTGAGAATGAGATAGAATATAATGACTGTTGATAACTTAATAAGTTATTTTTCTACATAGTCTCCGAGTCTCTCTACACACCGAGTCCAGCGCTTTTACAAGGCTTCAATCCCTTTCAAAAAAAGTTTTGTCTTGGTCCTGCAAAAAGCTCTCTACGGCATCCATCACCTCGTTATCGTCTTCGTACCTGTTTCCCCTTAAGTATTCTTTTAATTTGGGGAACAGATAAAAATTGTTAGGCGCCAGATCTGGTGAATCTGGGGTGGTCAACCAATTCGAAGCCAGCTTGCTGAATGGCAGCCATCGCAACTGCCGACCTGTGCGCGAGTGCGTTGTCGTGATGAAACAGCACGTCCCTTCGAAGTTTCTCTTTGATGGCATTCCTCAACTTGGGAATTAAACCTGCATAATATTGGCCTGTAATAGTGGTTCCACGCTCCAGGTATCTTCTATCCAGTCTTCTAATCAATCAACAATATCCCTTCTGAGTCCTAACATATTGAGGCCATAACCTTGCCAGCCGATGCCACGGCACGAAACTTCTTCGGGGTCGGTGATGATGGCCATTCCATTGCGAAGATTGCTGTTTTGTCTCGGGATCAAAATGATGGATCCATGTTTCGTCCATTGTTACGAAACGAGACAAAAAGTTTTCAGAATCTTCTTGTCCAAAAATATCTTCGAAATGTCAAGTTGATTTTGATTCTGACTATCGGTTAACATTCTCGGCACCCATCTTGCGAAGTTTGTTTCATTATGGATTGAATACTTCCATATGAAATGCCCGTTTCTTTAATTAAGTATTAAGTGACTGACGTCGATGGACGGCCGCAACACTGTTCGTCTTCCGTGCTCGTTCTCCCTACTCGAAATTGAGAAGCCCACCTTGAGACAGTGGATACGGCGGAGCAGACTCTCCTAATGTTGCCCCAAAACGCAATTAATCTCTTGCGTCGTTAACTTTTTTTTAAACAGAGGTATTTAATAACGGCTCGCACTTCGTTTTTCTCCATTTTCGAGAACACGTTCCGACACGAAGCAAACAAATGACTACATTCAGAAAAAACAAAAGAGAATTGAAGATTGTTTTCTTTATTAATATTACAAATATGTATCTGAGCTATGCCTGCCAGTATTTATTTTTTTTCTTACCAAGGAGTATGTCGTTCTCACTACTTTTTGATCCTACCTCGTACAACGTTCTGATAGCACTAAAATAATCACGCTCCATGGTATCCAAATTTAATTTGCAGAAGCTGACACTTGTTTTCAGTAGATAGAAGGCCTGTCAACGTATTGACGGAGAGTACCAGAAATATAAAAAAGGCTTGTTCCCGCTCTTGACATCTTCACTGTAGAGTCAGTGCCCGCAGGAACATTCAAACAAGTCTTAATTAAGGCAATTAGTTTGACCCTCGGCGGAGCGCATGCATTGAAGTCACAGCGACTGATTGGTTTTAGCTCAAAACGTTGAAAGTGGGTCTATAATATTTGGTCTTCCGACATTTAATTTTATATACTTAGCAATATCTAAAAATATATGTTAAAACTCAATAGTTTACAAGAATCTTTATAAATAAGATATATTGTCTGGTATGAAATAATTGTATGGATGCAAATAGCTATAAACAGTTTCACTGCGTTAGGATTTCGGTAATTATAAAGAAAAAGTAAATTAAAGATCGATTATTTGGTTCTTCAATAAATTTTATTGGTTTTACAGCGTTAATTTTATAAATAATATTTTCTGTAATCGGCGCTCTTACAACGGTGAACGATTTCTTTTAGACAGCGTCTTATTTTACTTTAATTTAATAAAATACTGAGTTAGGTGTATTATATTTATACATATAGATAGATAGGGTAACGTTTTTTGAACTTTATAATGGTTTATTGAAGGTTTTAATGATAAAATATGGAATATGTAGAGAATGCATATTTTAATATTAATAATAATACTTTTAAAATTTTTGTATTATGTCTTAATTAATTTAGGCCCGTTGAACACTTTTTGGGTGAACAATTTTTGGTTTGTAAAGAAGTGTTAATGACCAATTTAAACTTTAATCCTTGATCATAAACACTTCTTTATAAACCGAAAATAATAATCTAATAGCTCGACGCGACGATACAATTCACAAGTTACTTAGTTTTCACTTCTATCGGCAGTCCCCAAAGAGTGCCCCGCATGTTTTTTTTATAGATATAGAATTAACTAAAACAACTATTTAAGACAATTAATAAAGATATCAGTGGAAAATTAAAAAAACGTTAAAGTAAAATTATATAAAAAAAGTTTAACATCTGTGTTTTCCCGCGCAAATGCCATGTAGCCCCTTACATCGAGTGCAGATGATAAGGTTGGAACGCTTTATTACGGTCTTCCTATTACTGCAGATCGCTCACTGCCGTAAATTGCGTCCAGGCAAGGCAGTTGCAAGTCCATCAAAATGTTATTATCACTCAACATAATTAGGTAATTTCAATGCGTAAAAAAATTCATATAATTTTTTTTTGTAATGAAAACAACTTTAAAACGCTATTTATGCTTTAAAAGACACACGTTCGTTACGAAAACGCAAGAGCGGCAAAATATTTGCTCACGCGCAGAGATACTGACTCGTACTGAAATGACAGTGCGATAGCGCCGCATAGCTTGTTTGGACTTGAAATCTGGAAGCGCGATAGCGCTGCATAGCGGTCAAACGGTTAGATGATAAATAAAGGGAAGGTACAGACACTTTTCGTAAAACTCCCACCCGAACGCTCGATATAGAACTTAACTTTCTAATTCAATGATAAATTCATACCGTAGTTACCTTTTGTTATAAATACAATTGAAGGTTAGTTATTCCTACACTATTGTAAATAACGGAATCGAACGAATCAACACTAAACACGAGGATGCTTGTATTGCGTGGTTTACTTGTTTGCGTCCGTTGTTGCATCACAGGCGCACTTGTGACGCATTGGAACACAACACCGCCCGCCCGGAATCTTGAAACACAGTAAATTTGTTTCAGTATTTTATGTTAATCACTTAAATAGTTGCTCAGTACATAATTTATTTCTTTCTAGGCATTACGTACAGACGCGCTATCTTTTAGAACGCCGTTCATTTAGTACCTGCACACGCCTGACTAGAGATCCCCTAGATTCAATCCAACGGCGTGCAGTTCGTATTGTCGACGATCCCATACTCACAGAAGGTCTAGACACGCTTGGACTTCGGAGAGACTTTGCGTCTCTTTGCGTATTCTACCGTCTCTACAACGGGAGTGTTCTGAGGAGCTATTTAGAATGGTGCCCTCGTCGTCTTTTTACCACCGCACTGCCCGCTATCGGCTGGATGTTCATCCCCATTTCTGGGAGCCTCTTCTTTCTTGTACGAAACGGTTCTCAAGAACGTTCATGTTGTGTACTTTCAGGATCTGGAATGAGCCGGAAGGCTGAGGTTTTCTCAGCGCGGTACGATATGGGATTCTTCAAAAAAGGCGTTATAAAATTTCTTCGAGGCCGGTAGCGCGTTGGTAATGCCTCTGGTGTTGCAGACGTCCATAGGCGACGGTGACCACCTGTCAGGGTGGGTCGTTTGCCTGTCTGCTGAACTCTAGCAATAAAAAAAATATATCGGAAACTCACAAAACAGACAGGGAAATAATACAATGTCACACACATACATAAACTGCAAATAGGGGCAGAGAAGATGGACTATATTAGAAAAGTAAATTTGTATAAGTCTTTGCGTGAAACAAAATTTTAGCTTTACTAAACAGATTATCAGTACCAGACTTTTCTATATTTTATCTCCCTTATCATATACAATTATCCTAACCTTGCTATGTCTAGATGACTTACAGATACTGCAAATTAAGTCTTTATGAAAGTATTAAGTATAAATAACGAATTAACTAATTCCACTTTTTGCTGTTGGCGTCGATAATTTTTTCAACATTCTATTTATTTATCATCTATTACTCGTATTCATTCATTCGCACTGATGTTTCAAAATTTTGCGCATCCTCATGATGTACTGAGTACTTTATATATATACCTAGTCAGGTCATAAGTATTGTCACACAGTAAAAACTTTTCTTTTAGAATGCTGGCCACAAAAAAGTTTATTGAATTCGAATTTCGAATTGTTCATGAAAATAAAAATGTATACTTTTAGAATTTTACTCATTTTTAAATATGGAGTGCACGCTTAAAGAAGACCGTGTTGCAGTTATTGCGTTGCATCGTTGCGGTTACGCGCCAATTCAAATTTTTAACATACTGAAAAATTTGAATATAACCAAAAAATTCGTTTATCGTACCATCAAACGATACAATGAAGACTCTAGTGTAGATGACAGGTCAAGAAGTGGTCGCCCTCGGTCTGTTAGGACTCCAGCAGTGATAAAAGCTGTGAAGGCACGAATTCAAAGAAATCCCAAACGTAAGCAGAAACTGTTGGCCCTTCAGATGGGGTTAAGCAGAACCACGGTGAAAAGGGTGTTAAATGAAGACTTAGGGCTTCGGGCATATCGAAGAAAAACAGGACATCGTTTGAATGCTCGTCTAATGGACCTGAGACTGAAAAGATGCCGCGCTTTGTTGAAGCGGTACGCGGGAAAAAAATATCGGGAAATTCGGGAAATTCGGAAAAATGTTTACCGTAGAAGAGAGCTACAACAAACAAAATGATAAGGTGTTCGCACACAGTAGTGAAGAAGCGAGCAACCGTATTCCGCGTGTCCGACGAGGTCATTTTCCATCCTCGCTCATGGTATGGTTGGGAGTTTCTTATTGGGGCTTAACAGAGGTACATTTTTGTGAGAAAGGTGTAAAAACGAATGCTGTTGTGTATCAAAATACAGTCCTGACGAACCTTGTGGAACCTGTTTCTCATACCATGTTCAATAACAGGCACTGGGTATTCCAACAAGATACGGCGCCAGCTCATAGAGCGAAGAGCACACAAGACTGGCTGGCGGCGCGTGAAATCGACTTCATCCGGCACGAAGACTGGCCCTCCTCCAGTCCAGATTTGAATCCGTTAGATTACAAGATATGGCAACACTTGGAGGAAAAGGCGTGCTCAAAGCCTCATCCCAATTTGGAGTCACTCAAGACATCCTTGATTAAGGCAGCCGCCGATATTGACATGGACCTCGTTCGTGCTGCGATAAACGACTGGCCGCGCAGATTGAAGGCTTGTATTCAAAATCATGGAGGTCATTTTGAATAAACTTTAATGTCATAAGAATCTATGTTTTGTTAAGTTCATTTTGGTATATGAATGGTTACATAATGAATAAACTTGTTACAATTATTTTACATTAAACATGTGACAGAATTTATGATCTGACTAGGTATATATATATATATATATATATATATATATATATATATATATATATATATATATATATATATATATATATATATATATATATATATATATATATATATATATATATATATATATATATATATATATATATATATATATAATATTGCACCGTATGACGCCGGTACTTCCCTGCTGCTTTCATCGGAAGTGTCTTGGTAGGACACTTAACTACCTACAACGCCTGAAAAGTTACTGTGCTGTTATGATACATATTTTATTACATAGCTGTGGCTCAAAGAGCATCGATATTAATGTATAGGCGCGGCGCGGCCTTTAAGATTTATTGCGTGACACGGGTCGTCGTGTTGGCAGCCTCGTTGGCGCCGCCCAAGCGATGCGAAAGACATGGCAGAATCGTAGAATTATTAGACGGGATTATATTTTATACTACCGGGTTATTATTGTAAGGAGAAACAATATTTTTTTATTGCTGTAGGACAGCAGACAGGCTGACGGCCCACTTACAATTTAGCAGTTACCGTCGCCTATAGGTGCTTGCAACGCCAGTGGCATCGCGAACACGCTGCTGTCCCATAAGGGTACAATAACTTGGGTCACTAATGCTGGAACACAAGACAAATTTACTATGGCGGCATACATATGACCAGAGGTGGTCGCCCTCCAGACGAGCTTGGGCACGTCGCCTTTTACAGCAGGCCGACGCCAGCCCCAGAGATCAGTATTCTTTTTCCGCCTCTGCACGAATAGAATCTCTCTCTAATCTTTGAGCTTTTTTATACTAGAGATACTTTTAAAATCTTGGGGTTATGTGCATTATTTGTATTACTTCATGGATGCCTGTTTGGACTTAGGCTCATAATGATGAACCTGGGTTTCATCTCCAATCACAATCTGATCAATCAAAACTGAATCATTGTTAACCACAGCGTCATATTATAACTCAATTGTGCGAGCAGTTTTTTCTTTAATCTTCCAATATGAATTTTCAAGGTGGTCGATATTTTCTGTTGTAGTCTCTTCGACAGGCTTCCCCCTTAGAGTATACATAAGCAAGCTATAGAGCGCCTGTTAGCGAGTATGAATTGTTAGCACGGGTTTGAACAGTATCGAAGTCGCAAGGGCGACGCTATTAGTCACGAAGGGTCGATCGCGCTGATTGTTTCTCCCACCGATATTTATTTAAATTTAATGTTATAATGGTGAAATGTGCAGTACCAAGTTGTAAGAATGATTCACGGAAGCAAACTAAAAAAAACAATAATATTTATTTTCAGCGGTAAGTAGTGATTTGATAAGAAAACATAGATTTTAAGAAAATTACTCAAGTCGAGAAAGGGTGCTGCGAGAGGCGCGCGGGTGGGTTCACGCAGCATGCGTTCCCGCGCCCCCCGCTTTCGACCTTCTCAGCATTGGAGCTAGTGCTGTACCACGTTGTACTCGAATATTATGTAATAACATGATTTTTTTATTTCTTTATTTTTATTTTTCTTTCTTTCTTTATTGAATTTATGATCAATGTCTAAAATAAAAGTTTGAAATTGTAATACATAATCGGTAAAATTAAATACTTACGATTATATTATAATTATCGATCTAAATTTTAGAATAGCAATATAATGACTCTTAGTTTAGTTACCGAGACTGAATTTGTATATAGGAAAAGATATTTTTTCGTGTCTTCATGCACACATATTCCAACAATCGCCATGGAGCAACCATTTGGTTCATTTGTTGCGTGCTGTCATTCAAAAATATATTGACATTAGAATAAAATATCTTCTTCGTAAAAATTTGATTAGGCAAACAAAACGACAAGTTTATAATTTTTTTTTTTTGGTGTCGGGGAAAAACCTCTCTTGACGGGTTCCCCCGGCCCGGGGGGACCGAGGGATATGTGGGACTCCGGGAAAGATGTTTGGCCATCCGACTACCTAGGAGTTGAGGGGGGTCGCGGAACAGCACGCAGCCCTCACCCTCGCGGCAATGGTGCGGGCGGTGGATCCTCCCCCGAGGGGCCGCCCGGGGCCGCTTTTTACGGCGGCCGGAGGTCGTTATTTGACCTCCGGCGCCGCCGACGTGGCCTGCGTTGGCGGGAGGGGAGTGTGGTGGTCGACTCCCGCTCCCGCTCCGCCGCCTCCTTTACGGACATGACTGCCTTGCAGAAGGAGGCGACGGCCGTCCATCCAGGGACAAGTTTATAATAAGTTAACCCTTTTTAAGGGGCAGTAAGTTAATTAGTTTTTTTGTGTTATTTAATTAATAAAATTCAGTTTTCATTCTTTTTTTACCTTATTAAATTAAAATTATATATAATATGCAAATCTTATTACCCTTAAGTACATACTTTTGTGAAAAATACTTTTATTATTATTATTTTAAAAAGTCATAACTGTGTTTTATTGATCTGCTAAAACCTAAATTTTACTATATACTTACCTAGTACTTGCATACGAGTACATCAATTGTGGCACATCACTATTCGACCGCTACATCAGGTAACAGTAGTTAAAGAACATCTGCTAACACTTGACATAATGGACAACAAGCGATGCGCGCGCTCTATAGCTTGCTTATGTATACTCTAAGGGCTGCCCCAGTCTCGGATAAGCCTTAATTCGTGCCTTGCTTGAATAGACTGTGCCGCTTATAAACCATAGTTTTACTAGAGCAAGTCCCGACGCTTAAGGTTCTAGACTAAAATAATTTGAGTAGGTTTTCCTTGCTCGGTAAAGAATTTCTTTCAGATTGGTTTGATTGTTGGACAGTACCACAGTGAATAATGACTTCATTTATATGAAACTTTATATTTATACTCGCGTCTCAACTGGTGTAGGTAGAAAAAAAAGTAATCTGTCCCCCATCGTACATCCCGTCCCGCGAACTTCTTGACCTACCCGCACATTGAATCAATTGGAATTACATTAAAGAATAAAATGATTTTAATATATTTGGCTTAAATTAATATTATTATATTATAATTTATGTTTATCAACAAATAACATTTTGGTCTTTACGTATTTTTAACAAATTTTAACAAATCCATTTTCGTATTGGAAAACGAAAAATGTAGATTTAAGTGCGGAATGTCTGAATATTTTAAAGAACAACATTTATTATTGTAGAACGGATTTGCTCCGAAATAATACGGCCGTGTTCTAAACAGGAGACACCATATGAGCCATACGAAGCGGCAATGTATACTGTAAAAGGAGAGGCTATTTTATATAAACTTTGGCATTAAACTAAATTATGAATTTTAGTATATAAGAGTGTGTATAAGTAGTTAATAGTCTTTAACGTGGCAAATTTTCTATATGTAATATATTTGTATTATTACATCAGTATAGTTTTTAAAATATTTTGTATAAATACCCGAAAAGTGGTTAACGTAAGGCAGGCGGCCGATTGTAAAAAGTAAGCTAAAACTAGTACGTCAAGTACTCAAATGAAAGGGGAACGCGAGTGTGTGAAATAGAAATGAGACTTGCAAACTTGAATAAAGGTATGATGGCTGGAGTCTTTGGAGGAGGAGGATGGAGGAATATAGATAGCACATGTGTTAGAAAGAAGACGAATAAATATCGTTCAATAATCTTGTCAAGGAGCACTATTTGAAGCTGTGAACTGAATTCATTTTTTTTTGTTTATTATTTTGCATATTTTATGCTATAGCTGTGTGTGTATATAATATAGACTATAATTCTTTGAATAATTCTAATATCTAATGTATTTTATTTTTCTGTTTATGAATATGTATGTAGGTATATACCTAGTCAGGTCATAAATTCTGTCACATGTTTAATGTAAAATAATTGTAACAAGTTTATTAATTATGTAACCATTCATATACCAAAATGAACTTAACAAAACATAGATTCTTATGACATTAAAGTTTATTCAAAATGACCTCCGTGATTTTGAATACAAGCCTTCAATCAGCGCGGCCAGTTGTCTATCGCAGCACGAACGAGGTCCATGTCAATATCGGCGGCTGCCTTAATCAAGGATGTCTTGAGTGACTCCAAATTGGGATGAGGCTTTGAGCACGCCTTTTCCTCCAAGTGTTGCAATATCTTGTAATCTAACGGATTCAAATCTGGACTGGAGGAGGGCCAGTCTTCGTGCCGGATGAAGTCGATTTCACGCGCCGCCAGCCAGTCTTGTGTGCTCTTCGCTCTATGAGCTGGCGCCGAATCTTGTTGGAATACCCAGTGCCTGTTATTGAACATGGTATGAGAAACAGGTTCCACAAGGTTCGTCAGGACTGTATTTTGATACACAACAGCATTCGTTTTTACACCTTTCTCACAAAAATGTACCTCTGTTAAGCCCCAATAAGAAACTCCCAACCATACCATGAGCGAGGATGGAAAATGACCTCGTTGGACACGCGGAATACGGTTGCTCGCTTCTTCACTACTGTGTGCGTACACCTTATCATTTTGTTTGTTGTAGCTCTCTTCTACGGTAAACATTTTTTTATCCGAAAAAAGAATTTCCCGATATTTTTTTCCCGCGTACCGCTTCAACAAAGCGCGGCATCTCTTCAGTCTCAGGTCCATTAGACGAGCATTCAAACGATGTCCTGTTTTTTTTTCGATATGCCCGAAGCCCTAAGTCTTCATTTAACACCCTTTTCACCGTGGTTCTGCTTAACCCCATCTGAAGGGCCAACAGTTTCTGCTTACGTTTGGGATTTCTTTGAATTCGTGCCTTCACAGCTTTTATCACTGCTGGAGTCCTAACAGACCGAGGGCGACCACTTCTTGACCTGTCATCTACACTAGAGTCTTCATTGTATCGTTTGATGGTACGATAAACGAATCTTTTGGTTATATTCAAATTTTTCAGTATGTTAAAAATTTGAATTGGCGCGTAACTGTAACGATGCAACGCAATAACTGCAACACGGTCTTCTTTAAGCGTCCACTCCACATTTAAAAATGAGTAAAATTCTAAAAGTTATACATTTTTATTTTCATGAACAATTCGAAATTCGAATTCAATAAACTTTTTTGTGGCCAGCATTCTAAAAGAAAAGTTTTTACTGTGTGACAATACTTATGACCTGACTAGGTATATGAATGTGTATGTGTGTATGTATGTGTATATATATATTTCTTATTATTGTTCTTATTGAATATTTGTATTATGTAATAGCATGCAAAATTACCTTCTTCCTTCTTAACTGTATGTTTCTATCCATCCAAAGGTTGTCTGGTAGAAATCGCTTTCAGCGATAAGACCGCCCATTGTGCTTTTTTTAATGTTATGTGTCACTTGATGTAATGTAATGTGTGCAATAAAGTATATTTGATTTGATTTAAATATAAGAAGTGGAAGAGTTCAAAGCTCGAGAGATTGGGTATAAATTTTATTATTGTGGAAGTGATGGTAAGAGAAACGGCGTAGGTGACAGCGAATTATGCACCGCAGGCTGGATGTGACGACAGAGTGAAAGAAATATTTTGAAGGGACTTGATACTCATGGTCAATATACTACATAAAGAAGACATATATGCTTATGATTTTGATGGATGTGTGAGGAATGAATTGAGAGTATGAGAGAGTGCACGGGGGACTGGGGTTCACAAATAGAAATTAGGTAGGCCAAGTTATTGTACCCTTATGGGACAGCAGCGTGTTCGCGATGTCACTGGCGTTACAAACACCCATAGGCGATGGTAACTATTAAATTCTAAGCGGGCCGTCAGCCTGACTGCTGTCCTACAAAAGATAATAAAAAAAAAAATATTCTGAAATTATTCAAGAATTTTCCTGAAAAGTAGCTGATATATACCACATTGTCATTCAACTGAGTAGTTTGTAAATTAAACAAACCTTGGAAGCCGCAATTTACCTGAAACTATTGGTTTAAGGAAAATATTATGTTTTATGTACTAGGGTAAGTTCTCGGCCTGGCAACGATAGACTGCAATTTTCAGTTGAAAAGTGATTTTATTTTTCTACATATTCTCCCTTGACTTCAATACACTTTTCAGCGTTTCTCCAACATCATTATTCCTTTTCGAAAGTGTCAATCTGGGAGGCTGTGAAATTCTATCATATAATCTACGGTCCTCTCAACTTCGCCATTGGACGCGAAGCGCTTCCCAGAAACAAATTTATTCAAATTTGGCAACAGAAGTCTGAGGGTGCCAAATCAGGAGAATAAGAGAGATGGCCTAGCAAATCATACCCCAAATCCCGCAGTTTTCCCATTGCCAAACGCACCTTTGTGAGTCCCTGCTAATTTATAGGAGAAATACCCTTTTCACTCCAACTAAACTGTTACCATATAAATACAACACGTTGCAATTTATAGCAGTTCGTATATTTGATAACTATACGTTCGTATATTTGAATACAAGAATAAAAACACTTATTTTAAAGAAATACATGACCGTAAGCTACACAAATAAAGCCTCTGATAATCAATAGTATTTTTGGTATCGGTGGTTCGCGGTAATATCTTTTAGTGACAATTGGCGTTGTTGCTTTTTGTTTTATTGCTTCTTGTCACAAACTATCTCTATGCCAAAATGTCGTGCCTTCTGGATCTTGCATCATAAAAAGAGGTGCGTTATTAAACGCCACACCTTCCTTTGCTTTGAGTAAAGGTCGTTTTGAGAAAAACGCGTTTAAAAGAGTGACAGAAAAAGTTAATTTAAAGCAGTATTGAACTAATTCGAACAACTTAAATAGCCATTCCAGCACCATAGTGCAATCCTTCTTCAGCATATGCCTCGATATGTATCGTTTTCAGCTTGCAACTTAACTTTTCGTGCTTCCTTCCTTCTCCTTCTAACTGTCGATGGATCTGCCTCGATTTTATCGGGCTACGCGTTGTCTATTTGTTCTTACCGAAGAGAATATATTTTACTATACTTTATTGTATTTAATAACGTACTTAAATAACTTTTGAACGAATTTCAATTTCAGTTACATATTTTAAATAATTTCACAGGTGATTTATAGAAAAAAAATTTTTTTTTAATCCTCTTCACCTATTTCCCTCTTAAAAGTTCTAAAATGTTCCCTATAAAGTCATTAAATTTGAAACCAATAAATTTTAACTAACGGCAAGAAAGGTATTGGTTCCATCGCCTGTAAGTTATTTTTAAATACTCAAACAGAACTGTTTACTTATTAGTATAGCTTAGTATAAAAAAAATTAATAACAAAATTATATTTCGAAATTATGAATTATTACGCAAAATAGGCCACATTAGAAAACACTGCCAAACAGTTATTTATATGCCAACCTTGTATTTAAAAATATATGTACAGTAGACATTAATTATATAGATACATAGTCGAGACGTCTTACAGTCGGAGGGGACTGTTTATTTGAAGGCGGAAATATCATAACTTGGCAGTTGTATTACGTCAATCGGAATTATATTTGATACAGATGGACGTAACAGGTTTATATCTTCAATGAATGCAGAAAATGAAATTGTAATCTGTGTCACCTATAATGGGACCAACACGCCCTTGTTTAATATAATATTTCTTTGATACATTTATAATTCTATCTTAGACCTTTGAGAAGCTTATAGACTATACAAAGGTTGAATTCACAATTAACGATTATTTTATTATTAAAAGTTGCATTATTTTTTTATCAGTGTAGAGACGGAGAAAGAATACTGACCTCTGCGGTCGGGGTCGGCCTGTCGTAAAAGGCGATAAAAGAACCCACCCTAGCTACGTGGTAGGGCCCGTCTGGATGGCGACCACTTTTGGTCTTAAGTATGCCGCCGTAATAATATTGTGTTGTTTTCCGGAATTAGTGACCCAGGTTCCTGTACCCCTATGGGATAGCAGCGTGTTCACGGTGCCCTAGTGTCGAAAACAAAAGTCTAAATTGTAAACGATAAATAAATAGGTGGTCACGATTAATTATGTACCAACGGGAAAATACTACTACTAGTATACACACATGAAACTGAAAAAAATCACAGATATTTTTATACTTTCCTGACTTCGTTAGTACTATTTGTACTTTAATAAAAACCCATGAAAACAGTTTAGCAAGCAAATAAACGAAATATGTAGGTATGTATTAACGCCTTCAGTGCGTGTTTACATCATCTCGGTCAGCCGGCACTGATCATTTTATCGATTGCTATATATTTTTGTATTTATGGTATCACATCTGGGCGACTGTGTGCGTGTTTCCTATTTATAAAGTGCGGTTAGCTACCTTAAAATTTGGACCGTACGACATGAACTGTGTATAATCCGTGATATACCTTTATATGTGTGGTATGTTTCATCAGAACAGAATGTAGACCTGCTCGAACTGCTAAAATCTTGCAGATCAAAGTTCCGGTATAGTAAATGGTATCTATTTTGAACCGGGACTTATTGGTACTCAAACTTTGCTTCTTTCTAGGTTCAATGTTGGCTGTTCCCTTTTATTAGATCATATTCTTTTAGAATCTCATAACGACATTCTAAAAGAAAGAATGTATAAATTATAGCTGTAATTTTTACACGATGTATTAGTGATAGCTGTGATAATTACGGCATGTGTTTAATAGTGTATTCGGGTACATGTGATATCTCAAAACAAGGCTATTGTCCAATGGTTTTTATTTCTACTTATTAAATATTATGTATTATTTAAGATATCATCGCTAAAATGACACGAATGTAGTATTCATTTCCGTTTTAATAGATACATAAACTTTAGTGCATTATATAAATAATTGTAGTTTTTTTTTGCTTTTTTGGATTTCTTTGCATTTATTGAATTTAATAGACATTTTAGATAATTTAATTAATCCTTTAGTCTTTGAATTATTTTACACAATGGGAACCAAGTCGAATTAGGCAATATTTATATAGAATATTTGATTTGTGACTGTTATTATATCACAAAATTGAGTCAACACTTTTATTAGATATGTACTCGTAAATACCAGTGAAGTCATGACCGAGTTGCAAACAATTTGATACCCATTCTCTCGAAATATTTTTAACATCCGATCGTAAAAAAATCCATTTGCCCTAATTCCAATTACCGGCTGTGGATCATGTAAATAACTCATAGAATATAGACAGAATATGAAACATTCAAGTTACGATTTGTTCAACATATAATAACTTAATTAATAATTATATAATTAATTAAAGGCACCTATACTAGTTAAATTATTATATTTTTATAAGCTGGCTATAATTAACTCGATACCTAACTTTTGGCATATAACTCAGATGTAGACGGTTGGTATAGCCAATTTTAGCGGTTAAAGTATGTCGCTGTCGGACACACGTTTAGCCTAAACGCAGGTGGATCTCGAGCGCCGTAAATGTGAGAATAAATTCAAACCATCATGTTGAGTTTGAATAATTATTTTGGCACGGTTTGATTGCGGATGCGTTTTGCTTTAACCATAGGCACGTCTAGAACAACATACAATATTTATAGAGTGATAGTCATCTTGTTAGATGGGCCGGAAAACTGGGTCGATGACACTACGCTTTTGTTACAGCCAGCATTTTGATCAGCCTTTAGAAATGCATAATTGTTTTATTTTTTTCACTTTCTGCAATATCACACAATGTTTTGGCATATATATCGGGATTGTTTGCAAGTGCTGCAATGTTTACTACAAATTTACAATGCGACTCAATAATTTGCACATACCTATTGTATTCGTAAATTATTTTCTTGGCCAGTTCTAGTTGTTGTAGTTCAGTTTGTGTTTTAGTTAGTCGTCTAGTGTTGTTTACGTTAGTTGCACTACGTCAATGTTCGTACTTCGACGTTGCCATGGATATACCCTTTTAAATTATTATACATGAACAATTTCAATAATCTAATCAAATAAAACTAGCCAATTAAATTATAATATAATTAATCATTTTTAATAAATATTTATAAAAGCCTTTTTTATTTGGCTTGAGGTACATGAAGGCTGAAATATTTTACGTTTACGTCCTAATTAATGTCTTAAGTACTTTTCAATCAGGCTATATTTGAGTATCTTTGCTGTCATTGACCGACCCAAATTTACCCTGATCGTACATCTAGAGATGGACGGCGGTATTGTCGCATGACGTGTGCCCCACTGAATGACATAGCGCCGCCTTGTTTTAGATTTAGATATAACACATAGCACCCACCAAGGTCGTGTTCTGTGCAGAGCCATGGGTAAAAGTAAAAAAAAATATATACTCAGCATGTTATTTTATACCATTACAAATGATAATTTTTTTGTTTAGATTGCTTCGGGTTTTAATTGAAATAAATTTCTTCAGCTACATTTTATCACTGGTCACAACGTATATTCGTTTGATATCAGTGTTATGTCATCATTCACTCAGCGTTGCTTTTTATTTTAGGTAGTTTGTGTCATTTGATAGTCCCACTTAGTAAAGCAATTTTGTGGTCGATGCGGGTACGCAATTTTTAGTACAATTGATCTAATTAAATACTTTAAACAAATGCCGACTAATTTGATGTAATGTAAATTGTATAGTATTCTTTGTGATAATTTGATAATATATATGTTTTATGATATAATTTCTGTTTAATTTTGGATATGAGGTACGCTCTATTATTCGCTTGGGTCTTCATCTTTTGCTGCAGTTTGCGGTAATTTGTGTTACACGCTGTATTTGATGTTACTCGTTAATTTGAGGCCATTGCCACGCATGCATTTTTTGTGACATCCAAAAATATGTTTTGGCAACGGTGTTGTGCGATACCTTGCAAATGTATAAACAAAAGCAAACAAATAAAATTTAAATGAATTCAATATATTGATGCATCTGACGCGTGGTTTTGAATTTAATCCCGTTGGATATGTGCATGTGGTTTATGTAAAATATTGACACAGTCGGAAAGTTTTCAAAAAGATTTATTAATATACATATATTTTTTTACTGTGAACATATTTCATTTGCTTGTCACGAATGAAGTAAAGAAAAGCCACAATCAAGCGAGGAAAGTATTTATTTTACGATTAACAAGTCACTAATTAGAGCCTAATCTTTGCCTAATTACGTAGATATAATATTGGATCCAATCTTTTGATCCACAAGTTTATAAAATTTATAGTTAAATGAATTTTACTTCATCTTCTTGTATGCGTTTCCTTTTGGCTGCCTCCGAAGTTTGGAAATGTCACGAGAACTATGTTTATGGATTGGTGCATTTTGCCAAATGTGTTAATCCTAGCTATCTCCTTGTGTAGTCCCAATATTCTTCATATAGTAAACAGGAACTAGATCGCGGGCACGCCAACCACCAACAATAGTGTTTACATCAGAAAGAATCTATAAAAAATTATTTTGGCACTACACAAATAAAAGTTACAAAGGAAACGTCATTCCACAAAAATGTATGTAGAAAGTGCTACAGTGACAACTTCCATTTCAGCTTACTACGACTATGTAGAATTTACACCTTTAGTTCCCCAAATATATCCAGATGCAGTACCAAATGCTCACTGTTAACGGGTATGTACCCGTGTAACACTAACGTTTAAGATATGTTAACAATATTATGTTAGTAGGAGATACCAAACAATTAATCAAATGTATTGTAGAGGTAAAGGCTTACTAAAACGTTTTAAAACTTTTCCACTACTCAATACTTGCTTTTTTATAGTATCACTAGCAGTTCCCGCCTGCTTCGCTGGTCGAATAACAGAAAAAATAAATATAAAAGTGCGAACAAATTTATTTTGTTATTAATACACTGTCAAAAAATAAGCTTGATTTGAGTGAAACTACTCGGCGAAAGGAATATTCCTCCCAAATGTCAGGTCTCTACGCCTTATGGTTCCAGAGATAGGTGGAAATCTCTTATATCCCCCCCGCAACACCCCCTCTTGGTGGAATTTCGTAAAATCCGTTCTTAGCTGACCTCTACTCGGCGAACGGAATGTATCTGATTTCAAGTCTCTACGCCTTATGGTTCCAGAGATAGGTGGAAATCTCTTATATCCCCCTCGCAACACCCCCTCTTGGTGGAATTTCGTAAAATTCGTTCTTAGCTGACCTCTACTCGGTGAACGGAATGTACCTGATTTCAAGTCTCTACGCCTTATGGTTACAGAGATAGGTGGAAATCTCTTATATACACCACAACACCCCTTCTTGGTGGAATTTCGTAAAATCCGTTCTTAGCTGACCTCTACTCGGCGAACGGAATATTCCTACCTAATTTCAAGTCTCTACGCCTTATGGTTCCAGAGATAGGTGGAAATCTCTTATATCCCCCCCGCAACACCCCCTCTTGGTGGAATTTCGTAAAATTCGTTCTTAGCTGACCTCTACTCGGCGAACGGAATATTCCTACCTAATTTCAAGTCTCTACGCCTTATGGTTCCAGAGATAGGACAATGAATTGGCCAGCACGCAGCCCGGATCTTAATCCCATTGAGCATGTTTGGGACAATTTAAAAAGAGCTGTATATGCGAGAAACCCTTTGCCCACGACAGTGGCAGCACTAAGAACAGCACTTTCAGAAGAATGGGACAATATTCCGCAAAATCTTTTAATAACCGTAATAAAATCTATGCGGAACCGATTAGAATCCGTAATAAGGGCACGTGGAGGTAATACACCTTATAACATAAATAAACCCTTGCATAAAGTTTATGTCTATTGTTAAAACCAATTTTTTAATTAAACCAATTTTCCTTATTTCTGTTTTTTCTTCAAAAAAGTCTTAAGGTCCTTTCCAGTACACAAACTTAAACTTAAGGATATGACCCTACGCTGTTTTAAAGTTCACGAACCAATCTAGAGGTTTCAATTTAAATCTGTATAGAAAGTTACCATGCTTATTAAAAAAAAAACATTTCAAAGTAATACTGAACATTGATGCAGTTTATGACTCCGTCAGTTTATATACTCTTATCTTCTGGAACTTTTTTTTTGACTACCGAAAAAAGAGTGAAATTTCTGTTTTCCTGATATCATTTGTTTTCAATAATTGTTATACACAAAATTTGTTTGCAATAAACTTTATCTATTAAGTCGATTTTTTCAAATGTTTTATTAGCGGCCTACTTGTTTGAAAGAACGAGCGAGTCATTTTTCACCTAAGGCCGACCAGAAAAGCTGTCTATATTAATACGGGTTCTTAGCTTGATAGGCACGTTCTTATTCTTGCATTGTTAAATATTTTGTATGATAAGACGAAATTGCAGTATATTGTAGTAAAATATATACTATATCACACTAGGAAACCAACGTAGAGCGCGAGAGTTCGAATTCCACGATGGCGTGCATATAACATATTTGCCACGTACCGATGGAAAAGGAAATCATCGTTAAGAAACGTGCATACCGAGTTCACCGGTATGTGTAACGACAACTCGCCTTGGATAAGGGGGGCAAGTATACTGCCCGTTCCCTCTTGGGGGAGGCCGGAGCTATGCACTGGAATCCTATGGGCAGTTATTATTTTTCATTATATAATGTAAAATTACTGCGTCAGAAGCGGCTATAGTTCTAATTTTTTTTTATTGCGTAGGACAGCAGACAGGCTGACAGCCCGCTTAGAATTTAGCAGTTACCGTCGCCTATAGGTGTTTGCAACGCCAGTGGCATCGCGAACACGCTGCTGTCCCATAAGGGTACAGGAACTTGGGCCACTAATGCCGGAACACAACACAAGGTTATTATGGCGGCATACTTAAGACCAAAGGTGGTCGCCATCCAGACGGTCTTGAGGCCCTACCACGTAGCTAGGGTGGGTTGTTTTGTCGCCTTTTACGACAGGCTGACCCCGGCCACAAAGGTTAGTATTCTTTCTCCGCCCCTGCACGGATATAAAACATAAACATTTTCTTATATTTTATATATCGATTCAGGACTTTTTAATTTTTTTTTCTGGCATATGTAATGCCGCGTCCGCACGCTTGGCAAACTTCAACAAGCCTTCACAAATTCAAACATGTGGATAGAATGTTTGGATTGGTTTGCGTAGGTTTGCAAGCGCTTGTAGCCGATCCGTCGAGTGTCGGTTTTTCTGTCACAAATCAAAGAGAATTTGCTGCAAGCGCTTGCGTCGCGTTCACACGTTTGTGCGCACTCAGTGTCGTTTATGCACTGGTATTGAACAAGCGTTTTTTCGTTAAAAATGAGTGATTGGTCAAATGAAGACGTTTTACGCTTCCTAGAATGTTACCAGAGAGAGCCATTAAGCCAAATGTTATGGCCGACACATCAACCTCTATGTCCGTCATGCTTGCCTCTTCAGAACAAACTAACGCACTCGCAAGCGTGTGGAATGGCGACGTTTGGTTCTCAAAAGAAGCCAAACGTTTGTAGAGATTTGGAGTTTGCGGCCAATGCCAAGCGTGCGGACGCGGCATAAAGATACAGAGACCCCACCCCACACACTATACATAAAGCTGTATTAACTCTTCGTTAATATAAAACGGTTGGCGAGCAGAGCATGACTGCATAAATCATAACATTACTTTTAAAGTATGTACTATAATACCCGTTACTCATAAATAAGAAATAAAGCGTATTGAACTACAAAACTGTGAAGATGTACGCATAAATATGTAAAAGCAATTATTAAGTTGTTAATTAATAATAGTTAGAATTAAGTATAGCATGTTAGTGATTCATTCCTGTATTAAGTTCAATGTTCCTGTATTAACTACAATATGTTGTTAATCTATTTGACATCTTTTGTGTCTGTCAGTAAGTTAGTAGCGTTTTTTCTGATATATGGCGATGGTTGCTGATTACTAATGAAACCCAAATTACAGCGTTACCATTGAGCGCATATTTGAAGCTGACCTTTTCAACGTTATTTTGAGTGAAGAGTTCGGGAAGATACTGCACATGCTTGGGATAAATTTTGTGTATTCTGTGGTGTAGATACTTTATCAAAATATGCTGCGTGGAAATGCTTTACTCGCTTTCAATTTGGTAAAAGTTAGTTACGCTGCGTTATACATATCTCCGTTATTGATAATGTTATAAAGCTAAGGATTGTCTATAAAACTGTTCTGAACTATTTATGTAAGGTTGGTTACAAAAAGAAGCTTGTTGTATGGTTTCCTTATGGCGCAAATTATATAATAGAACGAATTAACATCTGCGCTTGGTGAGACGGTATGAGATTCAGACATTTCTAAAACGTTTAATAATCGGAAATGTGAAGTTGATTAAGTGCGACAATCAGAGGTGTAAAATTTATTAGACAAAATATGGTCAACCATTACAAGCATTTTAAAGTCAACAGTGACGACCTTATTAATAACAAAGGTGTTATCTTCCGCCGTAACATGAATTTAGTTTGAAAAGTCAGGATATAGCATCCTGTCTACTAACTATCCACTGTTCCGATCGAAGAGAACCCTGTGGTAATTAATAGATTTACGGTGAAGAAAAACTGCAAAACATTGACAATGATATACGATGTAAATAAATTCACTCACGTGCTATGAGAAAACTAGTCAAATTTTACTGAAACAACTGTCTTTTTCCTTTATCCAATATTTAAGTCCAATGTGATCTATTACAAAACAGGTCTCAGCTTTCGCTTTCTTTCGAGTATCTATCTATTTTTCGAGTCATTATGCACCAAAATAGGCAGCAATTAGCAAGCAAAAAGCCACCTTTCGTGACGGTGCGAAGTTAGATTTGTCTTCTACCATGAAGCTCTTCGAAAGGGTTATCGACTCTTGAATGGAGTGCAGTGTCTCGAAATGTCAATATGGGTTTCGCCCCGGTCACGGGACAATGGACGCTGTTTTTGCCCTAAGGATTGTCGCGGAGAAATACAGGTATTCGACGTATATAGGACGAAGAATACGCCTCTGCATTGCTTGTTTCTTGACTTGCAGAAGGCCTTCGACTATTCCTCGCGTGATGATATAGTGGGCATTGCATCCGAGCCATGTACCTAGATTCCGATTTGGTGGTTCGGACTGCTGCTGGCGAAATAATACCCTTCCCCATCATTGTCGGAGTGCATCCGTCCTTAGTCTGTTTCTGTTCAGCGTGGTATTAGACGTACTGTCAGACAGCATCATAAACACACATAAGCAGCCCCCGTGGTTGCTCATGTATGTTGATGATATCGCGTTGGATTCGGATAGGGGTAGGTTGGTGGGACGTATGAAAGCGCTGAAGGAGGTCGCTTGACAACGGCGGTCTGAAGCTCAATGTGGCGAAGACCGAGTACTTGGCCTGCAACTCCACAGATCCCACATCCGTGCGCATAGGCGACGATATGGTCAAACGCACAGAACAGGTGAAATACCAGGGATCTGTATTTCACGCGTCTGGTGACATTGATTGCGAAGAAGAACACATTGCTGCCGCGTGGGCCAAATAGCGTGAGGTTATTAGTGGCATTTGTGACTCCAAAATACCGGTTAAATTGAAGGGACAGGTCTACAAGACCATCATTAGGCCTGTCCTTTTATACGGATGTGAAGCGTGGCTGGTGCTCGAGCGACACCAGCAGGCACTGCGAGTCACGGAGATGAATATGCTACGGTGGGTGTGTGGAGAACGCGGAAGGACCGCGTTAGGAAATCTCGCATTCGCGACAGCCTTAGTGTCCGTGACACTGCGGATAAATTGCAGAAGTGTCCGCCTTCGCTGCTATGGCAACGTTTTAAGGCAATCGGCTACATACGTGAGGAACAAATGTCTGGCCATGCTGCCATCACCGGGCCCTGACAGGAGGGGTAGACCCAAAAAGTGCTGGCGTGACGTCGTAAGGGTTGTCAATGGACTGACCACTAGAGATGTCGAAGATCGTGCGAAGTGGAGAAGAAAATGTCGGAAAGCGGGCCCCGGGCGCCGAAGCGAGAGTTTGGGTTGCAACCGGGATTCAACGCCAAGATGATGATGATGAAGTTAGATTTACCTTGAAACATTAGTAGATCACAGACTTGGAATTAAGAACATAGAATATAGCTGGACGTATCACCTAAAAAGAATATTATTTAGAAAATACTACATTAAATAATCCGCAATCGCGACACGCAGGGCACACGGCGACAGTGTGGTCCACCATGTCCTCGTCGCCCGCGCCACAATGATGGCACCCCGACGTCATCTCCCGCCCTATGCGACACAGGTACCTCCCAAAGCAACCGTGCCCCGAGAGGACCTGCGTCAGGCGGAAGGTCAGGGCGCCGTGGCGCCTTTCCACTCATTCGGCCAGGACGGGCCTCACCGCTTCGATGGTGGCGAGGCCCGCACTGGGGTGCGCGAGGCGCTCCTTCCACTCCACCATGAGCACCTCGTCGCGCAGCTCTGCCTGCTTTACTTCCACTTCGCGAGGCGAGAGTCACGCTCGGCCGCATTCCGGCGCCACTGGTACAATAGCGCCAGGACTCGGGCCTCGAGGTCCCATGATGGGGATCCGGCCAGCAGGGAGGCCGTTTCGAAGGACTCCGTGCGGTATCACCTTATCGCCCTGACGGCCAGGACGAGCTGCGGCCTGCGAAGCAGCGCCGTCGTTTTGGCGGTCAGGCGATCCGCCCAGATTGGGACCCCGTAAAGGGCCATCGACCGCACGGTTCCCTCAAAGAGTCATCCGCAATCGCTCAGGAGCGATTGCGGTTCCAGGGAACAACAAAATGCAACCCAAATTTTCTTAGGCGGAGTATCCAGATTCAACATCTTTGTTCGCGGTCTCATGAGCATTTGATTTTTGACCTATAAATATAATATTACAGACTATCCCACCTTATAAGCTTAATGTAAATTTTACATTCCATAAGTTTAAAGTTTGCAAGTCAGTATGAAAAGTTTAGATTTATAAAATAAAATTGTGCGGAGGCTACTATTATTATCATAATTCATTCTTTAGATTAAACCAGACTGCCCTGTCGAGAGTTTAAAAGAAACTCTCGTTTTGATTAATGTCGTCGATCGGTGTGGTCTTTGAGCATTGTTTTTTCCTGCACATTAACAAAACAATGTAGTGGTTGTTGTGGGAATCGCAATACGATACGTTGTTTATACTGGCGCCTGTTAAATTTGTAAGCACTGCAGAATAGTATGAATGATTAAGGCATAATATTGGTACGAATTTAAAATAGCTTGATTTTATATAGGTTTCAACGATAGTTTAATGATACTCAGAAACGTTTCCCAAGAGTGATATGTATTTATAGAAATATTTATTATCATTGTTTCCTGTGTAGTTAGTATAATAAAATAACATGCTTTCATGTTGTTCATTCCCTAATAAACAACGCTTTATTATTCTATTTGTTATGTTGATATTAATTATGTGTTAGTACCAAGAAAATCCGTTTCTGATAGCAATGTATAAAAATATTTTTGAGTTACAAAATTGCAGCACTTGCAATGAAATATATTGTAACATATTAACTATAATTAATTACGATTCTTATTTGAAAATCATTCAATATTTAGTTAAAACATTCGTCATTGCACACATTGGTTTGTTTAAAAGAAAGTAAAATAAGTTGGTTGAGAATATGAGTATAATATTTTGGAAAACCTAATATTTCAGCCTTGTTTTTACAGGATATAAATTCAGAATAATTATAGCAGAGTGGTTAACACTGGTTGTTTAAAATTTTGCAGAGCCCCGGAGCATGGGGCCCATAGATGTGTATTGCTATGAACTAGCTAAATGAGTAAATCATTAGTTACTCTTTACGATTCTCTTGGAATCTCTTTCTCGTGTAGTTCTATTCTAATTTCTGGATCAGAATTATTCAGAATGTCGAAGAAAATTTATCAATATCATATAAATTTCAAGCTATATTATATACAGATAGACATCTTAGTAATAATAAACAAAATGATTAATTTCTTTGTTTCACTATCCGAGATCAAAATTGATCTTGCCTTAATAAAGCAAGTAACAAGAAACCGATTCTGTATTAATTCGCGACCTACTTGCACGTTATAAGCTATGCGAATGTAAATAATATTTAAATAACCTCTGTGGAATGGTTATGAGTGTTGGTCTGTTCTAGGGAAATACCACCCAAGTTGTCGAGTCCTGATCGGATTGAGATAATTATATTTATCCCCTCTTATGTCATACATATAAAATCAGTTGCTCAGTTTAAGTTTAGTTCATTCCTGGAGTATATTGAACTAATACCCAGGTTAAGTCAGTCGTTTTCTTTTGAAGTAGGCTTTGAGAGGGTCATTAATTATACGTAAATTAATAACATCACCGTACATGTCGTTCGTAAGCGATCGACTCAGCTTCGGTACGAATTAGTACGCTTGTTTATTCACTACTGCGGCCTCTTAAATTTCTCTATAAATGCTCAGTCTTGATCTGATCTCGAACTATTAATTTCCGATTAAATGTTGATATGATTTTATGTCTCACAACATTGTAGCAATGAGTAGCTTGATTATACGAGAAAACAGAGAGAATAACATGATTCACTTGCGTCTGTAATAAAAAGATAAGATGTTATTAATGAATCCTTTAGCAATAAAGTACATAAATCATATATTATGAGATTGTATAAAGCATTTATTATATTATATTGCTAACCTTACATAATGGTACTCAGTATTCGAGCATATCAATATTGCGGCACAGCTATGCGAATATGTGTTATATACGAGTATGTATATATATATATATATGTGAAGTTTATTTTTGTACTAATGATGTATGCTCTGCGCAAATGGTATTTTGTCTCAAAGATTTAACATAATGTTTCATATAAAATTAACTGTCTAAACTTGCTTGCGTTTCGGATATGGATTTGAAATGGTAAAATATCATATTTTAAAAGGACAAGGATTATCATGTCATCTGGGAATATAAATTCTTATACACATTTTAAGACCACACGTGTAATCTATAGACTTTTATTTTTAATTAACAGATAAGTGTGTTAAATACTCAACAAAACCAACTTTAACGTGTTATTTAGATTTCGTAGCAGTTTAAAAATCGTGGTTGGTAAATGGTCGTAACAATATGATGGAATTACTGCTATGCGTTCCTCTTTAAACACCCACTCCATCTTTGAAAATATTATTACATTCGAAACTCAAATATGTTACAAAAATATTTAGTTTTTTATCCTTGCAGGGGCGGAGAAAGAATATTGACCTCTGCCGCCGGCGTTGGCCTATCGTAAAAGGCGACTAAACAACCCAAGCTAGGTGGTAGGAACTGCTTTTTAATAAGCCGCCGTATTGGCCTTGTGTTGTGTTCCGGCAGAAGTGATCAGGTTCCAGAACCACTACGCGGTTGACAGCGTGTTGGCGAAGCCTCTGGAAAGGCCACAAAGAAGAAAAAAATTAGATTTCAAATGACACGTTTTTTTAAATATATTTTTAATGTTGCATTTTTGACTTATTTTGAAAAGCTAAAAAACATAACTCAAAAATAGTTCACTTTTGCACAATGCATATGGGGGTTAAAATTATCACAAATAGTCACCGCTATCACCTCCTAACAGGAATACGTTGAATTACCAATAACCCTGTTTAACTACATATTATACGTAAACACTGAGACTCCGGACGGGAAGATTTCAAGAATCTTTAGGATGTTCTAAAATCAAGAAATATGAATATGTATAATATTGGTTAGGGAATAATTTAAACCTTGTTTCGTTTTAAATGCGCCGGCAAAAGCTGACTTGCGAATGTTGAATATCTTATAAAGTCCTGTGCTTTCATGATAATTTATAAAATTATTACACCATTTTCTTTTAATGTCTTCAGTGATGAATGTATGATTTTCGATGTTTATGTGTCGTTTAAAATAAAGCGATAAATACTGTTTTATTTAACTAGAACAATGAAATGCACATTTTGCATTTTATTCTTCTAAAACAAGTCGTTTGAGTAATTTAAACCAACCTAAAATGTTTTTTTTTCATTCATCTATAAAGAATCCGTGCAGGGGCGGAGAAATAATACTAACTTCTGCGGCCGGGGTCGGTCTGTCATAAAAGGCGACAAAACAACCCACACCTAGCTACGTGATAGGGCCTCAAGCCCGTCTGGATGGCGACCACCTTTGGTCTTAAGTATGCCGCCATAATAACCTTGTGTTGTGTTCCGGCATTAGTGACCCAAATTCCTGTACCCTTATGGGACAGCAGCGTGTTCGCGATGCCACTGGCGTTGCAAACACCTATAGGCGACGGTAACTGCTAAATGCTAAGCGGGCTGTCAGCCTGTCTGCTGTCATACAGCATTAAAAAAAAAGAATTTAAATACCAAAGCCTCAGAATGTAATAGACAATTAGACCACGCATTTTAATCTTGTTTTAATATAGATTAAAAATATAAATGTAACTATGAATAAATATAATTTAAAATGAATAAATTAAAACGTTATATAATAAAAAAAAATCTTGATCTGATTATTATTTTCAACGCTAGTTACACACAAATTAAGTATCAAAATTTTACGTTTGTTTAAAGACGACGAGTACCGTGATCAGTACTTTTTAAGTAAAATTTTCATTTGTCATTATGTCAGTGTTATTTTCTTATTTCTTAAATTATACTACTTCACACCAAAGCTTTTTGAATTGTAATATAATACTAACTAGTATTCATTAGTAAAATAATATTATAAAAAGCAAATATTATCAATCATTATATTCATTGTTTTCTCACGTTGCGTATATAATGAGAAAGAATAATGAATAATTTAATTTTTCACAAAACTTGCTATTTCAAAACTTTTTCTGTTTTATTACTAGCATAAATTCATGTTTAACTCAGATAATGTACTATTGCACTAGTTTTCTTATTGAATTAACATCATGGAGCGTCTAGAAATCATCTTTTGCCGCGACCTAATTTAAAGAGATCAAAATATTTTGTGTACGCAAATAATGCGATATGTGCCGGAGAAATAAATTTGTAACTGATTTAAATTATTATGTACAAAGGCGTTGGAATGATAGCGGCTAATGTCAAACTTTTATATTGAATCAATAGCATAATTCTAATACATATATTAAAAGCAAGTGAAGTGAATGAAGTGTATAGTTATAGGTTCTCGTGAGATCTTATAGTTTACAAACACATTTTAATGTCAAAACTCGATTTCATCAGTAATGAAAGATTTATTATGAATGATTCATAATAATAATTTTCCTAGTATTTAAGTATTCATTGGCTAACTGTTAGATTGCCAGTAACATCATATATCTTATTCAATTTCAGGCATGTATCGACGACAACCTAGATATGGTAGAATTTCTAGTCTCTCATGGCGCGGATGTGAATTTAGGCGACAATGAGGGTTGGACACCGTTACATGCTACTTCATCATGTGGTGTGCTCAGTATAGCCAGGTAATTTTTTTTACATGCTTAGTGCGAATTTTGATTTTTACTTCTAAATATTTGCATGTATTGCTGTGCATATGAAAAATTTCTTCTTGAATTAAAAGAATTCTTTCTGTACCAGATCAAGAAATATCAATTAGTATTTAGTACGAATAAATGTTCTTTACTTTAGAGTAACTTAATAAATGCCTATGTTACTTCATTTGCTTTGCTTATTCTGACTTTGATATGTAAGCCTTTTCGGTTAATTTCTATAGAAATTTTATACTTTTAAATTCTTCTTCAAATATAAAGAAGAGATCAGAATTGAGGTCTGAGTGTTGTTATGGTTAGACTTGTTTTTTTGCATTATTTGTGTTCTTTTTTATGTAATATAAATATAATACAAATAAAATTCTTACTAATCAACACCGAAGTCGTATTTAGTATACATAATACGGTATTGTAAATGAGCGATGAGTCACAAAGTAATTCCTAATACGTACCCCAGTTAATATTATTCTATTAAATGTTCGTTTGTGTAAACCGATGATTTGATACACTGGCGGTGGCCAGTAGCGATTTCGATGTAATAGATCAATTTGTATCGTTAATTATTAGTGAAACTTCGCCCGCAAACCCGTGATAAATAATTATAATATTTTTAATATAGTAAAAACGGTTAATATAAAATATGGATCTTTTGGGCAGTACTCATTATTTTAAAAAATGCCATTTTTGTCTTAATACATGCTGTGATTTAAGAATAAATCTTGATTATACTATTATGGGATCCTGCAAAATTTATTTATGTGTCTGTTTACTTCCTTATCGTACATGTTATGTTAGAGTTTGACGTATATATTGAAGTATTTATGTATATAAACGAATTTTGGTAGATACCTATAAATATTACTTTTATTAGTACTATTACAATTTTTAATACGGTTAGAGCTCAGGACGTGCAATGCAGCTCAGTCATTGTCCAGTAGGTGCGAAAATAAATCTCTTTTGTTTCCATAGAACATATCGTACTAAAATTGGACCATCAAATGCCAAAGTTAAATATTATAAATGGTAAAAAAATATTTTCAAAATTTGCAATATAAGGGCGGGCTCCTTCAAATTAGCCGCAAAGGGTCGCGCTGCAGCAGCACGGCTGCAGCGCTGCGGCCGCGCGGCTGTCGCTTGATTCGAGTATCATAGTGTTGTATACACGATGGACTCAGACGAAGATACACTGTTCTTAGTGTTATGATTTTTCTCGTCATATTTTTTGTGAAAAATGCCTAAAGTGAAATCTAAATCAATTATAAATTTTGTAAATCAGAATTATGATTTATTAGCAACAGATGCAAAATAAAAATAGAATTTTTTTCTGGTTACATATGTCTGTCTGTTTGATGATTATTTCTTATGTACAATTAATGCGACTATTTAAAAAAAAATAAACATTCTTGTGATTATATTATAGTAGTGTATTTTGGTTTTAAAAAAACCCTAAAGAAAACCGGTTTATTTTCAAAGTAATCAGTACATACCGGTGTTGAAAATCGTAATCGATTCACATCGCTAGAACTGATGCGTGGCCGCAGCGCGGCTGCAGCGCTGCAGTCGCGCGTTTTTGATTTATTTGGGTTTAGAAAACAGCGCGGCCGCGGCGCGGCCGCAGCGCTGCAGCCGCGCTGCTGCGGCGCGACACTTTGCAGCTAATTTGAAGGCGCCCTAACACTTGACAAGTACAAATTAGGTTTTGTAATGTCATGTCTCGTAAAATTTATCCTCTGAATTTTAATTTCGAATTATGAAAGGTCAAAATTAAAATATAGTTCAATCGATAGTTCTAAGTTAAAAAGGGCATTGACTGTTATTGCGTTGATTAGACTTTTGCAAGAGATGCTTTATGAAATGCAACAACATCATAATGACATCATATATGTGATGTGTATGAATTATGTAGGCAGTAGGCTAAATAAATACATGAAATATTATTATTTATATACTCTAGAGCAGGGGTGAGCAACCTTTTTAATCAATGGGCCAATTTAAATATTAATTTTTTTTGGCGGGCCGCACTTTGATTAACTCTTATTAATAATTTACGAAACTTTATTTATAATAAATATTAGAATAAAAAAATATAAAACTAAAAAAAAGTAAATATTTCATATACAAATTTTAATGCAAGCTAAAAACAAACAAGAAAAGAACAGAAAAACGAAATTACTTGAAATTTTTAATGAGAAATTTGGCACTGTTTTTTCGATACAAGCTGATCAATATCAGCCGGAATGGATGAGGTAGCTATATGTACGCAGCTTTCTAATCGTTCATCACTCAGTCTTGATTGGGGGTTATTTTTGATTAATTTCGTGGTTGAAAATAATTGTTCGCAAAACATACGTACTTCCGAACAGAGACATCATTTGCTTTGCATTTTTCGTCAAAAGCGGAAAATTTTCAGGGCTCACATAAGATTTATAAAAAAATTCGATGTTTACTGAGAAAAATACATTTTTTAAATCGGTATTATTCTGCATGACAATCACTTCCATTTGAAAATCTTCGGGGACTGTATCCACGGCGATATTAAATGGCGAGGAAAACATTTTCATGGAAACCGCTGTCTTCTCAGCTTTAAACATTGGGAATCGTAATGCAGTCCGTATTGCATGTTTGAAAAAGTCACCGACAAGTGTGTATCTCGTTCCAAAAAAATGGCGTAGACGCGGCGCGTTTGTATCGCATGTTTAAAAACGTCGTCGACTAGTAACTCGCCATAAAAAATATTAAGGTTTTGTACCTATGTACTACCATTTTATTATAATTCATTTTATAACAATATATTGATGGGAGAAAGTCGATAAAATAAATTCAATTTTATTAGAAATGCTTGGCGGGCCGCGTGTTGCTCATCCTTGCTCTAGAGTGTTAATAACTTGTATTTGTGCGTTAATTTGCGAGATCCCTTAATCTCGATTTCAGCCAGATTTTCTCGTTTGCAAGTATCCCTTGATACATTCTCAGTAATTGTCAGTATTTAATACAGAAACTAGAAAGTATACATATTATTTGATTATTATTTTTAAAAAAATAAGAGAATATGAGATTTTAAATAAATAATACTTAGTTATCATAATATTAAAAAAAACAGCCTTAAAAAACCACCAGATCTGTTCGTCATATATTCTCTGATTACTATTATTTTTACTTCAGTTATTTATTACTACAGGTACCTACTGGAGAATGGGGCTGATGTAGCTGCTGTGAACTATGATGGCGAGTTACCAGTCGACATTGCCGAGAATGATGCCATGACCGATCTTCTGATGAAAGCTATCGAAGAAAGAGGTAAGAACGTTAGCTGACTGGGTTTTCATCTGCAAATATTTTAGTACTTAATATTATCCGTGAAGAAACGGAAAGGGGACAACGATTCACAGAATTTATATTTATAACTTGAAAATATAACGACGACTTTGACAGTCCTGGTATACCGTCACTGAATATACACGAAAGTTTTGAAACAATTCGAAGTTTTAGGAATAATAAATCCTACAAAGTTTACGCTACTTATGCAATATTTACAGGTATTAGATTTACTGTATTGGTGTTAATAACGTATACATTTGAGGTATACGTGCATGAACACAAATCACTTACATTTAATTACTTTATTCTAATTGACAACCAGTTCGACATAACTTCTAATATTTTTTTAAAACTTGGATTAAAAAAAACATGATAAAATTATTATTAAACAATCGGATTTACTTAACCATGTTGTTAGCAACTTGCTTTAAGATAACCTATCACCTACACCGATGAACTCCGCACGACCCCTTTGACTTATAGGTTTATCTTGTGCCAAATGTATATAATCAGAATGATAAGTGCACAGAATGTTGCAGTTATATAATCGTTGCATTGAAGCGTTTATAATGTTTTCTTTAAAACATATTCATACATACATACATATAATCACGCCTCTTTCCCGTAGGGGTAGACAGAGACCACTTCTTTCCACTTGCTACGATCCTTACATACTTGTTTCGCTTCGTCCACTTTCATTATTCCCTTCATACATGCCCTTTGGTTTAGGGTACTCTTGACCTGGCCTTTTTTCAAGACGTCCCTGATCTGGTCTCTAAACGTCCGCCTAGGTCTACCCCTTCCAACACTTCCATTCGCACTCGCCTTATACACTTTTTTCGTCAATCGTTCTTCATTCATTCTCTCAACATGGCCAAACCATCTCAGCATACCTTTCTCAATTTTTGTCACTACATCTTCTTTCAGACCACAACGTTTCTTTATCACACTATTACTTATGCTGTCACTCAGTTTAACTCCTATCATACTTCTTAACGCTCTCATCAAAACTGCATTTATTCTGCTTTCATGTTTCTTCTGCCATACCCAACTTTCACTTCCGTACATGAGTGTCGGAACCAACACCCCCTCATGCACAGCTAGACGAGCCTTGTTAGACACCTTCCGACTGTTCATAAAGAAGTGCAAAGCTCCATTCACTATGTTTCCTGCATTCACTCTTCTTTCAATATCACTCTCACACTTTCCATCTCTTGTAAACTTTGAACCCAGATACACAAACTCATTCACCTGTTCAATTTGTTCATCTCCAATCACAATATTGCAGTCAAAACATATTCAATCAGTTCAAAATAAACACACCGGCATAATAAACGGAATACAAAAAAGCCGCAATACTTTAAAAAAATATATACATATTTTAAAATGAAATCACGAAACCTTCCGTTTTACTTTAAATTATACTTTCTTAATCGCACATTTTATATACATACTTTGAAATTTTAAGATAAGTTAATAAATTCAATAAAAAATCTTGTTTATTGAAAAAACAAATACATATCGCGTGCAATAATGATTTTCTCTTCATGTTTTGATCAAAGTTTCTATCGCCTAGACATGCTGAGTAAGATGTTATCGAGGGTCTTTCATTCTTTAACTACGGCGGTTTTCAGTTCATTCTCTGATGTATAGGATTTATATCCGGGGATCTCATTGGCCACTCTGTCGTTGCTATAATCACTTGATTAAGGTATCCTCGAGTTGAACGGCCTGTACGAAGGGGGCAAAAGGTATCATATTCTTTCCCAAAATCTGCACTCAGGTTCACTTTAATTATCATTATAAGTCCGTATGAGCTCCCATATATATCCCCCTCCCTAAACCTTTGGATCTCCTTCCACATGACAATATAGTTTCTGAATATGCTTGATTATGTCTTTGTAATCTGCGTCTGTATATCCTATTGTATTCTATGGAATTGATTTCAAATAATTCTGCATACATTCACAGAAGAAAACTTTTTCCATTAGCAAGTGTTCGAAAGTTTGTGGTCACGTATGAAGGATAATATGTTTCTGCGATGATGTACCTCAAGTTTTGGAGTCCTGGCGGGCACGAATTAACTTAAAGCAGCTTCTTGATATCTTTTTTGTACTGTATGCGTATGCTCACTTACTACTACACCTCGAACTTCTTCAAAAACATTTCCGATATGGACAAATGCTAGGTGAAGTTTCCACCGGATGCGATACTGAACAATACGGTAATCTCTGCTTGAATTCCGCCTTTTTTGCCCGTCTTCTTACGAATAATTATCTCTGTGTATATTTTAATACTATGCTATAAATTATGAAAATAGTTCTACAAAAAAAAAAATCGGAAATCTTTTCGTAGGTTTATTCATATCTACTTATCTCTGGCAATCTCAGTTGATAACAAATGAGGCACAATGAAGGCCTTAATATGCGAAGTGGTTAATCAAGTCTTAATTAATCAAGAAAAAATACTGTTTAAATTTCAATCTTTGAGAACTTTATGTACTGTCCAATTTTGAACAAAATAGAAAACAAAAGAATAAGTACTGAAATTATTTTTCTCATTTAGAACCTTTTGTTTTAAAATTAAATTAAAGAAAAACCACCCAGAGTTACTGCAATAAAACAAACTTTTCATTCCCTTTTTTTATTGTACATTATTTGTTGAATTTTGTTTATTATGCTATTTTCTTTGTGTATACAATTTCTGAAAGGGTTTTTGTAATTTAAAAGGTTTTACTGTACAATAAAGAATTTAAGGCCGCGAATTATAAATACCGTGACCATTTTTGCGTGAAATGTTAGTTGCAAATAATATTTGTATTTACGTAGAGCTGATGTTTATTTAAGTAACTCCATTTAAAATATTAAGTAATGTCAAATTTAAAATCAGGTAAATGCTAAAACATAAAATATATAAGTGGGTTAGAGACTTGTATAGCATAAACACCTTTATACAATTTTTTTAACAAAGTGACGAATTAATAGTGAAGAGAGTTAAAAACATGGATAATATCATATATATTAGGATTGATGAAGCAAAGGCGACTACAGAAGATAGCAGAATACAAAAGAGATGGGATAAATACTTTTTTACCAGGGAATTTTCTCAATAAAGAGAAGCGACGTATCACCAATAAACAGATTTAGCAAATGCATTTGATAGAGATTAAGGAAAGACGGAAATTGTAATAAATAAATGAATAGTTATAAGGTCATATGGAATCCATATCGATGTGTGGCAGACTTTTAGTGAGAAATATGAAGTCGTTAGCTTTCAGTAAGTTACTAAACGACTAAGTCTAGAATTATGCCACTTGTATTCGACAGTTGATGTAGAAGAATACAAAGTTATATAGAAATGCAGATGTGGCATTTTTGGACTTGGAAAGGTCATACATACGAGCGTGTAAGTATACAAAATCGTTCTGCAGTTCCAAAAGTTATAGAGTTCTGTGTTCTGTTAGATATGAATCTTAACCGCAACATTACAAGAGGTTGCCTTGATGTATGCAGTGTGAAGACAGGCTCCGGAAGATTCTTCCAGAATTGTACGACGCTCTACCTACTTAGATAGATTAGCTAAAACAAAGTATCTGGTGTTTGATTATGGTGTGATGTGATTTTGCTGGAACTGTCTGGACATCTCTTACCATAGACTACTTTCTTCTCCTCATCATCATCTTTGCGTTGTATCCCGGTTGCAGCCCAAACTCTCGCTTCGGTGCCCGGGGTCCGCTTTCCGACTTTTTCTTCTCCACTTCGCACGGTCTTCAGCTTCCCTGGTAGTGAGCCCATTGGCACGCATATCACCCTTTACAACGTCAAGCCAGCTTTCTTCTCCTCCCTTCACCAAATAGTTCTTAATTTTCTTTCTACTGCAGACATTATGGTTTCTAACGTAGAGATGTTAGACTACAGAGCAATGGAGACAAATGTAAAGACGTTTAAAAAATAATTAACGCGTAACTGACCTAACATGAGGTAGGTTCGTTCTATGATCTAATTCTTAATTTAAAAGGCCAGGATTATAAATCTGTTATAAGACTTGTTAAATTAATACAATTTACTTATCTTATTTATTCTAAATGTTGGAAGCTCAGATAAAATCGTTTACGCGGATATTTGTTCTAACAAAAATGGTAAGTAGCACCTACAACTTATCAATTGAGGGGAACGAGTCTGGCGTGTTATTGCCAAGCGTGTCAAGCTAGTACATCTTTTGTTTATCTCTCGTGCCTATGCGGCAGTTTCTTACGCGGTCCTTCCTCGTCACTTAAAATACCCGTTGCTAAGTGACGTGGGCATACTCCTGTGGCCCTAGCAGTGGTCACATAGATCAATGTCTCCGGGAATTCTCTTTGCGACCCCATTTTATCCTTCAACTATTTTAAATTTATATAATCTGTACAAGTTTAGGCTGTCTCTAATTCGTTTAAAAATAAAAACACACATTTTTCCGATTTCATATTTTCTGAAAAATATGTGGTTGTATCACTGATAACGCGTTGAATTCCGGCCTTGATCTCAGGAATCGTTTCTGGTTTATTCACGTAAACCTGAGATTTTTTAAAACCGCAAAGAAAGCAATCGCACGGCGTTAAAGTGTATGATCTTAGTGGCCAGTTGACATCTGAATTTCGTGAGATGATTCGGTCTGGAAAAATAAATCGATATGGACGGTGTGGCTGGTGGCGCCATCCCACTGAAATCACACATCGTCCATATCCATACCATCGAACGAATGCCGTTCACAGTCACTGCCACACTGGCCTCATTTTCAAAAAAAGTAAGGCCCAATCATACTGCCTAACCAAATTCTGCACCAGACTGTTTCTGCAACAGACTGCTCGTTGTGGATGCATTTATTTCTTATGGATTACGTGTGGATTTTCTAACCCTCCAATTCGACAATTTTGTTTATTTACATAGCTAATCAGATAGAAATTGACTTAATCGGTGAAGATGACTTTTTTCGACAAAATTGGCGTTCGCTTCACTTTGCTCTATTGCTTATTGAACGAATTCCCGACGCTTATGGTCTACTGTTTTGAGCTGTTAAGTAAGCTGAATTTTGTACGGGTGAAGGTTTTTCGTCAAATTCACTGCGTAGTGCTTCGTGAAATTTGAATTTGTTGAGAACGATGCTGAATTGATGTTTTCAGGTTTTCGACCACACTCGTTTACAGCAGCAATGTTTTCAAGAGATCTACCGGTACGTTGACGTAGATGAGACGTACGATGCACAACCGACCCAGTTTTTATAAAAAAAAATTGACTACTCTTCGAATTTTGAACACATTACGTGCACTTTCGCGACCAAAAATTCCGCGAAGTTTGCGAGCAGTCGCAGCGTAACTTTCTCCATATTTGTTTTCACAATGATATTATTATTTTTATTAATTCGAAAGGTGGCTTTGCTAGTATATTCAACCTAGTAACAATGCGTCCAATTTAATGATATATTGTGATCGCTACATTTACTCATAAATAGCTCATTGGCAAAGCCTGCCTCGTGGATGTAACGAAGAAGTTTTTTAACAGGAGCTGCTCGTATTTCACAATAATAACACGTTCTTCTTTTGTGTAATGATCCATTTTTACCATGCTTTTATTAACTTAACCTGTATGTATCTATGTATGGTATGTATCAATGTAACGGAATTTTAGAACTCGATTTTTATTCACTTGAATGATCACAAAAATTTAGCACATTTTGTTAAGACCTGATGTCAATACATAAATTTAATAATTTTATCCCTAGTTCTTATCAGGCTCATCAAGATCAACGCTTTCTGTAATGTGTTTTTAGGTTTAATGATTGTCTTTTGAAAATATAGAATAGAGTTTAAATTCGTCAAATTTCCTGTTCATCCTTTATGAAAGATTGGAGAATATCTAAGTAATTTAGACAAAAAAGTATGGTAAAAGATATGGCATTATGTATTTAATCTAGGGTTCTTCATACGTGTATAAAACTCCTTTTTATAATTTTTTTTTATCGTGTTATGTTGAATTATAATTTTTTTAAATTGCTGTAGGATAGCAGACAGGCTGACGACCCCCTTAGAATTTAGCAGTCACCGTTGCCTATAGGTGTTTGCAACGCCAGTGGCATCGCGAACACGCTGCTGTCCCATAAGGGTACAGGAACTTGGGTCACTAATGCTGGGTCACACAACAAAAGGTTATTATGGCGGCATACGATCAAAGGTGGTCGCTATCCAGACGGGCTTGGGGCCCTACCTCGTAGCTAGGGTGGGTTGTTTTGTCGTCTTTTACGACAGGCCGACCCCGGGTGTAGAGGTTAGTATTCTTTCTCCGCCCCTGCACGGAAAATATGATGTTTATCGTCTTTTATCTGTTAGACTTGTGTAACCATGTATCGACTTCATGGTCGCAGCCAGAAATGATAAAACTACACTGATATATTATAATATATTATAATATATATATTATAATATATAATATATGATATAAATTACACTGCTTAATATAAAGTTTGTTTAAGATAAATCATTATCTCGAATAAAATATATACACTGGAAGTACCATTTCCTATAAACGTAATCACCAAAAGTCACTAAACAATGTTTTTATTATTCATAATACATAATACATCGATTTGCCAATTGTTTTTATTACAATTAAACACGGTGCTGACTTATAATTCTGGGACTTGTTTATGAAATAAGCACGCCAACGGCATTCTTTTCTGAAAAGTTTTTATCGACGCTATTCGATCGGATTTATTATTCAATCGGTCCCCGTGTTAGTTGGTAGTTCTTTTGAAATTGAGTAATTTGTCTAAGTATTAGAGATTGATCAAAATAATACACGATGGAGTCATTTCATTCTAATGATGCAAAACATTGTAGGCTTGTATGTGAAAATTGTGAAGAATCCTTTGTGTTTTATGAATCAGGTGTGGACTGTACCAGTGCTCGGAATGCAGAAGTGGACGTGCTCCTGAATGATGCGAAGTATTGGGCGAAGCACGGTTACGACAAGGAGGTCAGAGATCTGAAGACTGGTGGAACACCCTTGCACGTGGCGTCTGCTAAAAGTTATGTGGATGTAAGTGATTACTTTCAATCGGTGACGTCATATATTTTATTCTGAAGATATGTAACTATGCTGAGCATCATTCGTGTTTATTTATATTTACTTGGTAAATATGTAATTATAATAACTCACTACATATAGTCCACATAACGATAATAAAAAAACAGTAAAGTTTCCACTGAAAAGATATATGGTTGTATAAATATAGTATAGTATGTTTTAAGTCCTCATGTCAGTATTTTCAATATCGATTGATCATGTTGCGCAGCTTATTATTGTTTACATTGACGATAGATCCAACACTGTAAGCGTAGGTGACGATCTGGTCGAATGGACAAATTACATCACTGGGTAGTCTGTTGACAATTAATGCGACCTCAGCGTGTACTTGTACCGCGAGATTAAAGTAACGTGGGGTGACCTTAAAATACTTGTCCTCTTATACGAGTGTAAAACGTGGCCAGCACTAGAGCTACACAGGCAAGTGCTTTGTGTCACTGAACTCAGTCAACTGAATATGCTGCGGCCTGCGGCTGCGATAGACCGATAGTTGTGTGTAATGGAAGAACTGTGTTTGAATAATAAAGTTCGACTGCCTGAACCCGAATTTACGTTTGTCTGCAGGGGAGTCAACTTCGTTGATATAATGTAGTCGCAATTTACTTAACAAATTCTAGTCGTGCTGCCTTCGCCGCGGCTTGTACTGTCTCGATGTCATTAATGATTACGAGAAAAAAATTCAGAAAGCGGACGTATACTGTACCGAAGCGGATATATTATTTCAACATGGAGGTACACAAGAAATATTTGATCAATACCATTAAAGGAAACGTATAAAAAAGATACATACGTGTGCTCCTTTGTTATGAGTTGGATTCAGAACATTAGTTGCCTTTTTTATATACGATCTTTAAATACGAGCTTCTGTCTGCAAAGGCGCATGCGTGAGATTTAGTTTTAAATTACAGGTGGTAAAAATATTGCTGGAAGATTGTAACGTTGACCCGAATAGCGTGGATTACGAGGGATGGACGCCACTCCACGCGGCAGCCCTTTGGGGCCAAAAGGAAGCCGCCGCGATGCTTTTGAAACATGGTGCAGATCCACATCTTACTAACTTTTCTGTAAGTATAAGTATTATTTTAATACTGAATGTATTTGCTTTTGAATGTTAATCATCGAATATCATATCGGTCAGTTACAAAACCTGGTAATCTTAGTATGTAGTTAGTTACTGCAATAGTGTTTTCCTATATTTTTAGCATCTATTTCTTACAGAATTAGCCAATTGATAGATATAATCCTGTCTAAGTCTTAATAAATCGGTTTTAGCCTACAGCTTAACACTTGTTTTCTTCGGTAAATACAATTATTAGGGTAGCGTTTAAATATTGACTTTGTTTTACTGTTAACTGAATTACAAAATTCATTTTAGATGTTATCGCGAATATGATGGACAATGTAAACTTAGCTCGTGTGTCTGTACGATAAATGATGTGCTTTGCCAATCGGTTCAAGAGTTTTTTAAAGATAGCTGTGCCGTTGAGCAAAGCCATTATTGTTGGGGTATCATATATACATATGATTGACGGATAAGTACATCCATATTTGAATATACTTTTTGCACACTATGCAAAGGTTTTGACTTACGTAGGGATTGAATCTACACATCATCGTATTTATTATTGTTAGGCCAACGTACTGTTACGGGGACCTGACGGTCGTCGACAAATATGGAGAGAAATTAAATAATTATATTTGAATACTAGTTTATTGAAGAACGATAATTACTAATGTTATAAATAACAATTATGTCAATGAAAATATTCGGGTAAACCGATAATTATAAAAATTACAACTGGGAAGTGGGGTCGCACACAGAGAGTTCTATATTGTTCGTTAGCCCTAAGGGTGACTTAGCTTGGGTTTATTCCTGCGCCTGGAAGGTCATCAACGTCCTTTTTATTGCGGGGCCTGACGTCCCCTACTGTTGCAAGAGGTCAGCAGCTCCTGCCCGTACTGAGGGTGGCTGCCTCGCGACCGCTGCAAATGAAGGCTGCGATGGATTGATTTATAGAAGGACCGTTCTGGGGCGTTGGCTCTCAGCCCGTACTGTGGTCCCTCTTCTGAGGGATTATGCACTAAGACTTTTGAGATTACTACGTTTAGAACGCGCACACGTTTGAGACAAGGTTGGTACCGGGTGGACGACCTCTCGTAACCCCTGCGATGTCAGTTGAAAAAGCTTTTCTATCGCGGCCTTGCCTTTTTATACTCCTGCGAACGACGAGCTCCCACTACGAGAGGACACCGCCCACTTTTTCGAGTGATTTGTCAATTTGTGTCCTTTGGGTGTGGCATGGAAAAGTACTGAGCAACGCAAATTCAAAGCTACCTACATTTTAAGGTGCACGATCGAATTATTAACTGGTTTTTACATTAGGATACCCTCCATTAGAAATTATTATCCTGTTTATTTGCACTAAAATACCCTCTATTAGCAGTAATAATTATCTCGTTTGTTTACGTAAAAATACCCTCGGTAAAGGATGAATTAATTTGAAATTAATTGTAAATAATTATTATGTATTTAGGAATTGAATATTCTACTCTTGTTACAACGTAACAGTACATAGTCATTAAGCCAGCCGTGCTGCACTAAAAGCAAGCTTTCCAAAAGCTCCTATTGACATATAATCCGTACCAATTATAAAAATTGATAAACGAATAGACGAATTTAGAAAATAAATAATTTTATTTAATCTTTGCCATTGCTTGTGATTCTAATTGTTGTCATCAATAAATATTTACTCTATTTGTTAGACGCTTGATGGCTAATTGCGAAACATGATTGATCATACAATTTCTTTTTCCAGGGACAAACCTGTGTTGATTTGGCTGATCCAAGTATAGCTTCGTGGCTCTCAGATGCTATTCACAAGGCGACCAGAAATAACAACAAGAGGAAACTCTCACCGCCAAAGTATGATGTTAAACGTGTCGATATTGAGATTACTGGCCAACCGGAACCAGTTGTTAACGGTTAGTATCTTGTTTTTGTTTCTAAATATGATTAGTTTTTTTATTCGTTAAAAAATCCTCTCCTTGTTAATACGGCATCACGGCCACTATGGATCTTAGTCCGTAGTAATTTCTTGTCCATGGTGGATAAGCGGTTTATGTGCAAAATAAAATATCCAACTTAAATAAATTACATATTTTCTACTTTAGTATATTATGCTAATATTGCAATACCGTATTTCGATTGCGGGGGAAGTAAAACGCGGCAATGGTCAAACAAAAGTGAAAGCCAAAACTTCAATCGTTTCTGTTGTAAAATATTATAAGAAATGAGCAGTATATAATTATTTATTGTCTTTTATTTCATGTACAGTTGTCAGCGCTCTCAAGAATAAAACTGATTCTGAAAAGAAGCCAATTCCACCGGAGGTGATAAAAGTACCAGAAACCGCGCCACCGAAAGGCAAGGCTCCGCCGCCCGTAATCAATGAGACCACCCAAGAGACGGTGTCAGACGAACCACCTTCTTGGCGCCGATCGGCATCATTCAGAAACAAGGAACAGGAAGCATCTAGTGAGTATTTTAATGAATAAGGGTTTAATTTTCAGTTACATATTTCATTATGGCAATGAATAAACTATACGAAAGCAGATGCCTATATAGCTACGGTGAAACGAACATGGTCGATATGGGACCGAAAAGTCGAACTAGTTGCCATAATAATGTGTTACTACAATAACAATTTATTTTTATTTATTGCCCTGTGTTTAGAACATAATACCATTTCGCAAATATTAATATTTATCATTATCTAATTAAAGATGCTACTCAAGCCTTCTCTTTGTTGCAATGTCCGGAATTGTCACAGAGTTGTGTTGTATGGCATAGCTTCTGCAAAAAATGATGGAATAAATTTATATTTGGTGCACATAAGGGGACTGTTGTCTAATCTGAGCCAAAACCAAAATAAAAATATACGATCATACTGTTAGATTAGATACTTGTATATATAGCCTCTTAACAGGACAAGAGCGCGACAACCGTAGTGATGTACTGTGTACCCCTCATTGTTGATGGGGAATTCGTAATCGATTTTAGACTCTTTAAAATCAAATAACATGTATAAAGTGAACCATTATTGGTTTGCGACTATATGTATAAATTATTTAAAATTATGTTAATTTTTCAGAAGGAAATAATTCGCCGAACGCAGCAATTGATAACGAAGTCACATTGAGAAGAACGCATAGCTTTGAAAATGACAGGGCGTATGTATTCTACGTATATTTATTTCAATATGTTATGTTATATTTATATTTCTGTTTCATAATGTTTTTAGCAAACCTTTCGCATAAACTATTACAAACTTTCGAACAATAATAAAATGTAAAGAAAACACTGCAAATCACAATTTCACATTGTCAAATTATTTAGAGAGTTTTCTTTACAAACATAAACAGTGTAAATAAATTGTCATAAAATGTCTGTCCTGTGATATTTTTCTCGTACTTATGAGCCTTGAAGTAAATTATCATTCATTGTTACATTTTATAATAATTCACTGAATTGTAAACACATCTTTATAATAATTTTATTTATTTATTTATTTAAAGTATAATCTATATTTGTACTATATTTTATTTATAACAATTTTTTAAATATATTTTAGTTTTTATTAATACTGTTTGGTGTTTTGCCTTCCTTCCATAAATCTGTCCTCTTTGTTTCACATAATATTTCCTATTATATGTAATTATTTATGTTAACACTCTGTGTTGGTGACCATGCTTTGAGTTTGTGTTTTTAATTTTTTTCATTGTAATATGACAGTAAATTTGTTGATTTTGATATGTAATTATTCACGGGATGGGTCTGTTGCTTTTTGTTTTATTTTATCAACATTAAACATGTCCCGCTGGTGTGAGCTAATACTTTAGATCTGAATTATCTGAATTTTTCTATGGAATCATTTACATAATTACCCAATATGATTTCAAATAAACTTTGTAATTTAATACTGATTTCGTATAATATAATTTAATGAACCTATTAAAACTATATTGTATAAAATACTATATATACTGTTGGAATTAATGTTAATAAAATAGACAAATAATGCAATAGGTATAAAAATAATTCTTATATTCATTTGTGGAGATAAATGTCATAAATACATTAAATATGTGTTGAAAGTCAGGCAAAGGATATAATAAATATATTATATGAGTATATATAGTAGTTATTTTAATTTTGCTATTTAAATATTAGATCTCGTTCAGTTTAATTTGAAAAAAAAAGTTAACATTTTTATGTAACATCTATTAAAATTTTTAAAATCCAATAGCTGTGACTATGTTATCCATATGCAAACTTAACGACAACTCATGAGTGTAGTCAGAATTAGATGATTGTAATTCCTGTAAACTATTAAGTATATATATAATACTTATTATATTGTTATTAATTTATTTTTATATATTATTATTTCATATTTTTACCAGAAATGTGGCGTCGAAAATTATTTATCAATGCTTTCGATGAGACATGGACAACAATAACTATAAATTAATCTTTCTTAAATATGGTGGTAGCTTTTGAATTAACAATAACTTCTCTCTCTAATTTTATATTTAAAGTAATAGGGTTCAATTTTATCCATAACTTGAGGACTTGTGCAAACTATCCAATCGTTTTAAAGTACGCGTGTTATAGTTAGAAATGAGTATCGCAGTATATATTAAGCTTGAAATTTCAAACAACGTAGTTTTTATAGCAGATTTGAAACATGATGAATTTAATGAAATTCAGTCAACTTTATAGTCGAGTTAAAAGTCTGTGCAGCGTTTTGTTTGGCCATCGTGTGCGAACCGTAATTGTTATATTTGTACATTATGTAATAGTCTCGTTACATTACATGGTAGTATCGTTTCGTTGCATGAGTGTGTCTGCACAGCTTCTATCAACGGTACCGAGCGGTGACGGCGCGCATAAAGGCATCCTCGTGCTCCTCGATACCGCCGCTGCCGCAAACCCTCGCCGCGATCGACGCAAAGAAAAAACAAACGGCTAACGATACAAATGAAACTAACGAAGCTGTTGAAAAAAGGTGCTTTTTCATTTCTCTTAACTGTAACGACTTAGGACATGTAACAATCTGAATTAGCTTGAGAGGTTATTTTTATATTACATTATTTAATATACTAAAATTCAAGTCTTCTCTTACAATATTCACATAGTATAATCCATTTATGTCAATTTCCAGTTTTGTATATACAGTAAATAGAACCTTGCTCTATTGTAATGTTTAATTAAAGATCGGTAAAGATACAAGGAGGATCGTTACTTATGATAAATTTTACTTAATTTTGAAAACATCTAAAATCAATTATATCTAAAAAACAAGTTCTTTTTTTTTAATTTTGAAAGATCCTTAATAACTTAAGCATACATGTGATAATTAATAACATAACTACTGTATAAATATCAAATATTTGCTATACAAAATTATTTTAAATTAATAAAGCCCTCCTTTACTGTGTAAGATACTTAAAAAGTTTAAAAAGAATCTTTATATTACAAATTTTTAATACATACCTCCGTTATAATCTAATCCAATTGTTTATATGCTCTAAGTTAAATATTATAGGTGACGTTTCCTTTATTATGGTTCTGTGAGTAAAATTTAAGATTTTTGTATTGAAATATTTTGTAAATTTAAATAATATTTTATATCACACGGTTTTATAGTTCAGGAGTATTCATAACCTAATTTCTTGCAAATTTTAGAATTTTAGTAAAATTCAAAAACATTTTCCTTTCGAAACCATTAATGATAGGAAACGTCATTTTAATTATAGTATATAGTTTAAATAATTCTTCCTAATAAGTCATCATGAACACTTCATTAACTTTCATGCTTTTTGTGTGCGTTTTTTGTTGTTATCGATTGTCCCAAGATTTTTATTTTATTTAATTTCATTATTATTACGCGGTGCGGCGTTATATTTACTCTTTAATTGCTGGCTTATAGCGGAAATGGGGGGAAAAACGTAACTTAGGCGGATACTGTCCCTTACAGTCTATACGCAACTCAAACTGCAATTTCGTGTCGACGAAATACATTTACTATTTGCGTATCGGTTTAAAGAGAGAAAAATGCTAGTTAAGAGAATTATCACTAACACACATTTATACACTGGTTAGGCGGCGTTTGTTAGCTGCGTTTGCTTGGTTAATTCTTTGCGCAACAGAGATAACGCTCTACAAAACGGAAATTGTCTCTGTTCTGTTGTTAGTGATACATATGTATAGTAATTTTAATGTCTTTAATATACCGCGCAAAATTGTTATTATTAGTTAATTAGCTACAATTTTAAGTTCGATGTAGTTTATATTTAATTATAGAACAGGTTTTTATTATGGATTAGTCACAACTGATCTGATGGATAAAATAATTCCATATTTTCTATATGAACATCTACGTATTAGCTTTATTGTTCAACCACGCCCGTAAAATCTGTATGCAAAGATTGTTACTAAACTAATAAATGTTTGTAATTTTTCAGTGTTAATAATGCCTCCGATCGCAGGGATAAAGTCTATTCGTGGAATCAATCTACGGTATCACAGAGTGAAACGCCAACTACCAATACTATTGTACCTGCCCCTGTTAGAAGGTTGGTATTACATAGGTTAAAATATATACACGGTAAATCAGCTTAGATCTTCAGGTATCTTTAGGAAGGCCGCCATATGTTTATCGTATGAAAATTTGAGTGCTAAGATGTTTATCAATATTTTTTTTATTAATAAACAGTTATTTTTATCCGTGCAGGGGCGGAGAAAGAATACTGACCTCTGCGACCGGGGTCGGCCTGTCGTAAAAGGCGACAAAACAACCCACCCTTGCTACGTGGTAGGGCCTTAAGCCCGTCTGGATGGCGACTACCTTTGGTCTAAAGTTTGCCGCTAAAACCTTTTGTTCCGGCATTAATTATCCACCCTCGCGATACCACTGACGTTGCAAGTACCCACAGGCGACGGTAACTGCAAAATTCTAAGCGGGTCGTCAGTCTGTTTGCTGCCAGTCATACAGCAATAACGAAAAAGTTATTACTTTCAATATAAACATTGTTTGAAGGTATTGTTATGAAATTCTATAAAATTTTGGGAGTTAGTTTAACGAGGGGGTTGTGTCGAGTGGAATCTCATCTAATCATATTTTGGGTAGATTATCGGCAAATATCATGTCATTCTTTTCACAAGAAATAGAATAAAATTGCGAGAAAATTGTATTTATTAAATAAATATATAATTTTAAAAAAACATTTACGAAATACATGTCTTTAAAAAAATCTCCCGTGAAATTAGAGTATGGGGGAGGGGGTTTGAGCCAAAGCTCATCAATCACATCACGCAATTAGATAAATAGATTCTTCTAATATTGTATTACAATACAATAACAATTATTATATTACAATTGTTTTCAATTGTGTGCTGTTAGCTCGGAAAGCGTTGAGACAAATAGCACCAACTCCACGCCGAGTTCAACGACCCCAACGAAATTGTCGCCTGGAAACATATTCAAGAATTTCTTCAAGTACATATTTATATAAACTTGAATATACATACACGTTGTTTTGTGATCATTTTGTTTACACCATGCACGCATATATTTTTATCCCAGACTTAACGTCGTGCTTACAATAATGGGTTTTGTTACTTGTTCGTTCATTTTGTTTAACTTTTAATTTGTTTTTACAGTTTTTTTTGTTATACTTGTTAATTTCCATGCTCTCCAGTTGCGTTATTTAGATTTTATCCCGTTGTGTTTTTAGATAAAATATGAATTATATAGCAACCTTCTCTGTATGTGCATATATATATATATATATATATATATATATATATATATATATATATATATATATATATATATATATATATATATATATATATATATATATATATATATATATAACTTTACTAAAAATAAACTATGCATTTTATAGATGATTCACGGTTTTAATTTAAAACATTTAATATTAAATAAACAAAATATCAAAATCGAAGTCATACTTGTTACGAACTAAGAATTTTGTGTTTGGTAACAAAATATAGCATTACCAAATGTAAACATTTATTTGGTAATATTTTTTTTTGTTTTTAGTCACTATTTTATGCATGTTTCGTATTGTGTTTAAGTTTTTGCATGCGAGTGTATTTCGTTTAAAGCCTTAAAATACTATTTCATTAAAATTATTAATTACCTATAGCTACAATTGTTTTGATGCGATGCTTACTTTAGCAATTGAAAAAAAGGATTCAAATGTTTTGATGTTGAAAACCATTATCCACTAAAGAACTTGTGCAGGTTTGGTTTCGTGTTTTATTTTACGGTTGGAGGCATACAGTGTTTGGTTTTAGTTATAACCATAAATATTACATGAAAATCATTATGGCAATCAGCAAGCCTTGGTAAGCCATATGATAAGATGTAACAAGATTTTGCCTAAAAGTAAATAATTGTAGTTGACATGAAAGCATAAAATTAAATAAGTTAAAGTTCGTACTTTACAATTTGAAATTGAAATTACGAAGCTTTGCAAACGAATTGTGTTACAAAAATGTTTGGGGTTCAAAAGTAACCTCTTTGCTACTAGAATTTCTCTTAAACTTCTTCTGAAACTTATTGCCAGCTAGATTGTACATGTTTTATTTTAGAAATTTAAAAGCTCTCGTTAACCCAGTAGGTAGCGTTGCATCACCACAAAACAGCGTCTGCTGGATCTGCTAATGACGAATATAATTTTGTACTAGATCGTTCGTGCCTCCTGTACGCGACGAAGAGAGCGAAACACAGAGGAAAGCACACGCAAAACGTGTACGTGAGACAAGACGTTCCACCCAAGGCGTAACTCTCGACGAGATCAAGTCCGCAGAACAATTAGTTAAAAAGAAGACAAATGGCACCGAACCTCAGCCCTCTACATCCAATAAGAATGAAGAAACGTCAGCCATTACGAACAACGGAATGGTACGTTTATTTTTATTTTAAATTTAGCGAGGAGTACTGAAGCGTACTGAATTTTTAAAAATATAAAATATAGACTTGAATTGACTGAACAAATAGCTAAATACTAGTTAGATGCTATTTGTTTTAAAATTTTGATTGACTAATTGGATTACAGCCATAAAATTAAAAATACGATTAATTTCGTTAGCCAGGGTGTAATTATTTATACATAAATCTTGTAAAAATAATGCTATTACAATTGTCAAATTGAATGTACAGAACAATGTTAACAACTGAGACGACAGTTAACATATCATATTTGCACTAATTTATTGTATATATGTTGCGATTATGCTAAATTATTAACATTTTAGAATTAGCCGTTTCATATATACATTTTGTTTTCATTCATTTTGAATGTATCTTGAAACTTAATGATCGTAACGGAAAATTTAGATTTATTAGTTATAATTCTATCAAATGGTTACTTAATAAAAATATGTTCGTCAATGAGTGAATTAAAAATGGTAGAAATTTTATAAAATTAGTTTACATATCCCACTTAAAGAAAATAAGAAAGAAATATCTTTCTTTCTTCTATATCCCATTTAAAATTTATTTCTATTAAATTTTTGGCTTCGATTTTATTAAGGTCCTCATTTTTATTTTTCCCCGCTCCCTTTTCATTGTAATTTTAATCTTCATGATTTCTGAACAGTCTCTCACATTCCATAGTCTTGTTTTACTCGCCTCTATCTACGTGTCTTCTCTCTCTCTCTCTCTCTCTCTTACCAAAGAATATTCTTTCAATATAGCCATTTTTCATACCATTTATATATACATCTTTGTTACTGGTGACGTATTTGCGTACATTTGCAAAACACTGTGGGATGTGATAGGCGAAGGGCGCGGGCGCCGGCGAAGTGGCGGTGACGGTCGCGTTAGCGTGTGCGACCGCGACTGCGACGGCTACCATCGCCGCGAACGGGGAACGTCGACCATCTTGGCGGTTACGGCTTGATCCCACCAACAAGGTCTTGATAAGTCTACTAGTGGTAGCGTCCAGCGAAAGTTTTTTACGGTCACCACATTAACTAACTATACTCAAATATCACATTCAAATATATTTATGAAATTGTCTACGTGTCTATTGTTTCAACGTATAAGCAAATAAAAACAAAAAAAAATTATATTGAATAAATTCATTGTAGGAAAAGATTAGAATCTTTTCTCTATTACCATTTTCTTTTTTCGCAGTTTTAAGTAATTGAGTATGTTATGTGCGTTCTACATTTCCGACGTTCAATTTAGTTATAATTATTTCAAGAAATCGATGGAAACCATTTGAACTGATTGTTAATGTTATTTTAGTTTTTATGTACGTAAGTGTATTGCCTCGCCGTAATCTAAATCATCATTTAAACCGAGAGATTAATTTATATGAACGAATACCTAATTAAAACTCATTTATCAATAATATTTTTGTATTATTGACTTATTAAATAAGACGAATTTTTATGTATCCATTGAAAACATATTAAGACATTATAAATATACCGTTCAAAAATCTCGTTGGACGATTAATTTCACAGTAGACCAAACAATTCAAAGCATGGTGTGATCATTTTATTCGCAGACGGTTCATTTTCTTATTTGAGCCGTCCCGATATTCTTACTGCCCGACACCTTACTAAATTTATATAATTTTATTCTTGAACTTTAAAATCTAAATCTGAGAATTGATCGTGTCGTGAGTAGTGTGTGTATGTGTTGCGAATTTGTAACGTCTGGTTTTTGCATGGCTTATTTTTTGTCCGTTTTTGTATTTTGTTGTAAAATGATATTGGACGTGGGAAAAACTTGTGCGCTTTTTCAGTAAAAGTCGTTATAGTAGTAATTATCTTAAATATAACATTAAAGTTACAAGAGCGACATAAAGCGAATCATTTCGCGTAGCAGATTTTAATACTTTTATTTACAAAGCGATAATTTTATTACAAGTCTACGTAGCGTTCTTCCTTTTATAATAATAATGTTGTAAAATATAGTTAAATTTCAAATTATCCTTTTCCATTTATTGATGCAAACAACTTTCCAACCAACCAATTTCAATATTTCCACATTCAAAATTATGCTGTGTTTATTTTATTATTTGCATTAAATGCCGTTTATAGAATTCACAAACTTGGCCAGACCCCAACAGTTATCTTAAAATATTGAGTTATTGTGTAGAATAAATTTTATTTAAGGGGGCGATACATGTAACCGAATTTTGACTATTTTTCAGACTGAGGCTTGTTTAAATGGGGAAGAATAAATGAATCGTTTTTAAATTCAGTACATTTATTCATTATATATTAAAATACAAGAATCAAAATTTATCTCGCGGCGAAAGGCAGCAATCGGCGGGATATTTAGCTATTGTTGCAGCGATTTGAAATCAAGAAAAAAATGGTTTGAGCATGTTTATAAAAATATGTATCTTCTAGTTGAACCAATAAAAAACAAAAAGTAATAAAATCGTTAACTGGCACACCTCAGAAACAAAGTCTGATTTTTCACCGTTTTTCGATGGTTATTGCGTCGAAAATGGTAAATTTTGAAAAAGAAAATCAGGCATTTACGGACATATTTTTGGAAGCTTATTTTTACTATTTATGCAAAAAAAATATTTTTTTATATGAATCGCTCCCCCCCATACACCCCCCCCTCTTCCAAACATCTTCCTGCCCTTATTCCAAACTATGTGGGGTCGGCACATAATGTTCTCTCCTTCCACTCTCTTATATTAGCCATCATCTGAACATTCACGCCTTTTTTTACCATATCATCTTTTACACAATCCATCCATCTTTTCTTCGGCATACCTCTCCTGTTGTATCAATTTACTCTCATTTCTAGCATCTTCCTTGTTACATGACGCTCCTCTCTTCGCATTATATGGCCATACCAGGCTAACCTATTACTTTGCAGCTTCTTAATCACTTTCAAACTTAAACATAACATAAAGAAATTAATACTTGTCATTCTTTAGTTAAACACATAAGAATGCCTAAGAAACAAGACATTAATATGAACTTTATTAACTCATACAGTTATTCTAATATCACCATGCATTATTGTCATTAATGCTAGAAATATGCCTTATATCGTGTCGTATAATCTTCATGTTAGTAGAATTGCATCAAATTGGTATCACATTATACCATGACCTATGTTGCTCAGTTTGAACTGGAGGATGCAGGAAGGGCGTCGCCGCGTGCTACAGCGCCGGCGACAGAGACGACGGTCACACTGCGTCGCCCGCCTACCGGCTCATCAGCCAATACAGTGAACCCACCATCCATAGAAGATAACAGAAGAGGTTAGAGTTTATTTAATACATGAATTATTTAAAATATGAGTAGCTGCTTTATAACATGTCAACACAACAAAAATAACAAGACTCAGTGTCAGTATATTAGTTACAAATACAATTTGTATCCTAAATCAGGAATTAAATACTGTATAATAAGTTAAAAATCAAAGAAATCCTTCTAAAAACCCAGCTCCGCTTAAACTACAGCCTTGAAGAATAACTTAAGCGAGGCTGTGTGGGTAAGGATTATTCAGCCAGAGGTTTATCTATTATCGGCCCGAACAATTGTTTTTTGATCAAATTCTGGAATAAAATTATGAAAAAGTGAAATATAGAAAGTATTGAACGGCTGTCAACAATTTGACACTTATTGAAAAGACTAACATATTTCACTCTTTCCTCTAGACACAGAAGATAAAGAAAAGGATAATACTGTAGAAAGTAGAACATCAAGCAATAATACTTCGCCAGCGAGTACCCAGGCTGCCCTCAACGTGATACAACGCCGACGCCGTCCTAAACGACGGTCCACGGGAGTAGCGCGTGTCGATATGGATGTACGTAATCTTTTATTGTTTTACACCAAGTGGAACATTTCTATTCTCGCCTCTTAAAGTTCAGACGACAGCTAAACGGATGATAAATTCTTCCAAGTTTCATTCTGTTTAGCGTTCAAAGCTTCATCTTAACATTCTGGTTTCACAGAGTAAAAATCACAAAATAGTGTTGTATATGACCCTTCCAGTCCCGGATGGAAAACTGAGTGGTGCTCGTTCATTTCGACGCCAGGAAATCGTCCACTGCTGGGTGAAGACCACCCCAAGTTTGTTTGACACATCCCGATCTCGTGGCTTTTGCATCTAGGGTTCGACGAGACCGAGCCCATCATTTTCGGCTTTTTAATTAGCCGAATGATTAATCCATTTGTCGCCTTCTACGAAACCCTAAAAAAGAAACAGTCAGTTGTAACATTGTGCAGTTATTGTGTTTACATATATGAAACTCACTTGTCTTTTCCTTACTAGCTACTTTAGCTATGTATATTTGTCATTCACCTATACCTGTCCTCAAATGTTTCCTATATCGGATTCCATTGTAGGTCCACATCTAGCCAATAATAATGAACCGTGATCTGTTGCTTTTATCCAAGAGCTTTGAGATAGCCTACGGTAATGATTATTTTGTGCTCAGATTATCATCATCATTTGTTAGCGTATCAGAATACAGGCGTTTATATCGATTTTTAGTTTTTATTGAAGTGAAAACTTCTTAAGCGGCGTTGTGCACTTTTTTGTGATGGGTAAAACATATTAAACTCGCGTCAGGTCACGTGTCCTGATCGTAAGAATTCGTAAGACGGAGTTTTGCTCCAGTAATACCAACCTTATTAATAATGAGTAAAGGTTTATTTTATAATGTAACTTTTAATTGATTGCATTGTATTACTTAAACATATCTATTCGAATTGCGAGATTATTACAATGATGAAATACAGTTGAGTTTGTGAAGTGAAAACTTCTTTAGGCACGTTGGGCACTTTTTGGGTGGACAATTTTTGGTTTGTAAAGAAGTGTTGTGACCCATTTAAAATTTAATCCTTGATCATAAACACTTCTTTATAAACCGAAAATAATAATCTAATAGCTCGACGATACAAATCACAAGTTACTTAGTTTTCACTCCTATCGGCAGTTCCCAAAGACTGCCTGCCCCGCATGTTTTTTATTATTTTATGATTGACTAATTAAGCTATTCTTTGAGGTGTGAATTTGCGATGAATTGTGTCATGCGCGTTGAAACAACGCAGCTGTTTTATTTTACTTCACGTTTATCTATCCACTTGTTATGTTATCTGTATTTTAAAATTATTGAAAATGTGTTTCAACACAAATCGCACCGTAGAAATACCGTCCCTGACACGATGAACTCAAACGGATATAATAATAGAAAATGTAATATGAAACAACAGATATTTGCTTTTATTTTATCACGCACGCTAGTTATTATTAGCTACCAATGAAATTTTAATACGAAAATAGTTTTGTAGCACTGTTTATAGAAGTTGCATATGGAAATATTAATATAATAAAATATTGATTTCTACACACTGGGTGTTAAAAATACCTATTATTTAACCCAATCATACATTTTGTCTGTCGCCAAGGCACCAGTGAATGTTCTCCTCAGGCAAATTCATTTCTAAAAATGAAAAAATTAGATTCGCAAAGTTAAATGGACTTTATACTTTCCAGCATGCTAATTTCCAGCTAATAAAATTAATGCCTAACTTTAGTTAGCAATTGTGGTAAAAGCATTGTTTCTTTCGATATACATTTAAACTAGATTTTAATACTAGGTTTATCTCCGTAGGAACTTGCTAATGATAATGGCGCAGGCGGCGAAGGCGACGGCTGCAGTGAAAATTCACTGGTATGTAAAGTCATTTTTTGTCAACTATTTAAAGTTCTATAATATTAGTAAATGCAATTTTTATAACTTTATTTAAACATGAATGAATGAAAACTTTTAATTGTTCCACCGAAATCACATACAAATAAATTATTGTAGTTTTATAATTAATCAAACTAAAAAGTAAAAGTAATTCTTATAAAATTACTGACGAGAAAATGAATGTCACTGTTCTAAAAAGCGTGGGGTGCTCGATATCAATCGTTATAATTTTATTTTACTAGTTTCATTCCGAAATGCATAGTTAGTTTAAAAATATCGCACAAAGCACCCCACGCTTTTAGAAGTGACTGTGAGTGATTAATTCTCTCGCCAGTAATTTTATTCTTGTGTTAAGAATCATTTTTTACTTCATAGTTTGATTAAGTATAAAATATAATTTATTTGTTGCAAATTCACAATTGGTAAATGTTTTTATTAATTTGAAGCTATATTGCGGCTGGTTTTTTTTTAAATATAGCACCATCTTCCGGCTGTTTTATTAATTAAGCGCCAGATGGCGTTTCGGCAGAATTAAAAGAAAGCGGTAATACTGATGATAACGACTATGGGACAAAATTATTAAATTTGTGTATTGTCATCAGGCCTTGACAAGTGTGCAAAATTTTGAATGTTTTTGATCGTTCAAAGTGGGTAAAAATCGAGTCCGAATTAATACAGCGTGTAAAAAATCATTAACCCTGAAGATCCTGGCAAGGATAATGATACAAACTATACAGATTATTGCATTGTCGTCGGTCCTTGATAAGTGTGCAAAGTTTCAAATTAATCCGTTGTTTTGAAAGGGGTGAAAATCACGTTTAAAGATTCCGTTATCTTTTATAAGAAAAAAAAATAATCGAAAACCAAAAAAAATTAAGAATTCGTTATGATTTATGTATTTATTTATGGAGAAACTTATATAGGAATGATTGACACGATACAGATTAAATAATAAAGTATTCTTGAATCATTATTTAGATGTTTTCTGCAAATTTCTCAAGCCAAAGGTAGTTGAAGTTCACACAGGCTGCTCGTACAACGCATTTTAGTACTACTACATAGCTATGATGGTTGAGTTAGAAATATAAGATAATGTTAAAACATTTATATCAGATGGGATTACAAGTTTGTAGGCTAACATAGTAAAACATTCGCCTTGAAGGGCTATACAGCGATTATAACGGTCATAGAATTTTTTTAAACCATTTATATAATACAATTTCTCCTTAACCCAAAATAGGCGTAAGTTCCGGCGATCACCTCTTCTTTAGTGCTAAACTTCTTTACAGCGAGCATTCTTTTGAGGTCTGCAAATATGAAAAACTCAATATCCCAGATCTGGAGAGTATTGTGGATGGGGAAGCAACTTGTAGCTTAGATCGTGTAATTTTGCCAACGTTTTCATTAATTTGTGACATAGTGCATTGTCTTGACGAAACAGCATTTCTTTTTCTTCAAATGGGCCGTTTTTTCGTGATTTCATCTTCCCAACTGCTTTGTAATAATCGCTATTTATGGTCTGGCTTTTTGGAGGTAATTGATGAATATATATAATACCACGCGCGTCTCAGAATACTGATGCCATAACCTTGTCAGCCATCTGTTACGTCTTTCCACGCTTCGGATTCGATTCATCGTGATCTGGTGTAGTGATGAAGCTATGTTAATTCCATTGTATCGTATCGGGATGGATTACGTCCATCGAGGGAATGCTATAATTCTCACGAATCTTTGAAAGGGTAGCACTGCCAAAAAATCATATGGATCTAATTCTAGTAATGCCATCTATTCAGTGTCTATTCAGTGAGTCAGCTTACGAAATTTTCAGCCCCTCCGTTATGATAAGCAAGGTCGTGTTGTACCAGTTCAGTTCTGATTATCTGTCGTGTGTTTGTACTCGTCCAACTTCAATCTCTTGTTTAGATAATGTTGTTTAAATAATGCTCTCGTCACCTCCACCACCATCTTTCATGACTTTGGATTAAGACAAGTATTTGTGACTACATAAAACAAAACGTATATCTTCCACCTGCCCTTACACGGGGCAGGAGGGAGACCGAACATGATACGGGGTCGGCACAATATATTCTCTCCTTCGACTCTTCAGTTAACCGTCATCCCAACATTCATACTCTTTTTTGCCATATCATCTTTTATGCAATCCATCCATCTGTTTTTTTTTGAAGTGAAAACTTCTTTAGCGGCGTTGTGCACTTTTTGTGACGGGTAAAAAATGTTAAACTAGCGTCAGGTCACGTGTCCTGATCGAAAATTTTTGGTTTGTAAAGAAGTATTAATGACCAATTTAAACTTTAATCCTTGATCCTAAATACTTCTTTATAAACCAAAAATAATAATCTAATAGCTCGACGATACAATTCACAAGTTATTTAGTTTTCACTTCTATCGGCAGTCCCCAAAGACTGCCTGCCCCGCATGTTTTTTGATCTACCTCTATTCCCGTGTCCATCCACTCTCATTTCTATTATTTTCCTTGTTACATGGCATTCTTTCCTGCGCATTACATGGCCAAACTACGCTAGTCTAATACTCATAAGTTTTTCAATAACTGGCGCTACTTTCACACTGCCTGTAATATACTCATTTCTAATTTTATCCATTTTCGTAACTCCACACATCCATTTCGGCATTCTCATCTCCGCAGCATGTAACACCCCTTCGTCCCTCCTCTTTGTGGCCCAGCATTCCAACCCATACAATACGACAGGCCTTATTACGGATTTATAAATTTTACCTTTGAGTTAAGTGATACTCTTGGGTTACAAATTGTTCCTGTCACCATTTCATCCATCCTGCATTCACATCTCGGCCTATCTCACCGATACATTGCTTATTTGTATTGTTCATTTCGATATTACTCATATAAGAGGTACAAAGTACACATTGTTGTATTTAAATGACTAGTAGTTCGCAAAATTGCGACAACTCAAGGAAGCTTAAAAAACACATTACGTTAAAAATATCTTCTCGGAAATGTCTTCATAAATTTTGAAATGATTTGAGAAAAAATAATTATTTTTGATTTATTGTTTCTCTTTGTTTTGAGCTTCGGTCATTGGCTTTCATGGAACATATTTTACGTCTACATTTTATTCGGCAGTAAGAAATGAATCAAAATATATATCTATGATATTTTTGATACATCATATTTATTGCAGAACTAGCTGTGCCCGCGACTCTGTCCGTTTGGAATAGTGACTTTGGGCAGCATTTTTTGGATAAATCTTATGGTTTATTTTGGATTACAAACCCTATAAACCTTAAAATATAAATAAATGAAATATGCAAACAGTGTTATCGAATGCCACTGTTATGCCATGCGCCTCCGGAATATGTGCGTTCGAACCTACAAACTCCAGCCTAAGCTAACCCTATTTCATATGATTAATGATATAAATCTGAGGTCAACTTAAATTAGAATATAAAATTACCGAAACTTTTCATTTTTAACAAAAACTATTTTTTTTCTGAAATAAAAATAGCCTAAGTTGCTCCTTGATACATCAGCTATCTGCCAGTGAAAGACCCGTCAAAATTGGTGCAGCCATTTCAGAGATTAGCCGGAACAGACAGACACAAAAATTGTAAAAATTTTTGTTTTGGATATGTACCGTGTATACGTCCGAATGCACTTAGTAAAAAGCGGTTATTTTAATATTACAAACAGATACTCCAATTTTATTTATTTGTGTATAGATTTGTAATAGTATATTTTTTTCAACGTCAAAGTCGAAATAAACGTCAATATTTATAATGAAAGCAAGAAACAAATTATCTATGCTTCAAGTATTACCTAATTAATCGGAAGTTTTTTTTTGTAAAATAGTTAATTTAAAGATTGGTAATAAATTTGTTTAAATTACATAGTCGAAATAATTATCAACGCCTTGTCTATGTCTATTTCGAAATTCAATGTATTCTTAGGTCATAAACTGTCTTATAATAACCTGTCTAATTCAGGGCGTGCCATTGGCCCTAATCCGTTAATTGATTACTACAAGCTCATTAGTTGGTCTGTTATTCGTGTGATATATTTTAAATAATCGATTAAAACTTACCCCCAGGTTGATTTTATTGAGTTTGCGTTATATTTGTAGGGATAAAACGAGTGTGCGTTACATTTAAATTTTAGTGTAATTTATATGTTCACTTTAGTGTAAACAAAGTATTTTGTGTCAAAGTATTTTTTCATAATTTTGAAAATGTATATTTGTGTGCAAAGTGTGTCAAATAAAGTGTGATTGCAGGAAATTTTGTTTTCACAATTTTTTCCAAGATGTCTACAGCTAAAGCTCACAGAATTCGTGTGGAAACTTACGACGATAATCGTTGCCGGATACGATACGAAGAGATTGGTGTCGACGCTTCAAAAATAATTATTTTAAAACTTGAAGATGAAGAACCTTCTGGCGCTCTGAAAAAAATTGAAAACAAAGAATTGTCGGAATTAATTGACTAAGACTGACGTTGGACTCTAGCAGACCTCGAAAAACCTAAGAAGTCGGTTAACCGACAACTGTTTCGAAATGTTTAGAAGTGTTAGGAATGATACAGAAGCTAGGATATTGTGTTTCGTGTGAATTGAAGACCATAGACTAGATGAGTTTATTTGCGTTGCATCGTGACTGGAGATATAAAATAGATATACTATGGTAATCCAAAGCGTAGAAAATCCAAGGCCATGCATCAATATCGTCCGAAAGACCAAATTTCAGAATGTAAACTTCTTTCTACATTTTGTGGGACCAGCGTGTAATTTATTATACGCTATTTAAATCGAACGATATTATCGCGTGGGATCGCCATCGACTTCAACTGATGCATTGTAAGTCGGACCCCTAAAGAAAAACTCCCACTAACAAGGGGAGACACGTCAAAGTGAAATTGTCATGTGACAACGTTCGGAGTCGTGTAGCAAAATCAGTAAAAACTTATCTTTTTCAATGGGAAGTTATATCCCATTCATTGTATTCACCTGATATATAGCTTTTTTGTTCGATGGCACATGGTCTGGCAGAGCACCGCTTCTATTCTTACAAAAATGCTAAAGAATGGCTTCATTGATGGAGAGCTTCAGAAGACACCAACTTTTCCGATGCAGAATATATTTACAGCCAGAAATATGGAAGAATATGGTCCGCAGTGGACAATAATTTAAATTAATTGTTCCTTATATTTATAATAAAAAAAAAACAGTGAACTTATTCAAGGTCTCTCTATATACATACTTTTATGAATATTTCTGTCGACCGCGTGTTTAATTACGAATTCCCGGAATCACTTCAGCTGACAACTGAGCTGACATCATCATTAGTCATAAGAGCTGCTCTGCTCGTTTGTTGATTCTTCGATTAAGTAGTAAACTGTAGACTTATATCAATGAAAATGTTCCTAAAATCTCATGCGCAACTAATATATATTTACTAAGGAGTATTTTTTATAGAAGCTATTAATGAGTCAGTGCGTGAACCTAGCAAAATGTGAAAAGCAAACAGTATGTGAGTGACATGTGTGGGCACGACTTGTGTAAACCGCGTGACCACCTGTTCGTTTCAATTAAACATCGTTTCTGACGTAGTCCTAAAATTTTGCCAAAATTAATATTGTTGTGTTAGTCCAAAGATATTCATTCTCTAGCTGATTAATGATGTGTCGGATAATCCCTCCACCTGTTTATTTTAATTTATATAGCATCGTCTGTGGTTTTATCTATGTATTTTGATGTTATACCTCATGACGAAACAGGTTTTGATATGTCGTTACAACCGATCTAGGAATATGTTGATCACTATGTATCAACGTAATTTAATGGGCATTGTTGCAGCATCAAGTTTAACTAGCGTATTTATGGGTGGTTTTATTTAGCAACTTAGTTTTGCATATAAATAAATGCATTCCCATGTATTATTTATATACTTATCATTCAATATATTATAAATTATGATTTTCATAGTGTCGTCAGCGAGAGTATGATTCGCAATGTCAATCAATCGTCGAAAATATTATCTTTATAAGAAAATCAGTTAAATGTTTGGGCTGATATATCTGGGGTTACGCGAAATGAGACTGTATTACAACATCCCTGCAGCATGTCAATGTTAACACTTTTTCGAGATGCACCATTCACCATTCATTTTAGCGGCCCAATTGTTTTGCAATTGTAGGCGTGACCGTACGCGTGTTCGCACCCTTTAACATTTGTTGTAAATTAATTATTTCGAAACCATACTTATCAAATTTAGTACTTTACATACGTTGTTATCTATATAAATAAAAATGAATGTTGCTAAGCGCAAAACTCGAGAATGGCTCGACCAATTCGGTAATTTATTTTTTCGTATGTTCCTTAAGACACACGGAAGGTTTTAATAATAAAAAAAATTGCGTGGACAATAGCAAAACAAAACTTTTCTTTTCACACAATATACCTACTGCGCAAGATCACGACAGCTTTGTGTGGGCCTAGCACCTGGAAACGCACGCACCTCCATATTTTCAAGCTTCATACCTAATTTCCACTAAAAACATCCTCCAGGCTCCAACTTAGTTTTCCTTGTGCCCTTGATGATGGGAAGTGGCGTTAACTGCCCACAACTACCTCAAACGGGCGCGAAACACACCAATCGGGAGGAGGAAATCCTCTAACTACCACGGACAATTGATACTCCTGGCTTTTTGCATTTTTAGCGCATATCTTACTTATAGTACTTTTGAAATAACCAAACAATCCATGTATCATGTAATTTTACTAAATTTATACTATGTTTTATTAAAAACCAAGCGTTGTTTAATTTAGTTTGCAACTGTAAGCGTTATTTAAGACACAATAGCCTTAATCCTGAACGAATCACATTACAACATCTTGAAGATTAGGAACAATGTAAATTCATTGTTCATCTGTTTGTTGACAAAGTTTGCAACATCGTCGTGAGTGCTTTGCACTATTTATTCCTTATACTCTGAGAAAGGTTTTATGAATAGAAAAATTGGAAAAATTGCATGGAAAAACCTAAAAAAACAGTTTTCTTTTTTTTTAATTGTGAACACAACTTAAAATTGCTATTAGCATCTTGAACGCATCCAAAGATATATAAAATTGAAAAATGTGTGACGTCACATCAGGGGGAGGGGGTTCTAAAAATGTGACAACCTGTGACAAGGACGAGAGGAGGGGCTAAAAATTCCTTAAATTCATGTGACGTAATTTATGGAAGAGAAATACATATGTTACTTGTTGTCGTGAAAATGAAACTTGAATGTAGTGAAATAGGGGTAAACGTAATTAAATTATATTTTTTTAATTTATTTATATGGCAGAACAACGTTTGCTGGCTGAGTTAGTATCTAATATTAACCAATTATATATAGATCTTTTACGGCAAAAATATTATTCAGACTTAAAATATGAAACATGTGATCAAAATAATAAAGCCGATTTAAACTTTTGTTTAGACCTTTTAACCTTTAAATAATTTAGTTAATTCACTAGCTTCTGTAATCTATGTATTAATACGTAAAGCGAAAACTTTGTACCCCTTTTTATGTAAATTGCCCGGACGGAGGAGTATGAAATTTGGCACAGTTAAAGTTTATATGGAGGAGAAGTGCAGAAAGCGATTTTTTCCCTATAATTGCATTAGAAATACATTAAATTAATTAAAATAAATAATACACACACAACTGCTCGAATGATACACAGCTTACACACACATAAATACCTTACTTATGCTTTAGTCTTTTTTATAAGAGTATATGGCCTGGTAAAGACCATTACGGATAATTTTGTAATAATATAATATTGAAATTCATAATATAGATTAGTAAATATAAATATTTAAATATTAGTTAATAAATAATAATAATATATAAATGATGATATTCTACAATTACTAATAATATTAATTAATTGTCAATAAGCTTAAGTGAATATATTCTCTTTGGTCTTACTGAATGTAAAAATTTACATTTACAACTAGCTGACCCGGCAAACGTTGTTCTGCCATATAAATAATAAAATGTCAAAAAATTAAAAAAAAGATTTTGGGGGTGGGTCACCCCTAACATTTAGGGGGATGAAAAATATATGTTGGCCGATTCTCATAGATACCGGATAAGCACAAAAAATTTCATCAAAATCGGTCAAGCCGTTTCGGAGGAGTATGGCAACGAAAACTGTGACACGAGAATTTTATATATTAGATAACAGGGAACGAAAATTTGAAATTGATTTATTAGTATTTTATGAAATACATCTTGCTCAAGCATAAAGAAAATATTGTATATGTAATCTGAATTGATTTACTCTTGCCTATTTGTGAGAATAGTGTTTACATATGGTTACGAAACCGATCTATACTGTAGGTTTGGCAAAACATTTTGAAGATTTACAGTGATGCTGTTCAAACTTATGCAGAAAAATGGTAAATTAACTAAGTAGCTATGATGAAACCTTGGATTGCAGAGATATAGTCTTTATCAAATGAAAACTTAAAAATTAAATTAATTATGGTTGAATTTCGACCCCTGGGAGACCACTAGTTAAAACAATGAAACAAAATACATTGTTAAAAATAAATGTGATACATTTGTACTCACATATACGATAAATCTTCCCGTTTTGTGATGTTTTACATTTTCTATGTAGTTAATCTTATTTTATTGAGTCTTTTGCCAAAAAATATAATTGATTTGAGTAAAAGTTATTTTACACTATGTTAATTTTCTTACGAAGACCTTTTGTTTCTGGATTGTTTTTTGAAAACTGAGGTATATTTTTCTTGGTAATTTATCGAGCATAAATACTTCGACTAAATTATGCGTTTAATCATGAAAGAAGGTCATTATTAAAGTGGATAAGCACGTTAATGCTAGGTATAAATGTCGCTAAGATTGTTTAAATTGCTGGGTTAGATAAATTAAGCTCGTATCAAATTGGCACTAACAGAAAATGCTAACTCGGTAAAAGTTTTCCCGATATTGCAACTTTCTAGTCACAAAAGAGATAATAAAATTCACTAATTGTCTTTATCATTCATCATCATCATCATCCCAGCGTTATATCCCGGTTGCAACACAAACTTTCGTTTCGGTGCCCGGGGTCCACTTTCCGACTTTTTCTACTCCACTTCTCACGGTCTTCAGCATCCCTCGTAGTGAGCCCATTGGCACACATATCGCCCCTTACGACGTCTAGCCAGCACTTTTTGGGTCTACCCCTCCTGCCGGGGCCTGGCGGAGGCGGCATGGTCAGACATTTGTTTCCCACGTAAGCATCCGGTTGCCGTAAAATGTGGCCGTACCATCGGAGCCGACACTCCTGCAACTTATCCGCAATGTCACGGACATGAAGACTTCCGCGAATGCGGGAGTTCCTAACGTGGTCCTTCTGCGTTACTCCACACATCCACCGCAGCATATTCATCTCCGTGACACGCAGTTCTTGCCTGTGTCGCTCTAGTACCGGCTACGCTTCACAGCCGTATAAAAGGACAGGCCTAATGATGGTCTTATAGACCTGCCCCTACAACTTTACCGGCATCTTAGGGTCACAAATGACACCAGTTACCTCAAGTCATTTGGCCCACGCGGCAGCAATGCGTGCCTTGACGTCGCAATTGATGTCACCAGATGCGTGAAATACAGATCCCAAGTATTTCACTTGGCCAAATTGTCTATATCACTGGCCACTGCAAAATCATTAGTGGTCGGATGGTCGTAAATTATTTAAAAACTGCGATTCTTATTCTTCTTCCTGTCTTTATCCCAAATTATGTGGGTCGCCACAACATGTTCTCTCCATCCACTCTCCTCTATTAGCTGTCATCTGAACATTCACACCTTTATTACTTCTCCTCCTGTCCACTGCACTCTCATTTCTAGGATCCTCCTTGTTACATGACGCTCCTCTCTTCGAATTATATGGCCGTACCAGGCTAACCTATTACTTTGCAGCATCTCAATCACTGGCGCTACTTTCAAACTTCTCCTAATATACTCATTTCTAATTTTATCCATTTTTGTAACTCCACTCATCCATCTCAACATTCGCATCTCTGCTACATGCACGTTTCATCTTTCTCCTTTGTGGCCCAGCACTTTGTACCATACAATATGACAGGTCTTATAACGGACTTATAAATTTTACGTTTGAAACGGCATTTGTGGATCGCAAATTGTTCCTGAGATCTGTCGCCATTTCATCTATCCTGCATTCACTCTGTTTTTCATATCTCTGCTTCACCGTCATTCTAAATTAATGATCCGAGGTACAGAAAATTGGAGCAAGTTGGCAGAGACACGCCTCGATTTGTGTGTTATGGTTTCCGCTGTTATACGTAATCAAATGTTGATCCAATTTTAGAAAAAAATGTATTCACTACGGCCATATCGAATGCCAAAGCAGCTTGTAATAAAGCTTTCCCTTCCTTATTTCTATCCCCCATGAACTCTTTCATATGCGCCCCATTCATTTTTCCCACATGTCCATTAAAATCATCACCCGCATATACTTATTCCTCTTAACATTTGCTATCTTGATCATGACTGTATCAAAATCCCCTCAAAATCTCTCTTTCACTTGGTCGTCACATCCAGCCTGCGGGGAATAAACGCTTACTATGTTTAACGCACAGTCGCCCACCATTAATTTTACCACTATCAGTCTATCATTTACCCTCTTAACATTCGTCACACATTTTTTCAATTCGCTGTCTAATACTACATCCACACCGTTTCTCTTACCATCACTTCCACAATATTAAAATTTATACCCCGCCCCAAACTCTCGAGCTCTCTCGAACCCTTCCATTTCGTCTCTTGCAAGCAAGCTATATTTATTCGTCTCCTTTCTAATAACTCTGCTATCTCTCTTCCTCTTCCAGTCATCGTACCTATATTTCAACTTGCTAGTCTCATTTTCATTCCAAGTACTTGTGTTTCCCTTTTATTTGCGTACATGTTGTACTAATAGTCGTGGCTTGCTTTTTATGACCCGCCGTCTGCTTAACGTCAACCCCTTTTTGGAGATTATTCAAATATCTTAAAACTAATATAGTTATAAAATACTCATATAAATTTGCAACGTAAACACTATTAACTACTTATATATACCACTAAAGTCAATAATTTAGATAACAAAGATGTCCAATGTCTGGCCTTTCCTTCACAATATACTCGTACATTGTCGCTTCTTATGTCTTCTATTTTAAGGCATATAATAATACTTCTTGTGAATCCGTCCCACAATATTAGATGTTCTTTATAATGTTCTAACATTTCACACTTGACTGTACTATCTTTAATTTTCCACCATAATAATAGATTTGTGTTTTACACGAAATAAAATAGATAAATATTTGTAAATACAATTTCAATTATGGCTAATTCTTTTAAAATTTGTCATGTGTGACATCTGTACGTCAGTTTACTAAGGCAAAAAATAATGGTGCAATATTTGATACATTCCTTTTATGTAAATATCAGTGGTTATTATAGAATACAGATATGGCACTAGGGATTTATTCTCTCACACTTTTATTGCTCAGTAAGTAGTTTGATTGAAGTTATGATTATTATTTGTGTATGAGAGCTTTTAGTTTGACACAATTTTTTTTTAACTGCGATTCATATTCGTGGACAGTTAATTTTATAATTCTTTTAAAATTACGGTCACTGTAAGTCGAATTCTCCACTAAATTAATGGATATTTTTCCCTATCAATGTTAACTGTTATATTATTTATGATGGAAAATGAAACCCGAAAACATGAACCCGAAAAAAAAAACACCGAAAGGTATGCTGGTATTTGCCTCCTATAGACTAGCAATAAAAATAAATCGATATTTAGGAAAGTGGCAGTGTTACCGTATTATTAGTTCCTTTACACGTGAAGAAATAGCCTCGCATACTTCAATAGGTATGACTGAAAAACTCGAACTTATAGTTTTCTTTAGAATATTACATTGTTATATAAATATGTTATGAAAAATTAGTGGTAAATATTCTCTTAATAAAATTCACGTACTGAATTATAATGCGTAAATTGTAGTTATTGGCATTTATTTTAAGTGTATGTTGACAAGTAACAAATAACAATTTTCACAATTTGTTTTTACAATGTAATATAAATAAGCCGATTCGAAATGAGTGACACGAGTTAGTTATTTATGTTCCTGTGGCAAGGTCAGACAGGGAAATAAGAAAAGTACAAAAGGGACGTACGACTCAGCGATGAGTGGCTGGTTGAGCACGTCACACCCATATTATAAATGCATCCTGTATTTACGAGTATGATACGAAAATAACGTGCATTATACATTCATGTTATTTTGTTCTGACCAGAAATTAGTTTTATTTGTCTAAAGACGTTGTAAAAGGCGACTTGTTTTGATAATTTTTTAACAGTTAATAAAGAAAATCGACGTGGAGTTTATTTTAAAAACTTTAAAAGATCCAGCCATATTTATTGCATCTATTTTCTTGTGAGTCACAGAAAGTAACGCCTATGTAAAAAGCAAAGAAGTTGAGCCGTTTGACTATCATATAGCGGACGCAGACGGCCCTTCGGGGGTGGATACGGCCGCCCGCACCATTCTGACGAGGGTGAGGGCGAGCTATTCAGCCGGCCGGTCCCCTTTTAATCTTGAATTGACGCGGGAAAGCGACGGAAGATGAAATCTTGACGCTTGGCGCAAACTGTGAAAGAGACTCGCCTTACACAAGGGACGAACCGGCGCCGGCCTGGGCCACGCGATCGTCGGGCCAGTTTATTCGTTGGCCCAGGCGATAGGTGAACAGCGAGGTTTTTAGTGGATAGTAGGATGTCGACCATTTTTTCCGGATCCCACATACATTTTTTTCCTCGAAAAAAAATAGGTGCAATAAAAAGAAAACCATTATTTTGATTGAAATTGAAAGATGTTAACTAAACATTGTTATAATGATCCGATTTTGGTCAAATATGCACCGTTTTGTTTAACAACTTTATTGAACAAAACGGAGAGAGAGATTACGGATAAAATTATATTTCGAATATCCGAAGTTTCGGTTATGATTACAAAGCTCCATAACATATCTAATGACCATACCGTATATCGGGCTCTATAGTATAATCTTCGCATGCAGATATGATGCTACGCTTTTAGAAAAAAGAATATTCTTTATTTATTTTATTTTATTATTAAATCATATACAAATATAAAATTACAATGCAACCCATAATGCAATAAACGTGTAACGTGGCCGGTGCTAGAGCGACACAAGCAGGTACTGCGTGTCACGGAAATGAATATGATGCGGCGGATGTATGGAGTAACGTGGAAGGATCGCGTTAGGAACTCCCGCATTCGCGGCAGTCTTCTTGTCTGTGACATTGCGGATAAATTGCAGGAGTTTCGCCTTTGTTGGTATGGCCACGTTTTACGGTAACCGGCTACTTACGTGGAGAACAAATGTCTTAGCCATGCCGCCTCCGGATCCGGCCCGAACGCGGACCCCAGGCACCGAAGGGGAAGTTTGAGTTGCAACTGGGATTAATAAAGCTAGGCTGATGATGATGACAATGCACTGCACTCCAATAGTTATAGAAACTGTGCAGCACATTTCTTCTTCCGGACATTATATGACTTCAACAAAATACAATGGAAAAAGTAAGTAAGCGTGCGTGAGTGAAAGAGAGATTTTTGAATTTTTGGTAATTGCACAAATCCATTCATATAAACGAATGCACAATATATTACGTGGATTTTTTTCGTTACTTTTTACTCAATTTTGTATTGTGCCAGCAAAGTGGTATCTTTGCTGACCTTATTAATTATTCGTTGACTAAAAAAGCGGCACAATTCAAATTGTTTCAAACAATAAATGGTAGAAATCACAATAATTGTTGGCTTTCATCCTATCAGATTTTGGATACATTTAATAAGAATGATAAAAATATTCGAAAACCCTTAATGGTCACATCTTTTATTGAGGTAGCTTAGTTTTTTTTTTTACAAATAATCATCTACACGGTTTATTTTACGATTCTAAGAATTTTCTGATATTGTAATGTTTAAATTTAAACCACAAAGGATTTTTCAAAGTATATTTCTACCAAAGCTTTTCTGGTTTTATAATTATGGGGTTGCCACTGAACATCGAAAGGATATCTTAGGGGAAATAGCTTATTGAAAAGAAAGCTCTTTTATTTGCAGGAAATTTTTAAGGTTATTCAGCTTGTTGAAATTTGTAGCTATAAAATAATGGGATACCACTAACCAAATCTTACTTGAGTTACTAAGCCTGCGTACTGACGTAGGCTGTCAAACAACTAATTAATGAGCGCCTACGAGTAAGTAAGCGAAAGTTACTCAATTAAAAATACCATCATTTCTCCGAGCATTCGAAGTGCTCAAATTTAATATTATGATAGGCTAGTGGATTTGCTCAGTTCTATGTTATTTATTGTCCTCAAGTTATTACTATAATATAGTGTTGTATGCATTTCGGCGTCTAGGCGAAACTACCTGAAGAACGACATTATAAAAATAAACTGATTCTATTTTGCGATATAAGAGTATCCTGTTATATATATATATGTATTAGATAGTAATTTAACTCTATATATGCTTTCTTAACATTTCTTAAGATTTCGTATCTATATTTTCTTCTACACCTTCCATTCATACAAATATTTCTTATTTTCAACTACGGCTACCATTTTTTATGATCTAACCATCGTATATTCTAAACGTGTAAGACGTATTACATAAGAAAACAGGAAGACCTTGCCCATGACGTCGTTTATTTCGGATTAAAATAAAAGTCAGGAAATGTTTCAGAATTAATCCACATTAGAAACATCAAAATGTGTGCTGTTAGTTGATAAATAATACTTTTAATACCCATTCACATTGACGCAAGTGCACTAATATTTTTTTAATTTATGACTATTAGAAATTTTTGCTTCTGAAGATTTCCTTACGAATTATGGGTGTGTAAATCTTTGAACTATTGTATTATTTAATGTTATAAAAATAAATATATTGAATTCTTATTAATAAATAAATAAATCTTATTTATATCACTATGAAGATAGAGCGAATTTATTTAAGTCTTTATTTATCTTTAAGCGCTGGAATGAGATTCAGGTGTTTTCTGTAAAATTCTGCCCAATTTTTATTGCTTGCACTGATCGAAACGTAATCCCTGCCCTCATGATTATGTACCCTCCATTATGGTTCAATGAAAGTTTCCGTAACATTTTTACAAGATCCAACGTAAAAATATTTATAAATAAGTACTTTGTGATGACTAAAGCTTAATTTCTAATACGCGGTGTTGTGTTGCGTCTACCTAAACAGTATCTCCAAATGGCTGTAATAAAATAGACGTGTATATTATATAATTTTGGCCAGCAATGTTTCACAACACCTGTTGTTGACTTAGATTTTAGTGTGTTGACACATCATTTCGTGCCCATCGCCCACATTTGTCGACAGATGTGTATTCTAAACATTAAATTTGTGTTCTAAGACTATATATTTCTGAAGAAAGATGCAATTTTGTTTTTTAAGCGTTTTATACCTGAATCTAAAGTTAATTTAGATTTACACCATAAAAGCTACAGCAGCCAAAATTGAAATTGTGTTTATAAATATTTCTTTGTTTTTGGAATAATAAAATAAAATCTATTCTAATGATGAAAAATTACAGTCATGTTGACACTGACAATCCCACAATATTAGACACAATATTATCCCACAACATTGACATGTTGGAACATTACAAAGAACATCTAATATTGTGGGACGGATTCACAAGAATTATTATATGCCTTAAAATAGGAGACATAAGGAGCGGCAATGTACGAGTATATTGTGAAGGAAAGGTCAGACCATTGGACATCTTTGTTATCTAAATCAGTGTTTTTCAATTTGTGGGTTGCGAAGCCTTACTCGGGGGGTCACCGGCAAAAGGAAAAGACTCTCGCCCGCGACGACAATGCGGTGTGGCAACGCCGCGAAGTTAGGTCCGTCCGCGCAAACTGGCGTCCAAATCAAAGCCGCACGCAGCCTTACCAACTTACCTCGTACTTACTTTCAAAGCTATAGCGGCTTCTTACAGAATGTAGGTTTTAATAATGAATATACGTACAAAAATAGAGAAAATCATAAACGTATACTTATAAATTACTTATTAACTTTTTGTCTCTATGGCCCAAGGGGCCATTTCGCCATGTCACCAGAATTTTTCAACCCTTAAAAGGGTCGCGTATTCAAAAAGATTGAAAAACATTGATCTAAATTATTGACTTTAGTAGTAGTATATGTAAGTATTTAATAGTGTTTACGTTGCAAATTTATATGAGTATTTTATAACTTTAAAAACAATTTTTTGGTGAGTGATCAAGTTCCTGTACTCTTATGGGACAGCAGCATGTTCGCGATGCCACTGGCTTTGCAAACACCCACAGGCGACGATAACTGCTAAATTCTAAGCGGGCGTCAGCCTCTCTGCTGTAGCAATAAAAAATATTAGTTTTAAGATATTTAAATAATCCCCAAAAAGGGTTGAAGTTAGGCAGGCGGCGGGTCATAAAAAGCAAGCCATGACTATTCTTCTTGTTCTTCTTAGTCGTTTCACTCTTTACAGAGCGGTCGTGATCAATTGGTAGTACTATTAGAGGCAGATATTGATCGCTCTATGATTTTACGCCATTTCTCGCGATTCACAGACATTTTGGTGCACTCATGCAAAGGCCCGCCCACAGCCGATTTGATCTGGTCGGTCCATCGCATGGGTGATCTTCCACGTGATCTGGTCCCCTCCACTTTGCCCTGGACAACGAGACGCTCTATGGAGTCATTGTTTCGCCTTGAAATTTAGCTTGCTTGCAAGAGACGAAATGAAGGGTTCGAGAGGTCGAGAGATTGGGGCGGAGTGTAAATTTTACTTTTGTGGAAGTGATGATAAGAGAAACAATGTGGGTGTAGTATTAGACAGCGAATTGAAAAAAATGTGTAACGGATGTTAATAGGGTAAATAATAGACTGATAGTGGTAAAATTATTGGTGGGCGACTGTGCGTTAAACGTAGCGAGTGTTTATGCCCCGCAGGCTACCTGTGAGGGATTACAAATGCCATATTCGCCCTTCTCCAACTATGCAAGAAATACAGAAGTGCATATCATATTCGTTGACCTCAAAAAGGCATATGATCGAGTTCCTAGAAAGGTTTTGTTGTGGGCTATGAAAGCAAAAGGAGTGCCTGTGAAGTACTTGCATATTATTCGAGTGATGTACGATAAGGCAAGTATACAGGTCCGGTCCCTAGCTGGCGTCACAGATAAGTTCAATGTTGCGGGGGGTTTACACCAAGGATCGGCTCTTAGCCCTTATCTCTTCCTCCTGGTGGTAGATGCTGTAATATCAGAAATACAGGAGGAGGCACCTTGGTATATGCTCTTTGCCGATGACATTGTGCTTATGAGATTGACTAAATGGCTGGAGAAATTGGAGGGTGTTGAGTTCTATTTTGCGATTTTGGTGGAAATTCCGTCTTCACCCTGATTACCTTAGGAGGTGTGTCTCAAGTTGGCAACTTGTACCCAACTTTCGGTACCTCGGATCATTAATCCAGAATGACGGTGAGATAGGCCGAAATGTGAATGCAGGGTGGATGAAATGGCGACAAGTCTCAGGAACAATTTGCGAATATATAATCCGAAGAGAGGAGCGTCGTGTAACAAGAATTATGCTAGAAATGAGAGTGAATGGATACAAGAGGAGAGGTAAACCAAAGAAAAGATGGATGGATTGTGTAAAAGATGATATGATTAAAAAAGGTGTAAATGTTCAGATGACGGCTAATAGAGGAGAGAGTGGAAAGAGAGAACATGTTGTGCCGACCCCACATAGTTTGGGGTAAGGGCAGGAAGAAGAAGAAGATTGTAAAAGCCACATTTTTTATTGAACACCTAGCTGTGCCCGCGACTCCGTCCGCATGGAATAGTGACTTTAGGTAGCATTTTTTGGATATTTGAGATCAATTTAAATTGGAACTTCAACCGCTATAAATAGACGCTAGTAAATGCGTTAAAAATATTTTTAGAAGAATAAAACAAATACGAAATTTTAATTGTTATATTTGAATTTAAAGATTTAATTATTAATTCTTAGCGTTGTTGTACTAAAAACCTCGATTTTTTTCAAAACATTTTTAATTAATCGAAAGTTTGATAAATTAAAAATAACAGATATCTAAGAATGTTCTATAAGTTTTGCCAGATTGTATCATACACCATGTGTGTAGACAATTCTCACACGCGTCTAATGTTTTATGGGGTCACAACCTACCCTAGTTCAAAATTTTAGCCGCACACCGGTTTGCTCAGTTTAAGAATTTGGGTCACAGCTTTCTGTACCGGAGACGCGTAAACTTGAAAATAGAATGTTATATTTAGCCTTTATAATATAAAACGAAACGCGTTTTTTGAGTATTAGCGCATACGTAATTATAAACCTAGCTTCTATTCAAAAGTTTGACCTATTCTATTAAATTTCATACATTTTAGTGCTAGGTGTATGTATGAATTATGAGTGTAATGGTAAATGACAACCCATAGGCTCACTGCTGGGTTCGGCCTCCCTTTAAGATGGCCGGACAACCCACCCGGCAAAAGCTTATTTAAGGTAGATTGTAAGTTTGACTGTATATAACATGAAGAAGAAGAGGAAAGAATGAAGAGACACTAGGAAATTGGGATAAACGCCTTGCCGATGACGGGCAGTGTGGTGGTAGAAAGACGCCGAAAGCAACATACTAAACAGTTCCTCAGAACATTTACCGTTGTAAATACAAAAAGAAATCCAGACTCTCTAAAGATCAAGCGTGACTAGAACTTCTGTGAGAGAGATCGTCGACGAGACGCACTGCGCGCCGTTGAATGGAGCCTAGGGAATTGAACTGACAGGCCGGTGGTCCAGCTCATATAAGAAATGTGTGAAGTACGCCATGCGCGGCCTGACCTGTGTTTATGCGGTTTGGATAGGTTTAGCACACCCAGTATTTTGGTGGCAAGTTTAGTTTTACCCTCTAGTTGTTCTCTAAACTGCAAATTATTCGTGGTGTTGATACCAAGAATCCTAATACTGTTCAGTCCCACGTACTGCATTTACCATGAATTTATATTAACTATATACTATAGCTATAACTATATATATATATATATATATATATATATATATATATATATATATATATATATATATATATATATATATATATATATATATATATATATATATATATATATATCTATAATATAACTATATAGCGACGTGCAGTTATTGACAATAAAGAACAGCAATTTGCTCCTTCAAATGTAATTACTAATTAATACGAAACTTCATGGAGTGGACAAACGTCAAAACGGCTATCATAGCGTGCCGGAGTATAGTATGCTATTTTCACGTATGGTTCTAAATCTCGTTATGCTATCGACCTGGGTGGCCTAGGAGGAACAATAGGGCCATTTTGTCTTGATTATAATTTCATCTAAACCATTTCGACAGGAAAAGACAAAATAAAAAGTTCCTAAAGTTTTGCAGACAATACCCTGTGAAAATACTGGTGACCTCTGGCTTAGAAATAAATAATTGCAATGCAATCGAGATGTAATGCGGGGAGGAATAATAATAGGATAATTCCACAGTTATCACGCCGTTTCATTAATGAAGTGGATACATATTGTGTATATTTAAATTTAAAAACAACGAAAATTTGATCATTTGTATAGTTACGTATTTATATTTAACTATAATTCATTGATAATTGTTTTTTTTGTAAACATTATACATATAGTGTGTACTAAATCGTACTCGTTTACCTAGTTTAAGCGTGATTATAATTAGCATCGCGCGTTCGTACCTGAATCGGTGAGGCGGTCGTGGAATCCACCTCGCACGGCCTTCACTCACCCTGCCAATTGTGATGGTTCCCGTTAACTGATCGATGAGGCGACGATGAATAATCGCGTATCATAAGCTCTATTTTTGTACCATACAATTTTTGCTGGCTTCGCTGAGTCGCTCAGAATAACGATTGCTCAGTTTCTTCTTTAACAGCATCATGTATAATTATTTAACTTTATATTTCGCTTTTATGGGAAATGTAGTCCCACTTTCATATACAATTACTTTTTACTGTCCTTATTCCTAATTGCATGGTGTCAACACTGCTTTGCTATTCGAGTTTCATCTATTAGCTGTTATTTCGTCATCATGATTTCCATTTTTTTATCCCGTGGAAATCGGATTACCAATACAAATCGGATTACGGGAGGAATCTAATGAAGTTATATAGTTTTACCGTTCTAACTTTAGTGGCCGATTTTGTGCTGCTGATCGAGATGTGATGTCTGAAAACACGGTCGCTACCTTAAGTAATGAGTCGCAGCATTGACTTCCTGGCACTACTCTGCGTCAACATTTACGCTATACTTCTTCGACTATATTTTATCGATCCATTTATCTACATGTTTTCATTTTTAAAGTAGTCCTTGTAGCAGCATTGTTTTCTTTTTGTATTTCATGTTCTTTTTATTTAATTTTCTATGAACTTGTCTGATATACTCATACCTGATTTATCTTTTTTTGGACTTCCTTCTTCTCAATCTTAAACAATATGGATATACTATTTCATCCTATCCGCTTTCTGTTTTCCGTAATAGCCCTGTCTCGTCACTACGAAGGACTCTGTAATCACTATTCATGAGAAATAAATTTTATCATAATTTACTTATCGAGAGGGTTGATAGTTCAACTTGGGTAGTCCCAAGTATAATTTTAATGTTATTTTTATTTAGAGCGCCAAAACAGTTTATAGATTTTGATCCAATTTTACTTTGTTTTATCTATTTCATATTACAATGTAAAGTTATTATAAAGCATAAAATTCGTTGAATGCGGGGTCTGCTGTTGAATATTGCAATAAACTACATTTGTTAGCGTATAGCCATGTCCTCCCGTCTGAACGAGTCAGTGCGTCATCGTTGTTTCAGTAGCGTGTTCACGCCGGTGTTTTGCGTGGGCGCCGCTTACATCTAAAACCGAAGGGAAATATTCAGTTTGTTTTCGCCGATCGCGGCTACCACCCGTCATTCTGTTATTAAGTGTGAGATGTGATCGAAAATGAGTCGAAAACAAGATAGATATATTTCGCGACCGCGGAGCCTCACCTCCCACTACTCATCCTCCCCGAGTATGCTGGGGTCAATGTTAGGCAGCCAATACAATCCTTACACCACATCGAATTATAACAATTACAGTGCTAGTGCATACAGAAATTATAATCCGTATACTGCAGGTCTAGGGCGACTTTCATCTAACTCTCTAGGTATATACGGTGGAACTAGTTCGGGATATGGCGGGGTGTATTTAAGTGGAGCGACATTGGGCTCATTAAATTTGATGACACCAGTATTAAAAAAGTTGGATAAAAAGTTGATAGCTAGTCAAAAGAATTTCAAACCGAAAGCTGTGCCACCAGCTAAAGTACAAGAAGCACGCGTTGAAGTGCCTGCTCCAGTGGAAGAACAGGCAATTGAAGCGGGGCCTCCCCCTGTGCGACCGGAGAGAAAACAGCGCACGAAAAAGGGCGGGACCCTCGACAAAGAGCGATCGCGTTCGCTCAACTCGCTCGACACCTTAGAACCTTTCGGTTCCAGGTCGTTAAGTCTTAATTCCCTCGCATCAGATGGATACTGTGTATGTAGTTTATTGATTTGACTCAATATTCTTTATTTTGTTTTATAAAATTTTAATAATTGTTTCATTATACGATGCGTGCTTGAATTTATTGTTGTTGCCAACATTGTATTTAAGAATCTTGTAATTCGGGTTATTTTTACTACCGTCATAATTTATTTGAAAACTTTAACCTGCGTTTATTCCAATGAAATCTAGCTGCCCACGCGTATATTTTATATCATTTACAAACAAACCAATTGATAACTTGTATATAAATTTATCAAGTAGTAGCATGTCTGCTCGTGATTTAATATTGTTTTATATATATGAATATACCAATATAAGAATAATTATTCAATAAAATTCAGAAAATAGTCTTATAGCCCGAGAGCTGATGATAGCTGATTTGAGAAGGTTCTTTAGGCAAGCTGAAATTGCGAAAAATTACAATTTCGTCAATTGGCGAATTCAGTCCTGTAGCGGCTATTTCGCTACTGCGCAGTATATAACATTAGCAAAAAAAATTAAAAAAAAAAATGTATTTTAGGCAACTTGAATTTTGTTTTATCTTTTAATTTATTATTTTTAGAATTAAAAAATATATCCCAGACGTTTTTGTCGGTTATTAAGTATTGCCAGAAGACTCCTTTCGATAGTTCTCATGTAATAAAATAAGTTCATCAATCGAGCTTAACCAACGAGGTTGAAGGACAGGTTGGTCGTTGAATCTCTAAAAAAATTTAGACATATCTATTTGTTGTGGTTTTTTTCTCAGGCAAATGAAGTGTTATTGACGTAAATAGTCGCCTAAAAGTTTTACTGTGGGACAATTATTAGTAATATAATAGTTTGCTTAATGTAACCCTCTTATTCAAAAACGTGTTACTTTCAGTCTGGTAGCGAACGTACCGAAGATGGAGAAGAGCAGCAGGATTACAAAGCAAAATACGAAGCGTCATTGGTTGAGATCCGTCGCTTGCGCGCATTGCTCACCGTCTCGGAGCAGCAGCTGCGCGAAGCTCATGCGACCATCAACACCCTTTCACAGATGGTATGTATAGTATTTCATTATCATTATTTTATTAGTATTCTAGTTTAGCGTTTAATTGTAGGAGCGTGTTATATTTAATCATTGACATGTAATTTGCGAATGACAAATTGCTGAAATTAACCATGAGTTACAACGATTACTCGCTACCTAATTGGTTTTATTAAGTATGCAAGTAGATACTATCTTCTATTTATTTCTATTGGCAAAGAATATTTGAAATGTATGGAATAATAGTAATAAAGTTACGATAATGTTTAATAATCGTCGGCCGCTAACGCGATGTTGATTAGATGATGCGGTATAATTACTAAATAAAACTAACCGTTCATTGTCACTCACCTTCATGCCTTGTATTTATATATACATAACATTTTATAGTTCCCAGCTAGCTTTTTTAAATAGTTATGTGGCAATTTAACGGTTTGGTTGTGACTTGCTCATGCGATTTTATACTCGTAACTTACCGCTGTCATATATTAACCCATTTAAACGTATTACTATTTTGAAACTATAATAGAGAATAATATAGGATGTGTTCACTACAGGGAATCATGCCCTAATATAATCCAGCATAAGTTGTATTTGTTGTTATTAGTGACGGTCCATTATTCTTTTTCGTTTCTTGACATGCGTTTGCAGAGATCCAATACAATTGTCAATATTGTTCAATGATTCTACCACTGTGAACGTGGACGCGATTAAATTTCAAACAGCACGCGAATAATATATATTTTTTAAATTTGTTGTAAAGTGTGATCTATAATTTCATAAACTTATTGGCGAATTTGTTTATAATGACAATCGCTGTTAGCTGCCAGTCAGCCGCTGAAATTTACGAAGAATTTGCTCCGCGAAAATATTTGAGTAGTCCTTGATAAATCGTACACTTGCGAGCTATGTACACTTACACCATAATTATTTTTACACTTATGCTAGATTTTCAATTAATATTTAATTCAAAATATTTTTATAACATTGCTAATATAAATTGAAATCGCATAAAATTATATTTTATTTTTCAATTATTTATCTGGTAGTCGTTTCGACAGTTCGGTATTAACCGTAAATTATATTATATGCATGCTGCTGACTTATCAGCGAAATCAACCATTTATTTAAAAATTCTTTTAAATCATTGTAATATAGCGAATTTTAGATAAAAATATAATATTATATTGCACAATTTAAGATAATTCTATATTTAACTGTTAAAGAGACTAATAAAAATAATGGTAATTTGTGTGTACTCATTTCAATCTACGTCCCAATTTTAAATCAGATATATTTTCTTTTTTAGAATCAAACATCCTTATCTGAAATCGAGAAACGAGAAAAAAGAGCTATGGAGAGAAAACTATCTGAAATGGAGGAAGAACTCAAGGTGTGTCATTTACGCTTTTCTTTTCACTATTTTATTGTCTCTTCAAATTATATTAAATCTGTCTTATTGAATTATGTTTTATTATGTATTTCTATATAAATATATATTTCATATTTTGACAAGATTCTGAATTTTGGTTGAAATTTAGATTTAATGAGTTGATTAAACGGTAAGCTTTTAAATCTGATTTAGTTAATTCGGAGCTCCAATTTAATTTGTAATTTAAAAAACTTTTAAATAAGATTTTCGACATACAAAGTCGTACCTAAAATATTGTTTTGTATGTAGAATATGTATTAATGTATTAATTTCAAAACTGCTTTTGTAGTATTAAGTCTGCGCTGATACCTACAGCAATATATATTTATTGCAGTAATAGTAGAAAATAATTATAATATCTATTAGGTCTTATTAAAATCAACACACTATACACAAACACACATTCATTCAATAGAGACAGTTGTGTTATTTTTTTTTAATATATTGAATTTAAATTATTATGAAATTAAAATGGCTGTTATCAAGATGGCTTCGGCCGCCATTTTGTTGAGATATCGTGTGTTCATTTCGGTCAGTTATTTTAATTAATAATACGTCACTTATTTCATGATGTGAAACTTGGTGTTGATTTTGTAGCTATTGCAAAAACTAAAAGGTGAAAACGAAAGACTGAAAGCCGAGAATCGTGCGCTTACGAGAGTCGTCAGCAAATTGACCAATTCGGCTGCCAAATAGGTAAATCGAATAAATGGTGGACTCTCGACTCTGCTTAGCTGTCTGTTTTTCTTAACGGTTTCATAAATGAATACATATTAAATTTAAGTATCTGTTTTACTAATAATTTCGAAGGTATATGATATGATATGTTATACTGATTGGTTTAAATAATATAATATAGTTTATTGATATTACAAGCATGCGAAACTTATGATATTGATTAGACCAGAAATCCTTAGTCTTCTTTTAGATCATAAACTGATAAATAAATAAATAATGTTAATTAATAAATAATAAATATATTCGTTTTGATGAACAGATGGCTAAAAGTGAGAATGCGAATCTCCAGATACTCGCTGATCGTTGCCTCCGCCTGTTGAATAGCACATTTTATATATTTTAATTTTTGTTTGGAATTGTGCTTTTTACACTTTACACATTTGCTTTGGAGAATTATTTTCTAGCGGATAACATTCATTTCATTATTCAATTACTTGATAGTAAGTTTGATTAGTATTGTGTCTACATTTCAAAATTCATTTTACTATTTATTATTATTAACATATGCTATTATTATAATATGAATATTTTAATTTTAACGGTGCTTATTTAAATAATACAAAATTCGAATATTTTAATATACCGTGTACAGTCAATGAGGTATTTTGCTACTTAGATTTAGCAACGGTCAGCGAGCCATCATTTAAGCTCCCATTATGAGATTATTCGAGGCCATACCCTTCATCCAAATTAACCGTGTGTTGTGGCGAGCATGCTATTCATACATGTCTAACTTGCAACGCCGCATCTACGCAATATGGTCGTATAACCGTTATTTTCGCAATGTTGTGTTTTGTCAGAGTTTAGATCTGAACTTGTAAGTAAATTCGGGTAAGAAGTAAAGATCTTGTTACTTACCATAATGAAATTTTGATTTAGAATCAGAATATTATGAAAAGTATTTATGTGATTAAAGAACTATAGGAAAATATTTGTATAATTAGAGCCATATTTAACCCTGTAAATTAACTATGTTCGCACTAAAATGATTATTACCTGTACAGGAACACAACATTATTGTACATTGTAAGCTATCGTGTGTTGCATGACTTGTACCTATATATTCAATCAATAGCTCTACTCACAATTTTGTGCATACTTATACAAAAATTATTCAAAAAAAAAAAAAGAATCAAGGAATACTCTACGAAATGGATTCTTAGTATGCGTTGAAATGTTTTGAAATATATAGACAAATTAATTGCTAGAGTTTAATTAGAAATAATTACAATTTAGTTCTTATAAACAAAATTTAAAGGATTTCAAATTTTAGGAGCTTAAATTAATGAGGATTTAATACGTCGAATCAGTCCTTCGGTAGCATTGGAATGAGTTTGCCTTCTAGTCCTTCGTGTTTTACGATTAAAACAAAAAAAAACTTATTTTATCACCCTAAAGCTAACTTTAAACATCTTATACAGCACTCAGAACTCGTCACTGATGAAAGTAAAATAGATTTTGCTTTATTGGATGCGTATACCTTAATTTGTGTAAAACATTATACACACTGTACAACTCATCACATATTCTACCGTTTCTAACAAGATTGAGATTGTATTTTGTAATAATTAAAATTAAGGGATATAAAAAAAATCAAATATTTTGTGATTTTTCAATAAGCTGTAACTGAGAAAAGTAATTGTACAGCAATAAAAAAGAAAACAAATTGTAGTTTTAAGTAGATACTTAAATATTAAAGTAATAAAACAATTTTTTTGGAGCTTGGATTTTTTTGGTCGAGCAAAATTTGGTTAGTTTTTTTTTGGTAGTTTCTTTAAGATTACTCCAGAAAGAAATTTAATAAAAAAAATTATGTCCAGTTCTGAAAACTAGACATTTAAAGCTACTATAGGCTTTCTTTTTTATTGCTGTTCAATTATTTTTCTTAGTTACTTACAACTTTTTGGAATTCACCTAAAAATTTAGATTTTTTTATTATTTCTTTATTTTTGTTACTATTGTACTATACATATGGAAATCTTGATGGATGCGGTAATTTTGATAATGTAAGCTAAAATGTTTGATAGTCTCCATATTTTTATTCCTCGTGTTTTAAATTCCTACATTTTACGCCAATATTAAGAATTTCCTGAATGACAGGTGAAACCCTCTATTGGATTTAGTTGATATTCAAGCCATAAGAAGCTGTTTGACTTATATGAATAAATGCATCCTCTATTACTTTGGTGTCAAATTTTACATTTAAGGGTGCTTGAACCAAGAAATGCTGACAAAAACGTAAAGAGATTGTGTGGTAGTGAACCATTAGGTGCCTAACAAGTGCCTGAAAGTAATAGACTGAAACTCGTGTTTGCAATTTAGGATGCAACTGAAACTTATAAATGAGCGAAGTAACTGATAAATGTCAATTTAATGTATGAAAGTGCCTTTAACTGTTTTATAAAATAAATTAACATCTTGTTCAAGTCATGAAGATATGAAGGAATTGTATTTAGCTTTCCAAGCTTTAGTAAAGCGAATATTTTCTATTCATAAATGTTGGATATAATTTAAAATATAAAAATATTGCTAAAATCCGGTTTATTAATAACCTCTGTGTCATATACCCAGTTATGCTTATATAATAATCAAATGTTGAATGTTTTTGGAAATTTATTTTGTCTTATCGTTGTTAACTCAAATTTATAAAAATATTCTTTCACCTGATATTTATGTTTGTTAATGTTTAAAGGAATGCCTGTTAACGGAAATATTATACAAACACAAATACACCATTTTAATTCTTATTTTTATATATTTGCAGTATCAACAAGTTTTGCAAGCTGAGAATCAACGCCTAAAAGATGAGAACGGCGCATTGATAAGAGTGATAAGTAAGCTGTCGAAATGAAAATTACAGAATTCGAATTATTTATTAATTTCTAGTTGATTATGTTGATACCTGACAAAAAACTAGATTTACAAAAATATTTTTAATTCAATGTAATATATTTAGATTCATTGTTTTTTTGACAAATGCTTTGAAATGTACTTAATTATTTTGATTTTTTTTTAATTTTGACATTCAATATTTAGTCATATTTTTAACTTCTTTTATTATTTTATGTTATTTGTTCAATTTTATATTCATTTCTTATTTTATTTAATATTAAAAATTCATTATGGTCGTGACAGAAAAAGTTTACCCTTTACCACTAAAATCGCATTTTTCTAGACTCCAACAATAAATTGTTCTTGTGATACAAGACATGTAATCAAATCGTTTATAATAATTTAAACTAATTTTTACTTGTTCTTAAAATGATCATATATTTTTTATTATATTTTAATTAATAGTTTATAATAATGAAATTTAAAATATTTATTATTTCATATCACAAGAACAATGCCAGGATTTAGAGGATCTTTTTATTATTTTATTATGGATAGTAAAAAGACAAATAGAAGGGAAAAAAAAGAATTGGAAAATGCATCACGTTGTACTTAAGTGGAACTTTGAGGAGACTTATCGGTGGAGTAGTTACTCACTTGATAAGTGCCTAAGCACCACAGGTCGGTTGTAGCGACGCCGATAAGATAGCGTATTGGAATCTTTTCGGAGAAGTGCTTCTTGGTATCCCATTGTCACTCGTGATCGTTTTGGATGGCGATCTGAACGGTCAAAGGGTGCGGGAGCAGCAACGTGGAAGGGAAGGATATTCTAATTACGTGTGCGGTTGCCGACCTTGCCATCGTGAACACGTATTTCAAAAAGAGACTCGAGCATCTAATCACCTACAAGAGCGAAAGTGGGAGGAATTCTACTCAAATCGACTTCCTACTTACTAGGAGATACCACATCAGCAAAGTAGCCAACTGCAAGGAGAGTCTCACTGCACAACACCGTCTTCTTGTCATGGACCTCTGCGTGAAGCCCAAAAGCAAACGTGTCGATCGCCTTCAACGCCGAATCAGGTGGTGGCTACTTGATGAAGTCAGTCCCAGGAGTTCGCCTCTGCCATCGGCGACAAGTGCGCCGGTGGTGAGGGCGAACCGGTTCAAGCTTACTGGGACAGGATTCAGGCGGCTATCCTTGGGTCGGCGAGGAAGGTGCTTGGCGAGTCTAAGGGCAGACGCAAGTGTGACAAGGAGAGTTGGTGGTGAAACGACTCAGTCCAGAGGTTCACCAGGACGAAGAAAGCCCTTAAGAAGTGGCAAGCGTCCAAATCTTCTAAAGATCGCGACGCATATAAGGCTACCAAGCGTGCCATTTAGAGAACTGTGGCCAGATACAGACGAGATCACTTACAACCACTCTATGATAAGTTGGAATCATCTGAGAGGCAGAAACTCGTCTATAAGTTGGCGCGCTTCATTTTCAAAGTGGCACAGGTTATATCCCAGTGCCGCTTCATAAAAGACACTAGGGGCAACCTGCTATGCGAGGACCTCGCGATGCAGGAGAGATGGCACTCGTATTTCCACGAGCTGCTGAACAAGCAGCATAAAGAGGTGCAACCGCCTGATCTCCCTCCGAATCTCGTTCTAGTGCCACCGATAACGCATGTAGACGTCTAGAATTGTCTTCGCCACATGAAGAATCGGAAAGTTGTCGGTACCGATGGAGTCCCCATCGAAGCCTGGAAGGCGATGGGCGTGGTGTGACGAACCTTTTCAACCAAATACTCCTCACCTGTATGATCCCGATCCAATGGAGGCTTAGTATTATTACTTCAGTCTTCAAAGGCAAGGTCATGTCCTACACCATGAAGCTGTTCGAGAGGGATATTGACCGTCGGATCCGACAAGAGTGTAATGTGTCGCAGTGTCAATATGGGTTTCGCCCTGTCCACGGGACGGTGGATCCTGTTTTTGCCTTAGGTCTGTCACGGAGAAATACAGGACGAAGAATACGCCTCTGCATTGCCTGTTTCTGGACATTCAGAAAGCCTTCGACATCATTAGGCCTGTCCTTTTATATGACTGTAGTAAAGCGTGACCGGTGATAGAGTGACACAAGCAGGAACTGCGTGTCACGGAGATGAATATGCTGCGGTGGATGTATGGAGTAACGCGGAAGGACCGCGTTAGAAACTCCCGCATTCGCGGCAGCCTTTATGTCCGTGACATTGCGGATAAACTGCAGGAGTGTCGCCTTCGCTGGTATTGCCACGTTTTACGGCAATCTGCTAACTACGTATGGAACAAATGTCTAGCCATGCCGCTTCCGCCGGGCCCCGGTATGAGGGGTAGACCCAAAAAGTGCTGGCTTGACGTCGTAAAGGGTGATGCATGCCAATAGATTAACTATCAGGGATACCGAAGACCGTTCGAAGTGGAGAAGAAAAAGCCGGAAAGCGGACTCCGGGCACCAAAGCGAAAGTCTAGATTGCAACCGAGATTTTACGCTGGGATTATGATGATTTTTGATTTAATATATTGATATTAAAAAATTCGTTTTACTCGTAAAAACCCTATGATTTTACATATTATACGATTTGGTGAATCAAATCGGAAAATTTGTTATTATGACAAAAATGATTAAAATGTATTATGCAATGATTGATTATTAATTGTTTAATTAATTTTTTTAATTAAATCTATTTTTATGTCAGGTAAACAAATGTTTATTTGTTAGGTAAGAAGATTTCATATATTGCTGTTAGGGGCCATGTTTGTAATGTCATTACAGGGCTGTGATAGCGCTTTTTGTCTGTATTTTCAAAAATTTGTAGATTATAAAAAAATCACAGCCCTATGTGTTATATGTTTAGTTTAAGATAATTTTTTGCCTTTATTGAAGTGTTGTTAGTAATGAATGTTTCATTTAGGGCATATTATAATTTAATATTTATGAAAATAATTTTATTACTAGTCTGATTTTAGCAGTGTGTAGGAAGTTTATTTTAACAACGGCACATTAATAAAAAACCACGTACTGTGCCTCTATTGTTATATTGTATTGTAGTGTATTGTGTTTAAAGTAATTGGTTTTCGATATTTTAACAATATAAATATAATAATTGATGTATAAAATATATGATTTTCCGCTGCTTGAATTTTGTGCCGTATTTTAGATCTACAATTTCCATTTTATTATCGTATTGAATTAAATTATTTCTTTCCATTAATTAATTGACGACGTCATAGCGTAACGGCTAACGCACGTCGGAACGCTTGCTGAGGTCTCTGGTTCGATTCCCGTCCAGCATCTGGTTATTTATGTATAATATGTATTTATTTACAGAAACCTATACATTTAGTATATCAGTTGTCTAGTACACGTAATACAAGTGCTATGAATCTTAGTTTGGGACTAGATGGCGTTGTGTGAAATGTCTCAATTTATTTATTTATCAAACAATTCTTATTCTGTTGAACATTACCTAAACAATTTCTCATATTCAAGCCAAGTTTCTTTAATATTTTTCTAACAATTTCGATTGTACACGAGTTTAAGATGATATTATTATAAACGGTTTTCATGTGCTTATATGACATATTGCATGTGTAAATAAAGTATCATAAGTCACATAGTTTATTTAATATGTTTAGTTTTTTATTATATATGTTTTTTGTTATTGTGTAGTTAATTATTTGTGAGACTTCTGTCTCATAAGTACATTGTGTTTAGATATCTTTAATTGCGAGGAACAGGGATCCATTAAAACTGAAGGAAATTACGACGTGTTCTTTCTTAAATATACCTTTAATATTAAAACGTTGTTACATTAATTACTAAATAAGGTATAACACCGTTGGATGTGTCTTTACTGGTCTTGAAACTTTATTAAATTCGTTAGATATTTTATGTCATTAGCAAAAATGGGTTTTCGATCAATTCTCAATTATTAAGCGATAATTATATAATATTATATTATATTTAATACTGAATTTAAAATACTTTCTACTATTTCTTTTCTGAGAGCTTTTGTTTGGTTGATGTTTGAATTGACCTCATAAAATGACATAAAATGTACTACGATTTCAGCCACGATATTATACGTTTATTAAGTTCAAAGGGTAAAGTGTAATATTTAAACTTGGTAGTATTACAATCAGAGTAATTGAGTCATAATTATAAAATGAAGAGATAACAAAACGCAATTTTTTTTTATTTCAATTAGCATGATTGATGGTCAGTAAATAATTGATATCTTTATTCATTCATTCAGCCACGATATTATACATTTATTATGGTCCATGGGAAAGTGTAATATTTAAACTTGGTAGCATTACAATCAGAATAATTGAGTCATAATAATAAAATAAAATAAATTGATAAAAAAACACAATTTAATTTTTATTTTATTCCAATTAGCATAATTGATGGTCAGTAAATAATTAATGTCTTCATATATTATTGACTTCATATTTCCACGCAAAGCATTCAAATAGGATAAAAAATAAGGACCGTATTTTTATTATGACCTTGTTGGGTATTAAGTTCAAATAATTAAAATTTCATTTAAATTACCCTATTTACGTACTGTAGCTCGGATGGTGTAATTCCATACAATATTTTCGAGTAGGGTTATTTCTAATTACCACGGAGTTCGCCATGGATCACCCTTGGTTTTCTGATATTCTGTCTGAATAAAGATTATGCTGCGTGTTTCGAGTCACATAAAAATTATGGCACATATAAAATACAGACATCAAAAAAGTCTAAGCAACATGTACTAATTTAAATTTTAGGATGATGGATAAGCCGCTGTATGGATGAACTTCCTGAATGCACCTGAGCCTTTCAGTATTTACGGGCCGACGGTACACTCGCACCCTTCTTGTATCAGACCTAAACCCGAATCGCGACTCATCGGAAAACATAATTTTATCCCATTGTTCCTGGGTCCATGTTCTGCGTTCTCTACACCATTCACTTTGACGAGCGCGATTCCCGTGACGTATTGGTGGGCACCTAATTGGGCGTCGAGCTCGTAGGCCGTACTCATGCAGTCGATTTCGCACAGTTTGGGGACTTACATCAACACCACTTGAATTTTGTAGCCTCAAACTTATCTCTCGAGCGGTTAACATCGGCTGGCGTCTTGCAGTCAGTTGTATGTACCGGTCTTGCCGAGTGGTTGTACTCCTTTTACGGCCTGGATGCTGTTCAGCGGGTTCCCTTGTATTATTGTAGCGCTGCCAAAGACGATAAATAACACTTCTATGAATGCCAAAATGCCGAGATACCTGAGATTGATTACTTCCCGCTTGCAACATCCCTGCAGCTCTTTGCATTTCATTTGCCGTCAAATGACGTCGCTCCATGACGTAAAGAATGTCTAACAATTCAATTTTGTCGCTAACTTTATTTAAATAGTTGGTAAAATTATAAAATCAAGACTAAACGTAGCAATAAAAACGCACTTAAATTCAAAGAAATTCCCTTTCATTTAATTTTATGAAAAAAAAAACAAAACATAATCGAATTTTTTTTACAACCTGCCAGTATGTCATCAATAACAAAAAAGTTTACATACCTACGCACTTTGAGTGAGTAAAGACTTAGAAATTAATAAGTATAAATGGTAAATTTGTAACATCATGCATGTTGCTTAGACTTTTTTGATGTGTATTTTAATAAAATCAGGTGTCTCAAATATCTATTAATTCGAAAGATACGAGCACGAACTGTCTTACAAATAGTAATGGATGAAAAAGATTTAGGCTTCGCTTTATAAGTGAACATTTTAATAATTGGTTGTGATACTGCCCTGTGAGTACGTACAAATATCGATTCCATTATAAACATGAGTCTGACACCAACAAAGTCGAAGTAATAATCCTGATATTAATGATATTTATGTAAAGTTTAAAGGCGGATACTTTTTTTTTATCAAATGATGATAATATTTGTATGTCCTCGGCCAAATTTATTCAAGGTTTTACGTGTAATTAAGAGTCAATAATGAAGTTATGCTGGAAAAAGTTATACAATGTTGTCATTGCGTACTTATAGATCTATGAAATATAAATTTTAGAGGTTTTCGATTTTTTTTGTTTATGAGTTATGTAATTAAATTAATATAATGAATAAAACTATTTCTTCATTTATTTAACATTTTTTTATTTTTTTATTTCTCTGTGAATTTAAAAAAGTGCCTTTTGGGAGTTACTCGTTTGGAATTTCCGTGGGTTAAATAGTTGTGTGCCTTCACAACGAAGTTAAAGATGGGTTCATAAATATTGGGCTTCCAAACATCTTTGGCCTAGTTCGTAATAATTAAGGTACAACCATTAATATTGTACACAACTTTGTACACGTTTATTAATCATGTTATATAATTGAATTTTTGTGGTTTAAATATTCGTATGTTTTAGGAATTTAATATATCTAAAGTAATTTAATAAATTTAAATGTGAAAATACTAGGGTGATTCCAAAGTTCTGGAAGCTTTAATTGTATTTCACATAAATAAGAATAGCGATGGTGTCTTTGCGTATATAGAGTTATCCAATCTGAAATTGTTATATTTTTCTCATAATCACTAAATACAAGATTATATCTCAAATAGTATTAATTTTATATACAAAGAGGGCACACAGAAATTGTTGATTTGTAAAATGAGATCAGTGAGTCAGTCTAAAATAATAAATACAATAATGTAGTCAACGCAGAATAATAATATAATATGTTGTAAGGGCATCCATAAATTACGTCACACGAATTTTAGGATTTTTTAATCCCTCCTCCCGTCCTTGTCACATTTTTAGCACCCCATCCCTCGTATGTGACGTCACACATTTTTCAATTTGTGCATGTATTTATAAGTTATTTTAACTTTTTTCTTATTTTTATGAAATAATCTTTAATAGAATTAACATATTGTCAAATATTTTAGATAACAGAAAACGACTAGTTACGGAAACAATAAACGACTAATTATGTTAAACATACAAAAGTTAATCATCTTGTGTCCATGGACCTTGGACCCAATCCTTCATATTCATTTCGTGTTCATTCATACCCTGACGTCACAAAGCTTTAGACCAGCCCCCCCCCTGTCCCTTGTCACACAATGTCACATTCCGGTGACACCCTTTAACGTGTGACGTAATTTAATTTATGGATGACCTTTAAGGGTCTCAGCGGAATAAAAGGGAAAGCTACATAAAAAGCCTTTATTGCACGATATAGTAAACATATTTTTCTTTCCATGGAATTCAGAGGATTCTCACCTAAGCTATCGAATCTGATACATCAGTATCCTCTTTGAAAGCCTAATCTAGTCTACGTGCTAAAAATTGGTGGATTGTATAGGTTACTTCAAAAAACATTGGGATCGGCCAAATCCTTTATATAATTGTTGTGATAAATGAATTCCAATGAGTATTATTTAGAAAAATGGCATTGTAATACCAAACTAAAATTAAGGAAAAACTCCAGATAAATTCTCAGAACTTTGGATGCATCCCTTTCTTGAGAAAAGGCTATTTTTGATATTAGCGATTTGGGTTTTAAGCTTTTTTTAGCGTCGTTGGTCTAGTGCCTTAATAACCGACTTTTAACACAGAGGTCAGGGATGACCTCTGTGAACCTGTCCTATAAACGGTTATTGGAGGGATTAACGAAATCTAGTTTGGTGACAAAGTGGTATTTAGAAATTTTTTACCATATTCTATACCACACATCGAATAAATTTAATGTCTATTACGTGCTATCAAAATACATATTATAAGCTTTATAATTGAAACGAATTTAAAATAATATGTTGTTTCATTTATTTGTTATATATATATATATATATATATATATATACTTTTATTTATTTATTTTTTTGTTATATATATATATATATTACTTCTGATACATACCTATAATGTGTATATACCTGCGTGTGTATCGTAGTATAGAAAGTTTGTTTACAGATTTCTAAGAATAATAATTAGATAATATTCAGAGAGATTATATTGTTCCTTGTCCTATCATATCTTGTCAATTTTATACTAACGTGGTTTAATAAAATTTATTACGAGTATCGTGTTTTTTTTTATTTACGTAGTTACATTGAGTTTGATAGTATACTTCGTAAATATAAATTTCAAATTCGATTATCAGGTCCAAGTCTTACCGGCACCACCTCATCATGGGAGCAATGTCCTATACGTATTCATATATATATATATATATATATATACCTAGTCAGGTCATAAGTATTGTCACACAGTAAAAACTTTTCTTTTAGAATGCTGGCCACAAAAAAGTTTATTGAATTCGAATTTCGAATTGTTCATGAAAATAAAAATGTATAACTTTTAGAATTTTACTCATTTTTAAATATGGAGTGGACGCATAAAGAAGACCGTGTTGCAGTTATTGCGTTGCATCGTTACAGTTACGCGCCAATTCAAATTTTTAACATACTGAAAAATTTGAATATAACCAAAAGATTCGTTTATCGTACCATCAAACGATACAATGAAGACTCTAGTGTAGATGACAGGTCAAGAAGTGGTCGCCCTCGGTCTGTTAGGACTCCAGCAGTGATAAAAGCTGTGAAGGCACGAATTCAAAGAAATCCCAAACGTAAGCAGAAACTGTTAGCCCTTCAGATGGGGTTAAGCAGAACCACGGTGAAAAGGGTGTTAAATGAAGACTTAGGGCTTCGGGTATATCGAAGAAAAACAGGACATCGTTTGAATGCTCGTCTAATGGACTTGAGACTGAAGAGATGCCGCGCTTTGTTGAAGCGGTACGCGGGAAAAAAATATCGGGAAATTCTTTTTTCGGATGAAAAAATGTTTACCGTAGAAGAGAGCTACAACAAACAAAATGATAAGGTGTATGCACACAGTAGTGAAGAAGCGAGCAACCGTATTCCGCGTGTCCAACGAGGTCATTTTCCATCCTCGCTCATGGTATGATTGGGAGTTTCTTATTGGGGCTTAACAGAGGTACATTTTTGTGAGAAAGGTGTAAAAACGAATGCTGTTGTGTATCAAAATACAGTCCTGACGAACCTTGTGGAACCTGTTTCTCATACCATGTTCAATAACAGGCACTGGGTATTCCAACAAGATTCGGCGCCAGCTCATAGAGCGAAGAGCACACAAGACTGGCTGGCGGCGCGTGAAATCGACTTCATCCGGCACGAAGACTGGCCCTCCTCCAGTCCAGATTTGAATCCGTTAGATTACAAGATATGGCAACACTTGGAGGAAAAGGCGTGCTCAAAGCCTCATCTCAATTTGGAGTCACTCAAGACATCCTTGATTAAGGCAGCCGCCGATATTGACATGGACCTCGTTCGTGCTGCGATAGACAACTGGCCGCGCAGATTGAAGGCTTGTATTCAAAATCACGGAGGTCATTTTGAATAAACTTTAATGTCATAAGAATCTATGTTTTGTTAAGTTCATTGTGGTATATGAATGGTTACATAATTAATAAACTTGTTACAATTATTTTACATTAAACATGTGACAGAATTTATGATCTGACTAGGTATATATATATATATATATATATATATATATATATATATATATATATATATATATATATATATATATATATATATATATATATATATATATATATATATATATATATATATATATATATATATATTCATTTGTCAACTAAAAGCGGTTTATAAGCGCACTACGAGAATAGCACTCAAGAACAACCATTATGCGGCCAGCCGTGCGGCTGACCTGTGCTTTGTATGGCACAAGCCGTTGCCTTGGACTGAAATACCTACTGCTTGGACAGGCTTAGTACACCTAGCTTTTTGGAGGCAAGCTTAGCTTTGCCCTCTAATTATCCCCTAAATTGCACATTATTCGTGATGTCGTCACCAACGATCCCAATACTACTTGAGATGGAAAGAGGGCTTCCTTGAAACTGTAGCGCAGGTGCGAACGGGGTTTTTTTGGCAGAGAATATGCAGACTTGCGTCTTCGAGGGGTTGAATTGGACAAGGTTTTCTCGTCCCCATTCAGAGACTCCCTCTAGTGAGTTCTCTATTTCAGACACAAATCTGACCCGACTTTCTTCCAAATCCGCAGGAGAGAGGTTTACAAGACCAGTGTACCGTGCATCGCCGGTGCTATCATCTGCATAGCAATGAATGCTATCTATGGATAACATGTCATCGATATGCAGAATAAAGAGTGTCGGTGACAGCACACAAACCTGGGGCACACCAGTGTTGATAGGCTTCACACTGGAGCAGCAACCGTCAACACGGCCTTAATAATGCGTCCAGCGAGAAAGCTGGATAGCCAGGTGCAAAGACTCCCAGATATCCCGTAAGATGGGAGCTTCGCAAGAAGAGCCCTATGCCAGACCAGCCAGACAATACTCAAATACGTTATGATTGGGCGGATGCAGGTCTTGTAAAGTGTCACCTTATTCCTAAAGAACATCTTACTCTTCCCGCATATCATGGGGTAGAGGCGGCCGAGCACGAGGTGTGCTCTGTTCCTCACCGTTCTGATGTGCTTCCTGAAGTACAGGCCTTTGTCCAGTGACTCCTAGATATTTCACCTTATCAACCCATGGGATGATGCGGTCAAATAGATTTATAGGGTAGAGAGAGTGCCGACTCGGGTAAGTCGGCCGTGTCCCGTTCTGGAGGGATTTATCGCGAGCGAACATGCTCGCTGCTCTCTTGTCCGGATTCAACTCGATCCACCATTTGCAGAACCATTTGCTCAGCATCTCAACTACCGCGTTGAGATGACTGAAGATCTGATACTGGTTGATATCAGACTTGAAGAGGGTGGTATCATCCGCGTATAAGGCGTAACTGTAGGGTGCGGGGCTTGTCGCTGGTGTACAGCGAGAAGCGTAGGGGGGACAGAGCTGAGCCCTGAGGGACACCGGCCCTGATGGGATGGGGAGACGAGCGCGTGCCCTCCACTCTGAAGTGGAAGCTGCAATCAAAGAGAAAGTCTCGCAAGATGAGCACGAGTCTATCCGACACATCTAGTTTGTACAGCTTATACACCAAGCTGTTGTGCCAGACCTTGTCGAGGCTTTCGCCACATCGAAGAAGACAGCGCCCGTCGTTCAGGGCTTGGGGGCGTGACTAAAGTTCGCGAGCGCATGTTCCGTGAGGCGTAGCACTTGCTGGGGACGCGAGTGTCGGGATCGAAATCCGAACTGTTTGTCGGGGATCAGCGAAGTCTTTGAGTCTGCTCAAAACGAGGCATTCGTACAGCTTGTTAATGTTCCATCTCAAAATTTTGCCATTAATTGATAGGTTTTATATTAAATAACAATTACACACTTACGAACATTTATTCAACAAATGAATTTCTTCTTTTTACTAACAAAACATATAAAAACTAATTTAATTGGGCGAAGTATTAATCATATTGATCACATTAACATACTATGCGTTACATATTATAGAGTACCAAAAATATTTTAAAATAAATAATACAAAAGCTAGGTAATTTATGATATTTTATATTAAATTTTTCGATATTTATATAAAAATATATTTAGCGTTATTATTAATTAGTAGTGTGAATAAAGGCAGTGAATGATCGGTCATTTATGTGTCGATTCTTTAACAACAAACTTAATTTATATTTACAATAAAACATAAAGGGCATATTAAAAGACATTCTTAATATTTGTTTTAATTAACTAATATATCCGAAATAATGTACTTAGGGGTCGTACTGAACACAATCGAAATCTTCCGTATACAATAGTATAAGGAAGATTTCGAATATACGCCTAAAACAGGTATCATCTTGAATTTATTTATAGTGTTGGTAAATGTACTAAGCTCTTTTTAAATATGTTCTCAAATATTTGCTTCCTGCTTATCTAAGATTAACATTGTTTGACTAAATGTTGAAAATAATATGAAGAGTAATACAATATATGGAAACTAAACTTGATTATTCCGAGCGCTCGTGTCAAGTATCTTAAGGGCATATAATCAAAAATTATATCTATTATAAAAATTATAAATATATACAAGAAGTCCGCGTGGAACTACATTCTTAAAAAATAATTTTGAATAACCCCATATATTTTCCAACTCATTTACATCTTTGGTTCAATACCTAGTAAGGGTTGGTGTCAATGAGTACTCTATGCAATTCAAATTAAATCTATGATCAGTTTGAACACTCGAGTCTATGGTAACCGTTCCTCAGCAGGTAACATTCAACCATATTACTAATTTTATTTTGAGACAAATTCATAAAGTTAACAAAATACAATAAAAGTAATAATGAAATTATTAAAAATAAACATGTTAGGTCAGATAAGCCAAAATATTTTCCGAGACTCAAAGGGTTTTTATTAAAAATTAATAAATACAATATTAAATTTTCAAGGTCCTTTCAAATCGTATTTTATTCTGCACACTAATTATTTTAATACTTAGTTAAGAAAATATCTTTAAAATAAAATTTTGCTTAAATATAGCAGAACTGCTACGAAGGCCTTTATTAAAATAAGATGACGCAACTATTGTGCACTTATACGATTCACCACTTTTATTATAGCAATAATTCTTTTTTTATTATTTATTATAGCTCAGATAAATAATACAATGACCCTTGAATTTAAAATGTTGTACCGTTCGACCAACATGTATTTTTATATTTACATTATAGCTAAATGAATTCATCTCAAATAAGTAAAACAAACTCAAACAAAACTCTTATACCTGGTTACCTAAATTACACATTTCTCACTAAACATGAATACACTACCACATTACTGTCTTTCCTATCAAATATAATTTTGATTTGATCAGCGCACAGCAACGCCGTTTATGGTCACGACAGCATTCGGCCCAGTGGGCTCTGGCTCATATGCTGATTCATCATGTCTTCTACCATACGCAACATTATCAGCGATCCTTTCGCTGTATGGGGAGTCGTATACATTGTCGGTGACGTGATCGTATATGTGTCGTCCGTTCGTATCGTGCAGTGTCGCATAACTCATGACAGCAGCATTCTGGTCTTCCTTTCTCTCCGCACCTTCAATGTTCTCAGTATTTTTCACCGGAGTCGCTTTTCGTCTGTTCGATTAATAAGATAACTTTTTAAAACTCTTAGGAAAATTAAAATATACAAATGTACAAACAACATTTTAATTTATACGAGTATATAAAGAAAGGTTCACAGGCAGGAGGAGTAGACCCAAAAAGTGGTGGCTTGACGTCGTAAAGGGTGATATGCGTGCCAAGGGGCTCACTGCCAGGGATGCTGAAGACCGTGCGAAGTGGAGAAGAAAAAGTCGGAAAGCGGACCCCGGGCGCCGAAGCGAAAGTTTGGGCTGCAACCGGGATTTAACGCAAAGATGATGATGATGATAAAGAAAGGTTCACAGAGTTCAAGTTCAAGCACCATTTTTAACTTTGCACTTTGTTTCTGCAATTTTGGCTTATCAGTCCTTTTAACCACTGTAAATTTTTTCAAATATGATAGTCGTCCCTGAAAATACTAAATTTAGCTATATCTTTTAAATCAAGACCTAAGGCTTACTTAAAATAGTTAATAAAATTGCGGATATTGTTAAATTTATTGCAAAAAATTATATAAAGTATAAAACAGTGAAGTTATACTTACAGCCTTAAATATATGACGCCGAGCAGCATTAGAAGGAACAGCACAATGCCACAACCAACCCCCACGCTCAGCGGTAGGGTGCCGTTATCAGCCGCTTCGTTCGTGACGAGTTCACAAGTGGGTTCTTCACCAGACCATTTTCCATCGTCCATACATTTACGTAAGAAAGGACCGACCCTCTGGAACTGTGGAAGGCAATGGTATTCTATCGAAGATCCGAAGAGCGTCGAACTGTTTGATATGATGACGCGACCATTCTCAACATTTCCTGGCGTTCTGCAGTCAATCGCTGAAAAAAAATACAAATAATTGTAGATTTGCTTTAGATGGCTTACTGAAAATATTAGAACCATATGAGTTGTTTCGGCTTGGTTCCATATTTTATTAGAAATCGTTACTTGATGAGTTATCACTGCATTTGTTGGTTAATACAACCAGCTGGATGACCGAGCTTAGATACAACCAGCTGGATGACCGAGCTTTGCTCGGTAGTTTTTTTTATAAATTGTGTTTTTTGGAAATTAACAATTGATTTTCTTATTCTAACCTCAAAGCAAACACTCATTGACTTCGTGTTACTTAACAACGCCGTCTGCTGGAATAGCGTTAGTGTTGTTGTGTCGTTAAAGCAATTTAAAAAAATAGTATTATTATTCGCCGATAGATGTCAGGAAGAGTCACCTTTTTGTTATTTTGTTCCAATAAAAAAAAGCGAATAAAATAACATTTTCTAGAAATGATTCCTAGCTAGATCGATTTATCGCCCCCGAAACCCCCCGTATACTAAATTTCATGAAAATTGTTGGAGCCGATTCCGAGATTCCAATTATATAAGTATATATATATATATATATATATAAGAATTGCTCGTTTAAAGATATAGGATTTGTTTTTATTTTTATAAAATCATGTGTGCATCAAATGCTTTAAAACCTACATCCGAAATATTAGTTGATATACTTACGAATGCATACTGGAGGTGTGCTATTCCACTGGCCTTTTGGAAGACAAGTTCTGGTTCCTTGGCCCTTTAGACTATAGCCGCGTTCGCAGCGGTAATGAGCTTCACCTCCTATGCTTAGTGTGGATGTGACCACAAGAAGACCAATACTACCGTTGATCTGAATTGATGGATCCGGGCATGTTATTTCTGTAAGTCATTCATTATATACGAGTCATTAAACTGATATACAATATATACGAGTACTATATCCGTGCAGGGGCGGAGAAAGAATACTGACCTCTGCGGCCGAGGTCGGCCTGTCGTAAAAGGCGACAAAACCAACCCGCCTTATCTACGTGGGCCCCAAGCCCGTCTAGATGGCGACCACCTTTGGTCTTAAGTATGCCGCTATGATAACTTTGTATTGTGTTCCGGCATTAGTGACCCAAGTTCCTGTACCCTTATGGGAAATTAGCATGTTCATGATGTCACTGGCGTTGCAAACACCCATAGGCGATAGTAACTGCTAAATTTTACGAAAAAGTCGGGAAACGGTTCCCAGGACCGAAGCGAAAGTTTGGGTTGCAACTAGGGTTCAACGCTAAGATTATGATGATACTCCTATAATGATAACAAGCTAAATATATACAAGCATATAATTATGTATGTAGTACAATACGTATAATGTGTACAAAGAGCGTGTATAGGTGCAAGTCAAACGGCAATTTTGTTGATGATTTATTAAGGCATTGTATGGACTGAGCGCAGCCACGGGTTCAAGAATTTGCGCACATACGTAACATACTATATTAAGCAAGAAGTGGATTCTCATTGGGGATCGAAGCCCTGTGATTTTAATTTCGTGTATTGGCTTACTACTCGTTTGACCCTATAAGTCATAACGTATATTAGTGCTTTCACATAAAATTAAATGTCGTATTTCCGTTCTAATAAAAGGAAGAGAAAAGCTTTGCTAGTACGTTAATAGATTTAGTACTTAATAAATTTGTTTAATAAATTTCAAATATAAGAACTGTCTAAATGCTAATACATAACAAGTGCATCACTTGAGAATAGCGTTAGCTTTCTAACTGAAAAACAATTTAATTGAGTAAGAAAATCGAAAAACTATTGTACTTACTTTTTTTACACGATTACTTATATGTATAAAAATTATTATAATATATTTGATTTAGACCTTAAGACAGAGTAAACAATTAAATTGAATACTTCCGTAGTTTTTCTATTTTTCATTTTATCATGATAAGAATATTTTTAAAATTATGAAATTTTAATATATAATAGATAAAAATATTTAATAATAAAATTTATATAAATTTACCTTTGCATACAGGAGCTTCAGAACTCCATGTGCCGTTATCCTGGCATAATCGCCTGGAGACACCATCTAGTACCCAATGTTCGTCACATTCATATAAAGCGGCCGCACCATAGAATGTTGCGTTCGCTGGCAGAGTCACTTTTCCGTTCTGAATTCGTCCTGGGTTGCCGCAGTCCACATCTGTATTGTAGATAACATTAGACCAATGAAGAATTTACACGTCAAATTATAAGTTAAACTAATAATATTACAGTCGCGATGAGAATGTAGGAATCGGTGTATGAAAATTATATTTGAAATTATATTCCTATTTACATTCTGCACACTAGCTTTAGTAAAAGCAAATTATATTAGGATAACATTGAGATCATTCTTTTAGAATAATATCATACAACTCCTAAAATATTCAATCTAGATACATACATTATCCAGCTTACTCCTTTCCTAATTATAATAGTAATAGCGTCCCAATGCCGAGCTTCGGCCTCCCCCTGGAGGGGACAGGTGGGTGACATACTAGTGATCTCGGTATGGAGGTTTCGACACGATTTTTTCTTACCCTCAATATATGGTAATTATGCTATAATATATAGTCCATGCAGGTGCGGAGAAAGAATACTAACCTCTGCGGCCAGGGTCAGCCTGTCGTAAAAGGTAACAAAACAACCCACTCTAGCGGCGTGGTAAGGCCTCAAGCTAGCCTGAATGGCGACCACCTTTGCTCTTAAGTATGCCGCCACAATAACTTTGCGTTGTGTTCCGGCTTTAGTGACCCAAGTTCCTGTACCCTTATCGGACAGCAGCGTTCGCGATGCCACTGACATTGCAAACACCATAGGCGACGGTAAATGCTAATTTCTAAGCGGGCCGTCAGCCTGTCTGCTGTCCTACTGTAATAAAAAAAATATGCACACTAGGCGAAAACTGCCTAAGGAGGGGTGCTGGGATGCCACCGTGGGATTCGAGTTTCTAGGTTGGTCTCCAAGTATGTCACTGAGCTACTAGAAACGTATATGTTATCTAATTTAATTTTCTGAGTTAATTACAAATATATCTAGTTTTAAAAGCAATAACAGTTCCAAACGCTATATATGGGTAAATCTTTACTTACACTGGCACGTAGGAGTAACTCCACTCCATTGGCCATTATCCTCGCACGTGGACAAACTCTCTCCTATAACCTTGTAGCCTCTCTCACAGCGATACTTCACCAGAGCTCCTATACGATATGTGTTTCCTACGCTGGTGTTAACCGAGGATCGAATGAGAGTACGCCCGTGATTCCTGTCGTTGCCTGTTACTGAGACAATACTCTTTTCGGCCACAATTGGATCGGAGCAACGAATTTCTGTAATTCAAACATTCGTTTTAATTTCATAAATAAATGTATTGGAATAATTCACGCAGCACCAGTCCCAAAGTAATTAACATAGCACTTGTATTATTGGTACTAAATAATTAATAAACATAAACACTTTTGTTTTGTTAATAAATATAGTTTAAATTAAACGTAAATAATAGTTTGAATTAAACGTTTTGTCTTAATTTTATAATTGTTCTATTGTATTTTTAAACGATTTAAAAAAGAAGAATATAAATATTTAATTAAACGATATCTGTCGAGTAAAATGTATTATCAGTTGAGTAATATTAAATCAAAGATAATGTTATAGTACCTTCACACCTCGGCGAAGAATCGCTCCATTGATAAGTCTCGGTACATACTCTTCGGACTGGTCCTGCCAATCTGTAATTCGTAGTGCAGGAGTACTGTATCACGCTGCCTAAATGAGTTGAATCATTGAGGTATACTGCAGAGCCGTATGGCAAAGGCGGGAGTTTACCGCAGTCCACATCTAAAACATGAAATTCTATTTTAATCGAAATTCTATAATGATTTAGTACTAGATGTATAGACGTTTTACTGGGGCGTTTCTTGCTGCTTGTTCTCCTTGTTACAGCCACACACATTGTGAAATGATGGTAGATTTAGTTCATATTATAAATAATCATTATAAAATACACATCTCATTTTAATGAAATTTTTTTAGTTAGAAAGATATTTTAAATTAAAAAAATGTTTGAGTTGAGTTGAGTTTAAATATTCAATTAACCTTTCCGATTTTACTATTCAATAATTAACTAGCAGCCTAAAGTAAAAAAAAAAATCGTTTTTTGAAGTGAAAACTTCTTTATTAATGATGGCTTAAGGTTTATTCATGTAATTACCATGTAATTTTTAAATGATTGCATTACTTATACATATCTATTCGAATTGCGACTTTATTATAATGAAATACAGTTGAGTTTTTGAATGAAATCTTCTTTAGGCGCGTTCAACACTTTTTGGGTGAGCAATTTTTGGTTTATAAAGAAGTGTTAATGATCAAGGATTGATCATAAACACTTTATAAACAAATAATAAATCGAAAATAATAATCTAATAGCTCGACGATACAATTCACAAGTTACTTAGTTTTCATTTCTATCGGCAGTCCCCATAGACTGTCGTATTTTTTTATTGTTGAGAAGCAGCTGACAGACTAATGGCCCAATGTATAGTAAGCAGTTACCGTCGCCTATGGATGTTTACAACGCTAAAAGCACCGTAAACACGCTGCTGTCCCATAGCGAGGGTAGTTTTGTCGTCTTTTATGACAGGCCGACCCCGGCTACAGGCGTCAGTATTATTGCTTGTATTCCGCTCTTGTACGGAGAAAAAGGTATACTTAGTAGTAGTAGCAGTCGTATTAGTAGTTTAGTAGTATTTGATTGGTTGGTTGGATTTTCGATTCATACGCATTTATATTATAACATTATTTTAACCTCCCTAAATGTTCAATTGACACAATAAGTAAGGGCAATGTTACAATAAAAATAGATTGTTTTTTTTATTGCTGTAGGACAGCAGACAGGCTGACGGCCCACTTAGAATTTAGTAGTTACCGTCGCCTATAGGTGTTTGCAACGCCAGTGGCATCGCGAACACGCTGCTGGCCCATAAGTGTACAGGAACTTGGGTCACTAATGCCGGAACACAACACAAAGTTACTATGGCGGCATACTTAAGCCCAAAGGTGGTCGCCATCCAGACGGGCTTGAGGCCCTACCACGTAGCTAGGGTGGGTTGTTTTGTCACCTTTTATGACAGGCCGACCCTGGCCACAGAGGTTAATTAAACTGTCGTAATAAATATGAACCAAAATTCGTTATATATACACGATACGTATAACTACTTGCGTATAAAAATAATAATTAAATTTCGAATAAGTTGATTTAGTACTGATCTTGGTTTTAAGTGTACCACCATAATAACTATGTTGTGTTTCGGCATTAGTGGTGCATGTTCCTGTGTAAAAAGTATTAGATGGGTCGAAATTTAAATAAAATTGTTTGTATACTTACATTCACATTTTGGCGAATCTCCTGACCATTCTCCATCATTCTGACAGAGAAGCGTTTGTTCTCCAACAAGTCTATGACCAGGTTCGCAATGGAACACTACTGTGGAGTGAACGTTGTAGTCAAACGCTTCCATGTAACCACCAGCTGGTACTTCTGGCTCTCCACAATTGATCACTATTAAATATAAACATCTAATATAAAGTTCATGATTAAGCCTCCATATCGATCGTATTCTGATACTGTAATTTCGAGCTTAAAGTCTCCATTTTGCTCTCTATGAGATAATTTATATAAATGTTCAAATCCTAAAACACGCCTCCATTTTATTTATACTTGTTTATATAACCTCTTTATTTGTACATTACAATATTTTAAAATATATTGATATCTAGGAGATTTATTATTTGGAGTTGGTAAAAAATAATATTCTATACGTGTAATACTCACATTCACAAGAAGGTATATCATGCGACCATTTTCCGTCTCGGTTGCAAGTAAGCTCCTCAGCTCCAGCTAACCAATAGTCAGGATCACAAGTGAATTGAATGATAGAGCCATAAGTCGTGGTATCATTGACGAGAATATAAGAGCCTTTGTGAACCTTAGCTGGTGTTCCGCAGTCAACATATTTGCAGGATGGCGGAGTACCAGACCATGTACCCCCAAGAGTACATGTTACACTCTGAAAATGAAAGAATTAATTACAGTTTATATTTTTTTAAAACACGCATTTGTAATTAATCAAACTTAAAAGTAAAAAATCATTCTTAACGTAAGAAGCGTGGGGTGCTCGATATCAATCGTTATAATGATTATTTTACTACTTTTACTAGTTTCATTACAAAATTCAGAGTTAGTTTAAAAATATCGTGCAAAATACCGCACACTCTTGAACAATGGCAATAATTTTTCCGTCAGTAATTTTTTACTTATTTTATGAATTAATTTATTTTTTAGTTTGATTCACCACAAAAGCGTGTTTCTTAGTTTTAAACTATAATTTATTTGTTGTCAATTCCCAATCGGTAAATGTTTTTTTATTAATTTAATGCCATCTTCCGGCAGTGTTATTGATTTAACGCCATCTTCCGGCAGTTTTATTAATCAAACGTCATCTTCCGGCAGAAGAAAAAATAAATCGTCAATCCTGATGATCCTGATAAGGACTATGGGACAATAATGATTAAATTTGTGTATTGTCATCAAGTGAAAAATTTTGAATTCTTTTGATCGTTCAAATTGGGTCCCGAAAATTTCCAAAAATTACGTTACATACATTAGGTCAAGTCAATAAAAGCATGGTAAAAATTAAGAATGATAGAGGTAAAATGTGTGAATTGCAATTATATTAACAAATAAGAGTTTAAAGAGAGGACATATTCTGTCTACATGTCATAATATAATATTGAGAAGAAAAACAATAATTTTAGAACAATAATCTATTAAAGAGAAAGTGTCTTCCAAATTTTATTCTTATCTTTGACTTCATAATAACAACATTTGTCGGTATTCAGAACGCGTTTTAAATTCCAATTACGTTCCGAGTACTTTACACTTATTTATACTTACAAGTGATCACACGGTGGTTGAATTGTGCCCGTAATTCAATTAATATAATCATATATTTTGCCGGGATTTTACAGTTAAATTACGGCCTACTTTTAAAACAAATTAAAATTGAAACAAATCTACTTAATCTCTAGACTAAATTTCTCAATGTACTCGTATTTCATTAAAAATATTTTATAATTTTGATAAATAATTATAGAAATCTATGCAAACTTTTTTATTGTTTGCTACAATGAATAACTTTGTAATTCAAAATATAAGTTTTGGGACTATAAAATTTCAAAACATCGAATGATTGATCTTTATTTGCGACGCACGCGACTACTACTGTATTCATCTTTGTCAATTTATTTTAATGCATGTGCATCACAGTGAAAACAGTTTCCCGGAATTCTCGTAGCGCGTACTCTAATAAATTCACTTACCGACGAACCGAATAAAATAAATCCATTTTGACAACTGTATGTTGCCAATGAGCCAGCCTTGTGCCCACTGACAGTGACTATTGAACCATTTACTACTGGTGGGTCGGGACACCAATCAAACAGACATTTTGGTGCTTCACCAGTCCATATGCCTTCATCCCCGCACTCTCTTTCAGGGCTTCCAACAAGGGTATAATTCTTTCGGCACGTATACAGAGCTTTCGCTCCATGGGTCGTTCGGTCATCAATGAGGGTCACGTCAGCATCTTGTGCTGGTGGTAGACCACCGCAGTTTACATCTGAAAAAAATTATATAATTGTCTAGGAAAACAAGTTTTTACTATTAATTATGCAATTTTAATTAAATTTTAAGAGTATGTCTTTCGATTTAAAACTTATGTAGGGTTTCCATGGTTCCCAATACACCATGGGCTTAATTAAAGAAAACATACTGAGACAAAAAACATCGCGAATAACCTGCACACTGATATTGTCTGTCAGTCTTTCCTAGGCTAGCACAATGGGCACAATTTCGTTCCCTTTAGAATCAGGTCTGAATTTGGCCGTAAAACGTTTGATTTATAAAAACATAACGTATAATTAAACTTACATTTACAAGTTGGGGCTGTGCCAGACCAAAATCCATCTTTTTTGCATAATCTTGTCTTGTCTCCAAGGAGCATGTGACCCTCAGGACACATATATTTGATGGTTGAACCAACCAAGTAGCTATCTCCTTCAATTGTCGTATTTAAATGTTTATCTGGGCTCCCACAAGTGGGTGGTACTGTTAAAGAAAACTTTTGGTGTAATCAATTGACGTTAAAAGGACATGAGAAATGAAAGAGCCACTTCTAAACATACGTACATAAATAATACTCGCTTAGCCTCTAATAATTTAATTGAGCTCAGTGATATTTGTTAGTAATAATATTTTTATTATGATAAATGACGATGAAAATGATTATTATAATAAAATGCGATTTATATGGTAAGAACTTTGAAATCACAAAGATCGTTATAAACTTATTATAAATATTTTATAAACATCCTTTTATATATTAGGTATGAGTATGAGTGGATTCCATGATTTGCTGGACAGATTGCAAAGTTTTTTGGGGGTACCGTCTTGCCCAGCACCGATACGATTACTAAATAGTATAATGGCTTGGTACTGGGATTGAGTCTGTGAAAGATCGGTTATGATTATATCCTTAGGGAAGTCCTCCTCCGCGGGGTACTCGTCACATAAATACTGCTACGTTCGGAGAAGTAGTCACTCTGGCAAAGGTGGATGTGGAGCGCTCGGAGGCTTTGATCGTCCTCGGACAGCGCTGCCGCCGGAGCTTGTGATCAAGTTGGATGGATATCTGCATTAAAGTGCCCCTCAAATATTTAGATCTGTTGTTTGGCAACTGGTGGCACTTTTTGGTACATTTCCGGGCTATTGCTCGCAAGCTGCCGAAAACGACTGCGACACTATCCTGCGTAGTGCTGAATATCAAGGAGCAGACGCCCAGTGCCTAAAATTCTTTGAGAGGATCGTGCGTTCCATGGCTTAATAAGGGAGTTCCGTGTAGGTTAATGTCCTTACTCACCGAAAAATTGTCGCCCTGTGGTAAGAGAGAACGAAAAGATTTGCGTCATGTCCACGTAGCAGAGTGGAGATGTCATCTGCAGAATATATAGTGAATCCACGCCGTGATAGAGGCGATCAGGCCTGTTATGCCATAGTGGCTGTAGAAGGTGCAAGGCACCCTGACGTTCTACTAGATACAAGTCATCGCCGGCCATGGGTGTTTCCGTCGATACCCGCTGAGGTTGGCGCTGCACAAGCAAACGTCACGGTGCCATCACTATGACATCGGCATCCAAGACACGGCTTCGATGCCGCTTCAAGCTTCAAGTGTTGAGGCTTGTGGCCTCTCTCACCTCTAGGAGAGATAACAGGTTGCCGGAATAGGTCACATAGACCCTAGAGACACAGGAAAGACCGGCTCATGTCAGGATGGCTGGTTTGATGTGCAAGCGAAAAATCCCCCCCGTCCGGCTATCGGGCAGTAGTGAAATACGGGGATCGTTTACTAAATATATCAGTATATTAGCGACATGAGTCTCTCATCAACTGTGGGTATCATCTTTACCAAGTCTTTAAGTTTACATTTAAAATAAAAATGAGATATTAAACATACCGTAAAAAATCACTGATAATAGAAAATTGTATTACGATGTGATTGAATGAATGAAAACTCTTTATTGCATACAGATACTTAAAACTAGCTTAAAATAGGCATACAAAAATATAATGCTGTATGACAATGGGTGACCTTATCGCTTAAAGCAAGCAATCTCTTCCAGGCAATCCGATGATGATTGAAACATTTTATTTTTATTTAATTATTTCATGTATCTACAAATCTTTTTAAGTAAAAATGTAATCCTAAAACATTGAAAAAACTGTTAATTACATAACTATTTCTTTTACAGTGTCATTATATCGTTTTATGTACAATATTTACACAAATTCTGATTTAAAAGGCTGCAGTAGATTTTTGATGAATATTCATTACTTGTACGGTAGTCTCGATGAGCATTCTAAAACTAATCGGGAAACTTAAATTGCAACTATATGTTGTCTCTAGTAAACTAAAAGTAATCAAACTAGTATCGGAGGAACGTAGCTTTATTGTTAGGCTTCACTGATAATAAACGGCTGATAGCTGAAGTTCCTCTTGCCATAAATATGGTAATTCGTTCTTAATGGTTGTTGAAAAATTTTAAATAGAAAACTCTAGAAATTTATGCGAAAGTGTTGGATATATTAAAAGATTTTTCTTTGTTGATAGTAGTATTTGTAGAATAATATATCAAACAAAATTTTGTCGCTTAATTTAATAAAAAATACAAAGACTGTTGTTTCGGTAAAAATCAATGAAAAATCGCTAATAACTCACATTGAAATAATGTAAACACTTCATGCACTCAATTGTTTTTAATTTTGAATCTAAATATAACTAAATAGAACCCTTAGCGCATCCATGCAATCAGTAGTCCAAGTAGGTTAAGTTTTAATTTTACTTTGAAATGCCAATTACTAGTGTTAAGTCGTAAAACAATTACGATTTGAGCATTAAATTAGTCATAGATAGATGAACACAAAGTTGCACATATAACATAATGATTAGCCTGATTACAATAGAGCAATAAGTTGCACGAACGTAATAGACGCAAATTATTTGTTTACCATCACTGCATAACTGGGTACGCTTGATAGATTATTACATTTCAATGCTTTCGCTTTGCTGTATACTCATGCATGCAGTAAGTTAAATAAAGCAGTATTTAACACGTTTATAATAACAAAATTTTACAAAAATTATAACCTTTATCCTTTCATCAGTATTGTTACAATGAATAAAGCTGATCTTGAGGCTATGACCTCCGTGGCGTAACGTCTGACACATTTCGGTACGCTTGCGAAGGTCACGGGTACGATTCCTGTCTCGCGTCTGGGTGTTTATGTATAATATGTATAAGTAAAGTAAAGAGGTAGTATATCAGTTGCCTAGTACCCATGAAACAAGTGATATACTTACTTACTTTGGGACTAGTTGGCGTTGTCAGTTGATCCAGTATTTTTTTAAATTATTATCTTGAGCTCAACAGGTCTTGATTCCTTATGGTTAAACCTATTTTTAATACGCTAATAAATCAAAATTGTTATATTTGTACAATAAATGAAGTGATATTTTGAAGTGACAACTTCTTATGGAAGGGTAAACCGCTCCGTTACGTAACGCGTTACGACGCAAGTCTGTCTGGCTTTCATTTCTCACGTATACGGCAGCGGTAGGCAGGCTGCTCCTCTCTCACTCTAACCCACAGCGCTAGATCTATTCGAATTGCGAACTTTATTACAATGAAATGGTTGAGTTTTCTTTCTTTATAAAGAATCTACATTAGGGAATTATTTTATTTAATAAAATTTTGAAACAGTTTTTGGTAAAATTGGTAATTCGTGAACTTTAATTATTTTTGGTTTTATTAATAAATAACCATTCCTTACATTATCATATTAATATACGTAAAATTTAAGTAATAACCTAATCTTTTCTGAAGTCAAACAATTTCAATATTAAATAGTTCAACTTAGATTTGTTTAAGTTATCACTCCTGTCGGGTGACCACGTTTGCGAGACGCACACGTTTTTTTAGAAACGCAACTGTTATGTAAAAGAATTTTATTATATATGGACGTGCAACTTTTGTGTATATTGTTAGAAGGTATAATATAATAGCGATTAATTTAATTCACTGCGTCTGGTGTAATCTTTACAATACTTTGATGAAGCTTTTGAATTGCAACTCGATTTGCATCTGGTTTATTTGAAATTAAACGACAAATTGGATTACGGTAAAAGCAAACATTTTAAACTTTGTTAAAGCTGTCTTTGTCTGTCTCTTAAGGTCCTTACATTTCAAACCGCTGGATATAGACGGTACACCCTTTTAACGTTTGAATCTATTTGTATGAACTAAATTAAACTTTGATTTTCAGTCTTAACATTTTAAATATAGCGGCCATTTCTGAGCCATCCATAAACAAAGTTTTTAATGATCTAATATTAAAACCTTTAAGACTTTTAAATTACAGTTACAAATTATTTCGTAATATATAATATACTTAATTTTAACCATTGATTTTTGTTAAAATAATACATATATTACCATCAAAAGTCTGAAAATATTTTAAAAAAATTGTCATTATACCTACGGTCAATATTTATATTCTGGCTGAAAATCTATCAAAATGTTCTTGGCCGGACACTCGCTACGCCAATTCGCGTTTGCCAAGAAATAAAGTAGATATGTACCTATATAGGTGACACTCACGGTACTGGCAGATCCAGTGCAAGTAGTCCAAGTTACAGCCCACGTCGTTCCACAGCCAGGTTCTCCCTCCATCCAGGACGACGCAGTTCTGCTCGCCGTTGTAGTTGTTTGGCTGGTCCTTGCCCCACGTCGGTTTGGATACTACCTCACCTTAATTAAATAGGAAAGAGACTTAGTACCTAATAAAAAAATATTATGGATTCTCAGTGCGGATGTTCTTTAGTACCTAATCTATGATGGTGTCTATGTGTTTATTTGAAAAAGAGAAATATATAAGTAAATCAATTGTCTAGTGTCTAGACATAAACGTGGGAATTGTTATTAATTAATATTTATTTTCATAAGATGAAATTGACTGCGCGCATCGTGGTTGTCCTTCCAAAGTTCTAATTAGAATACAATCTTGTCAATTTTTACTCCAGTGAGACGCCCTATTTGATTTTCCTTAAATAATATTGCATTGAAAATATGATTATTAATATATTCCCATTACCACAGCATTATTGTTTGTAAAATATACAATATGGTATAAAATAAATAAACAACATCATTTTAAACGAGCAAATGTTTAAATTTAAATTGACGTGTGTAATATTTGCGACCAGTTTCAGTCTACTTGTAAATGAATGCTGAAATTACAATGAATTTCTTGTTTCGAAAAGTATTGGTAAATGTAGTCTACTTTATTTCAGGTCTTCAAAATAAAATGATTATATAACTTAACCCTGACTTCAATAAAAATTTTGATTTCAAACTGACTTATTTAAAGAGTATTGATGTTTGCACTATTTTACTTATTTTACTGTTTCTCTCTCGCTAAATATTCTCAAAAACGTGTCAAAATAGGTTGCTATTAAATTACTACATTTTTCATAAAAGTCACGTTTATTCAAATGCATTTTTATGATCTTTACTCGTCGATAAAATTGTAAAAGGTCACTAATCTAGTTATTAAGATTATCCTGTTTGGTCATCTATAGACAGTAAACACATCATTTGACCCTTCATTCACCTTTTAAGGTTGAGAGAATATTTGTTATAGGGTTGTGGCACATATCTATTTCATATACTCCTACGCCCCCGATTCACATGGAAGATAAGTGCCCGATAACATAGTGTGAAATGAACGCTTGAAAAAATTGCACAAATCACACATAAAGTCCCCCAAAAAAAAAAATTCGCATTCGTCACGAATATAAGCATGCATATATTTTCCTAGATGTATATTGTAATTCACAATACAGAGTCGTTATTGCCATCGTATTGCGAAATGAACGAGACCCAAAAATGTTATCAGCAATGTGTATTTGGGAATATGTCATATATACATTTTTATAAATATTTCTAAATCTGTTAAAATTATTTAATAGCTTTGTACTATTTGTAAGTACCGAAATCAAATCTTAGGAAGAAAACGGAAAAAAATAATTCTATATTTTATTTTATGCATTATTTAATCCTAAAACAAATTAAGTTGTTTGGCAGTTATATCGTTACGTAAACCTTTTAATATCTTTTACGTGATATTACATAATTCTTCAGAGTAGAGGTGTTAAAATATGACAAATATGCAATACTTCGTTCTATTCTCTCAATTTTGTTGTATAAATTTAAGAGTGAAAACATTGTTATGGTTACATGACGTTTGTGCATGCAACCTGGTAATATTTTACGAATGAGTGGGATTTATCTAGATATAAAAATATAAATTACCGTCAACCCATTTCCAAGTTCTGGATGTAAGTCCTGGCTCCTTTTGAGCTCCGATCCAAACCAGTTGAGTCTTCAGCTGCGATTTCCGTCGTTCCAATTCTTGGATAAGAAAGCTTGATGTTGCGCCCTATTTTAAAAAGTTGGTTATTTAAGGAATTCCTTATCAGTGTACGAAAATTAGAGTAGCACGATAATGCGGACTGTTTTCATTCATCAATACATTACTATATAGATAAATATGGAATATAAATATATATTTAATAATTATAATAATAAAAGATAAAGTATCACACTATATCTTAAATCCGCAAACAAGACAGAGATTTCGTTATAATAACAACAAAAAAACCAACAAAATATATCCAAGCCAGAGATTATATGCTAGAAAGATCGTTTTCACTACGGGAATCAATGCTGGGCCCCTGAAATAAATCGACCTCGGAGTAAATACGAGGGTTGGCTGATAAGTTCGCAGCCTAAGGTGCTTAATGAAAGGAAAATTGAAACATACATTTTTTTTCAATATAGTCTCCCTCAATTGAAATACACTTCTCACATCTGACATACAATACCTTTAATCAAAAAATATGCTTTGTCCTCAAAATTACAATCTACGGCTGCTTTCATTTCGTTGTAATCCGAAAATCTTCTCTTGTTTGGACTTCGGATCATACTGGCAATACCACGTTTCATACACGGTGACGATTTGATCAAAATTTTTATAATTTTATTGTCAACTAACGCCAAAAAGTCCTTGCAGCTCTCGAGTCATCGTTGCTTGTCGAGCGGTGTGAGCATTCTCGGAACCAAGCGCGCAAATTTTTTTCATTCCTAAATTTTTATGTAAAGTTCTTAAATTCATTTCTTGATAGCCTGAAGTTCTTCAGCTATCAGCCACAATTTAATTATTCTGTTAGCTATATTATAGTACAAATTTTTTTTACTTTTTGTACAGTTTCTTCGGTCACTACCGTAACAACCTAAGCTAGGTTTTCCGAGTTCACAATATGCTCTTTTCCTTACAAATTTGTCGTAAGTAATCCACATTTCATCTCCAGTTAACATTCGGTTCAAAAAGGGCTCGATTTTGTTCTGAGCAAGCAAATGTGTACATATGACGACTCGATCGTCCAAATTCTTCTGACTTAATTCATGCGGGACCCCATCTTGAATATTTCCACACCAATCTTAGCTGAATTAAGCTTTTCTGCGATCTCCGTTGTTGTCAAAAAAGGATCTTGCTCCAACATGGCCTCAACAACATCGTCGTCGATTAAAGATGGTCGCTCAGAACGTGGCTTATCAGAAAGGTCTAAACTACATGTTTAAAATTTTTTGTACCATCTTCTGCATGTCCTATTATAAACTGTACCTTCACCAAACATTTTCAGTAAATTACTACATGGTTCTGTAGCATTTCTCCCTTGTTGGAATTCGTACAAAATACAATGGCTTTGATGAATTTTATCAGTAACTATGGTTATAATATCGTTTCACACTTGACTAATGTAAATAAACTTTATTATAGTCAATTTGATACGTCAGTATGTATACATTAAGCGATAAAAATATAGAACCGAACATGCACCAAATAAACTTGTGCTTACGTGTCGAAACTTGTTGTAATAAAAACAGAATTTTTAGGTAGACCTATAAAGGCACAAAATCTTGAGAAACCGATGACATTTCTTGGAAAATATTTTTCAGCGTATCTCCTTTTTTACGAGGTAATTTATCACGGCGCGGTGTTCAAAATTTCGTGAATTTTTGGATTCAGCTGACATGGTGATGTTTGTTGTTATACAGGTAATGCAATTATGACCTAAAATTTTGTTACGGATTGTTTTTATACTAACACTGAGTCCCGCAGTTAGTGATACGATAACGATATAATTAGTTATCGTTAAGTACCTTAGGCCGCGAACTTATCAGTCGCCCCTCGTAACATTCTATCCACTCAGCTATATATTGTCATACTGTATTATTAATATAACCAACCATATATTATTATAACAAATAAATTTTAAATTACCGTAAGTTGTTTAATTTAATTTTCTAAGCTATCAAATTCTACCTGCATCTCATAATATTTCAAATAGAAAAAATTCGGGTATTGACAAATACCGTAGTCGTTAGTAATATACCTAGTAATATTTATTTAAATAAGCATAACATATACATAATTTCGTTAGATATGTAACAGATTGACACCTTTCAGCAATTAAAAAAGTAATCGGTTTAAATAGGCAGTTTACTTCTAATATTCTAAGAAATAAAACACATTTTAAAAAAATATCTATTTTACACAATTCTTTCACTTTTAAGGTTTTCGGGCTCCTGGTAAAAGTGATAAATTTAGACCTATTTTTAATAAATCACTACGTCAACCAATAAATCTCGTGCAAATTGTGCACAATAAAGCTTTCAACTACAGTGAAATAAATTTTGAAATGACGGCCAATACAGGTGAGTGGACGTGTATTGTTGTAGGTGAAAATGATGTTGACAAATTTTTCGATGATAAAATTTATGCAGTGAGTTAAATGGCTAAAAAAAGAAATAAAATTGATATTTTGATAGGATCGCGGCGTTTTTTTATAGCTTAAACTAAATAAAGTTGTCAATCTGTTCTTCCAAGTGTCATAAAATTGAGTTAGCAAGTCGTGATCACAACTCTCTTATCGCTCTTTTCTTATTAATTGCTATCTCATCGTTTCTTTTTTGTTAATTATGTTGTATTTTACACCATAGCAATCACAATCAACAATCTAATCTATTCACCAGAATTAAATCAATTCACATCTAATCACAATCAACTCACTCTTAACTTTACCGATTTTTTTAATTTTACCGATCTATTTTCAGTCCCTACATATTAAATTCCCCAAGAATTGATATTGGTTGCACATTAAGTAGACTTCACATGTGGAATCTATGGGTGCGCTGAAAGGCCCCAATGGAAGACCAGCGTTGGTTATTTTAATCAGCATCGCTGAATTAGATGCCCTTTTAGAGGTTTATTATTTTTATTATTAGTTTAACTTATACTGCTTTTGTATAAGTAAGCTGTAAATAAATAAATAAAATTCTTTCTATCTTTCTTGCTCACCTGAAATCCGTGTATGAGATCTCCACCATGAGCCTGACACTGTCTCCTGGCTTCCTCGAATGAGCCACCTTTGGCTACATTGAATTCATAACAGTTCTTTGAAAAAGCTGCCAGCTCTATGTCAGCGGGCGCTCCCGTTGGTGCACATCGGTCATTTGAAAATTCTAGAACAGGATTTTGATATTACTGGAATACTAGCGTTATTTTAGCTATGTGTGAATAGACGTAGATATACATTTGTTATAAATTGGGAAAATTAACTGAACCACGAGAAGACAATGTCTTAACTGTAGTGTCATAAAACGGAAAAAAACTCACTTTAAACAACTCACAAGCTGTAAAGTAAGGAAATAAAGTTGGTTTGCTATTAAGTTTCTTCTTAGTGATAAAGTGATGAGTCGGTAGCGGCTCTGTTTAAACCAAATCATATACATCTATTTTCTTTCATAGCTTTGAACGAGAAAAGCGATTTATCGAAAGTGTATCGATGCAAAAAGGCACACATAATATTATATTTAATACAATATTCAAGTCGACTTTGAAAGTTTTTGGTGTAACTATAAAGAAAATTCTTGGAAGATTTTATACTTAGGAAATGTTACAGCAAATATCTTTATATTTTTGTTGAATTTTAACTGGTAAAGGGATTATTATTTAGTTAATTCATATTATTACTAAGTTCGAAGAATAACTATGTTTACTGTATACATCATATTACTAATGACCCTGTATACAGTATACAGGGTTATTAGTAATTCGACGTATTCCCGACGTATTCGGGTTAAGACTATTTACGATAATTTTAACCCCCATATGCTCCCCGGTTGATTTCTATGTCTGAGGTCACATGAAATTCCTAGTTCACTACGTCTCGCCTGTGACATCCGCGGAAAAACTCAAAACAAGAATTATAAACGCAGCAAATGCGATGTGGAATAGTGGATAATACTACTTCTGTAGTTAAGTCACAACTCAGAAAAAGAATGCGACGTTGCGTACGCAATAGGGGAAGTCACTTCGAGCAAGAAATTTAATTAGGCTAAATGACAAAATGGCTTAATTGTTACTTATTATTAATTCTTATTACTACTAAACTGTTACTGGTTCTAACTTTTATTTTAAATTTGTATTTTCAACGACCTTAAGTTTATTTCGAATACGAATTTCCGCCTGCTTCCTTTGTGATTTTTTTTAGTTTCTTTGAAATAAGTTCCTAGTTGTTATGCATTGTTGGAGAACTAAAAAAACGATTGTTTTTAAAATAATCTGCAAGCAGAGTTTCATAACAAAACAAGAAAAAAATCAGATCAAAAAAAATCTCAATTTTTTTTAATATTTTCGTTTTTTGTCTTACATTTTTAAATTTGGATCGATAATTGTTGTTATTTATCGATATTGATAAATAACAGAAGAAAAAATTTGATTTAAATTGAAACCCTTTTTCAATAAAAAATTTATGATGCATTTTTGTTATTTTTAAAAAAGCTAAAAAATATGAATATAGTTCACTTTTGAATAATGCATATGTGGGTTAAAATTATCACAAATAGTCACCCCTATCACCTCCTAACGGGAACACGTCGAATTAATAAATTAATAACCCTGTATATTGGAAAACATTTTTAATGTAATAATGCTTTTTAGTGATATCTAAGTATGGCTATTCTTCATTATAAGATAGTCTGTACGCTCGCCATAAACGAAAACATGTGATCCTACCTTCTGTGGTAAAGACTTCGACCTCACAAAGGGATAAAGATCCTTCTACACCGACGAGCTGAAGAAAAACGTGTTGGCCAATCAAAGGACGTGCGCAGGTAAATGTTTTGGTTACACCTTCGTCTGAAACAAACATTTTATTACATGAATCTATGGTCAGTAATTAGTCCTCAATAATTACTAAGTGTGGGATAAGCTAAAAGGCTACCTAAAAACCTTCGATTCTTCTATATTATAAGGTATAAGACCTACATATAGACGGCGAAGGCAAATGTAAGTTTTTGCAACTAGTTATTCTGCTTTAGAAGGAGCGGGAAGCGAAAGCAGTTAAAGAAACTTGCCGTACAAGTAGAAAAGGAACAGCTTGCTATAATGTATAAGTTTTGATTCACGCTGTCAATAAAATAACTAAGCGATTGTACTGTAGCAGTAATGGGGTAAACTTCTGCAAGATGCTACCTGAAAGTCATTTTGAGTTAGAAAGGAAGGAGTCAAATCTATAAAGTTAGTTTAGTAATTAATGTTCATTGATTTTATTAAATCAAACAACTTTAATCTGTAACCGGGAAATATCAAACGTAGAAATATCTAAAGCATAATTTTTAGGCATCTTTAGGGCTTTATTGTACAAAAACGAAGTAAAAAGAACTTGTGAATCAAACAAGAGGCTCAAATACGTCAAAGTCGCGCACGTTTACTTAATAACTTATACCTATCTTTTACATACATACATAACAGGTAATAATTCAAAAAGTTCGTGGGCTAAATAAAACAGATCACATCTAAAGCGATTCTGTCTAATTGACGCCAGAGTTGCAGCCGCCAGTTACAAAATACATCACTAGATATATGTTGCCATATGCAAGATTAGGCCTTATCTAAGATATATTGTGAGGTCAAGCGTTGCTGTCAACTATGAAAAACCATTAATTTCATTTGCTCAAACATGAAATCGTAGCTCATTGAATTGGAAAGAAAAAAAGAAGTTACGGCGTTTTGATAAGAATACTTACTAACTCAAACTTCTCTTAACTCCAAGTTTAGTTTCGTTTGAAAATAAAACTGATCTTGTTAGCAATACTTTATGAAAGCTTTATTTGTTACAAATCTACAATTCATAATATAGATGAGCTTCATTGAAATTTATATAACTGGTATTATTGATACACGTTGAACTGAGCACCGATTTTTTTAACTTTAGTACAGTAGACAGACTGTTTCATTTAACAGTGAGCAGTTACCGTCGTCTATGGATGTTTGAGTCCACATAAGGGAACTGTAAACTGGGTCACTTATACCAAAACACAACACAAGGTTATTATTCCGATATATTGAGAGACTAGGCGTTGTAATCCAGACGAGCTTGGTGCTAGGATTGTTATGTCACCTTTGGCGACACAACCGTCGCTGGTCGCAGAAGTTAGCAATCTTACTAAGCCCCTGTACGTTAGTTTAGTTATAGTATATGTTAAAGGAAATAATGTTATTAACAAATACTGTTTGCAAGTATTCTTCTTACATGACCATTCATGCTTTTACTAATTTCACTAACATTCTCTAGTTTTGACATTCCTATATGCTAGTTTTTCTTATTATAATAATGTTTTTAATATAGTACTGAAATAATTTATAACACTGATAAAGGCGAGATTATATAATAAATAAGAAGTCTGCTGAAGCTTTATAGTCGAAGTTTGAATTGTGCCTTCTGCTTTTCATATTTGGACTTGTGGAGCAATATCATGCTAATAAAGTTCACTGCTCAAAGACTCGCCCAAAGCACATATCACGCCTGAGTTTTGGCTTGTTGCACCGCTTCAAGTTAATAATAGTGCTACGCTACAAATAAACATACATCACTGTATGTATTTAGCATAATTATAGTCGATATGAAGTAGAATTAAGAAGGTCAAATATCCGTGCAGGGGCGGAGAAAGAATACTAACCTCTGCGGCCGGGGTCGGCCTGTCGTAAAAGGCGACTAAACAACCCACCCTAGCTACGTGGTAGGGCTTCAAGCCCGTCTGGATGGCGACCACCTTTAGTCTTAAGTATGCCGCCATAATAACCTTGTGTTGTGTTCCGGCACTGGTGACCTAAGTTCCAGTACCTTTATGGGACAGCAGCGTGTTCGCGATGCCACTGGTGTTGCAAACATCCATAGGCGATGGTAACTGCTAAATTCTAAGCGGGCCGTCAGCCTGTCTGCTGTCCTACAGCAATAAAAAAAAAAAAAAAAAAAAAAAAAAGGTCAGTATCTGAGACAGACATAGCATACACTAACAAATACTGTAAATGTCTTGTTCAAATAACTGACTAACGACCACTATAAATGTACAGAGGGCTTTGAAATACTTCACAGTCAGGACTACAAATATATAAAAAAATCGCGTGCGATATAAGTATATTAAAATCTTGTGAAAATTCTCTTCCATAAAAGTAGTTCATAATTAGTGGTAATTTAGTTCCGAGTAACGCAGAGATTTCTCCGCATTTCTACGTGGACTTGTGGCTACCGCATTTCATAGCTATGACATTGAAAATGGTGACATATGTATTCTTTGTCACAGCAACTAAGGAGGAAGGCACCATTTGGATTCTCTGGAGGTTGATTTTTATTTATTACTGTAGGACAGCAGACAGGCTGATGGCCCGCTAAGAATTTAGCAGTTCCCGTCGCCTATGAGTGTTTGCAACGCCAGTAGCATCGAGAACACGCAGCTGACCCATAGGGGTACAGGAACTTGGGTCACTAATGCCGGAACACAACACAAAGTTATTATGGCGGCATACTTAAGACCAAGGTGGTCGCCATACAGACGGGCTTGAAGCCCTACGACGTAGCTAAGGTGGGTTGTTTTGTCGTATTTTACGACAGGCCGACCACGCCCGCAGGGGTTATTATTCTTTCTCTGCCCCTGCCCGGACAAAAGAAGTAGCAAAATTGTGTCATGGTTCAATAAACTGTACTTCAATCGATGCAAAAAATTAGGATAATTACAGTAACATCATAAACCAGTTATTTTTATACTTATGAGCAAATTGAATGACTAAGAACATAGACATATGTATGAATGTATGAAGCTCTTAGAACGTTCTCGTTGAGTCATCACTGAGAACTGATCTCAATACATTCACATATACATTTTAATAGTATTATATACTAGGCGATCTGCGAGGCGTAATGGCTTAAACAAATCGGGAAGTGTGCACTGGTTTCCAATTCCCGTCCCGCGTCTCTATATAAGTGTAATACCACTCATCACGAGATTTCTAAAACTATACATCCAATTGACTCGAAATTTATCATGGTTATTCATTTCGTAATGTAGACGTCGCCTAAGAATGGATTTTATGGAAATATCAAATTCGTATTTTTTGTAAATTTTTACGGCAAAACATTTACCGGGTGATCTAATGTGTATTTATTTACAAAAAATATATAAGTAGTATAACAATTGTACAAGAAAAAGAAAAGAGTATGTAGAGAAACAGAAAGAACAGTACGCGGCCCTCTCCCTCGCGGCAATAGTGCGGGCGGCGAATCCTACCTCGAGGGGCCGCCCGCGGCCGCTTTCTATGGCGGCCGGAGGTCGTTAGTTGCCCTCCGGCGCCAACAACGTGGTCTGCGTTGTCAGGAGGGGAGTGTGGTGGTTGACTCTTGCATGACACTCTGACATGACTACCTCGCAAAAAGAGGCGATGGCCGTCCATCCAGGATCACCCCCGACCATGGACAGAACCAGGGCCGGGAGCGACAGGTCCGCGCCGATTTGGGCGACGAGGGCGCGGCACTGCTGGCGCCACGTAGGGCACACGGCGATAGTGTGGTTCACCGTGCCCTCCTCTTAGCCCGCGCCACAGTGGTGGCACCCCGACGTTATCTCCCGCCCTATGCGACACAGGTACCTCCCGAAGCAACCGTGCCCCGAGAGGACCTGCGTCAGGCGGAAGGTCAGGGCGCCGTGGCACCTTTCCACCTATTTAGAATTTAGCAGTTACCATCACCTATGAGTGTTTGCAACGCCAGTGGCACCGCGAACACGCTGCTGTCCCATAAGGGTACACGAACTTAGGTTTCTAATGCCGGAACACAACACAAAGTTATAATATAATGGGGCTCTACCACGTAGCTAGGGTGGGCGTGTCGTAAAAGTCAACAAAATGCGGATTACGTACTCACGTCAATCATATATTTAGTTTAAAATATTAAATTTCATAATTTAAATAGGAATCTCATTATGAAAGAGCTTTTAACGAATTGCAAATCGGATCAGTGGTTCCACGTTATACGTATTAAGGTAATATTGCACTTTGTTTTCATCAAGATCCATTTTATAATTGAAATATAATCCATAGGGCTTAATTTCAGGTTCAGTGAAAAAACGAATAAAAGCAAAGCATTTCCTTTGTTACGTCTGTTAATGTTTTGTTGTTTTTTTTATAGCTTGAGTTCAGCAGACAGGCAAACGGTCCACCCTGGCAGGTGGTCATATCATACCGCGCTGAGAAAACCTCAGCTGGAAGCTCATGTTTGTTACAATAGATAGCGTAAATCTAATTGGAAATTTAATAATAGAAACACGGTTATTTTGTTTCATGCAACTAAGTTCAAATTGTATTCTGGGTTCTAACGGAGATAGATTATTGGATTAATCGAATGATTCCATACCTATATCCTCGAGTTGTAGCAATAAAAATATCTAACCACTAAACTAGTTGGCTTAGAAACGTTGCAGATGTAAAGTTTAAAACAAATCCTAACTGCTTGTTGCGTTTGTGGGATTGGTTTATAATATGATTAATGTTTTTATTAATTGTTTCTTCCTTTCGTCGTAGATGCATTTTTCTTTTTAGTCTCAAAGAAGAAAAATCATACTCGTACCTCTGAAGAATCATACTTTATTTTTGTTTTAATCCAATCTATTTTCATATAGAAAATCATCAAAGTTGGTTGAGCGGTTTTGGCGTGAAAACGAAACACACAGACAGAGTCGCTTTCAAATTTATAATATTAGTATGGAAATATAAAGCATCTCAGCAATCGTAGCGTAGCACGCCCAGCGGCGAGGTAGGCCGAAGACTTGCGAAAAATGGCTGGCAAGGATTGGATGTACCGAGTCCAAGATACGGCTCTGTGGCAATTCTTGGAAGAGGCCTACGAGTATGTGCAGCAGTGGAATAGGATGACGATATCTATAAAAAGTAAGGGGCCCTACCAACATCTTCGGGGCTCAAGTCAACCTCACCTGCAAGCCGTCGCACCCTGCTGAATAACGGACGAGGCTCTGACGACGGCTTTCCTTTTGGGGTTGGGGGGTCCTAACCTAACCGGACGTGCGAGGGAGTTAGCCGATGTGCTCTCCAGGCGGAGGGTGGCCGTGGCGTTCCTGCGGGAGACTCGGTGGAAGGCCAGCAGATCCCGGTTCATTGGGAATGGCTACAAGCTGATTTACACAGGTGCACCTGGTGGGGAGAATGGGGTTGCCATAGTGCTCTCGGAGGAGTTCCAGAACGACATTTTGGAATTGAAACGTCATAGCGACCGGCTTATGGTCGTTAGGGTGCTTATGGATAGGGTAGTTACCCATTTGATAAGTGCCTATGCGCCACAGGCCGGTTGTGACGACGCCGATAAAATAGCGTTTTGGAACCTACTCGGAGAAGTACTTCGTGGAATCCCATTATCACAGGGGATCCTTTTGGGGGGGTGATCTGAACGGTCATGTGGGTGATGAATGTGGGGAATTTGAGCGTGTTCACAGTGGATTTGAGTACGGTAGCCGCAACGCAGAAGGGGAGGACATCCTCAATATGTGTGTGGGTGCCGACCTTGCCATCATGAACACCTATTTCAAAAAGAGACCCGAGCATCTTATCACCTACAGGAGCGGGAGGAATGCTACCCAAATCGACTTCCTACTGACTAGGAGATACCACATCAGCAAAGTGGCCAACTGCAAGGTCATACCCGGTGAGAGTCTCACTGCACAACATCGTCTTCTTGTCATGGACCTCTGCGCTAAGCCTAAAGACACGTATACCGAGCGCATTCAGCGCCGAATCAGGTGGTGGCTGCTTGATGAAGTCACGTCCCAGGAGTTCGCCTTAGTCGTCGGTGACAAGTGCGCCGGTGGTATGAGCGAACCAGTTCAGGCTTACTGGGACAAGATTCAGGCGGCTATCCTTGGGTCGGCGAAGGAGGTGCTTGGGTTGTCTAAGGGTGGTCGCAAGTGTGACAACAGACATGGTGGTGGAACGACACAGTCCAGAGGGAGACTAGAGCGAAGAAAGCCCTCTTTAAGAAGTGGCAAGCGTCCAGATCTCCTGAAGATCGCGACGCATACCGGGTGGCAAAGCGTGCCACTAAAAGAGCTGTTGCCAGAGCCAGACGAGAACACTTATAACCACTTTACGATAAGCTGGAATCAACTGTGGGGCAGAAGCTCATCTATAAGTTGGTGCGCTCCAGGGTCAAAGCGGCACAGGACATTTCCAACTGACGCTATGTAAAAGACCCTGTGGGCAACCTACTATGCGAGGACCTTGCGGTGAAGGAGAGTTGGCGCTCGTATTTCCACGAGCTGCTGAACACGCAGCACAAAGAGGTGCAGCCGCCAGATCTTCCTCCGAATTAAGGACTAGTCCCACTCATAACGCCTGCAGAAGTCCAGAATTGTCGGAATCGGAAAGCTGTTGGATCCGATGGAGTCCTCATCGAAGCCTGGAAGGCAATGGGCTCTCGTGGTGTGGGCGTCTTAACCGACCTTTTCAACCGGACACTCCTCACCGGTACTATCCCGAGCCAGTCTTCAAAGACAACAGGTCGGTGCAGGAGTGCCGTAGTTACCGAGGAGTTAAGGTCATGTCCCACACCATGAAGCTCTTCGAAAGGGTTATCGACTCTCGGATTCGACAGGAGTGCACTGTCTCGGAATGTCAATATGGGTTTCGTCCTGGTCACGGGACAATGGACCCTATTTTTGCCCTAAGAATTGTCGCGGAAAAATACAGGGTGAAGAATACGCCTCTGCATAGCCTGTTTCTCGACCTGCAGAAGGCCTTCGACTGTATTCCTCGCGCGATAATCTGGTGGTCATTGCGGTCCAAATGGATTCCAGAGGCCTATATTGACATCATCCGAGACATGTACCGTGACTCCGATTCCGTAGTCCGGACCGCTGTTGGCGACACAAAACCTTTCCCCATCACCGTCGGGGTGCACCAAGGATTCGTCTTTAGTCCGTTTCTGTTTAGCGTGGTATTAGACGTATTGTCAGACAGCATCAGAAACTCACATGAGCAGCCCCCGTGGTTGCTCATGTATGCTGATGATATCGCGCTGGCAGATTCGGAGAGGGGTAGGCTGGTGCAACGCGTGAAGGCGGAGAAGGAGAACGGTGGTCTGAAGATCAATGTGGCGAAGACCGAGTACTTGGCCTGTAACTCCACAAATCCCACACCCGTACGCATAGTCGGCAACACGGTCGAGCGCACGGACCAAGTCAAATACCTGGGATCTGTATTTCATGCGTCTGGTGACATCGATTGCGACGTCAAGGCATGGATTTAACGCAGGGATTATGATGATAAAAAGTAATAACGTCATTACTTTTGAGATACTATTGCTACATGTATAGATAGAAAATGAATGTACTTCTTAGAAAGCACAAATGAAACAATTCACTGTAAACCCATTAGTACCTATTACGTGATTTTATCTATTCTAAAAAAAATAGCGTATTGTTCTATTATATTTTTAGTCTCAACTTCATATTTGAGGCAATGCTTGATTGTATTCAAGATGTTCACTTTCGGTGAGAATCTATAAAGCCACTTTCTACAACTACGTGTTATTGTACTGTATAAATTATTGTAGTCAAGGCGTTAGTTAAAAAATCTCTAAAATACAAAATAAAATACAAAAAAGCCTACAAAAGTATATTCATACTAATATTTTAATATGAAATTAACTATACCTATCTGTTACTTAATATGGAATTTCTCCAAGGCATAATACCTTGGAGAAGGACATAAGTTCCTTTTTGTCTTCACATGAAACTCGAAGGGAGTAAAATGGGGGTAAATGTAATTAAGTTTTAATTTTTAAATTTATATCGCAGAACAACGTTTGCCTGATCAGCTAGTCTCATATATAGATATAGAAGTACATTTACATACTGATGTTTTAGCTGTCGCTGTTGATTTTCTGATTTAAGACTAGCATACAAAAATTTAAATTACATTAGGAACTCGAAATAAAAATTTAGAGAATTCAAATTATGACTTCTACTTTTTTATTTAAAACACACAATGTTGCATTTCCAAGACGTAACTAATCCTGTCCTGGAATGAATGTGTCGAATGGTTGGAGAGGCGTCACGGTACCCTGACCTTCCGCTTGACGCAGGTTCTCTCGGTTGCTTCGGGAGGTAACTGTGTCTCACAGGGCAAGAGACGACGTCGAGGTCGTCACTGTGGCGCGGGCGACGAGTAGGACACGGTGGACCACACTATCGCCGTGTGCCCTGCATGGCGCGAGGAGCGCAGCGCCTTCGTCGCCCAAATCGGCGCGGACCTGTCAGTCCCAGCCCTGGTTCAGTCCATGGTCGGGGGCGATCCTGGATGGGCGGCCGTTGCTTCCTTTTGCGAGGCATTCATGTCCGCAAAGGAGGCGGTGGAGCAGGAATGGGAGTCGACCACCAACCTACTCCCCTCCCGACAACGCAGGCCACGTCGTTGACGCCGGAGGGCATACAACGACCTCCGGCCGCCGTAAAATGCGGCCGCGGGCGGCCCCTCGGGAGAGGAGCTGCCGCCCGCACTATTGCCGCGAGGGTGAGGGTATTCCGCGGCCCCCCACAACCCCTTAGAGCTGATGCAGCAGAGCGCCGAGGGGAACAAAATCCTGACGCCCTCTCTGGCGCGAACACCACAGAAGAGGCTCACTCTGACATAATGGGCGGGCCGGAGCCGGCCCGGGCCACGAGATCGGCAGGCCACATATCCGTGGGCCCTGGCGTAGGCGATAGGAAAACAGCGGAGTTTTTTAGTGGGTAGTCGGATGACCAAACATCTTTCCCGGATTCCCACATATCCTTCGGTCCCCCCGGGCCGGGGTAACCCATCAAGAGAGGGGTTTACCCCGAGACCAAAAAAAATAACCCTTCAACATATACTTTATTTCCTCTTAAGTCGTTTCTCGCGGTTGGAACAAAAACTTTTATACGACGTTATTACATACGTTATACACACACACACACACACACACACACACATATATATATATATATATATATATATATATATATATATATATATATATATATATATATATATATATATATATATATATATATATATATATATATATATATATTTATTTATTTAATGCTGTAGGACAGCAGACAGGCTGACGGCCCGCTTAGAATTTAGCAGTTACCGTCGCCTATGGGTGTTTGCAACGCCAGTGGCATCGCGAACAAGCTGTTGTCTCATAAGGGTACAGGAACTTGGGTCACTAATGCCGGAACACAACACAAGGTTATTATGGCGGCATACTGAAGACCAAAGGTGGTCGCCATCCAGACGGGCTTGAGGCCCTACCACGTAGCTAGGGTGGGTTGTTTTGTCGCCTATTGCGACAGACCGACCCCGGCCACAGAGGTTAGCATTCTTTCTATTTTATAACATTATTTTTGTTAAACCATTTTAGGAAAGTAACGTGAAGGTAATAATTTTAGGGAAGTGGTTTTTGAATTCCAAACAAAGTTAAAACACAGCATGGACATCACTAAAAAATTAAATTAATTTTATTATTAAAATTAAATTATGTATATTGTGCAATTGATCTACATGCATAATGCAGTTGCTGATTTAAATTATAAATTTTTTGTAGTCGAAAAATTGTTAATATTATAATAAAACTTTGAGCGGGTATTACAAAAGTATTAGTGCCCAAATATTGTTTTTCTGAAACCTTGTATCACAGCTGCCAATAGTCGTTAGTATAAGAAATCGTGTATTTTAATGCTTTATTGCAAATTTATTTTTAACCTGTTTGTACGCTAATAATTGCGATAACAAAACAACTTCTTCAAATAAGTCGTCTTCGTCAACTTTAGTCGACTATACCGCAAAGCTTGAAAACTAAAATGTTCGAGCAATGCGTCCTACCCGTAATAACGTATGGTGCCGAAACGTGGACACTAACCGCTGGTTAGTCCACAAATTTAGAGTCACGCAAAGAGCTATAGAGCAAGCTTTCGTATTGGTATCTCCCGTAAATCAAAATGAGGAGACAGGACTACAACGGACACAGCTCGCAAAATATTATATACTTGTTGAAGGGCCAATGGACTGGAGACTTAATGTCGTACGACCGACAGCCGTTGGAGTAAGCTAGTTCCAGAGTGAAAACCGCGTCGACATGAAAAAGGTGGCACGTAGTGGCTGGATGATAAACGCGGAGGATCGAGTGTTTTAGCGTGATCTTGGGACGCCTATGTCCAACAGTGGGTGACGTAAGGCTGTTGATTGATTGATTCGGCGACAACTCGACTACTTATTCTCCGTCACTTCTATATTAAATTCCATAGTCATGATTATAGAAATCTAAATCTTCTATAGTATTTAATATGGGGAATTTCAATTACATATCAGTAACGTTGCGTTTCGCTCTTTCTCATAATAGATATTTGTTGCTAGTTCTTGGACTAATTAACCAGTGGGTGTAACGCATACATAATCATTATATAAAACAATTTTTTGTTTTTGTTTATGGTTGAATAAACATCGTCCATTTCTGCTCTTTCTATGAAAATCATGTTCAAATTATTATAGTTATGTAATTTATATATTACAATAAATTTTCACTTCAAAGACTTGATAAAAGGCAAGTCTTTTAAGTCTATTTTAATCATGGCATACACTTCTTTATTATGCATTAAAGTGAAAGGTTATTACGAAATGTAAATGTGCTCAGATGGCTGCAGCTTTCTTACAAAGGCTGCAGATTTGCATTTATCAATTATCACTTAGTAGGCAATGGCTGCCCTACGAGTATATCGCAGAATCCAATAAAGCTGGTGTAGAATATATTTTGAGATAAAGTATCAGTTTTATATTTTTATTCCATCCATTCGAATATTACGTTTTGTATAATAGGATAAAATGTCACCTTCGAAACGCAAAATTTATAAAGTTTCACACAAAGTTTCACTTGTAATATTGTTTTTATAAAAATATAAAACGATTGCTTATATAAACGTCATCATCTAATTGTTCATCACATTGTTTTATCTTCTATTAAACATTTCTAGGTATGCTAATAGGTATGGCTACTCGTCGCTGGAAGTTGGAGATTATTTTTCGGCCTCTTGAAGAGGGAATACTCGCAGCCCATACTCTCTAACGAGAAGGTGACTCACCCCACGTGAAAAGCTCCTCCTCCCTTAAATTTGATAATAGTAGATCCTCAAAATCAAATTGCTGCCAGTTGGAGTCATGGTCAGACAAACATTACATTCTGAGGCGTAACATTAAGGAGCAGCATCATCAGGTTTTAGTACTTCAGCAACCTGGGCCTCCTAATTAAGAGACAGAGGACTGGACGCTAGGTCGAATTTTACCTCGCTGCGCTTTTTTTATGCGGTACGGTGCGCTAAAAACATTTCCATCTCAAAAAGGAGAGTATCTTATCATCATATTTTGCACTTGTGCCAATGCCCTTTCAAGTCACCTTTCAGGATAGAAATGTAAGAAAATAAATGTAACGTATAATTGTTGCTTAGTTAATATGCAGTCGCTTTTTTATTATTTTGGAGCTGCAATAAAACCTACTGGCCCGCTCAATGGCGAGCAGTTACCGTCGTCTATGGATGTTTGGATCCGCGTAAGGAAATTGGAATCTGGATCACTTATGCTAGAATGTATGTAATGTGATTTTGCAGATCGCAGTCAACAACAACACTGGCTGACTAGAATCGGTCTGGAACACTCCAAAAATTTTTTGGGATCCACGTACAAAGTACGAGGATCCATCTGGAACATGAGCAGGGGGCAAATATGCTACTTGCTTGGAGCCTTTACTGGGCACTTTGGAACCAATAACATGCTCATGAAGATGGGTCTAACCGCGACACCCATGTGCAGGTTGAGTGGGGAACATACAGAACGCATGGAACATCTACTGTGTACATGTGATGCATTGGCCAGGAGGCGAATGAATCTTTTGGGGGTAGGATATCCGACACCGGAAGACTACAGGCTCCTATCTCCATACCTCATTGTTAGGCTCATGAAGCAAATTTTCAATGAGATTGGATAGGAGTGATTGCTATCTAGGGGAACACAAAAGATCCCATTGGGTCGAAGTGTCCGAGATATTTCTCGGCCCCAAAATAAGATAAGATATGCTAGAATGTAACACAAGGTTATTAGGGCCATATATAATATTTAAAGACCAGGGGTGGTTTCTATCCACACGGATTTTGAGTCATGCCACCTAGCAAGGGTTCAGTCATCTTTTACGACAAATCACCCTTTTTTGCAGAGCTTAATATTCTTACTCCGCCTCTGCACGGAGAAAAATGCATGGATAAATATTATACTTTAAAAAACAAATTTAAATAAACATCGTTATGAAGCAAAATTTATAATAAGATTATTACGGAGCGTCTGTGAGAGCGAAACACTGACACAGGTTCTCTTAACTAGATGCATTAATGCTGTAGACTAGAATATGCAATGGTTGACATTTTCGTGAATTAAATTTATGATAGTGTAAATACGTCGCTGCTGCCTCCAACTTGGACTGTGGCAATCAGCTTAACATTTTATATGAATAAACAACTTTTTGCAGAATTGTAAAGTAGAATTATCTTTTATATTAATAGCAATGAAATACAATAAATGAAATACGAATGAATTCAGAAACAAAAAGGGTTAACCTGCGAGTGTATTTAATATTCTATCGTAATACTATTACAGTAATGCGTTTTCATAAATATTGTTTATCATTCAAATTTATTTGTGTTTGTTTTTTAGGCCGCTAATTGTACATACAATCCTTGCTATTCGTTTGTCTCCTGTGGTGTATTTTTTCTTTTGTGCGGACAATAAAGAATATTTATTGAAGTGAAAAATTCTTTAGCGGCGTTGTGCACTTTTTTGTAATGTGAGGTAAAAAATGTTTAACTCGCGTCAGATCACGTGTTCTGATCGAAAATTCGTAAGATTCGTAAGACGGAGTTTTGCTCCAGTAATATCAACCTTTTTAATAATGACACGGTTTATTTTATAATGTAACTTTTAAATGATTGCATGGCATTACTTATACATATCTATTCGAATTGCGACTTTATTACAATGAAATACAGTTGAGTTTTTGAAGTGAAAACTTCTTTAGGCGCGTTGAGCACTTTTTGGTTGAACAATTTTTGGTTTATAAAGTGTTAATGACCAACTTTAATGCTTGATCATATACAATTTTTATAAATCGAAAATAATAATCTAATAGCTCGACGACACAATTCACAAGTTATTCAGTTTTTAGTTTTACTTCACTTCACAAAATGACTGCTGACATAAGTAAAAATAAGTATTTACAATATACAAGAACTAAAAAACGTCACTTTTATTGACAATATTTCTACATAATTCTTGAGACAACCCTAATATTCTCAGACTAATAGGCACGCAGTGAGAGCATGTGAACTATATACTATACACTGTTTAGTCTCGCGAATCCTACTTTCATAAGATTGACTCACACCGCTAATTGCCTTTGAAACTTACTTTTGTTTTCTTGTATAAAAGTAGATTTATCGTATGTGTGTACTACATTGTATGGAATGTAAAATGTTTTGATATCTTCTTAATTATTGTTAACTTACTAATTTTCATTACTTGTAGAAAATGAAAAATTTTCTAAATTAAATGAATTGGTATAAGTAAAGAAAATGGAAAGGAATCCAAAGAAAATATTCTGGAAAGATTCTTTCCAGCTTTCCTTGCTGGGCACAACATAAAATTTGCAAATGTTGGGTTTGTTTTGTAGGTGTAGCCCACTTAAGACTTTGGTGTATCAAAGGAGATCTTGTGCAGTTTGTCAGAGTTATGCAGACTGCCGCAAATATGAAAGCTTTTAAGGCGTTTTCACATTATACTTCAACATATTCAGCTACGTGACATGCGCCTTTAAACAAGAAGATCTAAATATAAACTTACGTTAATTAAATCCTTGCCACTGACCATTTAGTAAAAAGAAATGTGTATTTCCTTTTGCCATATTAATTATATTATTGACATACCTTGTTAGTATTTAATTAAAATAATGATTTCATTTCATTATACTCATATTCATTATCACTTTCTTTCATTAATAATGTTGAACTACTGCGTTCGAAGAAATGAATTTAATTTACATAACACTATATAAATTATACAATGCTTTCTCATAATTAGTAAAAATAATTTATCTTTGTCGATCTAGTTACGTCCGGCTTAGTATGGTTTCAAGTACTCGATCTTTCTAAAGTATACTACTGTTAATTTAATATATTATGCTATAATTTTATTGCAAGCTACATAAGATTGGGTACATTGATAATGTGGATTGACCGTACTTTTTATAAATGGATTTTCCCCATCTTTTTCCTGTCATGGATAGAATCTTTATTTATTATTATTAAAGAAAAGTCTTTAAACAGGGAAGTTTACGATTTGAGTATAATCTCTTTAATTAATTATTATTGTTACTAAAGTTATATTTATATTTTATAAAAAAAATATTTCATAATAGGCCTTGTATGTACCCCTGCCATCAAATTAGCGGTGCTTTGCTTGTTGATTTTGCTGTCTATAAGTCTTTTCAGCTAGCATTGTATTGCAGATCAAACAATCGAATTGTAGGTGCAAAATGGTTTCGCTGCTATTGCATTTTTGTCAAAGCAGTTATATCCATTGATGTATGATGTACGGCTTCGCCGTGAACGGCGATCTCTCTAAATCGAATAATACGATACTTTGCTGTAACAGAGCGCAATTGTTTGTCCCGTTGCTTGTATAGCCAATCACGAAGAAACGAAAATCCCGGAATCCTAAGAATTATCTTCTCATTCTAGACCTCAGTACTTCTTTCCCACCAGATTTATTTCTGTCTGCAGGTTTCGTCTATATATCCACTCATAGCGTGTTTCATACGCAATGGTAGTGTGCGGTGTTTGCTAAAAGACAAGCAGTTTCCTGTTTGCCCTCTTTCTAGTTCGAGTTTCAGCCTACCTCTCTTTCTTACTTGACAATCTTTTTAGCAAAACTCATTTATTATTGTGGAGTTTTTGCATACATATGTTCTCAGTAGCGGGGGTCCTTACGCAAGTGATGTATTTGATAACATATACAGCGGTGTATATTTTTTTCATTAACCTCTGACACAAACCCTATTCATCTTAAATCATGATAGCGACTACTTTGTATAAATTCAATGCCTTATGACACATGTTGTTTGTGTGTTGTATGAATATGAATTTCATATCCATTTTATTATCCAATTTGGGTTATGAAGTGGGAACTTCAACTTCTTGCTAACTCCTCACTCTTTCACCTTAGCAAAACCTGCTGATTTGACCGTTCTATGGTTAATTATAGGGCACGCTTTTTAACACTAATAGTGTTTTAGAGAATATACTTCGAAACAAAATCAATAACTTAGTACAATCAATTAATAACTTAAGCCTTAAATCTTGCTCCGTTGTAGCGCTTAAGCCCCGTATTCATTGTAAACATTTGTTGCGCAACTGTTTCTCAACATCAGAGTTTTTTTTTTATAGCTTGAGTTCAGCAGACAGGCTAACGTTTGCAGCACCAGAGGCACCACCAACGCGCTGCCGGTCTCGAAGAAATTTTATAACGCCTTTTTTGAAGAACCCCATATCATACCGCGCTGAGAAAACCTTAACCGGAAGCTCATAGCAGATCCTGAGAGTACGCAACATGAACGTTCTGGAGAACCGTTTCGTACAAGAAAGAAGAGGCTCCAAGAAATGGGGATGAACACCCAGCCGATGGCGGGCAGTGCGGTGGTAGAAAGACGACGAGGGTACCATCCTAAATAGTTCTTCAGAACACTCCCCGTTGTACAGACGGTAGAATACGCAAAGAGACGCAAAGTCTCTTCGAAGTCCAAGCGTATCTAAACCGTCTGTGAGCATGGGATCGCCGACAACACGAACTGCGCGCCGTTGGATCGAGTTTAGGGGATTGAGCTGACAGGCCGGTGCTCCAGCCCATAAATATGAGCAGTACTCCATATGCGGTCTGACCTGTGCTTTATATAGCACAAGCCGTTACCTTGGACCAGAGTTGCTGGCAACAATGTTTACAGCCATACTTCCCGTCCACACGCCAGTCTACGTTAAAATGTTGCTCGAGTAAGTAGTGTTGTGTTCTGCGTATCTTATAATGAATCTTTCTATAGAAAAAAAGAAAAAAGAAGTGGTGGGTGCGAAAGTATCTGATGCAAAGAGAAAATTTGCTGAGTGATCTTAAGATGGCAGGTGGATATTTTATTAACTTTATGAGGATGTCAAAAAGTGATTTCGAACATCTTTTAGAGTTAATTGGCGCGTCAATAGCTAAAAGAGCAACAAATTTGCAGCCCATCTGGATGGCGACGACCTTTGGTCTTAATGCCGCCATAATAACCTTGTGTTCTGGCATGAGTGACACAAGTTCCTGTACCCTTATGGGACAGCAGCGTGTTCGCGATGCCACTGGCGTTGCAAACACCTATAGGTGACGGTAACTGCTAAATTCAAAGCGGGCCGCCAGCCTGTCTGCTGTCCTAGAGCAATAAAAAAAATTTTCGGCAGCCAATTTTACTTCAAACAAGACTAGCTGTAACATTACGGTATTTTGGATTCTACTCCTTTTTTTTTGGAATTATTAAGGTTTCAGAAATTTCGTCCCATGCATCGTTTTTCTTGTTCTTATCTTTATAGGTTTTATTCGAAGAATCCCACACTATTATTTTTGATTGAAATAATTCTATTAACCTCATTATTTTGTCATTGGTCCACACTACTGCTGTGTTTATAAACTCGTCCACACACGTCAACATTTATTTATATACTAATGTTTTCACTCGCCGAGCGGCAACTCTGCAACATGGTGTGATCAACTCAGCAACATGTTTATAAACAAATGTTAACAATGAATACGGGGCTTTAGGGAAACACAGTAGGTACATTAAAAGGTGTTACCAATATAATAAGATAACAAATACCTTTAAGGGAAAATTGAGCTCCGGAAACAATTATTACTTAATTTGTATTATACACTAATTTCATTATAACGCAATTGCGTTATCTATTGCCTTCTTATTTTTAAGTGTATTTATTACTATTTTCTTAATATAATTTACTTTCGCATTATAGTTATAATTAAGAAAATAGAAAATTAAAACTAGTAAGCAATATTTTGAAATGAGGAGATTCGCAGGAGAACCAAAGTAACCGACATAGCCCGGATGATTGCAAAACTGAAGTGGCAGTGGGCTGGGCACATAGCTCGAAGGACTGATGGCCGTTGGGGCAGAAAAGTCCTCGAATGGCGACCGCGTACCGGAAGACGCAGTGTTGGTAGGCCCCCCACAAGATGGACCGATGATCTGGTCAAGATCGCCGGAATAGGTTGGATGAGGGCAGCGCAGGACCGATCATCGTGGAGATCTTTGGGGGAGGCCTTTGTCCAGCAGTGGGCGTCTTCCGGCTGAAATGATGATGATGAAGCAATATTTTAAACAGATTAAAGGTATGATAGCATAATAAGGAAAGAAAATAGATTTATTTTATTAATATGCCAGCAATAATCATAGTACACAATCTCATCACATCGTATGTCTACTAAACAAACCATAAACTATTAGTCTATACTACTATTATATGTATAGAGGAAAGATTTGATTGTTTGTTTGCATTGAATAGGCTCAGAAACTACTAACCCGATTTAAAAAATTCTTTCACTGTTAGGAAGATACACTATCCCCGGGTGACATAGGCTATACTATATTTTCAAAAAACATAGGGATCCTTACTAAAACTCCAATAATGTAACCCAATGTGTAAAAAAAATTACCTAAAATATTATTTAAATCGCGTGCGCTGCAAAAACTATTGATGATACAATAAAATAATGTATTACGACTTTGCAGAACACATCATAATTTATAAAAATGTTGTAACAGCATATGTCTTACTATTATAGTTATGCCACAATAAGTGTTCTTTTATTTTAAAAATTTAATTGAAGTGCCGCCCCTAGAAAAGACTCTTTATTTGTATCTTGGTATTAATCCTTATGAAAATAAATTACTTCATATTCAAAACTGCTTCAATACCTTTACATAACTTTTTGAATTATTCAATTCGGATATTCCATTCGAAAGATATCACGAGTTTAAAAATTTAAGTATTAGAAAAATGTTGCGTGGTAGCCGCTCACCCTGTTCGGCTAACTAGGCAGCACCAGCAATGCAGGCGTGCGTCACTGGGGTTTTTACAAAAATTAGAAAAAAAAAAAACTTATTAAACTGGCGCAAATAGAAGAGTTAAATCCTAAGCAGGCCGTTAGCCTGTCTGCAGTCCTACAGCAATAAAAAAAGCAGTTTCCATCTACCTGGCCACACCTTAAGTAAAAGCTGGCTCCTACTTAAGGAGCTTAACGGAATACTAAGTAATCATTATATAAAAAGAAATCTTCAATATCCATAAACATTTAGAACGAACGATAATTATCTTGTTATTCGATAGATACTGATATAGTTTACCAGGAAATAAGGCAATTAAGAGCACCTCTAAAAATAATGACTTCGATTCTTCGGAGAAAAGATGAGTCTTTTAACCTGAGGGTTCCGTTGCCTCTATGGCGTGTTGTTTTTTTTATTGTTGTATGGACAGCAGACAGGCTGACGGACCGCTTAGAATAGAGCAGTTACCATCGCATATGAGAGTTTACAACACCAGTGGCATTGCGAACACTCTGTTGTCCCATAAGTGTTCAGGAAATTGGGTCACTAATGCCGGAACACAACACAAAATTATTATGGCGGCATACTTAAGATCAAAGGTGGTTGCCATCCAAACTGCTTGGGGCCCTACCACGTAGCTAGGGTGTGTTGTTTTATCGCCTTTTACGACAAGCGGAACCTGGCCGCAGACGTCTGTATTCTTTCTCCGCCTCTGCACGGATAAAGAGTACATTATAAAACACGTATATTCATCATAATATATCTATTTTGAGACGTAAATAAATTAAGGCCAGTGAGGCACCTAGCCCTAAAACCCTTTTCTAACCTACCATATATTTTAAACTCGCTTTATTTACTGGACGTGTAAATTTCTCGGTCTTAATAAACGCGACATGTTGGAAACAGCAATATATTCCTATCCTATGGCTACGGTGCAACAAGAATTTATTTATTCCATGAACCCTCTGACAAGCTTTCAATTAAGTGCATCGTGGACTCTAGTATAGTTTTATAGATAGATAGATAGATAACACTTTATTGTAAACCAATTATATAAACACAATGAAACTTATTTACACAATCAATGAGTACTTGACTTACAATGGGCGGCCTTATCGCTACAGAGCGATCTCTTCCAGGCAACCCGGGCTATAGAACATTATTGGTGTTACATTGATGTGGAAGGGAGGTATGGTAATAAATAATAATTATATTTTATTTACATAATAAATAGATAATATACATAAAATTCAATAATATATATAAAATATAATAAATAAATAGATAAACATACTTAAATATCTATATTTGTAGAATACATAAATAAATATATGTTTTGTTGTTACACTAAAGATAGGTAGTGATTTTTAACCAATTTTTTAAAAGTTGGTAGTGACTTAGCTTGTCTTATAGCAATAGGCAGTGCATTCCAGAGTTTGATAGCATGAACAATGAAGGAGTTATTATAAAAAGAAGAAGTATGAACAGGAGTTTTAAGCGATAGTTCAGTAGATGTACGCAAATTTCGGAGGCCAGACGAGTTAAGAAACTCGAATTGATTCCTGAGGTAAATAGGGGCGTTTGGATAAAAGATAAATTTGTAAACGAGTGAAAGGATATGAGTTTTCCGGCGAAGATGGATAGGTAACCACTTGAGTTTTGTACGAAATTCTGAAACATGGTCATATTTACGCAAACCAAATATGAACCTGATACAAAGATTTTGGAGGCGCTCAAGTTTATTAAGTTGTTCTTGCGTTATATCTAGATAGCTGGCATCGGCATAATCCAAAATGGGCATGAGCAAAGATTCTGCAAGCCTAACTTTAGTGGCAATCGGTAGGAAATTTCTGAGTCTATTAAGTTTTATCTACAAGGTCTAGAGGTTTTACTTTGTATTTTTATATTTGCAACACTTTTAAATTATTAGATTAGGGAATAAGTTCGTAGTCTTTATCATCACCGACTTATTTAAACAAAAATCAATAAATTAATTTATAACAATAAATTAATCAATTATGTATCAGAATTGCTAAACAGCAGTTCATTGGTAAACATAAGGTTTATAAACATAAACCCTGCCACCTCTCGACCAAGTTTTTGAAGCTGTTCCGGCACAAATTTTCCAGTTTGGTATCGAAGAAGTGAGTTGAGCTAGATTTTCAGGTCCTCTTTATTGTCGATATTAACGCGCCTCATATCAACAGGGAGCGGAAAGGATAGTAAGTCGTCTGTGAAAAGTCAGAGAATAGGGGTGTAAGGGGCCCTACTAACATCTTCGGGGTCCAAGTCAATCTCACCTGCAAGTCGGCGAATCCTGCTGTATAACGGACGATGGACTTGTTCTTGCTCGGTCTCTAAGACTCGGTCACTAAGAGGAGAAGAAAAAGTTGGAAAGCGGACCCCGGGCGTCGAAGCGAGAGTTTGGGTTCCAACCAGGATTCAACGCTAAGATTATGATGATGACTCATCAAAGTCTAAAAAAACAAACTTGAACCTTGACATCGTTGTTTTCTGTCCACTTCCGAGAAGGAAAGTTTCGAACCCAGAGGCATAATCAAAGTAGCTGTTATTATTAATTAAGAACCAGTTTTTAATGATATCAATCAATTTTTATACAAAGGTAAGCTAATCTCAAGGCAACGTGGATTGTACTTACACATACAATTTTTTATTTTACCAACAAGTTCAAAAACCAATTGTACAAAGTATATCATTTCCAGATTGCACGTAACCGAATATGCTTTACAGACGCATCCAATAAATTGTTATTTTCAGTGACTTCTCTTGTGTGCAATGGACAGTTTCCATTTAAGATACGAAATTCATTTTATTTAAAATAGCATCAAGGCAAACTGCGACAAATCCTTAATGTACTGACATGGCATAAGTGATGTTTGACATTATATAAGTGTATAAATTATTGGTCTTAATTTTAAAATCCACTTCTCTGTTTTAAATGTAAACATGTATAGAGATAATCAGGGTTTAAATATAACTTACCGATAGTACCAGGAAACCAGGCACAAAGTGGATTTCTTTGCAGATCTGAACTGCTATTCCCAACTCTTATTTCCAAATCTTGAAGAGGTTGATGACCTGTAAAACAAACATCGTGATTTAATGAAAAAAATTAAATACTCGGTGATATTGCAATGAAATTAAGTATAATTTGCTAGTTAGATAGATATTATCATAGCATTTGCAATTGTAAATACTCTTAATTTATAAGATTTATTTGTTTGTATAAAAGTAAAGTTTATATGTAGAATGGAAATCTACACGGACAGTCTATTTTCACGCATTACAGGCGCTGTATAAACTTTTAATTTAGCAAAACGTAAATTTAGTAAAACGCAGTCAGTAATTATAGTTGACGTCAAATGTATAGCGGTCTGTTTTTATCTTCCAACGCGATATTGGTAGAGTGTACGTCAATAGTGTTGTTATTTTGTCCTGAAGGAGAAAAATGCCGCTTGGAGAACTGATTCTAGTGTATCTAATTCAGGCAACGAACGCTCTAATAGCATCGTAGAAGACGTCATCGTCATTACATCTGAGCGTAAATCAATCAAGACGGATCGTATCACAGACTTAATTAAAAAAACTGTGTTTAAACTTATTCTTAATTTTTTAGAAAGAAATCACTTTATTGTACGTTGCGCAATATTGAGAAGATTGATTTTTTCATGCAGGGGCGAAGTAAAAATACTGACCCCTGCGAACGGAATCGACCTGTCGTAAACGCTATCAAAACAACCCTAGCTAGGTGGTATGAGCCGAAGACCGTTAAGTAACTCCTGGTCAATGTATGTTGGCATCAGTGATCTAGGTTCCTATGTAGTCAGCAGCGTGTTCCAGGTACCCCTTGAGTAGCAAATATCTTTAGGCGACGATAGCTGCTTACTATTAAGCGGGTCGACATCCTGTCTCCTGAGCAATAAAAAAAAAAACAATAAAAGTCAAATAATTAATTTCTTCTTCCTGCCCTTAGAGGCTGTCCATTAATCATGTGAGGCCCGAAAGGGGGGGATGGGTCCATAAAAAATCACGAAATATCACAAGGGGGAGGGGGGGGGGTGTAATAATACATCAGGTGTATTTATTTTTTCGTCAAACGCGTACAAAATCGAATTTAGCACTGTGCCAACAACTGACTTGCAAGATGCTTATCCAGTTACTGGTTGAAGAAAGTCTTGCTAATCCGTGGTCCGAGGATACTGTACATTAAATTATGTTCATTGTTCATGTATTAGTATAAAAAAGTTTTTCGCATTTTTTTCATTATTTTTATGTCAGTCAAAAAAAACCTGCAACCTTTCTGTGTATTAAAAATACCAGTGATATAGGTAAGTCTTACCTCACCATGTATCACCAAGGGGGAGGGGAGAGTTAAAAAATGCCAAAAAAACATCACGTGATTAATGGACGGCCCCTTATCCTAAACTATGTGAGGTGGGCAACACATGTTTTCTCCTTTTACTCTCCTCTATTAATCTGAAAATTCACACCTTTTTTGCTATATCAAATTTTACACAATCTATCCAGCTTTTCTTTGGTCTAGCCCTCCTTTTGTGTCCATCCCTTCTCATTTCTAGCATTTTCCTTCTTACATGACGTTATTCTCTTCACATTATGTGATAATACCAGGCTAGTTAATTAGTTTTCAGTTTCTCAATCAATGGCGCTACTTTCAAATTCCCCTGATATACTCATTTCTATATTTATCCAACTTTGTAACTTCACTCCTCAACATCAACATTTGCATCTCTACTACATGTTTTCTTTCATCTTTCCTTTTTTTGGCTCAGCATTCCGATCCATAGAATATGACAGGTTTTATAATGGTTTTATACATTTTACTTTTAAGTCTAAACGGCACTAAGGTAAAGGCACTAATAATTTACTACGCACCTGTAGTTGATAATTAGTTGAAAGTTGAAAATAATAATTAATGGCGTGTTTTAAAACTAATTCCAAATTAAATAGCCGATCCTGTCATCTAGTCATTGAACTGTGCAAATTAAGTATCCTCTATTTTTTAATATTCCAAATGACTACAAATTGTTTGACGATTGACACCCTTTAAAAGTAAATATTGGTATTTTCTTAACCTTTTTTTTTAAGAATTGTAAATCTTTAAAGTTAATTGTTGGCAACTTATTGACCTTAATGATAATATTTTTTTATTTTGCTATTTGTTTAGGGTTAATTAAAGTAACGAGGTATCTGAAAAACGAATATATATTTACAAAATCGACCTAGTGGGGCACACTACTGATTAAAATGTATCATAATTATCTAGTAATTGACCTGAATGACCAACTTTTAATAAAATCGTCTGTTATGTGAATATACTATGCAACATAATATATTGAGGTCAAGTTAATTTTTTTTACAATTAGTCACTTTTATTTAGTATTTGACCACCTTTATTATAAGGTATGATTAGTTCCTGAAAACAATTTTTCACCTCATAGAAGTCTGAGAAAGAGTGCATATTTCTAATTATACTGATGTTCGATAAGACGGGTTTCATAAGTTAAATCTGTCAAATTCTGACGAGGACGTTTTGCTGAGAAGAAAACGTAAATGAGTCAGAAAATGTCACTAACCAATAATGTAACATTATAGGTCTGGAACCGCTCCATAAATTAAATAACCCGTTAAAGCATCAAGATCAGCTAAATTTAAGAACGAAAATAAATTTTATTTTATGAAATAAAACATTACAATCTGATATTGGAATTTAGTAATTGCTCTTAAAAAGGAAAATAGACCAGTTCAACGAGAAATATTCCCGAGACATTCTTTTATATAGTTTTATGCAATTTTTCTATTAATTATATGAATTAAAACGCCAAGTGACCAATTTGTTTTTTATTTAACAAATAACCGTAAACATCTAGATGGTCATCTACTGGTGCAAAATATGGTCAACTACTAGATTTTCGTATTTGTTAGATGGTCAACTAATGAATCTCTAATGTTAGTTTTTTTATTTTATATTTCATTTAATCAATATACAGGGAAAAACACTAGTTTAATTTCATTAAAAAACTTTCGTAGATTTCACAATAAGAAACATTAATTGAATTTCGGGTATAAATTAAGGTTAAGCATTAAAAAGAAATTCTGTACCCTTAAGTGGTCCACTACTTGTGCTCTTACCTTAATGGGTCGCAAATAAAAATAAAATTAACAATATATCATAATAGGTGGTTTTATCGCTATATCCTCCATACAATTCAGATTTCGATTAAAAATGGTTCTGTTGGTGGGATATCTTACATACAATTAGATATCTTAATATAAAATACTAAATATAAAAGTTTACAACTTTCTAAGGTAAGTTTTGCTTACTATGTTGCGTTTGAATAAAGATACAACATTCCTAACAGATTTGTTTTAGTTTTAACGCGTATTTCACGAGTCTAAGTTTTATTGCGACATCGTAACACCGTTGAATCCAAGGAAACTCGTAAACTCACATTCAAATTTGAAATGCATGCTCGCAATAATTTGTTGTTGAACCAAAAAAACAATTACCTAACCCAGATAAATACAAGGCAGAACGAAAACTATACGGCTTCCATTTTCAACGCGCGATGAATATTAACTTCAAAATGTCGCAAGTCGCAGGGGACTTCAATTGCGACATGCCGAGGATGTTGTATCAGTCGTTACATCGAATGACTATTATTTAATATTGAGTAAGTTCAAGAAAATTTCATCAGTTACATAATCATCGCGGTTTTATACGCTTGATTTTGTCATAGTACTTTTATATAAATCTAAGTCTGAGTGAATTGCATTTAATTTTTTTTTATTGCTGTAGGACAGCAGACAGGCTGACGGCCCGCTTAGAATTTAGCAGTTACCGTCGCGCATAGGTGTTTGTAATGACAGTGGCATCGCAAACACGCTGCTGTCCAATAAGGGTACAGGAACTTGGGTCACTAATGAGGGAACACAACACAAGGTTATTATGGCGGCATACTTAAGACCAAAGGTAGTCGCCATCCAGACGGGCTTGAGGCCCTACCACGCAGCTAGGGTGGGTTGTTTTGTCGCCTTTTACGTCAGGCCGACCCCGGCCACAGAGGTTAGTATTCTTTCTCCGCCCCTGAACGGATAAAAATTTTCATATAATAAATGAAATAAACACTCAAATTTTAATTATTAAAACATGAGAAGATATAATAAAAATATATTTCCAAGAGCTTTAAGTACATGTTAATAATGTTGAAGAGGAAACTTCAGTAACTGATTGCTACTTCATATCGAGAGCAATTTGTATTTAAGCCTCTGAAGTACTGATGAACTCATTAGTGAAAACATTAATAAGTATATTTTAAGACTATAAATTGGAAACATGAAAATATTGTTAGTATATTTACATTTTTGTTATTTGTAAATTACTGCTAATTAAAATTATAACAAATCTGATAAAATATATATTTATCTACTAGCTGTGCTCGCGACTCTGTCCGCGTGGAATAGTGACCTTGGGCAGCATTTTTTGGATATCTTGTGGTATATTTTGGATTACAAACCCTATAAACTTGAACCTATAATATCCAGTCTAAGCTGAACCCTATTTCATATGATTGATTATATAAATCTGAGGTCAACTTAAATTGGGTGTAACATTTCCGAAACTTATCATTTTTAACAAAAACTATTTTTTTTTCTAAAATAAAAATAGCCTAAGTTACTCCTTGATACATCAGCTATCTGCCAGTGAAAGTCCCGTCAAAATCGGTGTAGCCATTTCAGAGATTAGCCGGAACAAACAGACAGACAGACAAAAATTGTAAAAAATGTTGTTTTAGTATATGTATCGTGTATACGTCCGCATGCACTTAGTAAAAAGCGGTTATTTTAATATTACAAACAGACCCTCCAATTTTATTTATTTGTATAGAATGTATAGAATAGATGTATATATATAAAAGACGGTCACACACGGCGAATGTATTCTATGATCATACTTTAATCAAGACTCTCTCCTTGCATGGGTGGAGTAAGAATATTTACCCCTGCCGTGGTCGGCCTAAAATAAAAGGTGAGAAAACAACTCTAGCTACGTGGTAAGGCCCCAATCCCGCCTGGACGGCAAGCACCCTTAGTCTATTAGTATGCCAGTAAATAACCTTGGAGTGTTTCAGCATTAGTGACCCAGGTTCCTGTATCCTCACAAACATCCATAGGCAACGGTAACCCGCTTACTACTCGTATTATATTAAGAGGGGCGTCAGTCTGCCTGCTGTTACTTAGCATGAAAATTACATCCAATCTTCGGGAATTATTTCTGTTTCTATTATTTCGTTAAATAATTTTGTTAACTTAGGAACAATAATCAGCATTAGTGACTTTAGAAGATCATTTGCAATACAATCGGGACCTGATATTGTTTTTAACTTTTGCGAGCCAGTTGCTCTCACTGTTTCTTCATTTAAAATAGGTGGTACAGTTTCTGAATCTTCCTTCTCGTCTATAACAGCCGCAGTAAGTTTAAATTTCGTGCTTTTGTACAATTTCTTATAATATTTTTCTTTCAAATTAGGCATCCAATTATTTTTCATTTCAACTCTTTAAATGCTTTCTTTACACCTCCTGTTTTATTTATATGATAGTGGAATGTTTTTGATTTCTTTTTCATTTTATCTTTCTTTAATTGCTTCTTAATCTTTTTACTTATCTCTGATACTTTTTCACGATTTCCCTTGTTTTTTTTAAGGACCTTGTAGAAGGTGAAGTTGTTTTATTCTTTCCTTCATTAGTTCAGTTGTGATGATAGAGATGGTATCTTTAGGCCGACTTGCACAACCAATCACTAAACCGATTTAGCGCTAAACTTATTTAAATCGTTATTCTGTCCCTGTCAAATGTTGTCAATGTGACAGGGACAGAATAACGATTTAAATAAGTTTAGCGCTAAATCGGTTTAGTGATTGGTTGTGCAAGTCGGCCTTATTGTATATATTTTGTAATATTTATGCTTTTATATGTAGGTTCACTTTTATAAGTATTTATAAAATCACGATATTTTTCCTGGATTGATTTTTTGTTCTTATTATTCTTTCCCGGCGTTAGTGGGAGAGGAGTATGGTAGTCGACTCCCGCTCCCGCTCCGCCGCCTCCTTTGCAGAATGAAATGTTATGATCTATCCTCAAAATACTATACCTTCTAGGTTTATTTCTTTGTTCTTTTATTGAACTCAGTTGATAATTTTGACTTAATTAATATCCTCAGACTCTGAAGTATCCTTATAGTAAATGTGAGATGCGAGTCAATAAAGTTTAATGTATATAACTCTTTTTTCTGTCGCAATTATATTAGCACGTATGTTTACACTTTGATTGCCGGAAACGGATTTTTTTATAATATAGACTTATAAAAATTGTTTATTGTGATCAAAATAAAACTTATAAAATAATACATACCACAACACCCTCTGGTGGTGACCCTGACTACTTTGACGGCATAATGTCTTAAGAGATCCACTTGCCACCACGGAGATGCTTCGCGCTGGGTCTCTGTGCATCTCTTTCCATCATGTTCAGTGGTTTTCTCCCCATCATTGCCATTTGCGGCTGCGCCTCCGCGTACTGTTGTGGACTGGTTAGCTGGCTTGCGGAAGGCTACGTTTGTACCTGTTAATTAATTTATTGTTAGTAAAATACGAAAATCCCTATGCATAAAGTAATAAAAACAATATTTCTACTTCATATTTATAAATTATTGCTGACAATACAGACACAAGGGAATTGTAAATGCAATAATTTATATCATATTTATCTACTTTTGAGTAGTAAAATAGAATTAGTACAAATAATAAATTTATATTATAACTAGTACAGTTAGTAGTAAATTATTAATATTACCGTTTATATATAAATAAATTTCTGCATGTATAACACTTAAAAAATAACCAGCTATGTATGTGTATGTTATATAAACTTTCAACAGTCATAATCATAATAATTTTAATTAAAAATCCTTACTATAATTGAAACTTTTATCATAGAACCTGTGATTTACAGTAGAGTATTAAGGTGTCAGTATAGTCTGTTTTGTGGCTAAATTTGTTTTTGCTTCTGGTAACTTCACCTCGAAAAGAAAGCTTGGGTTCAACAGCTTCAACAGTCATCCGTACACTTCGGTAAAGTTGATTAAATGACACAAATAATTCACTTACCGCAAAATGGTTGTTCATGGGTCCAGTCACCTCTCAATGTACATTCTCTTTCATGTGCACCAAATAGTTCATATCCATCGTCACATTCATACGTCGCAATAGTACCAGGTTTAATATCCTCATTGGTTAGGGTAACACGTGCGTTAGGTGGAACAGCGGGATGGCCGCAGCGTTTTTCACCTGTGAAAATAACATTTAGGGTTTACAAATATCATATAATTTTATGACTAACAAGAGCTTTAAAACACTATTGTGTTACACAAATTAAAAAGTTTCGGTCATTATACTTTACAAAACTTTTCATTAACCTCAGGAACACGTGTTTTACTTTAGCACAGAGGTACAAAAATAGCACCCGCTCTCCTCAAACCACAGTGTCTAAATAATAATAATAATAATATTTTGTGACAATTCACACAGCGCCATCTAGTCCCAAACTAAGTAGCATAGCACTTGTGTTATGGGTACTAGACAACTGATTTACTACTTATATACTTTTTTTTTGTAAATAAATACATATTATACATAACCACCCAGACGCGAGACGGGAATCGAACCCGTGATCTCCGCAAGTGTACCGAAGTGCGTTATCCGTTACGCCACCGAGGTCGTTAAATGACTGAGAAGGCACGCGGAATGGCACTTGTGCCTTCACCCATGCGGCGTGCCCTCTGATGGGAGGCCACTCGCGTCCGCTGTCTATTTCAGACAGAGGATTTTGGTCGTGCTCTAATGCCGTGGTCTGGTTCTTCGTGGCCGGAAGAGAAGCTGACTTCTATGCTCCCAATCCCACCCCGCCGCCTCCTTCGTAGACATTACTGACTCGAAGAAGGAAACGGTGGCGATAAAAGCAACTGTCGTCTTATCCTTTAATGCCACAATAAAAACGGTGCTATCACGATGCGGTTTATGATCTCCATTTTTATTCCATTGTTTTTTTGTTTTTTAAGTGTCTAAAGGATATCTTATTATATTTATAGCCATGATCAAACGGCACATGTTTAAAGAAAAGTATTGTACAGGCAAATATAATTTTAGATTGAAATGAAATAAAAACATTTATAATTCTATACCTGTTTATGATCAAATCATCTGTGATACTCTAAAATTTCAATCTATCGTTGTAGATTCACATTTAATCTCTCGTATGTAAATAAACGTTCTAATATTGATATACACACACGAACAATCATGATTATGCATCGTGATGCATAGTGATGCAATCACACTAAGCTTTGTTTTTATTTTAAAATTTGAAGACATTAAGTTTTTATCAATTTAAACAAATCTTAGACATAACTAATAACAAACTTATATTATTTAGTAAACAGGAATTTTACTATTGATTATTGTAGAGTCAAATTACTGCGCATAATTTTTCGTTACAAAAATAGAAATAAATTGTAACGAACCGAATAGAAATTATTATTCTTGATTGTTATATAAAGGCCGTACAGGTGGCATGGTTCTCACCTCCCACTCGTATAAATACAAAACCTTCTACTAATTAATTTATATATTACATCTTAATTATTGCTTGGAAGTTTACACTGTAACTGGACCCTTGTAAGTAAAGTTCTGTTTATGCTAGAAAACAAAGCAGAAGAGGTAAATTTAATTAACCGGTAATAAACTTGAAGCGAGGTCTTACTGAAACTTTATACAGAACTGCAAACTATTGCGAATCTCTCAAATATTACGTTACTCAAACAACGTATACAAGAAGTAACCCTTGCAGTTTCTGTATTCGCTATCCAAATTATCTAAATTTTCGATTCCGTCTGAAATGTTCACTTTGGTGCTTGGAAATTAATATTCTCAACAGCGTTTTAGTGATAAATATAAAAACTAGAGTAAAGAGACGTATTTAATTAAGTTAGTGATACAAGTTTAACAAATGATCTACGATAAAGTGGTGATAAATATCTCCAGAGAATAAAGGAAAATGCCGGTGTTTAATAGCAATCAGGGTGTATTAGATGGTAATAATAATGGCATTTCACTAAGGCGTAATATGATCGAGACAATTAATTTTCGGTTTACCAATAACGGGCCACTCGTGAAATTAATAAGCAGCATAATTCGTTACGCCTAGATGTGAAATGGTGGTCACGTCTTGATATCCAGTGCTCTTAAGTATCGCCTTGGAGAGTGATAAATGCTGTTTTAACTAAAATAGAAAATGGATTTAATAGAATCTATTTTTGTAGAAATGTCGTAGAACACGTAGAATGAGAGCTTTATCTCGCTCACAAGATATTGCGAGCTTTGACGACCGATGGAGTGCTTACTCATACATTAAATTGCTGGAGCCTTACAATGTTAACGGTTATTTTACACCGGACATAGTTAGTTAAACAAAATAAATATAAATAATAATAAATAAATCTTTATTGTAACACATTATTATAATAAGTCAATGAACCCTAGTCTCCAAACTAGACATTAGTCTGTGTCTTGGAAATTAGTGCCTTCTCAAATCATACAAACAAAAAAAAGAAAAGAAAAAACACCAAGATACAAAAGGATTCCGTTCCGTTGAAAAGCCAGCACTTTACGAAGGACGTTAGATAATATGATTGCCTTGCCTTGCTTGGTGTGAAAACAACTAAACTCTGAGCTCAAATCAAGCTCACCTACGGCTGGTGTTTTTTTTACTATAACAGACAATGCAAGACAATAAAATATTAGTTTCAAGTTATTGAAACTGTTTCAAGCAAAGTGAAGTCGAATCTATATCAGCCATTTTTTTAGGCTGCTTATATAAGAAACAATAGTGTCACGGGAAATTGATGAAAATTAATTTATAAAGTCTAACTTGTTGTATTTTTATATATACTGAATACCAAGTTGAAATCTTTGTTATATTTTTATATTATTAGTTATTTTTTAATTATTTTATACGGATTTAATTGAACTTCTTTCACAAATACTCACTGTGACAAAAGTAAGTGGAGAGTTATAATTTTATTTAGCGATCAGGCCTCCTATTGTACACCTTTACTGATAAGTTTAGTAGTAAGCTAATTTACTATTATGTTTTGGTGGACAATAAATAATAATCTCTCTGATGCCCAAGCAATAATAATCGCTCTGATGACCACGATGGTTAGATGGGTCGAATGTGACAAGAACAGACGTGCAAAGGATACATTTTATAACAAAGGATACAACGTTTTCTAATTATTCGTTTCATAGCGAAGTAAATCATTTTTGCGCCCAATGACAGATTGCAATTAACAAGCGTATAAGGCAAAACGTTGAATGAATAAAAAAATACGAGTGCATCAAACACGGCTTTGTCGAGAGGGTATTCTTCTTTAACTGCAAATATAAAGTGGCTTGTAGTCCAGCATATTTTTATATTCTCATACATTGGATATATGATTAAGAGCATTTGACTTATTTTGAAAACTACTAATGTAAATACCTGTTGTATAGGAATCAAGTTCTTAGTCTGTGTGACAGTTGTACTCGGTCAGTAACATTTTAGAAATATTCTTCTTCTTCCTGTCCGTATCCCAGCTATGTGGGGTTAGCACAACATCTTCGTCTTCCACTCTCCTTTATTAGTCGTCATCTGAACATTCAAACCTTAAGATTGTGTAAAAACACAATCTATTCATCTTATCATTGGTCTACCTCTCCTTTTGTATCCATCTACTCCCATTTCTAGCACTTTCCTTGTTATAGGAAGTCGAGAAGTTCTACGGACAGCTATACACGACCACACGGGCACCTGTTAACAACAAGGCTAAAGACCCAAGAGCCAAATTAACCCAACACTACACCGTAGATATCCCAGACGTCAGTCTGTACGAGATTAGTGTGGCCCTCAAACAGCTTAAAAACAACAAGGCGCCGGGTGATGATGGAATTACAGCCAAGCTTCTGAGAGCTGGTGGTACTCCTGTGCTTAAAATCCTCCAGAAGCTATTCAATTACGTCATCCTCGAGGGCAAAACGCCGCAGGCATGGCACGGAAGTATAGTGGTGCTGTTCTTCAAAAAGGGCAACAAAACCCTTTTGAAGAACTTTAGACCGATATCACTTCTGAGCCATGTTTACAAGCTGTTTTCAAGGGTCATCACGAATCGTCTCGCGCGCAGATTTGACGACTTCCAGCCTCCCGAACAAGCCGGATTCCGAAAAGGTTTTAGCACCATAGACCACATACAAACGCTGCGGCAGGTTATACAGAAGACGGAGGAGTATAACCAGCCACTATGCTTGGCGTTCGTGGACTATGAGAAAGCCTTTGATTCGATCGAGACCTGGGCGGTGCTTCAGTCTCTCCAGAGGTGCCACATTGATTATCGATACATCAAAGCGTTGAAGTGTTTGTATGAAAACGCCACCATGTCAGTCCGTCTCCAGGATCAGAACTCGAAGCCTATCTGACTGCAGCGGGGAGTCAGACAAGGCGATGTCATATCGCCGATGCTGTTCACCGCTGCGTTGGAAGATGTCTTCAAGCTTCTGGACTGGAACGGACTGGGCATCAACATTAACGGTGAGTACATCACTCACCTTAGATTCGCAGATGATATCGTAATCATGACTGAGACCATGGAAGACTTAAGCCTAATATGCTTGATGGCCTCAATACAGCTTCCCAAGGAGTAGGGCTCAAAATGAACATGGACAAGACGAAGATCATGTCTAATGTCCATGTCACACCTACCCCCGTAACAGTTGGGAACTGTACTCTCGAAATTGTTGACGAATACGTCTACTTGGGTCAAACGATCCAGTTAGGCAGGTCCAATTTCGCGAAAGAGGTCACTCGTCGAATCCAACTCGGATGGGCAGCGTTCGGGAAGCTCCGTAAAATCTTTTCATCCCAAATACCACAGTGTCTCAAGACGAAGGTTTTTAACCAATGTGTGTTGCCAGTGATGACATACGGAACGCAGACGTGGTCGCTAACTATGGGCCTTATGAGAAAGCTCATGGTCGCTCAGAGGGCAATGGAGAGGGCTATGCTTGGAGTTTCCCTGCGAGATCGAATCAGAAATGAGGAGATTCGCAGGAGAACCAAAGTCACCGACATAGCCCGGATGATTGCAAAACTGAAGTGGCAGTGGGCTGGGCATATAGCTCGAAGGACTGATGGCCGTTGGGGCAGAAAAGTCCTCGAATGGCGACCGCGTACCGGAAGACGCAATGTTGGTAGGCCCCCCACAAGATGGACCGATGATCTGGTCAAGATCGCCGGAATAGGTTGGATGAGGGCAGCGCAGGACCGATCATCGTGGAGATCTTTGGGGGAGGCCTTTGTCCAGCAGTGGGCGTCTTCCGGCTGAAATGATGATGATGATGATGTGATTTATTTTATTAGTATTCAGCTTCTCAATCACTAGCGCTACTTTAAAACTTCCCCTAATACTCGTATATTCATTTCTGATTTTATAAATTTTTTTAACTCCACTCACCCATCTCAACATTAGCATCCCTGCTGCATGCAGTAATTTGATAATATACCTTGTATTATATTATACTAAATTCAATAAAAATAAAATTTATTCTCATTTTCAGTATTTTTTCAAATGCAATAGTATTCACAGAAATTATTTTATGTGTACTGTGTGGATACTATCCACGTATGGTAATTACCTAATAATAATATAATAAAACATATGATTCAGATGAACGTGTCTATCTATGGTGTCGACCTCTACACATCACGTTTGTCAACAGTGTGTTTGTAGAAAATTCTCGCGATACAGGTTTCTTTAAGACTGGGATTTCTAGATAGGTGTTATTATAATATCGGTGCTACAGTAATCTATAATACCAGTCCAATTAACTATGCATAAGTGTAGATGGATATAGCCATCGTATGGGCAGTCATACCCATTTTCTAGAGCATCTTCTTTCTTTTACGAAACGGTTGTAAAAACATCGTTACTTATCAAAAAGGCGTTACGAAATTTAGTCAAAGCCAGTAATGTAAAGGCCTTAGTAATAGTTCTGGTGTTGAAAACATCCGTAGGCGACGGTAACTACCTTATTAGGGTGGGCCGAATGCCTGTCTGCTGAACACGAGCTATAAAAAGTGTGTTCTAACTTAAGGATACGTCTCCTCAATCGCACTTATATCTACTTCATCATGACCTAGGCCAGTGATGAAGGAAGCAATTGACCAGAATTTGTACATAAAATTGAATTTGGATTAAAGCAGTGACAAATTTCTAAATATATATAATAAAGTTTATCTTATGTGATCAAGTGTAACACCACCTTTATTAATCCAACGCAGCGCCTGTCGTGTCGCAGAATGCATTTGAAGGCTTAACCGCACTTGCCACCGCCCTCTCCGAGCGTAGTCCTCCCACTACCTCACTAATAACTTTGTTGTACTAATTTTAATATCATTTCAGCTGTGTTTACACTATTTTCACAATACAAACTTTAATCAGAAACTTGTTTTAATATTTCTCAGGTTAGTAACTTATTCTGCCCGTCTTAGTTAATTTACTTATCTTACTCTTGACAGTGTAAGAATAACTTAGTTTTTGTATACTATATTGCTGTTTTAATATGAACGTATAACGACTAGCAAACTAATCAAATGCAAAACAAAAATGTTATAATGACTGCCCTTTTTTGTCTCTGGAAAAAACCCTCTCTTGACGGGTTCCCCCGGCCCCGGGGGACCGAGGGATATGTGGGACTCCAGGAAAGATGTTCGGCCATCCGACTACCCACTAATAAACCCCGCTGTTCTCCTATCGCCTACGCCCGGTCTTACGGATGTGTGGCCTGCCGATCTCATGGCCCGGGCTGGCGCCGGCCCGCCCTTTGTGTCAAGGCGGACCTCTTCTAAAGTGTTGGCGCCAGAGGGTCAGGGTTTCGTTCCCCCGGCGCTCTCCTGTGTTGACTCTAGGAGTTGAGGGGGACCGCCCGCGGCCGCTTTCTACAGCGGCCGGAGGTTATTGCTTGGCCTCCGGCGCTGACGACGTGGCTTGCCTTGGCTGGAGGGGAGTGTGGTGGTGGACTCCCGCTCCCGTTCCGCCGCCTCTTTTGCGGACATAACTGCCTCGCAAAAGGAGGCGACGGCTGTCCATCCAGGATCGCTCCCGACCATGGACAGAACCAGGGCCAGGAGCGACAGGTCCTCGCCGATTTGGGTGACGAGGGCGCGGTACTCCCCGTGGCACGCAGGGCACACGTAGACAGTGTGGTTTTTTTTTTTTTTTTATTGCTGTAGAACAGCAGACAGGCTGACGGCCCGCTTAGAATTTAGCAGTTACCGTCGCCTATGGGTGTTTGCAACGCCAGTGGCATTGCGAACACGCTGCTGTCCCATAAGGGTACAGGAACTTAGGTCACTAATTCCGGAACACAACACAAGGTTATTAAGGCGGCATACTTAAGACCGAAGGTGGTCGCCATCCAGACGGGCTTGAGGCCCTACCACGTAGCTAGGGTGGGTTGTTTTGTCGGCTTTTACGACAGGCCGACCCCGGCCGCAGAGGTTAGTATTCTTTCTCAGCCCCTGCACGGATAAAAACGGTGGTAAACCGTGTCCTCGTCGCCCGCGCCACTGTAGTGGCACCCCGACATAACTGACGAGTGACTGCCTTACCTATAAGAGACGTATCTTGTAAAAAAAGCTACGAGAGTAGGAACGAAAATCGAATTTGTCTAAGTTTGTTTATTAAAAATTTCATAATTGAATCGAATATTGTGTGCTTTGTGACATACTTTCTTCTCCCTTACATTCCCTTACTTTATTGTTCTTTATCTCTTTGGCATCCACTTTAGGAAATAACAGATAACAATAAGATATAATACGTACATTTAACATATGTATAAGGAAATGAAATAAAAATAAAGTATTCAGAAACAACCGCAACCAAGCCAGCAAATATGCAGTAATTTTTATTACTCCATATCATCTAAAGAATGTAAACAACGTTCATAAGTTGAATAACAATGGAAGTGTTTTACTAGGTGTTGAGATCAATTGTATTGAGACTTGATATTTCCAAATAAAACATGATGTCCGAATCACCTTCGAGTTAAGATTTGAAGGTGATACGGTCGGTGACTGATGAAAAAATTTTTTTCTTATTTTACTGCAATGATTTTTATTGCAATGATTCATTCATTATTTATAAGAGTTGAAAAAGTTGAGAGCATACATATATCACACGTGCATAGGTTCCAAAGCGATAAGATATATTTTTATGAAATTCTTGTAAAAGAAAAATAAAACTAATAAATTCTTTGTAAATGAAAATAAACTCTGAGATGCAGAAAACATTTCAATTTTAATATTATCAATCTCTTACGTTTTTAAATATTTTTTAATAAAAATATAAATCTCTATACAAATATCCATATATTTATGGACGACCTTTGAAATCACATGCGGCATGATTTGAGAGATTTGAACAACTATGTTCACTTAGGTAAACTTCTGAGTAACTTAACGTTTACGGAGCATATGAGAACATAATTAACCTGTGCATTGAGAGTACGGACGTATACAACCTGTCTAGCCGCCTTCGGTAAACTGAAAGCTGTATGTTTCCTTTTGAAACCGGTCTGTGAGCAGAAATTGTAAATTTACCAGTAGATTTGTTGAAACGAATTCAATATCGCATGCAACTGAAATGTATCCTTTTACACAAGAGAGGATCGAACACGGCAGAGAACCAGTGAGGCAAATATCAGTAAAATAACTCAAATCGTTGATATTCATGTTTTAGATTTTAGTGCAATTCATATGTAATCCAGATTTGATCATAGTAAGAGATATTTTTATGAAATTCTTGCAACAGAAAAATAAAACTAAAAAATCCTATGTAAATGAAAATAAACTCTGCGATGCAGAAAATATTTCAATTTTATTATTTTCATTTACAAAGTCAACAATATTTAATATCCCATCTCTAACTAATTTCGCTCACTGGCATTTTCCTGAAAATTTGTACTATTTCTCTGTAAATTATAAGCCTTTTGAATTTTTACAGAGTTTAAGTAATAATTAATAATAATTGGAAAACCTAAAATATTTTATAATAGCTTGTAATACTGCTCAATTTCTTTCAGAATAAATTAAAAAAATAGAGTGGAAAATAATTACATATTTGTACAGAATTATGGCCAGAAAATAATTTATTTCTCATGTTGCTTCTACGTATTTGAAAACGATAATAACAGTAGTATAACAGTAGTACGTGTTTCAGACAAATATGTTATTTTACTGGTGGGCTGACAGCATTGATACAACAATGGGTATTTTTATTCTCTCAACGAAATATTAGGTCCTTACATATGAAAATAGCGTTTAGTCGTACTGACCACTTTCATCTGAAATATCTCCTCTTTGGTTAAGAATCCCAAATTCAAATTTATGAATTCATTTAGCTGGTACATTTGAGTTTTGAAAACAGTCATTCATTTGTTTTTTCCTCGTTATTTTTTTTCCATTGGCGTCGCTTATTACCGCACAAAGGAAAACATGAAATATCGGTATATTTACGAGTACGAGTTCTATCGTGGCACCAGTGCTGCAGAAACAGCTTGAAGGATTAATTATGCGTACGGCGCTGGTGTCGCAAAAGAAAGCACGGTACGTTTTTGGTTTCAACGTTTTCGTTCTGAAAATTTCGACCTTCAGAACCAACCCCGTGGATGGCCAGAGACCAAAGTGGAAAATGAAGAATTAAAGGCTATTGTGGAAGCGGATCCATCGCAAAGTACTTCAGAGAGAGCTGCAGGCTTTGGGGTAAGTGATAAAACTGTATTAATCCACTTTAAGCAAATCGGGAAAGTAAAAAAACTTGAACGATGGGTACCTCGTGAATTGAGTGAATCGAACTTTTGATCAACCGACACAGTAATGTTTTAAATCAAATCATTACTTGTGATGAAAAGTGGATACTATACGATAATCGGAAGCGCTCGTCGCAATGGCTGAACCCTGGAGACCCAGCCAAATCCTGCCGTAAACGAAAATTGGCTCAGAAAAAGTTACTTACGAGTGTTTGGTGGACTAGCGCCGGTATTGTTCACTATAGCTTTTTAAAATCTGGCCAAGCGATTACGGCAGATATCTATTGTCAGCAACTGCAAACCATGAAGGAAGAACTAGCTGCTGAAGAAGGAAGAACAACCGAGATTGGTCAATCGCTCCAGGCCACTGCTGGTTCGCGACAACGCAAGACCACACACACTGCACAACAAACAACCACTAAGTTAGATGAGCTACAATTGGAATGTCTGCAACATTCACCTTAATCTCTGGACTTTACTCCAATAGATTACCAGTTTTCCGGAATTTCTACAACTTACAAGGAAAAATATTCAACTCCGATGCGGCAGTCCAAACCGCCTTCAAAGAGTGTATTGATTCTCGCCCCCATGGTTTCTTTAGTAAAGGGATCAATGAACTACCTATGAGATGGCAAAAGTGCATAGATAACAATGGTGCATACTTTGATTAATTAAATATATATTACAAAAAAAAAACTTTATATTTCTCCCGTACAAAACGCCAATTTCATATGTAAGGACCTAATTTATAAAAACTTTATCTAAAAGGCACACTGTGTGTGTGTGTGTGTGTTTGCGTGCGTATACGTGCATGTGCTTGCGTGTACTTGTGCATGTGTGTCACTGTGATCTTTTAACCAGAATATCCATGGAATATATAATAAGCCTTTGATCTCAATTTCGTATAACAAAATAAATGACAAGCTAATACATTCTGCTTCATATTCAATGGGTTCAATCATGCGAAATAATTGAAATAAATCCCAGACAGTATCTAATCGAGTTAATAATGTAAATAACTAATAACTGTATTACACACACGAGTGAATACATCTCAAATTAAATTTAAGACGACGTAACCATATTCACTAAACACAAATGTTTGTGTAAAATCTGTGATTCAAACACATTTAAATTGCGTTTATTTCCAAGAACTACTAATGCAGGGATGCAATGCTTTTAAGTTCTACCACTAATGCAAGTAAATACCCTTTTACATTTGAACAAGTCGTCCTTATTAGCTCAGACATTTGCATGGAAGAGCGTACGTGTACAAATATAGTCAGTCTCATTTATTCTGACTCAAAGCATAAGTTCTTTTCGTTATATATCTTGATTTCGGAACATTTTCATGTGTCATTTTCTAATTTAACAAAAAAATTCGTTTATTAAATATTTTCAAACTATCATTAAATCAGTAATAATAAATATTTCCAAATTTTTTGGTCGTATGAGTAGGAACGTACTATACACGAACATTTTTTTTATCTATGTCGCATATCACCCTTGTTACTTGTTAAAAATTTAATTGAAATGCCGCCCCTAGAAAAGACTCTTTATTTGGATCTTGGTATTAATCCTTATCAAAATAAATTACTTCATATTCAAAACTGTTTCAATACCTTTATATAACTTTTTGAATTATTCAATTCGGATATTCCATTCGAAAGATATCACGAGTTTAAAAATGTAAGTATTAGAAAAATGTTGCGTGGTAGCCGCTCACCCTGTTCGGCTAGCTAGGCAGCACCTTATGCAATGTAGGCGTGCGTCACTGGGGTTTTTACAAAAATTAGAATACTTATTAAAAAATAACGAAAAATAAATAAAAAGTAATAACAAAAAAAATCATTAAAATAAAAGCTCATAGAAATAATAATATTCAAACTTTCTTTATAATTTTATTTTTTTAGTAACCTGACGCAAATAGAAGGGTTTGCCCTCAGGGGCGCTCCTCTGTCTGAGGAGTGCACGGGTGTGCGTACCCGAGGTACCCGAGCATCCGTCGCTTCACTCCCCTCTTCGTTCGAGGCGACAGAGTCCTACCTTTCTTTCCGTCTACCTCTTACATCCTTTCCAACTTAGCTCTCTGTTCGTGGCGTGGTCCCCGGTGGGATGATTGCGAATACTGATTGGGGTTCCGGGTTCTACCCTGGGACCTGATTTGGTAGTCGAAACCATGCCTATTTCGACTGCGCCTGCACAGAGTGTTCATGGGGCGGGAATTGCATCCTCGCTGTCGGTTGGTCTTGCTGGGCCGGCTACGACGTCAGGCGACTCTGCTTTTTCTGGAGTGTCGTCTGGTAGTCGTACCCACGCCTGACTAGCACGCGACGGGGATGCGAGTCCCGTCCGGAATTGGCCGCGGACCTGTCACTCCCGGCCCTGGTTCTGTCCATGGTCGGGGGCGATCCTGGATGGACGGCCGTCGCCTCCTTTTGCGAGGCAGTAGTGTCTGCAAGGGAGGCGGCGGAACGGGAGCGGGAGTCCGCCACCGCACTCCCCTCCCGCCAACGTAGGCCGCGTCGTCGGCGCCGGAGGGCGGGCAACGATCTCCGGCCGACGTAGAAAATGACCTCGGGCGGCCCCTCGGGGGAGGATCCGCCGCCCGCACTATTGCCGCGAGGGAGAAGGCCGCGTGCTGTTCCACAGCCCCCCTCAACTCCTAGAGTTGTTACAAGAGAGCGCCGGGGGGACGAAACCCTGACCCCCTGGCGCCAGCACTTTAGAAGGGGCCCGCTTTAAGACAAAGCGTGGGCCGGCGCCGGCCCGGGCCACGAGATCGGCAGGCCATATATCCGTGGGGCCGGGCGTAGACGATAGGAGAACAGCGGGGTTTTTTAGTGGGTAGAACATCTTTTCCGGAGTCCCTTATATCCCTCGGTCCCCCCGGGCCGGGATAACCCGTCAAGAGAGGTTTTTCCCCGAGACCGAAAAAAAATAGAAGGGTTTAATTTTTAATTTTTGTTAAATACCCATGCGAAGCTGGGACGGGCTGCTAGTATTCCATATTTTTATCCGTGCAGGGGCGAAGTAAGAATACTAACCCCTGCGGCCGGGGTTGTAGTAAAAGACGATAAAACAACCCTGCGTGGAAGGGCCCTTAATTCGTCTGGATTGCAACCACCCTTTGTTTTAAGTATAACGCCATAATAACCTTGTGTTGTGTTCCAGCATTAGTGACTCAGGTTCTTGTACTCCTATGGGATAGCAGCGTGTTCGCGGCGTCCGTAGAGTTGCAAACATATATAGGCGACGGTAACTGCTTACTATTCCATTAACTAGGTAGTTAGCCTGTCTGCTGTTCCATTTTAAGTATGAAGTTTGGGATTGCAATAAAAATTTTGACCGGCCGGTTATAAAAAAATTAAGCATTATATTTTATACGTAATGCTTGAGTTGTGTAATATCACAAGGAATCAAAACACTACCAAATTAAGATTGATACATGCAACAATAGTTGCGAAACATGAGTACATGAATATACGTATTATATAAGAGTAACACATTTGATTGGCGATTCATTGATTTTTCCACAGAATACTGATAGTGCAAAATGTAATTTCCTGCTATGCACTCTCGAACAATACAGCTCTTGAGTATAATCATTGGTCAATTGGCCTGTCACACAGAAAAAAAATTACACCACCTAAACTCTGAAATTCAAGAATCGTCTACGAAAACATTGTTTGGTTAAAAGTATTTACGAGTAATATTTGTATTTTTTTATTACAATGTAAAGAAAAAAATATCAAATTAATCATAAATCCTGAATTTGTTTTTAGATAATTCCTTTGCATAGTAACTTCAATGCTATTAATATAAAAATAAGGTAGGATGTGATATTCAGGTTTATAATATAGAGGTACCACCATTATAATATAGGATTTTATATATTTTATTTTAGGCAAACAACATTCTAATTCTCTGTTATTTATATACAGTATTATGGGAAACGTATAAATACATCCTACCTCCTTAATTATTATAAAAAATATAAAGTTAAAGACAATATGCTGTAAAGTTAAAGACAATATAAAGTTAAAGACAATATCCTATACATTTATATTACGATTACAAACAAACGATTACGACAAATTTATGCAGGTAATGTATCTAGAAAAGTAGACCGAAATCACAAAATATTTTAGTTTTTCCTCGATTTATACATTACATTTATAAACATTAGTTAAAATTGTATTTTACGAATGAGTCGGCGCCAGTGAGCTCACGTGTGTGCCCGTTCGGGTTGCTGTCTCGCTGACATTAACTTCGTAAACGCTCGCATTATTGCATTTTCCAGCGAAGGGGCGTGTCACGCTGTGCCGCCGCCGCACATCACGCTTTACGTAAATAATTTGCTTGTTTGGCACCGACTCAAAATTGCTTAGGTATTGTTACATTAGAGTAGGAACTTAGTTATTAAGATTAATAAAAAGAAGGTTTTGTTCTTTGCTTTTCAGTTTTTTCGGCGGTTTAATTTTTTGTTATATCGTTTTTATTATATATTTTTTGTGTATAATTTCTACATGCTTAAATAAATTAATTCTGTCAAAAATTATCCGTGGTCATAGATATAATCAATGAGTGAACAATCAATCATTATCTGTTTTTGTACCCTAAGGGTTGGAGTTTTTCCTAAATTTATATGGAAGTAATTTCATTCTTTCCATTAAAAATATGATTTTTTATTATATATATATATATATATATATATATATATATATATATATATATATATATATATATATATATATATATATATATATATATATATATACGATACCTGGTTTTAAGTTTTGAATATCACCAGTCCCAACAACAGTTTTTTTTGCAAGGCCAATTTACTCATATGAAAATAAGTAAACTCAGCGATAATCAATTTCATGTTAAATTTATGAATTAAGTAAAAAACGTGGCGTTTAAAATTGACACCCACGCAAAGCTCCGGGCACAACTAGTGTTCATGTAAAATTACGTGTATAAAACGAACTATTTCAGAAGTGAATTTATTATATCGAATATGGCCGGAAAATGAAATATTCTACAAACGGACCAAGGCTGAGAATGAAATATGCCTCAAGCAACATACTACCGCATCCGTGAACCTTGTGCCGAGACCCAGCCAGATCTCATTATAGCGTACAATGAAGCATTTCTGTTGCTCATCTAAGGTTGTGCTCTGAACAGGTGCAATACATTTTCAATTCTACATCCGACCTTTATGACAGCATAAAACATCTTCGGAAATATAGGTAGAATAAAATACATTTTTATAAACTTTCGATAAATTATATTTTATTCAGTCACTTGAAAACTTCTTCAAATGACTGAATAAAATATAATTTATTCAGGCTGACGCCCCACTAATAGTAATCAGTTGCAGTCGCCTATGGATGTTTGCAACGCTAGAGACACCGTCACTAATGCCGGAACACAACATAAGTTTATTATGGCGGCACACTTATACATCAAGGGTGGTTGACATCCAGATGGGCTTGGGATACCGAGTAGCTAGGACTGTTTTGTCGCCTTTTACGATAGGCCGTCCGTGGCCGCAGGGGTTAGTAATCTTATTCCATCCCAACACGGACAAAAATTATATCACTCGTCTCATGATCTTGCCCCTTAGTTTTTACTACCTTAACGCTGTGACATAATTTTTCTTCAACTATTTTTATTTCCTATGGTATACTTGTTCTTTTTTCTATCTCATTTTGTAAAAAAAAACTAACACGTAGATACACTAGCACGTAGATACTTATCTACGTGCAATATTTAAAACGTTGCAGTGTTGTTAATCTTTAAAATTATTTTAATTCCTCATTATCTAAGTTTTATATCCCAGTTTCCGTTGTCTGACATTTTTTCACCATACATGGTCTTAAGCAATCTTGGCAGTGAGTTCACTAATATCGTTTTCGATAAATTAGGCCTCCCCATCTTGTTGCAATCCTTTTCTTCTCCTCATATCATCTACCACAGCATATTCATTTCTACGACAAGCAACCTTTCTTTGTGTCACTTTAAAGCCACTCTTTAGTCTTATTTTTCTTGTCTATTGGATTGTTCATTTCCATGTTCATTGTGACGGCATGAGGCCAAATCATTGGGGGCGAAGCAGAATTCGGGAAAAATAAATAATAAAAATATGTATTAGAGTATGTTATTTCCACTCGATTGCTTTCATGTAAATTCAACAGCGGTTAATTTCAGGAAAATAGTCAAAATGCCACCATCCGACCATATGTCACCGTCTTGCAAAATTCCTGATAGCCGGCGAATATTGTAATATTTGTTGCATATTTCTATATTCCTTTCAAACAAGTTGTTTTACAATGCGTTCGTGGAAATAGCTACTGTCAATTTTGCACTAGCCTTAGGATATATTCAATAGTGGTATTACTGATATCGTCTGTAGTGGACAATGCATTTCGTATTTATTTGGTTCGAAATCAAATATCATCTATAGAAGGACGTCGCATCGTTCAGATAAAATGTACGTGTGAATATTTGCATACATCCCGTATTTTTATAACAGATACACAATTCAAAACAACATTTATGTTGTTCTATCGCTGTATGTTTATTCTAGGTGTGGGATTTAAGTTTTCAGGAGAGTTTGAGCTCAGGGCACTTCTAAACGATCGATATCTTTATTAACAAAGAAAATAAGTAAATACACATGTAGTTCGTGAACTCAGTAACTATTTGACCGATAATTTAAATAACTTAACTTTATTAACACATGCCTTTTTTATTGCTGTAGGACAGTAGTTACCGTCGCCTGTTTGCAACGCTAGTGGCATCGCGAACACGCTGCTGTCCCAAAAGGGTACAGGAACTTGGGTCACTAATGCTGGAACACAACACAAGGTGTTATGGCGACATACTTAAGACAAAAGGTGGTCGCCATTAAGACGGGCTTGGGGCCCTACTACATAGCTGGTGGTTTTGTCGCCTTTTACGACAGGCTGACCCCGGCCGCTGAGGTCAGTATTCTTTCGCCACCCCTGCACGGATAAAAATGCCCGTGTTTTGATTATTAGGTATTATTAAGTATAATAATTTAAAAGTGTGATGATTTCGAAATTTTAACAAATCTTATTTCAAAGATACTAATTTTTATCCCTTAATAATCAAGAATGATTAGAACAATACCTATCACCCAAAAATTTAACACACTATATGACAATAATTGTCATTAAATGACAGGATTGGACTCGAAAGATCTATTCAAGGATTCAACATATAAGAGATTAATATTTCAGACGTCAAAACATACTCAAACCTTTGTTTTAATTTTATTAAGAAGTTTGAATAGTAGTAACTGTAAAGAAGATTTGTAATTTTGGAGCCCACATGGCTACACAAGGTAAGTAGAGCTGCCTCATTATCTACTTAGTCATAAAAGGTGATTAATTATTCCTCTACCTACTTAAAAGAAGGGTTCTGGTTATTCCTTCTGTGTGTTATCTACTTTATTTATTTTATACCTGCTCTTTGCTATGGAAAATGTAGTATTGCGGAGGGACAACCACGTAAAGCGTGGATAAATTTCCCGAACGCCGCAGGGGTCACTAGTTCGATTTTTGTTCCGAATTTGGGTGTTTATGTATAATTTGTATTTATTTACAAAAGAAAATAAAATAAGTAACCTATCAGTTGTATAACATTCATTACACAAGCGTTGCGTTGCTAATATTTGAACTAGTTGGCAGTGTGTGAATCATTCTAGTATACAAGTATTTATTTATTCAGCACCACGCCTCGAGCTTGGAAGTGTTTGCAACAGTTGCAACCGACATAAAATGCTAAGATAAAACGGAATAACAAATTTAACACTTGTTATTATATTTTTGAATCTTTTGCAATATCAGCATATTTTTATTTATACTTGTAATTTAGTTTTGTATTTGTAGTTCTTGTCGATCTACACAATGAAAGATACAAAATAAAGTCAATAAGTGAACTCTAAATACAGAGTAAACTCTATATAACAACACATAACAGACTTAGCATTTTTCGGCGTTATAGAGTGGCCGTTAAATGGAAAGAAATAAAAGATATTATTTTACTATTATATAATAATCTGCATGTATTTACTAATATATTATACATTTTGCACACGAACACAAACATTATTATTCATACAAATAACAAAACTCATTGCGAATAGTCTGTTATGTTCATACTTTTTATTGATTTATAATGCAGTATTGTTGTCTTTAAATAGTGTGAGCATAACGCTATATAAAGTGTATTGTAAGTGTATTAATGTATAGAAAACAAGTTATACTAACCAAAGTCAAGCAATTTCGACGTTTTAAAGAGTTTGTTGTTAAAGCGAGTAACGTTATAAAGAGTTTACACTGTATATAAAACCACATTGTTAACTGTACTTACGACTAAGCTACATACAATATATCTTCCTTTCTTTTCCTTATTTTTCCTGATATTAAGGGAAATATTAACTACCATAGAAATAACCACATGTTTTCATGTTTCAATATTATCGTGATAATTAGAGAAATTATTGATTTTATATTCTCAATATCGTTAAGCTACCGCAGAAGGATTAGACTCGATATTGTTAATAGGATATTAATTCTATATTAATAGGGAGCTACATAAAAATTACAGGACAAACACGATCTAATAATATTTTAGAACAAAATCCGTGGGTGAGATGGCTCCGGACGACCCTAATACCAGGATACTTCTAATCTTCTGATTAAAAAGGGCTTGTTATTGATTGTAAGGTATTTTACACCGACTATAAAAGCCTATTTACTATACAAGGGACAATTTTGGTTTTTTGTGTTTAATTGAATCATTGTTACTAAAGTGCATTGTATACCTATTTATGAATAGCGTCATCAGTCACAGAAAAGAGTAACGGCTTATAATAATAATTAACTTAGGCAAGTATATCAGTAAAACACAAATGTCGTACGTAAATTGGAAATCGCAGTTGCAGCTGAAAGCCAATTTGAAATTGAATGTTGACCACACAGTTTTGGACTCAATTTTCCCTTTGATGAAAATAATTTACGTTCAGAATTGGACTTCAAATGGAATATTAGATTTGAACTCTCGCAAATGATACTGTAATTATATTTTAAACTAATAATTAGTCTAAATGACGTATTTAGGTTGATTGTTTATGAAAATGTTAAAAATCAATTAATCTTATTAATTATTATGCGCAAAAGTGCTTAGAATGATTTATTTTAATATTACAAAGTACAACGCGACTTCACACGAACCGGCCAAAGAGGAACTATGTACTACACGACATAAAGTATTTTTATATGGATATGCTTGATACACATCCCATCTTGCATCCCAGCTTGGGGCTTAAGGCGAGATAGTGGGGGACTCCCGTGCACCCGTCTGCCACCACAGTTAACAAAAGGATGCACGTCGCGTCGTGTACCAAATAAAACCACCCCAGCGCTCCTCCACTGCCTGACGCGGGGCGGAGAGATTTCGCGTTCGTTTCCAGCCCGCGTGGGGAACTCAATCATATATTTCTTACATTATTCAATGTGTATTTTACATAATGCAGTATGCAATACGCACAGGAAAGCACGATGATGAATTCAGTGAATGCATTGATGAATTCAGTAGAAATCTCATGTATCTATTGACGAAAGTGAACCGGGTCGTCCAAGCCACGACTCACGCAAAGTCCACTGATGCACGACGGATCGGCGTCCAAGCGAATGTAGCGTATCGAAACCCGATCAACACTCGCTCCACTAACGTGTTACGAAACTGCTAGGCTAGAGTTACTATTAAATTTCTTAATAGTCTGCGTTAGATATGCCTGGGATACTAAAAGTAACTATCGGGGATTCCATTGTGACATTCATTTAAGGAACTTAATTTTTTTATTGTCATGCTATAACAGACAGGCTGAAGGCCCACTTGGTAAGCTGTTACCGTCGCCTATAAATCTTAGCGGCACCAGAGGCACGCTGTCGTTCGCGTAGGGAAATAGGAACCCTGTTATTATGGTGGCATGTTTAGAGACTGAAGGTGGTTGCTATCAAGACGTGCTTGAAGCCCTACCACTTAGCAAGAGTTGTTTTGCGCTTTTTACGACAGGCCTTCCCCGGAAGCAGGAATCAATATTCTTATTCCACCCCGGCAGGGAGAATATTTAAATTCTACATCACGATCACTTTTATCATTGCTTTTTTTATTGCGTAGGACAGCAGAGAGGCTGTCAGCACGCTTAGAATTTAGCAGTTACCGTCGCCTATAGGTGTTTGCAACGCCAGTGGCATCACGAACACGCTGCTGTCCCATAAGGGTACAGGAACTTGGGTCACTAATGCCGGAACACAACACCAGGTTATTATGGCGGCATACTTAAGACCAAAGGTGGTCACCATCGAGACGGGCTTGAGGCCCTACAACGTAGCTAGGGCGGGTTGTTTTGTCGCCTATTACGACAGGCCGACCCCGGCCACAGAGGTTAGTATTCTTTCTCCGCCCCTGCACGGATTCCTTAAAAAAATTTCTCAATTGACAGGGTTACCTGGAAGAGATTGCTTAAGCGATAAGGCCGCCCATTGTTCTATAGTTTGCAAGTTTTATGTTTATTATTTTATGTATTATTAATTGGTGGAACAATACAGTTTTCAATTTATTTCATTTCATAATCACTAATTATTATTAGTTAGATAGGAGAAAATTTGCCGCTCGAAACTCGAATTACCGCTAAATCAGTAGTCGAGGTTTGGTCCTTATACCGAAACCCAAGTAGACCACGCACGTCTCTACGAATAGGGTTTTCTGATCAGAACAATCGGATACCGTTATTCAGTATGTCGGCCATTGGGCAAACGGCCCGGTGTCCACGTACTGAATACCAGCTTTAAGTAACACCAATGCATTTCTCATTAATATGTAATGTCTTACGTATGTTTAACTTGTAAAATATTGATGTTTCCAATATAGCAGTTTCGTGTTTGATTATTTGGTTTCGGTTATTATATTCTGTGAATATGAGTAAATTGCTAATTAATGCTCGTATACATTGAGCCGAATTAATAAATATCGAATGGCAGGCGCCATATCTTTTGCGAGTGGGCCTCCATTGTAATAAATGGAGGCCCATTTATTACAATCAGATGCAATTAAAATAGGTTTTTACAAAATAAATTACATTTAGATTTTATACGTTAAAAATCATATTTATTGTATGTTTTACCAGCTATTTACACAAGAAAAGTATTTTTCTATTTTACTACTAACTGTTGTACGTGTTCATCCTTACTAATATTGTAAACGCGAAAGTTTGTATGGATGTTTGTTACTCTTTCACGCAAAAACTACTGAAGGGATTTTAATGAAACTTTATAATATTATAGCTTATACATCAAAATTACATATAGGCTATAATTTACAACGATATTGTGTGAATTGTCCAAAATACAATTCTGCCATTTGCGAGCTATTCTGGCGTGCGCTGCAAAAACCGTAGAGTTATACGTTTATAATGTGCCCAAAAAATATTGGTATTCAGTTACGTCAACGTAATAAATGACACACTAATTTAAAAAATTTAAAACAAATTAGAGTAGATATAGATTTATGAATAATATAACTAATTTAACAAAATAACAATTAACTTATTGTATTGTCATCCATCTTTAATAACTATGCAAAGTTTAAGTTAGTCCAATAATTATACGTAAAAAATATGGGATCCAAAATTCCTTTATATATATAAATTCCTTTAGATAGAAAGATAGATATGTAAAATTATTTTTTTCTTAACTTTAACACATTAAAAACCATGGAGACATCGGCGCTCTCAAGCGGTTTTTTTATTATAGTACATTACGATATCCCGCGACAGATGCCAACATTTTGGGTCCGACATCTTTAAATATGTAAATTTTAGAGCACAGTTTTTTTTTATAATTCTCTGTAAAGGTTTGTAATGCCTAAGACTGTCTTACAGTAGATTTTCCTTGAAAAATTGTAAACGCGTCCCTATCTATCTATGCTTCCACACCACAATGTATTGCAACTATTCGTAATAGTGGCTTGGCCTTCTTCTTCCTGTCCTTATCGCAGCTATGTGCTGTCGACCCAATATAGAACATGTTCCATTCTCCTCTACTAGTCATCATTTGAACATGTACACCTTTTTTATCCCTCCCTCTGTACCCTTTCACTTTCATTCCTAGCATTACTATTGTTAAATATCATCCGTCTCTTTCCATTATATGGCCATACCAGGCCGTTATATTAATTTAGTAGTAGGGTCTTGGTCTTAATTCACTCAAATCACAAAGGGAGTAACTTGATCCGGCCTTCACTACGTCTGTGCATCTGTTAGACAATATTGTAAAGAACACGGTTCTTTAGGATTACAGTACGCATATCGGGTAAATAGTTTCGTAGTAAGGCTTGATGGGCTTCTCAAATTCTTTATGTGTTAACATTGTATTAAGAAGAAGGATGATTTTTCGTAATGTCTAATGATTTATGCTAATGATACCAACAGACTCAAGGTCGTCCATTGTCAGTGGTTTCCCACGACAGATATGTACTACGGGTCACAGGATGTACTTTTGCGCTGATAGCTAAATAATCACCATAATTATCTTATTAATTATTTCTACACGGTAGACCTTGAGTTGAATCTTTAATTATCGTTTATTTCATATTAGACCTAATTGTAAGAACATATAGTATCAATTTATTTTTATTATCCATATTTCTTGGTTAGCATCTTTAATATTACATAAGAAAACACTGTTACCTAAAACGTAAGAACCAAGTCACTGCATATATGTATATTTTTGTTTTAATGATAAAATGTAACTCCCTTGTGTATTTTAAATTAAATTGTGTTCACAGTTCTTCGTGAAATTGTGATAGCGAGTTCAATCAAAGAAAAATGAAAATTCCTTTTGTTGACTCAATTTTTTTGTTTGTCCATTGAGAAAACACAGCAAAACTCTTTGGATTTGTTTTCCATTTTGAAGAGTAACTGAAGACATTTAAAACTAATAACAACAACTTTAATATACGAATGTTTACTAAATATTTCTCATACTATGTAACAAAAGAATATCTTCTCTACATATGTAAATGGCTGATTTTAGATCTAGTTTAACGTTGTTTGTTCACCGGCTAAAATGCGGGTTGCGGGCCTCGATTGAATGTCACATGTTTTTTCTTCTTTTTTCGAAGCTCAAAGGGATGTTCTCAAATGCGAAAAAATCGAATGGAGAAATTCCCTACGTAAAACTAACAACATTCGGTGCCGATTGATGAATGAAAATTGCATGAAAATTTCGTTACTTTTCAATATAGCTAGTGAATTTATTCAGTTTTTCTACTAATACTCTTCACTGGATTTGGCACAAAGGCTCAAATTGATTAAAAGTTCCAATTTGTTTCAAGTTTATATTGTATTTCATTCGCCAAACAGTTTTTTAACATACTTGTATAAATAACCTAATATATGTATGAATAAAAGTAGGTTATACACTGAAACAACATTGTCATTGCTATTTAATGACATCATCTGCTCCATGACTTATTAAGACAAGCCGCCCTTTTTCAATTCACGCGGTGACCACATGTATCATGATAAGGACAAATCTATTTGTTTTTATAGAGATAGTTGATTAATTTGTAGAATAAAAAAAATATCTCTATCAAGCCGCTGTTACGTTAGATGTTAAAATATATATGTTAAAATACAGATATATAATATGATATTTAATATCATATGTGCTTATAGATGGAGTTTGGCATAGAAGCCTTATAGCTGACATATTAAACATAATTATACAAAATAATTTAATTGTTCTTGCGGCAAGGTACAATTTAAATTGGACCTCTAATATTTTGGTTATAGTTTGGTTGACGAAACCTATTAGACATTATTTAAGTTACTTTATAAATAAATAAATAAAAATAATATGACAATTCACACAACGCCGTCTAGACCCAAGTAAGTAGCATGGCACATGTGTTATGGGTAGATAGCTAGATAACTGATATACATATATACTTTTCTTTTGTAAATAAATACATATTATACATAAATACCCTAATATCTATCTAAACCTAATAGTACTGTAGATCGATGTCCTCGCTTAAGCCGATTACCTGGTTGCGCTACTTTTAGGGCCGGTTTACCATATGGCACTAAGGAGAAGTAGCTGAATGATTTATTGTACTTTAAATCTGCTCCATTAAATGACATGTCCAAGTCGTTTGTGGGGTCGGCTTACATAAGAGATATGTCTCAGATTTAGCTAGTATTTTATACATAATTCCCATTTATTGCATTAATTAAATTTATTAATAGAATATATTAATAGAATTTATTATTTATTATTACAGAAATTATTTTTAGCTAAATTCAACACGAATTTCTTATATTTGAAACCACCTTCAGTCAAACAATGAAATAATAAAGTAAACCTCAACTTAAAATACCTGATAATACTTTTGTTAAAACTAGTAAGTTAAAACTAGAAATACATAGTATTTAATAAATTTCCTATAAGAATGTTTATCAAACCAATCAAGTTAATTGTAGACGCCGATGCAAAATTGCTTTGTGAAGATGAAATTACACCACAGCGATTTAATAAAGCAGGCTTTATTAAAATAGGGGAAGTATGTCTAATAAAATTCAAAGTATTTTCTAATGTAGCCCATAACAGACAGGTGATTGAATTTCATATGAAAGATTTGGTTTCCTATAATCAATCCAATTTATTCACATTTTGATATTATTGATTACTACGATTAAATGATTAGAATACATAGAATCCGATTAGAAGACAAATTCAATTCATTAACGAAAATTAAAACGAAAAGACCTCTTACTTATATATTTTTATATCTAATTACAACACTTTGTATAATATAGATGAACTAAAAGTATCAATAAAAGGCATAATTATATAAGATATAATATAAAGGCAATTGGCAAATAAATCACTCAAATTTCAATCAAAGCCAAAATAGGGCAAGATTACGACTTTTTATGAAACGTCATCTGTGCAGAGATTGATTTAGTACCATTGCACACCTTCCAGTACCATCATAAGATCAGCTCTTCTCAAGTTGATTGGATGACGTTAAATGAGTAGAACTAAATAAAAAATCCTATATGACAATATATTTGAACGGAACTCATTCTGCCAAGGTCAGACAGAGTACCCTTCGCTGGTCCCCCACAGGAAGTGCAGTATTGAGTAAAATAAATTGTATGGCCCGTTTAAAGGCAGGTGCTCGGAGAAAGGCATTGTATGTAATTACGCGATACGGCCGATGGCAAATTTGTTAATATAATAATACTTAGGGTCTAACTAAACCTTCAAAAATTACGCCAATCCATGTTGCATATTTTGCTATGATGGATAAATAATAATTGTTAATTTGTCTATAATTTAAACGCTCTAAGAAAATGTTATATGCTCTGAAAATAAAATAAAAGTAATATCAACGGAAGTAACATACACTTCTATTAATAAATAAACTTATAAATAATAATTTATAAGTAAAACAATTTCTAAAAAATTCTATGGATAAATCTGGATGCAACTAAACAGCTGATATTTCGTAGTAAAAAATAAATAAAAATTAAGTATATGTAAGTGTAATAATAGCAATTCGATATAACAAAGGTCGGGCCGGTTGTGACTCGATGGTCATTTGTTTGTACGAGACAAAAGAAAAAATTAAACAGGACACACACGTGTGTATTGGATAGCTAGAACATGTGCATTTGTTTCGGTCCTTCTTAGAAATCACAAAAAATATCCGACCACATTGTGAAATGAGCTCGAATACGTTACGTGTACTTTTGCATACGGATCGATAGAACAGTCTGCGTTTATGGTACAGCTCCGATATATGCAAATATTTAAATTACGCTTTCGTTTGAATAAAATACTATTAACACAAGCAAAAGGGTCTTACTTATAGTGTACCAGAATCGATTGGAATTATTCTACAATATCGATCGACAAAAAGAGGAGAGGCATTATCCATGCATGGGCGGAGAAAAAATACGGCCTCTACGGCCAGAATCGACCTCTTGTAAAAGGCAAAAAAATAACTACGTGGTAGGGTGCCCAAGCCCGTCTGGATGGCGACTACATTTGGTCTTTAGTATACCACCATAGTAACTTTGTGTTGTGTTCCGGCATTAGTGACCCAAGTTCCTGTATCCTTATTGGACAGCAGCGTGTTCGCGATGCCCCTGGCGTTGCAAACACGCTGATAAACTCTATTATAGACAAAGGATAAGATGCCGTGATATATTTATAGAGAGAGTAGGCCCAAGGTGGTTGACGACTGCTAGAGACAGGGTTGCTTGGATACTTTTGGGGGAGGCTTACGCCCGAGATACGACTTCTTAAAGAATAGAATAGTATAAATACACATTACATTGTAACGCTTAGCATGTACCAGAAACAAGATAATAACCGATGCTTAGGACCATACGTCAAGTGGCATAGATCACAATATGTAAAACTGAAATTTATTCTATTTTTGCACGAAAAACACTATGGTAGCGCTGGAACTATTTTCGAATTAGAACCTTTCGTGCCGTGAGCTTTTTGTATCGATAAACACATTTATCATACTATCCTTTCCTTTTCTATATGAAAATAGTGTTTTGACACTCATCCATAGAACTATTGACATATTTTTGATAAAAATGGTTTCTAAAGGCCTTATAAGACGGTGTGGATTTTTATACTCTATCTTTTATGATCAAACCGCCACCGTAACCTTGAACTCTTTATTGTTCTATTTTCTCTAGTTAAAAGATTGGAAATAAAACATTTGTATTGTTTGTACTTGAATTAAAATTTAAATAACTAGGTAAACAAAATTAAATTGAAAATGGAAATGTCATCAGCAAACAATAATAATTAGTAGTCATGTTATAAATACTATATAGAATCGCCTAAATGTGGAACGTGATTTGATTAAAAGGTTGCAATTTGACCCACCTTCTAATATTGATTACTGTTTAAATCTATAACATCTTTAAAAGAGGCCTCGTGCTCATTCACGATATTTCCATTTGTTCTACTAAGAATGAATGTGGCTATATTTAGTTTATACTCCAGTTAGGTACCTCTGAGTACGCTTGCACTCATATTTAGTAATAGTACCAGCCAAATGACATCTGGATGCACCAGCTGTCCGATGATTTTGGCTGCAAAGGACAACTACTGATACTCAATTTTTTTGTTTATTCTTATATACCTACGTATTAAAGTTAATCGCGGCCACAAATAATTAAATAATTCAGCCTTGCTCCAGCTTCCGCAAGCTAGTTAATAATTAAATCTATTTATCTTGTGGTAACAAAAGAAGTTTTGACATACGTAGGTATCTATTACGGTCGCCATGTCAATGAACACGTTTTAGAGTTGCCCACGCGCATGCCATTTCCGAAAAAGGTGGTGTTGGTGGTGTGGTAGCTAAAATAACGCTTTGTTATACATCTATTTAAAATAATTCTCTTCAATATAGTTATTGTACTAACTGATGATTTATATCCATAACTATATTATATATTCTAAAGAGTATATAGTTATTAATATAAAGGAGCGCGTCTTGGTCAACGTAGTATAATGTAAAACGTAGAACGCCCTCCAGTCCGGTGGAAAGATGACATTAAAAAGGTAATTGGGAGTGTGGCTGGATGACAAAAGCGGATGATCGGGTGTTATGACGTGATCTTGGGGAAACCGGTGTCCGGCAGTGGGCCACGTAAGGCTGTTAATTGACATGATTGAAGGAGTATATAGTGTGTAAGATTGTGAACCCTGCTTTAGCGAATATAGATTTGTGAAAATAAGATACAGCCAAATTTCACCAGAAAGTAATTTTCGTAGTGACTAGAAAACAAAAAGGGTGTTATTGGAAAGAAGTATGTGCTCTATTTTTGCCCTATCACAGTAATCAAAAGCAACTGATTCTAAAGTTAAAGCTTTAGAAGCATGCAGCAAATTCTAATGTAATATAATTTTTAAAAGAAAAATGAATTTAAATATGCTAATTAATTTTAAAAAATATATGATATCCCATTGGCTCAAGCTCGGAATAGAAAACATCGTGAGGTAGTGTTCATATTGTGATAATCGATTTGTGTAATCCGCAATGCCCATTGCATGTCCATTTAATCCATGCAGGATAAGAATGGGCTCTGTAATCTTTGTTCTTTTAGATATTTGAGTACAGGTTACGATTCAAAATAATACTGAATTAATGTTCTCTAATTACTAATTAAAATCATTTACGTAAACTCCTAATAGCCAAAATTCCATTTAAAAGCTTTGTTTAAAGATTGTAACAGAAACAAATCATTGGTAGGCAATAATCACTATGTCTACATTATATAGGTATTTAGATAATAAACTTAAAATACATAAAAATTTACTTTAATTATATAATCATAAAATATGTATTTCGAACATTTCACCTTTTTACAAACAATCTTGCTATATTTGAAATGATGTTAATAGTTATAACGAGCTACAACAGCGTTTATGCTTTTAGTACGGCTACAAAAATACAGAACTTTTAGAACGGCTTTGGTGAAGTCCGGTATGATTACATGCATGTACAAACTCGGGAGAGTAGTATGTTTTTACCCATTTCAGTTAGAACATTTGTTTATTCAAGTTTCTAGATCATTGTTTCCTTCGGTTTTTGAAACAATTGGCATATCGAATCTTTTGTCTAATCTGGGTAATTTGAATTACCTGTAAGTTTATTTGAAATAGATGTATATTGTTGTTGAGTAGATTATTGTAGCACTAATATGATTACATTTAATAATTCTTGATATGATAAATAAATTTAATACTTTTATTTAAGTATGTTTCTTTTATCTTTCGCCAGAGTATAAATATGAAATCTGAAGTCAACTTTTGATATTTAAGTACTAGTAAAGTTTTTTATACTACATCAAACGCACTTGCTGGTATAAACCGTACAACATGGTAATAAAAGCTTCGTTATACGAGACCATATGCCGCTAAGAAATGTTACTTTGTTGGTACGTATAAAGTTGGATTTATTATTCACGAAATATACTTATTTATTTTGGACCTTAATTTAATTACATCGTTTGCATCATTTTATCCGCCACGGTCCGCCGTATGGGGAACTACACTGTATAGTTATTTACGTGGGCCCACAAGTACGTTGCACTTAGCGTAAATGTAATTTTCCTTGACATTACAATGTTACAAAGTGGTCAAATTGCGTCCACAGTTTGGAACTCCATTTGGCTTAATTGTTTTTACAGATTGCTCTTGCTATACAAAAACAGCCACAATTTACATATTGTTACAATATATGCAATGTTGCAAGTCTGTATTTGTTTTTGGAAAGTAAAAATAGGATTGCAGTAAATATGGCATATGGTTAACAAACCTTATCACGTTTTTATCACCAGACTGTACTTTTTTCTAAACGCCTCATGCCTGACACATCTGGCGCTCAATGTTCTGAACCCTAAAAATACCTATTGCACGGGTTTTTAGTAAATAAATGAAACGAACTTATTTTCGCTCGTGGTATGTTTTTATTGGTGTAAGGGAATTGCTTGTGTAATAAATTCTAGAAAACTTGACTAAAAGTGCAGTCACTAAAGTGAGCATTAAAGACAGAGTTTTGCACAAATTAGGTATTATTCAATGAACTACAATGTCGTTGTCGTTTGCCGAAAGCAGATGTTCATAACTATGTTAAAACTTTCCTTGCTTGTTAACATACTAACATGTTCTGAATAAGACTCGAGCGCAGCTACAACTGTAACGCAACGTTGTTCAAAACTTCGCTAATTATAACATCAATGTTTGTATGTCACATGTCCTTGCCGATCCGTGAAACGCTCTGAGAACTATCAATCTAGGTCAGACATTGTAAGCCCTGGAGTGGTGCGATTAAAAAGCGACTTGCCATTTACAACCGTTGTCGAAGCAGCCAAACCATTTCATTAATATGCTTTGATGAATATTTTATAACTTATATAGACAGTTGATGACAACATGAAAACGAATGTCTCAAGACTTTCTAAGCTATTGATCAGTCTTATAGATTGTATATTCTGTTTAAACGGTAAAACAGACTGGGATGCCGTAAAAGACCGTCTTTCTATCACCGCACTACCCGCCATCGGCTGGGTGTTTATCCCCATTTCTTGGAGCCTCTTCTTTCTTGTACGAAACGTTTCTCTAGAACGTTTATGCTGCGTACTCTCAGGATCTGAAATGAGCTTCTGGCTGAGGTTTTCTCAGCGCGGTACGATATGGGGTTCCTCAAAAAAGGCTTTATAAAATTTCTTCGAGGCCGGCAGCACGTTGGTATTGCCTGTGGTGCTACAAACGTCCATAGGCGACGGTGACTACTTGCCATGGTGGGCCGTCTGCCTGTCTGCTGAACTCTAGCTATAAAAAAAAAGAAAAAAGTATGACAATGCTGTAGCGATGCCTCAGGTCGCACAACACATTTCTTTAAATTTCTTTTATAGTTATACTTTTTGATTGTTTAACAAATACTTTTTTTTACTTTATGTAGATTCATAGATTTCGAAATTATATTCAAAATTCCAAATTAAACAAAAAGACCACGCAATTGACCCTTCTGGCTCGAGAATCCGCGTGGTCAACATCTTCTCACAATTTTGTCAATTCATAACGTGTCCATGATTGTGGTTTTTGTAAATGACATTCAATATACAAGTAAAGTGAAGCTGTTTCATTGGGCGTAATCCACATCGACGAAGTCGATTAGTATTTTAAACATTGCCAGCGGCCCGCCTAGACTTCGCGTCCAACTACACCAACTCAACAACTAATATTTAGGGGATTATCACCCAATCTACATCCTCTAAAATCTCATTTGATGTTTGTTGCGCGTTTAGTCTAAACTAAAAAAATATATTATTCTTTCTTCTGAATTCTTTTTTCTTTCTTTATATTTTTTTCTTGTTTTTATATCCACAAATTTATCACTTTAACACCCTTAAATATTTATTTTGTACAAATCGGTGTATAAAACATAGCGCGTAAACTATAAATTGCACCATCCTGGAACTTGATAGATTCAGTATAATCATTTAGTCAAACGAGACTTAATTTGAGACCCAAGTAGTTCTAAAATAGAATTAGTGAATACCATCTATGACTAATATCTGTGGAATTAATCATAATAAATTAGCTCACTGCTTTAATTCTTCAAACAATAGTTTAAGATGTCCAAGTTGGAGAAATGTTATGCGGGACATTTTTTCATAAATGATGTATGTTTTTTCAGCGAAGTTAAATAACAAAAAAATCGCCACTTTAAAAAATTTACATGTTTTTTTACTATACATTTTCACTTTAACAACGTTTTGTTTAATCAAAGTTTTTTGATACTATCAAAATGTTATTAGATGACGTTCGCAACTAAAACTTACATTTGAATTGGAAACTAAAATTTGAACAGTTGGCCGCCTTATAACTGTGACCTCACATAAATAGACACAAAGTGGAATATATCCATGTGCAAACTGCTTTAAATCATGCAACTCCATTGTAAAACCGCAGACACAAAGGGAATATTATACATATATACTGCTTTGCTCTTTGTCAATTAATGTCAAAGTGAAATGTATAATAGAATTTAAGTTGAAGTAAAATTTCATTTCGTTAATAAAGGTCGATAACTAATATCATCTAGTAATGAAAATGGAAATAAAACTTGAAAACTAATACAGATATTCATTAATATTCTATAGGTACAAATGGTCTTAATTATAAATCCCTCTTCTATTTCTACTTCCATTTTATTATTTTTTCCTTTTTTTAAAAAATACATAACGCTTTCGATAAAAGTGGAGCACTACATAAAGCGTCATAAATAGTACCGAAATAAGGCTAACTCTGAAAAAGCAATTCAATTTTACTTTTCAAGTATATTAATATGTAACTGGGATGATATAAAAACAAAAAAAAAATCCTATGTTAGTTCTATTGTTTTTTTTTATTATTTTTAATCTGCAAGAACCCCTCTGTAGGTGAAGGCCTCCTCCAAAGGTATCCAGTCCTCTTTATATTGGGGTACTTGAATCCAGTTAGGGCCGGCTATTTTTTGATCTCATCGTCAGCTAGCTACAGGTCTACCTCTCCTTCTTTTGCCTTACGGACCTGCCTGTGTGATCACCCTCTTCGTCCTTTTCCGGTCGGAAATATTTTATTCTGTCTGTTATTATAATAATTTTATATTGTTGTGTGTTATTATAATATTATATTTTATTATATATTTTATGTTAAAGATTTTTAGTAACTAGATCCGCAAACCTGGAATTTTTAGCACTTTTATAGTTTAATGGAAGCATAAAAGCCTGGATAGTTTGTTTTGGCATTAAAACTTTTGAACAAAGAGAAACCTTTTAAGCAATTTGATAAAATCATTTTAAATATAAACCTAGCTCACGTGAGTTTTTCGATAAATTTGACGAAGGACCTGGAAATTGGATGAATCGGGTTTCGTATTTCATTAAAATATTTAGTTCTATTTACGTCTATGTTTATGTTGTGAACAATAAGTCTCAACTCTTTAATAAAAATAAAAGGATGTTAAAAATAAGCACTGTATACATATTCATGTATATATTTGTTCAGTGGCTATAAAACAGACCCAAAGTAACCGATGTAGCACGCAAAATATGCAAGCGGAAATGGCAATGTCACGTTTGAGCAGGACCGATGGGCGTTGGAGAAAACGTGTCCTGGAGTGGAGACTGTCGGACGCCTTCCAGCTAAATGGAACGATGACTTGCGCATGGTGGTTGGAGTTGGACGGGAAAACAGCAACGAACCGGGATGTGTGGCGCAAACTTTGGGAGACCTGGCACGCAGTGGTTAATCTATACTACTATTATAAAGAGGAAAGATTTGATTATTTGTTTGTTTGTTTGTTTGTTTGTTTGCTTTGAATAGGCTCCGAAACTACTGACCCGATTTAAAAAATTCTTTCATTGTTGGGAAGCTACACTATCCCCGGGTGACATAGGCTATATTATATTTTCAAAAAAATTAGGGATCCTTACTAAAACTCCAATAATGTAACCCAAAGTGTAAAAAAATTACCTAAAATATTATTTAAATCGCGTGCGTTGCGAAAACTATTGATGATAGAATAAAATAATGTACTACAACTTTGCAGAACACATCATTATTTACAAAAAGTGTCGCAACAGCATATGTCTAACTATTATAGTTATGCCACAATAAGTGTTCTTTTATTTTAAAAATTTAATTGAAATGCCGCCCCTAGAATAGGCTCTTTATTTGGATCTTGGTATTAATCCTTATCAAAATAAATTACTTCATATTCAAAACTGTTTCAATACCTTTATATAACTTTTTGAATTATTCAATTCGGATATTCCATTCGAAAGATATCACGAGTTTAAAAATGTAAGTATTAGAAAAATGTTGCGTGGTAGCCGCTCACCCTGTTCGGCTAGCTAGGCAGCACCTTATGCAATGTAGGCGTGCGTCACTGGGGTTTTTACAAAAATTAGAATACTTATTAAAAAATAACGAAAAATAAATAAAAAGTAATAACAAAAAAAATCATTAAAATAAAAGCTCATAGAAATAATAAAATTCAAACTTTCTTTATAATTTTATTTTTTTAGTAACCTGACGCAAATAGAAGGGTTTGCCCTCAGGGGTGCTCCTTTGTCCGAGGAGTGCACGGGTGTGCGTATCCAAGGTGCCCGAGCATCCGTCGCTTCACTCCCCTCTCCGTTCGAGGCGACAGAGTCCTACCTTTCTTTCCGTCTACCTCTTACATCCTTTCCAACTTAGCTCTCTGTTCGTGGCGTGGTCCCCGGTGGGATGGTTGCGAATACTGATTGGGGTCCCGGGTTCTACCCTGGGACCTGATTTGGTAGTCGAAACCATGCCTATTTCGACTGCGCCTGCACAGAGAGTGTTCCCGGGGCGGGAATTGCATCCTCGCTGTTGGTTAGTCTTGCTGGGCCGGCTACGACGTCAGGCGACTCTGCTTTTTCTGGAGTGTCGTCTGGTAGTCGTACCCACGACTAGCACGCGACGGGGATGCGAGTCCCGTCCGGAATTAGCCGCGGACCTGTCGCTCCCGGCCCTGGTTCTGTCCATGGTCGGGGGCGATCCTGGATGGACGGCCGTCGCCTCCTTTTGCGAGGCAGTAGTGTCTGCAAGGGAGGCTGCGGAACGGGAGCGGGAGTCCGCCACCGCACTCCCCTCCCGCCAACGTAGGCCGCGTCGTCGGCGCCGGAGGGCGGGCAACGATCTCCAGCCGCCGAAAAAAGCGGCCGCGGGCGGCCCCTCGGGAGAGGATCCGCCGCCCGCACTATTGCTGCGAGGGAGAAGGCCGCGTGCTGTTCCGCAGCCCCCCTCAACTCCTAGAGTTGTTACAAGAGAGCGCCGGGGGGACGAAACCCTGACCCCCTGGCGCCAGCACTTTAGAAGGGGCCCACTTTAAGACAAAGCGTAAGCCGGCGCCGGCCCGGGCCACGAGATCGGCAGGCCATATATCCGTGGGCCCGGGCGTAGGCGATAGGAGAAAAGCGGGGTTTTTAGTGGGTAGTCGGATGGTCGAACATCTTTTCTGGAGTCCCTTATATACCTCTTGGGCCCCCCCGGGCCGGGGGAACCCGTCAAGAGAGGTTTTTCCCCGAGACCGAAAAAAAATAGAAGGGTTTAATTTTAAATTTTTTGTTAAATACCCATGCGAAGCTGGGACGGGCCGCTAGTTAATAAATAAAACAATAATGATATAATTTTTCTAGCTTAAATATGGATTGCTCACGGGACAATGTGGTTAAAATATAACTTTTATTAAACTATTTGATAATAATAATACTTGTTTGTCCAATGGTCTCGTTTAGAACATAAAAAAATTGGGCCGCGATTCGTGCCAACGACAGCCTTAACATTTACGTGCGTTTCACTGTACAAAAACTATTTCTAAGTACAAGAAGGCTATTAATTCGATAGTTTGCGACATTTATATTTCGAAACAATATGGATAAATCGCAGTGCAGCGCCGCTGAATGCAATTAGGGCGCGATATCACGTTTCTGTATTTTTCTCGCGTCCTTTAAGGAAATTTGCATTACTTAATCATCCCTGTACTCTGATATTTCTTGTCCTATTTAAATCTTTTCATTTGATAAGCGCTTTATTCAATTAGTATTCTTGCTGTTGAGTGGTGACATATTATTAAAATATAGAGCTACTATTTGGATCGTAGCTTTTCCAAGACTTTCTTTTCCTACGCAAAGAGCCATTAGATGGCGAAGAACAGAGCAACTATATATGTGCAAATATATATGTGTGTGTGTGTGTGTATATATATATATATACATATATATATATATATATATATATATATATATATATATATATATATATATATATATATATATATATATATATATATATATATATATATATATATATATATATATATATATACTTCGTTATAACTAATTAATTAATATTTTTAACGACAGGCATGTTTCTGGAGCGTCAATAATTGTAGGCAAGAATGTTCTTCCGTTTAAGTGGGTAAAGTAGTCCGTTTAATATATGTATTAGTTATTTCTACGAATATGCTCAACTTAGAACATGAACTCTCGTACTGTTTTAGGAAAACACTAGAGAAATTTTTTTATGCAAGGATAGGGCGTTTTCGAGAATTCTCAAATCTAACATGGAATGTGGACATTGGACAATCATGACTGTAGTCTTCTCCACTCTGAATTTAAGTAAAAATGCAGTCTAAACGATTCAACTTAAGCCTTAACAATTTCAAATCAAATAACAATTAAGAATGCAAATAACGCGAGTACTGCAATTTATAGATCGTATATCTCATTATGTAAAAATATATAAATATCTAAATACAATATTTATTTGATTTTAAAAATCATATAAGAAATATTATATATAACTATTAGACCTGGCAAAGGTTGTTCTATCATATAAATTTAAAAAATCTATGGCTATACCGAAATTCATCAAAATTGGTTCAGCGGTTTAGACGTGAAAGCGTAACAAACAAACAAACTCACATTCGCATTAATATTAGTTAGGATTGTGAACTTAATTTATTATTGTCTTCCATTTTTACGTGTAATTACTAATGTGTATTCTTAATTCGTTTAAAATTACCATATGATCCGATCATGACCTCATAAGTAAACGTCACAGCGCCACCACTTCACGTTGTCAAGGGAAACAAGTTAATAAAAATATGAAAATAAAAACATTGGAGGCCGCAATAAACGAAGTTCTATTTTAGAAAAGTATTAAAATACCGAGCTCGGAAGTGATTGATCTATTTTTGCAATTAATAAGTTTAATTAAAATAACTATTTGTTATGAAAAGAAGATATAATACAAATATTTTTGTTTACTTTTGTCAATAAATCAGATCTATGCCACTATGAAAAGATAAGGTGGACATTGGAATGATATTATACATACCATACATGATTATAGTAAAATTATTTAAATTAGTATAACAAGAAATTGAATATTAAAAAACACAGGACACTGCTTAAGAACTTTCCAGGACAGTACAAAAACTAGGACATGTCCTGAGAAAACAGGACGGTTTGCAACCCTAGCATATAGTGGGCTTTAAAAAAAATCATTAATACCTCATACATAGCTTTATTCCATTTTAACACCTGTCCGCCCTTTTATAATTAATAGAATTATATAATCATACAAAGTAAAATCAAATGTAATGAAAAAATTTGGTAAAAAGCAAAATGTAATTAAATTTTAGCACAGAGATAAATTTCATATTATATTTTAAATAAAACGGTTCCTTATATAAAATATGTCGAGCTGATCAACTACATTATACAAGAGACTAATATGAAACACTCACATAAATAAAAATCAAAATAGCCTTTATTCATTCTTTCGTTCTGTCTTTAATGTGGAACACATAAGGTCATTAAATGGCCAACGCACCAACGCTTGATCAACATGAAAAGTTGGTCATTGGTGTCGTTAAAATGTGATAGTTGTATAGCGGTACCACTTCATCGGTTAAAAATCTATACGCTTGGCGGGCCATGTTGTAAAATTGTATTCACCGTGATTGATAAACGGTACAATATATAAAATTTTTAAAAACGGTCAAATAACAATTTAAAGCTATTAAGAAGGCGCGGACATCTTTACGTCAATTTTAATTATTTTGTTATTTTTAGGAAAACATGGTGAAAACTAGAAAAACGTAATAGATTCTACGTCTTTTGTAATTTACCTAAAATAAATTTCATATTTTTCAAGTTTATGTATTATGGTGGTTAAATAATAAGAAACGTTTAAGAGCGTTATGTACATATATCAAGAATGTAATTAATAAGTGTACTCAGTGAATTCTGCCCCTTCCCACCCCCATTATAAGATACTTTTTTTATAACTAGAGTTCAGTAGACAGGCAGACGGCCCACCCTGATCACCGTCGCCTATGCACGTTTACAGCACTAGAGGCATTACCAACGCGCTGCCGGCTTCGAAGAAATTTCATAACGCTTTTTTTTGAAGAACCCCATATCATACCGCGCTGAGTTTTCTCAGCGCGGTATGATATGGGGTTCTTTAAAACCTCAATCGGAAGCTCATTCCAGATCCTGAGAGTACGCAGCATGAACGTTCTAGAGAACCGTTTCGTACAAGAAAGAAGAGGCTCCAAGAAATGGGGATAAACACCCAGCCGATGGCGGGCAGTGCGGTGGTAGAAAGACGACAAGGGCACGATTCTGAATAGTTCTTCAGAACACTCCCCGTTGTACAGACGGTAGAATACGCAAAGAAACGCAAAGTCTCTCCGAAGTTCAAGCGTGTCTAGACCGTTTGTGAGTATGGGATCGCCGACAACACAAAATGCGCGCCGTTGGATCGAGTCTAGTGTGATCGAATGAGCTGACAGATAAGCTTAGCTTTACCCTCCAATTGTCCCCTAAACTGCACATCATTCGTGATGTCGTCACCAAGGATCCCAATACTGCTTGCAATTTAAAAGAGAGGTTCCTTGGAACTGTGGCGCAGGTGCGAATGGGGTTTTCTTGGCAGAGAATATGCAGACTTGCGTCTTCGAAGAGTTGAACTGGACAAGGTTTTGTCGTCCCCATTCAGAGACTCTCTCTGGAGAGTTCTCTACTTCAGACACAAGTCTGACCCGACTTTCTTCCTAAATCGCAGGAGAGAGGTTTACACGACCAGTGTACCGTGCATCGCCGGTGCTATCGTCCGCATAGCAATGAATGCCATCTATAGATAACATGTCATTGATATGCAGAATAAATAGCGTCGGTGACATCACACAACCCTGGGGCACACCAGCATTGATAGGCTTCATACTGGAGCAGCCACCGTCAACAACGACCTTAATACTGCACCCAGTGAGGAAGCTGGATAGCCTGGTGCACAGAATTTTTGCTTTATTTTATATTTTTGCTGCCTTTATTTTTCATAGATCGTAAGAAAACATCAAACACTAGATAATCTAATTAGATTGCATATTTGAACTACGAGGTGAAAGCTAATTTATTTGTTCCGTCTTTACGGCCTTGAATGTAAACCGGTTCGAATTTTAGTTACATACAAACGAATAACGGAGATAAATGTTTGCCTTACAAATTGGAATGCAATATGTACGTGTACTAGTCGAGTAGTAAATGGCTGGTGAAAGTAGAAATAGCATTGATTTTTCTTAAAACTTCTACATCTGAGATGGGACTGTAAGCGTTTTAAAATGAAAAGTAAATTCCCCGATCTAGTTATAGTACGCGGCAAAAAACATGTGAAACAGTGTTGAATAACCTTTATTATTCATATTTTATTTTGTAATATAAGAAATTCTTTCTAAAATATCAATATCACGTAAAATTAAAGGAGCAATAACCTAGAGGGTGATTTATTTAAGTTCACAAATTTTTTATATCTCGTTATATTCAGATCTGATCTCTACTTTGATGAAGACGCAGTTACATTATAGTAAAAGACCAACATACGTGACTCATTGTATCTTATCATTTCAAATTGCGACATATTTGCGAAAAACATAACGACACTATTAATGCAGAAATATATACGGTAATCATTATTTAAATTATTGATAAGTAGATAAAATTAATTTACTCAAATATATATAATTAAATGTATCATGAAATTTCGCGTATGTTAAAAATCACAAAATTATAAAATATCGTGGTCGTAAGATCTTATACTTCTTTGGCGTAACAGAACAAAAACAGTTAAATATTTCATCCCGTATGCCATAACTCTGTAAAAGGAATGATATTAAAATAGAAAGAATACATACCAACAATTAAGCTCAAATCTATAAATGCACTTAAATGGTTTTTTTAAATATAAAATTCAACACAATATATAATTTAAAATCACTAACATACATGTACATTTATGAATAAATTTTTTTACCCGCACTGTTATGAAACACGTGCTAAACTGTGAATATAGTTACGAGTTTTCATGTAATCAGCTAACTGCATCATGTCACTTTTTAAATTTTGCTCTCACATTTTTTTTCCAAAAGCACCAAAAGAAGTATGACTTCTATATTTTTAAATAAAATAGATTACCTAAAGATTCTCTAAACAAGACTCCACTATTGCATCAGGATTTTTTTAGGGAAACAAAATTGTATCATTAAATATTTTCTAATGGCAAAAAGAATTATTTATAGTATATCAATGATAATGATAGCCACCATTATTGAGTTAAAAGTATTCATATGCACAACATCGAATCTCCGATCAAGGTTTGCCCTTGGTCTTGAGATTGAATGTAGGCTGAATACAACTTGGCTAACTAGAAAGACAGTGCTATAGCGGAAATTGTTCTCCAGGAGCAATTTGCTGAGTTACTGACTTCATTTTCAAGATCCGGTTTGCAATTTCCAAACGTTTTCCCTTTGATTTCTTTGCTTTAATCGCTTTTCTCACGGTAATGGTTAGCTTTTTGTTTTTCTTTATCTATTGTGAGTTTCTTCTTATTTGCAAAGGCTTTCTATCGGTAGACTTATTAGAATGTAATTTTGATTAAAGATATAGCGTACTTTTCTATATGAGTTATAAAATACACTCGTATATGAGTCGTAGAAGTATATCTTAACATTCTTGTATATTGAAATGGGCCTTTACCAAACTTAGTCATTCACGTTATAACATTAGCCTTTTTATTGAATTTAGAAGTCTTCTTCTTTCTGCCCTTATCCGACATCACATGGTATCGGCACGACATGTTCTCTTCTTCCACTCTCCTCTGTTAGCCGTCATCTCAACCTTTTTTGCCCTATCATATTTTACGCAATCCATCCATTTTTATTGATCTACCCTACACCTGTACTCCACTCTTATTTCTATCACTTTCCTTGTAATTTAGCATTCTTCCCTGCGCATTTCATGGTCAAATTACGCTAGTCTGTTAATATTAAGTTTTTCAATAGCTGGTGCTACTTTCACACTTCCTTTAATATACTCATTTCTAATTTTATCTATTTTCATAACTTCACACATCCATATCAGCATACGTATCTCTGCAGCATGTAACATCCTTTCTTATGTATAAATTTTACTTTTGAGTTTAAGTGGTACTTGTGGGTCACAAATTGTTCCTGAAACCTGCCGCCATTTCATCCATCCTGAATTCACTCTGTTTTTCACATGTCAGCCTATCTCCTTGTCGTTCTGGAATAATGACCCGAGGTATCGGAAGTTGGAGTAAGTTGGCAGCGCCACGCCTCCTAGGGTGATTGGGGTGGAGTCGAATATTGTGCAAATATGTCATCCGTTATTCTCCGTCTGGACATGAAACAAAATTGGTTCTCACTTATTTCGCTCTCCTCTTGTTGTTGCCTTGTTATTTATTACTTTCGCCCAAATCTTCATGCTGTGTGTCATGAACTTTATTCCTCTATAATTTTTACAAACCTGTACATCATCCTTGTTCTTAAAATGGAAACTAAAGTACTATTGCATCATTCATCGTGGATTGCCTCGTCTTACAACAGCTTATTGAAGAACAGTCAGCCATTTCTATTCATCTGCTTTCAAGAACTTCCATACCTCCACAGGTATTTCATCCGGTCCTAAAAACTTGCTATTTTGCATCTGAATATTACAGCCAATCTAACCTTAGCTGTGCTCACTTTTATCACTACGCCCATATTAACGGGTGCAAATGTGGATCCAATATATAAAAAATATAAGATGTGCAAATAATTTTTCGCTAGAGTTTATATGTAAACTTGTCAACGATTTATTTCACACCAGCACAGAAAGGAGGTATATTCGACAATGTTAGTGTGGTAAGCTAGCGAATTTTAGACATTTGTAAATAGCCTTAGAAAGGAAGTGTCTTGTGTAATCAGGACTTATCAACATTATCTTACCTGCATATCGAGATCACCGATAAGTGTGACCCGTCAACCCGCCTTGGACAATCATGGCGGGTATAATGTCCATTACCTTTAGGGGGAGGTCCACGGCCAGCAGTGGGACGTTTATGGGCTGTTATTATCATACTTGTAGCTAGATATATGATAGTCAAATAGTATCACTGATAACACACAACATTTAGACAGTTGTCCTCGTCTGAATATTACATATAATTGGCATCGACGATGTAGAAAAAGATGGAGAGTTAAGAGTGCATATGTAAGGACCGGTGTAACCTATCATTCTTTTTTTATTGCTGTAGTTCAACAGACAAGCTGACGGCCTGCTTAGAATATTAGTTACAGTTACTGTCGCCTATGGGTTTTGCAATAGCAGTGGCGTCGCAAACACGATGCTGTTCCATAAGGGTACAGGAACTTGGTCACTAATACCGGAACACAACACAAATATATTATGACGGCATACTTAAGACCAAAGGTGGTCGCCATCCAGACGGGGCCCTACCACGTAAAAAACCTTGGACAAGCATGGCGTGTACTGTGAGTAACTTATAGGGGGCGTGCGAGTATGTGCTGCTATTATCAGCTCCTAGCAGGTCACATCATAAATTATATATAAAAATAAGCTAATTGATAATGCTTACTAATATTATAAATGCGGAAGTGAGTTTGTTTGTTTGTTACAATTTCATGCCTAAACCGCTGAACCAATTTTGATAAATTTCGGTATAGTCATAGATTGGACCTTGGAAAAGGACATAGGATACTTTTTTATATTCATATGGCAGAATTACGTTTTCCGGGTTAACTAGTATTGGTTGAATACTAGTTATTAGTTCCTAGGATTGTTTTTAAACATACATTTATTTCACGAGCAGTCATACGAATACACGCCGAGGCTGTGCAGTGTATTGAAGTGGAAGACCTTGAGGATAGCATTTAATCATTATCGTTGATCTTTAAAGTAAAAAACTACTCATTAAGTCACTTCTAGTACGAAAATATCATGAAACAACTTTATGTGTTATATTATATTTATATTCAACTAAAATATTATTTACTTATTAGCATTATTTCAAACTAGTTGACCCGACAAACGTTGTTCTACCATATGAATAAAAAAAATAGCCTATGTCCTTTTCCAATGTACAATCTATGACTGTACTAAAATTCATCACAATTGGTCCAACGGATTAGGCGTGAAAGCGTAACAAACAAACAAACTCACTTTCGTATCTATAATATTAGGTAGGATTTGGTTTTACACCATTTGGTTAATATATTATATATATATATATATATATATATATATATATATATATATATATATATATATATTATAAAGTGAGTGCATTACGTGATAACCTTTTCCACAAAACTACATTCATAAAGGTCAGAACTTATTTTATAGACATCTATAAATACGTATTATTTTAGTTTGGATCCAACACACATATTTATTTGTTTACATTGCAAGCTCGTTGTGTGTGATACAATAGACATAGAAAATAATGTAAATATTATATATAATTCCATATTTTAAACTTTTTATACAAATTTCGTTCATTATACCTATATATGGAAGATCCTAACATCTAAAACACAGACTTAACCTAGTTTAGATGTTAGTAGTCATATTTTTATTTTAGTATTGTCAATAAATTAGTTTAAATAAAATTGTTACTTAGAATATAAGATTTTATTGGTAAATAAATAAATAAACAAACAAACAAGTAAATAAATAAATATTTGAATGGAAATTCAGTAGTCGGATTTGTACAACTGACGAAAACATTCTCTCTGACCCTGTGTAAATCTTACATTTGAATGTAATAATGAGTAGTTTTAGTAGTTGTGTTGTCATACATTTGTCGCACAGTACCCTCTTTGAACATATTTAATATTACAAATATTTTTTCAAACAATCCTTTTAATTTTCATATTATTTTAGATATTAAATTGTAACACGGTTATACCTTAACATGTATGCGTTAATAATTGCATTTCGACGCTATATGGGCAAATTTTACAATTTCAATATTTAGAACCATTTGAGAGTTATTTTGAAAAAAGTGATTTCGCAATTTTTTTGCAAGCTTTACTGATGTTTCAGGAACTTGACTTTTTGAGATATTAAATATCTAGTACTCACACAAATTTTCCTCTTTTTTATCCTTTCAGCTCAAATGGCAAAGTTATTGCTTTATTGACTGGACTAAAAGTGTAAATATCATTGTACCGTATCACAAGATGCTCTACGAACACTATTGGCAACTGGACGCTGCACGCCGCAGTGCAAATAAGCAGCTCAATACTCGCTACAGTATTTACTTCAAACAAATATAGATGTAACAGAATTTCCGAACGTTAGATATAAGCAATGAAATGTTTCGTCTTATTGGACGTGTACATCCTTAAAGATATCGAATATTAAGCTTCGTAAATCGAAAATACATTGCTGAGTATTATCACAGGGTGAAATATCTTGTTACCTATTTGCGTTAATGACCTTACATGACAGTCCGTTATTTTAAAAAAATCCTAAGAAAATGGATGTGAGACTACCTTATAATTTGTTACCTATAGAGCTTATACTGTCTGATCTGCACCTGAAAGGTAAACTGAACGGTGATATTCTTTTATTGTTTGCGAATTAAACAAGCGTGATCTATTTGTCGGCTTTTTTAACTGAAAACATAACTTTTCATACGAATATAATTAATATCGATATTAATACATACGTCGGCTTATTGCAAGAAGTCATTAAGTGACATTTCATTATTTTGGGAAAACAGCATTTTAGTTGAAATTAGTACTAACTAATAAAACTAGTAAAACCACTAGGTTATGTTGATTAGCCAAAGACGTAACGACTAAATTGGCTAGATAGAAATTAGTGTGTTTTTACATTTTGTAGAATATGTAAAAATGAGCCCATTATAGATAAAAACATATTTAGTGATTTTTTGCAGTTATTGAGTTCTTGCAATAAGCCGACGATTATACATTAATAATAACACAAAATGAGGTAATAATATTTTTTATTTCAATTTCTTCACAAATGTGAAAAGAATTTGTCCAATTTTATATTATTTTTGTTCGCATTTAAAAGTTATATACAAATATTTCAATTAACCTAAATAAAAATATTGCAGGTCTCTTAAATTCTATATTTTTAGCAAAATGTGCTAGTTATTCCCAAATAATAGGTTAATAGCGACTTAAAACTGCAAGACTATACGTTATTATTCCTATTTGCGTAATTGGGACACCATTGGCGCTTATTTCGACGAAATGAACGTACAATGAACTCCACCTCTTCATGACTCATTTGAATTGGATCTGAGTTAAGAATTTGAGTTAGCAATTTTAAATATATTGTAAACTATTGTAGTCTCGCTTTTAACACCATCTCATTGTTAATTCCCAGTTGTAAACCAAGCTTTCGCGTCGATGCCCGAGTTCTCCCCTTCGCATGATATTCGACTTTTTTATTGCTGTAGAACAGCGGACAGGCTGACCACCCACTTAGAATTTAGCAGTTACCATCGCCTATGGGTGTTTGCAGCGCCAGAGCTATCGCTAACACGCTGCTATCTGCGCAGTAATACTGGAATCCAAACACTCATGCCCAAACACAATACAAGGTTATTATGGCGGCATATTTAAAACTAGGGTAGTCATCATCCAGGCGGGCCGGTGGCCCTACCACGAAGTTAGGGTTGTTTTGTCGCCGTTTACGACAGGCTGACCCCGGCCGCAGGGGTCAGTATACTTTCTCCTTCTCTGCATGGATAAAAATCGGCATCCCTATTAGCACATATATCACACTTAGCGAAAGCGACATAGTTGCACATTTATATCCTCACGTAAGTAGCCGGTTGCCGTAAAAAGCGACCATACCAGCAAAGGTAACACTTCTGCAATTTATTCGCAATGTAACGGATATGACGGATACTGCGAATGCGGGAGTTCCTGAAACGTTTCTTCCGTGTTACTCTACACATCCACCGCAGTTTTTTCATCTAACTTTTATCAATATCTGTAATATATTACCGACGTATACTATTTTTGACACTTACGGAGGTGGTGTAAAATTTATTTGTATTTTAAATTAAAATACCCTAGAAAACACTAAACATGTCTTTTCTATTATATTATTAACATACAAAAAATAATTATAAACATACAACAATCTAATTTAATTATAAACCAAATCATTTTCTTAGATTAGTGTCTTTTAGTAGATTGTGTAGTTTAGTAGATTCACCACTCATACACAAAATCTGTCACTACTTCAAATGGTTACATTTTTTTATTGCTATAGAATAGGCTGACGTTGACGTACGCTGTCGTCCACGCAGGGAAATTGGAACTGAGGCCGCTTATGCTTCATACAACTCAAGGTTATTCCATAATAACATAAATGGTGCCATCACCATATTTAGATACCAGGGGTGGTTGCCATTCATATAGATTTGCAGACCTACAAGTACCTCTAAGCTAGAGTTGTTTTGTCGTTGGCCACAGGGTTAGTAGTCCTACTCCGGCCCTGCATGTAGTAAGAATGAACACAATTATGTGTCAAATTAATATTTTACATTAAAATGCCATTTTTTTATGAGTAGAATCTCGCTTCACAGCCGGCTTTATTCTCTGAAAAATAATCTCAAAGAATTTAAATAGTCTGTATAATCAAGTAAGAGCCTTTTGGTGGTCAGGCAGCGTGGCGGAAAACACGTTCTGACCTTCGTCCGTTCACTGCGAACAACCTCTCGTTCTCAAGCAATTTTATTATACAATCTATTATTATATCTGTTCTATTAAGTACATTGCATATTCATCCAATATAATATATTTAATTATAACGTATGGGGCCGACTGAATGGTTATTTTCTAGTTAAATATCACATTTCCTTTAAAAGGAAGTGCACTCTTTGTTTGTATAGATTAATCGTTTTTTATATAATCAAATGGCTCCGATTAATAACAGAAAATAAAACTTTCTAGTATCATTTTTCCTTTCGTAAGAGTTTATTGTAACATTAAATAAATTTAAAGATTCAATAACTTATACATTAATAAATAATACTAAAATAACCTAATCAATGAAGAAAGAACATAAACATGGAATTAACATCTAAAACGAGGTTGAAGCTTTTTGTCGCCCAAATCAGCGCGGACCTGTCTCTCCCGGCCCTGGTTCTGTCCATGGTCGGGGGAGATCCTGGGTGGACGGCCGTCCGGACATGACTGCCTCGCAAAAGGAGGCGGCGGAGCGGGAACGGGAGTCAACCACCACACTCCCCTCCCGCCAACGCAGGCCACGTCGGCGGCGCCGGAGGGCAACTAACGACCTCCGGCCAACGTAAAAAGCGGCCTCGGGCGGCCCCTAAGGGGACGTCGCGCCACCCGCACTATTGCCGCAAGGGTGAGGGCTGCGTGCTGCTCAACTCCTACAGTTATTACAGGAGAGCGCCAGGGGGTCAGACTTTCGTCAACATTTTAGAAGGGGCCCGCTTTAAGACAAAGGGCGGGCCGGCGCTGACCCGGGCCACGAGATCGGCAGTCCATATATCGTAGGCCTGGGCGTAGGCGATAGGAGAACAGCGGGGTTTAGTGGGTAGTCGGATGGTCGAACATCTTTCCCGGAGTCCCACATATCCCTCGGTCCCGCTGGACCGGGGAACCCGTCAAGAGAGGTTTTCCCCGAGACAAAAGAAGCTTTTTATTACAGGCAGACACCAGCCGCTTGGGTCAGTATTCCCACTCCACCCTTGCACGAAAATAAAAGTATATATATTAAATTAGTTGTATAGTACCCAAAACACAAATGTTCTGCTATTTAATACGGAACTAAATGGACGTGTGTGAATTGTCCTATTAATCTATTTATATATTTATTATGTATAATAACGACTATATTTATCTAAAGCACTACATGTATTAAGAGATACTAGTAATTCGTTTTATTATATTTTTATTTAATTAGTAAGAATAGGTACTAACAAGTATAATAAAAACTAATATTAATTTAACTAAACATACATAATATCACGAAGAAAACGACAAAACAAATATGCCCAGAGAGATTAACTTGCTTAGATAACATAAGAATATCATTCAAAGGAAGATCGTATGGTTAAATATATACAACATATTTAAGTTTCATGAGTAGAAGCTAATGTTATTTGTTTTATATTCTGCTGAATCATATCGTGAATAAAAGTGAAATAAATAAGAAGAAGTACTTAGTATAAACAATTATAGTTCAAAGGTTTCAAAGAAAGCAATTTAGTATTTTCAGTGTGAAATAAAACTCAATGTTTTCTATACAAAAAATAACTTTAATAGTCAGGTATCTTTCATTTTGTTCGATGACCTTTTGCTATCTTTCTGGCAATTTCGTGATCTCGCGCTCGTAGAATTTCTGGTGCTGAACAGCAGAAATCTTAGTCAAAATAGATAATAAAATATTCAAAACTACTACTAGAAAAGAGTTCAAAATAAATGATAATCGGATGGTGCAAGGTCAAGGCTGGATGGGGGATGCAACATCACTTCCCAACCAAGCTTAAATAGGTTCGTAAGTATTGCTAAAGATGTGTGAGGTCTCGTATTGTCGTAATAGAACACGATTTCTTAGCGATTTGCCAATTTTGGGCTTTTCTCTGTGATTGCTTCCACCAGTTTCACAAGTTGTTGACAATAAACATCTGAGTTGTCCGTTCGATTATTTGGAAGCAGCTCAAAGTATACAACATCTTTGTAATCCCATCAAATTGGTTCAGGTTTTGATATAGTTTATGCTGATTCATGAAGCTTGAATCATGATATTTTTCGATTAATGTTATTGTAGACGATCCATTTTTTACTGCCAGTGATAGTTTGTTTCAAAAAAGAGTCGATTGCTTTATTTTTGAAATGCGTATCAGAAATATTGATTCTTCGTTTTAGGTGAATTTCATTCAATTCGTATGGAATCCAAAAATCGAGCTTCTTAACAAGTCCAAGACGTCTTATGTGATTTTCAATTGTTTGGTTTGATACATTTAACTGTTTTGTAATTCAATTCAATTATGGCTCTCATTTTGTTATCAACAAGGCCTTCAACAACTTCAGAAGGCCGACCAGAAATAACATTGGTCATCTTTCAGTTAGAAATGTCCAAACCGAAATTTTGTAAACGAAGTCTGATACGTGAGTTTTATTAAACAAGTAACACAATAAACTTCACACATCTCTTTATGGGCCATAGCAGCTTTCTTGTCTTTATGAAAATACAAAAGTAAAATTACAAAACTTATCTAATATAATTATAAAATAATTTTGTGACAGATTCCGATATTATTACGTTTTGTATTGACATATCATAACTTGTCGAAAAGTCTCTAAAAAGTATATATATATATATATATATATATCTGGAAAGAAGAATATATAAGAAAGTATACAATTCTTAGATTTTATCAGTGTAACAAATCAGGTGGCGAGTGAGGCGCCACAAATTTGAGTTTTAGTGGGCTACCACTAACCATCACATTCTATTCGAATGGACACCGACATAACAGGATAGTGAACACCACATAACCACGTCAGGCCTAAGAGTTCAAAAGTAGGTTCAGGGATTTAATAAAAAATTGATTAAAAGTCCTACTTTCATTCGCCTTTGTATTAAATATATAAAAATATCGTATTTATTATTAAATTATCTTAATGTCTAACATACGAGTACATATTAATACTAATAATTTGTAGTAATTATCAGACAAGTGGTTTTAGACTGCAATGAACGATGAAAACGTTTTAGTTTTCAAAGGAGCCCAGTGCCGTCTGTCGCTTACAGACCACCTGAAAGAAAGAATATGCAAAATAAATAGAAAACATACAAATATAGATTTTACAAATTTGGTTGCTGTCTAGCTTCGATCCTAGTGTCAGAACGATCTCTGTAGTATTGCGGGGTACACCAGCGATAAGCTTGATGGAACCAAAAGTATTGATGACAACCCTTATGAAGTAATAGGTATTTTTGTAAATAAGCTTTAGTTCCATTACATATAAAGAATTCACAAATGTCACTATTTTGGTGAGTTTAGCATTAATTGTGATTGCAGTGTGGTCGGACCGGTCAAGCAAGGATGACGTCAGCGCGTGGGCAGTCGTACGGCGGTGCTGTTTTCCAACAACAAACACACTACTATGTATATTAACTTCTTGTTGACACGCTTTTGGCACACACACTATATAGGACAGAGAACTTAGATTAATTAAGTAATTAAAACATCATATATGTACATAATTCTCTTTTATTTTGTGTATAATTTTTGAACTCGATATTAGATCAATATAAGTATAGTTTTCCCTATCATACATTATCTATTGAATAATGTATAATTGTTTTATCATCTGAAACATAACCTAACAGTTAAATATAGGTACATATATCTAACTATACCTCTGTTTAGTGTCTTAACATGCGTGATTGTTCAATTTCTCAAATGAACAATTGTGCATACATAATATGAGTACTCCGATCAAAGGGGGCAGCACTGAGCAAATGTTTATGGTCTATATGTACGAGTAGCTTAGCAATTCACGTCCTTTGATGATTAACATGGTCAAATTGGCACCAAGACATAGCTGTTGTCTTTAGATATTATGTCTATATACTAGTAATGCCAATACATTATTATAAACTGACAACAATAACATTATATCACTTATATTATTTAACGTATATATATATATATATATATATATATATATATATATATATATATATATATATATATATATATATATATATATATATATATATATATATATATTGATAACAATTGCAATCGCATCATCGTCTATTCCCCGTTTTATCTAAAGTTTACGCTTAGAATTCGGGGTTACCGCAAAATTTTCACGTGACGATAATATTGATTCCCTTACGTTGATCCTCATGTAAGACAGTTTCTTTTCTTCATAAACAATATTTGATAATATTATACAGTATAGTTTCAGCTATACTTGGCTTTGATTGCCGTGACATAGAAAATACACCTCGTATCAGTGCCTCTTCTGATAATAAATGGACATTGACTAGGCCATAGAGGTATTTCTGGAACCCTTTCCACTCTAATAACAACTCAATTACAAATGCAGTAGTAGGTAAAGTTAAGTAAATGTAAATACTTTACATAAAGTAAATACTTCTTATTTCTATAAAACTTGATTTGCTAACAATATTAATTCAATAATAATTATTGAATTTTCAATAAATTGATTCGATTAATACACAGTATTTTCAAGGTAACAACAATTACCGAATTCACAAGTATTTTTAATTTCATAAATGACAAATTACTTTCAAATATACTGTTACAGATTTTCGCTTACGTAATCATATATCGCGACCAACAATTTTACACAGTGTTACACAAATGTCTAATGTGTTGGTGGAAACTAAACTAGGAAAGGTGTTTCATAGCAATAGCACGCCTTACTTAGGAAATTGTTATAAATATCACGGCGAACAACTTGTTGCTATTGTAATAACATTTAGCAATAATCTAAATTTGTCTCACGAGGCAAAATCATAGTTTATACAGGGTGTCCGAGTAAAAAGTTTTATTATACGAGTAGTTAAAATCAAAAATAAGTTATATATTTAAGAAAGTTTATTAATTATTGTAGTGCAGTATTTGAGAATTTATTTCTTAAAAATACTATTATGGTGGTATTCTATTCTAGAAGCCCGAATTTTGTGCGTTTTTTGACGGTCATTAAGAAAATAAATCTATAATTTAACCATCTGTTTTTTTAACATTTACTTATTTATATTTAAAAACTCTAAAAACTGTTCAATTTGCTCAATTTTATAGACTAGAATACCCTCTTAATATAGTAAAATTTCTAATGGTGGTTTAGCAGGTCGATTGTGTGACGACGATAATTTCACAGTCGATATTTTTTTCAAACGCACCAGAAAAGTTAGTTTAATCTTATAAGCTTTTGATTTGAGGTAAATAGATTGAAGTTATATGAAGATTGATTGCGTGGAGACCAGTTTGTGTCTCCTTTCCTGGAAATCAATTTGCTATAGAAAGTCTCCCATCATACTCTGGGTAGAGACGTATTGGACGTGAGTAAGGCTTCCCCATCTTGCTGCTTATTTACGTGCCCAATCTTCATCCGAAAACAAGATAATATTTCTGTTGTTAAACCGGCCTTTTAATTTTTTTAATCTTGGCATATTATGAGGAATGATTGACACATTATAAGAGACGAGAACTGCAGAATCTTCTACGCGCTATATGTTAGTTACTGAATTACTGTTTTCGTAAAACTTTCGCACGAACAACGTACGGTCCGCTCCCAAGGACCGCTTCACAGCGACTGAAAGACTGAATTCGCAAGAGCTAGGCTACCTACTCGCATACCCCTCGCGCACTTTAAATTCAATGCGTTAACGTAGTCAGCTAAACAAATGTATACTTTCTTTTCAGACAACTTGTATAAGGCTTTTATTTCAGTGTTTAAGGTATAGTATCTCTCAAATCAACATTTAAAAACTATTGAGTTAGATTAGAAATTTTAATCAAGCTGTAAATACCTTTAAAATTAAAGAAACTATTTAATTTACTTAATGATAAATAGGACCTAGAAGTGTTCTTCACATACTCTTAAAGTAAAAATATCTTGTTGGTTAATGCAAAATCTCATTACCCTTTAACATCTTCACATTATTTATACAACTGTCGCAGAGCAATGACCAAAAGTCGATCCTGCGATGCCTCCAGTAAGGTTTTCGGGTGACTAGTTAAAGTTAAAGTTCGGGTGGTTGTAGTCGGTATGCAGTTGCGGCCTCCGCTAGCCATAATGTTTCGGCGAGTTTCACAAAGGCGGCCGCCGACGGGTTAGAACGGTGAGAGCGACGTAACCACGGCTGCTTCCCCCAAAGTTCCGGTGTACCATTGGTCATTCGGTTTACCCGGGATATATAAAAAAAGTTCTTTAGGTAACTGTTAAATAAAGGACATATTTTAATGTATTTAAAATTTAGTTCGAAAAATGCGTTAGTTTAGCAATTCACAAACCTGTGACTATGTTGCCTTTACCGAATTAAAAAGCAAGTATCCATGATATATTCGGACTAAAAATCACAAAAGATTATTTCCGTGGTCAGCATCAATTATTTTTTATCGACCTTATTACAAAGTAAATGGAGTTAATGAAAGTATTAGTATTACAAATTTCGGCAAAAATTAGAATATGGACAAAGTTAGGACTCGAACAAAAAATTATCTTGAGTACGCTTTGTATCAAAATGCCTGTTCAAAACCACGTGCAAACGTTATCTACCCGTTGAATTCGGCGTACGTTGATTCAAAGAGAAAGCCGGTCAAGCAACAACGTCGTATAATTTGGACATTAGTACCTATTAATGCCATTTGCGGCATACTACGACAACTATGTTGGTACTTGGTGCACGATGCTGGAATTCATGATTTTTAACACTTTTCAGACATTTCCCGAAAAAGGATGACTATGTAAAGAAGGCAATTTTTAAAATTTGATTGGCTATCCCTTTTCTAGTTCACAACATCAAAAAGAACACCATTCAGGTATGCTTTTAAGATTAGGTGAACTTTCGACAAAAAAAAAACATATTTACCCACATCTATTTTCACGGAAAAAGACAGTTTCACGGAAGTATAATGCTTGTTCTCTCTAAACTTGTATATTTAACAAGATTTTATATACTATATATAATAATAAATACCTTTACTAACATATTTTTAATATATAAATTTGTCCGAGGTCAGTCGTGGACAGAGTTGAGTTTTGCGGCCTCGTGGTCACGGTATGTGTACCTATTTGGTGACTTCTTTGGAATAGGAACCGTAATTGCGGCTTGGTCGACGAGAAGCGAGCGCACCGGGCGCGTCTCTCCCGGCGGATATTTTATTTAACGTTTGACATTTCATTTCAACTGAACATTCTACTTCGATACTTTTCACGATACTTGGTAAAGTTACTTACGTTTAGAAATATATCTAGCGTAAGACCGGTCTTAAATCGATCAGTGGCACACAACTTTTCCGTGATCGCAGTTGCGGACGTGTGAGTCACAGTAGTGTTGGCTTACAGTATTCTTAATAAAACACGCATTATAGAAACTGTGCTCCATGATTTATATTTATTGCGATTGTATTTTAATAAAACAATTTAAGGAAATATCCTCTTCATTCCGATAAAATTTCATAATAACATACGTTAAAGGTTGGCGTACACATATTATCTATCTAGTATCCACAGCTTAGGACGTGGTCTCTTTGAGAAAATTAGGGCTACCTTATAAATAAAAATACCCCATACATTGTCATAAAAAGTGATGAATGAAATGAATGAAAAAAGAAGCAAATTAAGGTTACCTATTAGTGTTTTTTTTCGGTTAGAGGGTTAAACCAGGGTAACTTCTGTACCCCTCAGGGGCGCTTCTCTGTCTGAGGAGTGCACGGGTGTGCGTACCCGAGGTGCCCGAGCATCCGCCGCCTCATTCCCCTTTCCGTCCGAGGCGGCGGAGTCCCACCTTTCTTCTCGTCTACCTCCCACATCCTTTCCCAACTACGCTCTCTGTTCGTGGCGCGGTCCCCGGTAGAATGGTTGCGATTACTGGTTGGGGTCCCGGGTTCTGTCCCGGGCCCTGATTTGGTAGTCGAAACCATGCCCGTTTCGATTGCGCTTGCACAGAGAGTGTTCCTGGGGCGGGAACGGCATCTCCGCTGTCCGTCGGTCTAGCTGGGCTGGCTACGACGTTAGGCGACTCCCTGGTTTTCTGGAGTGTCGTCTGGTAGTCGTACCCACGCCTGACTGGCACGCGGCGGAGATGCAAGTCCCGCCCCGTCCAGAATCCTCCAGTTTTAGGGGCTGGAGGCAGTCATGTCCGCAAAGGAGGCGGCGGAGCGGGAGCGGGAGTCGACCACCACATTCCCCTCCCGCCAATGCAGGCCACGCCGGCGGCTCCGGTAAGTAGCAGGCCGCCGTACAAAGCGGCCGCGGGCGGCCCCTCGGTGGAGGATCCGCCGTCCGCACTATTGCCGCGAGGGAGAGGGCCGCGTGCAGTTCAGCGGCCCCCTTCAACTCATGTTGATTCAGAAGAGCGCCGGGGGACGAAATCCTGACCCACTGGCGCCAACAATTTAGAAGGGGCCCGCCTTAAGACAAAGGGCGGGCCAGCGCCGGCTTGGGCCACGAGATCGGCAGGCCATATATCCGTGGGCCCGGGTGTAGGCGATAGGAGAACAGCGGGGTTTTTAGTGGGTAGTCGGATGACCGAACATCTTTCCCGGAGTCCCACATATCCCTCGGTCCCCCCAGGCCGGGGGAACCTGTCAAGAGAGGGTTTTTCCCCGATACAAAAAAGGGTAACTTCTGAAAAAAATCTTGTTTAGCTACATACTATTTGGCTCACTCTGTAAAAGAAAGAGAAATTAATATGTGACTGATCAAAATGATCAGTCACATATAAATGTGATATTGTGTGCTTTATTGTAGCCTGAAACATTGTTTATATCAGGCATCCGCTTTCTGTTCTTGTCTAGCACGTCTTCCGGTCCGTCATAGGACAGACTGACATCACAACCACAACCACTGTTCATTGTAATTAATACACACAACACTTTCTTTTTATGCACTAATCAATAAATCCGGTATTAAAAAGACTTACAGGAAACCGCATTTTATAGGTAATTTAATTTGAAATACAACTTTTGTATACATTTTGAAAACCAATAACATGCTCATGAAGACGGGTCTAACCGCGACACCCATTTGCAGGTTGTGTGGGAACATACAGAACGCATGGAACATCTACTGTGTACATGTGATGCATTGGCCAGGAGGCGAATGAATCTTTTGGGGGAGGATATCCGACACTGGAAGACTACAGGCTCCTATCTCCATACCTCATTGTTAGGCTCATGAAGCAAATTTTCAATGAGATTGGAGAGGAGTGATTGCTATCTAGGGGAACACAAAAGATCCCATTGGGTCGAAGTGTCCGAGATATTTCTCGGCCCCAAAATAAGATAAGATAAGATACATTTTGAAACATTCCATTTAAATCCTACACTTCCCCTAGAAGCTTGTACCAAATCTGGAGCATTACCAAATGAACGTTTAGAACCATAGCGTATAAGCAGTTAATAATATAATATGAGATGACATGTGATCTGAATAATATAGGTTTTTATTAATAAATATATATTTATTCATATCTTTGAAACGAAAATACTATTCTATAATATATATATTTTTCAGACACACTAACGATTGCTTTCGTAAAAGTTTTTATTATTACCATCAACAAAATACGTTTTACAAAATCAAATATAAAAGCCGATTGAGTTTTTTTCCCTATCTGTCATTCTGATTCAAAATTATTTGGCAGATTCTGACAAGAAAATATAATATTTTTAATTGCGAGCTGTCACAACCCTTTTGGTCTGTTGTTGAGTCGATAGTGCTATGCCAAATATTAATTAAATTATACAAATAATTACACTGCATATGCTGTATTTATTTCAATACACAAGGTATTAATATATTATATTTCGCCACTGAAATTAGAACTAAGGAAATATAAGTAGGTAAATAATTTCTTGTACACAAAAGTCGTCGTAGATCGTTAACATTTTCAGTAGAATATAATTACTTGTATGTTCAATGGATGCATTCTCCTTTAAAAAAATAATCAGTACATTAAAAGAAGTCTCTTTTGAAATCGAATGAAAATTCACTATACAACGAAATGAAAAAATAAGTGAATTGCAGAGAGTTTTGAAATAAACCCTTTAGCCAAGCAATTCTTAACTGATAATCGTAATTAATGTATTATTTAAGATATATTATGCCTTGACATTGTTAATAACCAGTTCAAAACTCGAGTTCAAAGACACAGATACCCACACATGTATAATGAAGAAAGGATAAGTGAAAGCAATACGCGCCATCACTCTGCCACACACAATGGCGCTGCTGATCAACTGCGAATAAGCGTGACGTATACATATATACATATTTATAAGATAAATTATCAAAGGTTATATTTGGTACGTTCAGAAGACATTTGAATTTTATATTTAAAGAAAAATCTTTTAAATATAATCTATATTTTATATTGTTGAAAGGATTTTCTTTGACCTAACCTATAAACCATTTCAAAACATGGAAAAGTGTCCGGTAGTAGTAATTGCTTAATCCTAAAATTGAAAATTTAATCAGAATTACTTTTCACGTATACTGTATATATTTAATATACAAGAGTATCGATTTTTTTTATCCAAAATTGTAATATTTTGATAGGATATTAAGAAAACATTTAATTTAATAAAATGGTCTGGTCTGGTATTAAATATGATTACAATTCGGACGCATGAGGATAAAGGCTTAGTGTAGGGATAACTCTACTCTTATGTTGTTCGTTGGATATTCAAATCATATACGACCGACAGAGACCGCTATCTGATTTTGTTACGCCTTACATTTAATGCCACTTTTAAGGTTCATTTGGACTTTTTATGGTCCATTATTTTAGCTAAAATTTGATCAGTGAGAGTCATTTTTAATTGTGCTCACACTTTACGTGGTCATACACCTGAAATTCTAGCAGCAGATGCTGTACGTCTCGTTAGTCCTGAAAATAAGCCCAGAACCCACCATTTCCCCGTCATAATATCTTGTAACAATTGGTATCGTATCCACTATTATTTAAAGTAGTTTCCCCACATGGCCTCTGGGGAAAGAAGTTTGGTTATCTCCACAGTCTGATCGTCTCGGTAACGCTCATTTCATTCAGGGACCGTACGTTTCCTTAACTCGCTTTTAACCCCTTAACGAGGTGTTAAATAATACTCTCCGGAGTTCAATGTTCCCTGTTGTCCGTCAGGCCAGCTCATCAGCGCACTCATTTCTAGAGATATCGACTTAGGCTTAGACTCAAAAAAGTCGGACCTCGTGATCTTCCCGATATTCTTCCAAATATACTATAGATATCAGGTGAATGGAATATGTCAGGGTTGCTGACTAGGTTCAAGGCTGTCAGTCCCGTAGAAGCTGTTTTGTAACTATCAGCATTGCAGCTAGATAGACGGTGAGAGGCTCCGTCTGGAATACCGTGCGGAACGGTCCCAGGCTTATCTTTTTGGTGTGCAATTCAGCTGCATTCCACCAACAAATATAGGCGCAATCTAAAATATAGACGGGTGTCTATTCAAACTTCTCCCGCCCGAATAAAGAAAAATAATTATATTTAAAAACATAAAATATACCTACATGGAATTAGAAATGGTCTCGTTTGTAAAATTGATAAAGAAAATTGACAGGACCGTGCAATAAAATTGACTTTACGGAGATATATATTTTCTAAACAGGTCAATAATAATTATCAATATCAATCAAAAATTTAAAAGGTTAATCTAGTTTAATTAACTGTCTAATGATAACACAAAAATATAACACAGACCAAAATATACTACTTTTTTGTCTTTGTATTATTGTAATTCAAAATATTTTACAGTATACTTATGCACTTAAATTAGTCATCATCATTAAATTAGTGAACATTATCATTATCTTAACATTATCATTAAATTAGTGAACTTCTGATAACATTTTATCGTTTTAAAGATATTTCAGTATAATTATTATACTTGATAAGAATTTACAGAATCAGCTACTTAATAAAGTATTCAACAATGGTATAAAATTTATCACAATTAGAAGATGATAAATATTAGAAGACTTTAAAAAGGCATATAATGATAACAATACACACACTGTAAATCTTCATCCAAACCAATTTGCCGTTGTTTGGGAACAAACAGCTCCAAAGCTAACAAATTTAAACAAACATGTCCATGCTCATGGTATTATTATTACCACTAAGATGCTCTTAAAGCATTGATACATACAACGACAAATAATGTTGATGCAAGGAGATAACATTATAAGCCGTTTAGGTATTTCAAAAAACTGTCTTTCCTTACCCTTGAGACGCTACAGTAAATTAACAAAAAACAATGACTTATTATGTTACATAGTTTCTTATCCAGCGTTTAATATAAAATTAATAATATGCAAAGAGCAAAATGTCACGAATTGATAGCCTCGACTGTGAGTGATAAATGTACAGACAGCAAAAAAAATAACTTAAAACTATTTATTATTTTATTCAACTTTTGTGTCTAATTATTCGAACTATTCGCTCTAGCGATTATGTAAATCACTCGTAGACAATAGAATAACGTTGTTACAAATTAATTGTTTTCTATTTACGTCACGCATATTTTACTTATTCATGCATACTGGCAAAAATCATGAGTTTTTGAATGTATACCAGTGGAGCGTGGGTAAAGGTCTTCCGTATTTTTGCGTGTATAAATGTTATAAATTTTATTTATTATTAGCAGCACATTTACTTTGTATACCTATTTGTAAGTAGAGCTCTAAACTCTTTTATATGCCTGTATGTTGGATGTACTCCTTCTTACTGCCTTCTTACTCTTACATGTCATACTGCTTTTGATTTCTTGTCATCAGACTCATGTATAAATTTGGCAGACCTCTAAACTTTTCATAACACCACCTCTAAATTTATCATCACACATCACATATATTTAGGTTTAGCTAAAAACTTTAAAAAATTACCTCGTTGAGAATACAAACTATTTTATAACTAACTATTAACTATTTTTAATATCTATATATTGCGTTGCCACACTAAGAAATAATAGCATATATACGAAGTAGTAAAGTAGGAACTCAGTAACTGAGGTGCGAGACGAATACTCATGTACATTTAAAAATGATAGATAACTATATATATTATAATATTATTAAATGTCAAGCATATGTATCTGGAAACAGGAAAACGAATATTTTTTAAAACCAAAAATAAACTCAGAGTAGTCGTTAAAAGGACCTAGTGTCTACTTGTTGCTAACTTGTTATGCATCATGAATAAACCAGACTAATGGAGGTCGAGATATATTTTACTAGTTTTAATCTCTACAAAGTATATGCGCCGGCGCTCCTTATTTTAAGATTTTTTTATTCGTGAGAAAAATCTTTTTTATTCTTACCAACATTTTGGTTTAGCGTATTTTAGCTCTACTAAGTATAAGTACTGGTAACTAAGGAGTTACCGGTACTTTTTGCGAAAATTATTTTGATAAATACCCAATACGTATGCAGCAGCTTTTTTATACTATATGAGTTCATATTTTAGAGTTAATTTATTAAAACTTCAAGAAATTTAGCAAGATTAAAAAGCACAGCTATTTAAAATTAATTTTAAAATAACTGTGGTCAGTACTGTTAATATTTAAAATTTAACGGCTACAGTTAATATTTTACTAAAAACTACTATTCTTTGTGCAGCTATCAATGTCGAAGAAACTGACCCAAACATTTGTCCATTACGCTGCCGAAAAGCCTTTCGCGAATTGCATTGTTTCACTCACCTTGTGCAAACACCAGCGCTGTACAGACCAAAATCAAAACGAAAGCACTCAACATTTTACAACCTTAGCGTCCAACACTACCACTTGTTCATGTCGCCACAACACTAATCACTTTTAAATTAATAATGTCAGAATGAAAGCGCGCGAAAGATTGGCAACTTTGACAAAGCACTCGCGTGATGTTGAAGTGCACTGACCGTCCGCTGTTGGTTGACTGTCGGCTCACTGGCACTGACTTCATGCCCCCACTCGCTGGCCACCTTTCACCGTTACAATTCGCCCAAAGACTGTTGAGCAAGGTTGTATGACGATTGACATTCAACAAAAACGGTGTGGTTTGCGATACGGAAATCTTGTTTACTCCATGGGTAACTGTTGACAGCTCTGAACCAAAAGCGACGGTAGCACTGTATAACACTTCAAAAAAATCTTAGATAAGCCAAACAGTGATTTGGCGTAAATTATAATATTAAGCTTCTGTTTGACCTAGTTGATGGTTTCCAAACAAATTCTGAAATAATTTCATGACTCACGCGCATATTGTAAAACTGCAAAAGATTTGATTGCAAGAGTATGACTACAATTACAGAACACTTACGAATTGGATATGGATTACATTGGACACATGGAAGAGGGACAAGGCCTGAAAATATTTTAAGAACTAAAGCTTGCCAGCTGAACCCATTTTCCAGAATTCCGGATTTAGCAATAATAAAGAGGAGCTAGAGGGAGGTTTTAATGAGTTTTCTATTTTTATTTAATATCAATTCTATTAGGAAAAAATAAGAGCCATATACGTAAATATTAATATTTTTAGAAATAAAATATTAAAAGTGACGGTTGCTAAAGAATACTGGTTTAAATATATTTTCATATATGTTACGTATCTGTTTCATATTGTTTTTTCATTCGGGATGTTTTCAAGGTATTAATATTTTTGTTGGTAAATAAATAATTGCTTACGACTTATTAGTGAATAGTAATCCACCATAGACTTTCAAAAATTTACTTCGAAGATACTATTTCCTCTTAAATGATTATATGTACTGAGTAGTTATTTACTTTGTCCAAACAATATTATTACGTATTTGTTATTTTATGTATTTACAGCATGTATTTATGGTTATAAATATTTATGTATTCGAATGTTAACAATAATTCTGCCCATGTTCTACATCGCCAGATAGCTGTTTTCGACTCCTTTAATCTTTGCCTGGAAGAAATCGCTGTGAGCGATAAGGCCGCCTATTGTTTAATATTGTTTTAGTTTTAAATATTCCTTAGATATTAAGTAATTTTTAAGTTAATCAGTAAAGATTCTAATCAATTTACATACTTCTGTATCAATAACTGGATAGTAAAGGGTATGTATGACTTAAGAACCGTTGACCAATTTGTAATAAAGGTCAAGATATTTGATCAAAATTGAGCAAATCAAGTGTCTGAATAACTTTCTCTCAGTACATTTCAAGGTCATGTGATAATTGCAAGCTGACTATAGAAGACTTTAAAGTACAGAAGTAATACTTCATACATTTTATATATTACAATTTTAAGAATTTGTATAATCGACCATAGTTTGCGGCCTCGTAATATTAAAACAACCTGAACACGTGAACAAACTTATTGCTATTTTTCATATTAGAATGAAGGGGACAATCGGTTTAGGGTAATCTGCTCTTTGTGCAGGAGTGGAGTAAGAATACTGACCACTGCGACCGGAGGCGGCCTGTCGTTAAAGTCGCCATAAAAACCCAAGTTAAATGGTCGGTCTCCAATTCTGACTGGATAGCAACCACACCTGGTTTCTAAGCATACCGCCGTTATGAGTTGTGTTCCAACATAAGTGACCCACATTCCAGTTCCCTTAATCTAAAGGAGTTATGAAATTTGGAACCCGGGTTGTGCGAAATCCGATGGAGTTTGTCACGCCTGAAGCGATATGATTACATTCGCACAGGCATGACAGATTGGGGTGGTCAGGAAGACCAGATCTAGCGGATGTCTGCTGGCCGCTCGCCAATCAGTAGGTGACCGAAATTATCCGGTCAGCAGGCTGTCTCGCCAACTGGAGCAAAGTCTTTGGAGAGTATCGTCGTGATGGAGCGGACTCGAAGATATTCTTAGGGAGGGATTGGAGGCATTTGCATGCCTCGCACCAACTCATCACACAATCTGCGAATTAGGACAGGAAAAGCAAATTCAATTTTTCTATTATTTTCGTAAACTCTCTCGACACTTTCTGAAACATCCACTTTCAAATCCACATTCAAGGTGGACTTTTGTATTCTTTTAAATTTCAATGCAAACAGCAGCATCATCCCCTAGAAACAACAAAGCCTTTTATGACTGATACGGAGATATCTACCTCAGCTAATAAATCGTACCTTTGTGCTCTCTCTGGGGTCGGTCCCTCATGTCTGAGGATCGTGGTCAGCATCAAGGTTGCATCTGGAGCGGATGATTTGTCTCCGCCGGTTTCTGTCCAGCACATCTATGACCGTATAAAATTTGGATGACGGAGAGTCTTCCATTTGATCGGTCCATCTTGTTTTTGAACGACCGCGAGAGTTTTTACCTTCGGTGTTCCCAACCACAATCAGTTTTTTCAAATTCTCGTCGTCTCTGCGCATTGTGTGGCCGAAGTGTGAAAGAGTGCATTGCTGGCATATGGTGAATAAGCGAGTTTTTATTCGAAGTTGGGTCAGGATCGATTCATTTGTACGTTTAGCAGTCCAAGGTATTCTAAGCAATAATAAATAAATAAATAAGTACCTTTGTTACCTTGGCTATAATTTGGAACTTCTATTCCTTCCAATAGCTAAAGTTGCCTGTACGTCCGGAATAATGTATGCTGTTGTCGTTTTAGCGGTCTGGAAGCCAATATTTTGTATTTTAATTTATTTCATTGCCTTGATTCTTTTTACACTCTTTTTGTTTTGTTTGTATTAATTTTATTAATCTTGATAATACCAAATTGATTCATGTTTGACTGTGTTAATACTTGAGATAATAATTGTGACTATGTATATTATCGACATTAATTAAATTATTACTCCATTGACGACATTTGTATTGTAACTGCTGTGCACTCCTATAATGGGTCCACACATCAGAACTTTTATATTAAATGATTTATTGTAATGTGACTTAATAATGTGTGTACTGTTGGTGTGCCATAAATAAATAAATAAATAATCTATTCATCTTATAGGTGAGGGTTGATTTCGATGGTTCCATCCGAGTCTACTCTTACTTGTATCGGTCTCATCGCTGATAATGCGAAAGAACTGACACTGAAAGCTCACATTTTAAAGCATGTTGAAGACGGTATCGACCATGTCTTTACGTAGTACCCCGCCACGGAAGTGATTGTTCTTGGAGACTTTAATGTACATCATATTGAGTGGCTAAGTCCTCTAAATATCGATCAGTAGTATATATATCCTTTATGCAATTAATGATATGTTTTATTTTTTATTATTGTATTTATATTTCTTTGTACAATAAAGAGTTATCTATCTATTTTATGGATTCATTCAGGTGGTTGACGGTTTCACCCACGCACCGGATAGTGTGACACATATCTAAAATATTATCGGTTATCGGGGCTTCGTTAGGATCCTCTGAGCCTGGAAGGAATGGATATTTTAATTCTAACTCCGTAATTTCCGTTGGTGAATTCATTGGGAAAGCCGCTGTATGATTAGATTGCTGAGGCAGTCAAGCTAAAGTAAAAGGCTTTTCGAGCCTAAACCTTAGGATTCTGACTACCCATATAGCAAGCGCAGTCAGGGTTCTAAAAAAATTGCAACCTTACACCTTCTGGGCGAAATCTTTGGAGCCAATTCGTGTTGAAGTTGAAGAAAACCTTTAATTAGAAAATGTGGAGTTTCCATAATGTCGGAGGACTCCATAATGTCCACTTTTCATAAAAATCTGTATCTGCTACCTCAAGGTCGATAAGTCCGCCGGCTGGGACGGTATCCATTAACATTAAGAAGCTCTAGTTATTAGCTTAGATATCGATCATATAAATGAGAGCAGAGTTCAATATTGAACATTAAAATAATAGATTAGTCGATGCCATATTTATTACGGTTATTTTTGACAAAATTTAATGCATCACGTGCACATGGTAGGATCTGACAAATTGGTAATAGGCAATGAGTACGTCATTCTTAATTATTAGTTGTAGGTACGAGCTGTCCCCCCACCTCCCTTCGCCTGCATCGATGACACGCCGAAAACCAGTACTCCATAGTACTTCTCAGATTTATGGGCTGGAGCACCTGCCAATCAGCACAATCTCCTAAATTCTAACAATCTCACGACGGTCTAGACACGCTATATATGTACATAAACTCAACTTTTGTACTACTTTCTACTTTATACTTGGTGAACACAGTGTTTGAATGTAAAAAAGAGACCTTACTCTTACATTAAAACCTATTTTTGAGACTGAGTTAAAACAATAGGTTAATATTTTATACTTTTTTCAAGCTCACTACTCTTATTATCTTTATTTCAGAGTGCTGTGAACCGGATTTTTATTTTGGTAGTAGGATTTTAACAAGGCAACGTGTATTTTATAAAAGCCACAGCTTTTATCCAATATTCTACGTATCGGATAAAACAAAAACATTACTAAATTTTACTTTGTTACAAGAACCAAATTTTAATAATCGTATACATGATATAGACGTAGGCCCTACATAAACTGTCTTTGTTTTGCATAAAATTGCGTTCTTTTCCGTGCAGGGGCGGAGTAAGAATCTCTGCGGCCGAGGTCGGCCTGTCGTAAAAGGCGACAAAACAACTCTGGCTCTGGTCCTAGAAGGCAACTCTTTGATCAATTGGTTATTAATTCCGGGGTACCTCAGGGGTCAGTTCTCTCTGCGACTCTATTCCTGCTACATATTAACGATCTGCTCAATCCCGGTATTTTTGGGTATGCAGATGATAGCACGACTGTAGAGAGATATACATCCGATCCTCGGACCGGTGGCGCACAAATTCAGTTACTCCGAGAGGGCATGGTTGATCGAATGAGCGAGACATTGAAGGCGGTGTCCGATTGGGGCGATGCCAACCTTGTCGCGTTAAATGCTTCGAAAACCCAGGCGTGTCTGTTCTCCGCAAAAAGGACTCAATTCCATCTGACTCCCACTTTCCGAAATGCACCCCTGCAGATTGCTGACCACCTGGAGCTTTTAGGTGTCACTTTAAAATCGACTCTGAACTTTGGTTTATTTCTTGAATCCAAGGTCAACCTTGCCTCGAAAAAACTAGGCATATTGGCCAAAGTGAGACCAGTACTTCACATCGGGACAGCTTCTTCTTCTTCTCAAGTCCGATCATGGTGGAGTACTGTTCCCACTTGTGGGATAGGTCTGCCAAATATCAGCTGGAGGCCTTGGATTCTATAGAAATACGAGCCAAAAGACTCATCGATAACGATGCTCTGGTTGAGACTAGACTTCAGAATCTTGGACATCGACGCAAAGTTGCCATTATCTCGGTGTTTTACAGGATTCATTTCGGAGAGTGTGCGGTGGAATTACACAACTTAATTCCTCCATCTCCCTTCCATCACAGGACAACCAGACGTACGGCAATGCGCCACCCATTTATGGTCGACATGCCCCCTATCTATACAAAGCGTCTTGCTTCCACATTCATCATGCGAACCGCCAATGAGTGGAATTCTTTGCCGCCGTCTGTGTTTCCCGAACATTATAATTTAGGGTTCTTCAAGAGGAGAGTGAAAAGGTTTCTTATAGGCAATCGTGCTACACCGTTGACCGCATCGTCGCTTAACATTAGGTGAGATCGCGGTCAAACGTACGCCTATCTGCAATAAAAAAAAAGGTACGTGGTAAGGCCCCAGGCCCGTCATTTCAAGTCAAGTCATTTCACATGTTTTGGCCGTCTTGCCCAACAGAAGGGTTAGCTTATGGCCAGAAGGAACACTGGGGATTTCAGAGTTATCACAGTAACAAACTTTTTTTTGGGATCCAGGGGTTCGTTCTTCAGTATATTCACATGATACAATTTGGGCGCACCTTTTTGCGTTGATGCTTCTTAAAAATGACAGAAGTGGTTAGAGGGAGTCCATATACGTAGAGATGAAGAAAAGAAACCATCTTAACACGTAAAAAACTACATGGCGCCATTTTTTGCTTTACGTACTTTTTGATACACTAGATTGTTTTTTTGTTTATTTAATGAGAAATAAATATATCATATTTGTATTTGCTAGATGGAACCACCACTTCAAACTGAGTTTATTATTGAACATCTTTCAGCGAGTAAGTGATTCGAAGTTAAAATAGCAAGAAATCGGCCTAAGTGCTAGACGCCATTCTTATTCAAGTGCTTAATCCAGATTGCATCCAAAGCTTTCACTTTGTGGATCAGTGCTGATTACTGTCACTGTATGGTATTAGTGGCATTGTTAGTGTCGGCATCCATCTGAATCAGTTTCTTTTCTTGATTCTAGATAAGAAAAAGATGGAATAGATTTGGATAATTTTGGTTTTAAAGAACCGATTGGCAGTCATGTGACTTTTTAGGAAGTAATATTTAATTAATATGACTTGGCAATATTGTGTAAAGTGTCAATTTTAATTTTAAGTCTGTATACGGCTTTTAGCGAGTACAAGTTATGTTAATCGATCGTTGCATAAAGGGTATTTGATGTCCCACATCCTGATTATTGTTACCTACCCTTACTCTCGGCGAGGTAAATGGTAAAAGCGAGGGTGGGACGAAAATAGTATAAGTAGTATCGCGCGAGCTTCTAAACGTGCGGGACGGTCAACGTTCGACCTCCCTCAATGCGATTACCTGCGCCGGCGCAATTGGCTTCAGTTACTCCTAACTTTCATTGACCGTGCCATAAGATTGTGTGTTCAGTGTGCGTGACATTTGGTGTCGTGCAGCAGTTCCTCCTGGACCTGACCCAGAGCGGAAAGTGGTGGAATCAAAGTCAGTGCGAATTTCTTTGCCCACTGCAAGGTATCGCGTATCTCTAACTACCGCTCCTCTGCCCTCTTCTCTCATACAGTCTACAGCTCTCGAGCTATTCTTTTCATCCCTGTACGGTGCAATCTCGGTCCTTGACCGGCATCGTGCATGTATAGTTATTACACTTAATGTGCAATTTCAGTATTCGTCATAATTAAATTTTGACTTAATAACCAACTCTTTTCTAATAATTTTATCTCTTACATATACTTTTCAGATTAAGGTACTACCTATCATAGACTAACGAGGGAAAAAATTAAACAAGTTTTAATGCTCACTATTTATTTCCACGAATTTCAAATAGACAGAGAGATATTAACTGAAGTATATATTTAAACTTCAACATCAAACGGCAATTATTATACACAATGCCATACATGATCAGTGAATTGCGTATTTCGCCTTATCACGAGTCTGTGTTAAACACGTGGTATCCATAAGTTCATATTATGGAGACACAGCTACTATATTATTGTAAGTTACGATTTCAGTGTATTCAAGCATAGCATAGTATATACAAATTGCATATATTTCTTATTAGTCTAGAATAATCTCAAAATCCACTACTTAAGATGATAATTTAAGTTAAGCTTCAAAAGGTAGATGTAATTATTTATATACTGAATATAGTTAATATTTTAAAAATTATATTTCAAAAGACAGGCAGGGTATACAAAGCTTGTAGGACAAATCTCTAATTCATGAACAATCTAATGAAAATGCTTATATTAAAGATACCATATAGTTAATTTAAAAGACAAATTCATGTAACTTTTATTAATTACACATCGATAATATTAACTGGATATATTATATAACAAGATTTAAAATTTTTAAAACATGACTAGAATATCAAAAATATTATTTAAATCTTAGATCATTGATGTATTCCATTTCAATGATGAAAATAGGTATCAAATTATAATATCAAAAACGTACATGTGAAGAGCTAGTTATATCAAATGTAAGGATTCTAAAAATGATAATATAATATCTAAAATATTTAATTAATATTAAAATTTTCTGCAAAACTTTTACTTTTTTTAAATGGACGGTAATTTTGTTAATGAAGACAGGGAATTGTTAAAAACAATATTTTTAATTTATCAGATAAAATGGAACACTCAATTTATTGATTAGAAGTCAACTGTATATAAGATGTTCCAGATTATATACCTTTCATATCTCCAGAAAGCAATCAATATATGTAATATAAACATATCAAATTATATATAATAGATATTAAAATAAATCAAATTTTGTTAGTGACCAATACTTTTCATTCCTCATTCCAAATTAATGATTTAAGATGATTTATGTTTAATAAAATTTAAATAACTAAAATAAATAATGGAAATTATATATATATATATATATATATATATATATATATATATATATATATATATATATATATATATATATATATATATATATATATATATATATATATATATATATATATATATATATATATATATCCGGTTTCTTTAATATTATAAAACTATATACAGATATTTAAAAAAAAAATAAAGAAGGTGGGCTCGAAAAAGCCTACATGGACCAAGTAAGGGGGAAGATTGTTTTGAAACTTGAATTACACTAAAAGATAGATTATAATTTTTAAATAAAAGTAATGTAGACTCAAACTAAATCGACACACACTCACACAAAATGTAGACACACTGTATATATTGTGCGTTACATTTTATTAAAAATTATATTATTTCAGTTATAATAGTAATTACTTACCAATCGTAATTACTTAAATTTGAGTAGTTACTTTGATGTTACAAATAATGTCATCATAAAAGTTGGTGACAAAAAAGTTGTTTAGTTTATATTATACGTAAGCTCCTCTTTAAAAGACAGAACCTTCAAAAGATTTAGTGTTTCAATAATATTATTAATATATGTTAAATTCGATAACATTTTATAATACATTATAATATACCATAGTATTATATAATACATCGCAATATTGAATATTTCAATATAGAAACATTCATTAACAATCTTTCGCATTTTTGTCAAAAAATATATAGGCACAATCGTTTCCAAAAAGTTTACACACTAATTTTGTTTAGAAAAATAATTATATAAAATATTTTTTAAATAGAATTTTTCATTAAATTATATCAAAATCTATGTTTAAAAATATATATTGTATTTGATTCAGTTGGGCAATATACATATACCAATCGCTACCAACAAAGGCTCTTTCACAGAACAAAATAAATCTCGACATACAAATTATTATAAATATAAAATTTATAGATATTGCGTTTAGAATTACGAATTCAAATATACACGTAAAACGTATATATTACCATTTAAAAGTATGTTATGATAACATGCCTTTAAATTTATTCCAAATTAGTCCTTAAAAAGTACTTCAGGTATCCATTAAATCAGAAATATAACAAAGGGATTAATTAAAGTATATAATATATTTTACCAAGTTATATAAAGGGTATTCAACAGAATATTGTATTAAATAGACTATAAGTGCGATTGTAAATCGAAAATAAATAAACTAACGTAATAATACTTCAAATAATTTGTAAAGTCTTTTCTCTTCAATTCCATAGTTTAAAGTCACCGAAGTCACGTCTCTTCACATTTCCTAAATATACGTTCAAAGTCACATCGCCAAATAGAGTTCCTAAAAATATAGTAGTGTAGTATATATATATATATATATATATATATATATATATATATATATATATATATATATATATATATATATATATATATATATATATATATATATATATATTCGCACCAATATTTTCATTATTATTAAATATAAAGGAACATTTTTAATCTTATACATATTTTGATAATGCTTTATCTGTAACAATCGCTACCACCACACGATTGAAAATACATCTACGAGACAATTCTCAATTAGCATTGCTTACAAGAGTTTACTACACAATAAACATTTAAAAGTCACTACATAGTGCTCAAAGCTTATGACGAAAACATCTACCAGAAAGTTCCAGAATTAAAATTTTAAGATTCATATACTTTTTCAAAGTGAGTGAACTTGTTAAGCGCCATCAAGAGAATGCCATGGTCAAAAATGTTTTTAGGTTGGATTAAGAATTTCGTCTCCTGCCCTCTAGGTGAAATGAGATTTACAAGTCCTGAGTCTCGCGAATGGAAGAAGAACCGCGCTGAATACTTCCAAAATTAACGCCCTGATGCATAATATGAACCCTTACCTCTGGATGTGAGAGGTCGAATTTCAGAAAATTCTTATTCTTACGTCCCCCAGAGCTGGTAACTGTACTTTTACAAAAACAATAATAGAACAGATAGGTAAAAGCCTTACGGTAATGTTTATGCAAAATACTATAAAGCGCACTTGTTGCCGTAGAACGAAACACTCCAAGCCAGGCTGCATTGTAATACTTAGTGTCAGTGGCATAAGGTTCCTCGTAGATAACGATCAGGCAGGGGACCCAGGCAACTACGTATAGCAAGTAAACAGTTATGTTCAGATTAGTAGTGCAAAAATCTCGGTCATACTGCTGTGATCGGCGGTAATGATTCAAATAATTAGCGTGTCGTTGGATACGGATGATCGTGTAAAACAAAGAGCAAACAATATATACAAATGGTACACCGTGAAAAATGTTCAAGGTTATTAATCTATAATAATAGTTGCCGTGGTGAGCTCTCTCGCAGTAATCATAATCTAGGCCAAAGTAGACTCCAATAGCAGCGAAAATGAAGCAAATCGTGAAGATAGAAACGCAAAGAACGCCCATTCGCATACGTAGTAACTTGTCGTATTTTGCCGGGGTGCCACAAAGCTTATAATAATTCTCCATAGCTGCCAGCTGAAAGGAAATATATATCTAATTATCTTGCTTTTAGTAAATTCGTATAATTAGACATACAATACGTAGTATCTGACTTGTGATGTAAGCCCGATATTGTTAACTGAACTTTGCCTGACAAGTCCACGCAACACTCCGCCGGAAGTCAGTTGTTCAATCACAGATGGCTCATAGGGTTACGGAAAGTTGAAAGTGTATATACTATTATGTGTTTGCGCTTACTAACAGACCTTGTAGTGCTAAAATTTAAGCAGGGTAATGGGTTGGTCAGTAGAAATCTAAATTCAAATGTCAGATCACTTTTACACTTTAGTAATTAATTATATGCGTAAACTTGGGAAACAAAATTACACTCTTAAAGAGATTCCTAAAATTTAACTAAGAATATGAATTTATAAAGATCTAATACTATAAATATGTAAACCTAAGATACTCACAGCGAAGAACACACTGTAGCTGTAGGCCGCCGCCAAGGTTAAGAAATGTAGCGCGTGACAAACAGGAATATTATCCCATTGTCCAGAAAGCAGGACCACCGAGGATACCGGCATCACGCAAGCCGTAAGTATTAAATCTGACAATCCTACACAGGCCAGGAACACGTTACCTAGAAAACACAATGATTATACGTGTTTCTATGTACTATGATAAAAATGACAAATTGAGAGGAAAATTTATCTGGTTAGCTGGCAGAGAGAAAAACGCTGACGCAAGTTTTCCTTTCACAGACCGCTCACACCGGCTCGAAATAGTAATAATTCTATGTTGTCTATCATCTAAGAAAGAAGCGATTCGTCACCGTTTACGACACTGTTTATTCTTTCATATGTATGGCCACACGGGTAATTCTGAGTATTCATTAGTAAAAGAATACGAGCAAGCTTAGTTGAATTTTTTGTGTAGATTAAATAGATAATGTAACTTTTTAATATAAAAATGAGAAGCATATTATTAAATATTTAAATAAATGCTGCACCAAAAAGCTAGGTGTGCTAAACCGGTCCAAGCAGTACTTCAGTCCAAGGCAACGGCTTGTGCTATAAAAAGCACAGGTCAGACCGCATTTGGAGCTCGCATTTATGGGCTGGAGCATCCGCCTGTCAACTCAATCTCCTACACTCCATCCAACGGCGCACAGTTCGTGTTGTCGGCGATCCCGACAAAATATAAAATAAAGCAAAAATTCTGTGCACCAGGCTATCCAGCTTCCTCACTGGGCGCAGTATTAAGGTCGTTGTTGACGGTTGCTGCTCCAGTATGAAGCCTATCAATGCTGGTGTGCCCCAGGGTTGTGTGATGTCACCGACGCTATTTATTCTGCATATCAATGACATGTTATCTATAGATGGCATTCATTGCTATGCAGACGATAGCACCGGCGATGCACGGTACACTGGTCGTGTAAACCTCTCTCCTGCGATTTAGGAAGAAAGTCGGGTCAGACTTGTGTCTGAAGTAGAGAACACTCCAGAGAGAGTCTCTGAATGGGGACGACAAAACCTTGTCCAGTTCAACTCTTCGAAGACGCAAGTCTGCGTATTCTCTGCCAAGAAAACCCCATTCGCACCTGCGCCACAGTTCCAAGGAACCTCTCTTTCCATTGCAAGCTGTATTGGGATCCTTGGTGCCGACATCACGAATGATGTGCAGTTTAGGGGACAATTGGAGGGTAAAGCTAAGCTTATCTGTCAGCTCATTCGATCGCACCTGACTCGATCCAACGGCGCGCAGTTCGTGTTGTCGGCGATCCCATACTCACAGACGGTCTAGATACGCTTGGACTTCGGAGAGACTTTGCGTCTCTTTGCGTATTCTACCCTCTGTACAACGGGGAATGTTCTGAAGAACTATTCAGAATCGTGCCCTCGTCATATTTCTACCACCGCACTGCCCGCCATCAGCTGGGTGTTCATCCCTATTTCTTGGAGCCTCTTCGTTCTTGTACGAAACGTTTCTCTAGAACGCTCTTGCTGCGTACTCTCAGGATCTGGAATGAGCTTTCGGCTGAGGTTTTCTCAGCGCGGTACGATATGGGGTTCTTCAAAAAAAGCGTTATAAAATTTCTTCGAGGCCAGCAGCGCGTTGGTATTGCCTCTGGTGCTGCAAACGTCCATAGGCGACGGTGACCACTTGCCATGGTGGGCCGTCTGCCTATCTGCTGAACTCTAGCTATAAAAAAAACCATATGTAACACAGTTTTGGACTGTAACAAATATAAAATACCTTACCGACTTTTCTCAGAGCCTCTTGCACGCAAAAAGAAGCGACGAAAAATCCGTTAATTATAGTGCCTATGCATGCAGTGATCACCACAAACATAAGGCGGCTGAGGGTGGGCCACTCGTGATTTAAAGTAACAGGTGAGTAACTTTTCGAGGAATTACCGGACAATAGCTGCACCGCTGCCTTCATTGCTTTAGTTTTGACTGTGGACAATTACATTTCATAAAACCTCTTTTATTCTCTCTAACCTCTCTAAGCTTTTATTTCTCATCATTAAGACGCCTGGGTATTTTCATTAGGTAAAACTACTGTGTCAATTTATTTTTCAACTTTTTCGTGATACTTTTGATGTAAATTAATGTTTGGAAATGTATGTAATAAATTATACTTAGATTTGATAATATTCATAGTTTCTAGGCCTACCTAGTGATCTAGAAGTTAGAATATATTAATTCTATAATTATAGTCAATAAAAACCCCAAAGTTACTCACAACTTCTCAAATCTATGTATGATGTAATGTACCTCGTTTGTAGTATACTCGACCAATTAAGTTTAACATTTTAACCATATCATGGGTTCCGATTATGAGAACTGGGGTTTGTCAGAATTCATTCGAGCCGTAAGCAATCGAAGCCCAAAAAAGTTATTCTAAGAACATACGTATGTATGTTACGTATGATTTAGATCCAAGTTAAGTTAAAAAGTTGCTTTAATGATATCATAACTGAATTTAATTACAATATAACCATATTTTGTGTTTAAATCTATATGTCACCTTCAGAGCTTGAATTAAAGAAAACTGAAAAGATAACAGGAAATAAAAGGTCGCCCTGAACAACGCCGGCTACAAAGTCACTAACGTAAACTTGCTACCGGCTATCATGTATTTTAAGTTATATTTTTCTATGTGGTGCAAAAAGATCAGAGACAAAGCTCAATGAAAGCAAAATAGCAGATTAGTATTATTAACAGGATGGATATCTGTTATTATGATACTACGAGATGGATGCATAAATAAGTTATTTTTATGTTTTTATCAATACAAGGAATTTATTGTAAAATAATGTTATATTATGTTTTATTCAACATATTCTCCATCTTTCTGGCAACATTCGGATACTTAATGGTAATTAAGAATTAGCAAGTAAGTTTTTAGCAGCGTTGCAACATGCGAACAAGCATTATCACGTAGGAAAATGATTAAGTCGTATCAAGATTATTAGTAGTAGGCTCGTTTTCCCTTAATTTATTGGCTCAATTACATTAATTGTGTTGAGTAAACCACTCGAGTAATGGTTTTGTTCGGTTGAGCAACTCATAATATACGACAGCAATAGATCCCATATGGTGTGGAATTTTTCCACAAATATTCGAATTGGCGTTCGATGTTGAAGAAAGGCAAGTGATTCCCACGATTTTCCGTTCTTTAAGTTATTGAAATGAAACTATTTTTCATCACCAGTTACTAACACAATGCCAAAAAAATACTTGCTTTATACCTGCCAAGCAGCATTTCACACGTGCATAATCGGCGTTCAACTTCTCCCGGCTTCAGTTTATATGAAATCCAACTTCCTAGCTCATGTATAATTTCCAACAATTTTAAACGAAGTTAAATTTTTTGTTGGGTCCTTTTTAATGTGAGCGCTAGTTGTTTTTGTGCTTAAAACGAATCTTACTTTAATAATGCTTGTAATTCATGTTCTTTCTCTCTTTATCATCCACGCTAAATAAGCAATGTTTAAACTAAAAACCACTCACGACAACTTTTCTCATTTAAAGTAGCTCCCCTTATGCTTCCAAGCAATCGATGGACTTCAGCTGCACATTTTTTCAATTTAAACAAGTAACTCAATATTTCCTACATATGACGTTTGTATACTTATAGTTGTACTCAATTGTGAAAACTATGTACATATGTTGTTATCACATCTAGTAACCAAACTTACTATATAACAGTTTGAATTTGATAATATCAATGTATCCTTCTGGTAGGGTCATCATTTATCAAATGGCAGAAACTTATTTGTACACCTTATAATATCGAGAATTTACTCTTTACCATTTCTAAAAATGGCAACGAATTTCATTGGCGACGGTGACCACCTGCCAGTGTGGGCCGTTGGCCTATCTGCTGAACGCCAGCTATAAAAAAAAGGTGATACCATGAATTATCTATATCTCATTCTATTTCTTTCTGTACTAACTTTTTTTTTTTTTTTTGTTGCGTAGGACAGCAGACAGGCTGACAGCCCGCTTAGAATTTAGCAGTTACCGTCGCCTATAGGTGTTTGCAACGCCAGTCGCATCGCGAACACGCTGCTGTCCCATAAGGGTACAGGAACTTGGGTCATTAATGCCGGAACACAACACAAGGTTATTATGGCGGCATACTTAAGACCAAAGGTGGTCGCCATCCAGACGGGCTTGAGGCCCTACCACGTAGCTAGGGTGGGTTGTTTTGTCGCCTTTTACGACAGGCCGACCCCGGCCACAGAGGTTAGTATTCTTTCTCCGCCCCTGCACGGATATAACTTATTTTAAATATTTTCAAAATTTAACCGGCTCATTCAAATCTGTTAATCGTGTTTGAAATTTAAACCAATTCATAAAATAATAGTTACTATACTGGGAGCTTAAACTTTGTGAATAACTGCTTACAATTTTACAAAATTGGAAATCAACGTAGCTCTTCCGTACGGAGTAAATCACTAACCTCTGCGGCTGGGCTGGCCGTCTGGATGGCAGTTTCCATCTTTGTTATCCTTGTTACCATAGTTATCCTTGGTCTATAAAAATGCCGCTATAATAACTTTGTGCTGTCTTCCGACATTAGTGACCCAGGTTTCTGTATCCTATGAGATAGCAGCGTGTTCGCGGTGCCCCCAGCGTCGCAAATATCATAGGCAACGGTAACTGCTTACTATCAAGAGGCCCGTCTGATGTTCTTCAACAATAATAAAAGTTAGTTCGCATTGTTGTAATGTCTGTCCAAAACTAAAAAATTCTGACATAAAAAAGTAAAAAAATAAAAACTCCTTTAAGAATAACAACTTCCTATGCTCAAGCATCTAATAACTTTAAAAAAGATGGAACATTTGTAAACTCACATCCAAAGTACAAAATGATCAATTAAATTAGAAGAATACCTATATATACCTATAAAATGAAAATATTAACCTCAAACTCTTCATTCCGTATTACTATCAATTCATAATATCTTGTCATATTTTATGTCGTAATTTATTACATTGTAACAAATCGATGTAAGTATTGATCGATGTAATCGATTCGTGTTGCATAATTTCAGCATTATAACCGAAATACTTTGGTTCCTGAAAGGTTTCTCTCTAAAGAGATTTTTATCTATACAAATAAATAAAATTGGAGGGTCTGTTTGTAATATTAAAATAACCGCTTTTTACTAAGTGCATTAGGACGTATACACGGTACATATACCAAAACATTTTTTACAATTTTTGTCCGTCTGTCTGTCTGTCGGTCTGTCTGTCTGTCTGTTTGTTCCGGCTAATGTCTGAAATGGCTGCACCGCTTTGGACGGGACTTTCACTGGCAGATAGCTGATGTAGCAAGGAGTATCTTAGGCTATTTTTATTTTAGATAAAATAATTAGTTTTTGTTAAAAATGATAAGTTTCGGAAATTTGATTTGCAACTTAAGTTGACCTCAGATTTATATCATCGATCATATGAAATAGGGTTCAGCTTAGGCTGGAATTTATAGGTTTAATTTCCAATTTAAATTGATCTCAAATATCCAAAAAATGCTGCCTAAAGTCACTATTCCACGCGGATGGAGTCGCGGGGACAACTAGTTTGAAATAAATTTCATACCTATATTGCTATGAAGTTTTTTTATTGCTGAAAAATAGCAAACAGGTTGACGGCTTACTTAATAGTAAGCAGTTACTATTGCCTATGGATTACGAAGCTAGGAGCACGCGAATACGCTGCTATCTGAACCTAGGTCACTAATACCTAATGGATGCATACTTATATAGACTCGGGGATGGTTGCCATCCGGACGGGCTTGGGCCCCTACTACGCCTCTAGGGTGGATTGTTTTATCACTATTTATTAGTATTCTTATTCCGCCCCTGCACGGAAGAATTTACAATAATTAGGTTAATGCTTTCTTTTATTTAAAGTTGTTGGAATGGAGTGAATAAGAAGTACAGTTTTACGTCATTGCTCTCTTAGAATGTCGTAAAAGGCAACAAATATTTACCTCCTCCTGCTAGCTACTAAATCGTCTTACAGCGGCTTTTTTATGTCTTAGTTCTTTATTAGCACAAGAAAGAAACTCTACACCTTAGGTAGAGTTTAGAGTTTATGAAACGCTTGGTTGAAGAAGATTAAGTGAACATAGCTAACTATATATTAGTAACAGATATGTTATGGAGCTCCGTAACCGTAACCGAAATATCGGATATCCGAAATAAAATTATATCCGTAACCGTATCCGTTTCACAAGTTTCGGATAGTTTCGTATAAGGGCGGAGTCTAAATAAAACGACATGTTTCGATATTTTTGTGTCATTTTGTGTTTATATTTTACTTCAATCTAATATCCGTAACCAAAACTATCCGAAACTAACGGATAATCCGAAATAATTACATATCCGTAACCTTATCCGAAACCGATATAATTTTATTCCTATATCCATATCCGTATCCAGATCCGAAATTTCATATCCATAACATCCCTGATTAGTAATTGTGAACCACTTCGTTCGACACTTTTATGCTGGGAACTGACTTGGTGGAAAACTGTTACCGTCAGTAGTTGCCCAAAGGTCGATACTATTTTGCCCCTGAAGAATGTGATGGAGTATGATTCATCTTCGTCATCGTCATTTCAATCAAAGAATCAACATCTACTCGGCCTTAGTTGAATGGAATTGGTGAGATATCATGATGCGTTTCACATAATTCGGTCGTAGGTCCCTCTTGTGGATTGCTCCCAAATATTAGGGAATCAAATGTGGTACGCTGAAAAATCTTTACAGGGGTCGTATGACCTTGTACGGTAATCTGATTCGGATGAAAATCCTGATAGCCAGAGCTTGTTTCGTAAACCACAAAAAGCTCAGAGCGTAAAAGATAAGAAGTATATAGTACAACCCCTGAAGTGATTTCCATATTAGTTGGATGGCCTCGTAATGGGCGTAGTATTTTTGGCGCAAGTTGGTTTTTTGTGTGAAATGACCAGCAAGACCGTGGAAAAACTAAAGTGGTCAATAGCTTCCAGTCAGAGGATATCTCTTTCGGATTGGTGATACCCACGTCCCCTATAGAGCAACTCTATTCGAGGTGACGGGGATTGGCTAGCATCATATCCTGACACCTTGGAGGTCTGCTTTAAAGGACAAAGGGGAACCTTTTTGTGAATACCAAGGTTGCACCTCAAAAAATGGTGGGCACCTGGACTGGTGTTGTGAGGGCACGTGGATTGCTGCTGTTGCTCACGCGCACCGCTTGCCGCGGCCCTGCACGGCACTTGGTGTTAGTGTTATTTTATTGTTTCCCCTCGAAAATGAAAAAATTAAGAAATCTCTCACTATTTAAAATTAAAAATAAATTAGTTAACGGGTAATAGAGAAAAGCAGTTCACTCGAGGTGAGTTCTGTATTTTTAAAATTAAAATACAACGCGTTGATGTCTTTAACATTGCTAAGTAATTTAATAAAAGGAGGCTAAGTTTTACCAAGATTTTTTTATAAAACTTAAAATATGTCTGTATGTTTTGGGTCGGCTATTGTATGTAACGAATTTTGCCTTGTTTTGGTTTGTACGTGGGTGACTTTCGGATCTAGGAATACCTTTTGTTTGCTGTAATAATAACTGTAAGCAGCCTTTTGCAATGTTGGATATTACGGTATACTTGTATCACCATCTATAGATTTTTTTTTTGCATAAATGCTTAGCTTATGAGTGCAAGCATATTTATTCTGAATACCCGGCCTAATATATCAGTCATACTTTTTATTTTACATCAAGATGGATAACAAGTTAACAAGTTTTGCATATTACAATTGAATCATTCCAAAATGGAACATAATTCATATCATGCTTGGATCAGCGATGGATGTGCTAAATCAGTAAAAAGATCATATCTGTTTTTATTACCATATGAGCTGCTTGAAACTCCTAAAATGATATTCTAAAAATATAGATACACTATAGGGCCAAAGAGGTTGTTTATTATATATTCAAATACTATGAATAGTTGCGTGACTATTTTACAAGAAATGCAACCCATCCCATACTCCCAAAGGGATTTACGAATAGTCCTTCTGAAATTAAGAGCTAATGGTAATTGTCGCTGAAAAAACAACGTGTAGTGTATAATAAATAGGTAAAAATTCATCAACACAACGCTAATATGATATACAATGGTATATATGCATTGGTATTGCCTCTGGTGCTACAAACGTCCATAGGCGACGGTGACCACCTGCCAGGGAGGACCGTCTGCCTGTCTGCTGATCTCAAGCTATAAAAAAAATACGTAAATTGGTTTTTGTTTTATATTCATAACAATATTTTGTAAATAGATATGTATCGGTATATGTAAATATATTGACTCTAAACTGCATACAATTAAGTGAATATTTGCTAAATATTAGAAAATATATCTGTCAATAGTGAGTATATTTCTCTCTGACTCTTAGTCGACTCAATCTCATTCAATATCCACCAAATAAAGTGCCCAGACGCTAATGAAGTTTTTATTTCAAAAATTCTTTTGAATTGTATTGTGTAAGTACTATTTCAATTTATTTCTCCTTTTTATTGCTGAGGAATAATAGCCAGGTTCACAACCCACTTAATAGTTAAGTTTCCGACGCTAGGGCCACCGCAAACACGCTGATGTCCCATAGAGTACAGGAACCTGGGTCACTAATGCCAGAACTTGCGGCATACTTATACTACTACAATACCAAGCACGAGTAGCTAAGGTTGTTTTGCCGCCTTTTACGACAAGCTGATCCCAGTCGCAGGGGTTAGATTTGATTAGATTTTATATTAGTTCCACTTCCATTCCTTTTACATCTATTTTTTTCTCTTAAAACTAGCTTTAAATTATTAACGCTTATCGGACATCCATTCATAATATTAATAACTAGCCATTAAAAATTTATCAAATACTCACGAGGCTTTTTCTCGCAGCGGTCTACACCGGTGGGATTCGAAGTGGTTGTCTTCTCCACCCGTCGTCTCAACTGCAACCAATTATCTAATTAAATAGCCGGCCCAGCTAGATCTTGAAAGGGGAAATTACGGCGCAATGCTTTCTTATATTAAGGCTCGAGTTACAGTACTATAAGTAATTTGAAATTAAAGCAACATTGGATGTGGGCTGAATCGGGTTTATTAGGTCCTTTGCATCTTCCAGGTGGTGTACGCTACTTCATGTATTTTGCATAGGCTTCTGTTTTCGGGGAATCGCTAAACGAGCAATCTACATTTGCAATGTATTCCGATTTCAAAAGTGGAAAGTTTAAATTAATGTATAAATAATTTAATACGAATTTAGTATTTTTTTAATTAAAGAAAAGAAAAAAAAAATAGTTTTATTTAGGACAGTTAAACTAAACTAATATAAAACTATGTGTTAATAAAATTAAACTTCAAACAAAACTTGTCCTAAAAGGGGCATCGGTCTCAGCATAATGCTGGTTTGTTGACCAGCGCTGATCTTCCGCTGAGCCCATAAGGCACATAAGGCCCATAAGATAACGGCACGGCAGACATTACACCTTTACTTAGCACGTAAAACAAAAAAAAATATTATCTTATACAATTATATATATGTAGTAAATGGTATAAAACTGTAAATATATGATAAATATAAATGTAATAACTAATAATAATATTAATAAATATACAAGTGTTGCAATTACGAGAAATAAATAAATAAACATTACATAAACATAAAAAGAGGTATTACAATTAAATACCACTTGTGTCCTGTTTTAGGTCGCATTGTGAGTGTTGGTGTTTATTTAAAAAAAATCTTTAATTTGCATCTGAATCCAGAAACAGATTACTGATTTCTAATGGGCGGTGGAATATTATTCCAGCACCTTGAGGCTGCGTAACGAAAACTCCCCCGAAAGCTAGCCGTATTATGGCGCTCGGAAGCAAGTTGTATCGCACATGTTCGAGAAGCGACCATTCTATGGCTTGATACCCAGGAGAGCTTATCATATAAGTAGCCTGGGGTTTTGAATCTTATGACTCCAAAGAGAAGACACGCTAAGTGAAGTTTGCGACGATGGATCATTTTCAAAATGGAATGCTTATTCAGATATGGTGTAACGTGACCTCTTAATGGAATATCGAAGCAGAACCGAGCACAAGCATTCTGAACTCGCTGTACCAGCCTCTTAGTCCTAGCCAACAAGCGAGGGCCATAAACAACGTCAACGTAATTTAGTCTGGCTAAAACTAGGGATTCCACTAGTTGAATACGTAATGATTCAGATAAGTAAGGCCTCATTTTGTACAAAACTTTGAGTTTGTAGAAACAGTTCCTTACTGAGTTAGCCACATGCTTTTCAAATCTCAGCTCACTATCTATTTCTAATCCCAAATTCCGTGCACTATAAACCCATTCTATTGGTTTATCCATTAGTAAAACTTTCATTGTTGGCACTAGAGCTGAAAGTTGATGTTTCGTACCGAATATGAGAAATTTAGTTTTGTTTGGGTTTAACAGTAAAGAATTGTTTGTAGACCAAGTGGTTATCCGAGCAAGATCTACATTGAGTTTAGATATTGCACTATCAATTTCAGATGGCTAACATGAGATGTAGATTTCTGTATCATCTGCATAAAAATGATATTTGCAATGTTTTATGTGGTGTTCAATGTCAGCTGTATATAAAATAAAAAGAATTGGGCCTAAAATAGATCCTTGTGGTATGCCTCTAATTACTAGCGACTTCCTAGATGTTTGCGATAAACCACTGTTATTATTTAATTTCACATATTGAAAACGTTGAGTAAGGTAGCTATAGAACCATTGAACCGCTTTTATGTCGAAACCGTAGTAGCTTAACTTAGAGATAAGTAAATTAATGTCGATAGAGTCAAAAGCCCGAGAAAAGTCTTGCAACACAAGGATTGTACACAATCCTTTATCCTGAGCACAAATTACGTTATCTGTAACATCTAAAAAAGCTGTTGCTGTACTGCGTCCTTTCCTAAAACCCGACTGTAAATCAGGAAGCAGATGGTTATGTTCTAGATAGTTAACTATAACTCCATATTATTTTTAGGTCAAAGTGTATTTTTTAGGTTTTTCCATAAAGTCTTTGGCTTATTAATTTTATTTATATTGTGTTTAAAATAAGCTGCTTTTTCAAAGTAAAGTGTACGATTAACTAATGATTTTAAACTTTTGTAGTATTCTTTTTTGCTTTGGAGATTGGTTTGATGATACTGTGCTGCAGCTTTATCACGCAACCTCATCATGAGTTTAATATTATCTGTGAACCATGGAGGTAAACGATCCTTGATGATCATCGGCTTTACTGGCGCATAGAGGTCAAATAATGCCAAGACACTCTGGTTAAAAACATTTACTATCTCGTTAATGCTACCAAGTGTCTCTATTCGGTCCCATCCCACAGTCGCCAAGTCATTGTTAAAGCTTTCCGGACAAATATTTTTAATGGGCGATGTAGAATGGTATGAGTGGGAAACTTTTCTTTTTTAAAATTAAACTTGCAAACTTTATAGTTATGATAATGGCCTATAAATTCGCTTACCATCTATAATTAATAACAAGATAGCTTAACTGTTTTTACAATGACAACTAAAAGCAATAAAATGAGTACAGAAGAGTAAAATATCTAATTCTAAAACAGGTTTGCTGGATAATCAAGAGTCAAAACATTAAATGGTTGTTCGAAATTGTAACAACGTTGAATTCATTTATTTGATTACTATTTTTTTTACTAAATATGGTAATTATATTTAAAAGAAATACAATATGTACTTGTGGGGAAGTGGGTTGTTTTTCAATTACGAAAGAGTAGATGATAATACCTTGACTTGACCTTGACTTTATCAACGATGCAAGAACGTTACTGGATAATTTACACACACCACACACACACACACACACACACACACACACACACAGACATTTATATATATCATCCTTTCATCCGGAAGACGCCCACTGCCGGACAAAGGCCTCCCCCAAAGATCTCCACGATGATCGGTCCTGCGCTGCCGTCATCCAACCTATTCCGGCGATCTTGACCAGATCATCGGTCCATCTTGTGAGGGGCCTACCAACATTGCGTCTTCCGGTACGCGGTTGCCATTCGAGGACTTTTCTGCCCCAACGGCCATCAGTCCTTCAAGCTATGTGCCCAGCCCACTGCCACTTCAGTTTTGCAATCATCCGGGCTATGTCGGTGACTTTGGTTCTCCTGCGAATCTCCTCATTTCTGATTCGATCTCGTAGGGAAACTCCAAGCATAGCCCTCTCCATTTCCCTCTGAGCGACCATGAGCTTTCTCATAAGGCCCATAGTTAGCGACCACGTCTGCGTTCCGTATGTCATCACTGGCAACACACATTGGTTAAAAACCTTCGTCTTGAGACACTGCGGTATTTGGGACGAAAAGATTTTACGGAGCTTCCCGAACGCTGCCCATCCGAGTTGGATTCGACGAGTGACCTCTTTCACGAAATTGGACCTGCCTAACTGGATCGTTTGACCCAAGTAGACGTATTCGTCAACAATTTCGAGAGTACAGTTCCCAACTGTTACGGGGGTAGGTGCGACATATATATATATATATATATATATATATATATATATATATATATATATATATATATATATATATATATATAGTGAATGTATATATGTATGTATATATACGTATGCAGTGAATAGCAAAAAAATAACGTTATAAAGAAATTTATTTATTTATTTAATTATTTATACATGACATACAAATATTAAATATAAAAGATTCATATCACAGCAGTTCATGTACAACAACTAATTTAACTTAGAGAAAATCACACTGGCCCCTGAACTAGTGAAGAAATGTGCGTATAATTTGAAACTTTGTTTCAAAAAGCCAACAACTAAAATCGTAGCGACGCTATCTTTTTATGCCATCATTTTACAGGTAAAGGATGAAAAACGTTTCTACAATGTAACGTTTAGTTGCATACACGATGCTTATATGAAATTACGGCGCGCGATAAGCTTTATGACTATCACTACTATTTGATGAATTGAAGTCTTATATGTGTGAGGAACAATGTTATTAATATGGGCGCAGTTTTAATGCTTGGGTAATATTATTCAACGGATTAACTAAATTGAGTCTGTTTACTGCACCGTTTTTGTATCTCTGCTACATGTAATGGATGAAAACTGATCACGATAATTATAAATCAAAATATAATGTGCTCTTACTTATTTTGAGGAAGCTTTTCAGCCTAAATTAGTACTTCTTTTCAGTTTAAGCATTTTAAAGCAATTTTCTGGATGGATGGCTGTTGCCTCCTTCTGCGAGGCAGTCATGTCCGCAAAGGAGGCGGCGGAGCGGGAGCGGGAGTCGACCACCACACTCCCCTCCCGCCAACGCAGGCCACGCCGGCAGCGCCGGAGGGCAAGTAATGACCTCCGGCCATCGTAGAAAGCGGCCGCGGGCGGCCCCTCGGGGGAGGATCCGCCGCCCGCACTATTGCCGCGAAGGAGAGGGCCGCGTGCTGTTCTGCGGCCCCCCTCAACTGTTGATTCAGAAGAGCGCCGGGGGACGAAATCCTGACCCCTGGCGCCAACAATTTAGAAGGGGCCCGCCTTAAGACACGGGCGGGCCGGCGCCGGCCCGGGCCACGAGATCGGCAGGCCATATATCCGTGGGCCCGGGCGTAGGCGATAGGAGAACAGCGGGGTTTTTAGTGGGTAGTCGGATGGTCGAACATCTTTCCCGGAGTCCCACATATCCCTCGGTCCCCCCGGGCCGGGGGAACCCGTCAAGAGAGGTTTTTCCCCGAGACCAAAATAAAATTTTAAAGCAATTTCAATCACAAAACAAATTGAACTTGATTTCAACCATAAAGGATGTCAAAATCATCGTATATTATTATAATAAAAACTACTTGTGGTTTTGATGATCGAAAACATTAGGAGACGAGTTATAGCATATAATATTTTTTTATTTTTCTTATATTACTTAATTAACATATTTTGTAAGGTATTTGATAATACAAAAGACAAATAATATTAAAGGAAAACAAATCGCGCACAAACCTTTGCTTTCAAAATAACTTTACACTTTTGATGTAGTGCTTCATACATAAATGCAGTTTTCGTAACAAACTGTCACCAATATTCAGAAACTCGTTTCAACATTTCGTTGAGTCGATCGACGTGTAAAGGAATTTTTCCGACCTACGTGGACCGGCAAATGATTGCAATTCAAGTTTAGTTTAAGAATATATTTTGTGAAAATGCTAGTGTTTAGGCCGTTAATACTAATAATAATATACTAATATTAAGTAGTCATGCGAGAACGCCTTATACGCCATCTTCCTCACACCTGTATATCCTGACACTACCCTAGTACCCTTTTCTCACCAAGAGATGGCGTGCTGCCGTGGCGTCTATTCAGTGTGTGTGAAAAACCGTAAAGGATCGATTGTGTCTGTGCACGCGCGCCTTTTCCTTTAATTAAAACAGTTTCAAGTTATTTGGGATCCGTATTATTACCGTAATTTTATTGTGTGCCACGCTAATAATAAGAAGATAAAGGTGGACAGCGGCAGTACGGAAAGAAGACCCTCGAGTTCGGTGAGTCCTTTCAAATTCCCGTCCTCTATCAATAGGGGGTTTTCGTATGACTACAGAGTTCAAAAGTTACCTGAACCAGCGCCTAAATATTTTTTGGTCACTTCTAACCGCGGATTACGTGTATTATTAACATTTATTCGTACACGTCGCGTCCACCATCTTTAATCTGTGACTTAGCCTTTGTTCGTGGTCCGTTAATAATTTAAATTTAAATATATTAAAATGCCTAAATTACACTCTAATAAGGGAGATGAAAGTGAATCTATTGAAACTGAGATTGATCGGGAAGCCAATAGGTTACAATTAAAATTATATTCATTATTCTCTTACATTCAACGGGTGTATGATAATAGTGCATCCTTAAATGATCAAATTAATATTGATAAATTCTTGGCTAGCGCGTGCATAATTGATACAATTCGTGATAATTTTAATGCCACAATAGAGGAACGTAATAAATTGCTAGTATGCAATCCCAGTGCGGGTAAGCCCAGTTACGACGCAATTATTGCATTTGATGAAGTTTTTTCCCAGATTAAATTTAAGTACAATCAAATTATGTCAAATAATCGACCCGTGACGGTAATGGACAATAAAAATAATAATTACAGTGCCAAATTACCGCCACTAGAACTTCATTCCTTTAATGGCGACTTAGAATCGTGGCCGTTATTTTATGAAACATTTCGGACGGTAATCCACGAAAACACCACTCTTACCGACGGTGAAAGGATTCACTATTTAATTAGTAAATTAACCGGGAAGGCAAAGGAATTATGCCAAGGGATATTACCTACCGCGGATAATTACAAGGTTTTATGGAACGTATTGATCAGTAAATATAATGATCAGCGGGTATTAGCGTCTATGTATTTAGATAAATTATTCAACATTCCCTGTGTAGAAGAGTCAGCTCCAGCCAGTTTAGAAATTTTATCGATAAATTTTCATCATTAATTTCGGCATTGAAGCAATTGCATACGGGTAATTTAGAAGATCTAATATTTATACATATTGGATCGAAGAAAATAGGTCCGGAAACCAATAAATTGTTTCTTATGTCCTTCGACGATCCCAATAATGCGCCGTCCTGCTCAGATTTCATAAAATTTGTCCGTAATCAAGCTCACATTATGCAGCGAGCCAGTGATATTTCAGTCAAAAAACCGGGTAGTTTCAGTCTGTCACGAAAGAATACCTCGCGGCCGGCTAATGATTCACTGAAACCGTCGACTTATCGTACAAATAATAACAACACAAAAATATTAACCGTTCAAGAACATAATAATAAATGCAACTTGTGTGATATTACTACACATTCCTTATGCCGATGTTCCAAGTTTTTAGAAAAATCACCTCGTGAGCGTTATAATTATATTAAATTAAATCAATTTTGCGTCAATTGCCTAAGTAATAAGCATTTAATTAAAAATTGTAATATAAAAACAAGATGCGCGATGTGCTCGCGTAGCCATCACTCTCTATTGCATTTTCCTACAGATAGTGGCGTTCGGCTTGCGCACGCGTCTCTAAGCGAGACTGCCAGTCGCAGCGCTCCCGCGCATACGGTTGCATCGTTGCAGTCCGTCCCTACTACACAATCACATACCGCTGTGTCGCTATGCGCTCTCGATGAGAATGCTCCTATGTATGCCGACTTAATACAGTGCTCGACTGTGTTGCTTGGCACAGCGCTGTGCTACGTTATCGACGATTCGGGGACTGTCATCAATACTGTACGAATATTGGTAGACAGCGGCGCGCAAAGGGATTTAATTGCGATAGATTGTTGCAAATTATTGAATTTACCGATACAACCATCCCAGACGAAATATGTCTCTGGGGTTGGTGACGTCACAAATACGATTGAAGGTGTGACTCGTCTTACTATACGCTCGCGAATAAATAAAAACGTTCAATTTACATTACAACCTTATGTGGTAAACAGTATAACGACTGATTTGCCTACAGCTACGATCGACGTTCAGAAGTTAGATTACTTACGCAATGAAAGTATTGTTTTGGCGGATTGCTATTATTATAAACCGTCAAAAATTGATCTTATTGTTTCGGCAAACGTTTTCGCGCGTATTTTAAGGTCTCATAAGATATCTCGTTTGGAAAATGAACCTGTGGCTATTGAAACCTCATTAGGTTATTTGGTTATGGGCCAGGCTCCAGTTGTAAATTATAAAAATAAGCACTTGGTGAATACTTTTCATAATCATGAACTCGAAAATAATTTGACTAAATTTTTCGAGATTGAAGATGTTCCTAACATTAAAATACCTCTAGATCCTATGGATCAACAGTGCGAAGATATCTATAATGATAGCACATTTCGCGATTCGAACGGTCGGTACACTGTAGCCCTACCGTTCAAGGGTGACAAATGCTCCTTAGGAGATTCGATGCAGTTGTCACTTCGTAGATATTTATCTTTGGAGCGGAAATTGCTGTCGAGTGCCACATTGAAACAGGAGTACGATGATATATTTCGGGATTATTTGAGTAAGGGATTTTTGGAACCGGTTAGTGATACTACCAATACTGGATCAGGACTTGTATATATAATACCGCATCATGCTGTTATCCGTCAAGACAAATCAACGACCAAAATCCGTGTTGTAATGGATGCCAGCATGAAGTCGTCTTCTGGCGTATCACTTAACGATCTGTTACATACAGGACCAAACTTACAAACCGATTTATTTAAAATTATTTTGAACTTTCGCCTTTTTAGAGTTGCGTTGAGTGCGGACATATGTCAAATGTATTTGCAAATTATTGTTGATGAGAATTACCGTAACTTTCAAAGAGTTTTATATCGATTTGACCCTAATGATAAAATACAAGTTTATCAGTTAACCAGAGTGCCATTCGGACTTTGTTGCAGTCCTTACCTTGCAATGCGGACCGTACGTCAACTTGCAAAGGATGAAGGGGATCGTTATCCTCTAGCCGCGGCCTTAGCGTGTAGGGATATTTACATGGACGACCTAGCCACGTCGTGTTCTACGCCTTCGGAGAGCATTAAGTTGGCTAAAGAAGCCATTGCCATGTTTCGCGCTGGAGGTTTCAACTTAGTGAAATTCTCCAGCAACTTTCCTGAGGTTATGGATGCAATTCCTGCCTCACATCGGATTTCCGATATCGTGGAAATAAATCCCGAAAGCCACCTGAAAATACTAGGTTTACACTGGCTGCCGACTGAGGATTCATTTACTTTTTCGGTAAATCAGCAAGTACGTGAATGTACAAAGCGCAATATCTTATCAACTATCGCTCGTTTCTGGGACTTAATGGGGTTCGCGGGTCCTGTGACATTGTACGCTAAATTGATTGTCAAGTCGCTGTGGCAAGCAAAAATCGATTGGGATGAGATTCCTCCAAAAACCATTGTGGAACTCTGGCAACAATATGAATCAGAGTTACCTTTATTGGAAAATATTAAATTGCCTCGTCATTTGGGTGTAGATGAAAATTCCATAATAACTATCTTGGGATTCGCGGACGCCTCTGAGCGGGCGTATGGAGGTGTAGTCTACACTCATGTTTTGCTGCCTGATAATAATTATATCATCAATCTTGTATGCTCTAAGTCTAGAGTAGCCCCACTTCGGAATGTGTCACTGCCGCTACTAGAATTGTGTGCTAATTTAATACTAGCTAAACTCATGCGCATCGTACTTGACACTTATTCTCAAAGATGTCGGGTTGACAATATCTTTGCATTTACTGACAGCACTGTGGCCTTGACATGGATTCAGTCGCCCCCTTCTAGGTGGCAAACGTTCGTGGCCAATCGAGTTACGAAAATACAGGACTTGATTGACTCTCGTAGCTTCTTCCACATACCTGGTGATGAAAACCCCGCTGACTGTCTATCTCGAGGTCTGACCCCTAGAGAGTTGCTCGATCATCCCTTATGGTTTAATGGTCCTCATTTTGCACGATTGCCTAGAAACATGTGGCCTGTGATCCAGTTGGATTCAAGTATACTCGACGATCCCCCTGAGAGAAAGGCGCCGGTAATGGTTACCACTGTCTTTGACGATCTTTCGCCCTTATACGGGCTTGCGCAGCGAATCTCTTCATGGCCGAAGCTATTGAGAATAGTTATATATGTTTTAAGATTTGTTAAAATATTGCCAAGTAAATTTGAAATTAAACATTTAGAATTTGCTGAAATAGCTGTTATTAGGGCTTTGCAGTATGTCTATTTTACTGATGAATTTAAGAATTTGAAGGCTGGTAAAAAATTATCTCCTGCTTTTCAAAGACTTAAAGCGTTTATACATGAGGGTGTTTTTCGCGTTGGCGGGAGATTGTCGCACGCCGATTTAGACTTCGACGCCCGGCATCCGATTTTACTTCCCCGAAGAGATCACATTGTTAATCTCATAATCGATTATTATCATCAGAAATATCTTCACACCGGTCCCCAGTTACTAATGTCATTGTTACGTCAAAGATACTGGATCCTTGCTGCTCGTAATATAGTGCGGCAGCGAGTTCAACGTTGCAATATATGTTTTAGATGCTTTCCAAGAAATGAGTTTCCAATGATGGCAGATTTACCCCCATGCAGAGTCAAGGAAGCCAAGCCTTTTTATCAGACGGGTGTAGATTACGCTGGGCCTCTTCATATAATTCCTTATAGGCGTAGAGGGGTGCACAGCCAAAGGGCATATATATGCCTTTTCGTGTGTTTAGTGACTAAAGCTGTGCACATTGAATTGGCCTCGGACCTAAGTACCGAAGCCTTTTTGAATGCTTTGAAGAGATTTATATCGCGGCGTGGTCCCATTGCTGTTATATATTCAGACTGTGGGACCAACTTCATAGGAGCGAGGTCTTACCTTGATAATATGTACGCTTTAATAGCGTCTGAGGAATATGAGGAAAAATTTGCTAATGAACTGAGGGATCATAAAATAGAATTTAAATTCAACGTTCCAGCGGCGCCACATCACGGTGGGATTTGGGAAAGCAATATTAGGTCTGTAAAAATACATCTCACCAAAGTGGTTGGTCAGCAACTCCTCACTTTTGAGGAAATGTTAACGGTGCTTACGCAAATCGAGGCGTTGTTAAATTCGCGGCCTCTATCGGTTCTCAGCTCCGATCCATCGGAACCATTAGCATTGACACCTGCTCATTTTCTTAATATGACACCCCTTAAATCCTTGCCTTCGGAAGACGTTTCCAATGAAAAACTAATTAATAGGAAAAGGGTAGTGGACCACCTTGTTCAATCATTTTGGAAACGATGGAAGGTTGAATATCTGAACACGTTACAGCCTCGACAGAAATGGTTAAACTGTAGTAAACCGGTTGAAAAGGGCGCAGTTGTTCTTTTAAAATCCGAAAATAGTGCCCCATTAGATTGGCCAATCGGAATTATTGAGGAAGTTTTTCCCGGAAAGGACGGAGTTGTTAGGGTTGTTACCGTTCGCACCAAAACTGGTGTTTACCGTAGGCCTGTGGTTAAAATTTACCCCTTGCCTACACAATAATGATAAATTATACAGTCCACTTACATTTATAAACTTAAACATTATTATTTTATTAATTAATTAATTTACAAAATTACTTATATTTTTTAATATTGTATTATTGTATCGTAATTGGGCTTATTAGCACCGCGATAGTTGTAAATATATAAAGTTCCTTTGTAAGATGTAAGTTGTAAATAAATAATTTTAATGCGTAATAAGCTTATTTGCTCAATGCGATTATGTATAGTATAAATGTCACGGAAATGGGATAGGTCACAGATTACAGGTGGTACTTAGTTATTTCTTCATATTTGAAGGACTGGGTCCTGTCAAGCTGGGGGGGATGTTTAGGCCGTTAATACTAATAATAATATACTAATATTAAGTAGTCATGCGAGAACGCCTTATACGCCATCTTCCTCACACCTGTATATCCTGACACTACCCTAGTACCCTTTTCTCACCAAGAGATGGCGTGCTGCCGTGGCGTCTATTCAGTGTGTGTGAAAAACCGTAAAGGATCGATTGTGTCTGTGCACGCGCGCCTTTTCCTTTAATTAAAACAGTTTCAAGTTATTTGGGATCCGTATTATTACCGTAATTTTATTGTGTGCCACGCTAATAATAAGAAGATAAAGGTGGACAGCGGCAGTACGGAAAGAAGACCCTCGAGTTCGGTGAGTCCTTTCAAATTCCCGTCCTCTATCAATAGGGGGTTTTCGTATGACTACAGAGTTCAAAAGTTACCTGAACCAGCGCCTACAGCTAGAGTTATAATGTTATTCTATAAAATATTTGCATCGACAAATCATAATTGCAGATAAATTGTCAAGTGTTATATTTAAAATACTGTTTTTATTACTTTATTATTATACTTAATAGATTAGAAAATTGTTTCATTTACTCCGCTCGAAAGTAAACTTAGAACTTCAAGAAGGTAGTGTCTCGCAACATACAATGCTACAACTATTTGACCAGAGTAGCATACAATTTAGAGCATATTATTTTTAGCATATAATAGAAATTTATTTTTAATAACGGCGTTTCAGTGTGTTAAATATTGTGAGTTTTTAATTAACGAGTGTGTAGGAATAAGAGAGCAAGAACGCGTTGAACTACTAACCAGCATTTGCACTTCTGTACTTACTTGAGCACGCTCATGACAGCCTTTATCTTACTTAATGGGGTACGTGAACTGTTAAATAGCTTTCCATAGTTCTAGATGTCGGTCCAGTACAATAAAGGTAGTAGGAAATAATAAATATATTATAGTTATCTTAGCAGAAAATATCACCTACTGTAAAGGGATTTACTTATAACGAAAATGTCACACTTGAATGAGTTAATACATAAAACAAAAATAAAACAAATATTTATAAGTGTTTTAGGTATATTAGTTTTCCAATAGTTGCACTTACATAAAAATCAAAGCTTTGGAGTTTGGGTTTCAATTTAAACTTCAACCAGGCCTGCAAACTTGGTCGCCTATTAAATATCGGACGAACTGTGCCGTAGCCTCGGTGTTTTGACGTGTAGGGTAGGTTTAGTATGTAACAAACTTTCAAAAGGGTGGAGCGCGTGCGCGTGTGCATTATTTGAACTGAAATTTTTACAAACTGCAAGAGAAAACTGGATATAGTGATTTAATGGTATATATAACTAAAACGGTCAAAACGAAATTGTCGAATTTGATTATATAAAGATATTCACCATGGACCTTAAAGAAAGCCGACCGAAAACGCATCGATGCCTTCGAAATGTGGTGCTGGAGAAGGATGTTGGGCATACCCTGGACGGCACACCGAACTAATGTGTCGATCCTGAAACGGCTGGGCATGGTGACTAGGCTCTCTACCATCTGCTTGCGTAGGGTCCTAGAATACTTCGGCCACATCGCCAGAAGGGATGAGGACAACCTGGAGAGACTGATGGTAACAAGGAAGGTGGAGGGAAGAAGACCAAGAGGAAGGAGCCCTATGCGATGGACCGATCAGATTCGCACTGCCCTGGAAACTACTGTCCACGACGCTTTACACTCTGCTTCCGATAGGGGCAGATGGCGGCAAATAATACACACCAAAGTACTCCATCGAGATGATCACGACCCTCAGCACTGAGGAAACCGACGCGAGGAGGAGGAAAGATATTCACCAGCGTCAAAGGTTCTGTATAGCTATGACACTAGAATACGATAACTAAAAAGTATTTTAGTTCCTAAGAAAATAGTACCAGTAATTGACTAATAGTGGTGAACTATAAAACATATTAGCGTGATATGGCCATATAATGCGAAGTAAAGAATGTCATATAACAAGAAAAATACTAGGAATGAGATTGTAATATAGAAGGAAGTCTAAACCAAAGAAAAAAATTTCGTGAATTTTGAGATGATGGCTAAGAAAATAGAAAGGGAGAGCATGTAGTGCCAACCTCATACGATATGCGATAAAAGCAAAAAAAAAGAAGAAGACAAAGAAACTTTTATATTTATTGAGAAGATGATTATTATTTTGCATGAGGGGGTGTTGGTTCCGACACTCATGTACGGAAGTGAAAGTTGAAAGCAAAAGAAACATGAAAGCAGAGTAAATGCAGTTGAGATGAGAGCGTTAAGAAGTATGATAGGAGTCAAACTGAGTGACAGGATAAGAAATAGTGAGATAAGGAAACGTTGTGGTCTGAAAGAAGATGTAGTGACAAAAATTGAGAAAGGTATGCTGAGATGGTTTGGCCATGTCGAGAGAATGAATGAAGAACGATTGACGAAAAAAGTGTATAAGGCGAGTGTGAATGGAAGTGTTGGAAGGGGTAGACCTAGGCGGACGTTTCGAGACCAGATCAGGGATGTCTTGAAAAAAGGTCAGGTCAAGAGTACCCTAAACCGAAGGGCATGTATGAAGGGAATAATGAAAGTGGACGAAGCGAAACAAGTATGTAAGGATCGTAGCAAGTGGAAAGAAGTGGTCTCTGCTTACCCCTACGGGAAAGAAGCGTGATTATATGTATGTATATATGTATGTATAATTATTATTAAGAATATATATTCTTGCATATGCCTTGCATATATAATTAATGCATATGCATTAAATATTCATAGTTCGATCGAAGCTTACTTTATCGATTTTACGCTATATCGGACTAAATTGCAATTTCGGTTTAGTGAGCTGAATGGTGGTAACAATGCTTTTCGATGAATACTACATTTTGTGTTCGAAGGGAGATGTTCAAAATCAATGGTATGTTACTGAACCGTAATACTTGGAAATAAAAATAATAAGAACACGTCGAAAAATTGCACATTTACACAGTTGCACTTTTTATTACCGCCACTGTCACTACATTTCAAATAGCTACTTTCTAATGACATTTTTCATCAACTAAAGATTACAAGAATCCAAAATTTAAAATTATTTTAATCTACCCGCCACATAAATTTTAATTTATTTTGAAAAATACAATAAATAAATATAAATAAAATCTACTTTTGTAATATGACTAGGAGATATGCTAAAAATTGATGTTGATTCACAATGTGGGGTGGTTTTAAATGTTATTTTACTAGGTTGCAGTCAGTAGTTTTAATTAGAATACAAACTTAACAAAACCACTTAAAGTGCACAGTAAATGTAAAGTAACAATATAAACAAGTCCAATATTATAAATTCATGAATATCGATATATTGCACTGGATTTAAATCTACTCACTGTTTCGACATAATATGGTGTGACTGAGGTTGTTGATACTTGAATACTATAGCGGTTTCTTTCTGACAACCGATGATTTTCAACGATGGAATATGAATCCATCCATAAATAAAAAATATTTTTAGATATCAACTTTTGGGAACAGCTCATGCAATTTATTTCTGTGTCAACATTTTTCTTTTAAATGTATGTAGATAATCGGAGTCTTTGAAAGATTTACTGACGGCAGCTTTGAATGCTATGGTACTCTTTATAGAGTAACAAATTCAATAAATCCTTTATCCTGTACATTCATGAAACTTTATAACTTTCAGCCCATTCATTTGCTATTACTATCATGTATTGGTTTACATACGGGAAACTATTTTAATTCCGAATATCATTTTATAATTTCAAATTAAACTTTAATCAATGTAGCGGTCTGTTTTTGTTACGTTTATTGTTAAATTTTTTTTGGTTCTTAACCTCTTTTGCAACTCAAGCTTCTATTTTGAGGTTCACGTTGAGTAATTATGAAATATTTTATTTTAGACTATAGATCAATATTTTATACATTTATACGTTTAAATTCAAAAATATTTTATAAATTAAAATAAATTACATATCAATAATTAATAAAATACACACATATCAACATAATAATAAATAATTATTACATTTTAGGCAGCGAATTCTAGCCATTGCCTTGTCATCCTTGTAATGAACATTTGACCATGTTACATTAATTATGGTAGGGCATAATATGGAGACACTTTCTTCGACTTATTAACATTCAAATTTAATTTTGTTATGTAAATAAGACATGAATACGATAGATCACAGTTCAAAACATATCCAGTAATAAGTTTAGAGAAAGTGGCAGATGAACTGGCAAGAGAGGGCTCAACTAATGATTTTATGGGTCCAGAACCATGTGTAGGCATTCCGACTAGCCTCGTGAAAGCCACATTCGGGGATTTTGTAGACCGCAATCAACAACAACACTGGCTGACTAGAATCGGTCTGGAACACTCCAAAAAATTTTTGGGATCCACGTACAAAGTACGAGGATCCATCTGGAACATGAGCAGGGGGCAAATACACTACTTGCTTGGGGGCCTTTACTGGGCACTTTGGAACCAATAACATGCTTATGAAGATGGGTCTAACCGCAACACCCATGTGCAGGTTGTGTGGGGAACATACAGAACGCATGGAACACCTACGGTGTACATGCGATGCATTGGCCAGGAGGTGATGAATATTTTGGGGGTAGGATATCCGACACCGGAAGACTACAAGCACCTATCTCCATATCTCATTGTTAGGCTCATGAAGCAAATCTTCAATGAGATTGGAGAGGAGTGATTGCTACCAGGGGAACACAAAAGATCCCACTGGGTCAAAGTGTCCGAGATATTTCTCAGCCCCGAAACAAGATAAGTGTAAAGAATAATTAGTCTAAATCTCACTGGTTGAGGTGTAAGATTGTGTGTGAAATTTCAGTTTCAATACCCATATATTAAAAAGTCATTTTTCCTTTATTTTCATTATTAAACTTAGAAAAAAAAAACACATATTTTTCTTTTATATAATCTTTAATAGAAGCATAATTAGTTTTGGATTATAAATGTATTTTTCAGCACATCTTCCATTCATCCGTTCTATAATCAGCAAGCAATCTAAACAGCAGATAAGGTTCAGTTTTATTCCATAGATATTATTGATTTAAGCTTAAATTAATAGTGACCTGTGGCGTCATGTGACAAAGAAGAGCAAATATGTAACACAAAGGCATCGTCTTACAAGAACAAATAATTAGCAAACTATTAGTTTGCTATCGCTACAACGTCGGTGGGCCGTTTGCTTGTCTGCTGAACTCTAGCTATAAAAAAAAACGTCATTACAAACTGTGCATCTACTAATTAGTGTGAGCTCTTAAAATGAAACCACTAAATGAATAAAGCGTTCTGATTGCTTTAAGTTTCAGTACATTTGATTAAGTGAAGAGTGTTCCGTTGGAATGTTTATTTTGGTTTCTGTTCACCACAGTACTGGCTACTGATTAGACTTTTGATATTAGTCTAAAATATAAACAGTTTTAGACTAATGTTAAACATCTCAAATGTTAGATGTTTATTTCCGTTTACGTAATTTCCGCATGTCTGCTTGCGGCGGAAAATAAACTCATGCTCTGTGGTTCGCAATTTTACACGTAGCAATTTATCATAGTGTGATATTAGTGCAACGAGAATCATGCAAATATCACACACACTTCAATAAAATATTTAGTATTTATTATATTATTATTATTATATATTATAGCTACATACAAATGTCAAGTTTTATTCAGGTGTTTTAAAATTCAACAATCCTCAGTTAGTCACATACTTTATTCTCATTGGTCTGATCATTTGGTTTGAAATTCAAATTCAGGCATAAATTTTCCAATGACATTCTAAGGTTAGCACAAGAAATAAATAATGGTTGATCCCAAGTTCTTAAAGTGAAACTCAAAAGATGGAGCCGTTACTGAATACTAGGATATAGACGATGTGTGTCTCCTAGTACCTGTAGAAAAATCCTCTACCACCGGTATTGATGAGTTGCTAATTTCCGATTTAAGTTTTAACTACAGAATAAAATCGTTGAGAATAATACACGAGACGAATGTAAAACAATTAGGTATGGATGCAAAAAAAGTTAAGAGTGTAATTGATAAAGTTTTTTGAATCGATTCTGCCGGAAGACTTTCTTCTTCATCTTAAAACCACCTCTTTGTCATGTACTCCCCTTTGAAGAAGTTACTTACCCCTCCTACTGCAGTTGCTAGGCCCCTTAATTTCCTCTTCCACCCACATCCACCCACCACCTGTTCCCGACCTGACCTTACTCAATCAACCCCCTCCTTCTAAAACCTTTCGTTCATAGATCCCCTCAACCCCTTCATCGTACGTCATCCCCCCTCTTGAATTCTCAACATTCCCTCCCCGGCCGATTACACCCCTTCTAGAACCTCATATCTGCTATAAGACCAAGACTTATTAAAGTTAGAAACTAGTCGATATACCTTAAATTGAAAACAAATCAATTTAAATTTAGGAGCAAAACATTAATTAAAATAATACTACCTAATTATTTTCATTACATTAATCATTATTATCAAACAATTTGTTGTAAAAAGATCGATAAATATAATTTCGTGAAATGAATGTAATATTAACTCGTGTACAGAATTCTAAATTTAACTCAAAATATTTGAGCTTTTCGCGCTTGCATTCCATTAAACTTGAAACATAATTTTTAATTGCGAAAATTTAACAATGCCTGCGAAAGCTGATTGTTTAAACTGTAACAATATTTTCCTATTTACCCGGTGAATTATGCAAATAAACATTTTTGACAACTTTGTACAGTATACACATATAGTTTTATCTTCAGCCAAATATATAGTCAAATAACTTTTAAAGTTCTCTTACAAAAATTTATCATTCTAGTTTTATTAGAAACTTTACTTCAGAATTATATTTCTTTTATCCAAAAATATACAATATCATCGATAAAAGAGATTTTAATAGATAAAGTACCTAATATGTCACTTTCCTCGCTACTCATGAGCTTGTAGTGGGAGTAGACTATTAAGAGCTAATAATAAATACCAAACGAACATTGTGCTACGGCTCTATACGTCCTGTTTGACCTAAGACATTTTGGTCCTAAGGACCACAATATATAATTATAATAGGGCCAAAAAGTTTTTCAAAACTGTATTTGCTAGACAACTTAACAAACATGAAAGCTACATAATGAAACTCAAACCTCAAAACCGGCGTAGAAATGCAACCAGCAAGCTAAATACAAAATAACCGTAAATTACATCAGAACATAATCATCTGTAAGAATTATGTAAAATAGTTGCATCCCTTATTGCTCCTTAAGGCTCGACTGTTCATTTTCTCGGCCCCTCCTTTCCGACTTTGACCTAGTTTACGCTGATATAACCTGTTGCTGCGTTATATTTTCATAAACTTTATAATTCGGTACATAAGTTACAAAGATTGGTAAATGTAACTATTGTTATTTGAAAAAATGGAGTTATTGATGATGCGTCCCAAAATCCAGTGGTTATTTTTCAATAATAAAACTTGTAAAATTGTGACTTTGTAAGCTTGAATATTTTTCATTCAATTGCATTCAGCGCAATTGCACCACAAATTATAAACTGACTAGTCGCTGTGTAGTTTAATATTTATTTGTAGAATATTACATAATTATATTTTAAAACATTTGGAGTTCCGGATTATTTAGTTTTCAATAGTCAATGCATTTTTATTATACGCATTGCATTTTTAAACAAAAAACCAAAACTACATCCGTTGGGTTTTTTGTTACTTAATAAATTAGAAATTTTTGGCGGATAATATTTAAGGAATTTCTATATTTTTTTTTCTTGTATCTTATTAAATGAGCTCACAAATAATATGATGGCGCTATTTTTAACTGCAGTAATTTTACTATAATATTTCGGAAATAAGGCGATCGTGATAAAAAATATTATCAAAACTAAACATTTAAGATACGAGTTCAATCCTAAACAAAATTTTCACTATAGCTTTGGTTAATAAAAATTTTCAGACATTGTTAATCCTGAATATAATTTTCAAAACTTGAAGTATTAAACTGTATTCACTCATAGTTAATTTTATATATGAGCTTTTAATTTCATGAGCAAATAATGCAAGTCTAGTATTTTGCTCTTAATAATTAATATTGAAAGTAATAATATATGTTAATATATTAACATTACAAGTAAATAGATGTTTTTATTAATTTTAAATTTCTATCTTTAATATGAATTGTTTTTCCATTTTACGCCTGAGATAAACTAAAATTAACGAAAAACATATTTTAATATTTTTATCAAATATTTTTTGTTTACTAAAAATATCAAAATCTTCAAGGGCCTACTTTTTAAATTTTTAAACTCCTTTGTTTTAATACTCTACATCTAGACTGAATATAGCTTAATTTAACTTTAAATAATTTTTAATTTAAAAATATCCTGAAATGGAATTAATATTTTTTTAAATTCATAATTAATACACTTACCCCATTGCGAGGTAAATCAGCAGCAAGCGTAGCTTTCACCACAAGAGCAATCAAAATTAACTTAATTATTAATTTCATTTTTAGGTGGGGGGTCCGGACCCCGGACCAATATTTCCCGTGTAGTCTCACCGAAAGGCTACCACCTAGTGCCGGATGGCCGCCCCACGGAAAAGCATTGCCTCGATGTACTACGCAGGTCGCTTTATTCCAACCGGAATATACGGATACAAAATCCGAATGACGTCGTGAGATGCAATTAACAGGATGTCATTTAGTTCCTATTGCTTGTTTATTATAAATGATGTGACTAAAATTATTTTAAATAGAGAAAAAATATTAAATAGTATTTTTAAACCATATAAAATAATAATTTGAGATAGATTTTGATATATTTAATTTCTGGGCTCATTATTTTTATTAACTATTTCATTAATTTCAAGGACAGAATTTTACTACTTTGAAAATTTAAATAAAAAAATATTATTGAAATAAAGGTCAGAGGGCACGTTCTTTGTGTTATTTGATACCAATAAGGAAGAAAGCTTTTTAACTTTGTTATTATTTAAAAAATAAGAAAAATATACATTTAGCCTTCGCAAGTTATTAAGTCCTTTGCAAAAAAGGATGGTATTGATTTTTCTGCAGTATTGGTAAAAATTTAGTTCTAAAAAGGTTTTATTAGCCAAACTATGTTACTGACACTTAACAAAGACTTACACAAGATACTTTTTATCCGTGCAGAGGCGGAGAAAGAATACTAACCTCTGCAACCGGGGTCGGCCTGTCGTAAAAGGCGACAAAAAACCCGCCCTAGTTACGTGGTAGCCTCAAGCCCGTCTGGATGGCGATCACCTTTGGTCTTAAGTATGCATCCATAATAACCTTGTATTGTGTTCCGGCATTAGTGACCCAAGTTCCTGCACCCTTAAGCGTCAGCAGCGTGTTCGCGATGCCACTGGCGTTGCAAACTCCCATAGGTTAAGGTAACTGCTAAATTCTAAGCGGACCGTCAGCCTGTCTGCTGTCCAACAGCAATAAAAAAGTCTTGGTTTAGGAAATCTGGGTATGAAAAAAAATTATTTCCGAATTCGGAACTTTTGTTTTTAAAAATAAAATATCCCCTTTTCGGTTTTCAACTTTTTACTTACTTTTCGCGGGTTTACGGTTAAAGGGTTATCAGATAACCGAAACTAACTTATCGTTATTTTTAGTACAATAATTTATATTTGTAGCGTAATCCCTCCTTATTGTGACGTAACTCTTTGTATCTATTGTTTGCAGAAAAAGCCTTAATAGTTAGTAAAATTATAGCTCTGCTGAAAGAAGGGTGTAGCCAATGTTACGTCTCACAGCAGTTTAACGTGAGTCGTTCAATCGCCTAATGAACCTAGACTCGATACCAAGAGACAGGTTTCGTTTAGAAAAGGCACTTTTAGCGGCTGATATACGCAGCTGAGTACCCATGCGGGCCCGCAAGTTACTCAAGTTACGCAAGTAACTGGAGTAGCGTATTCTTCTCCGATGAGGCTTGAATTTACCTGCATGGTGAGCACTTACGTCGGTGAGTGTTACGAAAATCAGGGAAACGCTGTGCCAGGATTTAAGTGTTAAAAACTATATTTTCATTAATAATAAGAAATTTCTAGTCATCTGAGCTAACGACATACTAAAAAATTAACATTATCCATAGAAAAGCCTATGACTGTAAGGTATTCTTTTTTATGTGCAAAGGAGGTGTATATAAATATTATGTTAAAATAATATCAAAACCTTCGACACAGTTTTGTTCACATAGGCTCTTTAATGAATCGCTAACTTAATCCGTATGCCACATGCAGTGATAACACTCTTTAGAATTCAATTACCGGCTTAGCTAATAGAGTCGAGATGAGTTTATCAAGCGCGTAAGCTTATGGGACAATTAAGTCCGGAAGCCTTGTGTTTATTAAGAGGTATTTTGTGGGAATATAAGCAACAAATGATTCATATTGATTTGTTATAAGTGAGCGATCTCCGATAGTTATAGTATTGTATTTACGTGCTTGAAATATATTCAAACTTGAGTTTCATTTGTTTAAAGTAAATTTAAAAAAATATATTTACTGTTCTTGATGACTCTGCGATATTTATAAATATCTAAAAAAAATTGCGTGAACAATTTTCATATTTTTAAATATGCATATTAGCGGGCGTTCAAATATTACGTAATGCAGTTTGAGAGGAGGAGAAGTCCACCACCGGCGCACTTGTCGCCGATGGCAGAGGCGAGCTCCTGGGACTTGACTTCATCAAACAGCCACCACCTGATTCGGCGCTGAAGGCGATCGACACGTTTGCCTTTAGGCTTTACGCAGAGGTCCATGACAAGAAGACGGTGTTGTGCAGTGAGACTCGCACCGGGTATGAACTTGCAGTTGGGTACTTTGCTGATGTGGTGTCTCCTAATGAGTAGGAAGTCGATTTGGGTAGCATTCCTCCCGCTCTTGTAGGTGATGAGATGCTCGGGTCTCTTTTTGAAATACGTGTTCACGATGGCAAGGTCGGCAGCCACACATGTATTGAGAATGTCCTCCCCTTCCGCGTTGCGGCTACCATACCCAAATCCACCGTGAACACGTTCAAATTCCCCACATTCATTACCCACGTAACCATTTAGATCACCAACCAAAACGATCCCATGTGACAATGGAATCCCACGAAGCACTTCTCCGAGTAGATTCCAAAACGCTACTTTATCGGCGACGCTACTACCGGCCTGTGATATGTGACATGTGTATAATGATGGGTGATTAGTTTATATACTGTACTAACTGACCCGGCAAACGTTGTTCTGCCATATAAATAATTTAAAAAATATAATTTAATTACGTTCACCCCTATTTCACTCCATTCAAGTTTCATTTTTGCGACAAAAAGTGGCATATGTCCTTCTCTAAGGGGCCATTCATAAATTACGTCACACGAATTTAGGAATTTTTAACCCCTTCACCAGTCCTTGTCACAGGTCGTCACATTTTTAAAACCCCCTCCGCTGATGTGACTTCACACATTTTTCAATCATATGCATCTTTAGATGCGTTCAAGTTGCTAATAGCAATTTGAAGTTGCGTTCACAATTACAGAAAAAAAATTGTTTTTTAGGTTTTTCCGTGCAATTTTTCCAATTTTTCTCTCCATAAAAACCTTTTTGAAGCATTGTAGAAAATTAAAGTATACTTTATTTAAGTTAATAAATTATTCTTTATTAAAGTAACAAATATATATTAAATTACAATTGTTGATAGCTATCTATACATCGAAAATAGTTATTCATATTTTTTTCTACTAATAATTAAGGCAATTAAAAATTAATCTTTATCATACTACAATTATTATACTCGATTGCCATCTTACAACCATCTTGCGGATCTATTGATGGAATAGAATAATACATAAATCACGATTAAAAAACAACGGTCGATCGTAGAAGGGTTAAAATTTGAAGTTGTATGTATTTTTAATGCTAAATCATAATAAAAAAAATAAAAAAATTTGTAAAAAAAATAAAAAAAATATTTTAGGGATGGGTCACCCTTATCATTTAGGGGTATGAAAAATAGATGTTGGCCGATTCTCAAACCTTCGGCGTGGACCTGTCGCTCCCGGCCCTGGTTCTGTCCATGGCCGGAGGTAATCCTGGATGGACGGCTGTCGCCTCCTTCTGCGAGGCAATCATGTCCGCAAAGGAGGAGGCAGAGCGGGAGCGGGAGTCGACCACCACATTCCCCTCCCGCCAATGCAGGCCACGCCGGCAGCGCCGGAGCGCCAGTAACGACCTCCGGCCGCCGCAAAAAGCGGCCGCTGGTGGCCCCTCGGGGGAGGACCCGCCGCCCGCACTATTGCCGCGAGGGAGAGGACCGCGTGCTGCTCTGCGGCCCCCCTCAACTGTTGATCCAGGAGAGCGCCGGGGAACGAAATCCTGACCCCCGGCGCCAACAATTTAGAAGGGGCCCGCCTTAAGACAAAGGGTGGGCCGGCGCCGGCCCGGGCCACGAGATCGGCAGGCCATATATCCGTGGGCCCGGGCGTAGGCGATAGGAGAACAGCGGGGTTTTTTAGTGGGTAGTCGGATGGTCGAACATCTTTCCCGGAGTCCCACATATCCCTCGGTCCCCCCGGGCCGGGGGAACCCGTCAAGAGAGGTTTTTCCCCGAGACCAAAAAAAAAATTCTCAGACCTACCCTATATGCACACAAAATTTCATACAAATCGGTTCAGCCGTTTCGGAGGAGTTTGGTAACAAACAACTTAATTTTATTTTCCATCGTATAAAATAATTTAGAATAAATATATTTATACGTCACAGTAAGATTAAAAATAATAAAATAAGAACAGCCCATAAGCTCCCCTTATTGGACTTAAGCCTAACTTTATAATTGCATATTTAATCATTTGTTTGTGAATCATACAAATTTAGAAAAAAACATATGTTATAACAATCACAAAAGGAAAACAATATTTATACTCTAATGATATAAATTTTTTTTTATTAACTCATAAAAGTGTTTTCTTGTTTTTGACTTAAGCAAATCCCGCAATACCAATCTTAATTAATATTATAGTTTAAAATATCTGAAAGACATTATGATTTTATTTTAATTAACGACTTTGACAGCTTAACTTGAAATCCTGTAAAAGACGGAGTTGTGTCGTTGTCGAAATTTCCTGGATTAGTAGAGATACACTTTAAAATATTCATGCCTGCCTCTTCCTACTTGATATTCAAAATTCGTTACTTGGGCGTAACTCCATTTGTATAAACTTTACAGAAGCAAGTAAAAACTTTGTTTTGCTATACATGGGAATTATTTTACTCATAACACCTTCACTCATAACAAATTAGCCATATATTTGTAGAACATACGAAGTAAACCAATATAATATAGACTCTAAATGCTTCACAAACATGTAATTAAATTTAAAACCTTATTTTGATATTTTGTGGAGTTACGCATTCTGATAATTAAGCCAACGATATATATATATATATATATATATATATATATATATATATATATATATATATATATATATATATATATATATATATATATGTCACATATAAAAAATATAAAGTTAAAGACAATATGCTGTTTGAAATAAAATTTTAGTAACTTCCTTACACTACTTGTGATTCAGTATCTACTCATCAACCTCACCTAGCAATTAAACTTTAAACAAAAAAATATAATATAGTTAAATATGAGTGTAGGTTTATCAAAACTTATTTTTTTTTAACTTTGGGAGGGCCAACTGGTCTCTTGTACTGAATATTACACTGACAAAATCGAGATACTATACACTTAACACTCGATTGCGACGTTAAGGCACGCATTGCTGGACGCGTGAGCAGATGGCGTGAGGTGACTGGTATCATTTGTGACCGCGAATACCGGTTAAATTGAAGGGACTAAGACCATCATTAGGCCTGTCCGGACGGATGTGAAGTTTAATCGGTAATGGAGAGTCACTGCGAGTCACGGAGATGAATATGCTGCGCTGGATGTGTGGAGTAATGTGGAAGGACCGCGTAAGGAACTCTCGCATTCACGGCAGGATAAATTGCAGGAGTGTCGCAACTAGCTACGTGGGCAACAAATGTTTGGCCACGCCACTGTCGGGCCCGACAAGAGGGGTAGATCCAAAAAGTGCTGACTTGACGTCGTAGGGGTTGATATGCGTGTCAATGGACTGATCACCAGAGATGCCGAAGATCAAGCGAAGTGAAGAAGAAAAAGTTGGAAAGCGGACCCCGGGCGCTGAAGCGAGAGTTTGGTTTCGAGACACTATATCTTTATGTGACAGTACTCAAAAGAGAGTTCTGAGTATGATTAATTAAAAATAATGATAATGATTTTTATTTAGAAGTAAGCTAACACGATTTTAATAAAATAATGAAAAGTTAGTAAAAGGTATATAGTTTGCACTCTAATTGAAGAAGACACCCAGTGTTTGGAAAAAAATTATGACAGTACAACTCTTACGATGCGCGGACGCCGACAACCAAAAAGTAACATGATGAAGTTAGCTGATAAGTCTCTCGAGTTTCCGTGCATACTCGTAACTATATTCACAGTAGTTTGTCAATATACATTATTCTACAATACAACACGTGTTTTATATCAGCAAAATTGGTGATAAAAGTGACTTTTATCTTAAAGAAAACTCTTTAAATGTATTTACAGAGTTGACATTGTCTGTATGTATTCTTTTTATTTTATAATTTATCATTTCTTTTACCAACAAAAGTTGTGGCATACGGCATTAAATCTTTAGCTATTTTTGTTTTGTTACACCAAAGAAATATAACTTACACACACACGAAATATTTATTTATATATTATAACTAGCGGCCCGCTCCAGCTTTGCAGGGGTATTTAATAAAAATTTCAAAATTAAAAATTAGATACACACACATAAACCCTTCTATTTGCGTCAGGTTACTAAAAAAATAAAATTATAAAGAAAGTTTGAATATTATTATTTCTATGAACTTTTATTTTAATGATTTTTTTGTTATGATTTTTTATTTATTTTTCCTTATTTTTTAATAAGTTTTTTTTTTCTAATTTTTGTAAAAACCCCAGTGACGCACGCCTACATTACATAAGGTGCTGCCTAGCTAGCCGAACAGGGTGAGCGGCTACCACGCAACATTTTTCTAATACTTACATTTTTAAACTCATGATATCTTTCGAATGGAATATCCAAATTGAATAATTCAAAAAGTTATATAAAGGTATTGAAGCAGTTTTGAATATGAAGTAATTTATTTTGATAAGGATTAATACCAAGATACAAATAAAGAGCCTTTTCTAGGGGCGGCATTTCAATTAAATATCTATACTACTATTATAAAGAGGAAAGATTTGATTGTTTGTTTGTTTGTTTGTTTGTTTGTTTGTTTGTTTGTTTGTTTGTTTGTTTGTTTGTTTGCTTTGAATAGGCTCCGAAACTACTGACCCGATTTAAAAAATTCTTTCATTGTTGGGAAGCTACACTATCCCCGGGTGACACAGGCTATATTATATTTTCAAAAAAATTAGGGATCCTTACTAAAACTCTAATAATGTAACCCAAAGTGTAAAAAAATTACCTAAAATATTATTTAAATCGCGGGCGTTGCGAAAACTATTGATGATAGAATAAAATAATGTACAACAACTTTGCAGAACACATCATTATTTACAAAAAGTGTCGCGACAGCATATGTCTAACTATTATAGTTATGCCACAATAAGTGTTCTTTTATTTTAAAAAATTAATTGAAATGCCGCCCCTAGAAAAGGCTCTTTATTTGGATCTTGGTATTAATCCTTATCAAAATAAATCACTTCATATTCAAAACTGTTTCAATACCTTTATATAACTTTTTGAATTATTGAATTCGGATATTCCATTCGAAAGATATCACGAGTTTAAAAATGTAAGTATTAGAAAAATGTTGCGTGGTAGCCGCTCACCCTGTTCGGCTAGCTAGGCAGCACCTTATGCAATGCAGGCGTGCGTCACTGGGGTTTTTACAAAAATTAGAATACTTATTAAAAATAACGAAAAATAAATAAAAAGTAATAGCAAAAAAAAATCATTAAAATAAAAGCTCATAGAAATAATAATATTCAAACTTTCTTTATAATTTTATTTTTTTAGTAACCTGACGCAAATAGAAGGGTGTGCCCCCAGGGGCGCTCGCTCCTCTGTCCGAGGAGTGCACGGGTGTGCGTACCCGAGGTGCCCGAGCATCCGTCGCTTCACTCCCCTCCCCGTTCGAGGCGACAGAGTCCTACCTTTCTTTCCGTCTACCTCTTACATCCTTTCCAACTTAGCTCTCTGTTCGTGGCATGGTCCCCGATGGGATGGTTGCGAATACTGATTGGGGTCCCGGGTTCTACCATGGGACCCGATTTAGTAGTCAAAACCATGCCTATTTCGACTGCGCCTGCACAGAGAGTGTTCCCGGGGCGGGAATTGCATCCGCGCTGTCGGTTGGTCTTGCTGGGCCGGCTACGACGTCAAGCGACTCTGCTTTTTCTGGAGTGTCGTCTGGTAGTCGTACACACGCCTGACTAGCACGCAACGGGGATGCGAGTCCCGTCCGGAATTGGCCGCGGACCTGTCGCTCCCGGCCCTGGTTCTGTCCATGGTCGGGGGCGATCCTGGATGGACGGCCGCCGCCTCCTTTTGCGAGGCAGTAGTGTCTGCAAGGGAGGCGGCGGAACGGGAGCGGGAGTCCGCCACCGCACTCCCCTCCCGCCAACGTAGGCCGTGTCGTCGGCGCCGGAGGGCGGGCAACGATCTCCGGCCGCCGTAGAAAGCGGCCGCGGGCGGCCCCTCGGGGGAGGATCCGCCGCCCGCACTATTGCCGTGAGGGAAAAGGCCGCGTGCTATTCCGCAGCCCCCCTCAACTCATAAAGTTGTTACAAGAGAGCGCCGGGGGGACGAAAGCCTGACCCCCTGGCGCCAGCACTTTAGAAGGGGCCCGCTTTAAGACAAAGCGTGGGCCGGCGCCGACCCGGGCCACGAGATCGGCAGGTCATATATCCGTGGCCCGGGCGTAGGCGATAGGAGAACAGCGGAGTTTTTTAGTGGGTAGTCGGATGGTCGAACATCTTTTCCGGAGTCCCTTATATCCCTCGGTCCCCCCGGGCCGGGGGAACCCGTCAAGAGAGGTTTTTCCCCGAGACCGAAAAAAAATAGAAGGGTTTAATTTTTTGTTAAATACCCATGCGAAGCTGGGACGGGCTGCTAGTTTAAAATAAAAGAACACTTATTGTGGCATAACTATAATAGTTAGACATTATGCTGTCGCGACACTTTTTGTAAATAATGTTTTCTGTAAAGTCGTAGTACATTATTTTATTGTAGATAGACAATTTTTTATTATTTAATATTTATTTGATGATAGACAATAGTGATCGCAGCGCACGCGATTTAAATAATATTTTAGGTAATTTTTTTACACCTTGGGTTACATTATTGGAGTTTTAGTAAGGATCCCTAATTTTTTTGAAAATACAACATAGCTTATGTCATCCGGGGATAGTGTAGCTTCCCAACAGTGAAAGAATTTTTTAAATCGGGTTAGTAGTTTCGGAGCCTATTCAATGCAAACAAACAAACAAACAAATCTTTCCTCTTTATAATAGTAGTATAGATGATCTGTTATTTTTTTTATTAACAGCCTATTTCATCCCAATGCTGAGTTTCCCCTTAGTAGAGATGGACAGTTTACCCGTCATGCTGATTGAAAACGGATTAGTGGGTTACACATTACCGGTTATCTCGGTTTACAGGTTTCCTCACAATATTTTACTTGACTGTCGGTTGATACATGACCATGGGATTCGAACCCGGACCTCTAAATTGGTCTCCGAGTGTAATAAAATAAACGTGCCTCGTCTGAGTCCACGGCATGCTATAACGAAATTTTTTTACATCCCCCCGGTTAAAACCAACTTAGGCCTCAGCTGCCCTATCACAAGAATGTGCAATACTTACAATCGTCTTAACTCTAATTTCGACGATCTCGATATCTTTCACAAATCTTATAATTGGTTTAAGGATAAAGTGTTGAGCTCAGTTGCGGCTGTAAAATAATTTATATGCTGGTTCATGTTTCCGCTTATATTTTATATTTTAATTTATTTCATTGCCTTGATTCTTTATACACTCTTTTTGTTTTGTTCTTATTAATTTTATTAATCTTGATAATACCAAATTGATTCATGTTTGACTGTGTTAATACTTGACATAATAATTGTGACTATGTATAATAACGACATTAATTAAATTATTACTCCATTGACGACATTTGTATTGTAATTACTGTGCACTCCTATAATGGGTCCACACATCAGAACTTTTATATTAAATGATTTATTGTAATGTGACTTAATAATATGTGTACTGTTGGTGTGCCATAAATAAATAAATAAATAAATAATACCACTGAACTGCTTGGTACCTATACCTAAAGTTATCATTAACATAAACAAATCGTAAGGTCTCTATAGTTTACTTTAAACTAATAAATCAGTGACGGTGTTAATATATTATGGCCCATGTTATACTGGTAGTGATAGATGAAGTAGAGAGAGTCTATATGCGTCACCTACGTATTGAGACGAACCATTTTAATTAAATATATAATTCAATAATAATAATATAATAAATTCTTACAGCGACATACTGATTATAGAATTTTCATGAACTATTATGTCCATTAATATTGTAAAGAGTATGGTGGAATGAGTCTAGTATCTATATCAATGAATATTTGATATTTTATGTCAAAGATGATGAAAGAACTTTGTGTTGGTTAATCTAAACTTTCTCCTTCGCTTCTTTTATTTTCTTACTTAAAGTATTAATTACCTAATAACATAGAGGTGATAAAAAAATCTACATTTTCAATTTTGTTTTACGCTCATTAATAACCTAAATTTACAAAACTAATTTGAACATTTTATTTTTAATCGAAGCTTTTATACGAACGGTCGGGCCTCTCGCATATAGGCGCTGGCCGCGCGGCCAGTCTATCCGTGCTAAGCGTTACACGTTACCGTTACACGTATTAGCGTTATATAAGTGCAATTTCAAAATTTATACCGTATTAGAATCAGTTCTAAAATTGAAACTAGAATTGTCTTCGATAATAAAATTGAAAATATCAAACATGAAATAATAAAGTAATTGAATTGAAACAAACCGTCTATAAATAAATTTTCAAGGTGACGACCGGAATGCGGCTTCGAAGCGCAGGGTTGGATTTCGTAATATAATTATAATATTATATAACAACGATCGTCATTTGTAAAACGTTTCCATTGTTATGTTTATATAAAATATTAGGTCTTTACCTATGAAATTGCCGTTTTGTATGAAAAAAATTAAACAAATTTTTTTCATGTATTTTTTATCTGTATTAATCGAAGTAATCACCCATGCAATCAATGCATCTTTGCCAACGCAGTGGCAGTTTATTGATGTCCTTCTTAAAGAACTCAGCCGGACGGGAGGCAACAAATTCTTCAAAGGTATTTTGTACTGCCTCTCGGGTATTGAATTTTTTTCCCGCCAAGAAGTTATCCAAATTCTAGAAAAAGTAGTAGTTTGTAAGCGCAAGGTCTGGTGAGTAGGGCGGATGACGGAGAACTTCCAATCCCAGTTCTTGCAACTTGGAGACAATCTGCTGTGCAGTATGAGGTCGCACGTTTTCGTGCAGGAGCAGCGGTTACGAGCGATTGACCAATGCTGGTTGGAGATGTGCCAGCTTCTCCATCATTGTGTTCAGTTCTTCACAGTACACATCTGCAGTAATGCTCGCCCCGTTTGGTAAGAAGCTGTGATGAATCACACCGGCGCTAGACCACCAAACAGTGACAATCACTTTTCTAGGAGTAAGTTTTCGTTTAGGTCATTGTTTAGGTGCTGAACCAGGATCCAACCAACTTGCTGAGCGCTTGCGGTTATCAAACAGAATCCATTTTCATCGCAGGTAACAATGCGGTTCAAAATTCCTTCATTTGTGTGTCTGTTGAGCAGTGCAAGGCACGTCTCGACGCGTACTTCGCGCTGTCGATCATTGAGTTCGTGGGGCACCCATTTGTTAAGCAATTTTACCTTGCCAATTTGACGTAAATGGACCGATATTGTTTTGACGCTAACGTCGAAAGCTGCTGCTATTTCAACCATAGATTGTGTATCATCAGCTTCCACAATCGCCTTTAATTCGTCATTGTCGACCAAAGTCTTCGGACTACCGCGAGGTTCATTTTTCAGGTCGAAATTCCCAGAACGGAAGCGAGCAAACCAATAACAGGTGGTGCGTTGGTTTGTAGTGTTAGCTCCGTAAACGTCGTTGATGTTGCGTGCCGCTTGTGCCGCGTTGCTGCCACGACGGTACTCATATTCCATAATTACTCGAATTTTTAACGTATCCATGATGACGAAAAAGATTGAAATGCGATGAAAATGTAACACTAATCAATAAACAAATGACTACTTTTGGAAAAAGAATTCCATATTTTTAAAATAAAATTAATTTGAAATTAGAATTCTTAGCCAAACAAAAATTGTTTTGGTTTGAAATGGCCAGTACTGCAGAACGGCAATTTCATAGGTAAAGACCTATTATTAGACCACGGATCGAGAGGCCGTGGATTAATTATAGCCCGTACACAATGTAAATTTACTCAGTGCATGTAATTTATTTTTATATGTACAGAATGATTATTGACATGCACCAGGAACATTAAGCTTTATAGCATCAACAGTCATATATTTTTGAACTATCGCCATTTTAAAGCAATATTCAAAATTAATAGTATACAATTTCATTCGTATGCATTTATTATAATTACTCACGCGATCCGGTCGAACATGAAATGAAAATCATCGAATCAAAAACTTTGCAATGATAAAGTACTTGTAAAAGTAAGGTTTAACACCAAAGGACACTTTAATATACATGGTATCGATTTTAGATGCAATAGTGGCTCCAGTGAAAAAGTTAAAATATGGTCTTGATACAATGGTTTCTGAGATGACCCAGTGGTCGACTATCACCGTCAACTACCTAAGAAAATGTTTATAATAAAATATTGTCTGTTTAAAGATTGTTAAAGTAAACTGAATAAATAACGCATCAAATAATTAAACATGAATTGCTTAATTACACAGAATGACTTTGAAATAGTAATTTCATAGCGGGCTTGGCATTTTCAGTATATTAAAAACCTAGACAGACGATATTACAGTTCAAAGCATAACAAAAATCAGTGACTGAATGAACCTCGTGCCTTGTATTTAGCAGAATTAGTTCAATCAAATATTTGTAAAGCTGGAAAGCTGCTCTGCGAGTAAAACATTTTCTATAAGTTAACCGCTTCATTAGCGAAGGCTCAAATCGGCTGTTGACATATACGATATTTGACGGGTTACCCCTTTCCCGACGTTACAGTATTATTTTAATTACTTATACAGAATGTCAAAGTATCACAGTTATATTCGGAATTATGTAAACGCTACTGTTGATAAAAACCAATAACGATAATATTCAAGAGTGAAAAAACATTAAACGCAGTTAATATTGCTAATGCAATATTTACTCCACTCGCTACTTTGCTATTTAAATGGAGATAAAACTCAAAGCTTGCATAAATGTAGAACTACTCAAACTCGGAAATAAATATGTTAAATTAAAGTTTTAATTTTACTGATTAGATTACGAATTTCGCAAATATCCATCAAAAGTACTTTGTTGACTACATAGTACTTACAATAGTTGTTGTTGTGTTACTTTGTAACAACGGACGTGCGTAAGTTCTGTGCAAGAACGGAAGCGATAAAAATATCCTGTTCAACAAATAACATTTTCAGAACCATGAATTAATTTTATTGTAACACTCGTCATCATCATCATCCAAGCGTAGGATCCCGGTTGCAACCTAAACTTCCGCTTCGGTACCCGGGGTCCGCTTTCCCACTTTTTCTACTTCACTTAGTACCGTGTGACCCCGGCCAGTGAAAAGAATAGGATCACCGCAGGTCATTCCAAGGAAGTCGTAAAAGGCGACTGATGGACTTCCTTCGCCAGCTTGCATGCGGCAAAGGAAGTGCACCTCTCGGTTTTCCTCTAGGTGTTAGGAGGTCGGACGGCAGTCGCTCCCGTAAAAACCAAAACCAGCCAATAACTATTACAATGGTTAGAACAAAAACCTTATTGTAACACTAAACAAGACGATTGCGTCTATCGACCTTCATAATCTAGTATTTTAAGTAGTATACTATAAACTATCCGTTTTATATTCTGTAGCGCAAATATTGTCACAATGAATAAAAATTAAGTATCTTGCTGAAAGTTTTCCGAAAATAGAAAACTATCGACTTATACATATGAGTATGTTTAGTTTGGTTTTTATTACAATATACATTATTACTTCACCTATTGTTTGAAAATTTAGTAATGTTCACTTTTTGTATAAATTATAGTTTTTATTCACGTTTAACGATATATACCACTCTTATCTTTGGGACGGGTGGAGTTATTTTATTATTTCTTAACCAGTTCACATAATATTCATCAAAATGCCATTTTAAATTCTATTTCATTTGCACAGCAGGTTAGAGATTTGTTTTCCACTTGAGTTGCAAGAGAGTCGACTTTTTTGGGGAGAAAGTGACTCAAATACCTGAAGGCTACATTTGAATTAATTTCTGTATACACTATGCACATAGATTGTCCAGTTTATTCAAGTCCGTGATACTAAGTTCTTGCTTGTAATTTTTATAATGAGAGTTCAAGAGCGAAATTCCTAAGCCGTATTACATGAGAGACCTATAGTTTTTCTTGTCTGGCTTTTTATGGTCATAAATAACACCTTTAAACTAAAGCTTTAGTTTTTTTTAGAAATTCGTGCCGTAACATCTAAATTAAACTCCAAATTGTTAAATCCAGGTCTCAGGTGTCAAACTTTATACGTATGCTCTTTGGTTAGGTGCCTCATCCTATCCTTTTTTTCATGCCTACCCACAAGTTAAAACTTGACATTTACGTTACATTACCGTTATAACACCGTAACGTATAATGTTAAAACATCTAAACATATGCTGCGGCGCCTGACGGTGTTTTTCGATAAAACAACTCGACCACCGCCACGCCGCCCTTTCTCTGCTTGGCGAGCGCCCGCGCCGACGACACGTACCGTCGAGTCTTAATTAAACCCGCACGAGTTTTTATATGTGTGTTATTGTGTTTTTATATCAGTGACTATACCACCTGACTATAAAGTCTTAGACTACAAACCGCAGAACCAGCCGTGGAGGGTAGCAGATCAGAGAACCTCAGGTGAATCGCCGCTCTTTCTGACTTGCTGGGTATATCCGTCTCCTTTCCTTTCCACGTATAATTATCGAACCCGCACTATCTTTGTTTCCCGCACCGCGGCTGCCATTTTTCGAGGCCTAAGTAGCACCATTCCTTTTACGGGTCCGCCACTCCCCGCATAATTTACGATCCTTCAGCCCCACCACTCTTCAAATCATAACTTACATACTCAGATGGTCTAATGTCTGTAGAATTATAGGCTGGAGTATTTTGGCTTTGCTACAATTAGCCTTTTTTTTTTGTTCTCGGGGAAAAACCTCTCTTGATGTTTGGCCATCCGACTACCCACTAAAAAAAATCCCGGTGTTCTCCTATCGCCTACGCCCGGGCCCACGGATATATGGCCTGCCGATCTCGTGGCCCGGGCCGGCGCCAGCCCGCCCTTTGTCTTGAGGCGGGCCCCTTCTAAAGTGTTGGCGCCAGGGGGTCAGGGTTTCGTCCCCCCGGCGCTCTCCTAACAACTCTAGGAGTTGAGGGGGGCCGCGGAAAAGCACGCAGCCCTCACCCTCGCGGCAATGGTGCGGGCGACGGATCCTCCCCTAGGGGCCGCCCGCGGCCGCTTTTTACGGCGGCCGGAGGTCGTTACTTGCCCTCCGGCGCCGCCGACGTGGCCTGCGTTGGCGGGAGGGGAGTGTGGTGGTCGACTCCCGCTCCTGCTCCGCCGCCTCCTTTGCGGACATGACTGCCTCGCAGAAGGAGGCGACGGCCGTCCATCCAGGATCGCCCCCGACCATGGACAGAACCCGGGCCGGGAGCGACAGGTCCACGCCGATTTGGGCGACGAGTGCGCGGCGCTCCTCGCGTCATGCAGGGCACACGGCGACAGTGTGGTCCACCGTGTCCTCCTCGTCGCCCGCGCCACAATGGTGGCACCCCGACGTCATCTCCCGTGCTACAATTAGCCTTAACCTACCGTCCTCAAGGGACTACAACCCCACCCTCAAGCGTTCCACCAGCCCCCCTTTATCGGCGTCTGTCAGTATGTTATTGTCAGCATATATTTACAACTACGGGGACTGCTGGTGTGACTGACAGTCTCTAGTGCTTCAATTCTCTAGAATGCTAGAGGCAGTCACTGATACAAAAGTAACGATAATCTTTTGTTTCCAGTGCATATACATTTTTTGCTTGGTCATATGCCCACTACGTTATCATAAAAAATCGAACAGATAATATCAAAATGAAGTAAAACCAAATTAGAGCTGCTATTAAGTACTCCATGTTCAAAAAAGTTCTAAAGATATATTGCACACTAATTTTGTTGAAACTTTGGAGGATTCCGGTATTCCATATTTTACAGTTGCACGTTGGACTAACGAATTTAATCTGGGAAGAACATCCACGGAAGATAAACATCGGGAAGACGCCCATCAACGTAAAAACGTCGAAGATGCCATGTTAGCAGATTGAAGAGTAACCATTAGATATATGGTTGAAGTCACAAAAACCTCGTATTGCAGTGTTTAAAGTATTATCAAGAACGAATTGCATATGAAATAGATATTTGCTTGTTAGGTGCCAAAACTGTTATGAGACGAGCAAAAGAAAAAACAAGAAAGTAATTTCAAGGTTCAATCTTGAAAAGTGTTAAGCAGATTTCATTTTTGACACATTTCGTAATCCTGAAACCAAATACTAATCACGCCGTGGAAGCGAGCCTACTTAGCGACAGCGAATAAATTCAGAGTCAAGTTTGGCGGAACGCTGAACCACAATTATGTTCGAATATTAAAATAAAGATGCCACTATATCGGGCTTTTATTATACAGACCAAATATACATAAATATTGCAAAAGGCCATTAAAGAAAAAGATCCGGCTTACTAGCCGGAGTGTTGTTTCACCAAGACAATGCACAAGGTCAGAAAGCAACAGTTACCATGGCTTCCATTAAAGAATCAAGATTACAGATCGCCCTTATTCGCAAAATCTATCTTCGCGTGAGTATTTTATTTCCTCGGCTCAAGGAACACTTCCAAGGTGAGAAATTTGAAGACAATAGCGCAGTCATATCCTCTGTTGAAGGACTTTTTGGGGCCAAGACAAAGATTTTTTTCAAAGACAATTCTGGGTTTAGAAAAAAATGGACTAAATATCTGAGCTAATGGACTAAATTTGAGCTGTCAGAACATTATGTAAAGAAATATGTTTTTACTATAATTACCGTGTTTAATATTTATTATCATTACTTTTGGATCATTCCACTTAGGGTTTGGAAATATTTTAGTACGACACTGAATGGAAGTTGAAAATAAATATATAAATAAAATCACTGTTCTAAAAAGCGTGGGGTGCTTGACATAAATTTTACTATAGCAGAGTTAAAAATATTGTACAAAGCACCCCACACTTTTAGAACAGTGCCATTAATTTTCTCGTTAGTAATTTTATTCTTAAGAATTATTTTTTACTTTTTAGTTTGTATATTATAAAAATGTGTTATTTTTAGTTTTTTAATTATATACACATCAAAAAAGTCTAAGCAACATGCATGATATTACAAATTTACCATTTATACTAATTAATTTCTAAGTCTTTACTCACTCAAAGTGCGTAGGTATGTAAACTTTTTTGTTATTGATGACATGGGGTGTGATGTAGCCCACCTCCACGTGGTACACCCTGGGTGCCGGCCGGCGGCTCACTGGTTTCAAGCCTGGTGAGCCGTCGACCGGTAGCAGAGAGGCTACCCCAAGTCAAGCTGTTAGGCGACCCGTGGTGAAGACTGCATGGCTGGAGGGATGTCCAGTCTCAAACGGAGCACCTTCGACACCGGGGCTTCTCGGAGGTTATTTATGCCCTTCTTCCGGTAAGCGGGGCTCTGCCGGTAAGTGACTTTTATTTCCCTTGCTGATCGTGGGAACTTTATGGAAGACGATTTGAATGACCTAATTAAAGTTCTGGGAGAAATCCCAACACCTTTGGGTCCTGATGGAGAGCGGTCAGTCGCCTCCGAGGGATCCAAAACTGTAACTGGAGCTGAGAGGCCCAGCCAGGTCGCAATGGAAACCGATCAGGGATCCAGTGGACTGGCAGAGGAATCCAGCAATAGTTCTAGTAGGCAGAAGCGCAAGAAGCTATCCGGCGCAGGCCGGAGAAGATTCAAGCGTCTCCTGTCGCAAAACCTGTCTGTCGAGGACGCCAGAGCTCTGGCTACAAAGCACTGGGTGGACTTGGAGAAGGCAGGACAAGTATCCTCCTCGGGACAGAAGGCGGTAAAACGCGCAAGGTCCGAGGAGGAATCACCCAACACCCAACCTAAAAAGGCCGTTAGGCTAAATGAGGCCGTACCTCATGTAAAGCCTAACTACGGAGCGGTGGCGGGATCCTCACAGGTGGGCATTTGTGACTCACAGCCCATGACTGAGGAACAGATGGGAACACTTCACCATGCATTGATCATGGACATTGCCGGGACCAGTAAGGGTACCGGACCAAGATTCTTGAGGTGGTCCCACAAACCTGGCTGGATTCTGGTAACATGTGGAGACCAGAAGAGCAGGGAGTGGCTTGAGGCTAGATTACCAGAGCTCAAGCCGTGGCCGGAGGCAAAACTCTCCATTATGACGGAGAGCCAGCTGCCTAAGCCAACCGTGGCCACGACTTTTTTGCCCAGCAGTGAGGTTCCCTCAACAGAGGTAGCCTTGAAACTGTTACGGGCACAAAACTCAGGGCTTCATACCGAGCTCTGGAAGGTGCTCCACGAGAGAGAGGACAAGGAAGGCCGTGTGGTCACGTTTTCCTTGGACGATCAATCTGTGGAGTCCCTGAAGGAGATCGCGTTTAAGGCTATACTGGGCTTCAAAGTAATCCTGTTTAGGATAAAAGGCAACCCAGGCAGTCAACCAGCCTCATCCCTGAGCACCGACCGATCGGGAGGTGCGGCCGCCGCTACTAAGCCTGGTGGTGAGGGGGCGTCCAGTAGGACCGTACCCAAACCAAAGGCCAACACAGCGAAGACCGCTAGCACAGGGATTAGAACGTCTACATCTGGAGGAAAAGGGGCTGGAAGTCAGGCTGTCCCTGGGCGCGGGCGGAAACGCCCGCCCCAGAGCAAAGCTGGACCAAGGCCCTCGACCTCCAAGAAGTAAAAATGATGACTCAGGGGTATTGGGCGAACTTCGTGCAGGCAAATCTCCATCATGCTAAGGCTGCGGCTGCTGTGATGGAGAGATGCCTGGCAAACCGAGAAGCAGACATCGCCCTTTTACAAGAACCATGGGTCAACAATGATCGCGTCCTGGGGCTCAATGCAGCTGGCAGATTACTTCTACCACATAGGCGGCGTGAGACCCAGGGCATGTATCGTTTTCAACAACAACATTGAATTTTTACCAGTTACAGAGTTATGCAGTGATGACCTGGTAGCTGCGTATGTGAATTTCAGGGGATGGGAGCGAACCAAAGTGATAGTCTGTTCTGCCTACCTACCCTATGAAAATGCTGACCCAACGATGGAGTTGGAGCGTGTGGTGAACTACGCACGCCGCAACAACGCCGAGCTCCTGATTGGGGGAGATGTCAACGCACACCACACAACGTGGGGAAGCAGCGACATCAATGTGAGAGGTGAGTTACTCCATGAATTCCTTACAACAAACTGCCTACAGGTACTTAACGAAGGCTGCCAGCCAACCTTTGTCACAGCCTGTAGAGAAGAAGTACTAGACATAGCCGTCGCCACTGACAACTTGGCCAGGAGAATCTGTTCATGGAAGGTAAGCAATGAAGTGTCGATGTCTGATCACAGACATATACACTTTAAATTTCTAGGCAACTTGGTCAGAGAAACCTGTGGTTACAGGGATCCGAAAGCTACGGCCTGGGACGTTTATCAAACGACACTAAGGCTCAAGCTTAAGGACTGTCCAAATAGCGTTAGAACCGAAGAGGAGCTAAATCTAGCGGTGGATATAATGACTGAAGGCATATCAACTGCCTATGAGGAAAGCTGTCCACTCAAAGTCAGGCACTCAAATCGAAAGGTGCCTTGGTGGAGCTCTAAACTGGGGAAACTCAGGCAGAAAACGAGGGCACTTTTCAACAAAGCTAAGAAGACTCTGGAGTGGGACTCCTATCGTAAAGCCCTAACAGAGTACAATAATGAGATTAGGAAAGCCAAGCGAGCATCTTGGCGGAGGTTCTGTGAGGAGTTAAACAATACACCTCAGAGGACCAGAATCCACAAAATGCTCGCTAAGGACAAACCTAATCAACTGGGACTACTTAAAAGACCAGACGGTTCCTTCTCAGTGGATGAGATGGAAACATTGGGTTTGCTTGTTGACGCTCACTTCCCTGGGGCTCGGGTTTCCGACGCTGAATTGACCTGCCGCAGACCTCAGAATGAGGACTGGCGCAGGGCGTCAAGGATCGTGAGACCCGGAGTGGTGAGGTGGGCGATCAAGTCATTCAAACCTTACAAGTCTGGTGGTACTGACAACATCCTTCCAATCCTTCTTATAAAAGGTATGGAGGAACTTGTGCCACTCTTAGTTAAGATCTTCCGGGCGAGCCTCGCCTGGGGTCAAATTCCAGAAAAATGGACTGTGGCTAAGGTTCTATTTATCCCTAAGGCAGGTCGGAAAGACTATTCACTTCCAAAGTCTTTCAGGCCAATATGCCTGACTTCTTTTCTTTTGAAGACGCTAGAGAAAATTCTAGACCGACACTTAAGGGAGGAAGTCTTAGCCCTTAAGCCTATTCATGAAACCCAACACGCCTACCGTAGAGGTAAATCTACGGAGACTGCTCTACTGCATCTAGTAGACAGAGTTGAAAAGGCGTTTGAGGACAAACAGGTAGCGCTTTGTGCGTTTTTAGATATAGAGGGCGCCTTTGACAACACCCCCATAACCACCCTGATCCGCGGTTTACAGCGGAAGGGAGTGGATGACACAGTTGTAAGATGGGTTCAGTCGCTGCTCTCTAACCGTAGAGCTAGGATCTCCCTACATGGGACCATGCTCGAGGTTACTACCACAAGAGGTTGCCCTCAGGGCGGAGTATTATCGCCACTGTTATGGACTCTTGTGGTGGATGAACTCTTGTATGAGATGGCAGACCTCAAAATTGACACTCTGGGCTATGCGGATGACCTAGTTGTGATCGTTAGAGGCTTCTGTCAGGATACTCTATCCACTCTTATACAAAAGGCACTCAACACCATATCACAATGGTGTACAGTAAACAACTTGTCGATTAATGCCGACAAGACTGTTATTGTTCCGTTTACTAAAAAGAAAAACCTAAGTAAGCTAAAACCCCCTAGCTTAAACGGAAAGGTAATACAGTTTTCCACGGAGGTAAAATACCTGGGGGTTACTATGGATCAAAAACTCACGTGGAATCAACATATGGAAAAGGCAGGTCAAAAGGCTAAAATAGCACTAGGAATCGGCCGTCGTCTGGTTGGGAGAAGGTGGGGATCACATCCTAAACTTCTCCTCTGGCTATACACTGCCATTGTCAGGCCGACAATTGCGTACGCCTCCGTTGTGTGTTGTAGAAAAGCCAACCAAAGGACAACTTCTGACAGGCTAAATAGTCTGCAACGTACGGCATGTATGGTGGTAACGGGGGCCATGAAAACAACTCCTGGAGCGGCTCTTGATGCATTGCTCAGCCTACAGCCTCTCCCGCTGTTCATTCAGTATGAGGCGTTGGCCAGCATGCACAGGATAAATGCACAGGGGTCGAAAAACTGGCTCTCACATACGCTGAGGACTCTAAAAGACTCAGTAGTCACGCACTCCATCTTAGGCATGCCATTGGACAACATGATTCCACAGTTTGTAGGATCGAGAAACTACAATGTGGAAATTCCTTCCAGAGAGGACTGGGTGCTAAAGAAAATCTCTTGGAAGAGCGGTAGCCTTTTATGGTATACTGATGGCTCCAAAATTGGACATGATGTAGGCTGCGGTGTGTTTGGGGAGCGACCAAGCTTCAAGACCAGTCTGAGCCTGGGCAAATATGCCTCCATCTTCCAAGCAGAGGTCTACGCCATCTTAGAATGCGCGGTAGTGAATCTGCAAAAAGACTACATCAATCATGTGATATACATTCACTCTGACAGTCAAGCAGCACTTTTGGCGTTGAATTCAGACTTCATAGCCTCGAAACTCGTCAAAAACTGCATGGACTACTTAAATACTTTAGGTGAGAAAAATAAAGTAATCCTTCGCTGGATCCCCGGGCATGCGGGCATCATAGGCAATGAAAAAGCCGATGAACTTGCCCGGATTGGGGCCAAGGGGACGCAGTACGGACCTGAACCGTGCTGCGGCATACCCAAAAGCCTTATCCGGCTCACCCTCAGGGATCAATGTACCAGTGAATCTCTTAAGCGCTGGAATACAATTCCAGGCCTAAATCACTCCAAGGTGCTAGTTAAAGCCTACAACCGCAAACTTGCGCTTGAAGTACTAGCACTAAATAGGAATCAGCTATGCAACCTAACGAGGGCGCTTACCGGACACTGTTGCCTAAACAAGCATAGGGATTAGGGATAGCAAAGCCTGCAGATTCTGTAATGAGGCGGATGAAACGCCTCTGCACCTGCTGTGCTACTGCTGTTCCCTGATGCATAAACGTAGTCTCATATTAGGAAAACACATGCTGGAACCGGATGAGATACGTGCAGCTCCTGCCAAAAAACTGCTTCGCTACTTCAACGAGGCAGGCTTTGCCAATGAGCTATAGTAAATGTGGCGATCACAATAGTTCATTAAATTGGACGCAGTGATACTAGGTTAGAACAGACTAGCATAGCCACCTTTCGAAATAATATTGATGACATACTGGCTGGTTGTAAAAAAATAATTCGATCATGTTTTATTTTTTTTTCATAAAATTAAATGAAAGGGAATTTGTTTGAATTTAAGTGCGTTTTTATTGCTACGTTTAGTCTTGATTTTATAATTTTACCAACCATTTAAATAAAGTTAGCGACAAAATTGAATTGTTAGATATTCTTTACGTCATGGAGCGACGTCATTTGACAGCAAATGAAATGCAAAGAGCTGTAGGGATGTAGCAAACGGGAAGTAATCAATCTCAGGTATCTCGGCATTTTAGCATTCATAGAAGTGTTATTTGTCGTCTTTGGCAGCGCTACAATAATACAAGGGAACCCGCTGAACAGCATCCAGGCCGTAAAAGGAGTACAACCACTCGGTAATGCCGGTACATACAACTGACTGCAAGACGCCAGCCGATGTTAACCGCTCGAGAGATAAGTTTGAGGCTACAAAATTCAAGTGGTGTTGATGTAAGTCCCCAAACTGTGCGAAATCGACTGCATGAGTACGGCGTACGAGCTCGACGCCCAATTAGGTGCCCACCGATACGTCACGGGAATCGTGCTCGTCGAAATGAATGGTGTAGAGAACGCAGAACATGGACCCAGGAACAATGGGATAAAATTATGTTTTCCGATGAGTCGCGATTAGGATTTAGGTCTGATACAAGAAGGGTGCGAGTGTACCGTCGACTCGGAAATACTGAAAGGCTCAGGTGCATTCAGGAAGTTCATCCATACAGCGGCTCATCCACCATCCTAAAATTTAAATTAGTAATTAGTGCTTAGACTTTTTTGATGTGTTTAATTTATTTTTAAATTTTTTAGTTTGATTAACTATAAAATATAATTGATTTGTTGTCAATTCCCAATGGGTAATGGTTTTTATTAACTTAACGCCATCTCACGGCAGTTATTTTTTTTTTATTTTTCGCCATCTTCAGGCAGTTTTATTATTTAATGCCATGTGGCGTTTCGGCAGAAGGAAAAATAAGCGTTCATTTTGATGATCCTGCTAGGGACTATGGGTCAAAATTATCAAATTTGTATGTTGTCATTAAGTCTTGACAAGTGTCATTAAGTCTTGACCAATAATTATTGGACTCGATGTTTACCCACTTTGAACGATCTAATTCAATCATAGATACAAGTAAAGTTAATAATAATAAAGCATGTAAAAATCACTAGTATACTCCAACGGTGACAGTGATGTCACACCGACCTGGTGATGAAGATGCTGAATTTTTTGTCGCGGTACATATATAAAGTCCACCATACAGAGATATTCCAACAGAGACTTCACAAGCTTCGATAGCTTTGTGACGAAAAGTTTGAACTTCCGTAAGCGTTACCGGTAGCACAGTTAGAAATTTTCTGTAGCGAGTTCTTCTATTTTCTGGCCCTTTCTGCAGAAGTGTTACAGAAGGTTACCGACACAAAGAGGGGTGCGGTATTTTTTTTATTATAAACCTCAGGAGCATAATTTGTTCTTCGATGAAACCGCGATAATAGTACGTATATTTTTCCAACCAACGACTATTAACTCAATAACGTCATTGCAAAGTCTAATATTACAGAATCTAATATAATACGGAATCTTATTACAGGGGACATCGTAGCATGCCTTGATCTTTTGATTTCATTCAAAGATTAGATTTCTCCCAAAATCAAAATTGCGTCGACAAATTGATTGGAAAATTATTTACAAAAAGTCGCATGAAATTTAATAATCCGCGTAAGTCCGTAAACTCACGTTAAACTAACAGTTTGATACTTCATGAGCGTGAATATAAGAGATACAGACTTGGAAAACATTAAACAAATAATGGAAAACGAATTCTTAACGAATTTCCAGGATGACAGAGAACCCTCTTAGGAATGTGAGAAATGCAAACAAACAGTAAAATGTTTGTAAAGTAATAAATTATTATTCATCGCAGCCTGAAAAGTCTTTCGTATTTTATTAATTACAGTAATTAAGAAACTTATAACAAATATAGTTGACACTTTCATTGTTATTAGTTGAGAAAATGTTTATAAAACCTCTTTTTAAGTGTGTGAAATTTTAATAACATAATATTAGTTTATAAATATCATGTACATATATGTATTTTTTTAAGTTTTAATCCTTTTATCACATTATATCTAAGTATATTCGATATAAACTCATATTAATAAAATAAATACTTGCCGGTATTGTTCCTTGGTTGTAAACATTGGTCACTCATGTCACAATACGCGTATATTTGAAATAACATGCATAAAAAAATCTATCACTCATAAAATATATCTATGAAAAATTGATAGTAAAAAACTTGTACAAAAATTACTTCAATACAAAATATCTCCAAATCGTTTGTACGAACGCTATATCGTATATTACTCTAGTATTTTATGTTTGAAGTAAAGGTTATGCGTGTTTCAATTAGGTGTGGTAAGCCGTGTTAAGAATAAGTTGCGCTGTGAGCATTTTTAGGGCAGTGCGCAGGGTAGGCGATATGTTCAGAGCAATAAGGTGCCCGACAGGCGGACGACGTGGTCAGAGATTTTGAATATTTTTTATACACTGGTATACAAAAGTATCGAGGATATAAATGAAACGAGCTATAATTGTTTTACGTCCATTAAAAAGAATATTTTTTTAAAATTGTTTAACTTATTTCTTAATATTATGTTTATCTACACCAGTAATTAAACATTTATAGAACAATTAAAAAAAACATTTAAAATATTTATATAAACATAATTGTAAACGTATCTGGGTCAAAAAAAATAGTGACTGACCAAATTACCATTCAGATATCAACGAGTATAGTTAAGAGATAACTGTTGCTTGCTTCTAATGAGAAATTTTGACACAAATATTGCTAGCTGAAATGGTATGCATTCGTCATCCGTTCTATTCGGCACTAATTTCAACACTGTAAAGATGTTGCGTGTTAGAGGTATCCCTGGTATAACAAACATCCGTAGCCGATGGTAACTGTTAATTTTAATTAGTTCGTCGGCCTGTCTGCTGTATCAAAGGAATAAAAAAAATTGTGTTTGAATGTAAGAAAATTGAAATCTTCACAATAAATATTCAAAGACAAAAGCTAAGGAAGCGTATGTAATCACTGTATGGTCACATTTTAGTAAGTCTCGGCAAAAAAGGTAGGCTTCAGAAATGCTAGTTTGTCATAATGATTTTCATATACGTGGTAATCACTTGAATTCCATACCAAAATTGCTGAAATACATGCCATATAAAAGAAATTGATATAATGTCAAAAATGTTGCCTGCCACATTGAGATTTTTATACGAAGAAGACAATGTTCTGAGTACTCCTGGTGTGAGCACCCACGTCAGTAAGCTTGCGGAGGTTATGGGTTGGATTCCTGTCCAGCGTCTGGATGTTTATGTTTAATATGTATTTATTTACAAAAAAAGTATATCTATAGTACATCATCTGATGTATGTTATTGTTATCTGATGTATATTAGACATCTGTCTTTTTTTTGGTGTCGGGGAAAAACCTCTCTTGACGGGTTCCCCCGGCCCGGGGGGACCGAGGTATATGTGGGACTCCGGGAAAGATGTTTGGCTATCCGACTACCCACTAAAAAACCCCGCTGTTCTCCTATCGCCTACGCCCGGGCCCACGGATATATGGCCCGCCGATCTCGTGGCCCGGGCCGGCGCCGGCCCGCCCTTTGTCTTGAGGCGGACCCTTCTAAAGTGTTGGCGCCAGGGGGTCAGGGTTTCGTCCCCCCGGCGCTCTCCTAACAACTCTAGGAGTTGAGGGGGGCCGCGGAACAGCACGCAGCCCTCACCCTCGCGGCAATAGTGCGGGCGGCGGATCCTCCCCCGGGGGGCCGCCCGCGGCCGCTTTTACGGCGGCCGGAGGTCGTTATTTGCCCTCCGGCGCCGCCGACGTGGCCTGCGTTGGCGGGAGGGGAGTGTGGTGGTCGACTCCCGCTCCCGCTCCGCCGCCTCATTTGCGGACATGACTGCCTCGCAGAAGGAGGCGACGGCCGTCCATCCAGGAAGACATCTGTCTAATACCCATAACACAAGTACTATGCAACTTAGTTTGGGACTAGATGGCTCTGTGTGAAATTTCCCAATATATTTATTAATATTTATTTATTTATAATGTTCTGAGCACTCGGCCGAAGAGGTTTTCAAGTAACGATAATTGCTTGCTAAAATATTATTTTAATCTATAAACTTAAAAATTTTATTTAAAAAATATGTACTTATTGAGGCGGCTATTTGTATTCATTAGTACCGTAAATCTTGTAAGCTCTACACACCCGGACTAACTCTGCGTAGGAATATGGGTAAACCCATGATTAAAATCAGCGAAATAATGTTGCACAGGAAGAGGAATACAAAATACTACTAAGCTATTTTATATTATTTTCTCGAAAAGGCTAGATATAGCTTTTACTCGTCGTAACTATGTCCGTCAGATATTCCTGAATCAGGTATTTTGTTTCTACAAAAGCTCATCTATGAGAGAGTATTTTAGCCTAAACATTTGGATTAGGCGCTTATGTAGACGACCTCCGTAGAGTAACGGCTAACACTTCGGTACCCCTGCGGAGGGTCACGGGTTCGATTCCCGTCTCGAGCGTGGGTGTTTATGTATAATATGTATTTATTTACAAAAGAAAATATATATGTAGTATTTTAGTTATTTAGTACCCATACAAACAAAACCAAATAGACCTACTATTTTTAATATAGTACATACACAGATATGCCCCGTATTTAGGAAGAATTTCTATTATTTCTAAGATTAGAAAGAATTTCTAATATTTAGAATCCATACTTAACACTATCACCAGAAAGAATACTAACCTCTGTGGCTGGGGTCGGCCTGTCGTAAAAGGCGACAAAACAACCCAACCTAACTACGCGGTAGGGCCTCAAGCCCGTCTGGATGGCGACCACCTTTGGTCTTAAGTATGCCACCATAATAACCGCGTGTTGTGTTCCGGCATTAGTGACCCAAGTTCCTGTACCCTTATAGTACTAGCATGTTCGCGATGCCATTGGCGTTACAAACACCTATAGGCGACGGTAACTGCTAAATTCTAAGCGAGCCGTCAGCCTGTCTGTTGTTCTACAGCAATTTTAAAAAAACACATTTTCTTGGCTCAAGACAATGAATGAGGGCCACTGTAACGACTCATAAGACGGCGTACGTAAGAACGTAAGGTTCTAACTGAACCTGTAAGAAAAACTTTGCATCAGAACCTGGTAGATATCTTCGCAAGCACCATGTATTAAAATAATCCAATTTACCTTTAATTTCTAAATAAATAACTCGTTCGCACATGCATAATTTAAAAATATTCTCAACATGCATTTAGTTTACACAGAAGCTCTGCAGCTTAAACTGTGTTAAGCTTCAAATGGACATGAATAAAACATTAATTCGAGAGCTTTCAATCGCAGTTTAAGGCCGTGGGAGATAAAATATGAATATTCAGAACACCAGCAATCGAATAACATTCAGTTCAATAACAACAACAGAAGTGCCAAGTTATAGTGGAGCAAATATTTTGAGTGATGCGTTCGATTGGAATATTTAAATTCAATTTTCTAGTGAACAAAAGACTCACTCAGTGTACCCTTCTACAAAGAACTTTTACTATATGATATCAGCGTGAGTATAGGTCTATACCTACTACAACTAGCAGTCCTTTGACAGCAAAGGACTGCTAGTTGTAGATTTATCGGCAATGACCGACAAATTTCACCAAATCTAATACATTTTATTTATAAACTACTAGTTGACCCGGAAAACGTTGTTCTGCCATATGAATTTAAAAAAGTAGCCTATGTCCTTCTCCAAGGCCCAATCTATGATTACACCGAAATTCATCAAAATTGGTTCAGCGCCTTAGGCGTGAAAGCGTAACAAACAAACTCACTTGCGCATTTATAATATTAGTTAGGATTACAAGAGGCGATAAATGTCTGAAATCTTTCTCTAAATCACGAGAAGCTAGTAAAGACACTATTATTATTTTAAACTCGATAGTCATCCCTGTGAAAAATTAAGCCACATCTATATGTAGCTTTTTGCTCAGGAAAATGACGTGACACGGAAAGGCAAATGGTGAAAAAAAAAAAACATGCGGGGCAGTCTTTGGGGACTGTCGATAGAAGTGAAAACTAAGTAACTTGTGAATTGTATTGTCGAGCTATTAGATTATTATTTTCGGTTAATGAAAAAGTGTCTATGATCAAGGATTAAAGTTTAAATTGGTCATTAAACAAACCAAAAATTGATCACCCAAAAAGTGCTTAACGCGCCTAAGGAAGTTTTCACTTCAAAAATTCAACTGTATTTCATTGTAATAAAGTCGAAATTCGAATAGATATGTATATATAAGTAATGCAATGCAATCATTTAAAAGTTATATTATAAAATAAACCTTAAGAAATTATTAATAAGGTTGGTATTACTGGAGCAAAGCTCCCTCTGTCTTAGGAATTTTTGATCAGGTTACGTGTCCTGACGCGAGTTTAACATTTTTTACCGATCACAATAAAAGTGCACAACGCCGCTAAAGAAGTTTTCACTTCAAAAATACCAATAGTTTGTATAAAAATATTTAAAGGATATAAGGAAAGGAAGTTGAAAACATTCTATAAATCTTATTACGAGAAACATTAAACGATTTTTTAAATTTAGTCATGTCGATAAATAATCTGATTTTTTTACAATTAATAATTACATATTTTTAGATGTCTCAGTGTATGAATTATCTCATGTTGCAATATTATATCTGTATTATAGTATGAATTCAATTCGTGTTCTCTGGAACACGAATTGAATTCATACTATAATTTTTTATTGATTGTACATACTGCTTTGGAACAGCAGATAGAAAACTGGAATCTGTGTCACTAAACCGAACACAACACAAACTTCTTATAGCGGTATATTTAGAGACCTGGGTTAGTTGCCATTCAGGCTTGGAGCTCTACCACCTATGGTTTTGGCGACTGTTAAGACGGGTCGCCCTAAATATTAATTTTCTCATCAGTAATATAATTTTACTCTAATGTTAAGAATTTTTTTTTCTTTTTAGTTTGATTAATTATAAAAAACCTTGTCTTTTAGTTTTTTAAACTATAATTTAGTTTTAACTTTTTAGTTTGATTTGACTATAAAATGTAATTTATTTGTAGTCAAGTTCCAATCGATAATTATTAATTTAACGCCATCTTCTGGCAGTGTTATTAAATAAACATCAGATGGCGTTTCGGCAGAATTTTGAATTTTTTTTGTTGTTTAAAGTGGGTAAACATCGAGTCCGAAAATTCTATTACATACATGTCAAGTTAATATAAAGCGTGTAAAAAAGAGCAAAAAGACAGCATCATGCGGTGTTCCCAGGTGGTCACCCATCCAAGTACTGACCGTGCCCAACGTTGCTTAACTACGGTGACCGGACGAGAACCGATCCGAAAATTAATTAATTCTGACGATCCTGGTAAGGATAATGATACAAACTATACAAATTATTGCATTGTCATCGGTCTTTTATAAGTACGCCAAATTTCAATTTAATCCGATGTTTTGATGGGGGTCAAAATCATGTTAAAAGTTTCCGTTACATAGGCACGTACAACATACGTATGAAGTTAATAAAAGCGTGTTAAAACATATCAGAATAATTAATAAAATAGATTGGTCGTTATAATGTTGTATAATGTTGTTGGTCCTATATAAATGTTGTATTTACTTTTTTTAACGTTCAATATATTCGGAATACAAAACATATGAACATCGAAGCGCAGAGTTTTTAGAGCTTAGGTAAATGACAGTGTTGCATTACAAATATCGATATGTACAATATGTTAGTGAACCTGCGCTCACATAAGGCGGTGGTGACTGGGTTATATACAGTATGTCGTTGCAGCCGCCAATATCCATCACATCTCGACTGGCAGCACAAAGACTCCAGATGTAAGGTTAGAATATTGAGACCAACATAATCATGCCAACTTCCTTCTGCAGTGCAGCGCAGTATTGCTAAGTCGGTTTGATATAAAAAAGCAATCATAAAGCGCCTTTTAGTTGATAAAGATGAATTTATATTCTATGTGGTAGGGCCCCAAGCCCGTCTGGATGGCGACCACCTTTGGTCTTAAATATGCCGCCATAATAACCTTGTGTTGTGTTCCGGCATTAGTGACCCAAGTTCTTGTACCCTTATGGGACAGCAGCGTGTTCGCAATGCCACTGGCGTTGCAAACACCTATAGGCGAAGGTAACTGCTAAATTCTAAGCGGGCATATCCTTGGGTAGTAATTCAATTTAGTTGGCATGTTGCATTCAACCAGCAAAGTTAAATATGGCTAACGATATTGAAACTTTAAGCACCGGACAAATTGTTTGAGTGCCCGCAAAATGTACCTCTAACTCGTTATGAAACGTCCTTCAAATGCTTTCATAACTATTTCACAAAATCAAATTTGAAATTCATCTTACCTGTATAAACTGCTGTATTTTCAAGGTAACATTATTGGATAGATATTTTATAAAGTATGAAATATTGAAATAAGTAGCTTTGGAATCTGACAAAAGAGCAGTCATTTTATAATATTTCATGCACGGACTTCTTTTTTTCACAAGAAAATGAAAGATAAAACTGATGTAAAAATTAATGTAGTATTTTCATGCAACAATGAACTCAATTTGGATTAACATATAAGTATTCGATTACGCCATGTTGTCTTTTGAAGCGGCCTCCCTGCTGGCCGCGCCACCATGGGACCTCGAACCTCGAGTCCTGGCGCTGTTGTACCAGTGGCGCCGGGACGCGGCCGAGCGTGGCTCTCGCCCGCGCCTCGTGAAATTGAGGTAAAGCGGGTGGAGCTGCGTGACGAGGTGCTCATGGTGGAGTGGAAGGAGCGCCTCGCGAACCACAGTGCAGGCCTTGTAACCATCGAAGTGGTGAGGCCCGTCCTGGCCGAATGGGTGGAAAGGTGCCACGGTGCCCTGACTTTCCGCCAGACGCAGGTCCTCTCGGGCAACAGTTGCTTCGGGAGGTACCTGTGTCGCATAGGGCGAGAGATAACGTTGGCGTGCCACCACCGTGGCGCGGGCGACGAGGAGGACACGGTGGACCACACTGTTGCCGTGTGCCTGCGTGGCGCGAGGAATGCCGCGCCCTCGTCGCCCAAATCGGCGCGGACCTGTCGCTCCCGGCTCTGGTACAAGTAATTTATAATCAGAACCTTAATAACATTTTATTTCATTTTAACCATTCCATACATCTTGTTTAAAACTTTTATAGTAGAGATTTGCTTAAATTAACAAGTACGTATAACTAGACAAAAACAGACAATTTCTATGTCATTTCTCTAGAATCAAACCCACAGACCCTATAAAACCACTCTAAAATCCCGTGAACTAAGTGTATCGCATTTTTTACTGCCCATAACGCCTTGCCTGGTAGATGGCTTAACTTTCCGCTAGCATGTGTCTATAAAAGATAGGCGTTAGGTAGATGTCATAAATGTTTTATACGTCAAATGCAATAACCAGAGTTAACTCATCGTAGATATTTTAAAATGTTGCCACTAATAAAATACTTTGTATCCTTACGTATACAGTCTCTGTAGCATAGAGAGAGCTTCAGTATAAATGAGTAAAACTGCGCGAATTACCCAGTATGTAATAAAATCTTTGAAGGCACCCTAGGGCCGCTGCGTGCCATGTTTTTTTAGTGCGACACTGTAAATAATTTTTAGATAACGCCGCACGCGAATTCATATAATTGCTTCTCAGTTGGACTTTATAAAAAAATATTTAAAAATCATCGTTTTTACTAGTTTATATATTTATTGACCCCTTCATTGGTCTTTAACCTAAATTTTTCTTGAAATGGTTTTGATTAAGTATCCAACGGACGCTACTGAATCATGTTACAGGTCTTGACTTTCGTAGATTTAAATGTGTAAGTGACAAATCTAAACTTGAAAAAGAAACCAAACTCTTAATCTTTGGTGAACCTGTAAAAGTAATCCAGCTATTGCTCTTTATAACTTTCTATATTATTTGATTTAAAAATTTCAGCCGAGACATTACTTACAGATGATTACAGATGAACTTTTTAAACCTTAGTTTTTATATGCAAAGTGTAGAATTTAACAAAGTTTAGAGGACAGCTTCATAAAGTCGTGCACTTCAGACTAAACTTAGCAGGTACCCAAATCTTTGTTCGTGATTTCAGCAATCCATTCTTTACGTTTTACTTTCTTAAAACTTTTGTTAAGGATTTATGTCGTGATGCTTTCTCGATTTATTTATTACTACTTGATCCAGCAAACGTTGTTCTGCCATATGAATTTTAAAAAAAGTACCGAAATTCATCAAAATTGGTTCAGCGTAACAAACAAACTCACTTTCGCATTTATAATATTAGGATACAATATTGTATTTTCTATAATAGCAATTACGTTTGTAAATTACTTTGTGTTGACCTGAATACCAGCGTATTTAATAAAGCAACTCTCTTGCTTTCATTTAATCAAGAACAAACTTGTATCAAAGGAAATGCCACAAAGTCATGCGCGCACTTTTCCGTCAATATTGTGCACGCTTCTCTAAGTTTATTGAAAATTGTAAGTCCTGACTTTTTTAATTTATCGAAATAATTGACTTAACAGAATAAAACGACATTTTATAATATGTAGTTAAATCCGATTGCATCTAAAGCTTCGAAGCCTGGGTGACAACAAAGCGAAAACATTAGCTAGTGGTTCTATTATATGGTGGCTAGTGGTGGGCCCTCTCACATCCTATTTTAGGAAACTAACTATTATTAATATTTGCATTATATGTTTTGCAGTACCTTTCTTTTATTACTTATTCAAATTACAAATAAGCATGTTTAGTAGAGAAATTTTTGTTAAATTATGTTGCAATATTTTTGTTTGAGGTAGAGTAAAGCTTTTCGCGCTCCTAGCTTTTGAGTAATCATGAAGCAGCATAGTAGCTATTTAGACTGTGTGAACTGAGCTATTTAATTATAAGAATGACAAATGTGTTTTATAATTAGGTATAAACTTTTAAAAAGTAAATACAATTCCTCAACCAATCTAAAATCTTGAGGAGCTACTAATTGATAAATAAATAAAATTTTGGGATATTTTGAATGATACACCATTTATATCACAAACTTTATATACGTCAACATTACAGAACTAACACGATACATATAGATACATATTTAAATGTTAACGCAAAATAGATAATTATACATAGAGGGTCTCACAATTATATGCCATTGTTGGCTGCGTATCAGAACGGAAGCTGGCCATGAATGAGTTCTGTCTCTGTGTGACAGCGCTGCGTCCGGTCTCTAGTGTTGCCTGTACTTGGCGGATATTATTATTGCTTAACGCCACAAAACCATTGAGGTTAGCAAAATAAAACATAAATACATGAAAAGCGATCTTGTCACGTGTGTAAGGCAACACAGTAACACGATTATTATAAAATTCAAGGTAGAGACTCTTTGTAACGCAAACGTGGACTGGAGCATTTCTAATATAATAGGGACTTCTCTTGCAAAGGGATGCTGAAAATAACATTTCTAACATCATTATTTAGTTCGTATGAATTTTATCTATTTCTTTATCACAAATTTCAATAATGCATTATTGATAGGTTCTTTGCAAAAGTGTATAATAAGAAATACTATTATTTCATTTAATGTAAAATTGTTCATCATCATCATCATCTCAGCGATGAATCCCGGTTGCAGCCCAAACTCTCGCTTCGGCGCCCGGGGTCCGCTTTCCGACTTTTTCTTCTCCACTTCGCACGGTCTTCAGCATCCCTGGTAGTGAGACCATTGGCACGCATATAATAATAATAATAATAACAGTTCTCGATAGTGGCCATATCACGCTCTACTGGGATCGATCTATTATCACAGACAGGACTATTGTTGCCAATAAGCCTGATATTGTGATAATAGATCGATCTGCGAGACATACGATGATCATTGATATTAGTGTCCCACATGATGGTAACCTCGTGAAAGCAGAAACTGACAAGATTACAAAATATTTAGATCTCGCTCACGAGGTTGCCGCCATGTGGCACATGGAATCAACGAGCATCGTACCGATAGTGGTGTCAGTGAACGGGCTTATAGCGAAAAGCTTCGATAAACACCTAGAGAGGCTTTCGCTAGGTAAATGGGTGAAGGGTCGGATACAGAAGGCGGTTCTCCTAAGCACGGCACGCATAGTGAGGAGATTCCTGTCTCTGGAGCCCTAACCACCGGTAGCTTGGGCCCTAGGCCTCGCTCCCAGCGACGGACAGTTTTTTATATTTTTTAATTTAATTTCTTTGTAAATATCGTTTTATAAAATAAATTATTTTTTTAATATTAATAAGTATTTTATAAAATGAAATGTAAATTATTTTGAAAAATGTAAATAACTAGAAAAGAAAATAAATAAAGAAGAATAATAATAATCTTTATTCAATTTTACAATAACAATACACTTCAACTGCAATGGTCGTCGTCTCTAAATAGGCCAGCTTATAGCCTGTGTTAAGGAACGACGGCCATTTAAATCCTACAAATAATGCAACGAAACATACAAATATGAATAATAAGCTCCACATCATATTACACATCTATGTTCGATTGAGTGTGTGTGTGTGTGTGTGTGTGATTGTGTATGGAAACAATTATATATTATTATGATTCAATATACTGCTCGGTTTCATCATAAGTTTTGGAAAGCAGTAAAGTACAAACGTTCTCTCTCAGTTCAGGCAAAGACAGGCTATAGACAGAAATATCATAATTTATTTTATTATAAATAAGAGGTCCTAAATAAATAGAAAATTTTCTTGTAAAAGCTACATTTGAATTAGGAAGATTGCAAACTTTATGTTTAAGACGCTTATTCACTGCCACAAATGGTGTGACACAATGCTGAAATATAACTACATGCAGTATATATGATTGTCTCACTGTGAGCACTTTACAAGTTTTGTAAAGTTCAGTTGTAGAAAAAAGTCTATGTTTAAAAGTTTATCACCCTTTACGACGTCAAGCCAGCACTTTTTGGGTCTACCCCTCCTGCCGGGGCCCGGCGGAAGCGGCATGGCCAGACATTTGTTTCCCACGTAAGCATCCGGTTGCCGTAAAACGTGGCCGTACCATCGGAGCCGACACTCCTGCAATTTGTTGTTTTTACTTTGAAACACAGAGTACGCTGTTAAATATTTTCAGTGGGCTTGCATGCGTCATTGACTCGAGATTTGACCAAAGAGAGACAATAAAATAAATGAATTAAATATAGCTAATCTAAAATCTATTTTCACTGACTGCCATACATTGCTGTAAGAAATATCAAATATTACATGCACTCCTTAATAAGAGAAATCTATTTATTGCCGTTTGGCTAGGTCGCTCGGCCAGTAATGGTTGAGCCCTAATTTTCTTACTGAAGTGCACGCCCGGTAAGCTAAGATTACCTAATAAGATTCAATAAAATAATTACAATAAATACATTCGAAAGAAGCATATAATAAAGTGCACCTTGCCTGTTTATTAATTTATTATACCAATTTAATGTATTATAACCGCATTGCTCATAAATATTTGCAGGCGTTTTATATTTAGAGTCATTTCTATCTGTGCTCAATACACGACTAAGGCATTCCACTTCCTTCTATATTTTTAACTCCCTGTTTTGAATATAAAATAAGATTTCAAAAGTTCTATTTAGTTACTTCATTATTTAAGAAATATTTCTCTCTAATAATCTATTCTATTCATGCCGCACTCTACATAAATGAGTTTCGCCCCAGCATTCATTCTACTCTGCATTCGCATCGCAAAATCTCATTTAATTCTGACATATGAAGTTGAAGCGCACTCGAATCATACGTTATTGGTTTATCGACTTCCCTTTTTTATACGGGCACGTGCAATTAATATAGCTGATTGTCATATTATGTGTGAGTTTCAGCTATTCATCAGGGCAGTTTTACGAGTGGTGTAAGCGGATAGATTTTAATATGAAATATTTCACAATGTAAAGGGCCTTAGGGCTTAAGTTATATTCCAGTAGATATATTTTGTTATACGGCTGGTCACCGCGGGAAAACCAGACCAAAACCCTCCAACTAAACCACGTAAATCAATAATAATTGCAACACTGAAATCAATAACACTGAGAGTTGAAGGAGGCTTATGTCAAGCGACACACCGAGCTAAAGAGACATTTTATAAAACCATAAGACAATCCAAGAGGAACTAGCTCGGAACAAAAGGCTATAATAAATGCCCGAAAAACTTCTTTTCGTGTCTCTACATGAAAAGAAGTTTTCCCTTCGGGGTTCAGAGATCAGAATGAAGATACTTCCAGAAATAAAAGGATGTAACTATAATATGTTAGTATAAAAAGTAAACCATAAACCTACATGAAATGAAGTATTCAATTTCCATGACACTTTACAATGACGTACAATTTATTTCCGCTAATATAACTTTAATATACGATACTACTATTCTACTTAATCTTCAACACTTCTTATGCTGTTATAAAAGTTTAATTGAATTTGAACGACGAGGTTTTCTCTTTTAAATTACCTTCGTACGACGTCGTAGGGGTTGCTATGCGTGCCAATGGACTGACCACCAGAGATGCCGAAGATGGAGCGAAGTGGAGAAGAGAAAGTTGGAAAGCGGACCTCGGGTGCCGAAGCGAGAGTTTGGGCTGCAACCGGGATTCAACGCTAAGATGATGATTATATTTATATGTATGTATATGAGTTATCTTATCTATCTTATGAGTTCAAGTCTCGACAGCTTAAGGAACCGTAGCGGAAAAATTACCTGCGAAATCAATCGTAAATGTGAGCCCGTATCTTGATACTCCAATTAATCTTTCAGGCTTGATTGAAGTTGCTTAGGACCAAATCTAGCAATGGACAACATTTGACTGAAAACGACGATAACAACTGTCATAAAATGTCGCACTTGCTCCAAAATTTCAGATATAAGCCGAAATGAGATAATACATTATTTTACTGGTTTCTGTTCTTCTACTTTCATTGAATTTAAAGTAAATATATAAATGTTTTGTAATAATTTACACAGCACCATCTAGTTCCAAACTAAGTAGCACTTGTGTTATGGGTACTAGACAACTGATATACTCCTTATATACTTTTTTTTGTAGATAAATACATACTATACATAAACACCCAGACGCGAGACGGGAATCGAACACGTGACCTCCGCAAGCTTACTAAAGTGCTTATTCGTTACGCCACAGAGGTTGTATTTTAGTAAAATTATATATAGGTATGCCCTTAGATGAGGGCAGCGCAGGACCGATCATCGTGGAGATCTTTGGGGGAGGCCTTTGTCCAGCAGTGGGCGTCTTCCGGCTGAAATGATGATGATGATGCCCTTACAAGGCGCTTCAAATTTTTATAAATAATTGGAGAACTATCATTCAATAGGTTCAAGAAAAACTATAACAACTTTATATGCACTAAAGTGAAATCTTAATATATTGGAACTATATACGAAAATGGCATGCACCAAACCAATATCATTATAGATGTTGAGATCGTGGCAATTCCGCTCTATTACCGCCTTAATGAAATGACTTCCCTGCAACCTTCGAAGCTTGAAATTTCCACGACAACCTCGTGTCGGTGCTAAATCGAGTTTTCATTCATTAATTCACAGCTAACTGATTTAGGCATGCTTGAAATCAAGTATATGATTATTTGAAAAAGATTGCATAATATTGTATGTTATGTAGATTAGGCTCATATTTACTTGGACTTTCTTCACCATTTTTACCGTGATCACTTCATATGGTTGAGCAATACGATACGCATCTTGGCAGGTCGTAAGTGTAAACTTAGTTATTCAATATTTTCCTCTTGTAAATGAAGGAACAGACTGGACTCATTCAAAGTAGATTTTTTTTCAATTTATTGATGTAGGACAGCAAACAGGCTGACGGCCCGCTTAGAATTTAGCAGTTACCGTCGCCTATGGGTGTTTGCAACGCTAGTGGCATTGCGAATATGCTGCTGTCCCGTAAGAGTACACGAACTTGGGTCCCTAATGCCGGAACACAACACAAGGTTACTATAGCGGCATACTTAAGATCAAAGGTGGGCGCCATCCAGACGGGCTTGAGACCCTACCACGTAGCTAGGGTGGGTTGTTTTGTCGCCTTTTACGACAAGCCGACTCCGGCCGCAGAGGTTAGTATTCTTTCTCCGCCCCTGCACGGATAAAAATCTGACGCAGGCTTTATATTGTCTGAGCTTTCAAATAAAAGTGTAGAACCACATAACGATGACTATTTTTTCTACTGCTATCTCTTTGCTGAGTCAGTTGCTCCTGCGGCACCGCTTCTTCAGTGTATGAAGGATCACCGATATGGTTCTAGAGGATAAACCAGCTGCGTGCTTCCCATACCCACGTAGCGGCACTGCGCTTTTCCTTGTTCTTCATTTGTCCAGACGCGACTGCCAAATGCACCACTATTTTGTATTTACGACGCTATTTTGTAGTTATCATTTATTTACCTCCTTAACATATTTATACATCTGAATTACAAACACAAGTTCTAAAAAAGTACCTAGCACAGTATTATTTTTCTGGTTCTCGAGACCAGTTCTTTTTCAAAACCCATTTAGAAATTCAAGGAAGATAAAAAACACGCAAAAAATTATTCACTGATCGTTAACATAGAAAAATGGCAACAAAGATTTATTTTATGGCAATATTATATTATTCGCCTCAAGAATTTTACAAACACTTTGTCCCTCAATTTAATTTCGCGTTATAAATAGGTTCAATCATATATTGTACGAGTATAATACAATAATAAGTATCTAACACGTGTCTTAACTCAATAGCTCAATTTTCATACTAAGCAAATAAAATCATAAACCATAACTAAACATGAAAACACTTAATCTTTCCAATTTTTCAATTCAATTTCAATCATTCGTAATCTTAATGTTCGATCTTTGCATAAAGGCTATTTGAAATCCCGCCTCCTGGTTTTTGTTACCTACCCTCACTCTCGGTGAGGTAAATGGTAAAATCGAGGGGGGGATGAATGTAATACAGAAGTAACGCGTGAGCTTCTAAATGCGCGAGACGGTCAACGTTCGACCTGAAGGTCTGTTGTAACCTGTATGTTGTTGTAAGGGTCAGTTACTTTACTTCAAACTCTCATAGGCCGTGCCATAATTAATTGTGTTCAGTGTGCGTGAATTTGTCTGCTGCTCTCCAGAAATAAAAAAGAACGCTGGGCTACTTTCTACCGGATATCCAAAGGCACCTTTGAACCTATCGACGCGGTAGTGTACTTTGACATCTGAAACTTACGCCAGATAGTTTACATTGTTCAATCAATAGAACAGGTTTGTAAATGGTTATCTCTATAAACAGATAACCTTTAAGATAACATCTATGATAGAAAAAATATTTTCCTCGTTTTCCTATGTCACAGGTTACAGTGTTTTCATAACTTATTAATTAAAATATGCCCTTAATACATTGACTTCCAACAACATAACGATGGTGTTGAAATAAATCTATAAAATATACTCAAAATGGAAAAATATAATGTACTTCGCCATATTGTGTCATCTTTAGACCGTTTAAAGGTTTTAAGGGAATTTAGTAAACATTTTACCTTTTTCTTATTCTTCCTGCCCTTATCCCTCATTATATGGGATCGGCACAACATATTCTCTCCTTACACTCTCCTCGGCTAACAAGCCGTCATCTCAACAACACACCCTTTTTTGCCATATCGTCTTTTACGCAATCCATCCATCTTTTTTGGTCTACTCTCATTTTTATCATTTTCCTTGTTATACATTACCTATATGGCCGAGCCACGCTAGTCTGTTACTTTCAAGATTTTCAATAACTGGCGCTACTTTCAAACTTCCTCTGATATACTCATTTTTAATTTTATCCATTTTCGTAACTCGACATATCCATCTTAGCATACGCATCTCCGCAGCATGTAATATCCTTTCATCCCCCCTCTATGGCGCAGAATTTCGATCCATACAATACGACAGGTCATAATACGGATTTATAAATTTTACCGTTAAAACAATTTTAAACAGTAAACATTTTTAAGTGCCTGTCTTCGTAAACATTCTGGTGACATGGTTATCATCAAAATGCAAGAGACAGTAACTCATCAAACATACTAATCTTTGTTCATATTTTAGATCTACGCTATTAGTTATTTCATAGACCAAATCACTCCAAGTGCCCTTTATTTAATTTTATATTCCAGCAAAGTACTAAAATACATTCTATTATATGCCATAAATACTATAATCTCTATATTCTAGTATTGGGACAAATCAATATATGAAATTTCACTTTTTCGATATATCGATATTTAAATAGATAAATATCGGGCATCACTACCAGGAAGGTTACAAATTAAAGATGGCGTTAACGGTTGAATTTATTTATCTGTTAATTGGTAATTGATATTTTTTTACCTATATTTTTATTGGTTGAAAATATCGGTAAATATTTTCGTTTAAAAATTAATTTTGCTAATTGTGCTTTATTTTGAGGGCCATAGAGTATACAATCAATACATCAAAATTCAATATTTACATAAGTTGAAAACATCTGCAAGGCGAAAATAAATCTTATATGTTGAGGAATAAAGTTGAAACTTGCATGTATATAATTTCCAATAATTACCTACGCGACTACATTCAGGCCGACTTGCACAACCAATAACTAAACCGATTTAACGCTAAACTTATTTAAATAGTCATTCTGTCCCTGTCAAATGTTGTCAATGTGACAGGGACAGAATGACGATTTAAACAAGTTTAGCCCTAAATCAGTTTAGTGACTGGTTGTGCAAGTCGGCCTCAGTGTATTTGTTAAACGGTATTTTAACCGTTTTGGTTAATTTTATTTATGGAATAGAAGTGTTAATTCTTTTACCGGTAAATTTATTTGTTATTGGTTATATTTGCCACCACTACTACAAATATAGTTTATAGAAATATTTTAATTTAATACGTATCGCTTAGTAACAAATCATGTTATAAATGAACATAACTTATTTTTCGTAAATTTTAATGCCGTGTTATTGAAATATTTTTTTGTTATTTCAAACAAATAATCAAATTAATAATACATGGATAGCAGCGCTACATTCATTGCCATACTTTTTCGTGTAAGATGTAAATGAATTGAATTTGTTCATGACGTTCATGTACGTAAGGAAGGGATACCAATTGTTATAAGAAAGAATCGATTTTAAAATCGATTTGAATCGCTATCTAAAATCTCGATGTACAAAACATGTAAAGACAAAGAAAACAAAGCACCACAACATCTGTTATAATTAAAAATAGATAATGTTTTAATCGAAAAAACTCAATAATTATAATTGTTTTAATGTTAAAGTATTACATGTGAAAGAAGATGTTCATTATTTATTTATAATGTTTGACATTAAAAAACTTAAAAAATATACAGCTTTCAACTTTCAATGTTTAATGTCTAAATTTTTCAAAAACAAAAATAAGGTAAAAGCACCAGTGGTCAACTACTTAAGAGCGTATTAATTTCCTTTTTTAAAACGTAACCTTAATTTTTATCCGAATTCAAGTAGTATTTCTTGTTGTGAATATATTGAATTTTTTTATGAAATTAAACTAATTATGCTACTTGATCAATGATTGAATAAAATATGAAATAAAAAGCTAACATTAGATATTCAATAGTTGGCCTTATAACAAATATAAAAATTTAAGTCGACCATACTTTGCAGCAGTAGCCAGACCGACCATCCAGGATTTTAAGGTTTTATAGAAAAAATACAACCATTTGGCAATATAATTGAAATAGGATAGGAATAATGTAGGAACAGTCACGGCTTGTTAAAAATTAGATGAAATTACATAAAAATTTGTATCTTTGAAACATCAAATGGATTTTTCGATAAATTGAACGATTTATTTCGGCTCCGTTGTACTCGTACTATCAGTTACTGCATCTCATGATCAGACTACAGTTTTTTTTTAGAAATACGTACCTAAATGTAACATATTCACCATCTACTTTTTGTTACCGCTTTCAAATCCTCGCAGTCCACACAAACACTTTTTTTTAATGAAGTGGCCTTGGAAGGCCTTCAAACCTGGTGATTTTCAGATTCGTTGCAGTTGCGGTAATTTTGCTTATTTTCGCTACTTTATTTACCATTGCGGTGAAAATGAGCTTTATCTGAAAACAAGTTGCCAAACGTCCAGAAGCTCTCAATTCTGCGTATTCTCTATCAAGAAAACAAAATTGGGTGTGTTAAACCAGTCCAAGCAGGATTTCACTCCACAGCAGTGGCTTGTGCTATACAAAACACAGGTCAGGCTGCACGTAGAGTATTACTCATATTTAGGGGCTGAAGCCCTGTCCTGTAAGCCACAATCCCTACACCATCCAACGGCGCGTAGTTTGTGATAACAACGATCCTATATACACAGGCAGTCTAGACCCGCTTGGCCTTGGAAAGACTGTATTTTTGCGTATTTTGTCATCTGTGTCGTGGAATATTCTGAGAAAATGTTTAGAATGTTACCTTCGTTATTTTTTTACCACCATATTGCGCGCCATCGGCTTACTATTCAGTTTCCTGTAGTCTCTTCCAAATTTCTTAGACGCCGGTAGCGCGTTGGCAATACCCCTGGAGTTGCACACCTCCGTAGTTTAAGTTTAAATATATATAAATGATTCCATATATCATTTATATAGAGTAGATAGTAATAAATACTCGATCACTAATTACTTAGTTAACTTTGATTTTGGTTCGCAATGTATCACTATTTCATATTATAAATTAAAGATTGCACGATTTCATTATTTAATTTGGAGTTATTTTAAAAACATGCCATGAATTTTATCGGTTTATGAGAGATAATAGTCAACTAGATGTGCATATTCAACTATTAGTGCCTTTACCTTAAGCTAAATCTGCTCTGATCCGTGCAATTCCACTTAACGTTTGCGATGATGTTGGCAATAAAAGAAGCGTTCACAAGGTGCAGATAACCCTATTATATTAATTTAATAGCTCTAAGTGAAGGTAATGATTTTTGAACGCGATGAGGTGTTCTTTTGTTCTTACACATAAAAGTTCAATTAAATTGAACTAATTGTGAAACAATTTATGGTTTTTATCAAAACATTTTACAAATGTCGATCATTTAGATGTCGATTTTTGACGCCAAAATATCAACTCACTAGGACGTTCAAATGTGAATGAATATCGATTTAAAATCGTTCTCGCTACGCGTTACTAGCAAGTCGGTAGGTTAGAAGCTTCTAACGCCATCTAGATAATCCAGTCACTATCGTTCTGTTTCCCTCACAATTTGTCTTCAGTTGACGTCTGACATGTGAAGTAAGAACGTGTGTGCTCGTGGCACCTGGCCGGCATACAATATATTTGTGTATTTGCTGTATCAGGCGATAACTATATATTTTCTTGTTTCAAAATTTGTTTAACTCAGTAAGTTACATTTAATATTTTAGCTAAATGCAATATTTAAATCACAGTGGTCACTAATAATTGGATAATTTTGTCATTCTAAAAATAGTCTAAATATTTTTATATATAGTAATTAATAAATTCTTTTACAATTTTGTGGCATCTAAATATATAAATATTTATTTTTATTTTATCAAGAAGCTCTTAATTCTTACAGTTCAGTGAACTAAAATTTACAACCCATTTATTTAAATTTAGTCTAATGTTAAAATCTAAATTTATAATTCTTCTCTACTTGGGAACTTTCTAGTGACAGTACTTGTGAAATAAGTAAAGGGTTAGTCTTTCTTGTACCACTCAGCTGAAAGGTTTAAATATAATTTTCTCCCAATAACAAATGGTCTGGAAATCAGCTAATTATTTGTGGTGGCTATGCATGGTCTCATGTCTGTTGGTTTGCAGGACATCAATTGTATCTTTATACAAATGAGGACTTTTTCTATGAGGTGATAGCCTCATATATAGCTGATAAGCTAGTATAGGCCTGCCTTTTAAAAGGCAAGCCTATGCCTGTCTTTTATAATATAAGTTTTGTAGTAACTCATCATTAAAACTACTTTTTACTCAATCTCACATTTTTTAAATTTCATTTTTGATCTTTTGGGCAATTTTAGTATTTTAAATAATAAGAAATATTAAAATTATTTTACTATAACTTTTTTTACGTTTACTAATATTATATTGTTTGCACCATTTCTCAGTTTGCAAATGAAGCTGAAGAAAAAGATTAAAAGAAATGTCTCAGTCTTTTCCAAACATTCAGCACAATTTTAAAGGGACAAGACATTAATATCTTCAAATAAAAAAAAATACTAAGATGTATTCAACACCCATTGCACTCATTTGGTGTTAGTAGTTATTGTTCTTTTGTCCATATTATACGCCTGTCTATGTTGGCAATTGATGAAAATAAAATAGTAATTATTCAAAAAACAATTCAGTTTTATATAAATTTTAGGGTAAAATATTCTTACTGAATTAAAGATTTTAATTTTAATTTTAGATACTTCACTAAAAATGTCTGTGGTAATGGAATATTTTTCAAACATACTAAGTGCTTTGATTATACTATCGTGCCTTTTTCTTAAAGTACCCCAAATTATGTCTATAAAACAGAAAAAATCTGTTTCTGGCATTCCTGTTCAGGCGATGACGTACGAAGTGATTGGGTATGTATTATCATTTGATACTCTACTATACAATTGTTTAAAATAAAATATTGATAACAAGTCTATGCTGTAATTTAATCTCCGAAATCCACTTACCTGTATTTATCTCATAGAATATTCTCATATGATTGTACCTATGTTAGGTACAATGTCTATGTAATCTATCAGGACCAACTCTAACATATCCCAATGTATTGGACCAGTTTTCAAGAAACAACTATATCAGAGTACACAACTCTCTTGTAACTTACCTAGAAGATAAATGTTACAGATATGAAGACTGTTGTAATTGCAAGATTTTATGACAATTATTACATGTTACTTCATACACGTGTATGCCACGACGTATTCATCTATGTGAAGTGATTTTTTTTGTGTCACTTTTGTACCAGCTTCGTTATATTATCTATGAAATAATAAGCCTAATAAAGCCTTAAAGAGCTGTTCCTTCAACTGATCAAAAATGTATGAGTCAATAGATGATATTTGACTCAAGCGGTAAATATGTGTGCTTTGGAATCTCTCCAGAGTTGTAAACAGATTTCTACAAACGTCTTTAAAGTTGCTTTTCAAGACCAAATCACATCCCGTGAATCGAGTCTGAGCGCTATATGTCGTCAATAACGCGCAGTCTAAATTGACTGAAATTGGAATCATTGTAGTCAGTAAATAGTTTCCAGTGGCTCTAGATTGTGCCGGCGAGGAGTGCGCGATGATAACAGATTTAACAATTCATGCAACTATGAGACATCTAAACTTCTGCAAATGTACTCTATAGTCCTACTCCCTATACCTAACTAGGCGGTTACATCTCTATTAGACGACTGTTTCTCGTATCTCCATCCCCGGTTAGATTTCGTGTGAAAGGGCATTTACGCCACTGAGAAACCAAACGACGCATAGCAGGCAAGGCTACAGGCTCCAAAAGCGTATGCTTTCCGTGCTACCTGAATGATCCAATAGAATTGATGTATGAATAACAAACTATTGTTCACTAGCTATCATCTTCAGTGTTAAAATTTATTAGTGTTAAATTAAATTTTTATATAATGTAAGGGATGTAAAGGTCAGTTCCTATTATTAATACGTAATATTTTACAGGTTTACTATCATATCGTTGTACAACTTCTGCAACGAATATAGCATCCTGACTTACATGGAATATGTCATAATACTGATCCAGTTATATGTATTGTTTTACTATGTTCTGCGTTATAACCGCAATCCATACAAGCAGATGATCATGGAAGCTATGATAGGGATTTATATAGTCCTGGTATTTACTTTTGCAATGGAATGGATTCCGAAAGCTGCCCTGTCTTACTTGATGGTGAGTTAATTAGCTTTAAATCCTTTTTTTTTAAACCTTAAATGTGAAATTTCGTGTCCATAAGAAAGTAAGTTATATTTCGTTTTGATTATAATCAGTCCGATATTTAAATCGGGTCCTGGAATAAGTTATTCCGATTTATAGCGTTCGTTGGAGATAATTAAAGAAAAACAAATGATAGCGACACCACGATACGCGCGTTTAAAGATGACCTTTTGAATGTTATTTTGAGGGTAAAAATATAGTACGGACGGTGTATTGGTTATGCGCCGACGTTGGTTGGAAAGTTGATCGCATTCAAAATGGGGTAATGAGAAATTTTGCTTTAACCTACAATTTTGTTATGACAAAGGGAATAACGCTACTTTGACAATTTATAATTTCTACGGTGAAGATATTTTATGAAAATCTGCTGCGCTGAGCTTTGCTCGTTTTCCTTCTGGCAGCTTTAAAGTGAAATATCAGTCACGCTGAGGTTGTCCAATCAATGAAAAGGGCAGAGTCGATAATGGTATCGAGTTAAGCATTGGCTACGAAACTGTTTTGAACAATTTAGACAAAGTTGATTATAAAAATAAGCTTGACGTATAGGTTACTAATGAGTTGAGAGCGAAGAATATGATAGCTGAAACAACAAAGCGATACGCTTAACCGAAACTGGAGATGAAGAATGGATTATGTACGATTATCGGAAGAATCGAAACCTGATGTACGTGACATGCGTTCTGTTACACGGAATTCTAAAGATGGTGTTAAAAAAACTTTTATTATATTAAATTGAAAGGAAAGATTAATAAAAAGGATTTAGCACTTAATTATAAATTTGTATCCGTATTCTCCACGTACTCAGGGAGCGTTCAAGTATTACGTAACGCAATTTTTTGAGATTTTTGACCCCCCTCCCCCCACTTGTAACGTGTCGTAACGTTTTATAAGACCCCCCCCCTCTCCCCCCAAATTCGTTACGTAATACTTGAACGCTCCCTTAATAGTAAGCAGTTACCGTCGCCTATGGATTTATGCAACGCTAGGAGCACCGCGAACACGCTGCCCTCCAATAGGGGTACAGGAACCTGGGTTAGAACACTGCCAGAACACAAGATTATTATTGCGGTATAATTACAGACCAAGGGTTACAGACGTTGCTTGGGTATTTGTTGCCTTTTACGACAGGCGGATCCCTGCCACAGAGGTTATATGTCTTAGGTTATAGGTCTTTGCTCCGCCTCTGCACGGAGAAAATAAATGTGTAATAATTACGTTGATATACGATTGTAAATTAACTGCTAGTATGACCTTTTTTATAATATATTTACATTTACAGCCGTGCTGCACTCCCTTGAGCGGTTTCGCCAAGCTATCGTACATCTACTCTATCGTGAGTACCAAAAAGGCAGACTCAATTGCTACGACTACGTGGGTCATTTCCGTCGCCACCAATGTAGGTAAGTGATTGAAGGGGAACGACTGATTGGCTTAGTTACAATACAATTCGCGCGTGTGCAGTTATCTATGCAATCTAGATAAAAAGTCGTCACTCAAACGCTTTATTGAACGAATACGTAACAATTGTTAGTTACTTGATTCTTAATTTGATACGTTTATCGATATATATTTGTAAAAATAATTTCTATGTCACGTTGCTGGCAGTTATAAATTGATTACTTTTTTACTAGCGTATGGGTGATTTTTGTAGGAGTTTGGGAACACGACAGCGCTCCTGTAAACACTATATTCAGACACACGTCTTTCTTGCTAAGGAAGAACAGCCTGACGCACCATTTATAAACAGTTCCCGTAGCCTATGGACGTTTACGACGCTAGGGGTGCTGTATGCACTAATGCCGGAACACAACACAAGGTTGTTATGGCGGTATACTTAAAGACCAGGGGTGGTTGCCATGGCATATGGGCTTGGGGCCTTACCACCTAGCTAGGATTGTTTTGTCGACTTTTACGGTTATCCGACCCCGGCCGTTGGGGTCAGTATTATTACTACGCCACTGGAAAGAAGTTTTGTTTATTTAGTTATGGCTATGCTCAGATATGGACATGTTACGGTAGGACACAAGCATGTGTGTGTGTGTGTTTACACATATATGTTTACCTAGCTCTGTGACAGTAGTCATAGTATAAATCATGTTTCGAAACTTGTACAATAGGTGTATATTAGAAAATAAAATATTTTTGTTATTATATATTTAAAATAAGGAAGCATTATCTGTAAAGGTTTATTTTGTTGGATATAAAGAATTTCGCAACGCAGTAAATATATCGTGATCGCAAAACTGTCATTTTGTATCCCAACGAAGTGATTCTTTCTTTTTTATTTCTCCTAGGGCGCATATTCACCGTGTACATGGATTCAGGCGACATGAAGTTGATGATAAACTTCTTTGTGTCTTCACTGCTGAGTGCTGGCGTATTGGTATCCGTAATTTATTACAAGAACTACCCGCGACCCCCCCGACCTCGCAGAGTGATGACAGGAGGAGCGCGTCGTTTTACTTTTGACAAGGATTAATTTACTAAAGGCGGTTATTGAGTTTTCCGGATATAAACTCAACGCGTCGTATCTCATATGTTTTCATATTGTAATTGGTTTCACTTATATTAAAAATTGTTTTTGAATTATGCCATTTTATAGACGCATTTACAATATTTCGATCTCTTAAATTAAAGTTTTTCAATGAGAAACCATTCATTTTCATCAGAATAGTTTTTATTCTATATTATTACACATATTCCAGTATTTTAAATTCCATTTAATTTAATATTAACATTTATTCTAATTTATTACCGTTTAATTACTTCACTTTGAACAGAGTTAATTAATAATAACAAATTTAATGTACTTCTCTCGTTACTATAAAATAATAACTATAATAATACATTATTTATATTCAAGTTACTCAATATAATGATCATTAATAAATGCACAAAAGATTGGCTATATTCACGATTAGCTTATTTATGTGATACTTTGAAACTGAATACTTTCCATGCAAAATCATTGTCAAAAAACCTTTCATTGATATCAAGTCTCGTAAAACGTGTGAATGCAAGGAGATTGCCAACATCTTTAATATTAAAAAAAAGTACATACATTTATACCATCACATTTATTAAATTAAATGCACATTTATCTTATAATATGGATATTCGATAAATATTAATCTAGATTTAAAATGGGGTTGCACAATAAGAATAAAAAAAATCTGCAGGGACGATCTCAAGATAGGAGAAATACCAGAATACAACACGCATTGCCATAATCGTGTTTAATACTTACTTATAATTTTATATGTATAATTGATATATATTGTGTTCGTACTAATATTTGCATACAGTTACTTGATTTTTAAGTATATCTTCATTAATCTTCATTAAATATTATAATGTACATTATTCATCATTATATATTATTTCGAGCAAACAATTGGTTCGATAGCACAATTGGATTCGATGGGTGGCATTCGAGTAAAGCACTACCGGTTCCGTTTCTTAAAATTATTTAGTCAAACAGAGGCTATTTGCTGATACATTTTTATTCTTATCATGTGCCCCCTCAATGTAGTCACAGACAACTTAGTTTATAGGTTTTAGAATATATAACGTTAGAATCTCGTAAACGAGATCATCGGATTAGCCGATTTGAAATATTAATCTTGCGCATCAATATTATAAATTATTTTAATTTATTACTATGATTTAAAATGTTTCTTAACAATAATCGTTATTGGAATGTATAAGTTATGTATTCACACGGCAATGATCTCAATAATATATGTACACTACCGAAGACCTCGTGAGAAAGAAAGCAAGTTCACCCTAGACTGCCAAGACGATATGGATAAGAACGAATATTACGATTTTCAAGTTAACGTTAAAGGTCTCTGCCCACTACACCGTTCCGTACCATGACCGTGCTAGGACCGTATCAAGACACAAAAGCAAACGCTGTTTGGTTACGGAACGGAATATTTTTTTGCCTGGCACGTTCCTAGCACGGTCATGGTATGGACCGGTGTAGTAGGCAGACTCCCTATATCGAAATTATATTGTCGATTATATTTAGACTTGGGAAATTAATCATGACGTTTGACATTTTCCTTCTTAGATTTTAACCGAATACAATTGTAATCGTAAGATATTAGTTATAATAGCATAATGTATAATTAAATATAATATAATCCTAATTTATGTCAATATTTGTGTTATATTTCCAAAAACTTCTTCCTCCTGCCCTTATCCCATATTATATGGGGTCTGCACAACATGATCCCTACTTCCACTTTCCTCTGTTAACCATCATCCGAATATTCACACCCTTTTTGGTCTACCTTTACTCCTGTATGATTGCATTTATAGATTGCATTGATGCATTACATGGCCGAACCACGCTAGTCTGTTACTTTCAAGTTTTTCAATAACTGGCGCTACTTTCACATCTCCTCTAATGTAAACATTTCTAATTTTATCCATTTTCGTAACTCCACACTTATTTTAATATATAATATAATTTTCGGGGATGCGCTTAGGGTGAGCAAACTAAGAGGCTCGCGAAAGTAAAAGCCAGTCAGGGCCACGGCCTCGGCAGTCAGCATCTCCCGGCCCTAGTGAAGGAGAAGTATGGGCGCAATGCAAGGGAAGTCTCTTACTACTCACTACCCCTCCGCCTGTTCCCACGCGGCAGGTGTGCCTTATGCTTTTCAACCTCCCAAAAAAGGCGAAGAAAACTTGAAAATGATTCCAAAGCAGAAATTCAAGATGCAACCTGGATTTGTAATTAGTAAACAAGAAAACTTACTACCACCCAAATAATTCATTAAATATATATGGAACGATTCACTTAATGCCATTTAGCCCCAAAGAGAGCAACAAAGTGTTTTTGTTATATATGTTGGACAACTGATATATTGTATTTTTTCCGATGAGAAGTATATAAAAAAGGTTGATTGCAATGCTTATACCACAAGTGTCCACAGCCTATCCAACCGTCCATTAGAGCTTTCCGATTCTTCATCCACTATCTTACTCTCGGTTGACTCTTGAAATTGACTAATTTGCTGACGTGCTATCTCTTAATGAGAAGGTAATCGATAGGACGACGCAAAGTTTTGTAATACAACTTCTTGATTTGTTGCAAGATAAAGAAATAATTTGTGCTAATCAAAATGGTAAGAAAGATCACCCATCAATAAGGTGACTAACTATTTTTTGTTCAAAAAGAGTACACTTTGCAAGTATTTAGGTGAAAGAAAATAAGAAAAAACGATAAAAACTTTATTTTCTTATAAAAACATATTTTTCTTAGGAGTGGATTTTTTTTTGTTAAATGAGGATCATCATCATCATCTTTGCGTTGTATCCCGGTTGCAGCCCAAACTCTCGCTTCGGCGCCCGGGGTCCGCTTTCCGACTTTTTCTTCTCCACTTCGCACGATCTTCAGCATCCCTGGTAGTGAGCCCATTGGCACGCATATCACCCTTTACAACGTCAAACCAGCACTTTTTGGGTCTACTCCTCCTGTCGGGGCCCGGCGGAGGCGGCATGGCCAGACATTTGTTACCCACGTAAGCATCCGGTTGCCGTAAAACGTGGCCGTACCAACGGAGCCGACACTCTTGTAATTTATCCGCAATGTAACGGACATGAAGACTGCCGCGAATGCGGGAGTTCCTAACGCGGTCCTTCCGCGTCACTCCACACGTCCACCGCAGCATATTCATCTCCGTGACACGCAGCTCTTGCTTGTGTCGCTCTAACACCGGCCACGCTTCACAGCCGTATAACAGGACAGGCCTAATGATGGTCTTATAGACCTGTCCCTTCAACTTTACCGGCATCTTGGGGTCACAAATGACACCAGTTACCTCACGCCATTTGGCCCACGCGGCAGCAATGCGTGCCTTGACGTCGCAATCGATATCACCAGACGCATGGAACACAGATCCCAGGTATTTCACTTGGTCCGTGCGCTCGATCGTGTCGCCACCTATGCGTACGGGTGTGGGATCTGTGGAGTTACAGGCTAAGTACTCGGTCTTCGCCACATTGATCTTCAGACCACCGTTCTCAAGCGACTCCTTCCACGCCTTCACGCGTTGCACCAGCCTACCCCTGTCCGAATCTGCCAGCGCGATATCATCAGCATACATGAGCAACCACGGGGGCTGCTCATGTGAGTTTCTGATGCTGTCTGACAAAACGTCTAATACCACGCTACACAGAAACGGACTAAGGACGGATCCTTGGTGCACCCCGACGGTGATGGGGAAAGGTTTTGTGTCGCCAACAGCGGTCCGAACTACGGAATCGGAGTCCCGGTACATGTCTCGGATGATGTCAATATAGGCCTCTGGAATCCCTCCCTTAACCCCTCGGTAACTACCGCACTCCTGGACCGACCCCTTGCCCTTGAAGACTGGAGTAATGATACTCAGTCTCCGTTGGCTTGGGATCGTACCGGTGAGGAGTGTCCGGTTAAAAAGGTCGGTTAAGATGCCCACACCACGAGAGCCCATCGCTTTCCAGGCTTCGATGGGGACTCCATCGGATCCAACAGCTTTCCGATTCTTCATGCGGCGAAGACAATTCTGGACCTCTGCAGGCGTTACCAGTGGCGCTAGTCCTTGATTTGGAGGGAGATCTGGCAGCGGCACCCCTTTATGCTGCATGTTCAGCAGCTCGTGGAAATACGAGCGCCATCTCTCCTTCACCGCGAGGTCCTCGCATAGCAGGTTGCCCACAGGGTCTTTTACACAGCGCTTTTCTCAGTTCGCATTCATAACAGCCTATACATACTCGGTAGATTTTTAAATTGTGAGCACGTTGCTCACATACTTACAACTTACAATTTCATTTACCTTGGTTTCTTCTACCCTTTAATTGTCAAAGTTTTCATGACATATCTAATGTCACTGTCATTATTGTTACTGACTTACCAGACCACTACCAACTACCAAGCTTAATATACTACCTAACCTAGACCCAGATTTAGTAGGTATTATAAAAATTTTATCCATTATATTTTGAAGTGATATTTTTTTATAAAAGTTTTAATTTAGAGATATATCATTAATTGAAGGTAAGTAATTGTAAATAAACATATTTCTTTATTTAGATTATCTAAACCTCACGTGATTATAAAACTAAAATATTTCGAAAATCCCGTATAAAGTTTGGTTACATACCCAATAATTTATTATGCAATATTGTATATAATATATACCTAGTACCCTTGAGTTTTAGAATGTACTTGAAGGACCACCTACATGATTGTAATGACCTCATGCTTTTAATAAACTTTCCCAGTTCCAATAATTATGAAACCTTTGGGAATTATGAATTTATTATTCATTGGACAGCATTACCTCTGTAAGAATAGTTGTTATTGACCAAAATAATTAGACCTCCAGTTCTCAGATGCCTGCAATAGAATAAAGGAGATATTTGTACAAATATACCATATCTGATATTTTTAGAGTTAGTATTTTTTTAATTCCGTCATCCTCGATGGCAAAACGCCGCAGGCCTGGCACGGAAGTATAGTGGTGCTGTTCTTCAAAAAGGGCGACAAAACCCTTTTGAAGAACTTTAGACCGATATCACTTCTGAGCCATGTTTACAAGCTGTTTTCAAGGGTCATCACGAATCGTCTCGCGCGCAGATTTGACGACTTCCAGCCTCCCGAACAAGCCGGATTCCGAAAAGGTTTTAGCACCATAGACCACATACATACGCTGCGGCAGGTTGTTGACGAATACGTCTACTTGGGTCAAACGATCCAGTTAGGCAGGTCCAATTTCGCGAAAGAGGTCACTCGTCGAATCCAACTCGGATGGGCAGCGTTCGGGAAGCTCCGTAAAATCTTTTCGTCCCAAATACCGCAGTGTCTCAAGACGAAGGTTTTTAACCAATGTGTGTTGCCAGTGATGACATACGGAACGCAGACGTGGTCGCTAACTATGGGCCTTATGAGAAAGCTCATGGTCGCTCAGAGAGCAATGGAGAGGGCTATGCTCGGAGTTTCCCTGCGAGATCGAATCAGAAATGAGGAGATTCGCAGGAGAACCAAAGTAACCGACATAGCCCGGATGATTGCAAAACTGAAGTGGCAGTGGGCTGGGCACATAGCTCGAAGGACTGATGGCCGTTGGGGCAGAAAAGTCCTCGAATGGCGACCGCGTACCGGAAGACGCAGTGTTGGTAGGCCCCCCACAAGATGGACCGATGATCTGGTCAAGATCGCCGGGATAGGTTGGATGAGGGCAGCGCAGGACCGATCATCGTGGAGATCTTTGGGGGAGGCCTTTGTCCAGCAGTGGGCGTCTTCCGGCTGAAATGATGATGATGATTTTTTTAATAGAAATTGGGCCCATTTTCTGTCAAATATTTGCCACAACATATTTTGTTCATCTGCTGTTATAAAAACCAAATGCAGCCACTTTCTATAGCCCATTAGCATTAGTAATTTTTAGATATTTTTTTAGTATCAAGCTCTCTTCCTTCTGCTCTTATACCACATTATATGGGGTTGGAATAACATGTTCTCTCCGTCCACTCACTTTCTTATTTTTAATAACAAGCATTATGTTAAATTAAATCTCACTATAATCACATCACAGCTTTTGCAGTATTAAGATCCTAATTGCATATTAATCCCATTTATTGCTCATATCTTTTAATATATTCAGTTTATTTATAATGCACTTTTTATCATGAAATATTTTATACACCTTTGTATTATTATATATTAAGTAAATAACAAAATTAATTTCAGGCCATGTCTCACATTAATGATTTGATCGGTGTTCTAAGGGGACTAAGAGTGGTCATAGAAGCAGGGGTTAAAATACAACAGGAAGCATCAAAAAGTATATGGAATAACTCTAGTCTGAAACCATTGATACAGGGCTGTGGCACTAACCCCTTAAAAGCTTATAACCCATCACCAGATCTTGCAAAAGATGTGTTAGAAAGGGCATTAGTGGTGGCTCAGGGCTTTAAGCAATATGCTGTTATGCATGTCCCTAATTTCAATGTTGATGTAGAACGAAAACCAGACATGGATGCTCAAACAAGAGAAGAGATTGAACAGCTGAATAGAGAATTCAATAAGACCTTTGAATCGTTGAAAAAACTTCAAGATGATGGTTTATCTCATAGTGAAAAATATGAAGCTCCGTTAGAATCGCTGTCATCAAAAATGCAAAATAATGTTCAAGAATCTTTTGAGGTGCAAAAGCAGATGGATCAGAAAATAAATAATATTCAGATGCAACCGCCTATGCAGAAAAAATCTGATAGTGTTGCAAGTGCTGCTAGTATTGGTGATGAAGTAGTGATGCCCAAGCCAATAGCCAAAAAGAAAATTAGAGTAGCTGTAAGTTTATCTCATAACTACCTACAATTTAATTTTCTTATTACAAATTATAATGTAATATGTCAAATATTTCTACAAAAATAAGTATAAGAGTAACTGCAATCTGACTTGTGAACTGTAATGTAGTCTATCAGTTGAAATTTACTTAGACTTACATCCTAACTAATATTATAAATGTGAAAGTGAGTTCGTTTGTTTGTTACGCTTTCACTGAACCAATTTTGATGAATTTTGGTATAGTCATAGATTGGACCTAGGAGAAGAACATAGTTTTTTTTTATTCATATGGCGGAACAATGTTGGCTGGATTCTACTAACTTTTAACGTTAACTAGTTCATAATAAATTATTATTTAGCTTCTGAAATTATCATATAATATTTTTTTCCAATGCATTAGTATATTCTGGTCATTGAGAAGCAATTAAAATATGTTTAATCAAGAATTACTATTTGATTGCAGCTCAATGCAAACTCAAAAGCTCGTGTTGTACCATCATCTCGGATAGGCCGTATGATTTCATTTGGATCTCTTGCAGCTGGCCTTGGCGTGGGCACTGTGGCACAATATGCTCGGAATACTATACAGTCTGTGACTGGTAAAGTGGATGATTCTGCTAATGCATTTCTTTCTCCCGCTAATGCAGAGAGAATAGTAGATACATTATGTAAAGTGAGAGGTAAAATATTTGATTTTCTATACAACATGACTACTTGAATATTTGTTATCTTACTATTAAACCACAGTATTCAAACTTCCATTTCGTAACTTGAAGTTCCATTCCAATATTTTTTTCTCCACATCACAAATATCTTTGGTCTTCAACATCACTGCTAGTGAACCATTTGTCAAGTATATATCAATCACCCTTTACCATACTACTTATTGTTGTCAAACCAATACCTGCTATGTGTACTTTTTTAAGATTTCAACATTTTGACTATTATGACCAGTTTGCAACCCAAACTTTGATATACATATAAAAACCACTGTGTGATTCTAATCACTACATTAATATAAATTATTTCTTATAAAATTTTACAGAAAAATATTTTACTCCATACTTTATCATATAAAAATCATACTTAATTAAATGTTTATATTTTTATTAAAATGTCCATTATTATCATATCTTTGTGCATGTATATTCTCTTTACTTTGTTCAATTTTATTGATATGCTGCTGTCTTAACATGCAAAGTCAAAGAAGTATACTAAACTTAAATATTTAAAAAAATACAAATAATGTTGTATAAAATAAAAGAAAATTAAAACTAATCAAAACCCTATTTATTACAATGCACTTGAAACAAAGTAAACTATCAATGGACGCATACTACAAAAATTTGGTTAGTTTAAATTTGAAGGTTTTTTTATAGCTGAGATCAGCAGACAGGTGAACGGTCCACCGATAGTAGGAGGGCCACCTTAGCTTTTGAGTGTTTGCAACACCAGAGACATTACCAAGGTGCTGTCAACTTCCAAGATTAACCAGAACCTGGTTTACTAGTTCTGATACACAAAACTAAATTGTTTTTGGCTGTTAAAACTAGGGTTGTTGGTTTTCAAACAGTTATGATGGAACCCTGCCACCTGGTGGTTTTGTCACTTTTTCTGACAGGCCTTTATCGGCCGCAGTGTCAGTAGTCTTACACCGTCGCGGCATGGAGATAAGGCACATATTATACTTAGCTTTCATATTTGGAGATATTTAACCAACTCTTTTTGTAGGTGCTGCCCTTAAACTTGGTCAACTCCTAAGTATTCAGGATGACTCAATGATATCACCTGAACTTCAGCATATATTTGAACGAGTCAGGCAATCTGCTGACTTCATGCCCTCTTGGCAAGTTGAAAAGGTCATGAGTGCACAATTAGGACCAGATTGGAGGAGTAAATTGCAGAGTTTCGAAGAAAAACCATTTGCAGCTGCTTCTATTGGTAAGTTTAATTCTTATCTGGTAGAAGGTAATCCTGTGTAAAATAACAGACTGATTTGGAAAATGTGGTATTACTTTTCTAGATCAAAATGATTTTGATAGATTAGCTGAGCAGTAATCATATTTCATACAATATACTTGAAATATATTTAGTGCATTAGATGAGAAGAACTTCTGTAAAGATATGCCATATGCCATAAAGATATATGTATATACCATAAATATATTTGGTGCTTATAATTCAAATATACCACAGGTATGGAACCATTACATACTTGAATTTAATATAAACTAACATAATTTTTCAGGTCAAGTACATTTGGCAGTTCTACATAATGGTCAAGAAGTGGCAGTAAAAGTGCAATACCCAGGTGTCGCTAAAGGCATCAACAGTGATATTGATAATTTAGTCGGAGTTATGAAGGTCTGTATTCTATACTAGATTTTCTTCACTTCTTCTTAGCTACATATTACTACCGAATCGGAAAAGAAAAAAATCAAATCACATTTTACTTTATAATTTATTAAATCCATTGAGTTGTTAACAAAAATATTTAGAAAAATCTACGTAGAAATATAACAATTATGACATATTTGTGTATAACACTTTTCAAAAGTTGAACTGAGTCATAAATAATTAAACATACTTTGGAATCATTACATTACATTTACTTAGTTATTATTAAATCATCAATGTAGTAATAAACAAGAGTACATCAGAATGTAATTAATTATTTCAGCTTAAAATTGCTTATGTATGTTATTGAGTCATACATAGATCTATACTATAAGAATAAAACTGATGCTTAGAAAAGAATTGAGAACAATTTCTTATGAATCATTTTCTAGACTAGCATTATATTATAAGAACAATTTTTGGTGAAGAAATATTTGTTTATTAAACTGACTGGAATTTATCATTCGTGATCTATGAGTATGCAGTCTCAATAAAATTTTAATTGGAAAATAATTTATTTTTTTACTTTTAATTTATTTTTAATAATTACTTTATTTTAATTGTAAAATATTTTTGGATGTATTGCCATAATAAATAAATAATCAGTAAAAAAAAACAATATTTTTAGGTATGGAATATATTTCCAAAAGGCATGTTCATCGACAACATAGTAGAAGTTGCCAAGAAGGAATTAGCCTGGGAAGTAGATTATATACGAGAAGCAGAATGCACAAGAAAGTTCAAGTCACTCCTACAACCATATCCTGAGTATTTTGTCCCAGATGTTATTGGTAAGTAGATATAATATGTGCATCATATTACTGCAATTCAGCATTTTGTAATACAATTAATGTGCTATTAATAGTCCTGTTAGCTCTATACAGCAATATTGGAGTAAAATTGAGTTTTGCTTATCAAACTTCTCTTAGCTATATTTTTGTCATGCCTTTATGACTTATACGTTTTACAGGCACATTTTTGGCCTATGGGAATTTTAACTATATTCCTGGGGCTGCGAATAATGCAAAACTTTGAATTCAACCATAATAAAATGCTTGCAAAAGTAGAAATTGTATTCTGTATTTAATACTAAAATTATTTTTATGCACATTGTTCAAATTACAAGAATTCCTTTCTTTTCTGAGCTAAGTCAGTGTTGCCATTTCCCTCAGTTAATATTAATTGTGGGATATTTTAATTTTTTAATAAAAAAACACATGATTGCATTTGTGAATTTATACTTTATCCCATTTATTTTTATATAATATCAGACATACCTTTTGATATGAGAATAATATTATTTTTAGATGAGTTATGTGCCCAGGAAGTTATAACAACAGAGTTAATAGATGGTGTACCTTTGGACAAGTTGTTTGACGCTCCATATGAAGTCCGTCACGACATTGCATCTAAAATCATGCAACTATGTCTTAGAGAAATGTTTGTACTTAGGTGCATGCAAACAGATCCAAATTGGGCTAATTTCTTTTACAATCCAAATACAAAACAGGTAGATATTATTTATTTTTAGTTTTTTTATGGCATTTTAGTAACTCATATATCTATTCATATAATAAAAATGTAACAGATCGCCGTCTGTACATGGAAGATATATGAGAAAAAATATTATTAGGACCTTTATCAATGCAAATAGCACCCAAAACGATGATTGTTAGAATTTTTGTCTGTAGCATTCAATTATTCGCAGCAAACGCATGTATTCCGGAGGCATAACAGTTGCATTCGATAACACTGACTGTTTTCATATTTCATTTATTTATATTTCAGAGTTTATAGGGTTTGTAAATACATATTGTATGTATTAGCTGTTTTTCGTACAATCAGCTTTATGTGGCTCTGTCACGTGTTAGCGATCCTAGCAGCCTGTATGCTTTGATCCCCGATGGCTATACGTCTCATATCGTGTATAGAGAAGCATTAAAGTAAATCAGATTTTTTTTAATATGCAAAGATGGTGATTATAATCCAAAAAAACCAAAAGTTATATTCAAAAAATGCTGCCCAAATTCACTATTCCACGCGGACGAAGTCGCGGGCACAGCTAGTTCCCCATAAATCCCTAAGCCCCATAAGTGCCCAATATGTGTTGAGAGTTCAAACAACAATACATATCAGGGGTGTATTACGAATTCAATCCATAGTATATATATATATATATATATATATATATATATATATATATATATATATATATATATATATATATATATATATATATATATATATATATATATATATATATATATATATATATATATATATATGTATGTATGTATGTATTTGTATACGATACGCTGAAGATGCTATTCGGACAGTGCTAAAGATGCGTTAAGAATTGAGCATTTGGGAAGTATCGAAATGTAATAACGCATACAAAAATGTTATAATATAATGGTATTTGCAAACATCATTACGCCTCCATAATTATTGCTTTCATATAAAAAAGGACTGACTGAAAAATTACTTCAATCACAAAATACTTATTATTACTATATGTCCTAGTAGTACTTAAAATATGTATCCAATAATAAACATAAATTGATTACACTTCCTTGACTAGACTCTGGAAAGTTTACAATAGTTTTATTGGGTATACTTTTTTACAATAAAATCCCAGAGAGTATTCAGACTTTCTACAAATAAGTTTAAAAAATCAATTAAGCAACGTTTGTGTGGGAAAGGATATTACACCATAATCTTTATCGTCATCAATATAAATTGATAACTGCGCAGACTGAGAATGAAAACAAATGTTAACTCATATTTTTGTTCCTCCACTTTCATTTTGTAATTAAAGTTGTAAGCAATAAAAGACAAATATAAAATAAGCCTAAAAAAACATTCGCTGGGGAGTTTGTTTCGCCATTTCTTTTCTAGCCAGCATTTTGTATTGAAAATGGTAGTAGATTTTTGACATTCAATACGTGATCTATAAGATCTTATATTGAAATTATTGATTTTGATTTGATTTAACATTATTATCGGTGAAAATAGACCAGTGTTCAAGATCAGATAGAATAAATAAAGATATGGGCTCTTTATCATACAAGTAATTATTACTAAATTAAGTCACTGTATTATTGATGATCAATCGTATTTAGTGACATATAATTTTCAGGTAATCCTATTAGATTTTGGCGCTACTAGGGAGTACTCTAAGGAATTTATGGACCAATACATAGAAATCATAAAGGCCGCATCTGATGGTGACAGAAACGCCATATTGAGAATGTCGAAGGAGATGAAGTTCCTTACAGGTTATGAGTCAAAGGTAAATGTAAAAATTATATACTACCATCATGAGGTATAATACCTTGATGATTTTTCTACGTTCTTCGAAATAGAATAAATTTCTCGAAAACTGAGTAGAAAATTATTGCAGTAATCGGAAATTTTGTTATTTGCTTGTAACTAAGTAGGTTCTTCTAAAACTCGGCAGTTTTTAAAATAGGTTCAATGTGAATAAATCAGCTATATTATAAAAATATGAATGTATCGAAATCCATTATAATAAATGTATTTAATGTCATAATATTTTGATGACTATTATTACTTTTGAAATTTAATAATTAATAATAAAGAATGAGACATGCTCACAACTATGTCATAAAATTTACGATGATAGAGCAAACTTTTTAATAACTATACTTACACCTTTGTGTGAGATAGCAATTCACTGCAGCTTTACTCAGGTATCTGTAATAAATACTTTCCCTGACTCACTAAAAGAACTCAAGAATAGAACCATCTTCTCTCAGTACTAGGGGATATTAACTGGAAACTACTATATTGACGAATATATTACTTTCTGTATATCAAATGAAGCAATTCCTATTTTTTACAATTGTAGAAAAACTGAAATGCACCTACTAACAAGTTCGCTCAGGTTTTAGTTTATGTTATATGTATGTTGCAGCAAAACCCTGGATTCACAACTAAAGTTTGTGCAAAAGCTATGCAGTAGTATAAAGCTCAATAGTCTATAGTATAATAATACTGGTCATCCACCTCGAAATCATCCCTATAATATAGTTTGACTCCTGTTTGAAAATTCCAGATAATGGAAGAGACTCACGTAGACACAGTGATGATAATGGGTGAAGTTTTCACAAGTGAAAGTTTTGGAGAGTTTGATTTTGGCACACAGAAAACAACACGAAGAATCCAAGCACTTGTACCAACAATATTAAGTCATCGTCTCTGTCCTCCCCCTGAAGAAATATATTCATTGCATAGAAAATTGTCTGGAGTGTTTCTGCTATGCTCGAAAATGAAAATAAAATTGAACTGCAGGGATATGTTCCATGAAATATATGCTCAGTATAAGAATAATAATAGCTTTAGGTAATTTTTTTTGTGTTTCTTTTATACTACAGCGAAAAATACACTTAATAAATTAATTTACTAATACTCTGTTATTTAGTAGTTATATTGCGTTTATATAAATTTGAACATAATTGCAGAGTAAAAAATAATTTACTGTAAAATTAATTTTTATTTTTGATAATTAACAAATGTTTGAAAATTGTGGTGAGAAACCACTACCTGAAAATATTTTTCACTGTAATATAAAATGTATTGGAATGTGATTGATTTGAACTTAATATTATTATTTACATCATCTATCTGTATTATTGTTTGTTTAATACCACGATCCATGCAGAAGTATATTATGTGAAAGTATTAACAATATTTATGTATTGCTTTTAATAAATGTTATAAGTTCAGGGAGTTAACACTTTAGTTTGCATAATAATTAAATAATACATATAAGTTTTATATTATCCATGCAGGAGAAAGATTACTGACCTCTGCGGCCGGGATCAGCTTGTCGTAAAAGGCAACAAAACAACCCATCCTAGCTCCGTGGTAGGGTGCCCAAGCCCGCCTGGATGGCGATTACATTTGGTCTTAAGTATGTCGCCATAATAACATTGTGTTGTGTTCTGACATTAGTGACCCAAGTTCCTTTGCCTGTACCCTTATGTGACAGCATGTTAAAACCTGCATGTTTTGTATATTTATATAATCAAAGCACTGGCATGTTTTAAGTTACTTTAAAATATTCTAGTGACTTTTACATCATAACTTGTTTTTTTTTTATTCTTACTTCTGTCATGTCTTACAATACAAAATACACTCTTGTTAATCGGCATCTTACAAATTTATTTATTTTAAAGAATTGCTTAAACAGCAATTCTTTTCGGGACTGCGTCTACACAGCAGTGTGTTCACGATGTCACTGGCGTTGCAAACACCCACAGGCGACGGTAACTGCTAAATTCTAAGCGGTCCTTCAACCCGCCTGCTGTACTACAACAATAAAATAAATAGTAGCTTATAGCGATCACCTTTATTGTTTGCATATTCACTTCAGAGATTAATGTGTGCTGTACCGGGATAAACTAAACCTGTGTTGTTTCTTTTTCTTAAACAAAGCCATACAAAAGTTGGTTGCTAAATTTAGTTTTTAATGAGGCATCTATTAATTGACCCCAACCCTGATGTTTTATACCACTCTATTATAATTCATTTGTTGCCTGTTATGATGCTCTAAGAGCTGGACCTTATGCTTGTTTTTATATCAGTTAATGATTGCGATTTATTAAATTTTTTAGCTTTGAATTTGCAATGTGTTTGTAGAAATTGTATGGTCGTTGAATGCATTAGAAAGAAAAACAATGTATTAGGTATTGACTTGGTAAAGTTATTTGCCAACTACCTCTTAATTAAGATTTAATGAGAAGGTTGTGAATGTTTTGTACAGTAAAATGTTGTCAAGAAAATATTGTTAAAAAATTATATATGTATTATAAATTATATAAATAATAAATTAATGTTTTGGAAATGTTTCGTTTTATTCCCGTTGGTAAATAAAGAAATATTATTATTTTTAAATGTCAAAAATTTTGGTCATAAGTGTCAATTTTGACAAGTAATAGGTCCATGATTTATAATATCCTGCGAAAATCATAACGCGTGATTATAAGGAATTATGTACCTTTTATGGTACTATAATAAGGAATAAATTCCATATTAGCGATCAGTTTAACACGTTTAAAAAATTATAGTTTAAAAATAACACGCTCTAATAGTTATTCAATCTAAAAAATAATTCATAAACTTATGATTAGAATTATTGACGAGACAATTAATGTCACTTCTAAAAAGCGTGGAGTGCTCATTAACAATAATTATAGTATTTTTTGTAGTTTCCTACCGAAATACAGTTAGTTTAAAAATATATAAACTTTTATCTTGATTGGCGTTTAATGTATTCCTTATTTTTATTTTGTAATGTAATATAAGACTTGAAATTATTAAGACATTTACATTCATCCAAAATCTTAATAAGCATCGGATAAGTATATTACTGTATCGATTTTGAAATATCGATTAACTATTATTGTCGACATCGACACTGTCTAAAATTATAATCGTGCTAAGCCACTATAGAGAAGATAAATTGATAATATTTACAAATTATGTATGTACCGGTTCTAATATTTCTAATTATGTTCTCTATTATATTCAAAGTGTAGATGTGGTGCTAACTGCTAATGTAAGAAATTATCTACATTTACAAATATTCTTTGGTGTTTTCTGAAAAACATTTTCATATATATTTTATTGTATTTTCTTAACGTGAAATGAACAACACCCAGTTTTTGCATTATTTCATGATTTTCGTGTTGTAGATATGGTACAAGTACAACAGACCCTAGTACAATAGACGAGTTAATAGTGGCACATGTTATCCAGACGTCTTTCGTAATTGAAATTCATTACTCCTGCTGCAAGTGTAATACTAGTGCATAACCTAATTTCATTATATAAGAATGGTACCTGAATTTGACCCTAATAGTTCTATATTCTACTAATAAAAACGAAAAACATAGTTATAGCATGTAATCTAAAATTCAAATTCTATACTAATTCAAATAATTATTTCATGACTAAAAAGCTCTTAGTAATAATTTATTGTACATATTTTATTTTAGTAATTTATGGTATGAAATATTATTTATATCCGTGCAGGGGCGGAGAAAGAATACTGACCTCTGCGGCCAGGGTCAGCCTGTCGTAAAAGGCTTTTTTTTATGTTATTAATTGCAAATCACATATCATCTTTAGGGTATAAATGTGAGCGGTATTTAGTTTTTACTGCAACTAGTTTGCTAAATCTAAATCTCCCGCATTCATGGCAGTCTTCATGTCCATGACATTGCGGATAAATTGCAGGAGTGTCGGCTCCGTTGGTATGGCTCCGTTTTACAGCAACCAGTTGCTTACGTGGTAAACAAATGTCTGGCCACACTGCCTCCGCCGGGCTCCAGCAAGAGGGGTAGACCCAAAAAGTGCTGGCTTGACGTCATAAGGGGTGATATGCGTGCCAATGGGCTCACTACCAGGGATGCTGAAGACCGTGCGAAGTGGAGTAGAAAAAGTCGGAAAGCGGACCCCGGGCACCAAAACGCAAGTTTGGGTTGCAACCGGGAAGAACGCTGAGAAGATGATGATGATGATGATTGTAGACAGATAGGTTTGGCCTAATTATATACTTTAATTTTTCAGTAATTTTTTGTTTCAGCACAAATGGCAGCAGAACATATATCCAGAGTCAGAAAGCTATATAAATTAATCTTCCGATTGCATCGTGGCCTGCCAGCTGAGCTGAGGGTCCTTGGGGATAACTATGCAAGAGAAGAATTTAAAAGACATAAACAGTGTAATATGAATGAAGCAAAAATATTTCTCAATGAGTGGACGGTAATACTTATTTCATAATTTTATTACCTCTTATTTAGGTATCTGGAGAAGAATATATATATTTCCAATTTGTTACTAAATTCCCGTTGCTTCATATATTTAGTACCAATAACTCACCTTCAATTCTATATTTATGCACAGTTTGTATCAGTCTCTAATAGCTAATTAAGGAAGCATATTTCTCATGTTAATATAATCTTGAGACAACATAATCTGATATTGTCTCTTAATATAATATAACCTCCTATCCTATTAATACTCTTTTTGGATATTTTTAATTGTAGTAAGCCAAAATATGCAATTAGATCGTAAATGAAAAGTAAATATGTATGTAAGTAAAGAAGTGTTCGAAAAAAATGCGACAAATTGATAGAAGAATATGGATGAACAGAATTTTGAAAATAGAATAAATTAAAAATAAAATACAAAGAGGATTTGATATGTTAGCAAACACGTCTGTTTCTACTTTTTGATATAAAGAGTATAATATGCCCCTGTGGGACAGCAGTATGTTTTTGGTGCCCCTAGCGTTGCAAACATCCATAGTCGACAGTAACTGCTCAGTATTAAGTTGACTGCCAGCCTGTCTACTGTTCCTTAGTAATAAAAACAAATATAATAATTCTTCACAATAGTTATAATAATGATAAAAGCAGAGAATCAAATCCATCAAATTTTAAAGTCTTCGTTCTAAGTCTCGTTTCTATTTTTTTCAGGATTATGCAATCAACTTGTCTAAGCAAATGAAGCCATTGCATCAGGCAAAAAAGAAAACTGTCGGCAAATATTTAGAACCTACACTCTTGGATTATATGACGGATGAACAGCTAATACAACTTTACGAACTGCATAAAGCAGCTTCCGACAAAGATGACCAAGGGGAATCTGGTGGGAAAAGTGAACCTTAACTTATATGAACTTAACATTACTTAATTTGAAGTGCAAAAGTGATATAGTTGTTCTTCTTTCCAAAGATTAAATGTATAATCTATAATCAAAACACTGATTAGTGCATGCATTGTTGTCCTGTTCTTCCATGATTAAGCCAGTACAAAATAGGTGTAGCTAAATTGAGTTTTATAAAATCAGCTATTGTCCCACTGACTTTAAAACGAATATAATACATCGAACATGCATTGTGCCGTGTGGTCCCGGCCGAAGAAAGAATAGGGCCACCCCAAATCATCCCAAGGGAGTCGTAAAAGCCGACTGATGGGTCAATCCCTCTGCCAGCTTGCTTGCGGCGAGGGAAGGACACCTCTAGGTTTCCCTTTAGAGGTTGGGAGGTCGTACGGTAGTCGCTCCCGTAAAAACCAAAACAAGCCAAATAAAAATGGTACGAACACGGAAAGGATGTGTCACGGATAGGGCGTCGCCGCAAAACGACGCGCAGGAACTTCGCCCGACTCCTGTGACAAGTGGACTAGGGCTGCCGTGCCGTGGGCGAGCACGGCTAAAGACACTAGCCCCATCCAAAAGGAAACTCCGCTTCGCAACGTGGAATATTGGCACGCTAACCGGACGCGCGAGAGAGTTGGCCGATATGCTCTCCAGGCGGAGAGTGGCCGTGGCGTTCCTGCAGGAGACTCGGTGGAAGGCCAGCAGATCCCGGTTTATTGCAAATGGCTACAAGCTGATCTACACAGGTGCACCTGGTGGGGAGAATGGGGTTGCCATAGTGCTCTCGGAGGAGTTCCAGAACGACATTTTGGAAGTGAAACGTCATAGCGACCGGCTTATGGTCGTTAGGGTGCTTATCGATGGGGTAGTTACCCACTTGATAAGTGCCTATGCGCCACAGGCCGGTTGTGACGACGCCGATAAAATAGCGTTTTGGAATCAACCTTGCCATCGTGAACACGTATTTCAAAAAGAGACCCGAGCATCTCAACACCTACAAGAGCGGGAGGAATGCTACCCAAATCGACTTCCTACTCACTAGGAGACACCACATCAGCAAAGTAGCCAACTGCAAGGTCATACCCGGTGAGAGTCTCACTGCACAACACCGTCTTCTTGTCGTGGACCTCTGCGTGAAGCCCAAAGGCAAATGTGTCGACCGTCTTCAACGCCGAATCAGGTGGTGGCTGCTTGATGAAGTCAAGTCCCAGGAGTTAGCCTCTGCCATCGGCGACAAGTGCGCCGGAGGTGAGGGCGAACCGGTTCAAGCTTACTGGGACAGGATTCAGGCGGCTATCCTTGGGTCGGCGAGAGAGGTGCTTGGCGTGTCTAAGGGCGGACACAAGTGTGACAAGGAGACTTGGTGGTGGAACGACTCAGTCCAGAGGGAGACCAGGGCGAAAAAAGTCCTCTTTAAGAAGTGGCTAGCGTCCAGATCTCCTGAAGATCGCGACGCATACAGAGATGCCAAACGCGCCACCAAGAAAACTGTAGCCAGAGCCAGACGAGATCACTTACAACCACTTTACGATAAGTTGGACTCGTCTGAGGGGCAGAAGCTTATATATAAGTTGGCGCGCTCCAGGGTCAAAGGGGCACAGGATATCTCCAAGTGCCGCTGTGTAAAAGACCCCGGGGGCAACTTGTTATGCGAGGACCTCGCGGTGAAGGAGAGATGGCGCTCATATTTCCACGAGCTGCTGAACAAGCAGCATAAAGAGGTGCAGCCGCCAGATCTTCCTCCGAACCAAGGACTAGTGCCACTGATAACGCCTGCAGAGGTCTAGAATTGTCTTCGCCGCATGAAGAATCGGAAAGCTGTTGGATCCGATGGAGTCCCCATCGAAGCCTGGATGGCGATGGCCTCTCGTGGTGTGGGCACTTTAACCGACCTTTTTAACCGGACACTCCTCACCGGTACGATCCCAATGGAGGCTGAGTATCATTACTCCAGTCTTCAAAGGCAAGGGATCGGTGCAGGAGTGCGGTAACTACCGCGGTATAAAGGTCATGTCCCACACCATGAAGCTCTTCGAGAGGGTTATCGACTCTCGGATTCGACAGGAGTGCACTGTCTCGGAATGTCAATATGGGTTTCGCCCTGGTCACGGGACAATGGACCCTGTTTTTGCCCTAAGGACTGTCGCGGAGAAATACAGGGCGAAGAATACGCCTCTGCATTGTCTGTTTCTTGACTTGCAGAAGGCCTTCGACTGTATTCCTCGCGCGATAATCTGGTGGGCATTGCGGTCCAAAGGGATTCCAGAGGCCTATATTGAGATCATCCGAGACATGTACCGTGATTCCGATTCCGTAGTTCGGACCGCTGTTGGCGACACAAAACCTTTCCCCATCACCGTCGGTGTGCACCAAGGATCCGTCCTTAGTCCGTTTCTGTTTAGCGTGGTATTAGACGTATTGTCAAACAGCATCAGAAACTCACATGAGCAGCCACGGGGGCTGCTGATGTATGCTGATGATATCGCGCTGGCAGATTCGGACAGGGGTAGGCTGGTGCGACATGTGAAGGTGTGGAAGGAGTCGCTTGAGAACGGTGGTCTGAAGCTCAATGTGGCGAAGACCGAGTACTTGGCCTGTAACTGTGAAATACCTGGGATCTGTGTTTCATGCGTCTGGTGACATCGATTGCGACGTCAAGGCACGCATTGTTGCCGCGTGGGCCAAATGGCGTGAGGTAACTCGTGTCATTTGTGACCCCAAGATGCCGGTAAAGTTGAAGGGACAGGTCTATAAGACCATCATTAGGCCTGTCCTTTTATACGGCTGTGAAGCGTGGCCGGTGTTAGAGCGACACAAGCTAGAACTGCGTGTCACGGAGATGAATATGCTGCGGTGGATGTGTGGAGTGACGCGGAAGAACCGCGTTAGGAACTCCCGCATTCGCGGTAGTCTTCATGTCCGTGACATTGCAGGTAAATTGCAGGAGTGTCGGCTCCGTATGTATGGTATGGCCATGTTTTACGGCAACCGGGACTAACGCTAGGATGATGATGATGATAATACATCCAACATTGAAAAATATATCAAATAGTACAGTTTGTTTGCAATCAGCGATTTTTAAAAAGGGATTTGTTTCATACTTACTACATAAGCAATGGAGGCCTCATATTCATGTCACTGGTTAGTTCTATGCTAGCTATTTAATTATCGTATATAGTACTAAATGATGATTGGATCGAATCATTTTGTTTAACATCAGCTCTACATACAGTAATAATGAAGAGTCTTTGAGATTATCTTATTAATAACATTGTTGTTCTAAAATGTGATATGTTTGTCAGATGATTTACTGCTTCAGTTGGTTAAGATTTAAGTAATGTTAGTTAAGTGTTCATGTTTAGAAAGTTATAATGTTTTATACAGTCAAACGTTACATGATGTTAATTTTATTAATAAATATTTTGAAATAGATTTTTAATTTTATTCTGAATCCTTTTTCTGTGACGATAAAAAAACTGTGTGTGTCAGCTCCGACGCACGACTGGAGTTTACTACTTAAGTACGATTGTCTAAGCATACGCAAAAAGAGTTTATTTAACTGAAAAAAGATTAATACCATATAAAAGCGTAAATTAACAAATTAATGAAAATAATATACATATATAAAAAAAGGTTTAAAACAGTTTTAAGTTCAACCTAATTACAATTATGGCACCTAGTAATAAAGTCACAAATCTCCAAAACATTATCTAATACTTACGATCATTCATCATATAAAATGAGCAAAGCAATAAATTACTCTTGTCACTTATAAATGAAAAGACATATGTTAAATAACATTTAATGTGAAATCAACCTTAAGTTGTAACAAATAAAGTAATTTTTGCATTGAGAGATACATCGTTTTGTTTTGTTTAGTGTGTTTCGGTGCACGCGCACCAAGAACGTAACGAGGTCATTCATTAGTAGATTTTACTCTCACATTTTTCTCATACCGGGCGCGTTATATATGAAAATCGATTCTTAAGGAGTAAACTCCAATAAATATACTGAGACATTAACACCGCGCCATCTGGTTCCAAGTATGTAGAAAGCACTTGTGTTATGGGTACTAGATTTATTTGCTGAGAAACTGCAGACAGACTGATGGCCCGTTAAAAGTATAAGCAGTTACTGTACGCTGCCGTCCGAGTAAAGGAACTGGAACCTGAGTCATACCGGATCAACACGGTTGCTATGGTGGAATATTTAGAGACGTGGGGTGGTTGCTGTCTTGACGGGCTTGGAGCCCCATAATTAGCTAGGTTTGTTTTGTAGCCTTTAACGACAGATCACCCTCGAACTCAGGTGTCGTATTCTTAGTCTCCTCTTCACGGAGAAACAGGATGAAAAGAAGGTCATGACAAGTATTGCTTTGATGCTTACAAACCCTGTTTAGATTAATAGGTAACAGCTGACTGTTGGATGATGCAATATACTCAATATTTATTTACAACAGTATACAATATAAACAAGTTTTACAATTAAACTATTAAATAGTGCAAAGTATAACCACAACTGTCGGTAGAGATCGCGAACTTTTGCCCATAATCAAGAAAAGTAAAGTGACGTACCTAGGCCACGTGTTGAGACATGAGCGATACCAGCTGCTCCAGCTCATTATGATGGGTAAAGTTTGCGGTAAACGGCGAGTTGGACGGAGAAAAAAGTCTTGGCTCCGCAACATCCGTGAGTGGACAAATATCTCGAGCGTAGAAGAACTGTTTCGCTTGGCCCAGGACAGGAAAATATTCTCAGAGCTGACAGATAACCTCTTGTAGGAGAGGCACTTACAACAACAAAGTATAACCAAGTTTATAAGGGGAATATTGTAACATGCGCTTTTGTTATATTTTCCAGGTACTTTCTTTTTAACTTCTGTTCGAAAATACACGATCAAGGCATCCTATTTGGATACTGATTTATTTATCCTAATCCGCACAGCGCATGTCATCTTAAGGGTATGTGTGTGTCTTGTAGTACTTAGTTACAGAGAAATTGTTGGCTCAGAATTACTGAATATTCAACATTATTATTAGAATAATAATAATAATATAATAATATTTTGTGACAATTCACACAGCGCCATCTAGTCCCAATCTAAGTAGCATAGCACTTATGTTATGGGTACTAGACAACTGATATACTACTTATATACTTTTTTTTTTTGTAAATAAATACATATTATACATAAACACCCAGACGCGAGACGGGAATCGAACCCGTGACCTCCGCAAGCGTACCGAAGTGCGTTATCCGTTACGCCACCCAGGTCGTCTTTGACTATTTATTGATTAAATTCATCTAATCCAACTAATTTGTATGTCAATAGAGGCAAAACGTGTACATATCTAATTTGTGAATGTTTCATACAAATAAATTTGATTTGAAATAAATTGGCGCTATACGATGATTTTATAAAAAATAATGTTTTTTTTTGGAGAAAATAAAATGCCCATATATTTTGAATTTTTTATTACAGGTCAAATTGGCATTGGGGAACATTAAAGCAATCGGAACCTTACATTACTTTCCAAATTCACAAATAATATTTACAAGGAAATAGGCTCATTAGGAATTTATTCAATTATTCCATCATCAATTCATTGTTTGGAATAAAATTAATTAATTATTTTAGGCCTCCGTTGGCGTAATATTAATAAAAAATACAGTAATAACATTGTAGAAGTAATAATTTAAAATTTTAATTCATAATGAGCCATTTTAATCCCCAAACTTACTGATAACATTTATAAGATAAAATAGGTAAAGTTTATTAAATAATATTATGTAATGATTGTAATGCAGAAGTATCCTTTTCTGTATCGGGTTTAGGTATACAAAGAATAATTGCTCTTTATTTGAATATCTAATAATGTGTACGTGTTTAGTGAATTGTTTTATAAAAATTTGCATGTAATGTATAAAAAATAATGTAAAAGTTGTTACCAATTTTAAGCGGGCGGTAATTGCTCATTCAAAATGAAAACACCTTCAATTTCTATAGAAAATAGTGTTATCGATTATCCAAAAATCTATAAATATTCCGTAAATGAAATCAATAAAAATCTATTATAATGTACATAATTTTATTAGAAATGCCACTACTAGTTATCTATCGAGCTTTGTGACCCGTATTATTTAATGAAAAAAAACTAATGGTTTGTAATCTACATTCAATACTTCATCATTATAGCGATGCGTTGTCATTAAGATCATCATTATCTAAACTCACATTTTTCAAGATAAGTCATGTTTATATGTACCATTATTTTTTAATTATTTTATAACATTAATATATTAACAGGTATATGTAAATAGGTCAGTTTACGTTGAGCTTTATTCAATAATAACTTTATAAATATACGAAAACTAGTCGACCAATAATAACCTAACAATTGAGATTGTGCTAATTTTTTTATGAAACTACTCAAATAACTATTTGATTTGTGATATATTTTTGTGCTATTTCTTTATAGCGGGAGTTCTTTAAGCAAACGGCTCACACGATAGCCGTCACAGCTGCTTAAAGACGTTTGCAGTACCAAAGCCATAGCTGATATAGAAAAGTATAAAAGAAAGTTGTAGGTAGGACCTAGATATTTCTGTAATTAGATATCATGAAATTTCATTTGCATTAGGAATAATATATTTACATTATATAATAGGGTGAGGTTATAGTATATGATTAACTTAGGGAGAATAATTATTTATAATGATGAATGACGTATAATTATTACTCCTATATATAATTATGTCGGATCAGACCCCAAACCAGTTTTGTGCGGTTGGATTCGATTCGGCAACATATATATAGTTATGAGTTTCATGTATAGGTCTATATTACGCTATATGCAGTTTGGATACCTAAGTGCTTTGTGCACTTTAATTAACAATATTCGGACCAGACTCCCGCTATATGACGGTCGCTATACTTGGATAAACCATACTTTGGTTATATTTGAGTTACGTACATTTTTGTTCGATTGAATTATATTTCGATTTATGTGGTTGGTATATTTGGTTTTTCGATTTATGTGGTGGTTTTGGTTGGATTGGTGCGGTTCGCTTGAACTTCTTAACAGTTTATTTTTGATACGTGACTTCTTTCATCAACTAAATGTTCTGATATTTATACGGATTGTTGAAGTTGCAACATTTATGACATTTATATTTCTGATATGTAAATGTTATCCAAATACTTTGTAGTTTTGGTATATCTGTTTTCAAGTTAGACTTCTTTTGGCGCGTTTGGAAAAAATAATGACAATAAAATGTTTACGATGCCCGCGCATACAGACAGCCGAAAAGTGACAAGGTGAATTTAGCTAATAACTGGCTCTGACAAGTGTCTGTGAAAACTCATATCTATTCACAACAGTTTCTTAAATATTATTTTATATATATATATATATATATATATATATATATATATATATATATATATATATATATATATATATATATATATATATAAAATATATTTATTCATAAATCTACACGTGTGATTTTAAATTATATATAGTGGTGAATGATAGGCCGTTATAAAAACGTGTGTATGTGTGCAACTCACATACGACAGAAGTGAAACTTCAGAAAAGAAAGTATTCTTTTTATATTTAACTAGCTGACCCGGCAAACGTTGTTCTGCCATATAAATAATTAACGCCCCCGCAACCCCTATTGGGGTGAAATTTCGTAAAATCCGTTCTTAGCTGACTTCTACTCGGTGAAAAGAATATTCCTACCGAATTTCAAGTCTTTAGCTCTAATGGTTCCAGAGATATCGTGATGAGTGACTATATACGTGGAAATCTCTTATATCTAATATATAAAATTCTCGTGTCACAGTTTTCGTTGCCATACTCCTCCGAAACGGCTTGACCGATTTTGATGAAATTTTTTGTCCTTATCCGGTATCTATGAGAATCGGCCAACATCTATTTTTCATCCCCCTAAATGATAAGGGTGACCCACCCCCAATTTTTTTTTTAATTTTTTGACATTTTATTTTTTATATGGCAGAACAACGTTTGCCGGGTCAGCTAGTATATATATATATATATATATATATATATATATATATATATATATATATATATATATATATATATATATATATATATTATCATTCCTTTTACAATCAAATCAACGAGATGTGGCATACTGAGAGGTGAAAATCTTTAGCTATTTTTGTTCTGTTACGCCAAAAGAAGTATAACTTGCATAAGTACGCACACACAAGTTTTTGTTATTGTCATTTTTATTATTTGATCCTTATCAAGTAGTAAAATATCAAATTAATTGGATCGAGAAGTATTAATCTGTCAAATTTATCAAAATACTAGTAGAAATTAATTTTTTTATGATATGAAATTTACAAAAGAAAAAATCTAAGTAAAATTGGCGTGCTTTTATACCCTGAAGACTGCGAGCAATTTGCAGTATGTCCGATGTTAATGGCCCTTTGCCCAACAACGTGCTTAAAGATCCACTTATGTGCTATCCCTGCTTGCCATGATGTCCTTCGCCGAAGGTTATGTATTGTTGTGAAACAAGCTGCGAGTTTCAAGGCCTCTAAAAGTTAGAGAGGAAGATTGCTGTGAGCCACCACCAAAATATATGAAGATGGACGCATTGTGCACAAGCTGCCGTGTCTCCATTCAAGCGCAACGGAATGTAGGACCAAGAGCGTTCGAGGACGCTCGGCACTGCGAATTTCCTATTCAGAAGCCTTCGTGACGTAGCTGTCGAATGTGAATTGTACACGGACCCTGTAAAAGTCGGCGACCCGGCAAAAGTGCCTCTCTACACACCCGAACCGACACTCGGATGTTGTTTACTCAAGTGTCGCTTGAGGATATATTAGATGATTGACAACAAAATTTCGTGTCCAACTTTCAATGTGAAACGAGTAAAATAATTTAAGTAATAAAGCGTGTAAAGAGGATAACAGAATTTTCCCAAAAAAGGGGTTAACGCCAGGCAGGCGGCCGGATGTAAAAACTAATCCACAACTATTACCACATTTAACATGTTGTGCCAACCCCATATAATGTGGGATAAGGGCAGGAGGAAGAAGAAGACCAAGTAAAATATCGTTTTACTTGATAAATAGATATATGTCCATATTTATTTACGCTCAGCTGTATTGACCAGTATGAACGGAGCATGTAATCCCTAAGTTAAAGGCGGTTTTCGAAAACAAATTATCACAATCTCACTGTTACACAAACAAAATCTAATATCCAACATTTTTGTAAAGAAAAGCAGTCTTTTACTTTACAGTTTAACTATATCACAAATAGTGAACAACTTTGTGACTTATTTAGCAAGAGTATATGGTAATATTTTAAATTTGGCATGGTTATATTTTTCATGTATTTTCTTTTTGATTCGTATAATCTCGTTAATAACATATAAATACTTGTGCCAGTTATCTTTTCAGATCAAGAGGGTTTTGAGATATTTTCTAAAGTTATAATTTGTACATTAAATGTGAAAGGTGTAAATTTAGATTTTTGTGTGCATTTTAAATACAGACACAAAACATGTATTTTTTATTTCCTTTATTGATGAAGATTGACATTAATAACTGTTACATGAATAAGCATATTTTAATTTAATAATAATAACAAAGCGGTAAACGTCACTAGTTAAAACTAAATTAAATAGTATAATATGTAAAAAAATTGTATAACAGATTACTTAGTTTAAATCAATAATGTAAACTAACAAATACTATGTCTATTGTTATTCATAAATTCGTACATAATATAATTAAACAACAACTCATTAATAACATTAACTACTTTGATATAAGCAATATTAAGTGATTAAATGGTCAAAAATTGTCTAGTATAATGACAATAATTCGTAATAAGTAATATGAATACAAATAGTATGTAAGCCGAATGTGTTTAAATGCTCCGACAAAATTTAACAAAATAATAACAAACAATAAATGTGTGAACTGAACACTAGTGTGACAACGTGATCTGAATTGAACGCGCTGCACGATGTTAAAAGCATCAAGAAAACAATTTATCTAGATTTATAGTTAAGAAACTGCTTGAGTAAGAAGAAAACCATTTACAATTCTATTCTACGTCAAAACTTTTATCTATAAACTACACATCGATACAATTAATAAATTGAATTTAAATAGGTAACTGCTTTAAAATGTATATGTGTATGTGTATAATTGGCTAAATTGTAATTAATTTGAATGAATCAAAATAAGTGTTTGTGATTCGTGCATGGCAGAGAAGTCAGCAACACCCTGTATCTTACTAAACCTATATTTCTTCAGTGATTTTTTAATAATCTTCATGGGCAAGTTTCATTGAAAAAATTTGTCGTTACATCGCATTGGTTCGGAATTATATGCTGACCAATAAAATGTATTAAAACATTGAATAAAATTGAAGAAAATTGATAAATAACCTTTTTAAATAAGGTTCAAAGTAGCTAGAGCTATGTCAAATTATTCTAGACAAAAAAAGTTGTAAAGGTGTGTGACATCAGTGATCTTAGAATCATAGCAATAAGAAATTTATTTAATGTAATCATTCGGCATATGTGTCGACTTGCCAAACCACGGTCCTCTTCCAATTTTACTCTTTCAATTCAGCGCTTCATGGGTCATCATACAAGAAAATGGATCATACATTCTATGCAATATATATTTAGATCATGTTCTAGTCATTAGTTTTATTAAAACTAGATATATACAATACACTCTACATTCCGACCGTTTCTCTACAAGGTAGAAAGGCGTAAAATGAAAGCGTCCTCAGGTTGTAAGGTCACAATGCCTATTCGTTTAAATATCAAATAATAGATGTCATACTTGTGCATTCTAAAATGAATTTCAAAGCTTGCGTGAACGTCTGCATATTATTACCGAAACTTTTCAAAAGATGGCGCTCTTTCCAATACGTAATTAATTAAATTTTATCAGTTAATTTAAAGTTTGAAATAGTGGTTTCTAAATTATCATATAAATTTACGCCATAACAAAAAGCCAAATAAGTTGTAAAAGTTCACATAAGCCTTGTTAAACACATACACTAACGCTTATATTATCCGAATAGGTAAAAATTTCGTCGACTAAATTTGAGACCCCAACCTCAATGCTGAGTTGGTAATACTAATTACTGCTTTCATTATGAAATTAGATTTTAACTAGATTTATGAAATTTATCTGATGATCTAAAATACACACAGATTAATCTAACATCAATATTTTAAAATCGCTAAACATATAATTCAATATTTCCAGCTAGAAGCACAACGATAAGGTAAAATTCGCTTTGCAAGTAAAGACCATCTCAATCTTATGTTACTGATATAATTTGTACGAATCTGTTATTACATGGTTCGTTTATTTCATATTATAAGTTATCAAAGACGTGATGAATTTCATTTTGGATGTCACGTAATTTATTTATATTATGTATTTTCCAGAAACCGGAGTTTAAAATGTCAGTAGATTTTATGTTAATTAATGCCGTTAAATATCGGAAATCATAAGATCGTACACTAGTATTCGCGGTATGCAGTATTTCGCACAGTAGAGAAACGGCCTTTAAAGACAACAGTTGTATCCAGAGGGTAGGTCCGCTACTTCAAATACAGCCGATGGTCCGCTAGAAAGGGGTTTTAGGCCTAAGCGTTGGATTCCTTCAAATCGGTGAGCCTTGCCAGTTGTGCTGGTTCCAATTCGTCCGGGATAGAGGCTCGGCCGGCACGGAGCGCAGACGGTGGCGATTGCGGTGCCGTGGGCGGGCCCGATGCGACCGACGCACCTGTGGATTCGCCCTCAGAGGCTGTTGAGCTGGCTGGATGTGGGGCCGAATCGGCCGGCCCTTCGTCGGAATCCCGGAGGCATACTGCAGTTTGCTCGGAAAGAGACGACTCTTCGTCGTCATTGTCTTCGGCACGTTCGGGTTCTTCGATGTTATCCATCGGATCGGCTTGAGGTTGTGGTTGAGGCTGAGGTTCTACTGCTGCGGGCTCTAGTGGTGGGAATGGTTGATCAGGTTCTTCGACCATAGGGGTTGCTGCGGTGATGACAATCTGAGCCACACCAAGACCGCAATCCTCGATGGACACTTCAACTGCTGGTAGCACTGGAATGGCGGGTGGCGCCTGCTGCAGAGGTTGAGACTCCTCGTCCTATTGATATCAAATTCCAAATTACCTTTTATATTGAAAGAGTTGACAAAAAATGTCTTAAATTATCACAGGGTTTAATTTTACCTTGAGAGAACAAGAGAGTAATAAAACTAGATAACTAATTCGGTTAATATTAAAAAATAGTTTCATAAAACTAAAGCCGGAGCATTTTGGCTAAAGAATCAAAGCTTTAAGTAGAAGAATGGCAGATATTGTATAAAAGTTTTAAGAATTAGATTTCGATTTCATATAGTTGATTAAAAGTAAACGAGTAGTCTGAATACTAATAATTAAAAAACAAATACAAGTAATTACTGTAAATACAAGTTAATTAAATACTTCTCATCGCATATAACTAATAATATATAAACCAAAATCTAATATGCTAAGTAGCATGCAGGTTGAAGTTGTAAATACCTCCATAAGAGTAAATATAGGGAATTTAATTGTTAATAAGCAACAATAGAGATTAAGATACTTTTATATTAATACAATAATAAGTTAAGTCAGTTGTTTGGAGTGATGTTGGATGGATCATCTTTTAATCGTTTATTTCGAACCCGCGACAAAGGAACAGGATTATACAAAATAAATCTGGCAAACTTAACCCTGCTTATTCATAAAATATCACTCAAAACACCACGACAAATCATTAAATGATTTAATCCATATAAATGAAGTGAACAAAATAATTTGTAAATGAAAGTTAAACAAAAGCAACAAGCACAAGGACGAAAATGCATAGATAAATACATTGGTACAACAGACATAACATGAAGAAATGTTATTATATCAAACCTCGTCGTCATAATCATCAAGTACCTCATCGACTGCATGGAAAAAGAATTCATTCAAAGTCAGTAATAAAATATTTCACATAAAAGGTAGTTTATAAAGTCAACTACATAATTTTTTGTTATCTTCATATCCAATTTAATTTATTTTCCTTGCAGGAGTGCAGTAAGAAAACTGACCCCTACAGCCGGGGCAGCCTTTTTTTATTGCTGTGGGCATAAGACAGGCTAACGGCCCGCTTAGAATTTAGCAGTTACCATCGCCTATGGGTGTTTGCAACGCCAGTGGCATCGCGAACACGCTGCTGTCCCGAGTACAGAAACTTGGGTCACTAATGCCGGAACACAACACAAGGTTATTATGACGGCATACTTAAGACCAAAAGTGATCGCCATCCAGACGGGCTTGGGGCCCTTTTACGACAGGCCGACCCCGGCCACATAGGTTAGTATTCTTTCTCCGCCCCTGCACGGATACAAACGCTGTTACGCCTGTCGTAAAATATGACAAACAACACTAACTAAGTAGTGGGAAAGCATCCTTTGCCTCTAAATATGCCGCCATAACGCTGTGTAAGTTTACAGGATAAGTGAGACTTGCCAGGTTCCTTACACGGATGGCAGCATATTAGCGGTGCTCCTGGCGTCGCAAACATCCATATGCGTCGATGACTGCTTACTATCAAGTGATTGTCAGCCTGCCTGCTGTTCCATTGATTACTCCTTTTTTAATGAAAACTTGTTACAACCTAATTTTAATATATTACAAAGAAATCAGAACTCACTACCCTCAATTCGCTTAAAATATTTACAACTTTTAGTATCTACAAGATATTTACAAAGATATGTGAATATATTGTATCATATTAGATTTCATCTTTTAAATTGAAAGCCAATTCTCTGTTGGAAGAACATGAAAAAAGTACTTTGAAATATATTTATTTTCGATGCGTAGTTGTTCAAATACAATGGTAACGAATTACATTGTGCTCGACAAACTTTATAGAATTTTTATGTTGCCAGCAAATTTTCCTTCCAACCGGATTCCGTTTCACTTAATAAATATAAAATATATTTTCGTTTGGAAAACGGGTAACATTTTATTATATAAAAAATATGTTAACACACACTCACTTGATCAATTAATGTATTTTTTTACATATAAACAGAAATTAATATTATACAAATCCAACATAAATTCTAAGCATACGTTTAAACTTGTTTTTCATTTAAAAAATGAAAAATAAATGTTACAAAGTTAAAAATGAAAATTTAAACTCAGTGAAACTGCAACGAAATTACCTTACATAAATATTAACATCCCGAGAAGCCTGTGTCGGTATCGAGCTTTAGTAAATAAGGCGTAGCTTATCAATTTAGTTAAGCTGGGGGCTGTCGTGAATAATCTATGTTGTGAAAGGCGTGTACAAGATGTGTGCTTCAATATCTTTTTATTACATACTTCTTTACATGGATTAAAGAGACTATTTATTTATTATGGGGTATTTTTAATACTAACTTGCTGTTCTACAAGGGTTGCAGTTCATGATAATCTTTACGTCTGATTATATAATCATTTGAACTTGCTTAATATGAGTGTGTTTAATCAAAAATATTATGTTCAAAACTAAAGAACTCTGAAAATCTAATATGTTTTACACAAAAAGTTGTAAATTAAAATAAATTTAATTTCCGTGTGTGTTAGAATGTTTAATACTCCAAAACTTACCGACGATGGTTACAGTGGGAGTGTTATGCGCCCCGAATTGGCTCCCATAGTGTTCCTGTTGGTTCCTGCTCAGCTCGAAATTGAAGCTAAAGTCAGGCTGGCTATCCATGGAGTCACCCGAAACTGCTGGTGGGGGTGGGGGTGGTTCTGCGGGGGGAGCACCCCCCTTAGTATTGTTGTTTTCGCTCACGACTACTAGCAGCGTCCAAGGGTTCAACACAATCAGCCAAACACCGAATTCCAATTGATTTTAAGCACATCGATTAATTGGGTCAATAGCGTATATTGTCAAATTACGACAGAGAAGCCAAGCAATCAAGAATATTAACATTTTATGTAAACAAAATTAACATGAAACAAATATAACATGTAATATGATACTATATGAATGATACCATATAATAAAGAATAAAATTTGGTAAACCAAATCAGACTGCAAATTTGCCTTGATACATTTAAATATAAAACTATATTATTTATTCTATTAAGACATCAGATTGTTATCTAAAGATATAAACTATCGTTGTTAATATTTATACTCCATAATATATAGAGAAGCTACAATAATTCTTTGATGGAAACACAAATCAAAACTGCATTATGGGTATTAATATATCATTATATTATAATGCTGTAAATACATGAATTGTGTTTTTATATCACAAATCACGTAGAAAGCTAAAATGCAAATCTTGTGGATAAATACCGCAAAACTCGCTTGCTATTTTGACCAGTACTCAAGAGTAGGTTGGGTTATAGGTAACAGTTACTTGAATAATCATTATGAGATTGATTTATTCGCTCACTCATAGAATCCAATTAAAAACTTGAATGAACAGTAAAATATGTATTTTTACGATAGTTCAATAAATGAAAAGCATTAAGGAGCTTCTTGTTATAGGCCTGTACATGAATAAGTGATTTATATCAAATTAAAATGAATCACCACTAGTGCTTCCATCGAATAGTCAATTGAAATTTGGGATTTATTCCGAGCTTTCACAGGTACGCATAGGGGGGCCACTACATTATTATATGTAAAAAATTAGTTAAATGTTTTCACAAGACATAAGTATTCATTGGAAAGCTGTTATTACGGAGCTAGGCTGCTATAGGCAAACTTTAGCTAAAGAAAAGTGAGTAGTAGAATGGTTAACATCTTCCTAAACAACTATAAGTGTCGTCCTTCTATTTGCCAAAGAGAAAAAGAAAATAGATGTTAAAACTACGAATCCAAGCTATTTTTACGCTATCTATAAGTTTAGGTAGCCCACAAGCGAGTGGTTTTACTACGTAGCTGTGAAAAAGTCACCTCAAAACCAACACAAACAGAGGACGAGCACGTCAGTTATATAGTTAGGAGTGGTAGCAACAAGTGCCGGTTCTGAGGGCGACTCAGTTAATGACTATTAAACTAAATTTATTCTGTGTAAAAAGTGTGTTTGAGTACAAATTTCTCTTTTATCCTTTTAGATATTTCAATAGCCTGACCATATTACCGGGTGAAAGCATTACCGAATATTTCAAGTACCACTATCAAAATTCTATGAATGCAGCCTTTTAAACAAAGCTTTACTTATAAAGAATCTCGCTCTCGTAGTTTTGTGAATAAATACATATATACAATGCGTCTTATATTTGAAATGAAGAGAATACTGCCAGCCCTGTCTACTATACTCAGTAATTTATTTATGCCCAATGTTTACATCGATTCACGATAAATTATATATAGCGCCTAAATAAACTGTGACACAACTTGAAACACGGAATAATTTGTACATATTATTCCTTAATGAAGTAAACATTTGTAATAATTAACAACTAGAATCTTTAATTAAGCTGAATATTATATTTGAAAATGTGTATATCACTTTATTGCTGAAAATATATTCATTCAAGATTCGATAGAAAATATGATCTACTTTTATCGTTGCAATCGAGAGTTAATAAGAATACAATGCATGAATCAGAGTAGTTAGTAGTTTATAATCAAAACGTGGTTGAAGAGAGATAGTCAATATTGGTCGGTTTGCAATTAAACGTCGATTGAAAGCGTTCTTTAATTCGTACGGGAGTTTTATATTTGTGATTGAGATGATTTAATATTGGTATTGAAATTCAATTAGAAATAAGATTTTATGTGTAAAATAAGTAATGGTTAAATTTATGTTTTACCAGACATAATTGACACATTGGTCATGGGTAAACTGCTATCATAATATGATAGCAGTTTAGCATAATATGAGCTAGAAAAAAAAAAAGAAACAGTAGAAGTCGGTTAACATCTTCTTAACAATCAAAAGAGTGGACATTAGACATGATATTAGACATGATTCAATTTGTTCAACTGCAGTAAAATGTACTCAAATTGCTATCGAATAAAAGCAATACAGCAAATTATAACAAAACATATGTTTAATGTTTCTTTAACTACATCTTTATAACAAATTTATTATAATAAACACATATGGACCTCAAAAGTCACACTTGAGCTTTCAGATAAATATTTATTTCTATACATATAACTGTAATTTCAAAGTGTGATCAAAAGCTTTTCAATACTCTAAAATCAAAGTAGACTTTCAATATGCAATTATAAATCGTGCATACATGCAAACAATATACGCGCTAATTGCAGACAGTTAATCGTTCACTTATGTTATCTTAATCAAGCCAGTTTATCATGCATATCAAACTGTAAATCGTTTTTATAGTCCAACTCAATTTGGAACCTAAATCACTTAACAATCCTATTTCATGTTATAATATAATATAGCTTATGCGTGCGGTTGTCCACTCAAGCCCTGCCGTACTGTTCATACGTCCATTGTCGATTGAAATATATATTACCCCAATATGGTTAATATACACGCACTGTAAGCGAAATACCAAATGTATCTCAGCACACTCATCGCGAGATCTCTAAAACTATACACCCGATTGACTTGAAATTTAGCATTGTTACTTATTTCACGATGTAGACGCTCACTAAGAACGGATTTTACGGAAATCCTGTCCAAAACGTATTTTTTTATATTTATAAGAAAAAAAGTTGCTGTAGCTAGTATGGTTAATATAGCGACGGTACGTCCTACTAGCTCCAAAAAGAAAACTAACCTAGAGAACTAGCAAAAGGAACCATATTTTATCTCTTTTTAAAAATAGTAAAAATAACAAAAAATACAAACGGCTTCTTTCTTTAGACAACCCATATTTAACCATCTAAATAATAAATAAGTAATACCTTAGAAAACACGTGTGGGAATTTAAAACGTGGGCGGGTAGAAATAGATCAGCATGTGGGCGTTATTATTTCGTAATTGCTTCTATTACGTTTTCTAATTCTAATCTTAAAATAAGTCGGTTAGCAATGTTTGTAATAATACAATATTTGGTCATTTTCTGAAGCCAGATACAAAATACTAAATTCACGGATAGACTTATATCAGTCCAGAAATATCAGTCCAGTGAAATATTGGTCAAACAAATCTCCATCAAAGTTGTAAAAATCTGATCCAAATAAAAGAGTCTGGCCGATATGACACAATGTTTTATTTTATTTTGCGAAAGCTAACATCGGCTGACCGCGGAATTCCAAAAGGAAATATCGCGCCAGAGCTCTGTTCGTGGAATACGAGTATTCAGTACATAATCTGGCAGATATTTGCACTGTAGACATCTAGTATATTGAAAGCAATTTTGTTAAAATTTTAACGTTAACCATGATTTTATATACTTGTTCTTACTGGCGTAATAAATTAGAACATGTTTGGAATAATATTACAACATTATAAAATAACTAATTATGTAAGAACGAGAACTAAATTATATGAAAATTGTTAATTAATTTAAAAATAATTTATAAGAAAATGTATTGATAATCTAGAATTGTAGATGAACACAAAAGACAAGTGACTTATATTGTTGTCTAATTATTCCACTTTGGGAATAAATTGCGATTGAGTTATCGATTTATTATTGATTAAATATCTACAATCTGCGCATATTGGATTTTCTTTGACCTAAAATCCCAAGAGTTGTCGTTTATATCGTAATTTAAATTTCACCAAAGACCATGCCACTTGTGATTAAAATTCACATCAATTAACCCAATCAGCTATAAGCTTACAAAGTCGCGTGTATCGCTTAATTAGTGCTAACTAAATTGTACAAAACAATCACAAAAGACTAAAGAGTGCAAAATGTCACTCGTGTATTTTACTCATTACAAGATTATATAACTCCATTCTTTGGTCGCAATAGAATACTAGTTATACACAGAGATCAATTATATTAATATAATCTGTTGCTTTCATTACGTCACTTGCACTTGTTTTGTCAAGAATTTTTATGCAAAAGTTCTGTAGTCTCTAGTCTTTTGTGGCACATAATTATAATTGTCTGATTTTGTTTTGATAGTCAGACTGATACTATTTCATGCAACATTAAAGCCATACATTTATGACTGTAATAATTTAAACATACGACAAACAAAATTAGACAATTTATTTAAAATATCAGCGTTTTCAGCGTATTTCGAATGGGAATAACTTATCTTTTATTATAACACTGTTTAACGACACCTATTTTTTATGTAAACCATAAAAAGACATCCTGTGTATTAAAATATTTCATTTCAATTTTACTCTTTTTAAGCGATACGCTTACAATATTCGAAATATAGAACAAAACATTATTGAAAGAATGAAATTAACTATACTTGTCAAACCCAATCCATTTATAGATTGATCATTAAATGATTACGTAACTCGAAATATTAATAGAAACCATTAATTTACTCGATGCACTTTAAATTACTGCCACTGTTTCGATAATTAATACGATATTCAGATCATTTTTATCCTTGCAGGGGCGGAGAAAGAATACTGACCTCTGCGACCGGGATCCGCCTGTCGTAAAAGGCGACAAAACAACCCTAGCTACGCGGTAGGGCCCCAAGTCCATCTGGATGGCGACTACCTTTGCTCTTAAGTATGTCGCCATAATAACCTTGTGTTGTGTTCCGGCATTAGTGACCCAAGTTCCTGTACCCTTACGGTACAGCAGCGTGTTCGCAATGCCACTGGTGTTGCAAACAGCCATAGGCGACGGTAACTGCTAAATTCTAAGCCCTCAGGCTGTCTGCTGGCCTACAACAATAAAAAAAATATTGAGGAATATATTTTGGAATGTACGGATTTCCACGAGGACTATTGGAACCCCTCACTTGCAGTTCCGAACGTTCAGTTCTCGAGTACAATTTGGTACAGGAAAGAAAAGGCTCCAGGAAATAGGGACAAACGCCAAGCGATTTTAGACAGTGCGGTAGTAGAAAGACGACGACACCACTCTGAACAGCTTCTCAAAACATTCTCTGTCGTACTGGCGGTAGAACACGCAAAAAATACAAAGTGGCTCCGAAGGCCAAGTGTGTCGATCTCTTATACTCAGGTATCTCATAAGATGAGGGCGTCGCAAGCAGGGTCTTATGCTAGCCCTGATCGAATACTTGAATACTTCAGCGATGTCAAGACTAATATTCAAAGATTTTTCATTTGCTCATTAGGGCTTCAGCCCAACGGGGCATTCTAAAAATCAGAACATCCCCAGCGAATCGACTATGCTGAAAGTCATATTGGTGATTATTTAGCCGGTGATAGTCCTCAAAGTAATCCAATAGTTGCACTTTGATAATCCGCTCCATCCTTTGAGATCAAAGAAGTTATCGCTATAGATCTGCAGTTGGATGGCTCCGGTCAGTCACCCTTTTTAGGAATAGAGTGAAAATGGGTCACTTTCTATGAAACCGGGTCACCGTTACTATGGGTTACGGTAAAAGTCGGAAAACGTCAGCACAAAAGTGTGTATACCCTCCGAGCTGATCGAGTGCATATTTTCGAGAGACACGAAATTGGATATTTTAATTCTTGACACCACAAATTATGTTTTTTTTTTACTTAAAAAAAGTGATATGTGATGATGATAAGTAAACAAATGATATTCCGACACCGTTTGGCGCTCCACCCCTAACATCAAGCCAGCACTTTTTTGGGTCCACCTCTCCACCACCGAAGTGACATTATTAGACAAATGTATTGCAAATGCAACCCACATAAGTAGCTTGTTTCCGCAAAACGTAGCCATAGCACAGAAAGCGACACTCTTGCAGTTTGTCCGCAATGTTACGGTCATAACCTAACCGGAATTCCTAACGCGGTGTTTCCGCGTCCACATCTACCGCAGCATGTTCAATTTCATGACACGCAATTCCTGCTTATGTCGCTCGAGCTAGCTCACGCTACGCAGCTGTATGAAAGGTCACACCTAATGATGGTCTTATAGACATCACGAGTCATTTGGTAACGCGCCAGTAATGTGGACCTTGACGTCACAATCAATGTCACTAGACTGGTGAAATACAGATCCCATGTTGACCTAATCCGTGTGACCGTGTCGTCAATTATGTAGATCCGAGTGGAAATTGTAGCGGAGTTATATAATAACATTTTGTAACATTCCCACTGCTGGGCTCGTATTGGTGGGTTCGTACAAATACTCTAGGTTTAGTACCTAGCGTTTCTTCACGATTTTTTTCCCAATATATCAAATAGAATAGATATATCTTACTTATTCTCATAGCCCCGTATTTGATATATTTAATGAAATCTTTACACTTAAAAATATTTTTTATCACTTTTTATCCCGTGAATTACTGTATCTTATGGATGTGTGGAGCACTGGAAGAGAAATCTGATGCGGGCATGTGGAGTTCTCCAACTTACTATTTAAGTTTACTGCAAATACTCAGCTAGTCATCAGAATTAGTCAGTGGTGGAATTTATATTCAACCAACCAACTTGAAACACTTGTTGTCACTTGATCAACAAGTTTTATTAACTAATTTAACAACTAGTTTAAGCTATCGTTGTGAACAAAGTGCAGCTGCAGCGCTACTTCACAAAATATCCGCTTTCCTATTTGTTAACTGCTCTATACTTGTGCACGGATTACATATACGAGCAATTAAAGTATATTTTGTTCTGAAATTAACGCTAAAATTTCTTTTTTTTTCACAAATAATTTATTTATTGGTTAGTACATATGCCATTAGACATTGCAATAGTAAATGTGCTATTGGAATATCATCTTCTGGTAAAATAGGAAACATGTTTAACATTGTAATGATATTTTGTGAGTTGATATATAAGTTGTTCCCATCCCTTAATGAGTGAAAATGCAAAATTATCGATATACTAAATAAAACACTTACGCTCTTCGTCGCAGCCGGTAGCTCCTTGAGGAGAAGTGGGAGGCGAATTCAATACGGGCGGTACCGTAACTGGTGGGGTCCAATCTTCGCCGATGCTGAGTGGCTCCCCATTCTGGACGACAATCAAAACAAAACAGAATCAGAGCTGAATATATACAGCGATTGAGCGGATGTACTATAATGTCATATTCCTGATTCAGCCTCAGATGCCTTTGACTTTTGTGTAGACTTTTGATCTGGTAGAACGACAGGGAGTATTTACTTCATTACATTAAAGTATATTTTAGTGTTAAGGCCGCCAATTGTACAATCTTTATCTCTCTGTGGCCGGGGTCGGGCTGTCGTAAAAGGTGACAAAACCACCCTAGCTACGTGGTAGGACCCCAAGCCCGGCTGGATTTCAACCACCCCTGTTGAATAAGTATGTCGCTATAATAACCTTGCGTTGTGTTGTGTAGTACTTTTATGCGGACAGCAGCGTGCTCGCGGTGCCTTTGGGCCCTACCTCAAAGACGTCTAGATGGCAATCACCCATGGTCTATAGGTATGTCGCTATAATAACCTTGTATTGTGTTCCGACATTAGTGCCCTAGATTCCTGTACCCCTATGGGATAGCAGCGTGTTCGCGGTACCCCTAGCGTCGCAAACATCCATAGACGACGGTAAGCGGAAGACTTATATAAGTTTACGCCACACATCGGTCTATGTGTTTTTCTAAAAAGAATTCATTACTATTTTATAGTAGGGATATAAAATGCTACTTTATAAGAGAACTACAACCAAACAGATGTGGTGCACTTGTTCACCTCCCTGATCTCCAGCAGAAGAGGTAGACCTAAAGTGTTCTGATTTCAACTTGTAAAAGGCGTACCAAGACTCACTACCAGAAACACAATAGACCCTATGAGGAGATGAAAAGTCGAAAAACAAACCCCGGGTAGGAAAGTTTGAGTTGCCATCCAGACTTAATGTTAAGATTCATCATCTGATGACGATAATGCAATTGAGGATGATAATCCTTAAGACAAATTTTCTTCGAAACTTGAACAATGACAAATCAACATTATAATCAAATCGAAAAGAAATTAATGTAGTTACTACATTAAAACATTTTAAATGTAGAGACATTTAAAATGTTTTAATATAGTAACTACATTAATTTCTTCAGAGAAGCAGGGTATAGGTAACAGACTATTCCAAACTCACATTGAACAGAAAGTTGTAAGTTCCAAGGTTGTTCAATATAAATCTAGTTTATTTTGTATTCCGTTTGACTAGTTAAGTATTGAAGTACCTCTGAAGTAGATTTTAAAATAGTGAAACACGTGTTGAAAAATAACTTACCTCATCACATTCTTCCACAATTAGAGAGGGGAAGTTTCCAATGATGCCGTTGGCCTCTCCGCGCCACCAGCCGTCATCTACGTCATGGGCATTGCGCGACACAATGCGGACAATCTACACCATAAAATATATTACTGTCGTATTCAAACATCTTACAAGTGAGAATTTGAAAAATAACTTAAATTTAAAAATTACCTGCCCTTCCTCGAGATTGAGTTCATCTGAAGCTTCAGCATCATAATCATAAAGAGCAAAACAATAGCCAAGGGTAGGCTGTACAGTTTTGGGTTGATCAGTATTCGACCCACCAGCCTTGGGCTCTTCTTCTTTCACCTCATCAGGCTTTACAACAGGTGCTGATATAACTGAGATCTGATCAGGGGACTGTACAACATCAGCATCCTCCCCTTCAACGGTGTAGTCCACCGATGAGAAAGAAATTTGGGACACCAGGCCCGGGGCGCTAGAGGCCTAAAAGAGGAAATAATATAATATCAACTGTGAATTGCATTACAAGACAATATTTGGGAATGAATACCGCTCTTACTTGTTCACGATCAACGTCGAGATAGTTATGGGGCACATAGCCTTCTTCTCCCCTGTAATTCCTAGCACGAAGCCATCCATCACCGTCACCTTCACCTACCACTTCCAGTTGCTCGTTCTCAATTATAGACAGCTCATCCGGATTTTGAGCCTGACAAATATACGTTATATTATCATTTGTTATTTTAACTCTATTTGTTATGCAGTTGACAGATAAACTTACAGTGTACGAATAAATGGCAGTGCATTTAAAAAGAGGAGCTGCTGGCTCATTTGACTCAGTAGCCGAGGTTTCTGGTTCAGATTCGCCCCAGTTTACTTGGGTTGGATCATCCCAACCCACTGCAAGTTTTTCCATTCGCATTCGTTCCTCGTCCAATATGTCTGAAATCATACCAGGCGGCGGTAAAAAGTGTAAGAAGGCCCTTTATTAGAACTACGCTTTATCATGAATCAACTAAAAGTATTTAAGGTGGTTGTTTTCGTATGTTCCCTATTTATTCATTTACTTAACCATTTTTATGGTTGATTCATAATTGACGTGTCCTATAAAAGAGGCCTATAATAATAAGTAACTGCGATGTAGCAATAAATATTACCGCCAATTAATATAAAGCGAATTAAATATTCATATTGCAACAGTACAATACACATTGAATAGACACAAATTTAATCGTTAAAATACCTTCTTATAATCGAAAAATATTTCAATTTAGTTGTAGTATCGTTTATTAACAATAACGAGACAACTATGATTGTTAATTACAGAAAACTTATTAATAATGCATGATTCATAAAGGCTATTTTATTTACTATAATTTCAATATAAACTCTACTAGTATAATTTTGTGGTCAAATATTTACATCCGGTTATTGTAGATGTATAGTAAATACTAGAATTTAAGCAAAATTTGAAAGAAAAGCACACGCGTAAGTGAATGAATGCTAACTGGCACTTGTACCATCCACATCCTCCTCTTGATCATCCTCATTTTGAGAGTCAGAAGTTGTGCGTTGGCGGCTTGTTGAAGCTGCACCACCACCAGAAGCAACACCAGAGGTTCCAGGTTCATCAGTATTATCGCTATCGTAGAACGAGTCGGAACTTGGTTGATCCTGTTTATTTATATCATATTTTTTAAATAATTTATATACATGTTTTTAAATAATTATAAAGTAATGAATAAAAATGATAGATGTTTCCAGGTGGGTTCATCCATTAAATTCGTTTAACAACCGATAAATGACTACCCTCAAAATCGCACCGTAGGTATTTCAGTTTTGAATAAAAATGTGTCAAATAGTTATTTTCGTGTCTAAATACGATCCTAATGTTGAAGTAGCCAATTAAATCTTTATTATTTTGAAATACCTTAATGTCAACCGCTATAAATTAAAAAAAAATTATTTAGAAAACCCACAAGTGTTTAAAAAATGAACTATATAATCTGTCCTCATCTCATTGAAACTATCATTTAGAATCATGTAATCTAAAATAGGCGTTTCAGTAATTGGAAAACTATAAGTAACAATAAAAATGTTCAGGTCATTTGAAAAATATACAAAGTGATTCAGTGTAATTGATTAATATACCAGTATGACTAAATTATTGTATGCACTGACACAGATAGCACAATTGAATAGGGGTTAAAAGTAATTGCAAAATAAATATTATAGTAACTATAGTACTATTGGTGCTGTTAATATTGAATGCTGAAAAATTACTTACTGCAGTCCCAGACGCATCGGTTCTCACGCTAAGCAAGCTGCTGCTACGAGGCAAAGTTTCCTGCACAGCAAGCAGGTCTATCTCTTTGAGCCACTCATCTACAGGTGCTCCGCTAGCCCTCAGGCAGTCGAGTCTAGCTTCATACTTAGCTTTCGATGTTTCGGACCTACGAATGGTTGATCGCAAATCGTCCATCTTCACTTCCAGTTCCGGTCCATTAGGTTCATTCGGATCGACCTATTCAAATATGTCCGTTTTATCAAAATATCAAGAAACGAGCTGAATTCCAAAAATATTATATTATTTTGTAAATATTTGAGAGTCTACCGTTTTAGTTCTTAATTATAGATGTATTGAATTTAATAATAGAAAAATAAACGATTGAATAAATGCTTAAAATATTTGTATTTGTTTTATCAACCTGAAGCACGTAGATATTAAATACCTTTTGGCCAGCGTCTCGCATAGCTTGGTACAAGGTGAGCTTGCGGGTTGCATCCCTAACCAAAGCCGTCTCGCGAACAACGCGAGTAGCCCAACGACGCGCTTCTTGAGCGAGAGTTTGAGACACAGATTCATGCTCAATAGTCACCGTATCAATTGGGTCATTGTCACACGGCTCAAACTCGTACTGAAAAAAGAATTCTTAATCAAACATCTATTTTGAAAATTTCCAAACATATAACATTTTTTTATGGTAATGCCCATATATTTAAAATAAACTGTTTTGCAAATTGAATAAACCTAATTTGACAATAAATACTTTTGAATTTTTAATTGAGACAAAAAAACGGATTGGAACGTGAAAGAGTTGGAAGAATTTATATTTTCTTGCCATATTTCCCGTTTTTCCTAACTTTTTAGAACTGTTTTATACAAAATGAGTCATATACAGCTTAAAACAAACATTACAGAAAAAATAACAATTTTTTAAGCTATATTATTGCAAGAGAAAGGGTTTCTGCAATTAAATTTGCAACTTTTTTCCTCACCATGTATTGTATCAGATAAATTACTGAAAGTTTGATTGTCTATGAAAATAAAGATATTATTCGATATCATCATTTCACGTGTTTGCGGGTGCACTAATTAATCTAACTGAAAGCTTATTAAAATATTATTAGGCCACTGCACTGGACATCCATGACAGTAACAGAATATGTAATAAGTGTTAAAAGATTTTGTTTCAATATAAATACATGTGTTGAATCATCATCTTAGTGTTAAATCCCAATTGTTTCCGCTTTAGTGCCCAGGATCCGTTTCATGTCTTTTTCTTCTCCACCTCACATGATTTGAGGCAGTTCTGATAGCCCCTACAACGTCAAGTCAGTTTTCGAAATTATTCTTTCTGCCCTAGCCCGGCAGAAGCGACATGGCCAGACATTTTTTCCCCACGTAAATAATTGCTTGCCGTAAAACGTGGCCATACCAGCTGCAGCGACACTCCCGCAATTTATTTGCAATATAACAGACATGAACGCCTAGACATTCTAACGTGGTCCTCCGCATTATAACACACATGCACCACAACATATTTATCTTCATGATTCGCAATTTCTGCTTGTGTCGCTCTAACACAGGCCACGTTTCAAAGCCGTATAAAAGGCCGTATATAGGCCCAATGATGGTTTTAAAGACCTGTCTCTTCAACTTAACAGGCAATTTGGAGCAACAAATGACATAAGACATCTTACGCTATTTGGTCCACGTAGCCGAAGTGTATGCCTTTACGTCGCAATTCATGTCACCAGACGCGTGAAATACACAGCCCAGGTGTTTCACCTGATCTGTGCGCACTACTATGTCGCCGCCTATGGGCAGACCCAACGACTCTATCGGCTCCCATAGTTTTCGACAGCTTTTGAGCTTCTGCTCCTCAGACGTTTCTAATTTATCGTATAAGAGGCGGAAGTGCTCTAGCCTGGCTATGGCAACAGTTCTGGGGTACACTTTGCGATCCTGTTTGCGTCGTGATCTTCAGAAGATCTAGATGCTAGTTACTTTTTGAAGAGGGTTTTCTTTGCCCTAGACTGACTTTTGGCCGATTCAATTATAGCCTTGCTTGAAGCCTAGCTTGAACAAGTTAATTTTTGCCACAAGAGTACTTGTCGCCAACGACTTAGGCAAACTCCTGGTAGGTGTTCACATCAAGCAGCCATCACCAGATTCGGCGATTAGGTGATTAATTAGGCGATAAGGTTGGTATTACTGGAGCAAAACTCCCTCCGTCTTACGAATTTTCAATCAGGTCACGTGTCCTGACGCGAGTTTAACATTTTTTACCCATTACAAAAAAGTGCACAACACCGCTAAAGAAGTTTTCACTTCAAAAATACTCAACACGTGTTTTTTCGGGTTTTGTGCAGATGTCAATGACAAAAAGATGGTATTGTACAGTAAGACTCTATTCGAGACATTGCAGTTAGCTACTTTGTTGACGTGGCATCGCCTAGTAAGTAGCAAGGTAGAGTTCCTTCTGTACTTTTGTACGGAAGGAACTCGGACGGATTCCGAAACGCCATTTTGTCGGCGTTGCTACAACATCTACCACCACCAACCTAGCCTGTGGTACGTATCTGGTGAATACTAGATAAGTACTTATCTAGTAACTACCTCACCGATAAGCACCAGTACAACTATAATCTGGCTCAAACCCCATTCTCACCACCAGGTGTACGCATCTATTTCAACTGGTACCCATTCCCAATCAACTGGAACCTGCTGGTTATCCACTAAGTCTCCTGCAGGAACGTCAATGCCATCCTCCGCCTGAAGAGTACATCGGCCAACTCCCTCCCGTGCCAGTATTCCAGGTTATGATACGGAGTTTCTTTTTGGATTGGACCGTGTCTTTAGCCGTGTTCGACCACGGCACGGCTGTCCTTGTTCAATTGTCACAGAAGTCGAGGAAAACTCGTTGTTCGTCGTTGCGCGTCGTTTTGCTGCATGGTCCTATCTGTGACATTATTTTCTTTTTCTTGTCTATACCATTCTTGAATTGCCTAGTTTGGTATTTACAGAAGTGCCTGCCATCCGTCTTCCCAACCTCTAGAGATAAACCGAGCTGGCAGAAGGAAAAGTCCATCAGTCGCCTTTTGAGATTACCTTGGAATAAGATAGGGTGATAAAGTCAGTCGTAATAAAGTCAGTGAGGAGATAGACCATATTCTCCTCACTGACTTATAGACTGCCTGGTAGAGATCGCTTTTAGTGAGAAGATTACTTTGGCTCCACAGTATTACAAATAGCTCAGTTTTATTGTTAATTATGTTGGTGTTTATTAAATGTAATTCAATTATAATGTTATTTAGAAGTAGCTATGATATACTAAAATGACGATTTCTTATGCGTACAAGCACAGTACGCAAGCTTTGAATTAAAATTAGGAACATCAAATTTTTTCTAAGTGATAAATCATGACAATTATTCCAATAGTTCACAAGCAACTAAAGAAGGACACGATTGTTCTCTTCACTGTTCGAGGGTTAGATATCTTAGTAAAAAATAAAGAAAAAGATAAGTCACGTCGGCGACGAAGAGAGCGTTGCGAAAGACGCAAAATTATGTTTCACCCTGTTTCAATAGTAAAAGCAGTTTTCGTAATCTACCATGAAGGCTCAGATAAAACCGGAATGATATTCGATCGCTTAAAATGATATCTATTATTAACACGTTTATAATTGGAATGACGAGTTTCAATAAATAATTTTAACATGGAAATTTTAAGTGATTAGTTTACTCATTTAAACAACCATTAATCGTTATCGCTTATATGTTGAACGTTTGAACATGGAGCTTAGGTAAATTGTTGTTCCGTGAAAATTTTTAAATAGCAACCAATTATATCGTAATTTAATTAATCGTATTATCTTATCGAAATTGTTATACACTGCAATAGGCAGTTGATTTGAACCATTTCATTACGTGGAGTAATTTCATGATTCCCTGAAAATAATTGATCAGAAAATAAGAAGCTCGTATGTACTTTTCCATAGTAACAATGGCCTTGCCGACTAAATGACAGATTTCTAAATTCAAAATAAATTTTACCATAACAAATTTTAACATAAAAGAGTACAAAGGCATTCAGATAATAAGGCTTCTATTGTTAATAATATGAAACACCTTAGAAGATGTTGAGCGGGATCAAACCGGGGAGTTGTGTATTACATACATTAATTTCTGAGCAATATATAGGTCTTCTACTCAATCATTGAGAGATTATTATCGATATTAAGATTTTGTTCGAATGTCTAGTTCAGATTTGTTTTACTTTTTGAGACATTCATAATGGAGTTACTCGTATACCTACATAATTCATTCAACTTGAAAGGTTTCAAACGGGGGATCTTTTTTGTTTATAGTTTGTTTTGAACATTTTCAAGAAACGAAATTATAACCTAAGATCACACATAAGAGCGTAAAATTAGTTTATAGAATCGAGTTTAGGCTTGCTTTGGCAGCAACATAAATATGCTAAATTTAAAACAATAGAAAATACATTGCATAGCCTCTGCGTAAGAATAAAACGCAAAATCGGGATGAGGCTGTATCTCATCTTTTGCCGAAAAACCACTAAACTGGCAGGACGGTCGACGTTCGACCTCCCTGACCAAGTAACGCTCAAACCAAAACTGGACGGGACGGTCAACGTTCGACCTCCCTGGTTACTCTAAACTTTAATTGGCCGTGCCAATACTATCTGTGTGTTCAGTGTTGTGCTATAGCTGGTGCCGTGCAACAGTTCCTCAGCGACCTGAACCGAACCGGGAAGGGGTGGAATCAAGGTCAGTGTGAATTTCTTTGCTCGTTGCAAGACATCGCGTCTCTCTTGCCACCGCTCCTATCCCATCCTCTATTATACAGTCCACTGCTCTCGAGCAATCCTCCTTATTCCCGTACGGTGCAATCTCGGTCCGTGACCGGCATCGTACAAATTTTTTGGTACATTGTACAAATTTTTTCAACATCAAGGAGCCAAACTTTGTATTCTATAGACTCTTTGAAGAGACACGAGTTTAGTGTTGTTCTTCAGACCCCAATGGGCAGATTGCCCGTTGATTAAAACAGGCTGCTATAACACAGTGCTGCTACGCAAGCCACAGCGCGTGTGGCTGATAAAGAAATGTCGCAAAGTGGCCTTCGAGGCAGCCTCCATGCTGGCCAGATCTCCACTTCCACCGTTAGACTTCTAAACTTCTCTCTCCTGGAGTTGCTGTACTAGTAGCGAAGGCACGCAGTCAACCGTGCCTCTCATTCCCACCCTGAATTTAGTGCTCATGGTTAGGTGAGTAGAGTAACTCTCAAAGTCCAACGCAGGCGTCGCCACCTTCGAGACGATAAGACCCGTCGTTAGTTACTGAGTCTACAGGCGTCACGGCAGTCTGATTTTCTACTTACTCTCGGATCGCATGGACCGTCGTGGTCTCCATCTACTAGGTAGTAATGTCCGCGATAGAGGTGGTGAATTAGGTACGAGAGATAATAATAATATAATAATAAATAATAAATTGTTTATTGACATATATAAAAATCGTGCGTTGAATGACTTCCAGCCGACGTAGACAGCGAACGCTATGGGGGAAATTCCATTCCTGGGGGTAAATATCATTTTCTCCGCAAGGAGAAGGCACGTGTGCTGTTTCACGTTGCTCTTTGAATCCCACTATTGATACGGGAGAGCGTCGAGTCAACATTTGTAAGAATGACTTTTAACCTCCATCGTGATAGGAGTTTGCCCTGATACATAGATTGGACCAACGCTGGGTCACGGTATTAGCTAAGCCATCACTCCGATGGCTCAGTCCTAGGAGTCCCACATACTCCTCAAATTCTCGCACTTGGGGGGACCAGGTAAAAGGAGTCATCCATGAGAAAAAACTAACAAGTGAAAGGTTGGATCCCTTATGTAACAAATTATAACTATCGAATTCCGTAATGGCATACTCATTGGCTTATCTACAACAGTTATATAATTTACATTCTATATTCTAGTTTCAGATATGACAATGTTAATACCATTAGTCGCTTATTATATATTTATAAATGTCATTATGCTAGGCAATCACCGTACAATTAATCAATGACTAATGGATTAGATCATGATCTGCATTTAATTGACTAATGTTTAATTCTTGATGGTAAAGCACAATATAAATAATGGAAAGCTTCCTTTAGTAAGAATACTAACCCCTACGGCCGGGCTCGACCTGTCGTAAAAGGCGACAAAACAACCCTATCTGTGTGGTAACGTCTCAAACCTATCTAAATGGAAGTATGCCGCCGTAATAACCTTGTGTTTTGTTATTAGTGACTAAGGTTTCCGTAGCCCTATGGGACTACGCTGCAATCCCCTGTGGTATTAATCTTCGTGGCGTTAAGAATACTAACCCCTGCGGCCAGGGTCGGCCTGTCCTAAAAAGCGACAAAAGAACCCACCCTCGGTGGTACGCCCCTACGCGGTAGGGACCTACGAGAACATAATTTTCAAAACAAGTTTCTATGAACCATGTTACTGTTGTATTGTATCAGAAATACTTGGGTATTGTAGTCAGTAATACTAATTAATAAACAATACGAAGTAGTCAGTAATACTAATTAATATACAATTACGAAGTTTCTATCAATGAAACTCCTCTACAATTATATCATAGTTGCAACAGTAGTTGCTAGTTGCTGTGAAGTATTAATGGTCGATCACGTTGCACTGGCTTTTATGATGTAAAACTATGTTCTAATTGCACGAATTTCAGCGAAATGTAAAGCTGCCTACTTGTTATGCGAGAATATTTATTCAATTAAAACTTCTACGTAACCATTTAAATATACTGTAAAAACAGAATAAATGACTACGAGATATATTATGATTTTGTTTTAGAAACTTCTACTCTTTGTTTTCTTTTCAAACTCATTATTTTGGTTTGTTGAAATATTTTATCGAATTATGCTTCCAACTTTTGAAGAGTTATATTTTACTTCTACTTAACCTTCTACAAAATTTCATGTAATAATAATTTTATGTATCATAACGACTCACTCACAGCTTTGGGTTTTTACTTTGTGTGTGAAGATGCGTCTAGGTATAAAGTAAAATCTATATAAAACTTCAAATCAGACCCTCTGAATTGTAATTCAAATACAACTCGTATTTGAGTTACAATACGCGACCCTTCGTTCTATTGTATTTTATGTACCGATCAATTAAATTCGGCAAGAGTGTGTGTTCTCACCCTAACCGTGTAAATGTATTAGTTCAAACAAATCTCCCTACTGGCCTTGCAAAGGAATTATGTTAAAAACTTTTCTCTCCGGGTATCAACGTACTATTGTAATATACTCAATAACCAGCTTAATCCCTGCTTCAAATCAGCTCTGTCAAATATGGCTGCCCTACATACCCTACAACAACTTTTAGTTTAGTTATACGCACGTGGGCGGCACACGGATATCTCAAAGTGATTTTGATGAATTGATATTGAAAATGACAAATCGTTGCATTGTGTAAGTTTTATATAATACGAGCATATATTAGTAAAAACAGTGCATTAAAGTTTCATTTTCGCGAGTCAAGTGACTTTCTTACTCACTCAAATTTGAGTTAATATCCCACTTCCTACGTTATATGATTAGAAACAGTATAAAGATTTAGTATTGTTGCAAATGAATCGGCTTTACACCAGTTGTGCTATCCTTGTCCTTTGGCACATAAACATAACCTCGTACCGGGAAAGTCTATACGGGAGGAAGTGCACTTTACTCCTGTCAAAAAATTGCTGTGCTATGTATTTACGTAGCACTGCACTTATGTATTTACGCAGATTTGCTAATGAACTATAGTTTATAATATGACATTATATTAATATATGACAGTAGGCCGAATTGACTAGGAAACCCTACTTAATAGATAATATCCAAGTCTAAAATCTATTGCTAAAACTGTATGGATTATCTATTTTATATGTATTGGAGTACAAATAACATGTCAATAGGCACATTGTTATAAGCCAATGTGGTAGCCTAAATTTGGACTATCGATCGGAGCTTTCAATATAGTATTGCGCTGTACATATTATTTGTCCCTCCGCCTGTTTAGGGGTGAAAATGCAGCCACACAACGCCAACTTACATCGGCAGGCCACATATCCGTAGGCCCGGGCGTAGGCGATAGGAAAATAGCGGGGTTTTTTTAGTGGGTAGTTGGATGGCTGAACATCTGTCCCGTAATCCCACATATCCCTCGGTCCCCCCGGGCCAGGGGAACCCGTCAAGAGAGGATTTTGCCCGAGACAAAAAAAAGACAACTCATATACTATATATACTTCTTTTTGTAAATAAATACATATTATACATAAACATTCAGACGTTGGATGCGAATCGAACCACAGTTACGCCAGGAGGTCGTCAATACAGAGTTCGTATTTTCCGCCTTATTGGTCAGTAAATACTTTTGCAAACTATATCATAGAAACAGCCTGCATTTTAATTTTTGTTCAGGATCAGAACATTTGCGTTTGACTTATGATGTATAACGATTTTTTATTATAAATTCAAAGTCAAAAGTTAGAAATAAATAGCTCTCACTTACCTGAATATGTTGCTTTAGTACAGGATAATATAAGTACAAGCATTGTAGGTTGTAATCCCTGGTCAGCTGCATAGCCTGATCCCTGATCTTCCCGAAGGAGTGCTGGGTTGCTGAGCAAGTCAGCAGTTCAGTACGACCCATCATAGTTAAGTAGTCGGATACTTTCTCGTATACCGAAGCCTCCATATTTAACATGCAGGTCTGGAGTTCAATCAGGAAATAGCGATTCTGAAAAAAATTATTCAATTAATAAACATGCACTCAAACTAATAAAATGTAGTTTAAATTCTGAATGTGAAATATGAAAATTGAAGTAAATTACTTATGATAACAGTTTCAAAAGGTTCCGGAAGCTTTCCTTCTTTCCTAGTTTGATCCTTATCCAGCTTTTTAAACTATGATCTGCAATTGCTTTGGGTTTCTGCTAAAATTCTCGTTATTAGCAATATAAATTGCATAAATTTATTCTAAAGTGATTAATTACCTGATGAGCATTAGCAGCAGCAATGCTCAGAATGTAGTCATTCCTGGCTCCGGTAGACTTTTCCTCCAACTGATCACGGCGAGAAGATACTTTTGCACTATTCTTCTGTAGGGATGTAATCGATTGGAAAAACGATCCCTTCTTCTTCTTTAGTCTGAGAATTGCAGTAATTTAGGAAAAATAGCAGATACAACACCTCTCTAACTTTATTAATATTTGGAACACTATCCTGCTGATAACCAACTGAACTAACAGTTTAAAAAATACAAAATACTACATACGAAACGTTAAAATACAAAAGGTTATATTTAACACATCTTAAATGAAAATATTGTACAGTCTATAAAACACGAAATAATAAATAAAGCTCGAATTCTTAGTTTCCGTTACTTTTCAATATCTTTATGTGATCCAGATACATTGTTCTATTGATTAAAACATTTTATTTAACATATAGTCAACTTCGTGCCTAATTTCAAAACACTCCAAAATATACTCGAAATTTCTAACTTAACTAGTTAAGTGTAACTGAATATATAATAAACAATCTTTATGGATTTAAATGAATTACGTTTTAAAGATCACTTACAAAAAATTATATGTATACTAGCTGACCCGGCAAACGTTGTTCTGCCATATAAATAATAAAATGTCAAAAAATTAAAAAAAAAATTTGGGGGTGGGTCACCCCTAACATTTAGGGGGATGAAAAATAGATGTTGGCCGATTCTCATAGATACCGGATAAGCACAAAAAATTTCATCAAAATCGGTCAAGTCGTTTCGGAGGAGTATGGCAACGAAAACTGTGACACGAGAATTTTATATATTAGATGTTACTCGTATTTTACAGTTCTCACAAATTCAATGTGAACCGCGCAAGTTCATCGATATAATATTTTCATTCTTAATGTGCATGTATTTATGCCACATCTGCACTTTTGACTTAAGTCATTCTTGTTTTTACTATCACCTTTTTATTAAGGTATATTTTAGTGGTCCTGCTTAACACGGGTTAAAGATAGACGAGTACTATGTGAGTTTGTTCTATTCCGAACCGATGTGTAGATGAAAGTACAGGTGGAAAAAGAAATGGCTGTGCATCGGGCGTTACTTGTTTCTGAAGTGGAAGTGACCATGATAGAACCACTTGTTTTAGAGTTCTACTCGTTCTGCCATTTGCAGTTCCGTTTGCCTAATGCATCGACTGCGATATTGAGATGACTATAGATGCGATATTTACGAATATAAAAAGTAAAATGAAATATCAAGTCGTTGTGCCAGACTTTATCGAAGGATTATCACGTCAAAGAATAAATATTATAAGTAAATAAACAGATTATCTAAATCTGACAATTTAATAATAGCAAGTTAAAAATAAACTCAACTTAAACTCGGAGCGTAAAGGTATAATCATTCAGTCTCGGAGGTATTTATAAAACGTTAATCTATATTTAAACCAGCATTAATAAGAAAAATTAATATTTAAATTTTATTTATTTTAAACTAGACGGTCGTCAGTAAATTTGTCATGAGAGTCCTGTCGTGCCAGAATGCTACGTTACGTAGCGGGCTGCCTAACTCACATGTCTACGCATTGTCTATGTCAGTCTAGTGATGTAGCTAATCTAGCTACGAGCTATGCTACGTAGAAATTGAATTTGATGCATGCCTTTTATCTTAAGAAATATCTTTAAATAACGCTTATAGCAATTATCATACAAAATAACACTACAGGTAACAAAGGAGTACATTGTAATTTATTTCTTTTGTTAATTTAGTTTAGTTAATTTAATCATATTGTATTATATATTAGAATAGTTTCTATCAGATTTAATTCAAACGCAAATAATAAAATATTACTTAGTAATATTAATTATTTAAGTACCCTTAGAGTGGGTGATTCTACCTATAGAGGTTGTTTTGGCCTGGCAATAGACATTTCAAATAGCAAGGGGCTTTACCATGGCAACCTGGTAGGCTTAAAATCTATTCGTACTTTTCACTTGGATTATAAATGATTGAATATAGTTCTTACATATAACAGAGAAAATTAAAATTTTAGTAGTATTTAGTTTTAGTTACATAGCTATTAAGGCCCATGTACTTGTATTAAAAAATACATATGAGTAATTCCACGTTGGAGTTTAGCCAATTACGTTGAGCTGTAATAACATAATTTTTCATCGTTATTTCATTTAAACACAACTACTCCGCCCGCGTCATATTTATGTAATTAAATGTTTCATTTTTAAAAATTTTAAGAGGTTTTGAATGTTCAATTAAATTTGTGTTCAGATTTTATTACATTGGGGAATATTAATACAACATACTTAGTAGTATTTTAAAAGTGTTTGTTGTATTTTAATGTATTTGTATCCTATAAATAAATAAATCGGTACAATAATTTAACCAAAAAATTGCTTATATATTTGTTGTTCTAAATGTTTTAACATTAGCTAAGTGTTAACACTAGTTAAAGTTAAAATTTGAGTCACTTCTTCAATTGACTTCACTTGAAACTGCCCTTTAGTAATTGTCTGAACAAGAGTGAGTTTTTCACCGAACAAAAGACAGGTAGAATGACGCTCATCCAGGAGCAGAGATACTCGGCAGACTCACATCCGTCTATAGGCCCACAGTGCTGCAAGATGAGAGGATGAGTAAATCTAGATCACCTCAAACCAACACAGGAATCAGAATGTACTGGACGATGGTTTCCATTAGAGGCACTCTACTGTAGGCCCCAGTGGATAAAAAGCCAGCTAGAGAAAGCCACGTTAGAATCATCAAAGCCTTCAACGCCATACTGTGTTGCTACGTTAGAGAGGCGCTCCGGCACCATAGAAGACCAAGCTATGTCTGCCATGTAGTCACTATGACTACTTGTCACAGAGAAACGAAAAGTCACGAGTGGTGTTTCTAAATATCCTATTTGGGTCGTCCCGCCGGGCTTCGGCTTTGTTACAGCGATTGCATACAGGTCAAGCACGTGGCGGACTTATCAATAAATATGTTTTTGGAACAATACTGGGATTGTTTAGGTCATTCACCTTGTATTGCCTTCGTAAAGGAGATTGTATGTTTTACAGCCGATGACGCGAGCTGTACATTACTGTGTGAATTTTCTACATCCGCATTGAGGCATCGCTCACATATTTATGTCTTATATTTGACTGAAACTATTCGAGCGGCTGACCTCCCAGGGTATCCATTAGACATGGAGAGACCTAGATAGGTCCCACGATTTAAAAGCCCATCAGTATGCTGAAAGCTCTTCGATTTTATCATACAGTTAACGGATCTTCGGCTTTAGATGGAATATTTGACGACCAAGAGTTGCTGTTTCGTTGCTGCAAAAACTGCAGTATACGCTGGCTATTCAGGCTTAATAGCCTGAATAGCCAGCGTATACTGCAAGTTCTCTGATGAGAATACCGTACAGTACAGTCCTTATCAAATCAATGCCGTGGGGTATAGAACCAGAGCTCCAGGTGTCGTTATATTATAGGCGTCAGAAAGCCATCACCCAAAGATTTCAATGCAGGTTCCAAAACTCCAGTTCCAGAGCGGAACAAAATACTATCACGTTAGTACGTCCCTTCTTGCACCCTTGGATTGACAGGCTCCAGAACACTCTGTCGTTTATTAGACATATGTGCTCTTGGAGAACGGGTTTCAGTCAGTACTTGTGTTGCGTGAAGAAATGATAGAATATCGTCTTCTGTGTGACCGATTAGGATATGGCACTCCACACCTTACTGATATTTTATGTCACAAGACGATGTACCCAGTATCGAACAATATTGCTTTTTTCTGCGAGACACAAAGGAGGTACTGGAGAGTGAGTGAGAGGGTGTTAAGCTGTCTTTTCGCTGTTGCAGAGCCTACACAATTTATGGGATATGAGTCAGTCCCATTTAATCCCGATACGCGTATTTTAAGTGATTGAGTATGTAAAAAGCATATCCATATCTTCAAACAAATATGCACCATTGGTGCATGTTCGCGCGGTTTTAAGTACTGAGTTAATAGTATCTTGAAGAAATAACAACTTTGTTATTATTAAAGAAATGCTTACCATGTAATTTTGAATAAATGCAGAGGCATTATGATTCCGCAACCCTACTAAAGTATAATTACACTTTCTACATGGAACACGAATTGCTTGTTGCTTCGTTGCCATTATAACTCAAAGAAAAAATAAATGCACATTTTAAAATAACCTTTTATCTAAAATCTAAACGTCAGGTTTTAAGGTAGTTTGCAAATACATTTATACTTTAATTAATTAAAACAATACTAATACAAATCTTTTACTCAAAAAAAACTCCTTATAAATTGATATTGATTATTGATCAAAGCCGGCAAAGTCCCACTGATGGGCTCCGTTCTTCCTCTATTAGGAATGGGAAGTATACCCGCCATGCTTATCCAAGGTGGATTGCTGGATTACACATAGCTGTCATTTTAGTATGCAGATTTCCTCAAGATCTACCTTCACAATTAGTATATGACAGTAGAATAAAATACATTACCTATAGTACAGAAAAACCTAGCAACCGCAGTGCATGTCTTCGTGAAATAAATTCGATTCTATAAACTCTAATTTGGTCTCGAAGTGCTACCTCTTGGCTACCACGTGCCATAGCTACCTGTATTTTATAACAATAACACACCTCAGCAAACCTAAAACTCCCTAAGCAAAAATCTAGAGCACCGGTAATGTAGAATATAAATTAAGTAACTACTCGTCGATATAAAATTGAATAAAACATTTTCAAGTCCAGTCGACTATAGGTAATGCATCCTTAAGGAAATCCTTGCGTTTAATGGAACGGATAATGAAATAAATTTTCAACATGATTTATATCTTATTGTTGGATTGAATATTTCTGATTCTTTGTCATCGACGAAAAAAGTGTTTAAAATAGTTTTTAACACTTGTATTTTTATCGCTGAATGAAATAATCGGAAAAGTCTCATTTATTACTATGGATATTTGATAACTCATATAAATCGAGGCATGCTCTCTCTACTTCTTCGTCTACTTAGGGTTAACACTCCTATATGTTATTGCAAATTACAAATGTAATGTATTGTACTATCTGAAACTAAGTGTAATTAACCTCAAAAAAGGGTTGAAAGATTTTGAAAAAAAAAATGGTTCCCAAAATCTTCTCTTGGAATAATTGAAACAGGAGATACTCGTATGTGGTTAATATAAAGTCACATAAGATTTGATTCAACACATCTCATAAAGGTCTGACACTCTCTACTTTGTGACCTTTAAATGTTGAGAGAACCCAATCTTTTCGACCATTTAGCATCTTGGTTTGATTTTCAAATATATACAGTTTTACCTTATAGTAGGGTTGCCAACCCCAAATTTAAAAAACTAGGATATGATGTTGGAAAAACCAGGACAATTTAGTTTAAAAACAGGACGCAGTAATAGAGTTGCAATACATAAGTAGGTTTAGTTAGAATTAGTTTTTTTTTTACTGGTGCGGAACAGCAGACGGCCTACTTAATAGTAAGCAGTTACTATCGTCTATGTATGTTTGCGACGCTAGGGGCACCGCGAACACGCTGCTGTCCCATAGACATGCGGCATACTTATAAACCAAGGATAGTAGCCATCCAGAGGGGCTTGTGGCCCTACCACGTAGCCAGAGCGGTTATGTAGCCTTTTACGATAGATCGACCCCAGCCACAGAGGTTATTCTTACTGCGCTTCTGCACGGAGAGTATAACAAGTTGGTTACAAATATTATTTAATAATAAATATTTGAATATTAAAAAACAGGATGCTACTTAAAAACTATCCAGGACATCCCAGGACACCACAAAAACTAGGACATTTCCTGGGAAAACAGGACGGTTGGCAACCCTACCTTATAGCCTTCAGCGATCTCAAAAACTCAACAAATCGGGTTAGCCCTTTAGAACCATTACAGAATAACTTGAACCGTATCAAGGAGTGACTACCACAAATAAAACTTTATTTTAAGCAAGTGGTTCTTAATCTTTGATTTCTTGACTAAAAATCGTCTCTGAACGTTCTTAACGTAATCTAAGTCATTATATAATTTATTAAACCAGATGATTAACCTCCTAACAAATCAGGCAGCGGATTAAGGCATTTGTTTTTCTTTTAATTAATACACTATTAAATCCGCTGATTAGTGTTATTTAAGAATTATAAGCAATTAATAATAAATTGAGATTTGCAAATATTATAATATTCATGTTCGTATAAATATAGCTCTTATTTTCACGGAAAATTAATATTATTAATCATTTATATCACCTTCTATTTAAGTAGTTCTTAGAAAAATAATTTTTTTACGGAAAAACCCTTTGGGTATATATTATGATCAAAATAAGTCTATAAGCAACCAGATTTATTTCAAAGGACATATATTTGTTCAACAGAAATCGAGTTATAAAACGACACGTGAAATTCTCAAAGAAATTCATTTTATAACTGTACGTTAAAACTCTAAAGTTCCGAGTGCACGGCAAAATATAAGCCCAACTGACGGCAAGCCATTAGCGTAAAATCCTGTATGCCGATGAGCCTTTGAGAGCTCTACGTGTAAAATGGAAGCAATCGATAGATTCCTAGCAGAAGCAGTTTAAATGTTCACAGGCTTTAAGTATTACATATTCATATATTTTTTAAATAGGACATTTTATCTTGCAATCTGCCTAAACATTTGGTACTTAGATTCAGGTTTTAATTTGTCTTCAATGGAATTAGTCCAGTGACTAATCCATTTTTTTTGTTATCAATACTTTATATGAGGTCTTTATAAAAGTGCTGGAAGTCTTATCCAATAAGTTCAAGCTTAGATTTATATTAAGACACATAAAGTTTAGACGGCTTAAGGCTATATTATATAAATATATTAGTAATTATCTATATAACAATAATATTGTCCTTTAATATTATTTTGAGAGAATTATTCTGGTTAGACCCATATGCACATTAGTCTGGGTTACACTAGACAAGTTTTTCCAGTCACTACTTATCCTTCTACGGTATTTCCATTTTTGGCCAATTTTGTCGGATTGTATTTATAATAAATGTGGTTAGATTTATATTTACTGAATCAAACAGAGTTACAGTACAATTGTGAAATGTAACGAGGTTAATACAAATAATTAGAATACGAATATGTGATAATTACCGTCTATGATACATGGGTCACAAAAGGAAAGCAGATCGATTGATTGATCAGACAGGGAACGTAGAGCGTATAACGACATGGTTTCAACAATAACGTTAAATAACGACATCGACTAAATATTTGTTGAAGAAAAAGCATAACATACTCCACGCAGTAGTAAAAGAAATTCGGGTCTAAATAGATGATAAGGAAGTCGCTTTTTGTTGGATTACAAGAAATGGTTATAGTTCAGGAAAGTATTAAGGGTATTACAATATAATATTGAATTATTATATACTGGCCTTTTAATATATGACGCACTGTTGAAAGGAAATAATAATATGAATTAATATTATATAGGTATTTATCCGTGCAGGGGCGGAGAAAGAATACTGACCTATGCGGCCAGGGTCGGCCTGTCGTAAAAGGTGACTAAACAACCCACCTTAGTTACATGGTAGGGCCTCAAGCCCGTCTGGATGTCGTCTACCTTTCCGTTTATAGATTGATCATTACATGATTACGTAACTCGAAATATTAATAGAGACCATTAATTAACTCGATGCACTTTAAATTACTGCGACTATTTCGACAATTAATACAATATTCAGATAATTTGTATCCGTGCAGGGGCGGAGAAAGAATACTGACCTCTGCGGCCGGGGTCGGCCTGTCGTAAAAGGCAACAAAACAACCCTAGGGCCCCAAGCCCGTCTGGATGGCGATTACTTTTGGTCTTAAGTATGCCGCCATAATAACTTTGTGTTGTGTTTCGGCATTAGTGACCCAAGTTCCTGTACGTTTAGGGGACAGCAGCGTGTTCACGATGCCATTGGCGTTGCAAATACCCATAAGCGACGATAACTACCAAATTCTAAGTCAGTCTGTCTACTGTCCTACAGCAATAAAAAATAAAAAGTTTAGTTTTCACAAATCTTTGAGATTTCATAGCTTTGTATCACATACAAATGGAGGGTGCACTTTTCTTTTACAATTAATTACATTAATCAAATATTTACGAGATATTATATTGTAAACCAGACGAGTGGATTTTAATTATTCATGTATGAATTAATCAAGCGAAGTACGAAAATCAATTTTACCTAGTTTTTGCTATCACTTATGTTTGGTTTTGAAACAACAGTCAATTACATCATACTTTTTAAAAGTTTAATTATGTTATTTATAAGTGTGTAAAATTGATGTACAATATAATTACCAATACAAATACTAAATTTTATTTTATAGCCATTATTCTCAATATTACAGGTTTTAATGTCCATTTTTATTTAGTTTGGACATGGCACTCGCTCACTGTTGTCTATCAATTTAAATTTTTTTTTCAATTTCAATTATATATATATATATATATATATATATATATATATATATATATATATATATATATATATATATATATATATATATATATATATATATATATATATATATATATATATATATATATATATCTGTATGTTTGCAATATATTCTGCTGCTGTTTAAGTATGATAGAATAGCGTTACGTTTAAGTTTTCACGTAGGGGTTTGGAAGCTGATTTCATCACGAGTTTTATTTGTCTATTTTCTTTAAATATTTAATGTCTTTTCTTGAGAATTATTTTCAGTAAATCATCATCAAATTTGTATTTATTGTATACAAGGTATACAATGCTATATGACATCATATACACTAGTAATTTTTAATGTATCTTTAAGCGTGCATCTTGAAAATTATCTGTAAGACGTGAATATATTAATTATTATCATACTACTATTATTATTTTTGAAGTAATAACTTCTTATGGGAACCCTCCGTTCGCTTCGTTGCGTAACGCGTTATGGTGCCAGTCAGTCTGGCTTCCCTTTCGCTCACGCATACGGCAGCGGTATGTAGCTATATTCGAATTACGACTCTTTTTACAATGAAATACAGTTGAGTTTTTTTATTTATAAAGAATCTACATTGGGGTATAATTTAATTTAATATAATTTTACACAAATTCAGTATTAAACAATTTCAGTATTAAATAGTTCAACTTACATTAGTTTAAGTTATCTCTTCTGTCGGGCACCCCGAGACGAACACGTTTTTTATTTATTATCGAAATACATAATATTCTTTTATTATTAAATTTATTATACAAGTTACATTATCATTTCTTTACTTTTTCAACCATTTATAAATTAAATATAAATCCATTAAAATTTATAATATTCCTGCATTGTATTTCTTGTCATGTTTGTTTTTTTATAATCAAAAAATTAATTTATAAACAGTTGCTAACAGCCAGTCATATGTATTCCTTTTAAATGAATTATAGGCACTTCTCTAAAGCTTGGTAGACTTTCACTTAATTTTAACTGCCATAAAATGAGCATTTTTGTAGTGATAAACTGCAGCAAGGAAAGCAGAGTTGATTTTTATATTTTTGCGTGACTATTTCCAAATTGCAGATGCGTTGACAACAATGCCGCATGTTGTATAGAAAATATACAAATTCACTTAATATAAAGACAGGGCAGAGTCAAAAGTTTACGCTCTTTAAATACGCAATGGCAAGAATCTATGAAATGTGCGCCAGGCATATTTCTGAAACATTTATTTTTTATTTAAATACCCTGTCTGCATCTAAGCAATTGCCCCATAACATCAGACCGTATTGCATAATCAGTGCCGTTTATTCATAATATGCCTGCAATGTAGCTTGAATGTAAACTGTAAAATATCTTTCGTTAACTTCTTTTGACTAATTTTCCTAGATTTTTACAGGTTATCTGTCATAAAACTTTAAAAGTGAACCATTCTTCAGACGGCATCACACGTCTTTGAGATAGAACTCTGGAAGTAATAGTTATTAAATTAAAAAAAAATACTTACTTCTCCTCAATGTCTTTGGCCTTATCACGTACATCATGAGCTGTATGTTCTTCATCAAAGTACAGCTTCTTAGTTTTGTCCACTGCAATTACAGTCATTTGAAGTTCTTTATGAGCTTGAGCCAGTAAATCCGTGCACTAAAACAACAATAAATTGTTAAAATCATATTTTTTTATATCTGAGATTAGCAGGCAGTCTAGCCCCCCCGATCGTAGGTGGTCCTCGTCACCAATACACGTTTTCAACACCAGATGCATTGCCAAAGCGCTGCCAGCCTCGAAGAGAATCTGGAACCTAGTTTACTAGTGCCAGAACATAAGGTCATTATTCCGACATGTTACCACCAGAGCTGATTGCTAACCAGTAGGGTTTAGAGCAATATCACCTACGTTGGGTTTTTATCACCTTGTACGTCATGCCGCCCTCGACCACAAGGATCAGTCTTTTTACTTTGCCCCTACACGAAATGATAAACTATTCCGCGAAAAAATAAAAGACAAAATTATTTTGTATGTTAATGAGTACGATCATAGGGCGAAATTACAGCGTACGTTTTTGGTCAATAAGTTACATGAAAAAAATAAAAAACTTAATTGGGCTTAATTTGGTAATTGTTTATAGAATATGTTGTCCCTATTATATATTTATATATTATGATTTCTGTGTTCGACCGGCTATCCAAGGATTAGTCTTCATTTACATAATTATATTAATCATTAGTCACTTTTTGTGTTTTATATGTTCATAAGTGAAAGAAATGCTCATCCTTAATTAAAGTGATGTAATTTCTAATGTAGGTCAACTAATATTTGACCTATAAATAAAGAGTGCAATTTTAAAGATCTTTTCAGCGTTAATGCAGGTGCAATTTGTATTTATGACCGAAACACAAAACAATAAGAGATATTATAAAATAAACGATGGCTTTTATAATTGTATATCCTGAGTCATTTAATGTTATACGAAATGGTCAAAAGCAATTATGCCTATATTTTGAGAAACATACTATTGATATATCCTGGCAACAAATTTCTAAAAAAAATTCTGATAAAACAAATTATTATGTATATCGAAATATGTTTCTTAACATAAAAGAAACGATAATTCATTAGAAACCGCCGCTTTCATGCCAAGTTTTTTTTTTCAATCGCATAGCTGAAAAGTTGCTAGAGTTATTTAGTTATAATTTAGTTATATTAGTAAAATAGGTTTTTATGTTTTATATGTTTTATATTAAATCTTATTTCTCCGTGTAATAGCAGAGTAAGAAAATCAAATACTTCCCTCCGGTCTAGGGCAGCGTGTCGTTCTGTGTGACAAACCAAACTTAGATGATATGGCTTGGATCTCGTCCGGAATGCAGCTCTTTCTAGTCTCTAAGCATGCCGTTATAACAACTCTGTGTTGTATTCCGGCATAAGTGCCTACGTTACAGTTCTCATGAGGACTGCAGCGTGTTAGCGCTGCATCTGGAGTCGCAAACATCCATATGCCACCGTGACTATTAAATGAGTCACCAGCCCGCCCGTCTTCTGTTCCAAGGCAATAAAAAAAAACGAGGAGAATCTTCTAGTCGGTTCAATACTCCAATAAAGACTCAAGAGAGCAACAAGGACTCAGTTCAGAGTTCGTTTTTCTGATTGTGGTGACTTCATTACTAAATATTTCCAAAGGCGATATTTTTTAAAAATTCGCATTTATTACTAAACCAGTTTAAGCTTCTTAAAACCACTATTAAGGAGTTTATTGCTTTATTAGTCTTTAAATGTCATCGCGTATATATTTATTTACAATTCTTAAGGCATTAATTATAAAGTCTTGTAAAAAATAATAATACCAGTTACAAAAATGAATTAACTAATTCAAGCGAATTTTGTGAAGACAACGACTTCTTATATAATATGGGTCGTAATAAATGCTTTGGATATAGTCCAAAATCTAACTTAGCCTTCGACCTCCTGGCATAGATATCAATATCCACCTACGAGTATGTGTTCGTAATCATTAGCACGGCATATTCAATACATTAATATAAATAGACCAAAAATATGGAAGGATTTCCTGGAAGACGATATGGTAAATAAAATTGGGATTAGGACAGTAGGAATGAAATATTTACTTCAATTTTCAAGTTCATATAGGCTTGTAGTTGCAAAACCCACTATAACAATATTTTTGGGAAATAAAAAACAACCTAGTAAAATGAACTAAACTCAAGCTGATTTAGTGGGATTTGATTCGAATAGCAAAAGGTGGAATATAATATTGGAAAATATAGATAATGGACATTTGTAATAAAAAGTTTATCGCCATGTAGATAGTTTAGAGTGTTTTCTAACGATAGTTATATCGTAATTTTCTCTTAAGACGTTTTACATGATTCATTTGGAATTGAGAAGACGTGCGACGTTATGCAGATTATAAGTACATCTTTGTTTTAAAATTAACTACACATATTTTTATTAAAGAAAATATAAATAAATTCATTTTTATGAGAGACGTTAGACTGAAAATGGTTTTAGTATTTATTAATACTACTAAAACCGAAGGGAAAAATATTTTTTTCCCTTCGTTTTCCGTAAGCTCAGTATTTTTAGATATGCCATTTGCATTTTTTTTCTCAACCGTTAAACTCTATTTTCAATATTTACAAGAAATTTTAGAATATGTCATCAAGTTGTTTTTAGATATTTTAACACTGAAATAACTTTATTTTCTCGATTAAAGTTTTATGGAGATCTAAGATTAAAATGAGTAAATTCATCATAGTCGTCATTAGCCAATTGTTGTTCACTGCTAGACGTAGGTTTCTTCAAGTTTTCGCCACAAATCCCATTCCCTTGTTTTTCCGATCTAGTTTCAAACAACAAACTTGCTCAAATTATCGGTCCATCAGGCTGGGGGGATGGTCTACTACATTACGTTTTTCCAGACATGATCTCCACTTCAGGGCTCAATATTCTAGCGCCCAAGGTCCTGCGACAGACTTGACCGACTCACTGCCACTTCAACTTGCATATCATGCGAGCTATGTCGGACACTTTCGTTATCTTGTTCGTTTCGTTTTATTATTCAATAATCCCAGCACTCACCCTTTTCTACTGAACTTTTCATAAATATATAATTCCATCAAAAATATGTTAATACTCGTAGCCGAATACATAGTATTGAATCTTCTTCCTCGTGCCCTTATCCCACATTATATGCGGTCGGCACAACATGTTAAATGTTGTAATAGTTGTGGCTTAATTTTTACAACCGGCTGCCTGCCTGACGTTAACCGCTTTTGGGGAAAAATCTGTCATCCTTTTTATTTAAAATATTTTTCTCGTTTCACATTGAAAGTAGGACACGAAATTTCGTTGTCAATCATCTAATATGTCCTCAAGCGATACTTTTATTGGTTTTTTCTTGAGTAAACAGCATCTGAGTATCGGTTTGGGGGTGCAGGGTGGCACTAATTCCTTGTCGTCGACTTTTACGGGGTCCGTGCACAATTCAGATTCGACAACTACGTCACGACGGCTTCTAAATAGGAAATTTGCAGTGCCGAGTGTCTTCCAATACTCCTGGTCCTGCATTCCGTCGCGCTTGAATGCAGACAAAGGCAACTTGTACGCAATGCGTCCATTTTCATATATTTTGGTGGTGGCTCACAACAATCTTCCTCTTGGCAATTTAGAGGCCTTGATGAGTTTTAAGGCTTCTTTCACAACAATACATAACCTTTGGTGAAAGACATCGTGGCAAGCAAGGATAGCACATAGGTGGATCTTCATATCACGTTGTTGAGCAAGGGGCCACTAACATCGAACATACTGCAAATTACTCGCAGTCTTCGGAGTAAAAGCACGCCATTTTTATTTAGATTTAACTTATTTTTCTTTTGTAAATTTTATATCATTATAAATAAATTTGCACTAGAATTTTGATAATTTTGACGGATTTGACATAACAAGTGAGAAGATTAGAAGACATAACATTGCCTTATTAAGGCCTACGCAGATCGGGACGGCATGGCAAGGGATTTAATTTTTCACTAATGGACATTCAAACGTATACGTATAACATAAATTGCTATGCTTTAAAATGATGCCGTAGCATCGAAAGGGATTTCATTGCACGGCATTGAAAGACGCGCCACAGGCTCCCGCGGTGGGATGCCGTGGCGTACTGCGGGTAGGCAACGGCATGCCAAGGCCTCCGGCGCTCGTTTTGACTTGATCAAACGCAACTGAAGACTAAAAGTGTATCGGGCAGCAGGAGCTGCCGAGGCGTGATTTGTCGCGCTGTGGCATGCCGTGGCAAGGCGCTGGAATGCCGCGGTATCTAAGCGGCTAATGTGCGCTGACTGACGGCAAAATCCCTTGCCATGCCGTCCCGGTCTGCGTAGGCCCTTATCTATTCAAAGAATACCTTTGTAATTACAAGTCACGAAAGCATAGCAAGTTCATACTTCTGAAGCACTATTTTCTTATATTTTATTTATTATAAGGAAACTTAACTCCCGTAAGTCATAACATATCACAACAATAATTACTTTAAAAATTTTAAAATATATAATAAAAAAATAATAATTTCTTCGTTTATATAAATTACCTTCTCAAATCAATTAAGTTAATATGATGTTCTACAATAAGAAAGGTTTTCTTCGAAAAAAGTTCTTACTAGGAAAAAATTTAATATAGTAAAATTAAATGTATACCCGTAAGCTACGAGTAGAGTAAATAGGCTAACACGGCTGTAAAAAGTAGTCTAGGTGTCAAAATTCGATTAAAATTCACTAAAAAATCGTTTCATATACATCACATACTATAAAAATATTAAAACTCACCTTTTTAGCAACTGTTAACTTATGCTGGCGGAGCATTTTAGCCTCATCCGCTATCTGTTGTTGAAAGACTTCAACAGCGGCAAGTCTAGCTCGGGCTAGTTTCTCATTTTCCTCCAAAACGGTGCGCCAAACGTTCCACATGTTCCTAGTGACAAAAAACATTTATTAGAAATTAAAAATAGAAAACCAATTAAAAACTAACAAGAAATATTATTATTTAGAACTTATAAAATTAAATAAATACGGTAAATACATATTATCATAATTATCAAAGATACTGTGATCTTCATTAATTATCCGAGCAGATTATTTGTAAATTTGAGTAAATTTTCATGAGAATGTGTTATAAATCAAATTCAACTTAAAATTATAAGTCTTACTTACATCATAATTATTTGTTTAAAAAGTTAATTAGTTTAATAAAGCGTGTAAACTAGCCTTTTGATGTGGAAAAACACCTTTCCAAGAAAATACAATTCAAAAAAACAATATCACGTGTATTGTTTCAAAACAAAACTTGTAATTCATTGAGCCTTAGCTGCTTTCATTCAAATACTTTACCATTGTTCATCATCATCATCTAAGCGTAGTATCCCGGTTGCAACCTAAACTTCCGTTTCAGTGCCCGGGGTCCGCTTTCCGACTTTTTCTACTCCACTTCGCACGGTCTTCAGCATCCCTGGTAGTGAGCCCATTGGCACGCATATCACCCTTTACGACGTCAAGCCAGCACTTATTGCCATAAATATAATACTTTGCTATTGTTAATTCCGGAAAATTTTAAATGTTTAGTAATTTCATTACATTACAAGTTTAATTTTCTGCAGATATTAGTGAGTTAGACCATTTTGGATGGTATTTATGGTTAAGAGTGTTTAATCCCGAAGTTCATACTGCCTGCGGTTGTTGAGTATTATTACAGCGCTGAACATCTTTTGCGTACCTTTCTAACTTACTTTTTATCAAAAAACTTATCAGTAATATTGAAAAAAGATTAAGTAAAGTAAGTAAACATTGCGTAAATATTTCGTTCGAGTTTATTTAATGGAAAACCCCTATGAATTAAACAGTTTGTCCTAATCTTCTCGTAAGACTATACCACTCCTCTTAAATTGATAATTATAGCTAGCAAAAATAAAACTAAAATTTATAATAATAAATAACTACCTAAAACCTTTTCTGATAGAACCATTTCAAAGGGCTTAAAATTTGTAGTTTGTAGAGATTAAAATCATTACAACGGCGTAGCTCTACAACTCCTCTTAACAATATTGGATTTTTAATCCTCTAAGTCGGATTTAGGTGTGTATTGATTGAAAAATATTATTAAATAATTTTTAAATTCAATTCCGATAGAGTACAATCCAATTTCCAGACGTAGTATCGCTTTGTGTACTGTTCGATTAAAATCAAAAATCAACCGGATTTCAAGATTTCGTTAATATAAATTAAGTTCGATTTAAATGTAATTTAGTGGTAAATGAAATGTAAGTAAATGAAAGCTGGTCATCAAATACTATTTGATTATCAGGATATGTTTAATAAGGGTGGTTTTAAACTTCGCATTTAAAAATATATGTGTAAATGCCATACACAATGTTTTAAATGATAAGAACTAGCAGAAAAAATAAAAAAGATTAAAATTTTCAATCTAATTAACTATACCTAAAGTTTTAAATAATACGTACATCAATTGGTTAATTAATGCAGTTTCAATGGAGAGTAATCCAAACGTAGCCCCTCTATAAGTGGTATATTTTACGGTTCATGATATTACTTAAACAAATCTCAGCAGATAATTAATTTTATGTTGAATGTTTTTTATTGTTTTAGGACAACAGACAGGCTGACGGCCCACATAGAATTTAGCAGTTACCGTCGCCTATGTGTGTTTGCAACACCAGTAGCATCGTGACTACGCTGCTGTTACAGGGTATAGGAATACTATACCCTGTAACACTAATGCCGGAATACAATACAAAGTTATTGTGGCGACATACTTAAGACCAAAGGTAGTCGCCATCCAGTCGGGCTCGGGGCCCTATCACGTAGCTAGGGTGTGTTTTTTGTCGCCTTTTACGAGAGGCCGTTCCCGGCCACAGGGGTTAGTATGCTTACTCGGCCCCTGCATGGAGAATATAGAATATTTAAGACCCAATTCCCTAAATATCAATTTAGTCAATCGATAAATGCAACTGCAATTTTCACGGGCGCTTCCCTAAATATATCGGGATGCACTCTTTATTATTGGTAGGGTTGGGTGGCTGAGAATTCCACGTCACATCTCTATCGCAATCTCTCTTCAGGCGAATGCCACGCGTTAATAAAGAGTATCGGTTTTACAAACCCTTAAAGTGTAAAGTTTCATGTTGCAATTCATCCCGATCACAGTTTGTATTTTAAAGTTTGAAAAGCTCTTGTTAGCCTAAAGCATGACTTCTGTAAATTTATTATTTTATATTACTTTGTTCTGAGAAAGATAAAAATGTATTATTTTTTTGGCTCCATTTATTTTATATTGTGGTTTTTGTAAATAGCGATTGTAATTGAATCAAATTCCAAAAAAAGGAACCAACCCTTTACGGTGAATATGAATTTTTAGAAAAATATTGAGGAGGCTATTTATTTTTGGCTAATAATGTCGTAAAAGACAAAAATGTTTGCTTCAAGAGCAAGTTCTTCACACAACTAAAAAATAATAAAAAGCGCATTTCATTTGTAAAAGTGCCATAATGAACAGTTATCAATTTGCACTCTGTTTAATCTTGAATGCAATTTAATTATGTCACTATGCAATGACAAAACATCAATTTAAATTTAATAAAGAAACTTTCTATTTCGGTTTTGATAATTAAATGAATTGAAATAGCCTGCAATATGCTTGAAATTTATTACTTCAGTCTCATAACCTTAAAGCGATATAATGGAACAGGTTGCACCTGACATCCGCAACATTTTCCCATTAATAGCACGTAATAATATCCGTTTGCCAGAAGACATCCGCCGCCTTCATTGTAATTTGCAGGAAAATCCTATTACTTTGGAAGTGGGCCATATACTGCAGTGACTACTGTGTGATATTTCCTTTTCACAATATACTTCTATACATCATTCAATGCTAGGGATAATTTTAACATCCAAACTCTTAACAAGTCAATGTTCGAGAATATTAAAATCTGCTCCGGAATTTATCTAATAAATATTATAGCATATATATAAATTTCTAATTGATTTTCAAAATGAAATAATTAATAATTATAGCGAATTATCCTCGTATATGTTAAGATCATATAACACCCAATCAAGGAAGGCACTACATTATTTTGAGCTGATTTATTTTTATGCCGTAGAGTGTTTCTAATCCCATCAGCAGAGCAAAGTATCAGTCTATGTACCAGTCTGACTAAGGCTTACTCGTGCATATACCGGGTATGAATCAGGGTCAAGCGATTATACAAAAAACACAATTTTAGTAGACTCTTTTATGTTCTACATGATAACCTGTATCCTAAGGCTTATTAAACATAGCTAACGATCATGCTTATTCAGACCATAATAAAATATTTTTGTATACAATTTTTTGTATAAAGTCTCTGTGGGCACCGAACTCATAGACCCCACGAGCAATTGAAGTAGCCGTATTCATACATTTAATTATAAATAAAGCTTTTGGAGTTGATGAAACTACTACTACCCCAGTAATTTACTATTTTAATTTTATACACATTTATAAAATCACTTAAAGTAATGAGAAAAAATGTGTTCAAAGTAAAAAGTATGCTACACTTGATAACACCTATGGGAAAATATTTTTATATGCCTATCACTTCAACTGTAAAGTGAACTGAGTGTGCACAATATCACTTCGAGCGATTAAACATCAATGTAACAGATATTCATGTAACATACATCTGTTTATTTACTAAACAATACATTCTCCGATACACTTGTCAGCCTTCCCCTCCTAATTGGAAGCTACAAATTAGTTATACCAACGAATGTAAGACTCTAATCTGTCCATAATGTCACGAATATTGTTAGTTTGGCGTAGGTGCAAGTAACTAACGTGATTTCGTCTTATTCATCTCCGTAATACGGAAATTTTACTTATGTCGCTCTAATGCCATTTAAAGGCCGTTTCGCAGCCGTATAAAATACAGACCTTGAATGTCGGTATCTGTAAATGGTAACCTTTTCAGATTTCTCTCTGGTTTTTGTATTGTAGACATATATCATATTTATATGAAAATTATTCCTGAATCTAACCACTACTGTTTTAAGATTAGTATTATATGAAAATCAACAGGTACTGTTCCACTTATAGATAAATACTTTAGTTCAAAGTTAATTTGCTCACTTTCATCCAATTAGTTTTCTTTCGAGCTCAATTGATATCATTGTAGTTTCAATTTACTTCTCCCCTACAGTAAATTGAACGCTTCTAATGGATCTGCAAAAGCGGATATTGAAAAAGTGACCTAGTTTTTCTTACTCCGATAATTATCTGATAGCTGATTTAATTAATGTTTGAAAGGACTTGTATAAAAGAGTTTACTTTTTACAATACTTGTGTTACATTTTTTTATTGCTGTAAGTCAGCAGATAGGCTGACGGCCCGCTTAGAATTTAGCAGTTACCCTCGCCTATAGGTGTTTGCAACGCCAGTGGCATCGCGAACACGCTGCTGTCCCATAAGGGTACAGGAACTTGGGTCACTAATGCCGGAACACAACACAAGGTTATTATGGCGGCATACTTCAGACCAAAGGTGGTCGCCATCCAGACGGGCTTGGGGCCCTACCACGTAGCTAGGGTGGGTTGTTTTGTCGCCTTTTACGACAGGCTGACCCCGGCCGCAAAGCTTAGTATTCTTTCTCCGCCCCTGCACAGATAGAAATAAATTACATGAAGTAATGTTAGATATATTGAATTTTGGAGTCTTGAGAACTACAAATGATCGTTCATGTACATATTTAATAAGTATGTTATTTGTTATTAACGATTCGACACTTGTATAAGATTTAAAAATTGAAGTTTGAATTCAAAAAATTGTGTTTTACTATTGACTAAGACTGTCAAAAAAGTAACCCCTTAATCCCCAAATTAGTAAACTTTACAATAACAATATATAATTCCCATGACTAATGATGAAATAATTAAAAGTATTAATAACTCCATTACTGTGAACAAATTTATACGACAAACCTAACATAAGTTCTAAATCCTTTGATGTACTCTAATGATATTTCCACGAGAAAAGCTACACCGACTGCAAAGATCAAATAGCCATCATGCATGGACGAGCGTTAATTACCTTCAACGATACGCTTGGAAATAGATAGACATGGAATTACCCGGTAATATACATTGCGGGAATATCTCTCTCTCGATACTATTTATTTAGAAAGCAATTAAACCTGTGAAAGCATCGGCTTATGTAATACAAATTGATGCCTTAAAGGGTTAATTTATGTGAAGTCAAAGGCACACATCCATTATTTTGCAATGAGATGATTATTTGCTACACGTTTTATATAATAATATCCGGATGACCAAGCTTTGCTCGGTGTTTTTTTTTTTTAAATTGTGTTTTTTGAAAATTAACATTTGATTTTATTAGTCTAACCTCAAAGCAAACACTCATTGACTTCTTGTTACTTAACAACGCCATCTGCTGGAAGAGCTTTAGTGTTATGTCGTTAAAGCAATTAAAAAAAATAGTATTATTATTCACCGATAAATGTCAGGAAGACTTATTTTTCAGTTTAAATTATTTGCCGATAGATGTCAGGAAGAGTCACATTTTTGTTATTTTTCTTCCAATAAAAAAAAGCTAATAAAATGACATTTTCTAGAAATAATTCCTAGCTAGATCGATTTATCGCCCCCGAAACCCCCCGTATACTAAATTTCATGAAAATTGTTGGAGCCGATTCGGAGATTCCAATTATATAAGTATATATATACAAGAATTGCTCGTTTAAAGATATAGGATTATCTCTTTGAATTAAAGTGCAATTGGAACGCCGCGTCATCATAGTCATAGGAAAAAGGTAACTATCAGGACATTCAGAGCCTTCTACATGTAAACATCACTTAAATTGTTATTTATCGTATTCATAATATTTGATTTATGTGAGCTATGTTTATTTCAAGGATATTGTTATCAAGGATAAAGGACCCCTGATCACACGCAGGAGAGCCATGAGATCTCATCTTCATTTACCTCGCTAATGGATAAAAAAAACTTCTAAGAAAGGACCTCCACTGCTCTAACATCGTTCTCATTGAGGTAGGCACAGAGCAGAATAAAGGTTCCAAAGTTTTCTACAGATCGTAACGGAGTCGAATAGCAAAGCTTAGGACCATAGATGATAGAAAGCCTTGATGTCATTCTGAGATCTTGGCGGAGGTCGAAAAGTTTTATGTACATTATTCGCAGGTAGAGAGAGCTGCGCAAGATCGTTGGTAGGATAAGCTAACGAAAAATTAAGTGGAACAATAGTGCGCAACTATACTTAGAATATCCAGGAGGTCCATGTTGATGATATTAGGACAATTCTCAGACAACTTTATACCGGCAGAGCTCCCAGTAATGACAAAGTTACGCCTGAGTTCCTCAATGCTGGAGTTGAAGATTGAGGAATACAATCAGCCACTGTGTAAGATATTTTTAGATTACAAGACAGCCTTCGACTTCATCGAGACTTGGGTTACTCTAAAGTCCTTGTAACTAAGTCGTATTAAATGACGGTGCATTAAGCTGCTGAGATGTCTTTATGATATAATATAAGACGGGGGTTTATATTTTCAAAACTGTTTTCCCCCGCGACGGGGGATGTCTCTGAACTGTAATGGCCAACACATTGGCGTTGACACACGGCAAATACATTTCACATCTCCGTTTAAATGACGACTTTGTCATTTTTGTAACTGGAGGATCTAGCCGAAATGACTCCTAAAACTAAACGAGTCTTCCCTATGGATCGATCTCAGCATGAAGTTGGACAAAACGAAAGTCATGTTCATTTAGCATGTCATTCCAAGATCGCTCAGTGTGAATGACATCAACCAAGAGAGATGTCTACCTTGGACAGGAAATCCTGTTGAGCAGGCACAACTTTGAGGCTAATAAAAGAATTTAGCTAAGTTGGGCGACTCTCAGCAAGCCTTGATAGCTTTTCTCGTCGACCATCTCCCAGTGCTTAAAAACGAAAGTCTTCGAGCAATATGTCCTAACAGTATTGCTCTATTTATTTTAGACATATATACTGAACTGCTTCACCAATTGCTAGCCAGCGGGCTATGTTAGGTGTTTCTCTTATGGACAAAATTTGGAATGAGAAAATCCGTAGGAAAACTAAGTGACCCAGACAGCTTGCAAAATATGGAAGCTGAAGTGGTAGCCGAATTGATAGGCGTTGGAGCAAATGTTTTGCAGAGTGGTTATCTTGTCTCGGCAAACATAGTGTAGAAAGGAAGCCCATTTGGATGGCAACCATCCTTGGTCTATAAGTATGCCGCCATAATAATCTTGTTGTGTTCCAGCATTAGTGACCTAGGTTCTTGTATCTTTATGAGACAGCAGCGTGTTTGAGGTGTCCTAGCGTCGCAAACAGACATAGGCGATGGTAATTGCTTACTATTTAGTGGGCCGCCAGTCTTTCTGCTGTTCATGAGCAATATAAAAAGGACCTGCCAGCCCGTATACTGACGATCTGCGCAAGGTGGCCGTCCAGAGTTTGGTGGTGAAAACCAAGTGACGAAGTATTAGTTGCATAAACTTGGAGAGGCCTATGTCCAGTACCTCTGCGGCCGGGGTCGGCCTGTCGTAAAAGGCGACAAAACAACCCACCCCAGCTACGTGGTAGGGCCTCAAGCCCATCTGGATGGCGACCACCTTTGGTCTTAAGTATGCCGCCATAATAACCTTGTGTTGTGTTACGGCATTAGTGACCCAAGTTCCTGTACCCTTATGGGACAGCAGCGTGTTCGCGATGCCACTGGCATTGCAAACACCCATAGGCGACGGTAACTGCTAAATTCTAAGCGGACCGTCAGCCTGTCTACTGTCCTACAGCAATAAAAAATGATGGTTTTATTCCTACCCTAAATCAAAATGTAAGAACATTGTTTCAAACTGGTTGCAAAAACTTAATTATGATGACACTGAAAATCTAATCAAACCAATGACATGATATTTTTCTATTTTATTTCCCAGTATGTCTGTATATAAAATACTCTTCTTATTTGTATAGTATTGTATATACACTTATGTAATGTATTCATACACAACATTTAATTTCCCTCTCATATACACACCCACACTGCACGGATTATGCAATGGAATTTTTTTGCCTCGGCCTCCAAGACACAGATACTTTTCTAGTTTGGGGGCAGTGGCTGATGTTTTTGTTAATTTTGTTAATTAAATAATGTGTTTTAAATAATGTGTATAAAAATAAATTTGTATTGTATTGTATTGTATGGGACTTGTTTCTGAAATAAATTATTATTAAATTATTATTATTATATATATATATATATATATATATATATATATATATATATATATATATATATATATATATATATATATATAAATATATATATATATATATATATATATATATAGATTAATATTAAAAGTATCATACCTATATATATAATTTGGAGTTATTTAATTGCAAATTCATTATTAATAAAATATCTCATGAATTCTAAGATTACAATAAAAAGTCGTAAATATATGCAGCTTAATGATGTGTTTAATAGGTCTTTACCTATGAAATTGCCGTGCTGCAGTATTGGCCATTTCAAATCAAAATAATTTTTGTTTGGCTAAGAATTCTAATTTCAAATTAATTTTATTTTAAAAACATGGAATTCTTTTTCCAAAAGTACTCATTTGTTTATTGATTAGTATTACATTTTCATCGCATTTCAATCTTTTTCGTCATCATGGATACGTTAAAAATTCGAGTAATTATGGAATATGAGTACCGTCGTGGCAGCAACGCGGCACAAGCGGCACGCAACATCAATGACGTTTACGGAGCTAACACTACAAACCAACGCACCACCTGTTATTGGTTTGCTCGCTTCCGTTCTGGGAATTTCGACCTGAAAAATGAACCTCGCGGTCGTCTGAAGACTTTGGTCGACAATGACGAATTAAAGGCGAATGTGGAAGCTGATGATACACAATCTACGGCTGAATTAGCAGCAGCTTTCGACGTTAGCGTCAAAACAATATTAGACCATTTGCGTCAACTTGACAAATGGGTGCCCCACGAACTCAATAATTGCCAGCGCGAAGTACGCGTCGAGACGTGCCTTGCACTGCTCAACAGACACACAAGTGAAGGAATTTTGAACCTCATTGTTACCTGCGATGAAAAATGGATTCTGTTTGATAACCGCAAGCACTCAGCAAGTCGGTTGGATTCTGGTTCAACACCTAAACAATGCCCTAAACGAAAATTTACCCCTAGAAAAGTGATGGTCACTATTTGGTGGTCTAGCGCCGGTGTCATTCATCACATCTTCTTACCAAACGGGGTGAGCATTACTGCAGATGTGTACTGTGAAGAACTGAACACAATGATGGAGAAGCTGGCACATCTCCAACCAGCATTGGTCAATCGCTCGTCTCCGCTGCTCCTGTACGACAACGCGCAACCTCATACTGCACAGCAGACGGTCTCCAAGTTGCAAGAACTGGGGAAGGAAGTTCTCCGTCATCCGCCCTACTCACCAGACCTTGCGCCTACAGACTACTACTTTTTCCAGAATTTGGATAACTTCTTGGCGGGAAAAAAATTCAATATCCGAGAGGCAGTACAAAATGCCTTTGAAGAATTTGTTGCCTCCCGTCCAGCTGATTTCTTTAAGAAGGGCATCAATAAATTGTCACTGCGTTGGCAAAGATGCATTAATTGCATGGGTGATTACTTCGATTATTACAAATAAAAAATACATGAAATAAATTCGTTTCAATTTTTTTACACAAAACGGCAATTTCATAAGTAAAGGCCTAATATGTAAATATTTAACTTTTATAATATTGTCAGGAAGTCTTCGGAATAGCTCATCTACGTCTTACACGTACGTACATTCCATCAGTGCAGACTGCATCGTTTCCCGTACGTCAATTGCAAATTACTCTTATGGCCCACGTTCCTTTAGCTGATGTGGTAGGAAATTAAAGTGGAAAATGAATTCTTTGTGGAAATGACAAGTACATCCTTTGTAAGAACCAGTTTCTCCATGATTATAATTAAACGGCAATATATTCCGATGCTATTACTGTAGTGCAAGGCAGGAAAATTTATGCTAATAGAAAAATATATTTTTATCTATCTAATAACAATTTTTACTATATGCATGTGAATATAAATCTGATGCTAATAACAATTAAAGTATATACTTTATGGAAAACAGTTTTAAATAAGATAATATCTCCAATGTCTGAAACTTTTTAAAGATGTAAATTTGTGAATTTAGTTTGAAATTAATTTTATAAGTATATATATAAATACATATTATATTAAATTGGGCCTGTGAATATATTGAATACTACAAACATAACTTAAAATACACAATTTGCAGCTTTAAATGAACTGAAACTTTTTGGAATATCTAATCATAATTATTAAAATACGAGTATGATAATGAAATTCAAATTGAAAGTATGATAAAGAATAATTACAATGTTATCCTTATTTGACAAACCATGCATGTAAATCTAATTCGAGAATACACGTCACTGAGCACCATAACGTATCATGAAGTTGGTATAAACAAAACTTTTGTTATCTCAATATGATACTGTTACAAAGTTCTATTTTACAATAACAGAACTATAATAAACTCCCGACATTAAATAATATATGTTATTCACAAAGTTATGATAGTAAGGTATGGTTACACAACACAATAATTATTTTGAAACCTAAAAGTACGTGAATGCGAAATAACATATTTGTGTGATGTACGAACGTGTAATGATTTCACGTGATAAGGAAATGGTAGGTATGAAATCAGAATACTATACAAATAGACCTATTTCTATTAGTATTATGATTTCATGGAAATTATCGAAATGAAAATTTCGCACGGCTTATACTAAAATTAATTTTCAAGTGATATTTATATGAATATAAGAGTAGAGTAAGAAATAGCAAGAGAATAATTAAACGAATATAATTGGTAAAACATTTTCCAAACAAAACAAATAAAACATTTTCCGAATTTTTATCCAGTTATTTATATGGTTATGGTTTGTTATTATTATTATATTATCATCATCATCCGCCTACTGAAAGCCACTGCTAAACCTCTCCCAAGGCTCGCCACAAAGCTTTATTTTGGGTTCGTTGCATCCAGCCCTTACCAGCCATTTGCCAAGATCCAGTTTCCACTCGAAAACTCGTTTACATCATTTGTCGGTTTTACTACAGATATGATCGGCGCACTGTCACTTCAGCTTATTTACTTGAGAAGCGATCTCGGTGATTTTGTTCCTCTGATATCTGATGCGATCTATCCGAGAAACTCCGAATATTGCATAGCTTGACGAGCCACTTTAAATTGGCGGACCAACTCTACTGTGAGTGACCACTACGGGTAGCACGCACTGGTTCAAGACTTTCGTCTTCTGACATTGTGGTATGAGATAGTAAGGATAATAAGTATGTAAGGATTGTAGCAAGTGGAAAGAAGTGGTCGCTGCCTACCCCTACGGGAAAGACGCGTGATTATATGTATGAGATAGAAGACTTGATACAATTCTCTAAATGCTGCTCAATAAAGCTGAATCCTCTGGGCGGCTTCCGTTTTGAATTTGCTCCTACTAGTGCATAAGATCTGGCCAAGGTAGGTATATTCTTTGACATATTCAAGGGAGACGCCGCTGACAATGATTGGCTTCGGGTCGATCAGTCGGTTACATAACTTTCTTCTTTTCCAAGTTTTTGTGAAACCAGTGCATTGGGAGGATTGGGAGTTTTTTTTTTATAAGAACTATGTCATCAGGGTACATCAGTGAGATGTACACACTGTTCACGTTGAAGGCTAGTCCTTTCCAGTTTAGCGTTTTATGCGAGATAACTTCCCCTTGTCTCACACCTTTATGCACTTGGATATCATACGGACATCTCAATACTTCGATGTGTAGTCAGTCCACTTAACAGCGTTACAAAGAGTCTAAAACAGCTCAGATCTCACCGGAGTCAAAAGCTTTCTAAAAGTCCACAAAGGCGGACACATAGGCAGGTTATCCTCTTTTTTCTGTATAACAAAGAAACTCTGTTAATATTAGCTGTTAAAAGATTAGTATGGCATGAAATCGCCAATTTGTACTGAAAAATTAAAACTTGTTTTTTTCTAAGATGTAACAAATTTAATTTTACCTCATTATCTAAACATTGCTGTCATCTAAACGGAAGTTCATTTATAGTTTTACGATAGAACTCTAGGGATCTAGATTAGACTAACTGTCTGAAAGCATTTTGTACTCTGCCTCCTGGGAAGAATTTTTTTATCACAAAAAAATGGTAGTTTGATCAAGGTTTGACGAGTACGGTGGTTGATATATGGTTGCTAATTACAACTCCTGAGTTATAATGGTTTCTCGTGCAGTGTTTGAAGTTCAGCAGAGTAAACATCTGCTGTTATTGCTTGACCAGGCATGGGAAAGCTCTAGTGAATAAAACCATGAAGAGACCAACAGTTACCATAATCTTTTTATTGGTAAGTTTTGCTATAGTGCACTGTTGCAGCGTTTGATCTGGGGTCAGTCATTAGATTTTTCGCTTACAGTTATCGTAAAGAATCCACTTTTCGTCATATGTTTCAATTCGATCCAATATTCCTTCATTTATGTACTGATTTGACAAGGCAACATAAATTTCAACAAGATTTTTTTTCTGCATATCAGTCAAATCAAGATGCACCCATTTTTTACATGTTTTTATCTAATCGATTTGATGCAAATAATTCAATATTGTAGTTTCACTTTTTTTTCAACGGCAATTTCATACTTTAACCCTACTATTAATATCTTAATCTTAGTGGACAGGCTTGCTTATAATGTTTTCTTTGAAAAATTGTCTAAGAGATGATCATTCGGGTTGTTTATCGTTTATGTGATTTTTCACAAAACACTAACAAAGTTTTCTATTGCCTAAGTTCAGCTATCAAGCAAACGGCTCAGTAATATAGGTAATTGGTTGATAGAAAATGGCGAACTTCTTTACAACTTTTTATTTATTATTAAAACCTCTTTCCATTTTTATTTTGTAATAAGTTACTGAATTTCATATACTTTTCCAATAACTTATGTATTCAGTGTGATATTTATTCTAAATGGAAATATTATGAACGCTTCCAGAGCAACATATCATTACATCTTAAAGGAGTTGCGAGATATACTCTCACAATTTCACGCTAGTTCATAACACTTACGCTACGAAAGTAGCCTCAAGGAAAATCTTTGATATTTGAAATGTTATTTCAACTGAAGTAAAGGAAATGTTAGTGTCGTGAATTAAATTTATATATTGTAATTTACTTTAAAGGAATAATATGATATATCTATATTTAGTTGCCTATAAATTACATGTAACATTTCTATTATTGTATTAAAAATTAATAAATTCATATGAATGGATAATTATGACAATTAATAGAATACATATATTATTATATTTAATGACTATGAAAAATGTAACGCATGCTTGGAGATCACACGGTATCTATAAAATTTTGATGTAGACCTGTTTACTTAAACGAAATTATGTAACAGAAAGATTTGTCGTAAAACTTAACAGCATAACTGGTGCTCCGCAGATAAAGTGTCAGGTGCAATCGAGATGAATTTAAAAGACTGTGAAACCCGTTACGCATTCCAAATGTGCTCCTATTGAGTTCTAGTAGTTCATGTCCACCTTTTAATTGTAAGGAAAGTCACGTAAGCCTTTCCTCTAAGCAGCATTATGAATTTGTTTTCCACTTAATTTTATTTTAGTATTGTGCAATCTTGTGGAAATAATGATCTATTAAAGGCCGGGCTAGAACCAAGAACGAGCATCCTCCAAGAGCCAGCAATATACTAACACATTTTATGTGGATATGCTAATTAGTTTAGGTAGTGATTAGGGGTGTGTGAATAATTTGAACTTACGAATTATACGTTCCGAATCGAATATTCGATTCGAGTTTCGAATCGAATAATTTGAATTATTCAAAAGTTGCCGAATAATTCCAAAAAAATCGAATAATCACATTTTTTTCCGATTTATTCGCGAATTATCGAGTATTTTGAATTCAGAGTTTGTTATGTTCGATATTTAAATATGAAATTAATAATTAATACACATTTTATTTAAACCATGAAATATAATTACATAAATAGAACAATTAGTATGAAAAAATGAGTGCGGGTTAACGCTAGCTGTCGTTCTTTCTACTGCTTTGTTGCATGATAAATTGCAAATTATAGAAATATAATAAAAGAAAATGACTATGTTGACTCGAATTTCGAATTGAATATTAATATTCGTTTCGATTCGAACGATGTTCGCACACCCATAGTAATGATATGTTAGTTCAGGTATTACTCATATACACATACTCTAACGCAAATACATGGTGCATTTTTCCTTTAAGGATTCACACTAGCTACAAAAAGTATTGGATAAAAATAGATATAGATAAAGTCAGAATTAAATGAACCTTATTCCCACATTTTTTAACACTGCTTTAGATATCAATGACAGATTAATACAATAGAAATCGTGCAATATGATGTCAATTCTAACCTGCACATCGCATATTTGAACTACGTAAAAATACGTGTAAAATTTACTCTGAACCCGTCTATTGATTCTTCACATGATATTAAAATAAAAGCGACAGGGTTTACTTTTTCTGCTGGGTTTATTAAATCCTGTACATGTATGTTATATAGTTATAGTTATTTTGTATATTGGGTTGTGAGAGGACCCACAAAGAACTTTGCAACCCTGCTGACCGTAGAGTGGGCGGGCTTTGCCACCATAGAGGCAAAATTTAAAAGACCCGTCCTGACTTCAAGGCTGGAAAGTCACGGCATCCTAACATTCCACCTGCCACAGGTGCTCTCAGGCACGCATGTTTTAGGAGATATATAAACTACATAGGGCGGAGGAAGACGTCAAAATGCCACAATAGCTTAGGCGACAAGTAGGAAAATGTGACCGACACGGTCGCGGTGTGTGACGTGAGGAACGCAACGTCCTTGCCTCCCACAACGGACTTAATCTCTTGTCCTTAGTCTTGATTCTAAACATTGTCGGGAACAAGATCAGATGAACCGCCACCCTTCTCAATTCTATAGGATTGACTTAAAAGAGCGCTAGGGGACTGAAATATATATCCCCTGGCCTACACCATAGAAGAGACCAGCCTTGAAAGAGATGGGCGAATATCACCAACCTGCAGCCGCTGTAGGCTGCGGCCACGCGGCCTGCCGGCAAGGGAAGCAAGTCAGCGAGCCGGCGATGAGGTACACCGTATTCAGTGCACCCTTCTCACCTCTATGAGAGTTCAGAGGCAGCCGGGATAAAACATACCCCGGCTGATACAGGAGAGGCCAGCCAAAGTCAACATAGTCGGTACAGCTCGCCCGGGTGGGAGGCGCACGCGAAAGCATATCCCTCCTTCCCAGGCTTCGGGCACAAGAGGAACACTGAGGTCCTTTTTAGTAGGTGGGGAGGGAGATGATTTTTAGTAGGTAAGCTAGCAACGTGCGTTGTACGAATCTTTGTGATGTTTAATGACATTAGCAGTTGTTAACTCTTCGTTACTTTTCAAAATACGACATCAAATAAAACCTAAATCCATCAAAACACCATTTTCAGTATGTATAAATCCGAACGTTTTCATCTTAAAAAGAAATAAAAGCAAACTTTAAAGGGAAATTAGAACGGCCCGTGACCTAACGTTAGTTTATTTGAAAGGTGCTTTCATCTCTCTCTCTTGCGAATTAATTACTCTTGGATAAGATATGAACTTGGATTTACGACAGTAACGGGCCAAATATTGGCGGATTGTATAAGAGATTTTAATTATACGATAATTCTGCTTTAATTATTTGTTCCGTTCTATAAAGGACCGGTGAGAAATTGAATATTACAGGCTGATACACAAATTATGTTCGCCTTTGCGTCAATGTCTAGGCTGACTCAAGTTAGTAGTCAATGTAGTCGCTTTTAAGACTACATAAGAACGGAGTAGCCGTCATTTTTTCTGGATTACCCAGTGATAAACGGATACCACTGATTTGATTATGTACTAATATATTATATAAAAAAATTATTCGTGCTGTGGCAGAAATAGAATACTAACCCTTGCGGCCGGGGTCGGCCTGTCTTAAAAGGCAACAAAACAACCCACCCTAGCTACGTGGTAGGGCCCCAAGCATGTCTGGATGGCGACCACCTTTGGTCTTAATTATGCCGCCATAATAACTTTGTGTTGTGTTCCCTTATTAGTGATCCAATTCCCTGTATCCTTATAGGACAGCAGCGTGTTCACGATGGCCTGACGTTAGGCGACGGTAACTGCTAAATTCTAAGTAGCCCGTCAGCCTGTCTGCTGCTACAGGAAAAAAATTGCTATAACTTAGATCTGTTCAATAATATTTAACATTATATAATTAATATCATGAATATAAAAAATCGGTTTAATCGATAAACTTTAAAACGAGGAAACCGATATAATTTGTATTTAGAAATAAGTCCGATTTTACATTGATAAATAGACAATTCGTTATTGTAAAACACAGTGAAATATTTTTAGTATATCTATGCAAAATGAGCGGTCTTATCGCTAACTATCAATCTCTTCTAGACAGACTGTTTTAAGCTTGAAAACACTCTTTCAAAAAAAGACTAACATGAAATCTTCGTGCAGGGGTGGAGGAAGCATTCGGCCGGAGTTAGCCTGTCGTAAAAGGCGACAAAACTACCCTAGCTATGTGGTCGAGTCCCAATTACGGCAACCACCTATATAAGTATGCCGCGAAAATAATGTTTTGACATTAGTGACCCACTGAATGTACCCCTTTGGGACAGCAACGTGTTCACGGTGTCTTTGACGTCGTAATCATCCACAGCCGGCGGTAACTGTTTGCTATTAAGTGGACCGTTAGCCAGACTATTGTTCCTCAGAAAGAAAAAAAAACCGCCCACACTTAGCTATTTTCATAATAAAAACAAATTATCAAAGAAAAACAGTCTTACAAAGAAAGTAGTTGATAACAAATTCGTATCAAGGATAAAATAAATATTAAAACAGTTAGATTCTTTTTCTATAATAAGAAAGTGTACTAAGAAATGAAATAACATTTTCAAAGGACGCAAACGTTTCTCGGTAAACGAAATACATTTATTATTTACATTATTTTTTTTCTATTACAAGCGTAGGTGATGGGAAGACCACTTCGCTACTTAAGGGACGACTGTTTTAAAAATAAAATACATTACAGGGAATTTTCTTTGAAATAAGAATTTATATACAATTTTTGCTCTTTATTTACTTGAGTATAAATAAAAAATTATACCTATATAATACTTAAAATTGTGTCAGCAAATGAATAATAGTATCAATAGTATTATGGTCTGTAAGTATTATTGGTTGACCATTGATTTTTCTATGTAACCCTTACTTTTAGTAAAAGCTACATGGCAGTTATAAAATAACTATTAACCGTAATTACATAATTATATTTGAATCATACATACTTTTTCCATTTAAAAATAGCGGTAACACCCCGCTATATTTGGTAGAGCTTAACATCACGCCACACGTCTGCGGTCTATCAATACATCAATATATGATATTATCATTACGTTATATGACAAGGTAAATACTGGGTATATTAAATAGTATTCTCTATTATATATTTATGGGTATACTCTAAAATATTAACTTACATGTTAAGATCCATCGGTACAATGTTTCTGTCATAGTTAAAATTATTTTAAAATTGCAATAAATCATCGTGATACTATTACTATTCGTCATATATGCGATATTCAATTGCATGGAGAAAAATGTTCTGAATGTTGAGATAACAGCCAACAGAGAAGAGTGGAAGGAGAGAACATGTTGTGCTGACCCCATATAATGTGAGATAGGTGTAGAAAACTTTAAGCCGAAGAACTTTACTTGTTCTAGTTTATGAAATTGTAATCGTAGTGTTACACTGTAATTGACGTCAAAAATATCCTTTTTAACAATATCGTGGATCACTCGTATCATATATTTAAGTTTCATCAAGTCTATTATTAGTGAAATGAAAAACAGATGTATCGTTCGATATTTTCAAGTGATATTTTTTACTTACAAATTTAATTTTAAGTTACTCCTTTTAAGACTGTTAATTATTTTATCGTTCTTAACATTCTATAACATATCACCACAATCCACAATAAAGGGAGTTAGGGCGTTTAATTACAAACTGACATTCACATGATTTTCCATTATCAATTTCAATAAATATTTACACTGTTATATAATTTCCTAATTTGAAATAAGTAATATAAACAATACGTCTACTTTTGATGAACAAACACTATTATTATCCACAAGTATTGGGCATAATTAGAAAGAATGGACAATAAAATATGGTAAAAACGCCGTGAAGATTTGATTTTTATTATATAAATTTATATAAGTTATAATTAAAGTTATAATTTATATATGTGAAAACATAAAAAAATTTAATTGAAATTGTATAGTTGCTAGCAATTAATTTAGGTGCCTGTTAACCGTCACCGAACACTATGTCCGGTCAACGGCAGGTCTAGTGTGACCGCCAGCATCGGGAACTGTCACTTGGGGCACCCTCATTAGACAAGATTGGATTAAAACAACGCGTTCAGGGTACTGTTGGGGCTTTCCCGTTTCTGCAGTGCTTCAGATATGTTTGCTGAGGCCCGAGTGGATTGTTTCTACTCGAAAATACGCGTGTGGTGGATCCCTAGTGCGCAGGGTGCGGGACAGCGCCAACATCATGAACATGTTTGCGTGTAGGCTGGATTCCATCTACATTAATAAGTGCTGCAGGCTATACAATCCGGTGGCTTAATATTGTATTTGTGTGTTTGTCTCCGTCTTCTTCCTTTTTTATAATTATTATTACTTTATTTTTCTTTTGTACTATTGAATTAATGTATAATGTGTACCTATTTACGAGTATAACATAAAGCAAAACACCAATAGATGCCTGAATAACTACAAACCGACTTTGATATCCGGAGTACAATCTGTCACAGCCGACAAACCGCAAGAGTGATCTTATTAGTAAATTTACATTGTACATTGAATTTGTGTTGCTGCCATATGCTTTCATTTCTATAATCCGTGCAGGGGTAGAAATCTTTTTCTTATACTGTATAAGTATATATAAATACTTATAAGTATTCTTATACTGACCTCTACGGCTGGGGTTGGCCTATCGTAAAAGGCGACAAAACAGCTACGTGGTAGGGCTCCAAGCCCGTCTGGATGGTGACCACCTTTGGTCTTAAGTATGCCACCATAATAACTTTATGTTGTGTTCCGACATTAGTGACCCAAGTTCCAGTGCCCTTATGGGACAGCAGCGTGTCCGAGATGCCACTGGTGTAGCAAACACCCATAGGCGATGGTAACTGCTAAATTTTGGGCTCCATCCAGAATCGTTGGGCTGTCTGTTGTCCTACAGCAATAAAAAAAAACAATGTACAATAAAAAATAAACATTTTGACCAATGGCTTTTTTCTTGACAAAAGAGACTGTTGTGAAACACACACACTAAACGGCTAATTCCGGGAAATTATTAAATTTATTATTCCGTTAAATTTATTACTTGGGAAATAGAGTATGATAAAATGTGACAATATCTTAAAACGCCGTAAATGTTTTAAAATACGCTTTCTCTATTCAAAACATAAACTTAAACTTTGATTAATTAGCTCCCTTAATAAACTTTAAGTATACATTATAGAATAAAGTATGATATTAATAAAAAATCCTTTTGATTGACAACAATCATAGTCCTTGCACCGATTCCTTGAACAAATAACTACAAAAATGTTTTCAAAAACGAAAATCAAATAAACCATAATATAAACGGAATCTTTAATACTTCAAATACTTTTGAAACAAACACTGTTTTTCGTTAATTCCGATAATACTGTATTCATCGGCTAAACAAGAGGTTCCCAGAATTTTTTTCTCATAGACCACTTTCAAAATTTAGCTGGTTCAGGTGGACTCCCTGCAGCTACATTTGTATCACATTCCCAATACTCGACAAAAAACGTGAAGATCATTTCGTTAGATCTATCGTATTCATAGTTTTCGAAAAAAAGTGAGAATTGATTGGTTAATTAATTCATTGTGTTGTGAGTGGATATCCAAAAAAGTAAAGTTGGCCGATTGAAAAGTGATTCCATCCAACTTTACTTTTTGGACATCTACTCACAGCACAAGGAACCAATTAATTCTTACTTGTTTTATTTAGAAAACTCGCCATTCGGAGTGGTAGAAATAAATAATAAAAAAGTATATTTTTTGTGTTGTATTTATTCGACTATGTAATTATTATACTATTTATTATTATTGTTATCATATTACAATGTAATATGATAACAATGTGTAGTAGTTGTTGCGTATTTAGCACAATCAATTTACCGCGAATATTTCCTAGTATCGAGTTGATCGTATCTAAGCAAATGCATTGTCACCCCTATTCTACGACGACGCTGCCATCTCTCGATTCACACATTCAAAATATACGCTGCGCACGCGTCGCGGCGATTCCGTTGTTCTATTTCAATATTTCAAGAAATTAACTAGCGCAATCGAAAGTAGTTCGTGCCAGTGCCTTCTACAGCCATAATCGAAGAGCCCCAGCAGCACGAAGACAAGAGGTAAGTGGTCGTGCATTTGTGTTGCTGTAATTACTCCCGATACCGAACAGTAGTAATATAATTAAAATTAAACATTATAACGTAACATAACTTCTACAATGAGAATCACAAAATAGTCATAATTTTAATGAGAATAATGTACTTTATGGATTGACAGCAAAGAATTAATATTTGGCTTCAGTTTTGTTAGGAAGAACCGCAAATCTCGCCGTTGTGTGATATTCAATCTGCTTCTTTTTTAATTAAAAAGTTTGTGTGTTAGCGACACTAAAAATTTTTTCGTCAATATATCACGAGGGAAACGCTATCAAAAGCTTTCTCGCAATTCCCCACAATCCAGGATATTTTTCGGATATTTTAGCCTACAGCCAAAATGTTTGATTCCTCATTAGTGCTAAGCTCGAGTAGCTCCTCTTGTAATATCACATTATCCACTTCCATTTCATCAAATGGATTTATGACCAATGGTGGTATTTCCATCATCAGAATATCTTCAAATCTGATTTTGAAGTCATCATGTAGGGCAATTAAGTATTGAACGTATGTTTGAATATCACCATCAAAGCATTCTATCTGCGACAAGTTTGAAAACCGGGAAATTTCGCACCGACTAATATTTTTCTTCATGTATTTCAAATTTAAAAGAAAAGCTGAAATTACACCCTTTGGTTTTATTCAATGTCCCCTTGTAGTTGTAAGTTAATGTCATTAAATTTTTTGAACAAATCTGTCAAAAACGCGATGTCTGCTTTCAAATTGATCAAGTTTTCTTTTAAATATGGATCTTTACTTTCCAGAAACTCTAAAACTGATTGAAAAAGTGAGTAAAATCTTGTTAAACATGCACATTTAAACAACCAGCGTACTTCAGTAAATAAAAGCAATCCTTGAAAGTCTTCATAATTTTCATCCCACAATTGTGCAAATAAACGCGTATTCAATGCATTGTTGCTTCTTGTTTTCTTAACTGCATTAATCACAAATTGAAGAAGAGATTTGTGCAATCTATCATTCAATTTTTTTGCTACTAGGTGTTGTCAGCGGATGACACAGTGAATTGCAGTTACCTCTGGTATAATTATTTTAAGCTAGCTTATAGACCCATGATATATCCCGACCACGGCAGGAGCTCCATCTGTTGCCACCACAATAACTTTTGTGAATGAAATCAATTTTTCCTTAAAAATTCACTCAGGATATTAAATACCTTTAGTGTTCGTCTCCAAAGTTTTCGCGAATTGTACCTCTTCATAAATTTTTTCGTCCATAACAAATCGAACATATGGCAAAATAATAATGCTTCATTACCAGGTAAAGTGATTTCATCCAGTTGAATAGAAAAATGAGCTGTTCGCAGATAATTACACAAGAAACTTTAAATATAAGAGCTCATTTCATCAATACGTCTTTGTACAGTGTTGTTACTCAAAGGAATTCTTTTGAGTATATCAAATGGAGATTTGTACAGAACAGTTTTTAAAATCTCTTTAACACCGGATAAAATTTAACTGTTCTCCGGTGGTGTGCGATTTTCCAGGTTTCGCTATAAGTAATAAGATATTGTAAGATGCCCGCAAGCCATCATTCATTGTTACTTTCAGATCTTAAAGTGAACATACTGTGCACGATGGGTTTCTTTTCACATTTTCCCTTCAATGCTTGAAAATATTTTAAATCTTTACCTTTCTATCAGGATCTATTCTTAGATGATCTTCGAGCTTCAATGGTTTCATAGAATCATTATTCAGAATCGCTTGTCTATCTTTGATGAAAGAAAACCAATATAATGAATATGGAATATGCAAGTTTTTACAAGTAACAGTCGCTGAGCTTCTTAAAATATTACCTGCCTACATTTATAGGTGAAGTCAAGCCAACATTTTAGTTCTTCACTATTGAAAGCAAATAAATTTTCGCGGACCCCCGCTTACGAATTGTGAACCGTCATTTTTGTGGGTTTGTAACTTAAGATTTTTTGGTTTATATCCTTTTGTCTGGATTATTAGAAAGTTGTGTCTGTAGTATTATAATAGAATAAGTTGTTAAAATAAAAATCACCACCCGCTTCACCGACTTTTGGCATATAATATTGTCTTAAAACTAAAAATCCAATAAATTGTGTAAAATACTAATTAATACCAATTATATATTTAAAAAATTCATTAATACCATAAAATCTGTGAGCCAATTTTTCAATTTGTTTTTAAACAAATGTAATGGAATCTTTTATAATGCTTGGAAAAAAATTATGATTATAAAATCATAATCTTACAATTATTGTGGTACATGGCGCTGTGTGTAGCCGTATATAGTTCTACGATTACGACAATTCTATAATTTAGTTTCAAGTTGGATAAATAATATTTTTGCTGCTTGATCTGTTTCGGATGTTGATGATGAGGTCAGTTAATGACTGACATATATAGAATATTATGACAGAATTCTCTCTCACAAAGTATTCACTTGTGCAACGTAATAATACAAATTAATTTTGGTTTTTACACAGGTGACTGCACCTGACCACCCAACAACTCCTAAATAAAATGCTTGTATAACCTTGAGCCATTCATTCAGCAGGTTGCAGGTAGTAGCACGTAAGCTAATGTCTTCGGTCTTTGTGTGAGCAAAACGCCCGAATAAGAATTCATTAATGTGTTTAAATTTTATCAAGACCAAGTTCGGGCCTTCTAAAATCTAAACTCAACTCCGTTTGAGTCAATTTTGCCAATTTCGAATATTGGTACATACTAGGAAATAGGTCGATAACAATATTGCACTCCGTACTGTCACGTGCATAAGCCAATAATAGATCGAACGTGTCCAAGCGTTCCGTCTTGGTGTAGATAATACGGCAAATTGATTGACAAACCGAACGCAAATAGAATCATATTAAAAGCTTACCATCTCATCTATTGGCTTGTCACCCCATTTCGTGCGAAAGGGCTATATGGCCGAGGTGAAATTGACTTTAATGTTTGTTACCTTGAAATATTTATGTTTGATATTACAATTGAAAGGATTGAGTTTTTATTTACACTTTGTTATCAAAAACATTACAGATGTTAAGATTTTAATTCAGAAAATATATTTTATCACGTGTGAAGCCCAAACACAAACGTGTAGAGCGCCTTCAGCGTCGAATCAAGTAGTGGCTGTTTGATGAAGTAAAGTCCCAGAAGTTTGTCTCTGCCATCAGTGACAAGTGCGCTGGTTGTGAGGGCGAACCAGTTCAAGCTCACTGGGACAGGATTCAGGCGGCTATTCTTGGGTCGGCGAGGAGGGTGCTTGGTGTGTCTAAGGGCGGACGCAAATGTGACAAGGAGACATGGTGGTGGAACGACACAGTCCAGAGGGAGACCAGAGCGAAGAAAGCCCTCTTTAAGAAGTGGCAAGCGTCCATATCTCCTGAAGATCGGGACGCATATAGGTCTGCTAAGCGCGCCACTAAGAGAGCTGTAGCCAGAGCCAAATGAGACCACTTACAACCACTATACGACAAGTTGGAATCGTCTGAGGGGCAGAAGCTCATTTATAAGTTGGCGCGCTCCAGGGTCAAAGCGGTACAGGATATTTCCAAGTGCCACTGTGTAAAAGACCCTGTGGGCAACCTGCTAAGCGAGGACCTCGCGGTGAAGGAGAGATGGCGCTCATATTTCCACGAGCTGCTGAATACGCAGCACAAAGATGTGCAGCCGCCAGATCTTCCTCCGAATCAAGGACTAGTGCCACCGGTAACGCCTGCAGAGGTCCAGAATTGTCTTCGCCGCATGAAGAATCTGAAAGCTGTCGGAGCCGATGGAGTCCTCATTGAAGCCTGGAAAGCGGTGGGCTCTCATGGTGTGGGCATCTTAACCGACCTCTTTAATCCGACACTCCTCACTGGTACGATCCCAAGCCAATGGAGACTGAGTATTATTACTCCAGTCTTCAAAGGCAAAGGGTCGATGCAGGGGTGCGGTAATTATCAAGGCATTAAGGTCATGTCCCACACCATGAAGCTCCTCGAGAGGGTTATCGACTCTCGGATTCGACAGGAGTGCACTGACTCAGGGTGTCAGTATGGGTTTCGCCATGTTCATGGGACCATGGATCCTGTCTTTACCCTAAGGACTGTCGTGGAGAAATACAGGACGAAGAATACGCCTATTTCTTGACTTGCAGAAGGCCTTCGACTGTATTCCTCGCGCGATAATCTGGTGGGCATTGCGATCTAAAAGGGTTCCAGAGGCCTATATTGACATCATCCAAGACATATACCATGACTCCGATTCCGTAGTTCGGACCGCAGTTGGCGACACAAAACCTTTCCCCATCATCGTCGGGGTGCACCAAGGATCCGTCCTTAGTCAGTTTCTATTTAGCGTGGTATTAGAGGTATTGTCAGACAGCATCAGAAACTCACATGAGTAGCCCCCGTGGCTGCTCATGTATACTGATGATATCGCGCTGGCAGATTCGGACAGGGGTAGGCTGGTGCGACGTGTGAAGGCGTGGAAGGAGTAGCTTGAGAACGGTGGTCTGAAGCTCAATGTGGTGAAGACCGAGTACTTGGCCTGTAACTGCACAGATCATACACCCGTACGCATAGGCGGCGACACGGTCGAGCGTACGGACCAAGTGAAATACTTGCGATCTGTGTTTCATGCGTCTGGTGACATCGATTGCGACGTCAAGGCACGCATTGCTGCTTCGTGGGCCAAATGGCGTGAGGTAACCGGTGTCATTTGTGACCCCAAAATGCCCGTAAAGTAGAAGGGACAGGTCTATAAGACCATCATTAGGCCTGTCCTTTTATACGGCTGTGAAGCGTGGCCGGTGTTAGAGCGACACAAGCAGGAACTGCGTGTCACGGAGATGAATATGCTGCGGTGGATGTGTGGAGTGACGCAGAAGGACCGCGTTAGGGACTCTCGCATTCGCGGCAGCCTTCATGTCCGTGACATTGCGAATAAATTGCAGAAGTATCGGCTCCGTTGGTACAGCCACGTTTTACGGCAACCGGATGATTACTTGGGAAACAAATGTCTGGCCATGCCACCTCCGCCGGGCCCTGGCATGAGAGGTAGACCCAAAAAGTGCTGGCTTGACTTCGTAAAGGGTGATATGCGTGCCAATGGGCTCACTACCAGGGATGCTGAAGAGCGTGCGAAGTGAAGTAGAAAGAGTTTGAAAGCGGACCCCGGGCCCCGAAACGGAAGTTTAGGTTGCAACCGGGATACTACGCTTAGATGATGATGATGAAAAGAGTTTAGGTCGATTTATAATAATACATAATCAATATTTAGGGTGTCATAGACGAATATAATCAAATAAAATAGCCTCCGCCCGATCAATACCCGTATCTTTAAATATATCTATCACGAAATGAAACGTTAGCGCAAGAGAGGTATACGTTAGCGTGTACTTTCCAGACGGATGATAGCCGTAGTCTTCAAGGAAAATCTCTGAAAAGCAGCACATTTTAATTTACCGGGAATCGTGACATGGGGAGATTTGCACTTCCTTCTTTGCACAAAGAGGGGCGCCAGTAAGTTTTACCCTGTAATCATACTTCACTGCGTGCCTCAGTCTTCGAAAGTTCGGATACAGTTGAAATTAAATTCACAAAACATAAATTATATTTTCATGGGAATCGAGAAGATAATTTACATGTAATTAAATTTTCGAATAAACCTTTAATTCATAGGCCTTTTTGTAAAAAGTGCAAAGAGAAACATGATAGAATCTAATATTATTTACGTAGTTGTTGGTGAAAGTAAAGAATTTTCTTATACTTTGAATCATTTTAATCCCAAAGTCTAATTTCAAGCTCATCCTTTCTTTTCTAGGAAATAGTAAAGAGGCTGAGTTATTTGTTGACTTTAATCTACGTAGGTATATATTTGGACTTCTCAGATATTATAAATAATGGTAATATTTTTGGTCGAGACTATGTGGTTGAATACTGTCAATAATAAACTTTGATAAGTCTTTTTTCGTATCTGATTCAAATGATGTCTTGTTTCATTAATTAAAACCCTTCGTCAACATTTTACAAATTGGTTTGCGTATTTATAGAAATAATTTATAAATGGTCTAATAACAATCTATATTAGTATATACAGCTGAAATAGATTTATATTCCTATTAATTATACCTATTATCATAAACCTATAAATGCCGATATATTCAGAACCGGCAAAGTATCTAATCACAGATTGATATATTTTACACCTTTGCACAATATCAGTAATTACTAATTAAATATAATAACTATCACTTTTTCATAATAGGGTGAATATCAATTGCATACTTAATAATCTAAGTTTAATCAAAGGCCCGGGTTCGTAGGCTTTTAAGAATATTATCTCTCTTTTCTATTCTCAACGAAATGATTGTATGGATTCCATTAAAATTTGTATATTATTGTTGAAAATAAAAGAAATGTTATGGAATTTTAGTGCATCTAACAGACACGCAATCCCTTCAAAAATAAATAATGTGGACAAAAGGCTGTTGAGTCAAAGCTAGGTCATAATTGAGACGAAATCCTTAAAAGAAGTACAGTAAAATTTAGTAGTAGTAAGGTAGATTTAGATGGAGTTTCAAGGTACTGAGGTTATCTTAGGAGTCCAAATTAGCGATAGAACTTGCAAATTTGCTCATTTGCTCAATAATTTATTTATTATCCTCACCTGTAGGTATACGATATTAAAAAAAACATGTGATTACTGGTATAAAATAAACATCGTAACTTAGAAAGCGTATGATGATCATAAATTCATATTTATTTGGTATTACGACTTGAAGGTAAAAGATTATTGTCTAGTGATTAGAATATTTTAATAAATCCAGCAAAACAAAGATAAACATCAATAAACAACATACAGTCGCAAAAGCAGGGCTTGAAAAGAACGGGTATCCACCAAAGCTGATTTAAGAGATGTGTATTAAATGATGCATACTAATAATACAAATATGAAAGTAACTCTGTCTGTCTGTGTGTCTGCCTGTATGTTACGTTTTCACACTTATACTGCTGAACCAATTTTGATAAATCTCGGTATAGAGATAGATTAGACCTTCGAGAAGGTCTTAAGCTACTATTATTTGTCGTAAAAACGAAACCTGCAGGTGTTGATATAGGGGTGAATAAAATATAAAAAACAAAGTGCCTTTTTAAATATTAGGAGCAATTCTTTCAAACGGTATAAATACTATTAAATCTCCAACAACAGATGTGGATTTGGTCCACTACAAAATTTTAGAATGGCAGAACAATGATTTCTAGGTCAGCTACCAAAAATATATAAATTCATTCCAATCAATCCAGTACACCAGAACCATCGTCATAAATAAATAAACGGATTTATATTACATTATTTATCACGACTGAAATACAGTAGTGTCACGTATAGTGAAACCGCAGGCACAGCTAAAGTTTAATGATACTAATAGTTAACACCGAAACTGTAAATTTGTAACTCAACTGCAGGGGATTTTCCAATATGTACGCGCCACTATTGGGTGCCAACTGTAGCTAAATTGGTGATTGGGTGTAGTGACCACCAATTTGAGATTTTAGGACCGTAATTATCACCTGCCAATCATGAATTAAATCGCCATATTATTTGAAACAAATGCCAATATTTTGAGATCAATGCACCGAAGGAGAATTTTTGGTGTAGAGTGTTTGTGTATTGGCTTGTTTATTCCAATTCTAAAGCCATATTAAAAATAGTCACCATAATTTCTTCTGATATTAGTGTGAAAGGAATTTTAAACGTATTCTGTATAATGCTGACATCGTCTGCAATACTATGCTTTTAATGTCTCTGTATAAGAAAAGTTAGCTGTTAGTTACACGATTACCTCAAGGCTTATTTGAAAACAGTATTCTGCATGTATGCATGTCTAACAGTATGATAGTGTAAAAGATGTAGAAATTAAAATAGACTTACTGTTTCATTACTAAGCTCACAAAATGCAATAATTGATTACTCTTGCAACCAACTTATACCTTATAACCAACATATGAAGAAAATCACCCAGTTTTGCTATAGGATTGAATACCAAGCGATAATCGTTCCCTGTAAAAACCAAATCCACATATGAATATAACTCATTTTCTTCTTGTGAAAATTTAGAAAAAAAATACACGGGAAGGAACCGATGTAAAAAAAGTTGACTAAGTATTAAAAAAATAAAAGTAACAAAATTAGAGTACAAGGATTAACTTATAAAATGTATGTATGTCCTTAAATGGATTTAGCTCAACTATAATATAGTAAATAATGACTAAATGATCTTCCGCTAAATCCAAAAGTAAAGTCGACATACGAGAACAAAACAAATAAAATAATAATAATGGACTAAAATATTTTAAAAACGAAAGTAGTGTTGAATAAATTAATATAAAAAAATGCCCATAAGTATTTGAAAATTCATATATTATACCCAGACCTGTGACTAACAGGAATGTTCTTTGTATTTCCTCAGAAATGCACACTTGGAATGTATTCATTATGAAAAGCTTATAATAAGAACAATGCAACAGACCGTGGTAAACAACAACCTTTGGCTTCCACTAACATATTGAAATTGGCGAATATAGCATCCACGAGGCTATAGAATGTCCAAGTTCAATGTCTAAGTTTTAAAATGAATTTGGTCACCTATTTATCAACTACTCTCCTGCGACAAGAAAATATCCGCGTTATCAAACTGTATTTCCGTGCACAGTTTACGCATATATTGAAGAGTAATTTAATACTATAAATGTTGTAGAATTTGATGAGGTTTCTGATCGAATAATGGAAAATAAGATTATAATTCAATAAGTTTTATCCCTGTCAGTGCTTACAGTATCAGTGATTAATGAAATTATTTTAGTCATAATATAATATTAGTTGCGATTCGTGTCTTTAAAATTTCTAAACGCGTAGTGTAGAGTATCTAGTTAATTATTTTTACTGTGCATACATATATGCATGCATATTATAGGGTGATAAATTTAGAATTATCATTTATTAAATAAATAAGTAATAGACTAGTATCACAATAGTATAATGTAACAGTTCCCATCACATACTCTTCCATCAAATTTGGTGGATTTGAAGCTGGCACCAATCATTCACAAGAAAGACAAGCTTACATTTACATCCATTTACATACAGTAAAAATATGCTAACATCTTATCACCACTAAAACTATGTTATAAATACTCGCTGAACATGGATAACAGAACAAAAAAATAAACACATAAAAAATAAGGCCAGATCTTTACCGTTAATAAATTTATATTTAATATATATATATATATATATATATATATATATATATATATATATATATATATATATATATATATATATATATATATATATATATATATATATATATATTACATCATAATAGTTAAAAAAGCAAAATAAATCGTAAAATACAATATAACAAAATAATAAAGTTTTTTTATTACAAAAGTCTTCGCAGTGGCATAATCATTCGATTATACGAAGGTGATTAACGAAAGAAAATAACAACGAATACGTCATAAGAATAACCCCATTAAAACTTATTCATTTTAATTTTATTAAAAATAGAATACAAGTTAATGGAAAAATTCAGACGTAAAGGAGTGTGACAACGACCTCCTGACATAAAGCAAAGCTGTCAATGGTGGTGAAAGATGAACCAGACTTGCTTACCATTTTTCTTCGGCACCGTCCACTTTAATGTCCGGGATGTTAGGAATTTTCTTGTTCAGGTACGCTGACGAAATCTTCAATAGCGCCTGTGAACAATTTATAGCCTTTAATATAAAGGTAGCCTGACTGATAGCTGTTGGTGTTAGTTTTCAATATGCTTCAACTTGATAGATTTAGGAAAATATCACGACAGTTTTAAATGGTTTAAAGTAGTATATTGCAGGGATTAAAGGAAAGTAGAGAGAGATTATTGAAGCCTTTGAATAATTTAACTATTAAATTCATACTAATGTTGTAAATGTGAAAGTAGCTCTGTCTGTCTGTTACGTTTTCATACCAAAACCGAAACCGTAAGAGGTAGACGGAAAGAAAGGTAGGAGGACTCTGTCGCCTCGAACGGAGAGGGGAGTGAAGCGACGGATGCTTGGGCACCTCGGGTACGCACACCCGTGCACTCCTCAGACAGAGGAGCGCCCCTGAGGGCAAACCCTTCTATTTGCGTCAGGTTACTAAAAAAATAAAATTATAAAGAAAATTTGAATATTATTATTTCTATGAGCTTTTATTTTAATGATTTTTTTGTTATTACTTTTTATTTATTTTTCGTTATTTTTTAATAAGTATTCTAATTTTTGTAAAAACCCCAGTGACGCACGCCTACATTGCATAAGGTGCTGTCTAGCTAGCCGAACAGGGTGAGCGGCTACCACGCAACATTTTTCTAATACTTACATTTTTAAACTCGTGATATCTTTTGAATGGAATATCCGAATTGAATAAATCAAAAAGTTATATGAAGGTAGTGAAGCTGTTTTGAATATGAAGTAATTTATTTTGATAAGGATTAATACCAAGATCCAAATAAAGAGCCTTTTCTAGGGCCGGCATTTCAATTAAATTTTTAAAATAAAAAAACACTTATTGTGGCATAACTATAATAGTTATACATATGCTGTCGCGACACTTTTTGTAAATAATGATGTGTTCTGCAAAGTTGTAGTACATTATTTTATTCTATCATCAATAGTTTTCGCAACGCACGCGATTTAAATAATATTTTAGGTATTTTTTTTACACTTTGGGTTACATTATTGGAGTTTTAATAAGGATCCCTAATTTTTTTGAAAATATATTATAGCCTATGTCACCCGGGGATAGTGTAGCTTCCCAACAATGAAATAATTTTTTAAATCCAGTCAGTAGTTTCGGAGCCTATTCAAAGCAAACAAACAAACAAACAAACAATCAAATCTTTCCTCTTTATAATAGTAGTATAGACTAGTATAGATAATATAATATAATATAATAAATATCCTTAAATTAATTTTAAAACTTCATCTTTAAATAACTTCAAATTTTTTAAACATACCATGTCTTTTTTATTGTCTCTTAAAGTTTTAGCGTGATATCGAGCTTTCAGTCTGTATTTGAATTAAAATTCGATTACTAGGGACAATAGGGATGGACAAATCTCGTTGTGGTAGATTTATTTGCATATGTAACCGGCACGACGTACGATGTTTTTTGTGCCATAAACCGTTGTGACAGGCGTGGCAACTCACTAAAATTTCACTATAACCGGATGAATACTGATGTGGAAATGCATACAAAATCAACGCCGCAACATTGTTTTTCATCTTTTTGAATATATTGCCATTTTTTTAACATACAAAACAAACAAAACGTTTTTTATTATTTATTCAGTACTTCTTCAAAAACGCATTAACCTAATAGTATGCCAACTTAATAGTAGATAAGCTCCGACGTCTATGGATGCCGGCAACGCCACACGTACCGTAAACTACGCCAACCGCGTGCGAAATTTAGGTCACTTATGCGAAACCCAATACGATTATTATGATGGCACATTTAGAAACTAGGGGTGGTTACCATTCAGACAGGCTGGGAACCCTAGCAATAGAGACATGTGAAGTAGTACGCAATATTTTGTCAACGTGTAGGAAGTTTAATGCTTTTAAACATTGAAATCACACAATTACCCTATAATAATAAAACTGCGTTACGAACTCTAGCATTCATGGCAGCCTTCATGTCCGTGATATTGGGGATAAATTGCAGGAGTGTCGGCTCCGATGTTACGGCTAAGTTTCACGGCAACCGGATGCTTACGTGGCAAACAAATGTCTGGCCATGCCGCCTCCGCCAGGCCCGGCAGGTGGGGTAGACCCAAAAAGTGCTGGCTTGTCGTAAAGGGTGATATGTGTGCCAATGGGCTCACTACCAGGGATGCTGAAGACCGTGAACTGGAGTAGGAAAAGTCGGAAAGCGAACCCCGGGAACCGAAACGGAAGTTAGGTTGCAATCGGGATACAACGCTGGGATGATGATAATGATTGAAATCACACAATTAGTGCTCATATGGACTTTACTCCATGCAGGGACAGAGTAAGGATACTAACCTCTGTGGCCGAGGTCGGCCTGACGTAAAAAACGATAAAACAATCCTAGCAGCGTGATAGGGCCCAAACCCGTGTGGATGGCAACCACCCTTATTTCAAAGTATGCCACGATAGTAAACTTGTGTTGTGTTCCGGCATTAGTGACCCAGGTTCCTTTACCCCTATGGGACAGCAGCGTGTACGTGATACGTGTACGTGACGTGCAGCGTACCTGAATTCACTGAGGGTAAGGCTTGAAGTCATAAACCTGATTCCCACTTGGAGACAGCTCTAAGACGGGCGCGCTCCGTATCGTTAGTGATAGAAGACAAATATAGGTATATTAAAAGTATAACTTGTGACATTTAGTTGTTTCGATAAATTACAGCTGAACTCATCAATGATCCCATAAAAGCCAAATAAAGCGTCAAATGATGAAATGCTCTGAAAAGATAAAAATCCACCTACATGCTGATATGAATCGAGAATATTGCTGTTAAAAGCATACCTGCTAATAGGTACCATAGGATGAAACGTGATCAATTTGAGTGGTTCTGCCTTTTACGGGCATTGTTTAGGTCCAGCGAACCATTAACCGTACGTCATCATAGACAAAGTACGACACGTATCTTAATTATATTTGATACGTATTGCGAATACTAAGAAAACCTTTCTTAGTTATCGCAACTATTAATGACAGTGTTATTTTATCTATTTCAAATTAATATGTATTATAAACTCAAAATCCAAACGATCTACATTGTAAGAAGATGCTTTACGCGCTTAACTACTGACATTTCAATATTTAATAACAATACATGCAGTAATTACGTTAATTCTAAACTAATCAGTTTTCACCTAATAAGGTATCGTATATCATCATGTTTGACATGACTAAATAAAACTGACGTCAACTTCGATCCTAGCTGATGCACCCGGCTATGTAATTGACGAGACTAAAAAGAGCTCGGCTTCGAGTAAAGGGCTAATAGACAGTAGGCACCCCTATAAAAATAAAATTGTATCGGCAAAACAAGCTATTCGGAATGGGCGTGATTAATTAAAAATATTGACAGTTTTATCCTTGTATATCTCGATCAAACCTTCTCTCATCAAACAAGCCCAAAACAAAACTTTTAACGGCAGAAACTCTGGACTAAAGTGTTCGAGGCATTTAATTCTGAACGACCCTCTCTTTAAACAGTTTCAACACTCCAAAGAGTTAAGCTTGTCTATTAAAACCTTTTTATTTTATTAGTAGTCCTCAGTCATTGCAGACAGGATGGATTAGTCTATAAACTTTTTAAAGAGCTCTTTTAAGATCTCTCAATGCGCCGTAACCCAGTGGACCTAGTATCACCGATTTAGTTGGATAGTTATTTCATTGCGTCACTACAATATTGCATATAATAGACAAAATATTACTTAGCATTAAGTATGACGGAAATCTCTTCTTTTCATTTTCTTTTACGTACATTTAATTTGTTATTATTAATGTCTCCTGTCATTCCATTAGAATTTTACATATTGTTGAGTATGCAACATTACCGTTCTACATAAATAACTATTAATATAGATTAATGAAAAAATTATTGTATATTAATTTTCCCATACTCTTCTTATTATTACCTTCTGACTACCTAATACCATTACATACAGATCTACATTAATTAGTGTATCACTTTATTACTTCAGTTTTCAAAATAAACTTACCTATTCGATACTTTATTAGTATAAATTACTTATTTTTTACTTATTTACTTAATTACTCATTTTAGATAAATAGGTAACACTTTATTGCTTACATTTATAATAAAACTTATATCTAGGACAACTCAAAAAACTAGACAATAAAATAATAATAATATCTAATAATAATAGAAGAGATCTTATCGTTTAAAGCGACCTCTTCCAGATAACCCAGCTGGAAGGAATTAAACGAAGAAATCATTTTATATCTCACATTATGCCGTATTGTATCGTATATATATAATTATTCCATCAGTCCTGCAATAGACGTAACCAGCTCACTGTTACATTAATTAGCGTAGTTTGCAAGCTACGTCAGTTCATTCGGTCAATTTGGTTCTATTATGGACGAGGTAAATTTTAATCAATCTATGAGCTCCCTGAGCGAGTTGAACCAGTCCCAACATAAGTGTCAGAGTCACAGTCCAATTAGTCAATACTAGTAAGACACATAGCACGCATACTTTCATTTTCAAACACTGGAAGAACAAGAAGGTTTTTTATAACTGCAGTTTAACAGACAAGTTAAACGCCCCGACCGACAAGATTGCTATCTTGTCGGTGGTTACCGTCACCTATAGATGTTTGCAAGACCAGAGGCACAGTCAATACACTGGCGATGTCGAAGAATGTTTGCCTGTTTTGAAAAACCCCATATCATACTGCGTAGAAAGAAAGAAAGAAAGAAGAATGAAAACTTTCTTTAGAACCGTTTCATACAGGATAGAAAAGGCTTCGGGAAATGAGAATTTACATTTAGCCAAAATAGGTAGGAATTGTAACGCAGGTGTGAACAGGTTTTTTTAAATAGACTTGAATACGTAGACTTGCTTCTTCAGAGGGTTGACTTAGAAAAGGTTTTGTCGTCCCCATTCAAACATCACATCAGTCATAAATCTGCCGTGACTTTCCTACAAAACTAGAGTATACTGTGCATCACCATTGTTATCAAATGGGTAACATATTAACAGCATTGGTGACAGCACATAATATACCAGGACTTAACACTGGAGTGTTTTTTTTTTATTTCTGAGAAACATCAGACAGGCTGACGGCCCACTTAACAGTAAGCAGTTACCGTCGCCTATGGATGTTTGCGACACTAGACGTACCGGGAACAGAAAACAAGATTATTATGGCGGCATACTTATAGACTAAGGGTGGTTGCCATCCAGACGGGCTTGGGGCTCTACCACGTAGCTAGGGTGGGTTGTTTTGTCGCCTTTTACGACAGGCCGACCCCGACCACAGGGGTTAGTATTCTTACTCCACCCCTGCAATGAGAAAAACTAACTACTCTGCACTAACAACAACCCTAATACTTAGCACCTGATGCTTAGTAAACAAAACCTGGAAAGCAAAGCTTAACGTGTGTCCCGAAAGCTTCACAAGAAGAATCCTATCCTAAAACCTATCGAATGTCTTTGCAATATCTAGACTTCAGTCCAACAATGGGCTGAGTAGATTAGCAGATCCCTAGCAGAATTTCCATGCCAAAAACCATATTGGAGATAATTTAACGTCTGGGAATCCTCCAGATAACTCAAGAGTACATACATACATACATATAATCACGTCTGTAACTGTAGTAACTGAAGGGAGGTCGAACATCGACCGTTCCAAGCTCACGCGTTACTACTATTATTTTTGTCCCACGCTCGCTTTTACCATTTACCTCATGGAGAGTGAGGGTAGGTAACAGTAGTAGTATATTGGTAGTAGTAGTAGTAGGTTTATACATACATATATACATACATATAATCCCGCCTCTTTCCCGTAGGGGTAGGCAGAGACCACTTTTTTCCACTTGCTACGATCCTTACATACTTGTTTCGCTTCGTCCACTTTCCTTATTCCCTTCATACATGCCCTTCGGTTTACGGTACTCTTGACCTGGCCTTTTTTCAAGACGTCCCTGATCTGGTCTCGAAACGTCCGCCTAGGTCTACCCTTGCCAACACTTCTATTCACACTCGCCTTATACACTTTTTTCGTCAATCGTTCTTCATTCATTCTCTCGACATGGCCAAACCATCTCAGCATACCTTTCTCAATTTTTGTCACTACATCTTCTTTCAGACCACAACATTTCCTTATCTCACTATTTCTTATCCTGTCACTCAGTTTGACTCCTATCATACTTCTTAACGCTCTCATCTCAACTGCATTTATTCTGCTTTCATGTTTCTTCTGCCATACCCAACTTTCACTTCCGTACATGAGTGACGGAACCAACACCCTCTCATGCACAGCCAGACGAGCCTTGTCTAACCTTCCGACTGTTCATAAAGGAGTACAAAGCTCCATTCACCATGTTTCCTGCATTCACTCTTCTTTCAATATCACTCTCACACTTCCCATCTCTTGTAAACTTTGATCCCAGATACACAAACTCATTCACCAGTTCAATTTGTTCATCTCCAATCACAATATTGCAGTCTGTCACTTTTTCATCTCTTTCAAACACTATCACTTTCGTCTTCTTTACATTCATCTTCATTCCCTTTCTAACTAAAGCTCCACTCATAACAGATACCATCTCCTGCAACTCCTCGGCCGAAGACGCAAGTAAAACTTGATCATCAGCATAGAGAAAACATTTGACGAGTAACTCATTCATTCTCAACCCACTTTCATTCTCTTTTAAATCTGTCAGCCACCGTGTCTTGCATTTATTGCCTACGAGAAAGCCTTCGATTCTACGAGACCTGGGCTGTATAATATTTACAATAATACCACGAGGGCCTTTAATTTTCTATTTTTCAGATCTCTTACTTAATCATATAACTTAAAGTGTTGGTAGCTGAATAGTCAAGTGGTTAAAATATGATGATAATACATCCTTGAAAACCTTTATTTATTCGTTATACTTGAAAAACCATTTAAATTTGGTCAGTACATTACATTTTATACGTTTGATATGGGTTTCACCAAAAAGCCAGTGTGTATTTGGAATAGAGGATTAACGTTGTTATTCAACGTGGTTATGCAGCCAGTGCTTTGGAAATAATTCCGGACCACCATTAATTTAATGCCATATTTTGCAGTTGGTTTATTGTACGTTTTTTATTTAATTTATGTAATAATTAATATTTTAACTACTGTTATTAGCAAAATATTGATTTGACAACGACGATATGTTAATTCAAATGTAAATTTATTTTTATTACGAGTACGTTGAAAGCTCTGTTAAAGCTTAATTTTTGGCAAAAGTATGAATATTAATATAATTATCAACTTTACTACATTTTGCAGCTAGCCCGACAAATTTCAACCATGCACATTTACAACATTGCTTGCATGAATAAACAATATTGTACTGTGAATTTTTTTTACATAGTTTTGGTTTAATTATTTACGTTAATTAGGATATTGAAACATAACTGAAAGTCACGCTCTACGATACATACGACATAAATATGTCTGTACTAGTTTTTGGTATAATAAATATCTCTTGCAATATAATTAATAGTATTTATTTTTAAATTGTCGTTTCTGCATTTTTAGCTTAACTATTACAACCGAAAATTCTTGTAAAATTGTAAATGAAAATTTTTAATTTCAAGACTATAAAAAATCAAATAATGCAGATAAAAATTCGGCTCAACGAAATTTTTTTTGTCCAAAGTGCTTTGGAATTTAAATGATTTTCTTAGGTTGCAAGAATAAATTATGTAAAAAAGCACTTTGTGTACTATTTAAACGAAAAAACTTTGAATTCGATGATGGAACTTATAAAATTAAAATTTTGAGTTCCGCATCTGACAGAATGTTTGTGTAGATATACCCTATAATAATTTGGGCGGAGAACCAGAAAAAATAATATCGTGTTTTTTGGCACACTTCAGACGTTAGAAATTATGATAGTTTATCATTGTTTTGTTGACGGTTGAGTATTTATTTTGATTCTTCGGATTAAATTACTGCAAACATTATATATCTCAATTACCAATTTTAATCACCTGTTATTAGTTGGCAAAAATTAAATAAATTAAAAACAATCTGTGCTTAAATATAAAACTGATTACGTTTAAAAATCCAACAAAGATCACTTCCATGCGGTGTGGAACAAATGTAATGAACATTTTTGTAAAATACACGAAAATGTCCGCTAATTTGATCCGCTGATTTGAGTGACTTATTTGATCGCGAAAAAGACCCAAGCAACATAATTCGGATTACTTTATAAATGAAACACAAAAACTAAATAATATTTACTAAATATTTTTCTAAGTATCATAAAAGTGTTATATAAATTCAGTGCCAAAATATAATAAACTAACCGACCCGGCAAACGTTGTTCTGCTATGTAAATAAAAAAAGTTCACCCTTATTTCACCCCCTTCAAGTTTCAGTTTCAAAACAAAAAGTAGCCTTCCTCCTCCAAAGCCCAATCTTCTATTATAGATAATGACTTTTCGGTCCTTGAAGTCATAGTTCATCAAAATTGGTTCAACGGTTTCGGCGTGAAAACGTAACAGACAAACAGAGTTACTTTTACATTTATGATATTAGTATGGATAACGGTGAATATATTGTTATTATAAAATAAATGTTTTGCTTCAAATTCATTCGATATTGTAGACAATTGCTGTATATTTTATATATTAACATAATTAAAAAATTATACAAGTTTACCTCTGAATAAGATCTCTCGACGGCAGATCGCTTGATGACGTATGAGCGTAGATCTTCCAGAAGATCACACTCATGCTGGTTCTTTGCAAGGAGCTTGGCTATTTGCTCCGAATGCAAGTTCTTCAAGAACTTCGTATAGTTACTCTGAAACAAGGCTTACAATTAGTTCATTTTTAAACATATTTTTAGACTACCGCAAGGGCTTAGATCAGATTTATTTTCTTCAACCCCACAAACCCCCGTGGGTCAGAAGAGATGTATTTCATCATGTGGAAATCCTAAGACTTAATTATTGTTAAAGGTTGATAAGATGTCCAGTATACGTGAAAATTCAAAACGAGTTCTGATATTTCGCCTAAAATATAACAAAAATTTAAAAAACTAAATTCTTTAAAATAATCATTATTTTTTTAAAGTATTTAAATATTATACGAAGAATTCAAAATTAAAACTTATTTTCCCTTTCTTAATGTTGTCATCGGTTGCATTGCATTGTCATAATATAGCATTCCAAAATATTATTTCTTTTTCGATTTATATTGTACGTACACTGTTGGTAATATTTATAATTACCTATTATAAGACAGGAGTAATTAGTTAAAAGGTATTGTTTAATGTGTTTGATCCATGAGATTTTAGATACGCCTGAATTTGCCATTTTTTTTGAATTGATAACTTTTATGGGAAGGTAAACAGCTTCGTTACGTAACGCGTTATGGCGCCAGTCTGTCTGACTTCCTTTTCCCTCACGCATACGGCAGCGATAAAAAGACTCCTCCTCTCTCACTCTTACCCATAGCGTTAGATCTACTCTAATTGCGACTTTATTTCAGTGAAATACAGTTGAGGAACCAAACCGGGGTCCTCGCCATAAGTTTCCACGTGTGTTAGCTAATATACCATTGAAGTCATTAATTGATTTAGATACGAATTGCATATCAAATTGCTCCATATGCCAACTAAGTTGTAGCTTATGATACAAAATTAAACAGAATGACCAAAAAACATCTCACCATAAAAACTGGCAATATGTCTGATATCAGTCACGGACTGACAGTGCACCGAACAGTGAGGAGTCGGATAGCTCAAGAGCAGTGAATTGTATGAGAGGAGAGACGGAGAGAAGCGATGGTTAGAGATATGCGATGCCTTGCAGTGGGCAAAGAAACTCGCACTGACCTTGATTCCACACCTTCCCGGATCGGTTCAGGTCCGCTCGTGGCATTGTTGCACGGTACCAGCTAAATGTCATAAACTAAACTCTGAATACGCAGTATTTATGGCAAGGCCAATGAGAGTAAGTTTGAAGTAACTAAAACCAATAGCATACGGTGCAGAGAGTTTTCTTCAGGGAGGTCGAAAGTCAACCATCCTGCGCGTATAGAGCCTTACGCCATACTACGCTCGTCCCACGCTTGCTTTCACCATTCACCTCCCCGAGAGTGAGGGTAGATAACAAATCAGGAGGCGAGATCTCAACTACTACCCTTTATGCAAGGATCGAACAATATCATGTTAAAATAAAAAAAAACACGCTTTCAAAAGATATATTTCAATAGATTTTTGAGCAGAAACCCTCGCGGGCATCGTTAAAATAGAAACAGAAACGCGTAAAGTACAAACACATTTTTATACAATTTGAACTAAACTTTTAAAATATTTGAGCTGAACTTTTAAAATATTCTTTGAAGTTAATATTATTTTGTGTGCGTTCAACGGTTAATATACTAAAAAGTATAATAAAGATGCTATTTTCCGTTTTAAAATTACTTTTGTAGAGCGGAATAAGGCTAATCAAAACCCCTCATCCTCATACAAGTAATAAAAACATGGGAACTTATAACGAACAGCGTGCTTCCTGCACTTTTCAGTATTAATAAAATGCGAGTAGGATAATTTTCTATTAAAATAAAAATGGAATGTTTATAAAAAATATGAAAAATAAATTGATAGGTAGGGATTACAAATATGGGGGATTACATATTGGCGCGGACCTGTCACTCCCGGCCCTGGTTCTGGGGGCGATCCTGGATGAACGGCCGTCGCGACGCGTCGCCTCCTTTTGCGAGGCAGTCATGTCCGCAAAGGAGGCGGCGGAGCGGAATCGGGAGTCGACCACCACACTCCCCTCCCGCCAACACAGGTCACGTCGTCAGCGCCAGAGGGCAAGCATCGTTACACCTTTGCCTCCGGCCGCCGTAGAAAGCGGCCGCGGGCGGCCCCTCAGGGGAGGATCCGCCGCCCGTACTATTGTCACGAGGGAGAGAGCCGCGTGCTGTTCCGCGGCCCCCCTCAACTCCTAGAGTCAATACAGGAGAGCGCCGGGGGGGACGAAACACTGACCAGGTGCCAACACTTTAGAAGAGGCCCGCCTTGGGACAAAGGGCGGGCCAACGCCAGCCCGGGCCACGAGATCGGCAGGCCACATATTCATAGACCGGAGGTATTTTAGTGGGTAGTCGGATGGCCGAGCATCTTTCCCTGAGTGCCACATATCCCTCTGTCCCCCCGGGCCAAGTGAACCCGTCAAGAGAGGGGTTTTCCCCGAGACCAAAAAAAAATAAAATAAAAAGTGATTATCTTCTCTTTGGTCTTATTGAATGTCAAAATTGACAATAACAAGGAATGAAACTTTGGAATTGTTTTTATTTGTAGTTGTTTATAATTTGTGAAATATATCTCGCTTTAGCATAAAGAAATTGGTGTATAAGTAGTCCGAATTAATTTACTCTTACATATTTGAGAGAACAATACGTTATGAAACGGATTTCCATCGCAGATTTTGCAATGTAAAATATTCTAAAGTTATACAGTGTTGCGATGAAGAAAAATGGCAAATTAACTGAATAGCTATGATGAGACCTTGGATTATAGACTTTGACAAAAGATCCCTATTTTTTCAGTTTCAGTTTTTTTTTTGTTTTCGCAAGGCTTTATTTTTTCCCCCTCACGTCTTTATTTTCATAATTTTTTAACGCTTGGTTCCTACTCTTTATACTATAAAGCTTCGATTCATTTGGGCGTCCCTAGACGGCACTGTTACTTTTTTATATCCTTCAAGTAGTAAAAATATGAAAATAATTTGAATCCTGCAATTTTTTCATTTTAAGATTTATTACATTCATTATAGTCTATTATATGTATAAAGTTTTAGCATAAAATTGTAACATAAAGAAGTACATTCAGTTACTTGTACACTATTCTCATTCTTATATTGTACAAATTGGTTGATGGTACCTAAAAGATGATTACAAAAGTTTTTGATTGTTTTTTTTTTTATATAGTATATACTGCATCTATAGTTATTCCTGTTTTAGTTTTCGAACAGTTTGTATAAATATTCATCTTTAAATTATTTTTTCTGAAAGGAAATCATCCAATGACTTAGATTTTTCATCTTTAAAATTGCAGTTAAAATCTTCACCTAAAATTATTGGCATAGCACGAGTATGTTCATTACTTCCCGTAAATTTTGTTCCATATTCTGAATAAATCATTAGTGATCTTGCAATAAAATTTATAATATCTTTAACGTAATTTATTGATTGATTGATTTCACAATAATTGTTTTGCTTCTATTTAATGATATTGTACAATTTCACCTTTTAATCGGCACAGCTGTCCTGCTTCATTCAATTTCAATTCAATGCAACTCTATCTGCTGCACTTTTAACGCCCTTGTGTCGCTCTAACACCGGTCACGCTTCACAGCCGTATAAAAGGACAGGCTTAATGATGGCCTAATGATCCACTAGTTCAAGTTTCCCCTAGAGGAATTATAGTGATCTTTGTATGCAGGTTTACTCACAAAATTTTCCGGTTATATACCTAATCAAGCGATAAAAAGCTGCCTAAACACTGCTGCAATATAAGATAGAAGCGATCTCGTAACCTCTAGATTGCTCTCCGAGTCTATGATAATACTAAGCTATCCTTACCTTAATTTACAGCGTATACAGTACGCATACAACTCAGCTTGAAAAGCTACTTTTAATTAAACTAACACCTTAAGCCCTAAGTTAAACTTTTCTGAGCATCGGTAAACTGCGCTAAACAGCAAACTAGACCTTGAAGCAAGGTTTTTGTTGTGACATTCCCACGCTCAATGGTTCTAGATCAGACGGTAAACCCAATTTAACCAAATGAATTCCAAACGTTTTCTTATGCTAGAATAGTACAAGAAATCGAAACGGCATGGACGGGCTTCAATGCAAATGACGTGTGTTCGTATTGCACTGTATTCCATTTAGTAGCACATCAGACGACGTGTATAGTTGCAATATTAAACTTTGGCTTCGTATCAGGTCACAACTTAGCTCGTTCTACTGAAATCACTACGTATCTATCGCTAATGTAATATGAATTAGAGCCGTTGTTAACTATTAGCAGATCAGGTCTAATAGTTTTAGGTAAAACACCTGGTAATCATACCTGTATGTGAGAAATTATACAGAAGAAAAGAGAAGAGACTAATTTGGTTACTTTGTAAATTAATGCAGTCTTCTCCGTAGAGTGGATCCCCACAACAGTGGACGAACAACAAAATATTGTACTTTTTTATTGTTGAGGAACAGAAAACTCTCCGGGAATCGTATTCCTCTCGTTGAACTTTGCAGTTATTAAGTTAGGAAAAGACGGTTTGAGTGGCATAAATTAATTTTAGTAAATTTAGATGCAATTTTGTTTGTAGACGACTATTTACTTCTGCAAATGAAAATAAAAGAAGTGTTGTAATCGTTTCAATTACAATTATTAAACAAATTAATAAAAAATATGTTGGGACATTCCACACAACGGCATCTAGTCCCAAACTAAGTTGCATAGCACTTGTATTATGGGTCATCATCATCATCATCTTAGCGATGAATCCCGGTTGCAGCCCAAACTCTCACTTCTGCACCCGGGGTCCGCTTTCCGACTTTTTCTTCTCCACTTCGCACGATCTTCAGCATCTCTGGTGATCAGTCCATGGGCACGTATATCAAGCCCTACGTCGTTAAGCCAGCACTGTTTGGGTCTACCCCTCCTGCCGGGGTCCGGCGGTGGCAGCATGGCTAGACATTTGTTCCCCACATAAGTAGCCGGTTGCCATAAAACGTGGCCATACCATCGAAGGCGACACTCCTGCAATTTATCCGCTATATGACGGACATGAAGGCCGCCGCGAATGCGAGAGTTCCTAACGAGGTCCTTCCGCGTTACACCACACATCCACCGCAGCATATTCATCTCCGTGACACAGGCTCCAGTGCTGGAGCGACACAGCTTGTATCGCTCCAGCACCGGCCACGCTTCACATCCGTATAAAAGGACAGGCCTAATGATGGTCTTATAGACCTGTCCTTTCAGTTTAACTGGTATTTTAGGGTCACAGATGACACCAGTCACCCCACGCCATTTGGCCACGCGGCAGCAATGCGTGCCTTAACGTCGGAGTCAATGTCACCAGACGCGTGAAATACAGATCCCAGGTATTTTACTTATTCCGTGCGCTTTACTGTGTCGCCGCCTATGCGCACGGGTGTGGGATATGTGGAGTTCCAGGTCAAGTACTTGTGTTATGGGTAGACAACAGTAATACTACATATGTACTTTTTTTGTAAATAAATACATATTATAGATAAACACCCAGACACTAGACGGGAATAATTTTTGATATTTGTAAACTGGCCCAGAACCATCGAAAAACTGGGAAGCTTCGGTTGGAATGCTTGTCCTGAAAAGGCTACACAAGCTATTTAATTCCTTCATTCGTTAGAGGCCTTCCTATCTCCTGATTTACGTCTATAAGCTGCTTTCCAGGGTCATTACAAACCGTCTCACAAGAAGACGACGAATTTCAACCACCGGGCCGACCGGCCGGATTTTGGCAGGGTTATAGCAGCATACATATAACGCGAAAAGTTATACTCCTTGTGAGCAATGTGAAAGCTTTTGTCTGCGTTGCAACCTGTACTATTTTAGAATCTATACAACGCTGCCAAATGGGCTTGCGATATATCGCAAAGTGATGAAATATCGGTATGAAACCTCGTTATTTCCCACCAAAGTGTCTTCAAATGCCTTAGAGGATATGTATAAGATAGTACGGTAGCATCGACGTGAAGTACATATCATACTTGTAATAGTAATGTCATAGTCCTTATGGTAATTTGCTGCAAGACTTACGATTGATGCTGACCGATTTAACTCTTGCCTCCCGATGCATTTGATTCGGCATGAACTTGCATTTTTTTTGTTCTGGAGGAGGAAATACCCATAGACACTGCCTATTGCGTGGGGTCGCAGTAGGTGCGTATGGTGCTCATACCCACTAAAAAACCTCCCCCAGGCTCCTCCGTCGAGCCGTCTACCTCCACCCTAAACAGCGTTGCCCCACAGTGGACGTGGGTATCACTCCAGAAAACGGATACCCCGGCCAGTACTTGGTCCCGTTTCCGTTTTCTTCATCCCACATAGGGTGAGCAAGTGCACGGAGCCCCGACGCACTTCACGACCGAGGCCAATTTGCAGGCAGCTTGCCCACGACTTCGCAATACGGTGGCCGATGGTCGTTCGCAGACCTCCAACAACGAGTGCCCCTACGTGGCCGCGTGGGGCGTAAGTCCAGCCGCTCTCATTCCCATTCCGTCGTATCCTTTGCAGACATGCCTATCTCGCAAAAAGAGGCGACGGCATCCCATCAACTTGGAAAAGAACAGAGTTCTGCATAAACGATTCATCGAACCGAGGCAAATCCTATGCCTTGGTAGGAATAACTCAGAAATTGAAGCCATCCAGAAGAATGATTTGAGTTGGGCAACCTTGGAGAAATTGCGTCAGGTCTGCGTCGGCCATATATAATGCTTAAATCCGAAATTCTATAACCAGTTCCTCCTACCCCTTATTGACGTATGGAGCTGAGACGTAGATACTCACAGTAAGGTTGGTCCACCAATTTAAAGTCACTAGTGGAATATCAAGAGAGCGATGCTCAGAGTTTATAACAAGTGTACGTAATAACTAGATCCGTCAGAGAACCAAAGTCATCGACATTGCTTCTCGAGAGAACGATCAGAATTGGCTATGGTCGGCCACATTAGTTGTAGAACCGGTAACACGTTTTATCCATACAGGGGCGAAGAATAAATACTGACGTCTGCGGTCGGGGTCAGGCTGTCGTAAAAGGCGACAAAACAACCCACCCTAGCTATGTGGTGGGGACCCAAGCCCATCTGGATGGCGACCACCTTTGGTCTTAAGTATGCCGCCATAATAACCGTGTGTTCCAGCATTAGTGACCCAAGTTCCTGTACCCATATGGGACAGAAACGTGTTCGCGATAAACCTGGCGTTGCAAACACCCATAGGCGACAGTAACTGCTAAATTCTAAGGGGGCCGTCAGCTTTTAAAATAAAGGCTATTATGATTATAGACAGCTATTAAAGTTTCAAATAAAACTACTGCTTGCATTTTATATCTGATACATTTTTAAAATTCTCTCTACTAGTCGTCGAACAAAATTCAATTTTGTACTTACTTCCATTTTAGCACCGTGGCTGGAGGTGATTAGATTTAACCCCAGTAAATTTCCTACGTTTTCATTGATTTCAAGTAAAGAGGTAAAATGTTATTTCACAGTACTCTTGATAGAGATTTAAAGACAGTAAATTGAAAATGTGCCAATTTGATTTCCATTGATGTTTCCAGTTTTCTACGAACCATCTAGTACAAAATGCAATTTTCTAATATTTGTTATTGCTTTTAGCGATTGGATGCGGTTAAAATACGGAGTAGAATTTTTTGCAGTTTGCTTTGCATTGGCGTTGTTTTTGAGTTTTAAATTACCTTTTATTTATAAACTTTTTCTACATTAATATTTTACTAACCTCGGACGTAAGCCGATCAAATATATCACCAGTCCTAATATTTCGCATTTAGCCGCAATTGCCTTTAAATTATCCAGAAGCCTCGACGAATCATATTTTATTATTAAATTGGTTACATTATATCTCGATTTATTCAATTTTAACTTTAAATAATGCATTATGAATTTAATAAAAACAATAAATGGAGTGAAAATACATATAATTAAATATTTTCCTCAATGTAAGCGGATTGTGGCGTTAAACTTCTAACGAAGTCATCATTTATTCTACTCAATATAATTTATAAATGTAGTTAAGAGTAAATAATCGTTATCGAATCAAGCTATTTGCTATTTACAACAAATTATAAGTTCATTTTATGTGTTTTTAATGGTTGGAGTTCAGTGAAAAGGAAAATGGCCCATCTATTAGCAAGTGGTTACTCGCGCCTGTAGACGTTTTCAACACCAAAGGCATAGTCAAAGTTCTGCTGGTCTCAAAAAACCAAAGAGATGTGACTTGAAAAAACACTTTGAATCTTTGAGAGCAACACCACCAGCAAGATGCTACCTTTACTGAGAAATAATGTATATCGGCCCCTTTTACGAAGCTTGGATACAATATTTATGATAGGATAAGGTATTTGGGAAAGGACTGGAGGCTGTTCAGCTCGACATGTCTGCAACATGCTAGTGAGACCTAGACTACCCAGGCCGGTAGACTTCTATACGTCAAGGGAATGAATAACAAATGCACACCTTTTTTAAGCCAATATTTTTATGAGAAGCATCGCGGTATGAGAAAAAGGATGTGGGTTAAATGGTTTTTATAGGGATAAAAGAGGGCATAAAAAAAGTGCGTGCATACAAAGTACATTTCAGAAGTGAACCTTCTTCTTCTGTGAATTAATTTTTAAATCTCATTTATATTTATACTAATCTAAAGCTTTAGATTTTCGAGACTTGGAGGGAAAAGGGAAGATATGTTAGCAATTTCATGATAAAATTATAAAACTAAGATCTTTGGAGCATATTCAACGTCATTATGGCGGTATATTTATTGACCATGGGTAGTTGACATCCAGACGGGCTTGGGGCCCTGCCGCCTAGTTTGTTTGTCAGTATTCTTACTCCGCCCCTGAACGGAGTAAAGAAAACGGACAATATACTTCCCACGCTTATCCAAAGCACATTGGCGGGTACACACACTGATGATCTGGGTTAACCATAAGGTTTCTCCTCGTTGACTTCCTTCACGGTTGATAAGTGGCAATTACGCTTCTTCTTCATCTAAGCGTTGTATCCCGGTCGCAACCCAAACTTCTGTTTCGGTGCCTGGGGTCCGCTTTCCGACTTTTTCTACTCCACTTGGCACGGTCTTCAGCATCCCTGGTAGTGAGCCCATTGGCACGCACCCTTTACGACGTCCAGCCAGCACTTTTTGGGTCTACCCATCCTACCGGAGCTCGTCAGAGTCGGCATGACCAGACATTTGTTTCCAACATAAGCATCCGGTTGCCGTAAAATGTGGTCGTACCATCGGAGCCCACACTCCTGCAATTTATCCGCAATGTTACGGACATGAAGGCTGCCGTGAATGCAGGAGTTTCTAACGCGGTCCGTCCGTGTTACTCCACACATCCATCGCAGCATATTTATCTCCGTGACACGCAGTGCTTGCTTGTGTCGCTCTAATACTGGCCACGCTTCACAGCCGTATAAATGGACAGACCTAATGATGGTCTTATAGACCTGTCCCTTCGATATTACCGGCATCTTGGGGTCACAAATAACATCAGTTACGTCACGCCATTTGGCCCACACGGCAGCAATGCGTGCCTTGATGTCGCAATCGATGTCACCAGACGCGTGAAATAGAGATCTCAGGTATTTCACTTGGTCCGTGCGCTCGACCGTGTCACTGCCTATGCGTACGGGTGTGGGATCTGTGGAGTTACAAGCCAAGTACTCGGTCTTCGCCACATTGAGCTTCAGACCACCGTTCTCAAGCGACTTCTTCCACGCCTTCACGCGTCGCACCAGTCTACCCCTGTCCGAATCTACCAGCGCGATATCATCAGCATACATGAGCAGCCACGGAGGCTCTTAGTAGAACTCCTAGCATATTGTTACTTAAAATCCTTAATGGTGTTAAATTACGAAAATAATTAAGGTAAAACACACAAGAAACTCAAGAACTGAAATTGAAATACTAACACGATGTTAGTCACATTTCTTTAAAGTTCTTTGTAAATATTAATAAATAACGTAGATTTCAAAAGCGAATTTAATTAAAATACGAGTACATTTTCTTAGTACATCCGGAATAAATTGAAAACTCCTTCTAGCAAGGAAAAGCAAACTTTGTAGTCGATTATTTCAGCTTAATGTAAAATAAAAATGTTCTAAAGTTTATTGCAATGCTGATTAACTCGTTTTTTAGTTAATTAAGAGTGAAATATATTTTTACTCTCGATTGTGTGTACTGAGCTTGTTGTGTTTTATTAAGCAGAAAGATTCAGAAATCTATTTTAGGCGTCAAGGTATTTTGAATTCTGTAATAATTACATTCATTCACGATTTATTAATTTTTGTGGCCGGAAGGTTATTTTATGCGTGTAGATAAATAGTTGGTATACGTAGCCTGTCAAACCAAATTGGTTAACGAGACGAGTATGTAATCCGTTCCCTGTAGGGCAGGGCCAAGACGTTATAGATTGTGGTGATATTATTATTATTTTCGTGTGTTTTAGTTGGTCCAAAAAGCCTGCGTTCTCATTGAGCATTAAAAGTGAAGTAGATTTGATAACTAAGTGATATACCAGTGATTGAGAAGCTGAAAAGTAATAGGTTATCCTGGTATGGCCATATAATGCGAAGAGAGTTTTAATTATTATATACAAAATTATATATTTGATTTTTGATAATGATATTTTTATCCGTGCAGGGGCGGAGAAAGAATACTAACCTCTGCGGCCGGGGTCGGCCTGTCGAAAAAGGTGACAAAACAACCCACCCTAGCTACGTGGTAGGGCCCCAAGGCCGTCTGGATGGCGACCACCTTTGGTCTTAACTATGCCGCCATAATAACCTTGTGTTGTGTACCGGCATTAGTGACCCAAGTTCCTGTACCCTTATGGGGCAACAGCGTGTTCGCGATGCCACTGGCGTTGCAAACACCCATAGGCGATGGTAACTGCTAAATTCTAAGCGGGCTGTCAGCCTGTGTGCTGGTCCACAGCAATAAAAAAATATTATATACGAAATAATAAAAATATTGTATAGTTGATTAAACATCGTGGCCCAGAAGTTTGACTTGCACTTGTTCGACATTAAAGCAAACAAATTCACAATGCCTTTTGAGCACAATATTTCAACGTCTTGCGAGTAACATGTGTGTGACATTTCGGCAAGACTGCCCGCGAACATAATATTTACAGACGCATACTAGTATTATTCATGGTCGTTTTGAATTAAAAATGAAGTTACCAAGAGAGTGAAAAAGTTGGGTTTCTTTTGAGATTAGAAGTTTAAGCAAGAGTTAGACGATTAATCTGAAGAGAGACATAGGATTACCTTTTTGAAGTGAATCTTCTTTGCGCGCATGAGTATAAATTTTTTTTGGATGAAAAGTTATGAAGATGTGAAACGTTTTTGTCAAAGGAGAGGGAGAGAGCGATTGAGACAGATTGAGAGAGAGTAAGAAAGGGCGAACGTAGCATCAAGCACATAGTTTCTAATAAATACTTACATTTTTAAACTCGTCATATATTTCGAATGGAATGTCCGAATTGAATAATTCAAATAGTTATGTAAAGGTATTGAAGCAGTATTGAATATGAAGTTAGTTTATTTTGATTAGGATTAATACCAAGATACAAATAAAGAGCCTTTTCTAGCGGTGGTTAGACATATGCTGTCGCGACATTTCTTCGAGAAGGTTATCGACTCTCAGATTCGGTAGGAGTGCACTGTCTCGGGATGTCAGTATAGGTTTCGCCCTGGTCATGGAACCATGGACTGTCGCGGAGAAATACAGGATGAAGAATACGCCTCTGCATTGCCTGTTTCTTGACTTGCAGAAGGCCTTCGAATGTATTCCTTGCGCGATAATCTGGTGGGCATTGCGATCTAAAAAGGTTCCAGAGGCCTATATAGACATCATCCAAAACATTTACCGTGACTCCGATTTCGTAGTTCGGGCCACTGTTGGCGACACAAAACCTTTCCCCATCACCGTCGGGGTGCACCAAGGATCCATCCTTAATCCGTTTCTGTTCAGCGTGGTATTAGACGTACTGCCGGCCACATCAGAAATTCACATGAGCCTTAACCTCACTAGTCAGAGAAGCACCCTCAAAAATAACATATGAGAGACAACTTTTTTTATTTCTAGTCATCTAGGGATAAAGAAGAAGAAATTCCATTTTTGAAAATTTTTATTTTTTTGCTAGGTAGTAAAAACAAGTCCGTATGGATAGCATCCATCCTTGGACTATAAGTTATCCACCATAATAATCTTGTTCCAGCATTAGTGACCCAGGGTCTTGTACCCCTATAGGACAGCAGCGTGTTCGCGATGCCCCTAGTGTCGCAAACATCCATAGGCTGACGGTAACGCCCACTTAATGATTATCATTAAGTGGGCCGTTCACCTAACTGCTGTTCCTGAGCAATAAAATAAAATTCATTCAATATAAGGAAATATTTATTAGTAAAAATCCTTGCAATATGGATTTAAAATGTCTGGTGCCTTAACTATCAGCATAGTATTATGCTGAAAACGTCTACACAACTGTGATGAAATAAGATAAATATTAAACTAAACAAAACATAAATCTTACTTTACAGTAGTTATTTTCTAAGTATTTTCATTCAAATTCAAATATGAAAAATATTAAAATGAAATTCAATCGGAAAATCTCGCCACGACACAATAACGCATTCACTTGAAGAGACACATTAAACTTCAGAAACTTATTCAAGTAAAATACAAAAGCACCGGTGTATTTAAAATTTTTGAAACGTTATCTGTTACGTGTTCATATAAATAAGGACACGTCTTTTATAAAATGATCTTCTATAATATGATCAACATTTAATATAAAAGTCGCCTGTCAAAAAGTTTCACTTTTTTTACACCTCGAGTTCAGCAGATAGACAAACAGCCTACCCTACAGCAGTTGGTCGCTGTCGCCTATAGACGTTTGCAACACCAGAGGCATTGAAAATGCGTTGCTAGTCTTAAGGAAATTATACAAGACTTTAAAGCTACAAAATCATACTGCGATGGGAAAACCTGAGCAGGAAGCTTAATCCAAACCTGGAGATAACGCAAAATGAAAGTTCTTGAAAACTTTTTCGTAAAAAATAAGAAGAGGCCCCAGGAAGTAGACATTAATGCCCAGTTGATAACGGGTAATGCGGTGGTAAAAATACCACAAAGTCACAGTCATTCTAAATAGCTCCTCAGAACATTCCCGATCATAAAGAATACGCAAAAAACCTAAAGTCTCTCCGAAGGCCAAGCGGGTCTAGCTCGTCTGTGAATATGGAATCGTCCACAATATGAATTGTGCGGCGCTGGATAGAGTCTAGGAGTTGAGTTGACTGGCATTTGCTCCAACATATGAATGTGAGCAGTACTTCGCTTTCGAGTACCTAGCAGAAGTGCAAAGATGAGGCCGCTTTGTATAAAACGAGGCGTTTCCGTAGAGTAAAATACAGCTGGGACTGGTTTAGCACATCCAGCTTTACGGAAGCAAGCTTAGCTTTACCCTCCCTAGTTATCTCCTAAACTAGACATCATTTGAGGGCAAAGTGGAGGGGACCAGATCACGTGGAAGATCACCCATGCAATGGACCGACCAGATCAAATCGGCTGTGGGCGGGCCTTTGCATGAGTGCACCAGAATGTCTCTGAATCGCGAGAAATGGCGTAAAATCATACAGCGAACAATATCTGCCTCTAATAGTACTATCAGTTGATCACGACCGCTCTGTAAAGAGTGAAACGCTAAGAAGAAGAAGAAGACATCATTTGTGATGTTGACACCAAGGATCCCAAATATTTTTGAGATAGAGTAACTAATTCCTTGGTATTGTGACGCAAGAGCTTTTCTTAGCAGAGAAAACGCAGATTTATGTCTTCGAGGGATTAAATGGGACAATATTTTATCGTTCCCATGCATAGTTTTCTATTTTAGACAGAAGTTTGACCCAGCTTTCTTTGAAAACCGCAGGAAGAGGAGGGGATTACATGACCACTGAACTTATACATTGTCGGTGCTATTATCCACATAACAAGGAACGCCATCTAAGGATAATATCATTGATATACAGAATAAATAAGGTCGGCGATAAGACACAACTCTGAGGCACACCAACATTGGTGGGCTTCATACTGAAGCAGATGCTTTCTATAACGAGCTTGATGCTGTGCCCAGCAATAAAACTGGATAGCCTAGTACTAAGGTGTCCCATACGACAGAGTTTATTCTTTATTTTTCATTAGTTAGGTACATCAGGATATCTCCAGCATATCGATCGTGCCACGAAAGCTATATTAGCGATCATTTTGGTTGCTGGGAATCTTCTAGGTAACCTAACGGTTGTGCGTTGATAATTTGCTCCATCACATTGCAGAGCAAAAAAGTTATAGCTATAGGCCTGTAGTTGGACGAGTCTGTCCGGTCGCTCTTTTTGGTAATAGAAAGAACGTAGATCACATTATACAATTGTATTATACATTATACAAAGTTGGACAGTCTTTGTGGTAACATAAGTTGTTCACCGTCAGTATAGTCGGAAGATCATAATTGCTACGACGCTAATTTTAATGGCAGAGTGCTTATGTTACGGATTCATGTTATAGTGCCATTATATCATTAACTGTGTAAAATGAAAAATACCACTTCGAAACAACATCTTTCAAAACAGCTACAATTACTCCGGTCCAAATGCTTTAGATACAACCGGCATGAAACATTTGAAAAGATAAACCGAATAAATATAGCCATAACATAATAATTGTCCTTTAAATTTCAACATAACAATAAACATAAGCACTAATTAATCAACATCACAAAGATTTTCCAGCGGAATAATTTAATATCGCAAATGAAAATTTCATCCAAACCCTAGGCTGAAGTAACGAGATAAAATGAGATTCCGAACAAGCCGAGGTAATATTGCAACTTATTTTTTGATTCAATTTTATTTCATATTACTTTATTTTGTTTGCATTGTGTGTATATAACATTTTTGGTTTGCATTCTACTGACTTCAAATATTAAAACGTTAAAATGGTACGAGCACGTCAGGTCTAAAAGGCATGTTTTCACTTTAAAATTTAATCGTTTTTTTTTTGTAAATTTCATATAAGTTATAAAACAAAACTCATATTTTTTATTAAGATTTTTGTATGATATGGCAAATTAAAAACATATATTTTAAAGCTATTACGCATACTGTTACTACATACGATATACTGTTACTGAGATACCCTAAATATTCGTTACAATAATATCCCAAAAATATAAATAATGAATATTTGTTGGATACAAATATTTGTGCAATACTCCTTCCGGCAATCATCGTCAATCCGGCAATTCCGGCAATCCTACACCTTTGGTATAAAATATGCCTTTAACTTACGGCGCCGGAGGGTACTGAATGATCTCCAGCGGCCGTAGGCAGCAGCCGGGGGTGACGATTCGGGGGAGCTTTCGCCGTCCTCTGCTACACCGCGAACATTAAGACGCACGTGCTAATTCCGCGTATTCCTTCATACAATAGAGAGAGGCACTCTCCCTAATTAACGTAAGAGAACTCTGGGGGATGAAACCCTGACCCCTGACGTAAACTGTGAAAGGGGCCTGCCCTTACACAAGGGGAGGGGGGGGGGCATGTGCCACACAATCGGCGGGACAATTAAACTAACTGGGTCGTCTTCGCCTTCTTTTGTGAGGTAATTTTGTCCGCAAAATACTATCTGTGCAGGGGTGGAGAAAGAATATTAACTAGCTACGTGTTAGGGCCTCAAGCCCGTCTGGATAGCGAACACCTTTGGTCTTAAGTATGCCGCCTTAATAACCTTGTGTTGTGTTCCGGCATTAATGACCCAAGTTCCTGTACCCATATGGGACAGCAGCGTGTTCGTGATGCTACTGGCGTTGCAAACACCCATAGGCGACGGTAACTGCTAAATTCTAAGCGGGCCGTCAGCCTGTCTGCTTTCCTAAAGCATTAAAAAAAAACTCGGCGGGGTGGGAGTTGGAACATCCTTATGGCGACTTTATAAATGCTGAAGAACATGAATAATTGAATAGAATGTTAGAAAGCGAACCCAAGTAAACTCTAATTTTCATAGCGATGGCTTAAATTGCAATCAGTGAATTCATAGGCATATGTTGTAGTTGGATTCAATGACCTTATTGAGTTGAAGATAAAAACTCTCATTGAAGGTGTGTTCATATAAAATGGGTTTCGTTCCTTATCGTCTAATCACCTTCCGTAATCATTCATAATCGGTCAAATAGCCAATTAATGCAACATAATTATTATGATCGACGACCAATGAAAAAAAAAAATTTTTTTTCAATTACACATTTTTAAGACAGTTAAAGAAATACAAAGAAAAATTAAAACAATTACTCGCTAGTGGTTTTATATTTTCGTTTATTTCCAGGCAGATTTCCCTCTGGAGAAAACGGACATCTGCCACGTATATTCAAAGTGGGTAATAGACATCAACAATCTAGGTGTGAAGGTTTTCTCATGATTCTGTCACCACTACTAGACAATTCTGTTATAAAAACATGCACACGGAATTCAACGTTTAGCTATTATGATGGGAAACAAGAATCTTATAAACGAGGGTAAGGTGAAAAGTTTTCTGCCTACTGCAGAAATTGCGGTCCAATCAGCAAAAATGCTGACTGACAGCAAGAATCTTTTTCCTGCCTGGGTCTCACTAATTCGTATGATAGATAATTTTCAACTTGTTTTCTCAAGTATATACATCAAAAAAGTCCAAGCAACATGTACTAATTTAAATTTTAGGATGGTGGATGAGCCGCTGTATGGATGAACTTCCTGAATGCGCCTGAGCCTTTCAGTATTTCCGGGTTGACGGTACACTCGCACCCTTCTTGTATCAGGCCTAAACCCGAATCGCGACATACAAATACTACTGTCGTGGTGTAGAACGAAGAACGTGTGCTTTTTTGTGTGTATGTATCTATATGTGTGTGTGCGCGTGTATGTGTATTTGTGCGCCTTCTCTGTTTCAGGATTTAAACGACAAATGCGTCAGTAGTAAGAGAAAATGAGCAAGGACATTGGATCCAGACGGCCATCCTTTGTCATTTAGGGAGGTGCTTGGTATATATAAGGTAAGCGCGAGTGTGACAAGAAGATTTAATGTTGTTATAACAGACCAACGGAAAACTTGGATGAATAAAACTCACTTGAAGAAGTGTCAAGCCCCCAGATCTGCTGAAGACCACAATTTAGAAAGACTTTAAAGCACACGACTAAGAGAACTTTAGCTATAGCTGGACGAGATTATTTAAGACTGTTTTACGATAATTTGGAATTGCTTGAACCAAAAGCTCTTTTATAAGTTACCCCTAGAAGTGGCACAGAATATTTATGATTGTCATAAGTCTTAATGCTGCCGCGTGGGCCAAATAGCGTGGTCATTTGTGACCCTAAGATGCCGGTTAATTTGAAGGGGTTGATATATAAGACCATCATTAAACCTTTTACACGGCGATGAAATACCTGTGCTAGAACGACACAAGCAAGAACTGCGTGTCACGGAGATGAATATGCTACGGTGGATATGTGGAGTAGTAGTAGCGAAAAGCGGTCATTTCGCTATACTCAAAAAATTCTCGAGAATTTTTATTTTCTTTTATTTTATTTTTTATTTTTATTTTATCCGTACAGGGGCGGAGAAAGAATACTAACCTCTGTGGCCGGGGTCGGCCTGTCGTAAAAGGCGACAAAACAACCTAACCTAGCTACGTGGTAGGGCCTCAAGCCCGTCTGGATGGCGACCACCTTTGGTCTTAATTATGCCGCCATAATAACCTTGTGTTGTGTTCCGGCATTAGTGACCCAAGTTCCTGTACCCTTATGGGACAGCAGCGTGATTGTGATGCCACTGGCGTTGCAAACACCTATAGGCGACGGTAACTGCTAAATTCTAAGCGGGCTGTTAGCCTGTCTGCTGTCCTACGCAATAAAAAAATAAAAAAAAATGTCTCTTATGAACTCTTGCGATAGTCTTAATTTTCGTGATATTGCGAACAAATTATTGGAAAATCGCATACACTTGTATGGCCATATTTTACGGTAACCGCGTAATTATAAGGGGAAGACATGTCTGGATTACACCAGGCTCCGACGTTAGACAGGAGGTAAATCCAAAAAGTGCTACGTGCGAAAGAGCTAACTAGTCACATCAAGGATGCCAATGATCGTGCAAAGTGGTTCTCCACTTTTTCATCTAAAAAAGTTTGAATAGCCGGAAAAAACCGGATTTAATACTAGGATTATCAGAATGATATCAAATCATATCCTTAAGAAGAGATTCAGTAAAAATTTCTCATTTTCACAAATAAATAGACGTTTAAAACAGCATTGTACATTTTCAGTACGGACTTATGTTTCATTACTAAAAGTGTCGAATAGAGAACACATTTAACGCCAGAAGCACGTTACTGCTCACATCGCTCGTCATCTGAACTGAATACGTGCCATACAGAAATGGCGACGGGACAAAGTGGCATGAAATCTGCTCTACAACAGATTTTCCCACGAATTTACCCGTACATTTCAAGCTAACGTTTTGAAGTCTAATTCAAAAAGTGAATATTTCGGATTCTATGAAAATAACGAGAAACATTATCACACATGACTGTTTGAATATAAATTTCGAATATATTTTAATTATAAAATAAATGTTGATATTAATACATCATAATTATTATGACTGATTTTTTTTCCCCAAAAAGGGCTTTAATAATTATGTGTGTGATTGATCGTTTGAAATCTGAAAATATAACCCATTTCAAGACTATACTACAATTTAGATAAGTTATTATAAAACATACTTCATTAATAATAGTGTTTATAAAGATAATACAAATCAAACTGTCATTATCATGTATTATAATGGATCATTATCGTTTATTTTAGTTTATTGGAATTTTTTATTGGTGTCGCTCATATATATGTGTAGAGTTTAAAAATAGTTGTGTGAAATTGGAATACTTTGTAAACTATGTTGTAGTTGCCCATTAATTACTACCTTTTATTGTCACTGTTGTAGTGTGTGGTGTCGCACCAGAATAGCACCACCCCATCTCCTCCCGTGGGTGTCGTAAGAGACGACTAAGGGATAGAACGAACGGAGGATGGGCAGCAGCATCTTTCCGTGAGAGCATCACCAACTGCGAATACTGCGATCGCCAACCCGCCTGCCAAGCGTGGCGATTATGGCAAAACCCCCCCCTAAAATGACAGATACACACAGGCCACGGCCCCTAGTCCCCGGCGGCCCCGTTCGTGGTGGTCACGGTAGCAGCCACATAAGCGACGGGGCAGGGGGTGCGAAGAATCCCCGGGTTCGGATTCGCTACCAAGAACGACGACCTTTGGCCCTGGCAACATACAATGTCAAGACACTGCGGACCAACGAGAAGTTGGAGGAACTGGAGGAAGTTTTGAGCAGACTGCGATGGGATGTTGTGGGGTTATCTGAAGTCCGAAGACAGGGAGAGGACTCAATAATCCTAAATTCCGGAAATCTGCTCTACTTCCGGGAGGGCGACCAACTGTCCCAAGGTGGTGTCGGGTTTCTCGTTTACAAATCTCTTGTGAACAACGTTACTGAGGTGGGGAGTGTTTCGACTAGGGTAGCGTACCTAATACTCAAAATTACCAAACGGTATTCGTTGAAAGTCATTCAGGTTTACGCTCCGACTTCGACACATCCTGACGAGGAGGTGGAAGCCATGTATGAGGACATCTCAACAGCCATCCACACTTCTAAAACCCACTTTAACGTTGTCATGGGAGACTTCAACGCAAAATTGGGGAAACGTAGCGGCGATGAGTTGAGAGTGGGGCAATTTGGGTTCGGAAATCGGAACACCCGAGGCCAGATGCTGGCCGACTTCATGGAGAAGGAGGACCTGTATATGATGAACTCCTTCTTCATGAAGCCAGAACAACGCAAATGGACTTGGATTAGTCCCGATGGTGCCACCAAAAATGAGATTGACTTCATTATGTCGACCAAAAGACAGATATTCAATGATGTCTCTGTGATCAATTCGGTGAAAACTGGGAGTGATCACCGCTTAGTAAGAGGCACATTGAATATCAATCCAAAATTGGAGAGGTCTCGACTGGTGAAGTCTACGCTCCGACCTGCACCCATACAGATCCAAAACCCGGTAAACTTTCAACTCGAATTGCAAAACCGCTTCGAATGCCTCGGTGACTGCGTTGACGTGGACGAGTATAATAACAGGTTCGTGGAAGCTGTTCAAACGGCCGGGTCTAAATTCTTCAAGGCCAGCCGTTCAAAAAGAACCGGAAAAATCTCAGATTCTACTCTCAAATTGATGGATGTGAGACGTCAAATGACCCTTCAGTCCCCGGACGATGCTTCCCAGTATAGGCAGCTAAATAGACAGATCTCCAAGTCCTTGACTCGCGATATCCGCCGCCATAACACAGAATGTGTAAAGGCGGCTATAGAGCGTAACAAGGGCTCTAAAGTATTCGCACGAGACTTGTCTATTGGGCAGAGCCAACTGACGAAGCTGAAGACCGACGACGGCAGGGTCGTTTCGTCTAAACCCGAACTTTTGAGGGAAGTCGAGAAGTTCTACGGACAGCTATACACGACCACACGGGCACCTGTTAACAACAATGCTAAAGACCCAAGAGCTAAATTAACCCGACACTACACCGTAGATATCCCAGACGTCAGTCTGTACGAGATTAGTGTAGCCCTTAAACAGCTTAAAAACAACAAGGCGCCGGGTGATGATGGAATTACAGCCGAGCTTCTGAGAGCTGGTGGTACTCCTGTGCTTAAAATCCTCCAGAAGCTATTTAATTCCGTCATCCTCGATGGCAAAACGCCGCAGGCCTGGCACGGAAGTATAGTGGTGCTGTTCTTCAAAAAGGGCGACAAAACCCTTTTGAAGAACTTTAGACCGATATCACTTCTGAGCCATGTTTACAAGCTGTTTTCAAGGGTCATCACGAATCGTCTCGCGCGCAGATTTGACGACTTCCAACCTCCCGAACAAGCCGGATTCCGAAAAGGTTTTAGCACCATAGACCACATACATACGCTGCGGCAGGTTATACAGAAGACGGAGGAGTATAACCAGCCACTATGCTTGGCGTTCGTGGACTATGAGAAAGCCTTTGATTCGATCGAGACCTGGGCGGTGCTTCAGTCTCTCCAGAGGTGCCACATTGATTATCGATACATCAAAGCGTTGAAGTGTTTGTATGAAAACGCCACCATGTCAGTCCGTCTCCAGGATCAGAACTCGAAGCCTATCCGACTGCAGCGGGGAGTCAGACAAGGCGATGTCATATCGCCGATGCTGTTCACTGCTGCGTTGGAAGATGTCTTCAAGCTTCTGGACTGGAACGGACTGGGCATCAACATTAACGGTGAGTACATCACTCACCTTAGATTCGCAGATGATATCGTAATCATGGCTGAAACCATGGAAGACTTAAGCCATATGCTTGATGGCCTCAATACAGCTTCCCAAGGAGTAGGTCTCAAAATGAACATGGACAAGACGAAGATCATGTCTAATGTCCATGTCGCACCTACCTCCGTAACAGTTGGGAACTGTACTTTCGAAATTGTTGACGAATACGTCTACTTGGGTCAAACGATCCAGTTAGGCAGGTCCAATTTCGCGAAAGAGGTCACTCGTCGAATCCAACTCGGATGGGCAGCGTTCGGGAAGCTCCGTAAAATCTTTTCGTCCCAAATACCGCAGTGTCTCAAGACGAAGGTTTTTAACCAATGTGTGTTGCCAGTGATGACATACGGAACGCAGACGTGGTCGCTAACTATGGGCCTTATGAGAAAGCTCATGGTCGCTCAGAGAGCAATGGAGAGGGCTATGCTCGGAGTTTCCCTGCGAGATCGAATTAGAAATGAGGAGATTCGCAGGAGAACCAAAGTAACCGACATAGCCCGGATGATTGCAAAACTGAAGTGGCAGTGGGCTGGGCACATAGCTCGAAGGACTGATGGCCGTTGGGGCAGAAAAGTCCTCGAATGGCGACCGCGTACCGGAAGACGCAGTGTTGGTAGGCCCCCCACAAGATGGACCGATGATCTGGTCAAGATCGCCGGGATAGGTTGGATGAGGGCAGCGCAGGACCGATCATCGTGGAGATCTTTGGGGGAGGCCTTTGTCCAGCAGTGGGCGTCTTCCGGCTGAAATGATGATGATGAATTATTATCTTGTTGTTAGTATTCATTATAAAAATCGATTCCATATTATCTTGGAGTAATCTAGTAAATTTCTTCATTGCAGTCTAAGCCGGCAGGAATCATTTAAAAAAGTTCTAGTGGGCCATCTGCTCCACCGTCCTTTCTTATAATTTTCAAACTTTTGATATTATATTTATAGCATATTTATTTTTCAAAGACATAATAGAATATACCAAAGTACAATAAAATAGCGCCGTGTCGGTAACATCGTAAGTACATTCTGACTTCAGCATACCTGTATGCAACTTAATGTGCATTTCAATAGCGTACCCTGTAAAATAGTTTTATCCGAGCCAAATTTTATTATTCTTATTTGTTGTAAAGTATAACATATATTGCGAACCCTTTGAGGTATCAGGGGAACATGGGAAATATGAGATGTTCGGTATCAAGACTGGAATTTCAACAACACAAATACACAACCACTTATCTCTGTATTCGTGATGCTGGGGCTCTTAAGTTATAGCTAGGCACTGGCACAAACTACTTTCGATTGAGCTAGTTTCTTGAAATGTTGGAATAGAACAACAGAAATTGAGGAAATCGACGCGACGCGTGCGCAGCGTATATTTTGAAAGAACGAATCGCGAGAATGCAGCGTCATCGTAGAATAGGAGTGGCAATGCATTTGCTTAGATACGTAAACTCGATTCTAGGAAATATTCACGGTAAATTGATTGTGCTAAATACGTAACAAAAGGGTTACTCTATTTGTCTCATCAGGTATAACTAGACTGCTAGAGCATAAACTTAAATTTTGCATAATGAGAGATGATAAGAAAGTTCAAGTTCGTATTTTCATCGCCTGTCTAGATTGAAAACTAGGAATTTTTAACATATGCGAACTGAGTTTCTGAATCGTACATCCAAAATGTAATTATTAAAACGACCTTCTAGATTTTTTATATAACTTGAAAGCATGATTATGCCTAAGAAATGATAGCCTGATGCCATAAAGGTGCTGCAGACTTACCTACCTACCACGAACGTTAAATACCGTGCGAAGAAGAAAAACGTTGGAAAGCGGACACCGATTCCCGCAACGGTAGTTTGGATTGTGACGTAATAATATACTAATTATCAAAACGAAGAATATGTCATGGTTAAAATGTAATAAATATTTAAAACGTAGTTAAAACACTTTTACATAAATATTCAATAAAAATGATTAATAGCTTGAGAGAATTCAATAAACGAGCAATGCAATATTCTTTAACTTATTTAGGTAACCTAACGTGGTACCTTATAATATTGAAAACGCAAAATGCGATCCTATATCTAGCTAGGAATTACGGTCCTCTAAATCCAATAGGAGAACCCCCCTATAACAACATCCGTGGTATAGCAGCTAACGCACTTCGGTACGCTTGCGGAGGTCATGGGTTCAATTCCCGTCTCACGCCTGGGTGTTTACTTATAATTTGTATTTATTTACAAAAGAAAAAATATAGTATATCAATCAGTTGTTTAGTACCCATAACACAAATGCTAGCTACTTTGGGACTAGATAGCGATATGTGAATTTTTTCAGTATTTTATTATTATCATCTTTCTAGAGAATTGTGAAAGACCGCATATGAAATTACTCTTTATGCAACGAAAGAAATGGGTAAATCTATTTATTTTCTGTCATTAACTTAGATCGGCATAGACTCGTTTAATTCCGATCTAAGTAATCCGCTTAAACCAATTATAAAATCATCATTAGGAAGCTAAATTCTCTCGAACTCATAAATACTACTTAATTGCTTTTGATTTTTGGAGCAGTACATACTATTTTGGGCTGCGGGACGATTTCAAAACAAATTAAGATTGGTTCCAAAGACATGTGAATATATAAATTTACTGGTAGAATTCATACAACGTTAGATAATAGAGTAATAGAGCTCTGGTATTACGTGTATACTAAGCCGAAACTACTAAACGAAACAAAATAAGTAAATGTAAGAAAACTTTTATCACGTAGTATACATAAACACCGAAATTCAAGACGGGAGTTAAACCCGAGACCCCTACAGGCGTTCCGACTAACGAAAGCCGATATTGGGATGCAGTGGCATCACTGGCGTAATAAACAGTCTTACGTATGTACTTATTTTCTAAATAAATTAATAAAGTGCTCCGATTATTACCAAAACCGTACTTTAACTGTTTAAATAAAGTTATACTTACGTCACAAGTCTTATCTCTAAATAAATCCAGTATTAAATGCAGATTAACTAAATACTACTTTAAGCTGGCATCGTTTTAAATTACGTGATATAAACTCAAAATATACGCGAAATATTCCGAAACCTAACTAAGTGAATTAAATGCAAATTGTATATTTAAATCTGGAAGTGATATAGTGAAAAATATATTAGATAATTGTATTGAAGCTACATTCGTAATGACCATTGGCATATATTCAAATATTGAGCATACGAACGCCATTTCTTATTGAATAGAATAAGGATATTTGTTAATTACTAGCGAAATATGTTGACAATTGCTAAAACTGTTTGCAATAGTTCAGCTTCAAACTGACAGTTACGAGATAAATCCCTACTAATTACGCTACTAAAATATATGGTGGTATAAGAAGTTACCTAAATACTTGTTTTCTCTACTCTATTTACTGTGAAAGTTACATATAAATCTAAATGCAGCCAAGGTTTGGATATAATAATCATAATCTACAAAAATGAACTCTCACGGAAATGTAATGAAGAATCACAGACGCTCTAAGTCATTCAATAACATTACCTACGAAAAAATATCTTTGGATCAATTGCTAGATGGCACTAGTCATAGTGAATATTCTATTTCAGAAGACAATAATAATATAATTAAGGTGCTCAAATCCCAAATTTGTAGTTTATTTAATAAGCTAGATAACGCAAATAGAAAAACAACCCTTGTGTTAGAAAACATTAAATTACGAACGGTCAATCTGAACCTAGTCATGAAAAATAATGAACTCTAAAAAACAAGCAGTCCAAAAACACCAAGTGGACTGACATCAAAACAGCAAACACTATTTGAACCTTCAAGTAACAATAAAATAATAATGATAATCTGTCAAGTTTGTGAATGCTGACACATGGCTGAGAAATTTAATTTAATTTTTTTTTCTGTTAACCTTTTACACTTTTCCCATTGTAATAACGAGTAAAAAGTGAAAATAAATCCTTCAAGTGTATATAACTATATCACGAAAATAAGAAATAAAGCATTGAAAACTAATTTTTTTTTAGATTAGTTCAAAATGACAACTCATGTTAAAATGAAAATATGCTTTGGAAGTGTTGTAAAATTTGATATGAATAAAATAATCGTCACATAAACTGACAAGATAGCCAGCCAAGTACCCACTTCGCCAAGCTCCATCCTACCAACCTTTAGAGCAGAACAGAATCATTTGGCCAGAGGGATGTCGAGCCATAACAACGAGGATGGGACAGCGCCATCTACCTCATGTCGATGACCTACACGGGGATGTGGACGACCACCATCGACACGCTTGGGGTCTGCGGGGAGCGCTCCGTGCCCAACACCCGCTACTGGTGGAGTAGTGCGCCACATGAGATGGACTAGGGAGATGAATGAGAATGTCATGCGCGCGTACTTTGAGGCTACAAAGATAGGAACCAACCTCACGGCGTATCGTGATTGGATGCTGTCTCTGTTTCAGGTTATTCACCCAAATACCACCGTTATGGCACAGCGCTTGGCCATCCAGCGGTTAAACCTGCTGAACAAGCCTGTACTTGATCGTCTACGTATTGAAGTACGGAACAGTCTTATGATAAACGAAAATGCACAATATCCGACTTTACAATTTAGATATTCATAGTACTGATTCCGTAAGCAGCCAGGATTTACAGTGTATGAGCAGGACTTTGTCTCCAAGCAATGTCTTTCTCAAGCAATTAAGGAGTATAAAGACATACCTACCCTAAATAGACCGCAGCTACCTCGCCTACCTATACGTAGACATAGTTTATCTATTATAGGTAATTTTAACCCGCTTTTAGAACCGTATTTATTATCAAGTAAAGATCTGGCTGAGACACATTCTATTTTGTACTGTGGGGCTGTCACCGCGTGTTGTACTGTTGGTGTAAATTTAATAATTATCCACAATACGGAGAGAAAACGTATGAAAAACCAGCCTGGACAGAATAGAACGTCGAATCAGTGCAACACGAACTCTAATACCTAAATTAATTTGTTTCCGATCGGGAAATAAAGGCATTTGCAGGACCGATATTGGGTCTAGCGACTACATACTTAGAACCATGAAGCGCATAGACTTCTTGAAACAGAGATAACGCACATAACAATATTTCCTTAATTGTCGCTTCCAAAGGAACCAGAAAGGTGTGTATAGAGGCTGGGAGCATTCGGAGGTATTAGTAGCTGACGGACAGTTGCCAAATGCCGATGCTACGCTGGAATTATGGCGTGGCATCTGGTCATTGGCATGCATCGGGCTATGAAGGCAGTAGACAAGGAACTCACCCCGCTCTCTCTTGCAAAATAGTGCTGGAGCAGGCGTGAAATAATGAGTACTGCTGAGCATATAGATGTGTGGTAGAGCAAGCAGCTACACAGTAGATTTTATCGAGCACTGTATGAGCCCAATATAGATCTGCTTGCATCAGTGAACTGGCTTCGATTCGGTGACCTCTTTGGGGAAACCGAAGGTTTTGACTGTGCAATTATGGACGAGGTTATTAAAACGAACAACTAACGTAAGTACATTCTAACAGACTGCACAATCGACACGTGTAGAGCCTGTCACTGTCCTGATGGGTCGATTAGGCATGTTACTTCTGGTTGTTCTCGTCTTGCTAACTCTGAGTATTTGCATAGACACAACTTGTGCCAGAATTATCCATTAGCAACTTGCTCTTCGATACAAGCTAATATTATAAATATATGCCTGAGCCAGTTCTTGACAATGGTCATATCACGCTCTACTAGGATCAATCCATTATCATAGACAGGATAATTGTTGCCAATAGCCTTATATTGTGATAATAGATCGATCTGCGAGACATACGATGATCATTGATAGTATTGTTCCGCATGATGGTAACCTCGTGAAAGCAGAAACTGACAAGATTACAAAGTATTTAGATCTCGCTCACGAGGTTACCGCCATGTGACGCATGGAATCTACGAGCATCGTACCGATAGTTGTAAGTGTAAGTGAACGGGATTATAGTGAAGAGCCTAAGTATCGTTTTATAAAATAAAGTGTTTTTTTTAATATTCATATTTTATAAAATGATATGTAATTTTATTAAAAAATGCAAATAACTAGAAAAGAAAATAAATAAAGAGATAATAATAATATAATATATTCTTCTAAACTAGCACTAATAGCCTCAGATAGTAAAAAAAAAAACATTGTTTCGAAATAGCACCACAATAGATAAAATTGTATAACTTGATACAAGTATTTGCTGTTTATATTTGTTTATTGCACATGTGATTTTTTTTTCTATTTCTGTTTTAACATAAACATTGAAATAAACAGATTTCGTTTCGAATCTCATACGGAGTTGAAGAAAAAACGTAAGGAACTTCATTCCTGACGGGGATACCCCGACCGCACAATTTTTTTTTTCATTTTGATGTTTATTGCAGTATGATGTTAATGTACACAAATGGCGATAAAATATTTGGACATAATTTTAAATAGCAGCGTTTTGCGAATATTTTGAATAGTAGATAGCCAGATTATTAGAAACTAGATATAACCTGTTAAATAGAAGTTGGCTGTTGACATTAGGTCTGTGCCGCCTGCGCTTCAATCTCTTTGATATTTTTCTATGTTAATCTGAAGTATAGTAGTAAGTAGTAGTAGTAAGTAATGCCTTGATCACACGTACCGAGCAAACGGGCGAGACAGTGCTCTCGGCCGAGTACTCGGGAGGGTGGACACTCGGCCTAGTAAGTAGGACGGAAGCCGAGCTATACTGACTCGCCACTTCGTTCGGCCGAGCACTCCACCGAGCGCTCGGCGCTATGTTTATACGCACCGAGTACTCGGCCGAGAGCACTGTCTCGCCCGTTTGCTCGGTACGTGTGATCAAGGCATAAGTGATTCTCCGGCCTAGGCGCATGTAACGATAGGGTTCGATATATTCAACTCATGCGCATAGACAAAGTAAGCGCGCCTAACTAGGATGGCCCCGCAGAAGCGCAATGTAGCCATTTGAGACAAATGTATCTTATTGTACTTTTTATTATCATAATAACTATAAAAGTGGTAAAAATATGTCATTTTTTTCACTCTGCGTCGACATAATTAACATTATGGCTTATTGCTTAATAAACACTGGTTGCAATAAAACCTTGTGATTTTATTGTGTAAGTAAAATACTGTAATAAACGCTTTAATACCTAAATGGTTACGAAAGAGCATGTGCGGCGATTCGGGTTTCCTAGTTCGGACCGCTTTGGATACAAAACTTTCTTTATCACCCTCGGTGTACGCTAGGGATTCGCCCTTCGTCCATTTTGTTCACCGTCGTATTATTCGTCGTACGGGACAAATTTATAGATACCACGGTGGCTGCTAAAGTATGCGGGCGACATTTTACTAGCAGAAGCGGACAAGGTTAATCTGCTATGACGCGTTGAGTCATGAAAATGGTAAAGACCAATTACTTGGCGTTTAGCTCTTCAGATCTTTCATTAGCACGTAAAATCGATAACCTGGCCAAATGCGTAGAATGCGTTAACTATCTAAAATATCTATTTCACACATTTTTTGATATGTATTATGACGTCACGGTAAGAATTGTTGGCATGAGGGCCAAATAGCGTAAGGTAAGTGACGTGATTTGTGACCCTAAATTACTTGCTTAGTTGAAATAAAAAAAAGAAGGGTTCGGTCTATAAAATAATTTTGCCTATTCTTTTTTCTTAATCAGTTCAGGAACGAAACAGCAGCTACTTTTTTTATTACTGTGGGATAGCATACAGGCTGACCTCGCTTAGATTTTAGCAGTTACCGTCGCCTATGGGTGTTTGCAACGTCAGTGGCATCGCGAACACGCTGCTGTCCCATAAGGGTACAGGAACTTGGGTCACTAATGCCGGAACACAACACAAGGTTATTATGGCGGCATACTTAAGACCAAAGGTGGTCGCCATCCAGATGGGCTTGGGGCCCTACTACGTAACTAGGGTGGGTTGTTTTGTTGCTTTTTACAACAGGCTGACCCCGGCCGCAGAGGTTAGTATTCTTTCTCCGCCCCTTCACGGATAAAATGGACTTTGTGGAAAATTTGTGCAAATATGTAGGACCACGTTACAAACACCCGCTTGTGCGGTAGCCTTCGAAGACTTACTTTTTTCTACAAAAATACTGCAAATAGACATCTAAAAAGTTTGAGAAAGTTTTGAAATGGCTTGGAATCAGAAAATAAAAAAGAGCGTTATTATGATTAAATATGATGACTAGAAATCGAGAAGAAATAATCAAAAAGAAGAGGAGAATGATTTTATTCTTCTATTCTTCTTTTTTGATTATTTCTTCTTGATTATCCAGATTTTTTCTGGAAATAAACCAGAAAATTGAAAATATAATTGAAACAGCAAAATAATAGAAAATACCGGAACACATACATACAATGAAACAAGATAAGTTTCAAGCTATTTTTAAGCCTATATTCTTGAGAAACGCTGTAATATAGCGGTCAAGTCGTCCTCTGACAATAAATATAAAAATATTTGTCTACTGCAAGTACGTTCAAAATAATCTTTTATATTTTTTACTACTAATTACGAATTTATGTAAAGCATGATGTGTATTTTCTTGAATAATGCGTTGCGTACGCAAGATTGCGTAAGCGTACGTTGCGTAAGACGAATTATTTGACCAGTCATTCTTACTGGGAGTCAATTGCATGTACGGGGTGAGAAGAAAATTATTTATAATATACAGTAAAAGCTCCTTATTTGCACTTCCTTCATTCGCATTTTCACTATTCGCGGATTAAAAAAAATATGACCGATTTCCTCGCGGCTAAAGATTTCTCTATTTGCAGATCTTATCAGTGAATCGGTACATACAATTAATAAAAAAATTGTGCGGTCGGGGAATCCCCGTCAGGAACGAAGTTTTTTACGTTTTATAAAAAATAAAACAGAAATAGAAAAAGAATGAATCTTCCTGGATGACAACTATCTAAATATGCCGCTTTAATAACCTTGTGTTTTGGCATAAGTAACCCAGATTCCAGATGCCTTTGAAGCCGGTGCGTTGGAATTGCATCTGGTGATGCAAACATCCATAAGCAACGATAACTGCTTTCTATTAAGTGGGCCGTCAGTCATTTTGTACAAAGCTATAAAAAAGTATGTGTGTACTTATATACGCATGTAAGAATTTATACTTCTTTGGCGTAACGAGATAAAAATCTTTCCAAAAATTTTATCCTTCGCGTTATTCTACGTTTGTAGAAAAAAATATTTTAATTTATGATGTAAATAAATAAATAACGTCAGTTAACCTCAAATTCTACAAACGTACTCAAAGTAATATGTAAAATCCACTTTTATAATGTAAACTGATTTTTTATAAACTTGTTTTTTATTTTATCACCTAGGAACGTATCCCCCATAATCCCATATAAATTACCATTCCATATTCATGGTTTTTCGTATTTGCAGTATATTTACAGAACGTATATCCCGCGAATATAGAGCTTTTACTATATCGAAAATCGTATGTTAAGAGAAACCAGCAACATTTCGTATGTTGGCTTGTCTAATAAAATCGTATTGGAGAAATAGGGACGAGGCCGTGAGACGAGGACAGTGGCCGCCCTAGTGTACAATAATTGCGGATAATCTTGCTAGTTATAAGAAAATATGCCCACATAATTAACCGTATTTATAAAAGTTACGACCACCCTGAAAACAATTTTTTCCATCAAACATGATTATTTATTTAGTAAAGTTATCTGCAATGATATTAAAATCGTGATTGTTTGCCGATAATCTGAAATAAAAATACTATCACTAGCTAATACTATTCAACAAAGACACCGTTCAGTATGAATTTTTAACAAAAACTCCTAAATTCAATCATTTTAGAGAAACGAAATTAAAACACCTGGTTTTAGCTACCAAGACTACAAAATACTGCTACTTCATTTCGTAGGGAGCTACGAAATGCCTTTACTTTTTTGCCGTAGCGTACTACGCACAATTCAACACATATATATTATTATTTTGCAAATAAAAGCCGTAAATCGAAATTACTTTATAATATTGTCACTGTATTATATTTTTTGTATGGAGAACGAGTAGCAAAAATATAATTTCTATATTAATAAGAATAGGCCTACTATTAATTTAATTTCCAGCCTACAATCCCATGTGATTTTATAATAAAATTAAAATTATTAGTTGAAAAGATTAAATTTTGCCCTACGATTAAAACAAATCCTTAACACTTGAAACGTAATCAAAACACTTGTTATATAATTCCGTTGAAGCACGCTACGTTAAAAACAAAATGTAATTCATTTGTTCCACACACATCTGTGGCACTGATATTTTTTTAATGTAATTTATATTTTCAGAACTATAAGCATATACTGAACGATGTAACCTTAAGTTGGGTTTACATACCTTTCTCGGCGGGGGTTGCATGGTTAAGCGAGACGCGTCAGCCGACGGCACTGAGCGCGGGATGGCGATTGTGTCACCGAGTGCACGAGTCGCCACTTTATGCCGTAGGGTGGCCTCCACCACCTAAATAGGGGAGATCGCGCATGCGTCTTGTGACCCTTACCCCATTTGCCATAGACTATGCTACATTTTTATTCCACTTCATACGGTACCAAATATAATTATAAAGAAAAAGTCATGTATTCGCCGTGATTTATATTGAAAACAACTTTTACTAATTCTTGAATAATTATTGAATTTTATAACTATTGTTTCATGTAATCAACACTGACCAAAAATATACTCATTAAAAGGATTAATTGGGTTTCATAATACGTACTTATCACATAAAATTTACCTTATACCTATATATACGAGTAATTTATAAAAGTTTATTGATTCGATTGTGGCATTCTGTTTTAATTGAATCTTTGTCCTATCCAAGTTCAGGTTCCCTACAGTTTTGAGCGAAGATGAGTCAAAACGAAGTTATTTAAATAAACTGCGTAATTAAGCGTATGGGAAATACATGATTTCATTATTGCACTTCAGCATATAATGTTTTATTTATTAATTTCTCATTATTGTTTTATTTTTTTTTATTGTTGTAGGACAGCAGATAGGCTGACGGCCCGCTTAGAATTTAGCAGTTACCATCGCATATCATCATCATCATTTCAGCCGGAAGACGCCCACTGCTGGACAAAGGCCTCCCTCAAAGATCTCCACGATGATCGGTCCTGCGCTGCCCTCATCCAACCTATTCCGGCGATCTTGACCAGATCATCGGTCCATCTTGTGGGGGGCCTACCAACATTGCGTCTTCCGGTACGCGGTCGCCATTCGAGGACTTTTCTGCCCCAACGGCTATCAGTCCTTCGAGCTATGTGCCCAGCCCACTGCCACTTCAGTTTTGCAATCATCCGGGCTATGTCGGTTACTTTGGTTACCATCGCCTATGGGTGTTTACAATACCAGTGGCATCGCGAACACACTGCTGTCGCATAAGAGTACAGGAACTTGGGTCACTAATGCCGGAACACAACACAAGGTTATTATGGTGACATACTTAAGACCAAAGGTGGTCGCCATCCAGACGGGCTTGAGGCCCTACCATGTAGCTGGGGTGGGGTGTTTTGTCGTTTTTTACGACAGGCTGACCCCGGCCGCAGAGGTTAGTATTCTTTCTCCGCCCCTGCACGGATAAATAAATATTTCCCGAACCTTTGAGCGACAATTTCCGTGATACGATTAGAAATTTAGTACTCAAAAATTCAATGATTCTCTCTCTTTTCTTCAATCTCTTTAGGGGCGTTAGAACCTCTAATTTTTTTATTAAATCATGCTGTTTGGTACAAGAAAAAGTGGTGCATACCTTACAGTGCTAAATTATTATTTGGAATATAATCCAAGATAAATCTTGGGTGCAACGCAAACTTCCGATCTGTGTTCCGATTTTTTCTTTTCCTCCCCACACGGTCTTCAACGTCGACATTTACGACAAAAATTGTCACTTTTTGGGTTTACGCGCCCTGTCGGGAGCCGACGGAGATGCCATAGCTAGATATTTATTCCCCACGTAAATAGCCGACCACGCAAAACGTGGCCATGATACCGAAAGCTCTTGCTGTTTATCCACAATGTAATAGACAAAAAAGTTACCATGGATGGAGGAGTTCCTAATGAAGTGTTTCCACGTCACTCCACCTAGCCACTGCAACATATTAATCTCAGGGACACGAAGTTGTTCTTTGTGTCGATCCAACACAGGCCACGATTCACAGCCATATAAAAGGACATATCTAATTATGGTTTTGTATACCTGTTCATTTAACTTAACTGACATCTTGAGGACACAAATAAAACCAGTTATCTCACGCTATTTGGTCCACGTGACTCCCTCTACACTTTTACGCATTTCACCAATCTTCTCTGGTCCACATCTGCCAGCGCGATATCGTCAGCATACATAAGCAGTCATGGGAGTGTGTATTTAATGCTGCTTGATATAACATCTAATACTTCGCTAAACAGAAACGTATTAAGGTCAGATCCCTGGTGGACTCTGATGTTGATGGGGAAGTGAAGTGTAATAACGATCGATAATAAAACGTGCGTCTGAATATATTGTTAGGGAGAAAATGGATTGAATGATTAATCAATAATTAATATTATTATACAAAATTTCCAAATGAAGTTTATGTAGAATAACCAAAAATAAATTCTTATAAAGCGATTTTATTTATCATTGACATTATTATACATAGCAATGTAAATCCTCAAAGTTGTATTTGGGTCTAACAAAAATAAAATAACACATGAATACATTTTAAAATTTTGCTCCTACATTTACTTCGCAGTATAAAAACCAGGAAATCTAGAAATTTAGTCCCACCACAGCAGAATTCTTGTCTATCTCTAAGCCTTTGAATGTGTATTTCAATAACTGAAAATTATAGTCAACTCGATGGACATGAACAAAGTAAAATGTATAAAGAAAATGTGCCGGAAACGGCAGGAGGCAAAACACATCTACTGCGAGGCAGATATAAGTATACTACACCAGCCTCGTCCTCAAATTACCAATTCCAACTACTTGAAAAAGGTGAAACACCAGGATTGCTGGTATGAGCCCGGGTAGTTTAACTCAGCAGGGGATTCGCTAACAACGGCGATATTTTTACGTTAATTAATTTAACGCAACTAAGATCTACCATTTTATGGTTCGAATATACTATTCAATATACTTGAGTAGAACATAAATGACTTATAAAAGAGCTCTTTGACGTCTCTAACCTACTTATTAATTCGTTAAATAGCTCAGTCTAACTAACCTTTTTGGCAAAAGCAGTTGCAGTTGGTGTTGTGGCTGTACATAGAGTCTGACACTACTTATTGAGAATGACTGAACTTATACACCTTAAAAAGGTTTCAAGGATCGTAGAGCTGAATAATTATTAATATATGACATATTCTGAATATTAATTAGTAAATAATTATAACATATAATAATACTATAATGAAATAGAACAATGATTATATCTTTTTAGAATAAAAAAATTATCACGCGTACTATTTTCTATGAAATATTCATAGCATATATTCATTTTGTTACGTTAAAAATAATAATTTTTAATATTTGTAAAATAAGCTACTTAACTTTTCACATCTCATTAAAATTTGATTTTTACTTAACTTTTCACAGCTCATTAAAATTGATGAAGGTTCCAATAAGTGCTTTCATGAATTTTAGGGGGTGCGAATTCTGGTATACAGAAAACTAGTTACATCCTGTATTTTTGGCTCAGTTAAACTTACCTAAACTTACCTAAGGTAAACCAGTTTAAAAGCTGGTTAAATAGATAATTCTTTATTGTTTAACTTAAAAATTACTTAATATCTAAGGAAAATTAAAACTAAAACAATGTTAAAAAATAGACGGCCTTATCGCTCATAGCGATCTCTTCCAGGCAACCTCTTAGTCTCTAGTAGAACATGAGCAGAATTATTGTTAACATTCAAATATATAAATATTTACTGATATACTTAATAACAAAATAGGGTACATAACACACATTGAACAAGAATAAACACTAATTAATAATATTTTATACAAATAAATAACAAATACGTAATAATATTGTTTGAACAAAGTAAACAAATAACTACTCAGTATAATTATGTCTTTGGAGTAAATTCTTGAAAGTAAATAGTGACTTTGCCCCTCTTACATCAAGAGGCAACGCATTCCAAAGCCGGACAGCCTGCACTTTTACAGTGCAGAGAATTATCATAAAGAGATGAAGTAAGATGAAGACGTTCGTGTCTTCAGTTTACGATATGTAGTAGTGCGTAAATTGTGGGAGGAAAAAAGGCGAAGGAATTCAAAATGCTCCATAAGGTAGTAAAAATCCCCTATTCTTCCCATCCATCATCATCATCCCAGCGTTATATCCCGGTTGCAACCGAAACCTTCACTTCGGCGCCCGGGGTCCGCTATTATTCCCATCCATAACGTACATTAATTTCTACTACTAATCTCAAGAAAATCGACTTCAGATGTATGTAACCCGCTAAACTATATATATAAGCGAAATAGCACTCATCACAATATCTTTAAAACATACACCCGATGAATTAAAATTTAGCACAACTACTCACTAGTTTTGAGATGTATATGCTCACTAAAACGGCTTTAAATCCTATCTAACATCTAATTTATTTTTAATTTATATAGCAGAACAATGTTTGCCGGGTCAGCTTGTGCGTTATATTAGCTACAAGAGAAAACCAAACTCTCATAGGCTATTATTATATTATGTTACATTTAATATTCAATCGAGAGGGGTTCATTTAAAAAAAATACTAGGAATTTAAGTAAGCGGATACGGAAGGAGCGGTAGACTATAAAACCGAATAAAAGATAAGGTAATAAAATATGATGATACATATTGGGTATATGTTTATGTGAATGTTAAAATGATAGCTAACAGAAGTAAAATGTATAAAGTCACTCATTATACCGAACGAATAAATTATCAACCAGTACTTGTCTTTTCCAAAAAAGACGTTTCGTATCAATTCTCATCTTCATCAAAAGGGATCTCAGTAGAATCTCACGATCTCTTCACCATTAACAATAATAACAGCGCTTGACTTCCCACGGCTGTGCTTGGGCCTTTTCGGCCTCCTTCTTGGAATGGACAGTATACCCGTGACGCTTGTCTAAGGCGAATTCATCGGTTACACATACAGATGTTATCTCTATGCAGGTTCCCTTATGATGTCCTCTTTTACCGCCCCAGCCGATGAAAGAATAGGGCCACCCCAAATCATCCCACGGGAGTCGTATAAGGCGACTGATGGGTTACTCCTTCTGTCAGCTTGCACGCGGCGAGGGAAGGCCACCTCTAGGTTCCCCTTTAGAGGTTGGGAGGTCGGACGGCAGCTGCTTCCGTAAAAACCAATAAACTACTTGGTGGAAGGCCAGCAGATACCGGTTCATTGGAAATGGCTACAAGCTTATCTAAACGGGTGCACTTGGTGGGGAAAATGGGGTCACCATAATGCTCTCGGAGGAGCTCCATTTTGGAGGTGGAACGCTGTACCGATCGGCTTATGGTTGTGAGGGTGCTTGTCAGTGGGATAGTCACTCACTTGACAAGCGCCTACATGCCACAATCCGGTTGTAGTGATGCCGGTTGTAGTGAGAAATGCATCGTGGGATTCCATTGTCACATGGGATCGTTTTGAGTGGTGATCTAAACGGTCATGTGGGTGATGAGTGTGGGGAATTTGAGCGTATTTACGGTGGATTTGGGTATGCTAGCCGCAACGTGGAAGGAGAGGACATCCTCAGTACGTTTGTGGCTGCCAACCTTGCCATCGTGAACACGTATTTTGAAAAGAGATCCGAGCATCTCATCTCACCTACAAGAGTGGGAGGAATGCCACCCAAATCGACTTTCTACTCACTAGAAGACACTATATCAGCAAAGTAACCAACTTCAAGGTCATACCCAGTGAGAGTCTCACTACACAACACCGTCTTCATGTCACGGACCTCTGCGTGAAGCCCAAAGGCAAACATGTCAATCTCCTTCAACGTCGAATCAGGTGGTGGCTGCTTGATGAAACCAAGTGCGCTGGTGGTGAGGGCGAACCGGTTTAAGCTTACTGGGACACGATTCAGGCGGCTATCCTTGGGTTGGCGTGGGAGGTGCTTGACAAATCTAAGGGCGGACGCAAATGTGACAAGGAGACTTGGTGGTGGAACAACTCAGTCCAGAGAGAGACCAGGGCGAAAAAAGCCCTCTTTGAGAAGTGGCAAGCGCCAGATCTCCTGAAGATCGCGACTCATACAGAGCTGCTAAGCGCGTCACTAGAAAAGCTGTAGCCAGAGCCAGACGAGACCACTTACAACCACTGTACGATAAGTTGGAATCGTCTGAGAGGCAGAAGCTCATATATAAGTTGACACGCTCCAGGGTCAAAGCGGGATATCTCCAAGTGCCCCAAGGTTCGGCAGGAGTTCACTGTCTCGGGATGTCAGTATGGGTTTCGCCCTGGTCATGGGACCACGGGCCCTGTTTTTGCTCTAAGGACTGTCGCGGGAAAATACAGGGCGAAGAATACGTCTCTGCATTGTGTTCTTGACTTGTAGAAAGCCTTCGACTGTATTCTTGGCGCTATAATCTGGTGGGCATTGTGATCCAAAAGGATTCCAGAAGCCTATTGCCTAATTGACATCATCCGAGACACGTACCGCGATTCCGATTCCGTGATCCGGACCGCTGTTGGCAATACAAAATCCTTCCCATCACTGTCAGAGTACACCAGGGATCCTTCCTTAGTCCTTTTAGTTCTGTTCAGCGTGGTATTAGACTTTTTGTCAGACGGAATCAGAGACTCACATGAGCAGCCCCCGTGGTTGCTCATGTATGCTGATAATATCGCGCTGGCAGATTCGGACAGGGGTAGGCTGCGGCGACGCGTGAAGGCGTGGAAGAAGTCGCTTAAGAATGGTGGTCTGAATCCACATAGCTCCACAGATCCCACACCCATACAAATAGGCGGTGACATGGTTGAGCGCACGGATCGAATTAAATAACTGGGATCTGTATTTCACGCGTCTGGTGACATCGATTGCGACGTCAAGGCACACATTGCTGCCACGTAGGGCAATTGGCGTGAAGTAACTGGTGTCATTTGTGACCCCAAGATGTCGGTAAAGTTAAAGAGTCAGGTATATAAGACCTGTCCTTCATCATTAGGCCTGTCCTTTTATATAGCTGTGAAGCATGGGCGGTGTTAGAGCGACTCAAGCAAGAACTACGTATCACGGAGATAAATATGCTACGGTGGATGTGTGGAGTAACGCGGAAGAACCGCATTAGGAACTCCTGCATTCGCGGCAGTCTTCATGTCCATGACATTGCGGATCAATTGCAGGACTGTAGGCACCGTTGGTACGGCCACGTCTTACGGCAATCGGAAGCTTACGTGGGAAACAAATGTCCGGCCATGCCGGCTCTGCCGGGCCCCGGCAGGAGGGATAGACCCAAAATGTGCTGGCTTGATGTCGTAAAGGGTGCGTACGTAAGCGTATAATAGGCTCACTACCAGGGATGCTGAAGGCCGTGCGAAGTGGAGTATGAAAATTCGGAAAGCCGACCCCGGGTACCGAAACGGAAGTTTAGGTTACAACCGGGATACAACGCTGGGATGCTGATGATGCTTTGATAATTATACGATAATATGAACTTTAGGCAAGAAACATTGCCTAAGCGGTGCATGCCATCGTGAGATTAAAATCTGAGACCTCTAGATGTGTCTCCAAATATCACTGAACTTCATGTTACCATTGCTTCATTAGTAGAAACGTAATAAATGCCTACAAGATGAAGCGATAACAAAACTAGGTGTGCAGTGTTTAAAAACTGTTTACTACCTTCTTCCTCCTGCCTTATCCCACATTGTATGGGGTCGGAGCAACATGATCTCTATGTCCAGTCTCCTCTATTAGCCGTCATCTCAACGTTCACACCCTTTTTCACATCATCGTCGCATTCCATCCATCTTTTTTTGGTCTTCTACAGTCTTCCATCTCCCCTTTCATCTCTATCATTTTTATAGTTATTTCTCCATTCAGAAGCGGAGTAAGAATACTAACTAAAAATACTAACCTGTGGCTGGTGTCGGCCTGTCGTAAAAGGCGACAAAACAACTCTAGCTACGTAGTAAGGCTCCAAATCACCACTTGTGTATAAGTATGTCGCCATAATGACCTTGTATTGTGTTCCGGATTTAGTGACCCAGGTTCCTGTGACCCAATGGGAAAACAGCGAGTTTGCGATGCCCCAAGCATAGCAAACATCTATAGGCGACGGGAACTGCTTATTATTAAGTGGATCGTCAGCTTGTCTGCTCAGCAATAAAAAATATTGCATTCTTTCCTTTGCATTACTACAATGTTCATAAAACGAATTCAGAAAAACGTTCAATATTATTTTTAATATGACGATTGTTCTGAAAGCAATACACATAATTTCCCAGAATCGCATTGAAAGTTGAAACCGTAAAAACCGCAATCGTAGTTCCTGCAAAATGTTTGAGAGAGCTGGAATTCGAAACAAATTTGCATCGTGTCTATTTTAAGTGTGATTGGCGAGTTGGTAAACAATCTAGTCACACACAAATATGTCGCTTTTACGTTCTACGGTTAATATGATGAAGCCGCTTTCAAAGAGTTTTTATATATTTTTATACTCGATAGTTCCATACATACATATCAACATAAGATTTACTATTATGTTGTACGTTGACAACTTTTATAGTCAATAAAAATATACAAGATAATAGATATACCCACTTTTATTCTATCACCTAGGTGATAGAATAAAAGTGTAAAGAATGTATATTCTTTACTTGAAGCGTTTAAATGAAATGTTGCCGGGAATAAATACACAATAAAATGTTGATTAGACTACGACGAAAACCGATATAGAGGACAAAAAGTAATTGAACCGATGGATAAACGGCAAATTTTGTTATGCTACTGTAAGTTACAGGTTACTTTATATTTTCTGATCATTAGCTTTCCGGCTATGTTATATTCAAAATCTTTCAGTTTTTACAGAAAATAATCAATTGGATAAGAATTGTCCTGTAATTAATAATTATAATTATCCTAAAACTTAAAGTGCGGACAATGCATTTTTAAGTAGAATCGTAATTTAGTGTACTATATAATTTTTGTAGTTGTTCCTTTTGTCGCATTTGAAAAAAATATGAGAGCAAAATTTTACGACGATTATGTCGATAATGATGTTAGCTGATAAGTGTTTCTCAAGTCTCGTAACTATGTTCACAGTTCTCAAATGTTCATAAATTTACAACACGTGTTTTATATCTCTGGAGATAAACTGTAATATTTATTCATACATTTACATGTGTGTATGTGATTTGATATTATCTGTAGTGGTTAATGATAAGCCACTTAAAAAATTTGTGATATAAGTGACTTTTGTCTAACAGCTCACTTCATCATGCTACATCGTAAAAACATTTATTATCATAATTTTTTCAAACAGTGCCAAAAGAAGAATAACGTTAAAAACTTTTTAAGCACATTTACAGATTGTAGGTTAATTGCCTGTATGTAACATATTATATTTTTATTCGTTTACATTACACATTTTTTTAAATTATAATTCTTATAAAGAGTTGTGGTATAAGAGATAAAATCTTTAGCTATTCTTATTCTATTACGCCAAATTAGCATAACTTGTTACGTGTGTATTTAATTAATTTTAAAACTTGTAATTACAAACACAACTTTTTAACGGAGACTTCAGTATACATTGTCATATTTATTACAAAGAATAGTGCGCTTGAAATAGATTGCCATGTGCTGGAAAGTCATGAACGTTATCAAAGAATTATTTGACACTAAAACCAACACCCATGAAAACACCGATGTCGGGTTTACTGTTGATATCTGTGATTTAGGTATTGTGGTTACGGCTAGAAATCACGTTTTATTCGACACCGGTTCGTGGTAGCCAAATAGTAATACACTCGAAGAACAATCTAGAAAAAACTTGAGACAATTCGAATCCACTCTGCTTAAGCAGTTTTTCTTCGTCTAATATTATAATTTAATTGCCATGTATCTATAAGGAAAGAAAACATCGAGAGTCAATCTGAATACTTACATCATTGGTATGTGAAACACGCCAACCCGCCTTAGATAAGTGTGGTGTACAGAGAACTTTAGGTAGCTGGTAGCACAGTGGTGACCAATTTAGAGGTCCCGGGTAATTAATAAACCTGTATACCAAAATCACCGATTTGTGATACGGTCAGTTCGCTCTAGACGGAGGACCGCATACTCGGCAGCGGGACGTTATGAGCTGTTTTTTTTATCCCATAATTTAATTTAAAAGTATTAAATGTACAAATAGACTGCTTTAGCCAATTTTCAGACATCAAAGAAAGAAAATCGTTCACTTTCCTTTTTAGGGTCGGATTGCAGTCGGTGCTACATCTAATTTCTTGAGGCTCTTTGCTTAGATAAAAGCTACGAAATGAAAATAAACGAGCAAATGATTTCGCTTCTCACTCAGCTGTGTGTCCGTCCTTGAAATCTAAAGATTATGCTCTGAATTCAAGAAAAATGAGAAAAAATTCCTTTATATGTAAGAAAATTTTAATCTTCTAAATAATTCCTTAAGAATCTTACTATAAGAGCTATCTATACTCTATACTACTATTATAAAGAGGAAAGATTTGATTGTATGTTTGTTTGTTTGTTTGCATTGAATAGGCTCCGAAACTACTGACCCGATTTAAAAAATTCTTTCACTGTTGGGAAGCTACACTATCCCCGGGTGACATAGGCTATATTATATTTTCGAAAAAATTAGGGATCCTTACTAAAACTCCAATAATGTAACCCAAGGTGTAAAAAAATTACCTAAAATATTATTTAAATCGCGTGCGCTGCGAAAACTATTGATGATAGAATAAAATAATGTATTACAACTTTGTAGAACATATCATTATTTACAAAAAGTGTCGTGATAGCATATGTCTAACTATTATAGTTATGCCACAATAAGTGTTCTTTTATTTTAAAAATTTAATTGAAATGCCGCCCCTAGAAAAGGCTCTTTATTTGTATCTTGGTATTAATCCTTATCAAAATAAATTACTTCATATTCAAAACTGCTTCAATACCTTTATATAACTTTTTGAATTATTCAATTCGGATATTCCATTCGAAAGATATCACGAGTTTAAAAATGTAAGTATTAGAAAAATGTTGCGTGGTAGCTGCGCAACCTGTTCGGCTAGCTAGGCAGCACCTTATGTAATGTAGGGTGCGTCACTGGGGTTTTTACAAAAATTTGAAAAAAAAATACTTCTTAAAAAACAACGAAAAATAAATAAAAAAATCATAACAAAAAAATTATTTAAATAAAATTTCATAGAAATAATAATATTCAAACTTTCTTTATAATTTTATTTTTTTAGTAACCTGACGCAAATCGAAGGGTTTGCCCTCAAGGGCGCTCCTCTGTCTGAGGAGTGTACGGGTGTGCGTACCCGAGGTGCCCGAGCATCCGTCACTTTACTCCCCTTTCCGTCCGAGGCGACAGAGGCCTTTCTACCTTTCTTCCCGTCTATCTCCTACATCCTTTCCAACTTAGCTCTCTGTTTGTGGCGTGGTCCCCGGTGGGATGGTTGCGAATACTGATTGGGACCCCAATGAATGGGATTGCCCTGGGCCTTGATTTGGTAGTCGAAACCATGCCTATTTTGACTGCGCCTGCACAGAGAGTGTTCCCGGGGCGGGAATTACATCCTCGCTGTCGGTTGGTCTTGCTGGGCCGGCTACAACGTCAGGCGACTCTCTGGTTTTTCTGGAGTGTCGTCTGGTAGTCGTACTCACGCCTGACTAGCACGCGACGGGGATGCGAGTCCCGTCCGGAATTGGCCGCGGACCTGTCGCTCCCGGCCCTGGTTCTTCCATGGTCGGGGGCGATCCTGGATGGACGGCCGTCGCCTCCTTTTGCGAGGCAGTAGTGATGCACTCCACCACACCAAAGACAGGCACAGGTAGAGGAACATTATAAAATAGAAACTGGGTTCTCATAAGGGGAATCACGACCCTCATTAATGAGGTACACGACTCAAGGAGGAGGAGTGTCTGCAAGGGAGGCGGCGGAACGGGAGCGGGAGTCCGCCACCGCACTCCCTCCCGCCAACGTAGGCCGCGTCGTCGGCACCGGAGGGCGGGCAACGACCTCCGGCCGCCGTAGAAAGCGGCTGCGGGCGGCCCCTCGGGGGAGGATCCGCCGCCCGCACTATTGCAGGGAGAGGGCCGCGTGCTGTTTCGCGGCCCCCCTCAACTCCTAGAGTTGTTAGGAGAGTGCCGGGGGGACGAAACCCTGACCCCCTGGCGCCAACACTTTAGAAGGGGCCCGCCTTAAGACAAAGGGCGGACCGGCGCCGGCCCGGGCCACGAGATCGGCAGGCCTTATATCCGTGGGCCCGGGCGTAGGCATTAAGAGAATAGCGGGGTTTTTAGTGGGTAATCGGATGGTCGAACATCTTTCCCCGGGTCCCACATATCCCTCAGTCCCCCCGGGTTGGGGGAACCCGTCAAGAGAGGTTTTTCCCCGAGACCGAAAAAAAAATAGAAGGGTTTAGGTATGTGTGTGTATATAATTTTTAATTTTGAAATTTTTATTAAATACCCGTGCGAAGCTGGGGCGGGCCGCTAGTTTAATATAAATGTTTTGAATTTGTAAGGATTTATTATATATTTTATTCATTTTATTATATGGTATTTTCACATTCACTTTGCATTATTGTGTAAGTAATAATAACTCCAGGATCTAATTAGCCCATAATAGTGGCTTGCAAACTGTCATATTATTGATGGCAAAACGATGTTCTAGAGCACACAAACGAATAATATAATTGTTTTTCTGTTATACCTACACGCTTCATACAAAAGTTTTATGGGATTACTGCACATTGCTGATTGAATACAAACCGTTTTTCAATTAAGCCTTCATATGTAACGATAAAATTTTCATCCAATTTATATTCGGTATAATATTGAAAACATTACTTTCGAAATAAATGTATAAATTTTTAACTACATGCGTTTGTAATACGAGGTACGCAAGAAATTTAGTAGTAAAGTGTGTGTGCGTACGCCCGCTCACGTTGTGTCAGTGTTTGTGTGTGCGTGCGTGCGTGCGTATGCGTGTGTGTGTGCGTATGCGTGCGTGTGTGTGTGTGTGTATGAGAGAGTACCTGCGTGCGTGTATGTGTGTGTGTTATTTGGGATAAATCTCATCAAGACCAACGCGTCATCGGGTCCAAAGCCCTCTACGCTGCTCCGATTATTATGTACTCACGACAAAACTAAGCCCTTGAGCGCCACTATGTCCTACGTCTAAAGGGACAGTTTTCTAACTTAGAATCTACAGGTAACCCTACAGGACTACAGGACTTCTGTAACCCTGGTGGTGATAGTGGTAATCTCTTACTGCGAAGTTTTGGTGTTACGGAAGTATGCGATTGAAAAAAGGCAGAAGGAAGATAGAATAATAACGGAGATCACGAGACATTACTGTGGGGAGCAAATAATGAATAGCCGCAAGACTAACCTTGTGATGTCCTCCGTGCATTTGGCACATATTTATGACGACCGAGTTTTAGTGGATTTCATCAGTGTTTGCCAATTAATACTTCATACCTAGATAAGTAATCGCCACATGGTCACTCACATATAACCTTGTTGTCCTAATGGGAATTTAAGTCAATAAAAAATTACAACCACAAGTGGGCTAATGTAAGATTTTACATTTCTAGCCTCACAGACTCTATATACTTTAGTTTCAAATTTAAGTGGCTTGCGTGACCAGTCAAATAATTGTTTAAAAAACAAAAAAGATATGCAGGGCAGTCTTTGGGGACTGCCGATAGAAGTGAAAACTAAAAACTAAATAACTTGTGAATTGTATCGTCGAACTATTAGATTATTATTTTCGGTTTATAAAAAATTGTTTATGATCAAGCATTAAAACTTAAATTGGTCCTTAACACTTCTTTACAAACCAAAAATTGTTCACCCAAAAAGTGCTAAACGCGCCTAAAGAAGTTTTCACTTCAAAAACTCAACTGTATGTCATTGTAATAAAGTGGCAATTCAAATAGATATGTATAAGTAATGCACTTCAATCATTTAAAAGTTACATTACAAAATAAACCTTAAGCATTATTAATAAGCTTGGTAACTCGAGCAAAACTCCGTCTTACGTCTTACGCATTCTTACGATCAAGACACGTGACCTGACGCGAGTTTAACATGTTTTACCCATCGCAATAGTGTATAACGCCGCTAAAGAGGTTTTCACTTCAAAAAACATACACTAATATAATAGAAAATTAACCTAAAAAGCAACAAAAAAAACAATTTCATTTATATTTGTAATTTTTAACGCATGTAATTGTTGTATTCATAAGTATGCAGTTTGAAATTAACCTAGGGTTACGAAAATTTAAGTAATTAAAAATCGTCTTCAATGACTCCTTTGCGGATAGATAAATAAGCACAGATCAATTTAAGCTAAAGCGTATAAATAAAACATATATTTTGACTTATTGTAAAGACATTTATTAAATTCTATTAAAAATATTGAACTCCATAATCCCTTTGTCCTCTTAGCAAACAATGCATTTTTCAAATCCATCCGCATAGACACCAGCCTTTGTTCATCAAACTAATAATTCTCGTTAGTTACAGACTTCATGGACGGTGACTAACATATAAACTGTGATAAACATTGAACTAATTTTCTTGAAATATAATATGAACAAAAAATATTTAAATTAATTAATTAATTTACACAAGAATAATTAATCAGTATAGTACTGCACTATCATGACAAACTGTAACCTGTAGCCAAAGCGGTTAAAACTACGTAGAGTTAAAATTCAAAATAAAGTAAGCTCTCAAAACATAACAGCCTGGTAAGCTTTAAAGCTTTCACAGTTAGCGTTTGTTGACAATTACTTAGGCGGCAACCGCATAGCCCGTGTGTGACGTTAATTCACGATGAAGTAACAAATTTACTAAGTAGATTTACTATTAGACTTGCATTTATCTTTAAAAATAATCATTTCAATCTACGGTTATAAAATAAATTATACGGCGTACATTCTATATTTTTTTCTAGTACTTTCTTGAAGTAATTAAGAACGTATGTAAAGGCATGAGTTTTATCATATGACATTCTGCTTTTTATTGTTGAGGAACAGCATACAGGCTAACGGCTCAAATAATAATAATTACACGTAGGTATAATGACACGTAGGTTGCTGTATGTAGTTGACCCACAGGCCGCACGTGTAAAATGATTGACAATAGGCTTTGAAGAGAGTTTTCTGAACATCTAATGTGCATCGTGCAAAACTATGAGCCAGCATGTTACACAGAACAGCCAGCGATCTACGTTCGCTATCTATATCTAACTCATCACTAAAATTTTCGGTGACCCAGTGACCCAGATATTTAATTTAACATTGGGTATGTCTAAATATCTTCTACCACCAGCCTTAAAACAATCATAACCACACTCTTCTTAACATTATTATGAAAATTGTTCTGCTGTAGGTGTCCGTGTATCATGTTTGACACCTTTCGATACAGATTTTTATCAGAAGTAGGGAAACTTTATATTAAAATAGATAAAGAAACAAAATTACTACAGCATTCTCAGTTTAATTTATCACAAATATTGCTTAATTGTTTATATTTAGTCTATTTTTTATTAACTTGTTTTCACAAAACGTTATAAATGATTAAATATTAGACTTAAGTGCCAATTAATAAATTTCGTATCCATTTTAAAATTAAATCTTCTTACCATAACTTGATACTTCCTGGTAGTGCTAAATTTTCTTTCATAATAACTTTTTCTTTTATCAACCATTCTAACACAACACAACTAATTCGTATCTATGACTACAATTAAATTACATTATTGCTATTATTTAAGATTGCAGATTAACCCATAATCTTGTATTAATAACGCCGTCACGATAATAAAACTCAGTGCTATCAAAAATATAATCCATGCAGTACGTGTTTTATATTTGTCAAAATAATGTGTGTATTATTATTAATTATAATATAATAACTGGTTTCTTCGTTATGATAACCCTACTGTAATGCATACCGTATCGTATTTTATATTATGAATTTATTAATTTAACTTATAAAATACACTTTAATACCGATTCATGTAGTGACGTAAATATGAATTATTTGGCAATAAAACACCGTGCTATAATGATTTCTTCGCCATAAGACACAAAAATTTTAATTATTAGTGCAGCTAAGTTATGCTGATAACATGTAAATTTTTGACCATACTCTCGCGCAACAGATAATTTATGGACACCTTCGAAGTGCTTCAACTGACCACACCATTTTCAATTCTAATGCATTTCTTGTCATAGAATTTTTATCTGCTGCGATTTTTTTTTATTATGAAACTAATATTCATGATTTTTTCCGTGCCTGGGCGAAATAAGAAAACTGATCTCTACACCCTGGGTCAGCCTGTCATGTCGTAAGAGAACCTATTTAGCTGGTAGGGCTTCAAACCAGTCTGGATGACAACCATCCTCTAGATTCTAAATATGCCACCATAATAACCTCATGTTGTGTTTAGTAGCATAAGTGACAAATTTCCAGTATTCTACAGTTTTAGAAGTGCCCCTGGCATCACAAACATCATGAGCCATAAGCCTGTCTGTTATGTCATAGCAATAAATATAAAAATTTAAACTCATCAGACATGTTTACAATTTTATTGCCAAGTAAATCAACAATAATCATCACAAAAATTAAAATCATCCCTCTTCTCAATCTTACTTAAATATAATATTTTAATATTATGTTAAATCGTTATCATGATATATCTCTTACTGCATGAAACTAGCAGTATTATCATAGATGTATACTATTAATTTTCTACGAAATAAGCCTCTTCTCAAAACTTGATTTAATAAAAAATTAATGTTAACATTTTCTATAACAACAAATTTAATTTCTTACAATTGTTTGCCATATAAGAATAAAAATAAACATTTAAGAAGTATTGTATTTAATCATCTATTGAAACAATTTATTTTGTAGATAATGATTTTTTTTAGTTTCCAAGAATAGCAGTAGCAGATATGTTTATATAACCCGAATTCATTGCTTTCGAGTGTATTAATGCTAAAAATAATGTAGTTCTTAGTATTCATCTACATTTTTTACTTAATATCAATATCAGAGATATGTATGATAGGTACAATGTAAATTACGATGTTACATTGAAACTCTACCTGAGTGTAATAAAAAAGACATCAGAATATTTTAGTAAGTAGAAAACATTCACGCGAGTTCCATTCCATCAGTTCCCTAGCAGGTGAGCGATCGTAAACGAGTGCACATTAAAAACAAGTTAGTTCTGGCTTACAAAGTTGCTACATTTCAATACCTGTGAGATTTCTACAACATAGATACGAATTATTTGAATTTTTAATATTTAAATTAACATCACCAACTATTTGGAGTGAGCAATTACTGTTTTTTGGTCAAGTTTCGAGAAGAGGCTTATTTCGTAGAAAATCAATAGATCTATGATAATACTGCTAGTTTCATGCAGTAAGAGATATATCATGATAACGATTTAACATAATATTAAAATATTATATTTAAGTAAGATTGAGAAAAGGGGTAATTTTAATTTTTGTGATGACTATTGTTGATTTAATAGGGATGATTGTAATTTTTTCAATGTTATTAAAATAAGTATTAATATTACGATATTAATATGCCAATTATTAGAGAGTTATTATGTAACTATATTATAATGATAATATCTCCAATATCGAGAATCATCCTAATCAAATAATTTGAAGATTTTTTTTGCATATAAACTGAAAGCCATACTTCAGCTAGAACTTTGAAATAATCTTCAAATTATTTGATTACGATGATACTAAGTTCTAGCTGAAGTATGGCTTTCAGTTTATATGCAAATGCTCTACGCAATATAATAATATTAATATTATAATACAATAATAAGCAGCAGTCACAGTTGTACGTAGGATAAGTTAATACGCAGGCACATATTATAATCTCAAATAATGTCTACAGCTGCCATGGTTTCCGGCCAACACTGTATGAACAAATACCACAAACATTTTACGATCTCCGTGGCTGACGTATTTCCGTACGCTTGCGGTGGTCACGGGTCTGACTGGTCTAGTGTCTGGGTTGTATATATATATATATATATATATATATATATATATATATATATATATATATATATATATATATATATATATATATATATATATATATATGTATATAAATTTGTTTACAAAAAAGTATATACTATGTAGTATACTAGTTATCTAGTACCCATAATACAAGTGATGTGCTACTTACTTTGGGACTGTATGACTCTGTATAAATTGTCTCAATTTATTTATTTGTTATTTAACTATTTATATATCGAGATTACCTTGAATCGGATTTTATTTATAATACTAATACTATTGTCCCAAATTCACCGAGGGTTAACTAAATGTGGTATTTTTTTATTTTAAACTCGACCGTGTAGTTTCGCCCTTAAAAGATAGTAACAAACTTGACTTTCTTAAATTAAATGGACAGGAATCTCCTTATGAGCCGTAAAAAGCGATCGCTGCAGTAAAACCAAACATAGCTAAAATGATACTTTGGTATAAGAGTTTTTGGTCAAAAATGGAAGAGTTACTGTGAAGAACCAACGCAAAAAGTATGTTGATCTTATAACCTTATAACTGTACTTACAGTTGACGCTAGGCACCAACGCGCAAAATATCAACGTGATTGGAGTTATCCCTTTAGTTGTGATGATGATAGTAATTTATATACTAAATTCTTAGACAAATTTATCATGATGATCTTGTTAAGTTCTGTAAAGTTTGTAGCGTTTTTTTCTGACAACTGGCGTTGTTACTATTTGTTCTGATCTCAACAGAACTAAATGAGATTAAAATAGTTTCAAACGAAGACTGTGAAAGCTACTTCAGTTCTATAACCAGAAACTCCAGGAGTCCTTCACTGCTGGGCTACAGGATACGCTACAGGAGGGCTACATTAGGTACCTAGCAGCTCAGTGGTAATATATTCGGAGATCAATCTAGAGACCGGTTCGAACCCCATAATAGCATACACCACTTAAACAATTTTCTCGCTTAATTTATTTTATTTATTTATTGATAGTGTAAACAAATAGATTACAATCTTCAAAATAGGTCTTAGTATAGGTACAGCATATAGATCTAGACTATAAACCTACTGAAAGAAGAGTGAATGCAGGAAACATGGTGAATGGAGCTTCGCACTCCTTTTTAAACAGTCGGAAGGTGTCTAACAAGGCTCGTCTGGTTGTGCATGAGGGGGTGTTGGCTCCGACACTCATGTACGGAAGTGAAAGTTGGGTATGGCAGAAGAAACATGAAAGCAGAATAAATGCAGTTGAGATGAGAGCGTTAAGAAGTATGATAGGAGTTAAACTGAGTGCCAGGATAAGAAATAGTGAGATAAAGAAACGTTGTGGTCTGAAAGAAGATGTAGTGACAAAAATTGAGAAAGGTATGCTGAGATGGTTTGGCCATGTCGAGAGAATGAATGAAGAACGATTGACGAAAAAAGTGTATAAGGCGAGTGTGAATGGAAGTGTTGGAAGGGGTAGACCTAGCGGACGTTTCGAGACCAGATCAAGGACGTCTTGAAAAAAGGCCAGATCAAGAGTACCCGAAACCGAAGGGCATGTATGAAGGGAATAATAAAAGTGGACGAAGCGAAACAAGTATGTAAGGATCGTAGCAAGTGGAAAGATGTCTTGTGGTCTCTGCCTACCCCTACGGGAAAGAGGCGGGATTATATGTATGTATATATGTATTTATAAACCTACTACTACTACTACCAATATACTACTACTGTTACCTACCCTCACTCTCCATGAGGTAAATGGTAAAAGCGAGCGTGGGCAAAATAATAGTAATAAAATAGCGTGACAAAAATAATAGTAGTAACGCGTGAGCTTGGAACGGTCGATGTTCGACCTCCCTTCAGTTACTCCAAACTCTCATTGGCAGGGCCATAATTAATTGTGTGTTCAGTGTGCGTGAATTTAGTTGGTGCCGTCCAACAGTTCCTCCGCACGGGATCTGAACCGAACCGGGAAGGGGTCAGTCATCAAGGTCAGTGCGAATTTCTTTCCCCACTGCAAAGTATCGCGTCTCTCTAACCACCCTCACACAGTCCACTCCTCCCGAGCTATCCTTCTTATTCCTGTACGGTGCCATCTCGGTCCGTGATCGGCATCGTACTACCACAAAATTGGAATCAAACAGCTATCGAATATACTTGAGTTTAAGTTGGTTTCAATGACGCAAATAATAACGTCATTACAATTTCAATACACCTCAGAACATTTAGATCGAATATGATTCATATTTTTATAATATATTTCTATAATTTAAGAAAAATATGTAAGACAATGTACGAGTATAAACACAATCTAAAATCTACATTACTAGGGGTTTTCAATAAAAAGTGATAATGAGTAGGACGCAATTATCTTTTATTAAATGTTATTTTATTTTTCGATGTAGTCACCTTTCAGGTTTATACACTTTGTATATATTTTTTCTAAAACTAAAATTCCCTTTTAAAAAATATTCTTCCTGATCCATTAAAAAATCGTACACCACGGCGACTACTGCGTCATGATCTTCAAATTTATGGCCCCTGAGGTATTCCTTTGACCACGGAAATAGGTAGAAATCACTAGGATCTGAAGGATGTATCGTCAATTTGAAGCCAGCTTCTTGAATGGCAGCCATTGCAACTCTGGACTTGTGTGCGGAGGCGTTATCTTGATGAAACAAAACAACTTTAGCTGTCACACCGTTGCATTTCCGGTTGTATTTACATTGTATTTCCTCACGTAACTTTGTTATTTATCCTGCGTACAAAGTCCGAGTAATAGTGGCTCCATGATTAAGGTATTACATCATTACCACCCCTTGGCTGTCCCAGAAAAAACAGCCGATGATCTTACGATGGAATCGCCTTAAATTAAATTTTTCATTAAATTTAATTATTGAATTAAATTTCTTCGGAGTTGGAGATGACGGTCTCTCATGTCATGTCAAGTCATGGACTGATTTTTCATTTCCGGTTCTTAATGGTGAATCCATGTTTCGTCTATAATTATGAATCGAACCAAAAATCAGTCAAGATATTGTTGTAACAAACCCAAACAGCTTTTTTTTTATTGCTGTAGAACAGCAGACAGGCTGACGGCCCGCTTAGAATTTAGCAGTTACCGTCGCCTATGGGTATTTGCAACGCCAGTGATCGCGAACACGCTGCTGTCCCATAAGGGTACAGGAACTTGGGTCACTAATGCCGGAACACAACACAAGGTTAATATGGCGGCAGACTTAAGACCAAAGGTGGTCGCCATCCAGACGGGCTTGAGGCCCTACCACGTAGCTAGGGTGGGTTGTTTTGTCGCCTTTTACGACAGGCCGACCCCAGCCGCAGAGGTTAGTATTCTTTCTCCGTCCCTGCACGGATAGAAGTAGCTTTGTGAAATTCTTAGTCTCGTTTGTTTCTGCGCATCAGAAAGCATTCTGAGTACTCAGCGCGCTGACACTTGTTTCAAGCCCAAATAGTTGTGTATAATATTATGGAGACTTCCTTCAGAAATCTTCATTTTTTCTGCTATAAAACCAACGACGATCCGCCAAGACAATGTTTTCAATTTTTTGAATCATTTGTTCAGTTACTACCGATGTAGGGTGTCCCGTTGGGGGGTCGTCGTTAATGGAAGTTCTTCCTTGCTTGATCTCAGCACACCAACAGTCTAGTAGCAGCATGAAGTCCCTTAATTTAGGGAGCCAGGTCCTTAGAAACATAGATCACAGACTTGTTGCCATCAATTCTAAGATTATCACTGCTTAACGGATATGTCTTATCGTCTTTAATGTATCTTTTAAATGCATATATTATGATATCCCTTTGTCGTTCAGAGGCAAGAGATACCAATATATTTCGAGGACGATCTGATGAGCAATTAATTTAGCCACCCTACGGAAAGAACGTAAATCATAGACGTTAGGAGCGACTTATAAAATTCCACACATTTTATTTAAAATAGAATTTAAATTTTCATTGTTTTTCTCTGGCACCATCTGAATTTGTATATTATGATTTCTTGATGATTTTTCCAAAACAACAATACGGTCGCACATGCGGGTCATCTCTACTCTAGCTATAAAAAAACTACTCTTATACTCCAATTCATGACAGAACTGTGCAATAATTACTGCAGTAACTTTATAATTGATTTACCGTCCTATCTAGTTCATTTTCGAGAACCCTAACATCCCAGATTCCATTATGTTCTCGAGTAATTCTGTAAACATGCATGCGGATGCGGAGGCAAATGCTAGGGCACGCTGCATGTTAGGTAAATATGTTCGGAGCGAATTCAATTATAGTGGGATGCTCTTCCTGCCTTTACCAATAGAAGTATATAGAGATATTTTCAGTTTATATTTCGTGGAGTTTGTTTGTAAAAAATTATTATTAATATCTGTGTTACAGATTGTCATTAGTAATTATGTGGGATTTTTAATTGATTTATATGTTAAACAATAAAATAAAATTGACAACAATCTTTATTTCCAGTAGTGTATAAGACCCACATAGTTGGAAAAGAGATTAAGGCTAATTACTTGTACCTAAGATAACATTTGATCTTTGAAAGCATGTCTTTCTTCGAGCCCACTATGAATATTGGCAAAACTAGAGAAGCGTACCTCGAGCAACGAAGAAGAAATGTAAATTGCAGTTGTATGATGCTGAAATATTATAATAATGTTTGGATGGAAGTAAACTATAACAATATGTAATAATAAAATACAGTTAAAACCGTTTATAGTGACATCGTTTAGAACAACATACCAGTTATATTGACTAACATCAAAGGTCCTGGCTGAATTTGCACTTCGAAAACATGGCCGGTTATTACGACTATCGGTTTTTACGATTAAATTTAAGTGGTCTCTTCGATGTCGTTACAACAGGTTTTGACTGTATAATAGAATATAATAACAGCTCATAACGTCCCACGGCTGGGTTCAAACGTATACCCACCAGCTGTCCTTGTCCAAGGCGGATTAGCGAGTTACTTATGTCTGCCATGACTTCTCACGGCGGTACGGTTTCAATTGGTTCAATTTTCAATGACTCTGCTGCACAGCTGATTCGGCTGAATTTTAGTGAAGGTCTAGATTATACAACTTTAAGGGCATCAATCGTTTACGGTTTATTGGCATATACCTAAAAATCTAGAAATCCAACAAGAAAACGTCTAGCAAATTTGGTGGTCAAAAATTTTGGTGGCCAGTCTACGTCACCTCGGTGAGAGACAACCATACCCTCAAAACGTTCATACAGAATGTCGTGGCGTCTACTGTATGGCACGTAACGCTATCAAAAAGAGATTGATTCGCGTTCTGAAGTGCATGTCGATTCAATGTCGATTCCAAAAAAGGACCGATTAAGCCGCCGGCCCGAAATTCACACAAAACGGTAACTTTTTCTGAATACATTATCACCCGGAGAACCTCGTAAAAGTTGTTGTCTCATATATGACAATTTTATTTGTTAACATAGCCATTCATTCAAAAATGGTCCGAGTCGCTATAGATGAAGTTTCGATCAAAATATGCGTCCTCTTCCAAAAGCTCCAAAGGTCAATCAGCAAAAACAACATTGTTTATAGATATCAAGTTGAAATTTCTGGGTCAGTTACATATTATGTGGGCGGGCTAAAGTCCTGACGCAAGTTGAAGTCTGTAAAAAGCCGAGTTCTTGTTGCCGAATTGACTGCCTCAGGTTCTTTAACACACTTAAGAGACTACGGCAATATTCTGCAAATCTGGTGTATTTTCTGACGTGCAGGTATTGGCTGATTATTTATCAAACTGGTAGTATTGAATTTTAGAAAGAAACCAAACATTGGAGACTCGATTGTGAAGGTCCACCGCGTCTGCCGAACGCCAAAGGGCCGCAACGCACGCATCTTTTGTACTAATGAAGATTCGTTTTTATAATATAGTTTTACCAATCGCATGTACTGCTCAATCGTGTATCTTGCCATGGTGATTTGGCTAAAATAGACTAAATTAAATAAAAATTAATACCTTACACTGCTTATTTTGTTCCATTTCAACATCTACCCGCCATTAAAAAACCTTTATATAATACTGTAATTATTACATGTCTACATGTGAAATATATTTAATTTACCTTTGTCAGTAAGAAGGGTGTATTCCCTATTTTGATGCAGGCTCCCCTACTCTGAGCCAATAAGTATCCTCATAAGCTTTTCATTCCAAGTGTACTTCACCAGCAGCAAGGATACTTAGGTGCATGGCTTCATTAATGCAATAAAAGTAGTGTAGGATATATTTTGCACTCCTATCATACTGACGATGTCATAAAATGGGCCTAACTGGCAATATGACGATCATCCAACTGAACTATGACATTTTACATAAACGGCATTCTGCCGCATACATAAGAAATCTAGCCATTTAAATTATGTTATTTTGCAAATAAATATTACAATCTATAAAAATATTCCCAAGGGGCATACCCACGCGAAGATATTGTTTTAATGTCATAATTTGCGTTACTGATGAAGTTTAAAATAATGCACTCTCGATATAGACTGAGAGGAAATTGTTCTAGTACTCTAAATAATCATATTTCGAACCACTTTGAGCATACGTGAAGCACACACACTAATTCCTATTACGCTATATAACATACTCTGAACGTACCTATTTATTTATATATGTACATACATTTTAAAATAATAGAATTTAGGCAATTTCAGATAATTGGAATTATTTACACAATAGAGTGTGATACAGCCACGTCGTAAGCTCTGGGCACTGTGGCGGTACCAAGTTAATACAAGCATTTTATTCTTAAGCGATACTATAAATTTAAGGAAAACGTCGATGTTAATGGACAAACTTGTAAGTAGGCAGAAAACTTCAAGGATATCCTCTCTGTTTACTCACTTATTCTACAATCTTAACCCGTCAACAGCTCTCATATTTCATGAATGGGTGCTTGTTGATGTAAGACACAGTGTAATAGCGGGAAGGTGGATAGACAGCATAGGAACTGTGGCAGCATAGGACAGCATAGGAAGGATGAGGCAACGATTCTGCAAAACTAAAGCTTGGTTGAAGTGTAAGTCATATTAGCTGTAAATGTGTGGTTTTACTTTTGACGTAGGATAATGTAGTCATTATCTGTATAGTTTTCCTCAATCAAATAACCATGTCTACACACTGTAAAAGGATTTAACTGTGGCGCATAAAACAATGATTAACATTTCTTTTTTTTAATCACTACACATCACACAATCACTTACCAGCTGGATGACCGAGCTTTGCTCGGTTTTTTTTTTTTATAAATTGTGGTTTTTGGAAATTAACAATTGATTTTCTTAGTCTAACCTCAAAGCAAACACTCATTGACTTCATGTTACTTAACAACGCCATCTGCTGGAATAGATTTAGTGTTGTTGTGCCGTTAAAGCAATTTAAAAAAAATAGTATTATTATTCGCCGGTAGAAGTCAGGAAGTCATTTTTCAGTTTAAATTGGGACTACTCAAACGCCACCTTTTTGTTATTTTTCTTCCAATAAAAAAAAGCGAATAAAATGACATTTTCTAGAAATGATTGCTAGCTAGATCGATTTATCGCCCCCGAAACCCCCCCGTATACTAAATTTCATGAAAATTGTTGGAGCCGATTCCGAGATTCCAATTATATATAATATCCAATTATATATAACTGTAATTAATATATAATATTAAGTACAGTTGATTACTCGTCTCTCACAACTCTTGCTTTTAAATTCATTTTAACAATTAAAATTAACACAGTAATTAAATCTTTGCAACGTATCATTTTTATGTATGCAAATGTCATGTGTCATACTTCTATGGCACATGACAGTGCGCAGTCTTCAGTGCGCAGAGTATCCTAAGCGCATTAAATATAAAGAGATGATATTCTCTTTACATATATATACATATATATATATATATATATATATATATATATATATATATATATATATATATATATATATATATATATATATATATATATATATATACAAGAATTGCTCGTTTAAAGATATAAGATAGACACAGAATGCCTATCTGTTTCGACACTAATTTTAGGTTAAGATATTAATTTAGAACATAAGTAAAACCAACTGACCTAATTCTATTTGCATGGGGCTACCTGTTTGGCTTCATTATATTGATACATAAGAACCCAGGCTTAGACGTCAAGTAAATGCTGATCTTAGTAGTAAAGGGTGATGTGCGTGCCTATGGGCTCATGGCGACATCAAGGATGTCGAAGATCGTGCGAAGTGGAGAAGGAAGGTCGGAAAGTGGACCCTGGACACCAACGCGAAAGCTTAGGTTGCAACTGGGATTTAACGCTAAGATTATGATGCTGTTAATTCATGGGATTTAGATTCTCGTAAGGTTTCTTGAACACTTCTGTTTGAATCAGAATTAAACAGGGAGTTGGCTTCCAAGCTGAGGACCGAATGGTATATCTCGTCTATAACTTAATAGTGCATTATTCTTGTCTGGAATATAACCAAGATGTGTAGATTACGAGGCTGAGACGTTCCAAACCAAACGTTGACTCCCCACTCTTCGTCTTAGCGTTAGAGTATTACTATGCTGACGATGAACGGACGAGTGCGGTTATGGTTCAGCAATCTCAATGTCTGTGATCTGCATACTTGGCTACATTCTAATACGAGTGCACGAATGGATACAAATTTTATACCGATAATCACGTATAATAATATAGAATCACCTCGTGCGCAATATTCTTTAACTTATTTAATTGGTGCGGCATTTATCGTATATAGTTACACAACCGGCAAAACTGCCTTATCCATAATAGTGATCGTTAATGCAATCTCGCTATGAAAATATATTTTAATGATAATTAAGAGTTGAGTGATAAATTGAAATTCCTCTATTCTTACTTTATAAACTTATACCAGAAGAATAATTGTGCAACCCAAGTGCAACAGCACCCGGCAAAATAAAGCTACTTTTTTATTACTTCACTAAGGTAAAACGTGCACTAAACTTCAATACAGTTTTACAGAGATAGGAGAGGAATTAGATTATTAGGATGACATTTAAAACATCACTGTGAGTTAAAAGCAATGGTCGAGCATGTAATGAATAAGGTTATATTTTACCTTAATATCTATCATGCTTCAGTGTGTGTTACGCCTAATGCTTATTTGTTTTAATATGTAATTATTTGTTATAACCATGAATTTGGTAATTTATTAAACCTAATCGACTTACTTGGTAGTCCAAAAGCTCCGTTTTGGACTGTGCCTCACTGACTTTAAGCTAAACCCTACTTCGGAATTACACAAAATAATAATTGAATCATCTGGATTTACTTCGCGGAGCAGGAGCCACACTCATGCTACTAGTACAGCAGCCCTAGGACGTGAGCCTCGCTTTGAAGCACATCATGCGGTATCTCCGTATCACCCTGATGGCCAAAATGCGACACAGCCTGTAAAGCAGCGACATTGTTTTTGCCGTCAAGCAATCCACCTAAACGAAACAATACCATCGTTACTCGTAGTAAAATATGTATAATATCCAGAGACTTTACGTAACTAAGTAACATACGTAATTAAGTTTAGTTTTTTAATCAAAATAATATTTAATCTCATTTGCTGCAACTTTGCTCTACGATAAAGTTTTTTTGCGTACACATTGCTTTTATATTCCGAATTTCGAATAAGCTTCTAGTCCAAGTTTTCCATTCAAAGAAGTTTTCAAATTTAAGAAAAAACAGTAACTCTGATATTTCGACTAACACAGGCAACGGTCACAATAGTTATGCTAACAGTACAGAGAGATGTAGTTAACAAAAAAACATATTCTAATAAACTCATAATACAATTGTATAGTTTTTTTGACCGGTTTGAGACTTTCAGTGATCGAAAAAGATTAAAGTTTTTTGAAGGGTAGGTAGGGTAGTAATTTGCTTCAGGGTGGGCTTACTGCAACGAGAAAATATATAAGGTCAATAATTCATTACGACTACATAATCTAAGTTCATCATTTTCAGCCGGAAGACGCCCACTGCTCGACAAAGGCCTTCCCCAAAGATCTCCACGATGATCGGTCCTGCGCTGCCCTCATCCAACCTATTCCGGCGATCTTGACCAGATCATCGGTCCATCTTGTGGGGGACCTACCAACATTGCGTCTTTCGGTACGCGGTCGCCATTCGAGGACTTTTCTGCCCCAACGGCCATCAGTCCTTCGAGCTATGTGCCCAGCCCACTGCCACTTCAGTTTTGCAATCATCCGGGCTATGTCGGTGACTTGGGTTCTCCTGCGAATCTCCTCATTTCTGATTCGATCTCGCAGGGAAACTCCGAGCATAGCCCTCTCCATTGCCCTCTGAGCGACCATGAGCTTCCTCATAAGGCCCATAGTTATCGACCACGTCTGCGTTCCGTATGTCATCACTGGCAACACACATTGGTTAAAAACCTTCGTCTTGAGACACTGCGGTATTTAATCTAAGTTAAATCATTCATAATGTAAATCTTGATATCAATATTATATTTACAAGTCAGAATAGTAAATTTTATCTAAGCTGTTGTCCTGAATGTGGAATTTTACTTTAATCTGAATGTGAACAGAGTGCCACGATTATGCACTTAATCATTTATGACATACTAATGCACATATTTGCAAATTCTTTCTTACCTGTAAATTGCATGCAGCGCTTGCAAAAATGTTGTTTGCCATAAAATTGCTGCCATTACCTGTTTATGTTGGTATAAAATGTTCGTAATGTAAGTATAAATCATATTTGGTATTTTGTAGAAGCATAATAATCGTAACAACGTGTTGTATTTGTAATGAAGTTCATTATTTTTTGCAGTTACACAATACTCTTTAAATGATATGTTATGGTCAAAATGTAGATCCTATCGAGGCATGGAGCTTTGTACCCTTGTGGTGTGGTACTATCTCAAACTATGAAAGCATGGGAGAAAGTGATCGAGGGCAAACTACGTAAGGAAACCGTTATATCATCATCCCAGTTTGGGTATATACCAGAACGGAGCACCACTGATGCCATTTTTACAATCCAGCAATTAATGAAGAAGTACATAAAAACCTCCATATGGCATTTATGGACTTAGAAAAGGTATATGACCGGATTCCTCGAGAAGTCATGTAGTGGGCCCTTAGAATGAAAGTGGTCCCAGAGAAATATGTAAGGCTGATTAAAAGTATGTACGAAAGTATAAGTACGCAAGTGCGCACTGCAGTTGGATTTACCAAGTGAAGTGAAGTGAAGTGAAGTGATGCGAAGTGAAGTGAAGCGAAGTGAAGTGAAGTGAAGCGAAATAAAGTGAAGTGAAGTGAAGTGAAGTAAAATAAAGTAAGTAGTCTCGATTAAATTGCCATTTACAAATTGCCATTTCATGCCGTACAAGGAAGGGAAAAAAAGGGAAAGGAAGGGAAAAATAAAAAGAAGAATACCTCGTAATTGACAATCACGGCTGCGGAAAATCACGCTCCCATCGATTGTATAACATATTTTCTGCAAAAATAAACCAACAACTTTGATCATAGACCATCTCGAAATATATAATCAATACTGAAATATAATATCGAAGTCTATAAAATGTCATTACTTACAAACTTTTGCCAAAGTTCTATTAGGGCACCAAGAACGTACAACTAATAGCTTCGTAAATACATCTAAAGTATGATATCCGTCTGGCAAAGGTTCGTCTTCGGGCGCTTTCTTATCAAACCTGTTAATGAAAGTAAGTATATGTTTTTTTATTGCTGAGGAATAGCAGACAGGCTGACCGCCCACTTCATAATAAGCAGTTACCGTCCCCTATGTATGTTTGCGACGCTAGAGGTACCGCGAAGATGCTGGTGTTCGGGGTACTGGAACCTGGGTCATTAATGCCGGAACACAACACAACACAACAGCAGTATACTTATAAACCAAGGGTGGTTGCCGTCCAGACGGGTTTGGGGCCCTACGACGTAAAAAAAGTATACATGAGTATTCTAGTATCTATAACTCAAGAGGTAAAGAGCTGCTCACTTTGGAACTCGATGGTGCTGCGTGAATTATGTGAAACGTGTTTATGTATTAATATAAATTGCAAGTTTTGGCAAGCTTCAAGGATGAAAGTTTTTCCTATGGATATCCTTTGATTTAAGTATAAGATTATCGGCTCCTATGCATACTTTATAATTAACATAAAAACTAATCCTAATCATAAAATTATTTTACTTTAATCTGCCCAAAATACTCACCAAGATTTCCATCCCTTGTTATTATTTTTAACTTGTTTCAGTCAAAGTTCGTAGAAAATTGGATCCCTTAAGAAGAACAAGTTCGAAGCTCATCTCTAAAGAAAATCACAGCGTTGGTCGTCACTAGGATTCAAATCGACTGGAAAGAGACCGTGGAACGGCGCCGTGAGATTCGGAGGGAGGATACAGTGAAAAGAACTTCTCGGAAGAAAGATACTAGGCTAACCAGCTTCACCCAGCACGCAGCGAGATACTGGGGCTACGATCAATGCCCCTGCCGGTACCACAGGTCCACTGAATGCTAAAGACCTAACCCGAACTAGGCCACCAGGGCATTCAGTGCAATCAGGAAGGTGCAGCTGGAGGCTGCCGAAAATCCTGCGACCCTGAAACGGCGAGAACTAGAGGTTAAAGCGGAACTAATCCAGAAGAGGTTGGCAGCCGATGTAATGGCCATACAAGAAGATCAGGAAAGCTAGTATTCTTTCTCCACCCCTGCACGGATGAAAAACTTTAGTAATAATAGGCATTAAATATTTTTACTTTCATTACTACTTATTATTACATAAGTTGGTGAAATTAAAGTAACCTCTGAGAATACGTAATTTAACCACATCATATGAAAAAAGCTGTCTTGGAAGGCACCGACAAAAATATCATGCAGAAGCTATGCCCTGTAATTGGATAGATCAGCCATGTACCTAAATCTTCGAAAGGTATGATTGTTACATAACTTTTTTTGTAGAACATTAAATTTTCTATAAAAATTATGCATATCTCATTATTTTCGGTAGTACGAAATAATTGAGAAATATTGTAAAAGGGCTCTATTCTCAATTAAGTTTAAATTTCTATATCTGTAGTATCATATAGGTATATATACTAATTAAATATTTAATAGCTTAATATATTTAATTTACAATAAAATCTAGCTTATTAATAATTACATTTAGGTTAAATCTATACAAATAAATAAAATATAAGTACATAATATGTACAATGAACCTAAAACTAAAAACCTTAAAAAATATAATAAAATAACTAAAATATATTATTAAAAGGAGTCCCTTTAGGCAAGGTTCCGAAGATACTGGCAGCGTTCCCTCTTGCGGCCCGGCCACGAGATCGGCAGGCCACATAACCGTAGGCCCGGGCGTAGGCGATAGGAGAACAGCGGGGTTTTTAGTGGGTAGTCGGATGGCTGAACATCTTCCCCGGAGTCCCACAATTCCCTCGGTCCCCCCGGGCCGAGAGAACCGGTCAAGAGAGATTTTTCCCCGAGACAAAAAAAAAGCGTTCCCCCTTTGAATAGCTAGAATAATTCTTTGTCCGAGGTAGCTGCCAGCTCTTCGGTCTCCTGTGATGTCGACTAACCTCTTTGCTATTTCCTTAAAAAGCCTTATAGCGCTAGGACCCCACGGACCAAGGGTCTCGACACCGAATGGGACAAAATCATATTCGAAGCCTAGACCTCTGTATTTGCATGCTTTAGCTTTTTCAACCGCTTCACAAGCCGCACCAACTCTGTTGTTGGTTCTATGTAGATGGGAAGGAGCCAGCGTGTCTGAACAGGTTGCATCCCATACCAGCACACAGCCCACCTTCCATGGAATGAAACTCATACCATTCGGTCTCTTGCCATCGTCTCTTACAATACCAGTCGGCTCAAGTAGACTTGGCACGTTGATGGTGGAAAGGGACCGGCGAATGAATACTAATTTACTTGCGGCCAATTTTAGTTTTTAAAGGTGTTTGATGAAGTATGACGACCGTCTGATATGATGATATATGATATATATGATGACCGATGATCTGGTCAAGATCGCCGGAATAGGTTGGATGAGGGCAGCGCAGGACCGATCATCGTGGAGATCTTTGGGGGAGGCCTTTGTCCAGCAGTGGGCGTCTTCCGGCTGAAATGATGACGACCGTCATGGCAGGATCATTTGAACGGAACGCCTTTGACGATCATGGGTTTGATTCCCATCACAAGTCTGGGATTTTGTGGATTTATAATATGTATACTATATACAAAATAAAAGTATATCAGTAGTCTAATTTGCATAACACAAGCGTTTTGTTGCTTCCTTTTGAACTATATGACGCTATGTAAATTATTACAGTATAATAATTAGAAGCTGACCCGAAAAACGTTACTTTGTCATATAAATTAAAAATTAAAAAAAAAACTCTTTAAATAGGATTTCCATAAAATCCATTTTTCATGTGCGTCTATCTACGTCGCGAAAAGAGTAACTTCATTATGCGATGTAGATATATAAATTTAGATATGAGAAATTTAAAGTCATCGTTATATGTTTTTAGATATCTCATGACGAGTGAATGAATTTGTAATCGTCAATTACAGTGAGTCCATTCCAGTCTTCAAAGGCAAGGGATCGGTGCAGGAGTGCGGTAACTACCGCGGCATAAAGGTCATGTCCCATACCATGAAGCTCTTCGAGAGGATTATCAACTCTCGGATTCGGCAGGAGTGCACTGTCTCGGGATGTCAATATGGGTTTCGCCCTGGTCATGGGACCATGGACCCTGTTTTTGCCCTAAGGATTGTCGCGGAGAAATACAGGACGAAGAATACGCATCTGCATTGCTTGTTTCTTGACTTGCAGAAGGCCTTCGACTGTATTCCTCGCGCGATAATCTGGTGGGCATTGCGATCCAAAAGGGTTCCAGAGGCCTATATTGACATCATCCGAGACATGTACCGCGATTCCGATTCTGTGGTTCGGACCGCTGTTGGCGACACAAAATCCTTCCCCATCACTGTCGGAGTGCACCAAGGATACGTCCTTAGACCGTTTCTGTTCAGCGTGGTATTAGACGCATTGTCAGACAGCATCAGAAACTCACATGAGCAGCCTCCGTGGTTACTCATGTATGCTGATGATGTCGCGCTGGCAAATTCGGACAGGGGTAGGCTGGTGCAACGCGTGAAGGCGGGAAGGAGTCGCTTGAGAACGGTGGTCTGAAGCTCAATGTGGCGAAGACCGAGTACTTGGCCTGTAACTCCACAGATCCCACACCCGTACGCATAGACGGCAACACGGTCGAGCGCACGGACCGAGTGCAATACTTGGGATCTGTGTTTCATGCATCCGGTGACATCGATTGTGACGTCAAGGCACGCATTGCTGTTGCGTGGGCCAAATGGCGTGAGGTAACTGGTATCATTTGTGACCCCAAGATGCCGGTAAAGTTGAAGGGACAGGTCTATAAGACCATCATTAGGCCTGTCCTTTTATACGGCTGTGAAGCCTGCCGGTGTTGGAACGACACAAGCAAGAACTGCGTATCACGGAGATGAATATGCTGCGGTGGATGTGTGGAGTAACGCGGAAGGACCGCGTTAGGAACTCTCGCATTCGCGGTAGTCTTCATATCCGTGACATTGCGAATAAACTGCAGGATTGTCGGCTCCGTTGATACGGCCACGCTTTACGGCAACCAGATGCTTACGTGGGAAACAAATGTCTGGCCATGCCGCCTCCGCTGTTCCCCGGCAGGAGGGGTAGACCCAAAAAGTGCTGGTTTGACGTCGTAAAGGGTGATATGAGTGCCAATGGGCTCACTACCACGGATGCTGAAGATCGTGCGAAGTGGAGTAGAAAAAGTCGGAAAGCGGACCCCGGGACCGAAACGTAAGTTTGGGTTGCAACCGGGATGAACGCTGAGATGATGATGATGAATTACAGTGAGTCCATTTACTCGTAACTCGCTCTGGAAATCAAGAGAAGGTGACAACGGACGAAAGATCGTTTAATCCACCGTCTATCAGAGGACAAGAAAGAAGACAACAGTCATCTGTAATCAAGGCAGCCGTTAATAAATAGAAGTGCGATGACTTCCAGACTTCTGATATTAATTATTGTTTCAGGATGTGTAGACCTCTGTCTACTTGGTCAAAATTCACACGCAACGTGCACACGCACATTAAAACACAAACAAACACAATCATTGAGAGAGAGAGAGAGAGAGAGAGAGAGAGAGAACCACGCACGTACGCATGCATCCACACACATGCACGCATACACGCACGCTCAAAGATACATACACACCTTGCATTCTTAGTATCGAGAAAGTTTAATAGTGTTTTATTATTATTAAACTAAATAATAACTTACAGTGTCAAGGTGTTGGACGAAAGATGGCACCATATAGGCATTATCCCCGGACGGATCCAGTCACTGGCTAGATGCCCTAGATGTCTTAATTAATATTGCAGCAATAACGCAGTAAATTATCTTTGTAAATTTAAATATTTTTCCGAACAGGTGAGGAGTAAGAATAAATAATAAATAACCTCTGCGGCTGGGGACGGTTTGTCATAAAAGGCGACAAAACGACCCAAGATAGGTAGGGCTCCCATCCCGTCTAAAGGACACCCACTTCTTGTTTCTAAATATGCCGACATAATAACCATGCCTTGTGATCCAGCATATTTATGATGGATTGTGTATTTACGCAGTTTTCCTATGCAGATGACAACGTGTTAGCGGTGCCCCTGGTACGGCGCTGCAGACATTGATAGGTGACGATAACTGCTTACTATTAGGTGGACTGTTAGTCTATCTGCAGTTTATAGCAATCAAAAAATTTTGGTTATTATCACCATAACTTGATTTTATATTATACTAAGTACTTAGTTTTACTACCTTTTGTAACAAATATGTACAATATATCGAAATTCATACATATAAAACGTATCTGGGTTTTGAATTTTATACGAATACTAGCTGTGCCCGCGACTCCATCCGCGTGGAATAGTGACTTTAGGCAGCATTTTTTGAATATATGAGGTCAAATTAAATTGGAAATTCAACCTACTAAGTCCAGGCTAAGCTGAACCCTATTTTATATAATTGATGATATAAATCTGAGGTCAACTTAAATTTGATTATAAAATTTCCGAAACTTATAATTTTTAACAAAAACTATTTTTTTTTCTAAAATAAGAATAGCCTAAGTTACTCCTTGGTACATCAACTATCTGCCAGTGAAACTCCCGTTAAATTTTAAAGTATGAGTAGCATTCCACCCGCTCTTGTAGGTGATGAGATACTCGGTTCTCTTTTTGAAATACGTGTTCACGATGGCAAAATCGGTAGCCGCACACCTATTTATAATATCCTCCCCTTCCACGTTGCGACTCCCGAGCCTATATCCACCTTGGACATGCTCAAATTCCCACCAACCCCATTCCTCACCCACTTGACCGTTCAGATCACCACCCAAAACGATCCCAAGGTGCACCTGTGTAGATCAGCTTGTAGCCATTCCCAATGAACCGGGATCTGCTGGCCTTCCACCGAGTCTCCTGCAGGAACGCCATGGCCAACCTCCGCCTGGAGAGTACATCTGCCAATTCCCTCGCACGTCCGGTTAGCGTGCCAATGTTCCAAGTTGCGAAGTGGAGTTTGGATTGGACTAACGTCTTTACCCGTGCTCGCCCACGGCACGGCAGCCCTTGTCCACTTGTCACAGAAGTCGGACAAAGTTCCTGCGCGTCATTTTGTGGCGACGCCCTATCCGTAACTAGACCTTTTCTTGTACATCCATTTATGATTTGGCTAGTTTTGCCGTTTGCGGGAGCGACTGCCGTCTGAACTCCCAACCCCTAGAGGAAAACCGAGAGGTACCCTTCTTTTGCCGCGTACCCTGTCACCCTGTATGATATCCTACAGGAATAAATTCTAGTCCTATCAGCCTAAGTTTACGGATTCTCGTGAACGTCTTTTAGTAGACATCACTATAAGTAGACATCATCATTGTGTAAAATGATGCTTGACACATTTCGTTTGAAAAACTTATGGTACAATTTAGATTTTATCAATCATGTTATTTATTATACAATATTGGGGAATTTTAATACTTGTCTGATTAAAATTACTTCAGAGGATTATCCTTTGAAAATAATGTTGAATTAAGTAAGTTAAATATCCTTCCCCTCACAACCACTCACCACGTCCCTAATGCTTGCTACTTCAAACTATATATAAGCAGACGATTTGAATCTTTATATTTAAGTACCTAAAGTCACTTTACTTAAGACTGCTTAAATTATCAATAAGGAGTAGCAAAACATTATCCACGCAGGGACGGTCAATATTGATCTCTAGTCAATATTCTTGCTCCGCCCTTGGGACGGGGACGCCTTGTCGTAAAAGACGACAAAATAACCCTATCTAGGTATTAGGGTCGACAACCTCCGTGGCGTAGCGGCTAACGGTGCGGTTTTTATGTATAATATATATTCATTTACAATGGCATTATGTGAATTATTTCAGTACCAACCCTGTATGCCTACTGTTCCAAATCATTTAATAAAGATATTTAACTAGATAATTTTTCATAATTTAAAAATCAACTCTAGCAAAATACTATCGATCATCTATATCTATATCTATACTACTATTATAAAGAGGAAAGATTTGATTGTTTGTTTGTTTGTTTGTTTGTTTGCTTTGAATAGGCTCCGAAACTACTGACCTGATTTAAAAAATTCTTTCATTGTTAGGCAGCTACACTATCCCCGGGTGACATAGGCTATATTATATTTTCAAAAAAATTAGGGATCCTTACTAAAACTCCAATAATGTAAGCCGAAGTGTAAAAAAATTACCTAAAATATTATTTAAATCGCGTACGTTGCGAAAACTATTGATGATAGAATAAAATAATGTACTACAACTTTGCAGAACACATCATTATTTACAAAAAGTGACGCGACAGCATATGTCTAACTATTATAGTTATGCCACAATAAGTGTCCTTTTATTTTAAAAATTTAATTGAAATGCCGAGAAAATGCTCTTTATTAGGATCTTGGTATTAATCCTTATCAAAATAAATTACTTCATATTCAAAACTGTTTCAATACCTTTATATAACTTTTTATTCCATTCGAAAGATATCACGAGTTTAAAAATGTAAGTATTAGAAAAATGTTGCGTGGTAGCCGCTCACCCTGTTCGGCTAGCTAGGCAGTACCTTATGCAATGTAGGCGTGCGTCACTGGGGTTTTACAAAAATTAGAATACTTATTAAAAATAACGAAAAATAAATAAAAAGTAATAACAAAAAAAATCATTAAAATAAAAGCTCATAGAAAATAATATTCAAACTTTCTTTATAATTTTATTTTTTTAGTAACCTGACGCAAATAGAAGGGTTTGCCCTCAGGGGCGCTCCTCTGTCCGAGGAGTGCACGGGTGTGCGTACCCGAGGTGCCCGAGCATCCGTCGCTTCACTCCCCTCTCCGTTCAAGGCGACAGAGTCCTACCTTTCTTTCCGTCTACCTCTTACATCCTTTCCAACTTAGCTCTCTGTTCGTGGCGTGGTCCCCGGTGGGATGGTTGCGAATACTGATTGGGGTCCCGGGTTCTACCCTGGGACCTGATTTGGTAGTCGAAACCATGCCTATTTCGACTGCGCTTGCACAGAGAGTGTTCCCGGGGCGGGAATTGCATCCTCGCTGTCGGTTGGTCTTGCTGGGCCGACTACGACGTCAGGCGACTCTGCTTTTTCTGGAGTGTCGTCTGGTAGTCGTACCCACGCCTGACTAGCACGCGACGGGGATGCGAGTCCCGTCCGGAATTGGCCGCGGATCTGTCGCTCCCGGCCCTGGTTCTGTCCATGGTCGGGGGCGATCCTCGATGGACGGCCGTCGCCTCCTTTTGCGAGGCAGTAGTGCCTGCAAGGGAGGCGGCGGAACGGGAGCGGGAGTCCGCCACCGCACTCCCCTCCCGCCAACGTAGGCCGCGTCGTCGGCACCGGAGGGCGGGCAACGATCTCCGGCTGCCGTAGAAAGCGGCCGCGGGTGGCCCCTCGGGGGAGGATCCGCCGCCCGCACTATTGCCGCGAGGGAGAAGGCCGCGTGCTGTTCCGCAGCCCCCCTCAACTCCTAGAGTTGTTACAAGAGAGCGCCGGGGGGACGAAACTCTGACCCCCTGGCGCCAGCACTTTAGAAGGGGCCCGCTTTAAGACAAAGCGTGGGCCGGCGCCGGCCCGGGCCACGAGATCGGCAGGCCATATATCCGTGGGCCCGGGCGTAGGGGATAGGAGAACAGCGGGGTTTTTTAGTGGGTAGTCGGATGGTCGAACATCTTTTCTCCGGAGTCCCTTATATATCCCTTGGTCCCCCCGGGCCGGGGGAACCCGTCAAGAGGGGTTTTTCCCCGAGACCGAAAAAAAATAGAAGGGTTTAATTTTTAATTTTTTGTTAAATACCCGTGCGAAGCCGGGACGGGCCGCTAGTTGTTGATAATTTGCGCACAATGTCAAAAAAGACATTTCTACAATTGTAGATATAATTTATGAGAATAAAAGAAATTAATGATAAAGTCCAAAAACTTGGTGCAGACAGTGATCTGTTTTGGCACTCAAGTCACGGAGTTAAGTTGCCGAATGTTTAGCACTTTTTGGAGCCTCAAAGATTCGCGTGAAAAGTCAGACTAAAAAGATGTTTTTCAAAGCAGGCTCGAGCGTTTTCAAAGTGTGTGCATGACGTTCGTATTAAGTTTTAAATATACATGACTATGTTTCTAAGTATCAAAATAAATGGTTGCCAGTATTTTTTTACCAAAATGCTCACATGCTCAACTAGTCTTACGAAGATAAGAAATGTTTTAAATTTATACAACTCATTCCTATTCTTTACGCTCTATTGAAAACCAATTATTACCAACCCCTACGCACTATTCTTCATTCTACTTCAATTTCTATACCTCCTATTTTTATTTTTTTGGTAAGTTTGTTGGGAATAGATTGCTTTTTAAACGCCTTATATTAGCTTCACTTATATGTAGGTTTATTGGTATGTTTGTATGTTTGTAATTATTTGTTTGTAACCGACTCTTTTGACCACTTCAAACGGCCAGATGTTGTTCAAACTTTGTAGATATATCGAGGGCCGATGACAATACAATAATCTGTATAGTTTGTATCATTATCCTTATCAGGATCCTCAGGATTAAGAAATTTTCGGCTCTCGTCCGATCACTGAAGTGAAGGAGCGTCGGACGCGGTCAGTACTTGGATGGGTGACCGCCTAGGAAAATTGCGTAACGGTAGATTTTTGTTCTTTTTTATGTGTTTTATATTAACTTGACCTGTATGTAATGGAATTTTTCGGAATTCGACTCGATTTTTACTTACTTTGAACAATAAAATCAAAACTCTGCCGAAGCGTAATTAATAACATTGCCAGAAGGTGGCGTTAAATTAATAATAATATAGCCGGAAAATGGCGTTATATTAATAAAAATATTTACCGATTGGATATTGACAACAAATAAATTATACTATCACGCTTTTGTTTTATAGTTAATGAAACTAAAAAGTTAAAAATAAATTATAGTTAAAAAAAAACTAAAAAACATGCTTTTATAATAAACAAAATACACACATCAAAAAAGTCTAAGCAACATGTACTAATTTAAATTTTAGGATGGTGGATGAGCCGCTGTATGGATGAACTTCCTGGATGCACCTGAGCCTTTCAGTATTTCCAGGCCGAAGGTACACTCGCACCCTTCTTATATCAGGCCTAAACCCGAATCGCGACTCATCGGATAACATAATTTTATCCCATTGTTCCTGGGTCCATGTTCTGCGTTCTCTACACCATTCATTTCGATGAGCGCGATTCCCGTGACGTATCGGTGGGCACCTAATTGGGCGTCGAGCTCGTAGGCCGTACTCATGCAGTCGATTTGCACAGTTTGAGGACTCACATCAACACCACTTGAATTTTGTAGCCTCAAACTTATCTCTCAAGCGGTTAACATCGGCTAACGTCTTGCAGTCAGTTGTATGTACCGGTCTAGCCGAGTGGTTGTACTCCTTTTACGGCCTGGATGTTGTTCACCGGTTCCTTTGTATTATTGTAGCGCTGCCAAAGACGACAAATAATACTTCTATGAATGCCAAAATGCCGAGATACCTGAGATTGATTACTTCCCGCTTGCAACATCCCTACAGCTCTTTGCATTTCATTTGCCGTCAAATGACGTCGCTCCATGACGTAAAGAATATCTAACAATTAAATTTTGTCACTAACTTTATTTAAATGGTTGGTAAAATAAAATCAAGACTAAATGTAGCAATAAAACGCACTTAAATTCAAACAAATTGAAAAAAAAACAAAACATAACAGAATTTTTTTTACAACCAGCCAGTATGTCCTCAATAACAAAAAAGTTTACATACCTACGGACTTTGAGTGAGTAAAGACTTCGAAATTAATTAGTATAAATGGTAAATTTGTAATATAATAGAAGACCATATTAGGCGCATGGGAGGATAACTGCCCAGTGAAAAAGGCTTTTTGCAAAAAGGAACCATGGTGGTCCCCTGAGTTGGCGAAATTACGCCGGGAAACACGACAGGCCTTCAACTATGCAAAAGCCAGAAAAGATTTTTCTGACTACTCTAGCATGTTGACGAGGTACAGCACGGCGATACGCAAGGCTAAAAGAACAACTTGGCGAAAGCAATGCACTTCCATCGAATCGTTACCAGACGGAATGAGGTTGTGCAAAGCAATGTCCATGACAAAGGCAAACCCACTAGCGTCCGTAAAAGATGTCAATGGGGAGTCTACGGAAACTGGAAAGGACACCCTTAGAGTGATGTTTAGGACTCACTTTCCAGGGTGCAAATTGCGCAATGACGACGAAGAGGAACCAGTCACAAGGGACGAGCTCACAAGGCATACGACCAAAAATGACTGGCTCACGGCAAAGAAAGTGGTAGATGAAAACAGACTAAAGTGGGCAATAGGGGGCTTCCAACCCTTTAAATCTCCCGGCCCAGACACCATCTACCCTATATTGCTGCAAGAAGGTACTTCGGTACTAACTCCTCATCTTTGTAGGCTCTACAGAGCTTGCATAGCCTTTGGTTATGTACCCAAAGCTTGGAGAGCGGTCAGGGTTAGCTTCATACCAAAAGCTGGAAAACCCACTTATGAAGAAGCTAAGGCTTATAGGCCGATTAGTCTATCATCTTTTCTGCTGAAAACTCTGGAGAAACTGGTAGACAGGCATCTTAGAGAGGGGCCATTGAAGAAATTCCCTCTACATAGGTTACAATGTGCGTATAACCCCGGCAAATCAACAGAAACGGCTTTACACTACGTTGTAAGCCGAGCTGAGGCTGCACTAGAAGGACAGGAAGTATGTGTAGGGGCCTTCCTCGATATAGAGGGAGCCTTTGACAAAACAACTTTCGAGTCTATTCGCAATTCTGCAAAGGAACATGGTGTCAGTGACACTATATGCAATTGGATTGACTATATGCTACGAAGCAGACTAGTCAGATCGGAACTAATGGGAGATAAACTTAGCGCAAAAACAACACGCGGCTGCCCTCAAGGCGGAGTATTGTCTCCATTATTATGGTGTCTGGTAGTAGACTCACTACTAACCAAACTCAACACCGGACCTTTTTACACGGTAGGTTATGCTGACGACATAGCCATAATGGTCAATGGTAAATTTCCGAACATAGTCTCTGGATTATTACAAAAGGCTCTGAAGATAACAGAGAAATGGTGCATGGAGAACCACCTCTCCATTAATCCAAATAAAGCAGTTATAGTACCATTTACAAGGAGAAGGACACTAGCAAGTCTAGGGAATCCCTCCCTTAATGGAACCAAACTGTCGTGGTCCACCGAGGTCAAATATCTAGGCATAACCCTTGATAAGGAACTCAGGTGGAAGACTCATGTGGAAAAGACAATGGCGAAGGCTCTGAGAGTATTTGGTATGTGTCGTTCCACTTATGGCAAAACCTGGGGACTAAAACCCAAAGTGATACGATGGCTTTATCAGATAATGATAATACCCATCATTACGTATGGCAGCGTAGTATGGTGGCCCAGAATAAAACTTACTACGTGCAAAGAGACACTCAATAGGCTACAAAGAACGGTGTGTCTTGGAATCACGGGTGCTTTTAGAACAACACCTACGGCAGCTATGGAGAGATATCTTAACATTCCTCCTCTGCATATTATGGTTGAACTTGAGGCAAGGAGGGCACTATATCGCCTTGCAGTAGCTGGCCTATGGGACTCCACCAAGCCAAAAACCAACCATACAAAATTCGATGGAAATGAGGACCTGGATCGGATAACACATATGATATCCGATAAAATGCAAACCAGGTTTATATTTGAAAGGCTTTTCAGGGTCCAAATTCCAACAAGATTGGAATGGACAAAGGGACCAGATCCACCGGAACATAATAGTCTGGTATGGTACACTGATGGATCCAAAATGGAATCAGGTACAGGGGCGGGAGTATACGCGAAAGACTACAAATGTAGTAAAAGCTTGGGAAAAATGGCAAGTGTATTCCAGGCTGAAACATATGCCATTATAACCTGTGCTCAGGAGAACATAGATAGAGGCACCAGAGGCAAATCTATATATATTCTCAGTGACAGTCAAGCTGCAATCAAGGCCATCGCCTCCTTCAAAGTTGACTCCAGACTTGTCCTGGATGCCATCCAAACCTTGAATGGACTTGGAAGGCATAACAGGGTAAGATTAATGTGGGTCCCGGGACACGAGGGAGTACATGGCAATGAAATGGCAGATGAACTGGCAAGAGAGGGCTCAACTAATGATTTTATGGGTCCGGAACCATGTGTAGGCATTCCGACTAGCCTCGTGAAGGCCACATTCAGGGATTTTGCAGACCGCAGTCAACAACAACACTGGCTGACTAGAATCGGTCTGGAACACTCCAAAAAATTTTTGGGATCCACGTACAAAGCACGAGGATCCATCTGGAACATGAGCAGGGGGCAAATACGCTACTTGCTTGGAGCCTTTACTGGGCACTTTGGAACCAACAACATGCTCATGAAAATGGGTCTAACCGCGACACCCATGTGCAGGTTGTGTGGGGAACATACAGAACGCATGGAACACCTACTGTGTACATGTGATGCATTGGCCAGGAGGCGAATGAATCTTTTGGGGGTAGGATATCCAACACCGGAAGACTACAGGCTCCTATCTCCATACCTCATTGTTAGGCTCATGAAGCAGATCTTCAAGGAGATTGGAGAGGAGTGATTGCTATCTAGGGGAACACAAAAGATCCCATTGGGTCGAAGTGTCCGAGATATTTCTCGGCCCCAAAATAAGATAAGATAAGATAAATTTGTAATATCATGCATGTTGCTTAGACTTTTTTGATGTGTATAAAAGGTAAAACAGATATTTTCAAAATAACAATTGACAACAAGCACCCCACACTTTTTTACAATAAAATTCATTTTTTTGTTAATCCCACTATCCTTTATTTAAATTTATCGAAAATTATTTTTTACCTTTTAGTTTGATTTTTTAAAAAAGCGTGTTTTTCAGATTTTTAAGCGATAACACTGCCGTTGGCTCAATGAGTATTGTAGATCTAGGTTTCAATTTGTTTCTTGTATTGGACAACAAAATATTTCTATCTATCTATATAATTTATATTTATTATTATTCGAGTTATAACACTATTAAAACCGAATAAATAATTTCTATAGAACTCTTGTTTTGAAATAATTTAGGTATTATAATCCTATATATTATATATAGGACTATTTTAGAGCTCAGATTTATTACGATATTTATTTTATTAATTTGAAAGTATTTAAATTTAAGCACCTAGGTGTATGCAAATTCGAAAACACTTTAGCTTTAGTAAGGACTTTCTCTCTGTATAAAAACGTACTAAGAATACTAGCACTTGCGACTAGGGGCGGCCTGTCGAAAAAATCGACAAAATAATAGATGGAAGGACTGAATCACGTCTGAATCGTCATCCTCCAGATTTACGAATATGCCGTCATAACAACATTGTGTTGTGTTTCGGCGTAAATAACCAGGTTCCAATACCCCTGAGTGTGTAAACGGTGCCCCTGGCGTTGCAGACACCTATAGGTGACGGTAATTGCTTAGTATAAAGTGGGTCGTTAGCCAGTATTTTCCACAACAGTGAAAATTTACTATTAAATTTATTAAATTCTATAGCTTACTTGACGTATTTCGACATATGAGGAGTCATTTCAAAATCTATACAAATAAATAAAATTGAAAGGTCTGTTTGTTATATTAAAATGACCACTTTTTACTAAGTACATTCGGACGTGTACATATACCGAAACAACATTTTTTACAATGTTTGTCTGTCTGTTTGTTCCGGCTAATCTCTGAAATAGCTGCACCGATTTTGACGTGACTTTCACTGGCAGATAGCTGATGTGTCAAGGAGTAACTTAGGCTATTTTTATTTTAGAAAAAAAAAACGTTTTTGTTAAAAATGATAAGTTTCCGAAATTTAATATTCCAATTTAAGTTGACCTCAGATTTATATCATCAATCATATGAAATAGGGTTCAGATTAGGCTGGACTTTATAGGTTCGAACGCACGTATTCCGGAGGCGCATGGCGTAACAGTTGCATTCGATAACACTGTTTGCATATTTCATTTATTTATATTTTAGTGTTTATAGGGTTTGTAATCCAAAATAAACTATAAAATTTATCCAAAAAATGCTGCCCAGGGCCACTATTCCACGCGGACGGAGTCGCAGACACAGCTCTCAAAATAGAAATTAAAACCAAATTATAGTTGAGTGCTACACAGACGCTGATTTTCAATTACGCTCGGGCATACAAATTAATATTGCACACTGTAGAGTACTGGAAACCATTTAATAAATGAAAACTAAATTGAAACCTGACATTTAATGATATTTAATATATCATGTTCACATATTTTTTTATATCCCTCTTGTAGTGGATTATAAATATTTGCATATTACATATTTCAAAAGGTTTGATAGGCTACTTTGTCGGATCGTTTTTAAATTCGTTATTAGGTATTTCTTGCGACGGGGATAGTAAATACTTTAGAAATATGGAACTAGCAGACTGTCTCTTTTCAAATGTTAAATGTGCTCTAATTACCACCCATTATACTTCTCTTAATAAAAAATATAACGTTTTGTTAATTTTTTGTTTACAATGTCATCAGGTTCAAACGGCTAATCATTTAGTTAAAGTGTTAAGAATGATGTTTCGGAAATTTTTAATACCAATTTGAATTGACCTCAGATTTATATAATCAATCATATGAAATAGGGTTCAGCTTAGGCTGCACATTGTAGGTTGTATTCCAATTTAAATTAACCTCAGATTTATGTCATCAAACATATGAAATAGGGTTCAGCTTAGACTGGACATTGTAGGTTCGAACGTACGTATTCCGGAAGCGCATGGCGTAATAGTTGCATTCGATAATACTGACTGTTTGCATATTTCATTTATATTTTAGGGTTTATAGGGTTTGTAATCCAAAATAAACCATAAGATATATCCAAAAAATTCTGCCCAAAGTCACTATTCCACGCGGACGGAGTCGCAGGCACAGCTAGTTTTGTAAATATAATAGATAGATAGCTAACACTTTATTGTAAACCAAATAACTTACAAAAACAATGAAAATTATTTACACAATCAATATGTACTTGACTTAGGCCTGGAATACACATGCTTCTAGAAAAGCATGCTTGTTTGCTACTAGGTAGCATGCTCATTTCTTGTATGCTCTCCAAGTGTGTACATTTGCTCATCTCAGAAGCATACTTATTGCTAGCATGCTTCTTTTTAGCACGTGTACGATACACATGCTCATATTCAGCATTCAAAATGGACGTTTCTTTGCAGAATTAATTAAATTCACTTATATTCTTACTTTCATAAATATAAACTTTGGTACGCATTTTCTCTTGAAATTTTATTTCTGTATTATGGTGAGCGTACATTCCAAAAACACTCATAATTTCGGTAATGAAATATAAAATTTAAAGTTTTGTCATCGCCCCATCAAGCCATGGTGACTACGCGTACCTACGCAAACAAATCAAGTAGCATATTCGCAAAGAATACACGTTCAGACTTGCTTTGGAGCCGCTCCTTTCTCCCCCGCGCCTCACACCGTGTGCTAACTAGCACAAAAATAGAACGGCTTGCGATTTAGTAGCGTGCTTGTTCACAAGCATGCTCTTTTCGTATACACGTGCTAATTGTATGCTATTAAGTAGCATCTGCTTGAAACTAACATGCTTATGTGCTACTACGTAGCATGTGTATTCCAGGCCTTACAATGGGCGGTCCTATCGCTACAGAGCGATAACTTCCAGGCAACCCGACCTATATAACATTACTGGTGTTATATTGATGTGGAAGGGAGGTATGGCAATAAATAATAATTATATTTTATTTACATAATAAATAAATTATATACATAAAATTTAATAATACATATAAATGTAATAAATAAATAGATAAACATACTTAAATATCTATATTTGTAGGATGCATAAATATATAGGTATGTTTTGTTGTTACACTAAAGATACATACATACATATATAATCACTCCTCTTTCCCGTAGGGGTAGGCAGAGACCACTTCTTTCCACTTGCTACGATCCTTACATACTTGTTTCGCTTCGTCCACTTTCATTATTCCCTTCATACATGCCCTTCGGTTTAGGGTACTCTTGACCTGGCCTTTTTTCAAGATGTCCCTGATCTGGTCTCGAAACGTCCGCCTAGGTCTACCCCTTCCAACACTTCCAATTACATTCGCCTTAAACACTTTTTTCGTCAATCGTTCTTCATTCATTCTCTCAACATGGCCAAACCATCTCAGCATACCTTTCTCAATTTTTGTCACTACATCTTCTTTCAGATTAACTAAAGATAAGTAGTGGTTTTAAACCATTTTTTAAAAGTTGGCAGTTATTTAGCCTGTCTTATGGTAATAGGTAGTGAATTCCAAAGTTTGCATAGTAGTGCATTCCATTTATATACCTATATAGATAAATATACTATTACTATATTCTATACTATATTACCCTATAATACTTTTTTATATCAAAAAGTGTGTAGTGTATGTTTGTACAGTTTTTATAATAGAGAAATTTTATGAGGATTTTTGAAGACATCATACCAGAAACTAAACTAAGTTAATTTGTGAAAATACATTGAAAGCTTTAAAGTTAACTTTCTATCTCCTTTCATTTAATAGACCAATTAAGCTTATACAAGTACGGCGATAGAGTACATTGAAAAACCATATACATTTTTAATTATAAGAATGAAATGGCGTGTTTTTCTGAGGGTATCTGAAAGCAAAAGTTTGTACACGCGTTTTACAAATTTTGAGTATCAGCATAATTAAGTTGACTCCGACATGTGTTTGAACGAACTGTGTGCATAATTTGTCCCCTGATAATTGTATCTTTATTTTATATCGCTTTTTTAAAACAATACGATGAAGATTAAGTACTTCAACAACTAAGTTGGTTTGTTTGTTTATTATATTGACATCTAAAGTAAGAATAAGGTATTGGTTTATCGTTCAAAAATCAGTACCTTCAGTATCAGTACATTTTATTAGGATTTATTAATTTAATGACAGGGTTGGGTCGGTGACTACGTAAGTTGTCTAGTTTAAGCGTATTCTCGCCCGGGCCGTAAGTTTACCCAGTGGTCGGACAATCAAAAATCAATGGACTAGTTTAGTATGTATGCTACTTTCAAGTCCAATCAATTATAAAATCATGTGCCATTATATTATTTCTTTTGGCAATTGTGGATCGTGGGAAATTAGTGCCAAATTATTGTTTTTCTATTGATTACAATGGTCTAAAATGCAATTGAAGCAATTTTCGTATATTGTCCATGCAAGGGGCAAAGTAAGAGAATATTGACCACGGCGACCGGGGGCGTCTTATCGTAAAATGTGATAAAACAACCCAAGCTAGGTGGTAAGTTTCCAAACCAGATTAAATAGCAACCAGCTCTGGTTTTAAACCATGCCACCATAATGACTTTATATAGTTTTCTTTAGTTAGTTGCAAATGTATATTTATATATATATATATATATATATATATATATATATATATATATATATATATATATATATATATATATATATATATATATATATATATATATATATACAGGGTGACTTTGACAAACCCGTCCAAATTCACACAGAAGAATCTTTAGTAAAAGTTATGAGAAACATGTATTTTAGTTTTGTATCACATAGTACAAAAATGTTGAGTAATCAGCATCACAAAGTCGTTAAAAAAACTCGCAATTTACATAATACGGCGCGAGAGTGTCAATGACCTCTCCATCTGACCTAGTAAAAGGCCGAGGACGGCGGCTTTGCACCGGGCGAGCGAATACGCACTACTCATTTACGCGGGAGAGACAGAGACAGGTAATAACAGGTTAACGTACGAAGGTTGCACCATAGGACTATTCTGTACGATTGAATTAATGATCATATATGAAATATTTTATAGTGAAAATTTTACATACAATTTTTTTGCAAATATGGGTTCCTCAAATAATGTTTAGTGCGTAAAAAAATTTGGACGGGTTATATATATATATATATATTGACCATCTTTCTGGCAGTATACGATTTTTGGAACCGAAGCAGAGCAAAATCGATTATTATTGATCCACTGATCATTAAATTTACAAAACTTAGTAGATTCAAGGCCGAAATTATGTGAAGCTGTCTTAAAGGCCGATGGATGTGCAACTAAATACTGGTTGATAAGTGCCAAAAATATTCGAAATTAGGGAAAAAAATCATTTCAGTATCAACATACTTTTGATCCATAACCATAACGATGATAGAAAAAAATATTTAATTCTTAACGTTTTATAATTCCTAAAATTAAAGTCCTTCCTATTTTTTATTGTTATTAATAACATATAATTAGATTTAATTCCATATTGTTTTTATCTTTAATAATTTATAGTTATCAAAATATTTTTGAGCGCTAGTGCATACCCCAATACATTTGTTTGTGTTTTTTTTCTTGTATTTTTCCTTTCGATTGCAATTTATGCATGCCTATGAATTATTAAAGAGTAACGACATCTTTAGTACTATGACTGATGAATGGACCCTGTTTTTGCTCTAAGGACCTGTCGCGGAAAAATACAGGACGAAGAATACGCCTCTGCATTGCCTGTTTCTTGGTTTGCAGAAGCCCTTCGACTGTATTCCTCGCGCGATAATCTGGTGGGCATTGCGATTCAAAAGAGTTCCAGAGGCCTATATTGAGACATCATCCGAGAAATGTACCGCAATTTCAATTCCGTGGTTCGGACCGCTGTTGGTGACACAAAATCCTTACCTATCACTGTAGGAGTACACCAGGGATCCGTCCTTAGTCCGTTTCTGTTCAGCCTGGTATTAGAAGTACTGTCAGACAGCATCAGAAACTCACATAAGCAGCCCCCGTGGTTGGTTGCTCATGTATGCTGATGATATCGCGCTGGCAGATTCGGACAAGGGTAGGTTGGTGGGACGTGTGAAGGCGTGAAAGAAATCGCTTGAGAACGGAGGTCTGAGCCTCAATGTGGCGAATACCGAGTACTTGGCCTGCAACTCCACAGATCCTACACTCGTGCGCACAGGCGGCGATACGGTTAAGCGCAGGGAACAGGTGAAATACGTGGGATCTATATTTCACGCGTCTGGTGATATTGCTTGCGACGTTAAGGCTGCCGCTTGGGCTAAATGGCGTGAGGTGACTGGTGTCATCTGTAACCCTAAAATACTGGTTAAATTGAAGGGACAGGTCTATAAGACCATCATAAGGCCTGTCCTTTTATACGGCCGGCCGGTGCTGGAGCGACACAAGCAGGCACTGCGAGTCACGAAGATGAATATGCTGCGGTGGATGTGTGGAGTAACGCGGAAGGACTGCGTTAGGAACTCTCACATTCGTGGCAGCCTTCATGTTTGTGACATTGCGGAAAAATTGCAGAAGTATCGCCTTCGCTGGTATGGCCACGTTTTACGGCAAACGGAATTATATTACGTGGGGAATAAATGTCTGGCGATGCTGCCACGGAAATGGAAATTGTTTCTGAATAACATTATTGTTACTAATTTAAAACACTAAATCTTATAGTTCTAATTCAAATATTCTGGCTAGTCATAAATTTGACCGTATTATTACATATCCGGTCACGTTTCTTAGTGTTTGGTTCAATTTACGTACAAATAAAGTGAATTTATTGAATTTTAATTTAAATAAATACCCTGTCTCTATTTAATATAAAGACAACATATATCGTATATTATTTTTATACAAAGTAATATAATTATATACTTTATGAGATAGGCTGAGATATAAAAACAGAGTGAATCCTGCATTCGCAGGATGGAGGAAATGGCGACAGGTCAGGAACAATGTTTGACCCAAAAGTAAAAGCAAAGTTTATAAATACGTAATAAGGTCTGTCGTATTGTATGGATCGGAATGTTGGACCACAAAGGCGAGGGATGAAAGGATGTTACATGCTTCGGAGATATGAATGGTGAGATGGAATGTCATATTATAAATTTTGAATTAGAATAACAATAGAATGTTATGACGGAAGAGAAAATATGTTTTGTCTAAAATAATAGTAAATATATTTGTTTCAATTAATAAAATGGGTTATTTTCAGTAAAGTTATCGTAGTATTAATTTATTTTAACACCTACGTTATGTTTTCCCAAATTAATTTATTAATCTGTGATTTAGGATATTGAAAATCATCATATTAAGTAAATTAACTTTATGGTACTTAATGGAGAATGAAAACTAAATGAACATGCATATGATACATATTTATTTAAAAAATATAACGTAAGTAAAAGTGTAATGATTGTAAAGTGGATTAGTAATGTATGGAGTAAGATTCAAACAATAGTCTCGTATTTATAATAAATCAGAGACCAATGTATTTATAACAGCCTTATTACCAAAAATAATATTTATATCACCACGACTGCGAATCGGGAATATTTTATTACTGAACACTGTTAAAGAACCAAAGCTCTATTATCTCTAATAAATCAAGATTTAAAATATCGTTACTAACGAAATAGTAAAAAAACGATAAAAAAATATAATCTAGGCTAGGTCATTGTCAACTCACAAAGGACAACGGAAAGCCAACTAGACCTATTTGTGGCAAACCCGAAAATCCCGCGATTAGCCAAGTACAGTCCCGGGATTTTCGGGTTCAGAAAACGGTCGGGATCCCGGGGTTCCGGGATTCGGGATCCCAGGATTGTATTCTCTAGTTGTAACTACTAAATAAGAACCCATAAAGATGTTGGGTGAGACTATTAGTAATAAGACCGTTGCACGACCCGATTATCGACACAGTGATGTCTGACTTCATACGCTATATGCCAGTTTCCTCAACACTAAATATTCTGATATCAACAAGCTGGCTTGAAGTAGGAAAGCGGATCCCAGGCGTCAAAGCAAGAGTTTGTGCTGCAACCGGGATTCAACGCTAATATGATGATGAATCAACCAGCATTTCTGTACAGGGGCGAAATATGAATACCGATGTACGTATTTCAGCAAGTGTCCGTTCTCTCACGCAGATTCCGCAGTGCCTCTGAAGTCGCAAATATCCATAGGCGGATGATAACTGTTTACTGAAGTTCGCCGACAGCCTATCTCCTATGCCACGGTATTAAAAAAACATTGCACATCGCAGAAACCGATCAACTACCGAAATACCAGGATTATTGGCTACAACTACTATTGTGTCCTGTTGATGATAAATAAATACTCGATCCGGGTAAAGCATAATACTTCCGTTTTCGAGAACCGGCTCTGACGAGTACCAATATTATGGTACCTTTATGTCGACTCAGTGTCGGATTAAGCAAGCGCAGAGACTCTGCTATGGGTCCTTAAATGTAAAGTGGAAAAAAACAATTCACTACTCAATAAGTTAGGTTACAATGTTGTGGGTGATTAATCGTACAGTAGATACTCAGGCAGAGATTTGTGGGTTTAAATATGCAGGACCTGTAACAATGGCTATTATTTCTACGTGTTTAATCCGGCACTCTGGCCACTAAGGCATACCAAAGAGCAAGTAACTGCTAATTCCTCTAACTCATGCGTAGTTGCAAACCATTTCATCTGGTTGTTCAGAACTTGGAAACAAGCATAATAGAAACCAGTGGAAAAGTATTGATAAGTAGAAATTATAAATCATACTGACAAATAAAGTTTCTAATATTGCCATGTATAATATTATAAGAATCTAAATGCACGCTTTAGTGTCATCAGCTAATCATTGTCCACTGCTGGACGTAGTCCTCCCCAAGTTTGCGCCACACATCCCGGTTCCTTGATTTTTCCATCCAGCCCCGATCGGCAACCTTACGCACGTGATTGATCCATCCGGCAGAGGGCGTCCTACGGTACGTTTTTATTTTATTTCTAGTAGCTCTTTTTACTTAAAAGACCGCTTTGAATTTCCTTTTCGTATCCAAAATTTGCATATCTCCTCCTATTGTCTTTTTACTCCTATCCATAATTCTTCTTTTTCAACAACTCTTTCACAGTAAAAGCTATCCGATTTGAAATGAGCTACCTATTACTTTATCAGGCAAACGAAAACAATGCCAATATTTAAAAGTAAGATATACTGACACTATTTGTCTTTGTAATATAGTGATATGTTAAGGTTTAGAAGTGTGTGTAAATATTTATATAAATGTGTGAGAGTATATATTTGAACAGTCAATTATGATATATTTTATATTCATGAAATTTGTATAATGGCAATCCTACCCGGAATTTTTAAAATTTGTTTGCCTGAACTGGGTTGTTTGGATGAGATCGCTTTTTAGCGACAAGACCGCCCTTTGTGCAATATTTTTTGATTCAATATTGATTTTCTTTCAACTATTTTTCTGCAATTTACATACATAATCATAGTAGATGTAAACTCAAATAAAAAGAAGAAACGGTGGATGAAGAAACGGCGTAAGCAACTCCCCCGCAACACATCTATTCTACGTGTAATTTTGTATTGTGTAAATTATGTGAGTCTGTAAGCTTTATAGGTCACAGACTCTGCCTTCTGCCCTTATGGGCAGAAGGCATCTCTAAACCTATTTCGTCGGGTTGGTCTATGCCGGACTGGAGAGAATTGCTTCCGCGAAAACATTCGCTTCAGCGTCCTAGTGATGGGGTCGGGTTTGTCCGTGAGCATGTTTGTGACGCGCAGGAGCGTCTCGGTGGTTGCACGTGTAATTGACCGTCTCCACCAAGAGCAGATCGGGGTGGTGGGGAAGCCGAAGATAGATCGCGACAGGGAGACCATGTACGCCGTCGCGGAAAGGAGTGCCAGGTGGCGGTGCTTGTCCGCGTTTCGCATCTATATGCACCACTCTATAGTGGTGCTTGGACTGCTATGCGCAAGAACTTGTTTTGCAGTCTCTGCATCGATTTAATGTAGCATTTGCCGGCATGGGCGAAAACTACCTCACGTAAGTCATGATGGGGCGGACGCAGGTCTTGTAAAGTGTCACCTTATTCCTAAGGTACATTTTACTCTTGCTGCATATCATAAGATAGAGACGGCCGAGCACGAAGCGTGCTCTGTTCCTCAACGTCCTGATGTGTTTACCGAAGTACAGGCTTTTATCGAGGATGACTCCTAGGTATTTCACCTCATCAACCCATCCTGTTCGGCACACCTATTTTGCCAGACCTTATCGAAGAAGACAGCGCCCCTCTTCCAGGGTTTGGGGGCGCGACAAAATTTCGCGAACGTGTGCTCTGTGATGTGGAGCACTTGCTGTGGAGCACACGAGTGTTGGACTCGAAAACAAAACTGCTCGTTGGGAAGCTGCTTGTTTTCATGAGTGAATTCTTTTAGTCTGTTCAAGATGAGACGTTCGCACAGCTTGTCCAGCACGCTGAGCAGAGTGATCGGACGGTAGTTGTTGAGCTTCACAGCGGGCTTGCCTGGTTTTCAGATGCCGATGATTTCGGCTTCCTTCCAGGCGGAGGGGAAGGAGCAGTTTTCAATGGCGACATTGAAGATACTCACCAGAATCAGCTAAAAGTGGATCGGGAGAAGCTTGAGTAGCCAGTTAGGAATGCCGTCGGCTCCAGGAGATTTCCGGGGCTTAAGGCCTTTAAACAAATCACGTACTTCTTTCACCGTGACCGGCTCAAATGAGCCTTCCGCGGGAATATACGTTCTGATGAAATCTACGTTCGACCTCGGTGTCTACCTCGAGTAGGTAGGCCGGGTCGACGTAATTGGTAATTGGAGAACAGCCCTTCGCGCCTCTTGGCGAGACATTCGGCCTTCTTTTGGTCGTCGAAAACAACGGAATCGTTGGGTCTCTTCAGAGGAGGCAAGGTCGACAGAGATTCCGCCCTCAGTGACTTCGCCCCACTCGGCTGGCGGCTGGTGCTGCCTGGATGACAACCACCCTTGGTCTAAAAGTACGCCGCCAAATGTTGTTTTGCGTATATAATGTTGCTTGTGTTGTGTTTCGGAATCAGTGTGTTCGCGGTGCCCCTAGCGTCGCAAACATCTATAGGCGACGGTAACTGCTTACTATTAAGTGGGCCGTCAGTCTTAGTTAACCAGTTGTATTTACATACATACATACATATAATCACGCCTCTTTCCCGTAGGGGTAGGCAGAGACCACTTCTTTCCACTTGCTACGATCCTTACATGCTTGTTTCGCTTCGTCCACTTTCATTATTCCCTTCATACATGCCCTTCGGTTTAGGGTACTCTTGACCTGGCCTTTTTTCAAGACGTCCCTGATTTGGTCTCGAAACGTCCGCCTAGGTCTACCCCTTCCAACACTTTCATTCACACTCGTCTTATACACTTTTTTCGTCAATCGTTCTTCATTCATTCTCTTAACATGGCCAAACCATCTCAGCATACCTTTCTCAATTTTTGTCACTACATCTTCTTTCAGGCTTTCCAGTTGTATTTAGGTCTAATCTAAAGTTTTCCTCATCCACAAGTTCATTAAAAAAGGAATAATCTCATTTACATAATTCCTAACGCCTTGGACTTACAATTTACTGCAAGTCAGATCACTAAAAGTTCAATTATGGAGCTGTCATCGCCCTAGATATATGGTTCTCAATTTATAAAGGAAAATTAGTAAATAGATGTAACCTGAATTTTACGAAATAACATATACAGCTTTGTATGAAGACCGTAAAGTCTGGTAGGTCTGAATTTTAGTACTATTCAAACTTACCTATTTGTCCATTGATCATACTTACGAATTCAGTGTCCACGTTTCAGCTCCCTCGGTCGGTAACAAGTTTGTAATTAATGTCTATGAAATATATTTACGGACTAGGTAACTTTAGACAAGCAACAATAAACGGTATTAGAATTATTTTAAAAATAGCTGGCATTAGTTGCATTTCATCTAATCTATTCTAGTTTCATCATTATTTGTACGCCAGTCCAACTTAACACAATGTTCTATAACTTCAGGCATTGTTAGATCTTAGATTTACTAGTGTTTCAATCCACTTACATTTGAAAGTTTTAGTCAGGAGCCCAACTGCTATTATTAGAGCTAAGTTTATGCGGTCTGATGTGCTCCATGCTTTTTACATTTCGTTATAATAGAACCGGACTGGCGTCTGTTGAACGAAGACCAAAAGATATTTTTCCTTTGATGTAATAATAAACTCTTGAAAGGAGCAATCCATTTACCATTGCCCTCTAAGTTTAATAAAGGGGTACCCGCGACAATTATAGAATTAACTACTAATTTTCATTACTAATTACTCGTATATCTGTTTGTTTATGTTTAAGCATCCAATTATGATTCCATCCCCATTTCTCCGTAGAGGGGCGGAGTAAGAACACTAACCCCTGCGGCCGGGGTCGGCCTGTCGTAAAAGGCATCCCCTGCTCTACAAGTATGCCGCCATAATAACCTTGTTGTATTAACTTTGTATCAGTGACCCAGGTGCCTGTATCCCTATGCGGACAGCAGCGTGTTAGTGGTGCCCCTGGCGTCGCAAATATCCATAGGCGACGATAACTGCTTGCTATTAAGTGGATCGTCGGCCTGTCTGTTGTTCCTTCGTAAAAAAAATCATATTATTACTTTTCTTTCCAGTTCGCCCTTTCATTTAATATTTCTCCTAGTATTCAATGTAAATTAAACCATTTAGTTCATTTTACTCAGAATGTTAAGATATTTTGTCAGTTATTCTATCGTAAACAAAGCGCCGAGGTCACCAATTTATTTGTCACCTAAAGTTGACTTTATAGGTAGGTGATTTTTTATATTGGACGGAAACCCTCTAATTGGAGCCCAGCAGTACGATTATTATATATTTTAAGACGTTTCAGACTGATTTTCAGTGGGAGCAAAAAAAAAGAGATTGTTTGATCTAGAAAAATTTATTAATGAATGAGGCGACTATGTGCACATTGAAAACACTTGTTATATTACAAGACCACTTGTACAATATTTACAGGGTTCTACGAGTACGTTACATAAATCACACCCACACCTCTTACAGCGCAACCAGAGACTAATAATTACAAACTGTACATAAGTAGTTTGTACAAGATACATATAATCAACAGCTAAGAAAATAATTTTTAAAAACAATTGGAAATATTGATTATAATACTTATGCAAAATATAGTAAAAGACGATAATCTCTTAAAGCTAACACTAAACATAATAATAGTAATAATAATTTTGTATAACCTAAAATAAAGTATATTATGTAATGTTTTTTTTAAACTTATAATCTAATGACTGGTACGACAGGCTCAGCCATGGCTTCAAATGACACGGGGGTGAGGTTGATACAGTAAACAGATACGAAATACAAACACATCCGTACTCGACATTACATTAATGCGATACATTTAGGACAGATTACATAACATCCATCGGAATACAATAAAAGCTTTCTAATACTAATCTCTAATAGATTCAACCGTCGAAACCATTGACGATCATCAATGGAACGTCCACGGAAAGAACTCTGTGATGTTAATTATGCATTTGATAAAATAAATCCTAAAAATTGTGTATATCACAGAAAATTATTCCCTTGTTCACACTATTAGATATAAATACTTAAAAATAATTATTAAATTTCTTAAACTACAAATATATCTAGTATAGTAAATTAATAATAAATAAAACACTAAATTTTTCTGATGAAAGTATGTGATTGTTCGAATGTATAAACCATCACGGTAAATGATACCGTGGTGGTTTTTATTTAACTGTGACAAAACATAACAAGTCTACCCAAGGATGATCGTCAAGTGAGTGGACGGCCGAGCGCGCGGGAAGTGTGGATAACGAGAGCCGCGCCAGATGCCCCCGTACACAAGATAGAAACAGCTTACCCCATTCACACCGACACACATGTCAACAGCGCGCACATAGATCGACGCCAATCACTTATATAAGATAGAACGTAAATTACAATTCTATACATCAACACATTCACATCGAGCGTCGTAGTAGCACTCGGTAATTTAAAAAAAAAATACACAATATCATGCGCTTAAAGCACGAAGTCTAAATAACACGAATTCTTAAGAGTATCGAGATAATTAATACATACGTCAAAATATTATAAAAAAATTACTTTCATATGCAATCTTAGTTATATAGTAAAATTTATACTTAAACATATTTTTAACAAAAGAAGATTATGAAACACTATGATAATATAAAATTTAATTCCCTGCAATTAGAACTTCCAATAAAAAACTATAATCAATCAAAACAAATCACAGTTATAAGGTAATCAATCAGAATTGTGTTATTTTAATTGAAAACGAATTTGCGGAAAAAAAACTGGTCCAATTTATTTAAATTTATTTTTTATTGTTACGTCGATTTAAATAGGTGGCGCCCGAACTTCCAAAGTACGAGCTTTTAACACAAACAGGGTTGACAAATTTAATTGTGATGAACGTAATGAAAATTTATTATAATGTATTAAATAATTAAACAAGTAATGAGTGTATAATTTATACAAAAATATAGATGTGTTGATTGTGCGCAAGTATAAAAAAACTAAGCAAAAAAAAATCGCAATAATTTACTACGGTACTTGAACGTGTACACATATACATAAAGCTCAATTTATCAATGGTATGCGTAAATATCAACACACATCGTGTTATTTAAAGTTTTGCCGACGATGCTCTAACATTTATAACTATTATTATTAATCGAATATTTATTTTAGTAGAATAGTTTCATTAAAGTCTTATTCAATAATCTACTTGATAATAGGATAAACGGTTTGTAAATTATTTGTGATATATTAATGGGAACATTGTAACATCTCCAACTCACTGCATTGTCACGATTAGAAGACAGTTACATATAAAAATTTAAACGAATTGGTATTGCCACTTGTAACTATTCGTGCATTAATAGAAACTGAAACACTTTAAACCACGTCTATTATTAATACTTCATTTCGTAAATTAATTAGTGTGATGTGGTATTTTAAACTTATTCATATTTTTAGATGTGATGGATCTGCAACTTATTTTTTTCTACTGTATAATAATTTGTATAATATAAAACTATATAAATAAATAAATAAATAAAAAGAAAACTAAAGATGTGCATCAACAATAATTATCTGGAACATAGCGGCAAAACTTAAACACTATGAGGACCCTACGACTAAGGAGCTTAAGACCACCAAGCACACAACATAAATATCCCTAATGTGATATAATTATATTATATTTAGATGTAAAAGAGCATATTTGAAATAAACATAAATATGTAGAAACTTATATAAAACTGTTCATTGGCTCAACTTAAAACACTTGGTTAAGAACAAAGAGCAGATTACAAAATAAATAAGAATATAAATAATTATAAATTATCCTTCATATATTGTGATACATCATATTAAAAACCCTGATTTATACTATACAACACACGGAAAAACGCAATATGATTCGATTCCTAGGTTGTTTTCATTACTATAATAATTTTACACTGACAATACGAAAATTTCCAATAAACTGCACTACCTTCGTAAAATATTAAACAATCTTACTGTTTACAAATTCTAGAAATAGGCAAACATATGAAAACTTTTTTTAATATATTGATTATTCAAAATTAAATTATTTGTAAAAAAAAAACAAACATTGTGATGTCTTTCTCGGCTAGTTTAAAAATAGCCGGTGAACACTAGAGATATATTTAAAATTAGTATCTTATTTATTAAAGCACATATTCAATATACTGTATATTTATAAATATATTAATAATATAGAAGCAAATAGTCATAAACACATTCTAAGAACCCCACATCTTAAGGGCACACACGTCCATTGTAGTGAAACCTATTAATTATTAGTTCAACGCTTTTTTTGCTTTTCAAGCACTGTCTGTGAGACTCCATCTATAAAAACTTGTTGAATAAAAGATTAACAAATTAAACAATATTAAAACTACCAATTATTTAGAAAAAATAAAAAATGTGATGTTTTTTTTAATAATAATAGAAAATAAATTAATAAAAGTAGTTTTTCCGTATTACTTAGTATATTTAAATAAAATATTTAAAAATACTGATTTTAAATTATTAAAAATTATAATAATATATAGAAATAATATTATAGAATCCTTCTATCATCAACTACATTTATTAGGCCATCCGAAATTGTGTGATGTAGAAAAGTATAAAAATATAATTAACAAAAGAAGTCAATGATCATTTGTGTAATGTGATATAATATTAAAAGTATACTTAAAAATATTATAATATTAAATGCATAAATGAAGATCACCGAAACGATTTCATAATAAATCGGAAACATTACAAACCACTGTGAATGAAAAGAATATTTTAAAATAATTAAAACCAGTTCCAAATTCCAAAAATAAAAAAGCCCGGAATTCAATTCTAAATTGTACATGAATCAAGAATGAACTTATTTTAAACTGTGGACAAAAATATAATTAGGCCCATGCTTACCAATAATTGTTGATTTAAATATATGAAATTATCTTTACTAATGTAAAGATTATTATTATTATTTATTATTATTTGAAATGTCATTACAATGTTCGATAATCACTTGATAAATCATATTCTACAATAAAGGAAATCGGTAACAGTATCATTGAAAATTTTATACAATTTACTGGCGTCTGAATAGTAAACCATATTAAATAAGAATTTAGTTTTTGTACACGTGAACGGTTCGTTTCTGCACAGACTCACCTAATGTGACGGTACTTTTTACGATTATACACACTACACTAACAAATTGTATATTAGAAACTGGTAATATTATGAGCACGAACAACCATTTATTATATCATCCTACGTTATTAATTATCTTTAATATGTTGGTATATATATATATACACATATATATATATATATACACATATATATATATATATATATATATATATATATATATATATATATATATATATATATATATATCTCTGTCGAGACACCTAACATTTATGTTAGTAAATTACACGTCTAGATCACGAGCGAAACGATGAAATCCCACCTGATAAACACATCTAATAAACGAACCCAGCCAAAACTCTTGCGCACAGCAGTTCTATCATTGCGCTCGCACTTATCAAAAAGTAGACAGTGTCACAAATTCAAGTTAATCTTACTAGAACGGTAAATTACTTGGTTCTAATTAAAACGACTTTATCAGTGCGTCATTAATATTTACTCGATAAGTCTGTATTTTATTACTAAGCTCATTGAAAGGGCAAACACGGCGGAGAGGCCTTTTCGTAATTACCATGGTATTTTGAATAAAGGCAAGCGCGCCTTCAACCGATAACTAGTAACTAGAATATCATGATAGTTATCAATATTATGTATTCACAAAAATTCACACTACATTTAATTTTTTCCCAACGACAATACTAGTATTATTTCAATTATACAAGTTTTCATATCTTTAAAGAGACAATTTGTAATCGAATATTGAATGGCGCTCAATGCACTAGCCACAATTCAAATTTGCATTTTTGATATACATAAGAATGAATGCGCGCTCACCTAATATATATATATATATATATATATATATATATATATATATATATATATATATATATATATATGTGTGTGTGTGTGTGTGTGTGTGACATAATAAGAGCAAAAGTTCGTGTCATAGCACGTCGCAATTACTTGACCGAGTGATCCTAGCCTAAACCGGTACAATAGTACACTACATTAGAGAGTATATCGAAATTCTACATCAGGGAATTCAATCAGAGGATTCAAGTGACATTATGTGATCTACGTATTGGGACGATGTTATTTACATTTAATCTATTGAATAAAATGGTATAACCTAATGTAAGTTTTGGTTCCACTAAGGGAAAGAATATCCTGTAATCCCGTAGAAGATACCTACTATAAAGGCTTACGACATTGAAATCACGCTATTTACAAAATGGAACAAAATGTTCTGCTTAATTTTAAACATGGACTTAGAACCTAACACACATAGTATTATAAACTTGACTATGCGATGAGTATTGCCGAATATTGCACAAACAAAACTTTGTTTAATATGATAAGTATACTGCAAGAAGGTTGTGATAATAAACATTTATTCTTTTTTATACAAAGGGAAGCCAGAAATCTCTACCAATAGTCCCTCCAGTGCAAATTTTCACTACCTTTAATTAACTGGCTCGCCTTACAAAGATCATTCCTCCATTAAAACATGCAGTTTACTTATCAAAAACAATATAAAAAATAATAAATATCAGAAATCACTTGCTTTTTGTGATGATGGTTTATCTAAGTCATAGACGAATACTTATGTGGAAATTTAAAATACTTCATATAATTTTCGAAAGTTTAATAACGTGTCTTATCATCGAGTTTAAGGGCGATCAACTACGAAACAGCTATCTAAAAACGGGTCATTATTTTAAATTGCTAAATATATAGTTTTCAAAAGCTTATATATTATTAATATTTAATCACAATTACTACTTACAAGGGATTGATCATTACTATTTTGACTTTAAAATAATATTCAATGACATCGCTGTTAAGATATATTACACTCAAGTTTTTTTTTACATCGTCACAAATTGTCAGAGTAAATTTATTTAAATTCAAGGTGAACTACGAATCTTTATTTAATTATCAGCCGAGCCCTAAGAGCCGGCTTTATAAAACTATGTCTAATTTATCTTTATATGTGTGTATTTTTATAATAAGCAAAAAAGTTACTAGTTGTTTTAAATTAAACAAAGCTCTAAACGACTTTCGGCAATATTTAGGAATAAGGGATAACAATATCTGTCAACGGTGGTCGTTAATCATTAATGCCTAAACATGTTACTATTTAATATAATTTCCCATGTCATTATTATTTAAAAATTTTAATTTGTCAAACCTCTAGGTTTTCACTAGGATATTAATGACCCGCGCCCAAATGTGATATATATTCATGCATGTGATCAGATTCTAAAATGTGATATATATTATTTAACTATTTACAATACTTTATTCCATTATCTTTGAATTAAAAGGGATTATTAATAATGCCCATGCAGATTCAGTTGGCCTTGTATTCCTTATCTTTGGTGATTTATCGGAATTTTAATGAATGGCTATATCGGTTCAATATTTTACTGATATGTAAATCTAAGTTATAGTAATAAAAAGTTTCAATGTACTCACGAATGAAAGTTGATTAGCATTTATACTGATGAAAAGTACTAAAACTACACGCCCACGCTACACGCTGGCAGCACCGAGATGTATGCATTTCCCCCATGAAACGCGATGGCATATAAACACTGAGAACTAATTTTAAAATATGACACGGTGCTGAGCAGGTTAAGTGGCGCATATTTAAAAGGATTATATAGGTCACATACTTAATACTTTAAAGCTATTGGAAACGTCAGAATCTAAACTGTCAATATAAAACCAACTTATTATTATCCGGTTTTACAAATATTAAAATTTATATAACAATAATAATACGTAAAATGATTAGGAACACGGATAAAATTATAAATATGAATGACTTATAAAAATTACAAGATGTGTTTTTATGTCCAATAATTTAAATTAAATATTACACAGTCACTTTTGATAAGATGAGACTTAACAAAGTGTTAGGTCTGATGTTAAAAAGAGACGAGGTCGTGAAGTGAAATAAATGCATGCTCTGTAAATGTGTATTGCACTGTGAAGTCTCATGTTATTATCAAAAATCACGTGAATTAACCTCAAAAACATAAGAGAAGACAAATTAATGAGATTCCATTTGAGGCACGAAGTAAACAATAACATTAACAAAAATTTATGGTATTATATTTAGCTTTACTTGCGCATATGCTGTGCACAAATGTCATATATTCTTAGAATAACTTTAAGTTAATCATTGAGCTTTCAATTTATACAAATAAATAATAAAATAGACTACACAAGAATACAGAGAAATATTATAGTTAAAATATACAGACACTAAATAAGTCATTTAAACTGTACACAAGAGATTTATACCCCACTTAATATAGTGCAGGTCCAATGTTCATTTCACTTATCCGACCTCTTCCTAGTTCGCATCATGTATCATCTGCCGGCGCCTAAGTCGGCATCAGAACCGACGGGATCGATGGCGGCGGCGGCGGCGGTGGCGGCGGCGGCGGCGGTTGTGGCAGCCTCGGCGCTCGGCTCCTTCATCACGTAACCAGAACCCTCGGAGCTGCGCGCCAATTTTAAACGAATGGGAGTGAGCTTGGCCGCGCGCACCTTACGCATAGCGGAACTGGCCTCCGCATATGATGGCGGGTCGATGGCGAGTGGGTCAGGTGCCGTGGGATCGTACTCGAATGGATCTACCGGCGGCTCTACTAAAGCACTAGACACCGCTGCGGACACCACGCTGCTACTGTTACCTTCGCCACTTCCCTCGCCCTCTTCCTCTTTCGTACGTTTTATTTTTATTATAAGTTTTGTGCTCGTGGTATTACTTTCACTATTGACCACTTCTAGTTTTTCAGCTTTCTTCTCTTTTTTCTTTTTACGTTTTTCACTCTTGCTTGGTTTGTTCTTTTTAGGCTTTTCAATCTCTTCCTCAGTTTCTTCGAAATCTGCCATGACTTTTCGCCTAAACTTCATATTTTCACGACGAATATCTTCCAAACAAGTCTTAGGCTGCAAGCACAATCGCTTTTTGGGTGGGCGACATTCGGACTCTTCGTTTACTTGATGAACCGTATTTGACCCGAGCTTTATTTTCAATTTAGGTGCCACCGGTGACTGTTGTTTATTAGTCTTTGTAGATGCACGTCCTCGTCGCTTGTGAGTTTGATTCGAAGTGCCTACCAAAGTAGACAGCTTTATATCGTCAGGATCAGAATTCATGGTCATCTCTAGTTGCTTCAGCTCTCGACTAATACCGCTCGCTTTACGTTTTTTCTTTTCCACAGGAGCTTCAGCGATTTTGTAATCTTCTCTAGTAGGTATACTGGTCATAGAAGCTACCGCCTTAGGTATGGTAATAACCGCACGGGTCAGTGGAGGCGGTGCAGCCGGTGGAGGAGTAGCAATCACCATGGCCGCATTAGTCGGGTCGTCCATGTTCATATCTTGCGTCCAATATTGGCGCAGCAATTCTTTCTTTCTCATTCTTCTTAGGTTGGTAGATCCAGTCATCATGCTAGATGTAGATGTACTTGGTGTACCCATTATGCTAGGAGTACTTTCATGAACTGGAGCAGGTGGTGGGACCACAACAGCTGGTTGCGAAGAACTTGTTGAATAATTGGCATCCAAGAAAGGTCCTTTGATTTTCACTTTTAATTGATTTCTCGAATCGGATAATGATACTTTAGGAATTTGTGGTGCAACAGTTTCCTTTGGTGGTTCTTGAGGTTCAACGGGCTGTGCTGTGGGGGGTGATTCAGTAGCCGGTTTACTAGCCATTAAAGCGGAATGCAATTGCTTTTCAATTTCTTCGTCAATATCAGCTAACTGTTGGTCAGCAGTACCACTAGCGAACGCAAGAAGGTTATGATAACCATCGGCGGTTTGAGGGACAGGATTGTCGAAAGGTTGATACGTGCGCATATCTACAGGACCTGGCAAAACAGGGTGAACTTGAGAAAACCCCGGACCGGAAGATGCTTTACTCGAAGACGAGGTCGAACGTTCGGCTGGCTCAGGTGTCTGAGGCTTGGACTCTTTTGTTTCATCAGCAGATGTTTTATTATTTTGAGGAGAAGTTACGACAACCGGAGAATGTGAAGGATCTTTGTAAGAAGAATTCTCAGATTTGCGATCGTCTCGAAGATCCAACGATTTCCTTCTTTCACGAAGCGCTTTTAAGTCAACGCCATCATTAGCTATTTCCTCGTCAAAATCGTACACCGTCCCAACTAGTTTACTTTGAATAGAATTGCCCATATAATCACCGCACGGCGCATAAGCATGTACGCCTTGTCCTCGACTCTTAGACCTACCCCTCCCACGTTGATTTCTACTATTTCTATTATTAGACCTTTTTGTGCCCTTCGAGATCTCATTTTGCTTAGGTGAAATGGGACTTTTACCTGGACTTTTACCGGGTGATTTACTTGGAAATTTAGTAATAGCTTTACTTAGTTTTGGTGGAGATTTAGATTCTTGTGGATGAAGACTTGTGATTGTCTCATTGCTATCATTTGATATCTTAGCTAAAGTTCTATTTGAAGCCTCATAAGAATCAACGCTTATGCTAGGACTGGACGCAACATGTATAGAGAATTTATCGCTACCCGTAACATCAATTTCATCCCTAGGAGAATCAATAGACTTGGGTATTGGCGATGCAATCATTGCTGTGGTCAAAGCTATATTCTGAGAAGATGATGTGAACGCGGCACATAGTGGGAAAGACGGTTTAGATTGTAAAAGTGGAGTATTCGGATATGGTATACCAGTACCATACAGACCTGGGCCCGGAGAACTCAAAGGAAGGTGCGATGCACTAGCAAATAATGGCAAGGACATAGTACTCAAAAACGGCGACGCATCAGGGGCAAACGCGTACTGAGTTAGAGGTGCCAGTGTTGTTTCCAACGAACATTGAGGGTACGTATCCATATCGGGCATTACACTTAGGTTGAGTGTATCGCAAGGTTTATGGTTTGCTTTCTGAGAACAAACCGAACCTTCTGAGTGTGTACTGGAAGCAGATGATCTTCGCGTAGTTATTTTACTTTCTGTCCATTTCGAATCTCTGCTTACATATGGTGACGAAATCGTAGCACAATCTGAATGAACCAAGGAATTATTGTTGTCATAATTTTGGTTATCTTGCATCAAATCTTGATCATTGCTATGAATAGAATGATCAACGACAGATAAGGGCTGTGAATCATCACTTTGCTTTGACAAAGAAAGAGTATCTCCTATTTCAGAAACAGACTGTCTGTCAGATTGTGTTGTCTCAGCGTCTTTGGCATCATCAGTATATGACATACTCTGTTCATATTTTGTGTCATTAATTTGATTTATATCGTTACGTGGTGTATGCAATCCAGGCCACTTTTCATTACTTGTCATTGGCATAGATGGATTCTCTTTATTCTCTGCTGAGTTATCTCTTAAAATTAAGTCTGATAATGGGACTGAATGTGACTCGTGATTAACCACTGTATGAGTTGTCTTTGGCAAAGATTTGCGCAAATCATGAACAGTATCTTGATTTGGTACAGGAACTTCATGGTCACGATCATGATCAAGGTTTTGATCATCTTGTATCGAATTCTTAGCGCCGTTTTCTTCGTCGTGATCTCTTTTCTCATTATTAACAGTGACCGGTTCTTCCTGAGCTGAGTTTTCTGCCATTTTTTTCGAACTCAGTTGCATTCGAAGTCTATCAACCAAATTCAAAGTTTCTTGCACACCTTGTTCCTTAGAATCTTCTTTAAAAAAGAATTCAGGATAGGTAGAAAATGGTTTCATAATTTCATCATGATTGAATCCATCATCAATAGCGACCATTTCATAATCAAAGAGCTCATTTTCTTTTGGCTGTGGAGAAAATATAGACCTATTGGGATAAAGGGTGACACTTGATGGTATCTTGGCACTCTTAGAAATTTCTACGCCTTGAACGTGACTAGCGTCTTGAACTATAAATTTCTTTTCATTTTCTAGTGAAGCACGCTTTCTTAATGCTCTTATCACGGGATTTTCAACATCTATATGTTCCATTGTAATAGTTCTTACATCCATAGGTGTTCTTGGTGATTTGATCATAGTGTTTTCATTCAAAGTAGCTTGTATTTTCGCAATCATTTTAACACTTGTTCTGTCTGTTGAGTCTGAATCGAATGCTTTATCTTCAGTTATATATTTCTCGTTTCCACCAGGTTTTTCTACTGGTGTAGGATGACCAGGGCTAAGAGCCTTTGGAACCCAGTGTTTGTCAGTATCATTATAATTTTCGTTAACAGTTATTGGGCTTTTTCTCTCGATAATTTCTGGCTGTGCGTTATCGACAACTGTCGTCTTCTTTGTTGATGAACTTGAGTGATCAGGGGCAATTGCATTAACTTCTAATTTACTCAATCGCCTTGTTTTAATAGAGCCACGTAAGTCTTCAAGTGTGATCAAATCTTCTTTCGGTATCGTTTCCATAACACTCATGCGCCTAATAAGCAATGATTTGTGTTTTGCTTCCGTCGTCTTTTTTGGACTGTCTTTTAAACTTTCACTCTCATTTTGAGGGGATTTTTGCTTATCTTCAACGAATATACTGACACGTTTTTTCTTTACCACTTTAGCTTTTTCATCGTTTTTAACAGTATCACCTGCTAGTAGTTCATCTTTTGTCTCTTTGTTTACCTCCTTGTCCTCTTTCCGCTCCGTAAATGGAAGTTCACCGGGCTGACTACTAATCTCTTTGGTAGTTTTATTGGCTCCAGTGGCAACTGGGCTGGTGTTGTCTTTAGATGCTTTTGTAGGTCTGGCATCAGACTTATTAAGCATATTTCCGCTTGAAGTAGTGCTTCTGGTCCGAGCACGCGTGGCAGCGCGCGTGTCATTGGGTCGGCTAGACTCTTGTCCTTCAACAGGAGGTGATGGTACCCCACACTCGGACCTCCGTTCGGAAGTTTTAAGCTTCTTGTCTGGGGCCTTGCGAGGGGTCGCATCGGTCGAAGTACTTTTCCCTTTACGGCGTCTGCGTGGCCGTTTAGGAGAGGGGCTAGACGACCCAGACCTGTCTGATCCTTTCGAGCTTTCTGAATCACTCGAGGCACTAGTCGATGATAGCGGTCTTGACACCTTGTCAAGAAAGGGCAAGTCCACAGTTGGCCTAGAGCCAGGAGGCGAAAACATTGATTGCAGTCGAGTAGCTGGTTTGATTTCTCTAGCTTTAGCAGTGGGCTTAAGTCCAGGCTTTTCATGCTCGTCTTCAGTGCTGGATGATGACGAGTAGCTACTACTACTTGAATTCGAAGAAGAACTTGAGCTTTCTTTCAGAGATACTTTGCATTTAGTTTCATCTTTTTTAATAGGAGATTTTAAGGTGTCTACCTTTTCAGTTTCTTTCTTTTTATCGTTGTCAACGGCATCTACCACTACCGGTTTACTACCAAGTCCACTTTTAATATGCGCAGCAGCCTTTTTGGCAGCTTGCCTTTGAGGGACATAAGAAATAGGTTCTTTTTCCAATTCTTTAGACTTCTTTTTATTGACCTTGGAAGGCGGTTCTTTAATTTCTTTTCCCTTGGCTTTGTTTTTCGGTTTTGACTTCGTGTCATCTCCACTTACTGGCTTATCTACACTGGAGTCTTCTTTTTTGACTGCTGCTGTAGATCGCATATTTTCAGAAGCCTTCTTAGCTGCTTGTCTTTGTGGCACAATCAAGTCTGTTGGGTTGTCTTTTTGTTTGGATAACTTAATATTCTCTTTTGCTTCATCATCGGATTCATTTTTAACCGGTGGTTTCTTATCTTTATTTGATGGTTTTCTTCCTCTCTTCTTCGGCTCAGGCTTTTCTTGCTCTGTCGGAGAAGATTTCTTTTCAGGTTGTGTAGGTATAAATTCTTTCATTGCCGCTTTAGTTCTCGGCAAATGTTGTTGAGAATCATTCCCATTCGATTTTTCAGATTTAATCTTATCAGTTTTCAATTTGTCTTGACGTGTTTTATCCAGTTTTGTTTTTCCTGCTTTGAGATCAGTCTTAGCATCAGCATCTTCACTGCTATCGGAATAAATATCAACAGGGAACTTGTTATTACGCGTTGATCTTATAGGCATCAGCTCATCGCTATCTGTGCCAGATTGGCCAATCCCCTTAGCTGTCATTTCTTTCTCCATTTGACTTAATGTCTTACTACGGCTTCTATCTTTTTTTATTGTCGTCTTGACAATTTCGTCTTCGCTACTACTCTCCACGAGCGCCTTTGACTGCGGTACTTTCTTCTTTTTTCGTTCAACCTTTTTAGGTGATTTTTTAACCTTAGCTTTTGGTGACACCTTTTTCTTTGGTGAAGTAGATGCTTTCTTACCATCATCATCAGTAGCACATCCAATTTTTCCACGATATCTAGTAGTCCTACTTATTTCAGGTGCACTTTCTTCGCTAGATAAACCACTATACATACTCCCACTTCGTCGTGATCCATTGACATAGTGTTTTTTGTATGGATTTGTTGTTTTAGAACCTTTCACTATGCCATTCCGATCGGTCTTCTTTTCATCGCTAGATTCTAGCGGCGCAATACGCGCAAGTAAATCATCAAAATCATTCTTATGGTCAAGCGCATTTGGATGAGAATAGAGTCTGTCATATATAGAAGGTCCATGATTAGCCTCAATTATGGCAGCTACTTCCTGTTCAGAGAGATTAGGCCCAGCTGATAGGACAGCCACCTGTTTGTGAAACGTTTGTTCTCGCATACGAAAGAAAGTACGAGATAGCTTCTCCCTTCTACTAACCATATAACATAGGTTTCTAACTCTTTCAAGATCTTGTCTAAGTTGTACAAACATTTTCATTTTATCAAGATCAGCCTGTTCTTGTCTGTGCGTTAAAAGCTCACTATCATCTGATTTAGGTGGCAATAGAGGACGATTATGTGCTGCTCGTCTTTTCAATTTCCAGTAATTGTAAATATAGTTGATTGCATCCTGGTCAACATCAAGTAGATGGGCACTTATATCTTTAATACTAACGTGCTTATCAAATTCTTTTTCAATCTCTTGCAAGCGTGCCGCCCTAGCTTGCGTCTTTTCCTCGGATGTCATATCCTTACGTCGCTTCCTCTTAATGTCCTCCTCCTCCGAACCTGAGCCGGGACATTTTTCCTTTTTGGAATTTACACTATGTTTCTGACAATAAGATCTAAGTTTAACACCGTCGTCCGCGTTCTCGTCTTCGATTATAGCACGCATCTCTAAACCGTGTTTAAATGCGCATGTAACGTGATAAGCAGTTTTACACGTTTTAACAGAACATTGTATGCAAGCCCCCTTACGTTCGCGACACAAAACACAAACTAATGACCAACGAGATGCCGGTATTGACGAGATTTTAGTAATGGGTTCCATTTTTTCAGCACAACCAATGGATACTTCAGGTATCCACAATACGCAACTTACATGGGCCCACTTGTGACCAGCTGGGGTACATTTCATTGCCCCTCCCAGATTTGGACATAACACGCATGTTGGTTTCACACCGTCACCACAAGGGCGACACAGCCACTGCCCTGGAAACATAAATATTAATGAGTTGCCAATTCCATACACTTTAAAACATGCTACAACAAAATTAACATTTAATAAATAAATAAAAACATATACAATAAATGAAATATAGATACTATGAAGTTGAGCAACTATTGTAAATAATTAAAAAAGTAAACCTTATGATGGTTTATGTGTAGTTTGTTTACGGAATCAAATTTATTTATATACTAGGGCTGTTTGATAACTCCGTGACTTTTTCAATTTCCCTCGCAGGAACTTTAAATGCAACACTGCTGCCGTCAATCACTATCTTTTAATAGACTTCTGTCAAATTTTGAGCAAGCTGCGTCATTTAGTTTATATTTGACAACCAATAAAAACAGACAAACTCGTGAAATTTATCAAAAATGAAAAAAAATGAATTTTGTATGTCGATTAAGTAGATGAAGCGACGTATGGGGATAGCTAGAACGGCAATGGACAAGCTGAAGAAAGTATGGAGGAACCGACACATCACGAGGGCCACGAAAATCCGGCTCGTGCAAACCCTTATATTCCCATATTTTTATACGCTGCAGAGACGTGGACGCTTCGAGACATTGAGAAGAAAAAGATAGATGCTTTAGAAATGTGGTGTTGGAGACGAATGCTGGGAATATCATGGACAGAATTTCGGACCAATGCCTCCATCCGTGAAGAACTCCGCATTAAGCAGCATCTCTCCGCTTTGGTCCAGTCACGTATTCTCAAAATTTTCGGCCACGTTTCAAGGCGAAACAATGACTCCATAGAGCGTCTCGTTGTCCAGGGCAAAGTGGAGGGGACCAGATCACGTGGAAGATCACCCATGCGATGGACCGACCAGATCAAATCGGCTGTGGGCGGGCCTTTGCATGAGTGCTCCAGAATGTCTCTGAATCGCGAGAAATGGCGTAAAATCATACAGCGAACAATATCTGCCTCTAATAGTACTACCAGTTGATCACGACCGCTCTGTAAAGAGTGAATCGACTAAGAAGAGAGAAGAAGATGTCGATTAAGCATTATTTTTTGCGTAAAAACACCACTAAACCCAAAGAAAGACTTTCTAAATACTACGGGAACGCTGCACCATCAATTTCAATGGTTAAGAAATAGTGTACTGAGTTCCGTTGTCTGAGGTCGTACCAGCACAAGTGACGCCGTGTTCAGGTCGCCCAAAAGAGGTCATCACGCCAGAAATCGTCATTAAATTCATGGAATAATTTTAGACGTTCGGAGAATGAAAGTAAGTGAGGAGGCTGTAAGTATCTCAATTGAGCGAGTACATCACATTTTACATGAGTATTCGGACATGAAAAAGCTATCCGCGAGATGGGTGCCGCGATTGCTCACACTCGACCATAAGCGGCAACCATGTGACCAGTTCAAAGGAGTGTTTGGCGATGTTCAACCGCAATCCGAACGAGTTTTACGCCGTTATATAACCGGAGACGAAACATGGATCCATCACAATACCAAAACCAGAGACCAAGGAACAATCAAAATAGTGGGTTTCACTGGGTGAACGTGCACTAAATAAGGCCAAGGTGGGTCTGTCAGCCAACAGGGTCATGGCCACAGTTTTATGGGATGTACGCGGTGTCATGCACATAGATTACCTAGAGAAGGGTAGAATTATCAACGGCGAATATTATTCAGAGCTTTTAGACTGATTTGATGTTGATTTAAAATAAAAACGAAAAACACATTTGGCGAAAAAAAGTGTTGTTCTATCAAGATAATGCACGAGTGCACACTTGTGTAGTCACTATGGCAAAAAAAACATAAATTGGGCTACGAACTGCTACCCCATTCAGCGTATTCTCCAGATTTAGCTCCCTTCAACTATTTTATTTTTCCAAACCTGAAGAAATGGCTGGGTGGTAAGAGAGATTTGGGTCGAATGAAGAGGTCATAACCAAAACAAACGGATATTTTGAGAGCCTTGAAAAAACCTATTATTTGGAAGGAATAAAAATATTGGTAAAACGTTGGACTAAATGTATTGACCTAAAAGATTATATTGAAAAATTAAACGCTTATTAGCCGGAAAAAAATTATTTAAATATTCATGGAGTTATCAAACATCCCTCGTAGCAATTCAATGGATAACAGTACTCTTATAAAAAATAACATATTTACATTAACATATTCACTGAAACAAGTGTAAGTTACATATCCTTTCTATTCAAATCCTGTATAAGCCATCTACGTATCAACCCAAAATAAAAAAGTATTATTATAACTTTCAACCTTCCCCCCACCCCCTTTGGATTTTGAATTTGTTATTCACTGCTGAACAAGGCATTCTTTGCATTTTACTCTCTAGAAAATTTTTAGGGTCTCATCATTTATATAGGCGAAGCGTTCTTAATGCTAAATTGAACAAAACGCTTGCAACGCAACAAAACATATTATAAAAACTTACCTTCAGGAATGACAGTTATGCCGTAGCAAGCTTGATGTACACATATGTTACACGAATCGCAAAACACCATTTCATTACCATCTTCAGAGTCCGGAGAACGGCACACATCGCATATAACATTTTCGTCATATTCGATGCCGAGCCCCTCCTCGGACTTGACGATAGATTGAATCTTGTCCCACGTTCGAATCTACAAAATGAAAGACTACTCTTTTAACACTGTCCATGTATAAGGGCCTAACGTTTTATTGATCGCAGTACTTTTTTATTTATCAGTGTAGAAATGGATCTAATTATGTTTACAAAGAAATTGGCATAATGTTACTATATAAATTGTTTTTTGCAGGTTTGCTTGCTACATATTGTTGATTTATAGTTATATACAACGACACGGTGACAGCAGTTAGTGTAGTACTCTACTCAAACACACTACGAGAACTTTGAATTGAAAGCTCGTTCTTACAAGCTCTCACTTGAAAGTGCATAAAACTTCCAGTTTCCGATAGTTCATTAATTGAAAATTTTAATGAGCGGTAGCCCGATTACACCTAGAGAAATACAAACAAAATTGTTAATAAGTTGTTAAGACTATAATCGCCGATAACAAAGCAACCTCGAACTAGTTATCAAGACCTATAAAATACATTGTATTATTTCAGAATGCCTCGATTTTTATCTAGCCGACGAGTGTACCTACTATATGAGGTACATGAAAGGGAGTACGAATTTACGGAAGAAACACAAAGCGAACACACTTGTAACTCAGTCTACAATAATTAAGACATATTTATTTAAACATGAAATACAATTTTAAACACAAAAGACACATAGCACAACAGTTCAAGTACAAACAACTTACTTGTCTAGACAAGATCACACTGGCCGCTGAACTAGAGAATATCTGTATCTCAGTGGGCCAGTACTAGCGCGCATTACCATTATATTAAAAACGTAGAAATCGAAATTAAAATAAATCAATAGTGAAGATAGCCGGAGTGGTATTCGCTTTATGAGCTCAAAAATGCAGTGAGTGCTTTCAAATATGCCATAAAAGAGACCCACCCCTAAGGAAGATTAGAACCACTGTTTTTCTCGGTGGTTCGATCGAATGCGAAGATGTAGAGAAGAACGGAGACTCCATCGAAAAACAAAAAACTATCGGCAATTTACAATTATTATTGTAAAGAAGATAAAGTAGTAAAATATAACCAAAAACTGTAAGAATCATAAATAGAAAAGGAAATTGCAAGGAACTATTATGTATAAAAAGAAAGAAATATATAGATAAACTAAAATAAAAGAAAACATGCCACATGGGAAAAAATCAGTCAGCAGGCCTGAAATAATAAAGATGCCGAAAAAATAGAACCCGGAATAATGCTTAGCGAGAAATACTGCAATGGCAGTAATTAAAATACCCTAAATAAAAAATAATAATTTAATGAATGTGCTTGCTACATTTCTTAAGAATTCCAATTATGCTACTAATATAATTATGTGCGACTGTGGAAATAAAAGTTCAATATATGTATAAATATTTATTACGAATTAAAATAATGCTTGGCACGATGAACTCGCAGTGAGATTATTGTTATTTTCCACAAAGTTAAACTTTTATTTCGTATATAGAATAAAGAATACCACTAAAAGCTAAATACACGCATTATACTGTACTTTATACCACGGGCAAACTCCTAGGTCAAATTATTTTAAATGTATATATTGTGAAAATTATTATAAATTAAAATTTTACTTACACGTTTGCTGCATAATTCTCTATTTGCCTCGGGCACGAGGTAAACAGAGAATTATGAATACCAAGAATTCGAAGTAATTATGAATAGCCATAAAAGAGAAGAGATTAAAAAAGGGAAATCTTAACTTGACACTGGCAAGTTCGCAAGCCGCGACATGCCAAAAAAAGACAAAAAAGGAAAACAGAAATACATATGAAAGAGAAATTTAAGTATAACCCGGTTTAAAACAATTTTAATAACGAAGACACTAGTATTTTCATTACAAAATTAAAAACACGCGTTCTATTAAACGATAAGAGCCACTGCTTGTGCACATATGCAACGTTTGTTTCGCGGGCTTACTAAAACGATACTAAGAGCATTATCATAATGACAGAAACAAAATATCGTTGTTTGCAGGCATCCAAAGGATTCATCTCGATAGCTGGTTACTTTGTTTTGGATCCTGGAACCCACTGGTAACTGCAGTTACAGGAACTGATAACAACAGCGCGCATTTTTGCATTAATACAATTTTTTTTTCTTTTTTAGTCAAAAAGGTAAAAGACCAATAACTGGAATGGATGCAGTTCAATTTGGTTTTTACAAGAACTACCGTTGTTTATTATATATACACATCAAAAAAGTCTAAGCAACATGCATGATATTACAAATTTACCATTTATACTAATTAATTTCTAACTCTTTACTCACTCAAAGTGCGTAGGTATATAAACTTTTTTGTTATTCATGACATACTGGCTGGTTGTAAAAAAAAAAATTCGTTACGTTTTGTTTTTTTTTTTCATTAAATTAAATGAAAGGTAATTTGTTTGAATTTAAGTGCGTTTTTATTGCTACGTTTAGTCTTCATTTTATAATTTTACCAACCATTTAAATAAAGTTAGCGACAAAATTGAATTTTTAGATATTCTTTACGTCATGGAGCGACGTCATTTGACGGCAAATGAAATGCAAAGAGCTGTAGGGATGTTGCAAGCGGGAAGTAATCAATCTCAGGTATCTCGGCATTTTATCATTCATAGAAGTGTTATTTGTCGTCTTTGGCAGCGCTACAATAATACAAGGGAACCCGCTGAACAGCATCCAGGCCGTAAAAGAAGTACAACCACTCGGCAATACCGGTACATACAACTGACTGCAAGACGCCAGCCGATGTTAACCGCTCGAGAGATAAGTTTGAGGCTACAAAATTCAAGTGGTGTTGATGTAAGTCCCCAAACTGTGCGAAATCGACTGCATGAGTACGGCCTACGAGCTCGACGCCCAATTAGGTGCCCACCGATACGTCACGGGAATCGCGCTCGTCGAAATGAATGGTGTAGAGAACGCAGAACATAGACCCAGGAACAATGGGATAAAATTATGTTTTCCGATGAGTCGCGATTAGGATTTAGGCCTGATACAAGAAGGGTGCGAGTGTACCGTCGGCCCGGAAATACTGAAAGGCTCAGGTGCATTCAGGAAGTTCATCCATACAGCGGCTCATCCACCAACCGAAAATTTAGTACATGTTGCTTAGACTTTTTTGATGTGTGTAATAAATGACATATCGGTAAAGGAAACGTCTAATATTTTAGTTGTCTTATTGATAGGACGTCGTTAGTGGAAAAACTATATTTAGTCATATCCATATGTTTATTTGTGCTCTGTTGTATTAGAAAAGAAAGCCAGGATGGTCCCTGATATATAAAAGTTTGCAGATATTTATGCTGTGAAAATAATCAGCAGAGTACCTCAGGCCCCGAAGTGACAAGTGCAATAAGGTCAAAGCAAATATTTACTTTACGTTTTAAACACAGTTATGCCTAGATAAAATCAATCAAAGGTTTTCGAATGTACGACATCGTACATTCGAAATGGGAAACAAGTAGTTTCACCAACTACATTTGTAGGACTAGAACTTGTTGCAAGTGTTAATTTTATACTGTATTTGGAAACACTTTTTTTCTATTTTAAATTAACACTTATATTGCGTATTTTGGTGCGCAAAAATATGTTAGGGTGATGATAATAATAATCTCAATGTAAAATAGATTAATCATCAAAATTCTAGTGGAAATTTATTTATCTATATAAATAAAAATGTATCTTCCAAATGTATGTACGCTCATCACATTCGAATGACTGCACCAAATTGGATGATTCTTTGTTTTATGTATTCGTTATTGTTAGGACAAGGTTTGTATACCATGAAAATTATAAAAAAAATGTTTTATATTAATTATTTTAATGTTATTATTATACAACATAGTCGTACTCATGATAGCAGATCAAATGACAGTTGATTTCAAACTGTGACAAGTGACTTCAAACTGATACATCATTCTTCGAAATGTTTCGTGTATTTAGAGTTTTATCATAGTGATATTCATAATAGGCCGCAGACGCAAGACGCGTTCAGAATCTTCGAAGCAATGAAACTGAAGAAGAGCTCCGTTATGGTTCCTACATTACTGATACACTACATATATAGTTTTTCAGTAAATATTTTTTTTATTGCTGTAGGAAATAGATAAATACAGAAAGCTTTTTAGGGTCATACATTTAAGTACAAATAAAAATATATTTAAAATACTTTATACCAACACTTGTTAAGTATGATGGCTCAATGAATAATAACTTTATATTTCTGTACGACAGCAGACAGGCTGATGGCCCGCTTAGAATTTAGCAGTTACCGTTGCCTATTTGAGTTTGCAACGCCAGTGTTGTCGCAAACTCGCTGCTGCCCCATTAGGGTGCAGGAACTTGGGTCACTAATACCGAAACACAACACAAAGTTATTATGGTGGCATACTTAAGACCAAAGGTGGTCGCCATCCAGACGGGCTTGAGGCCCTACCACGTAGCTATGGTAGGTTGTTTTGTCGCCTTTTACGATAGGCCAACCCTGCGCGCAGAGGTCAGTATTCTTTCTCCAGATATCCGCACAGATAAATGTCTGCATGGAGAGTAATTTAAAAAAATCCACTATACTCATTCATTCCCGCATCCCTCTCATATCCATCCCCCGTGGTCTCATGACATAATAGTATTCACAGTTTTGTGCTGTTATTAATAACACCCGAATCCGATAAATCTGTCGATCTGTAACGTTTCAACCGCTCAACCAATTTCGATGAATTTCGGGATAGAGATAGTTTTGATCTAGGGGAAGGACATCGGCTACTTTTTTTATTTATATGGCAGAACAACGTTTGCCGGATCAGCTAGTTATGATATAAAATTTATAAAATAAAAATAAGTTATATCTAAATAAAAATGGCGTGCTTTTACCCTGAAGACTGCGAGCAATTTGCAGTAGGTATGACCGATGTTATTGGCTCCTTGTCCAACAACGTGCTGTGAAGATCCACCAATGTGCTATCCCTACTTGCCACGATGTTCTTCGCCAAAGGTTATTGTTGTGAAAAGAAGCCGCGAATTTTAAGGCCTCTAACTTGCCAAGAGGAAGATCGCTGTGAGCCACCACCAAAATATATGAATATGGATGCATTGTGCGCAAGCTACCTGTGCCTGCGTTCAAGCGCAACGGAATGTAAGACCAAGAGCATTCGAAGACGCTCGGCACTGCGAATTTCCTATTTAGAAGCCCTCGTCACGAATTTGTAGAATGTGAATTGTACACGGACCCCGTAAAAGTCGGCGACCCGGCAAAAGTTTACCCTGCACACCCAAACGGACACTCGATGTGGTTTACTCAAGAAGAAACCAATACTCATAAAAGTATCGTTTGAGGATATAATAGGTCTTTACCTATGAAATTGCCGCTCTGCAGTACTGGCCATTTCAAATCCAAATAATTTTTGTTTGGCTAAGAATTCTAATTTTAAATTAATTTTATTTTAAAAACATGGAATTCTTTTTCCAAAAGTAGTCATTTGTTTATTGATTGGTGTTACATTTTCATCGCATTTCAATATTTTTCATCATGGGTACGTTAAAAATTCGAGTAATTATGGAATATGAGTACCGTCGTGGCAGCAACGCGGCACAAGCGGCACGCAACATCAACGACGTTTACGGAGCTAATACTACAAACCAACGCACCACCTGTTATTGGTTTGCTTGCTTCCGTTCTGGGAATTTCGAGCTGAAAAATGAACCTCGCGGTCGTCCGAAGACTTTGGTCGACATTGACGAATTAAAGGCGATTGTGGAAGCTGATGATACACAATCTACGGCTGAATTAGCAGCAACTTTCGACGTTAGCGTCAATATTGGTCCATTTGCGTCAAACTGCAAAGGTAAAAAAGCTTGACAAATGGGTGCCCCACGAACTCAATGATCGCCAGCGCGAAGTACGCGTCGAGAAGTGCCTTGCACTGCTCAACAGACACAAAAATGAAGGAATTTTGAACCGCATTGTTACCTGCGATGAAAAATGGATTCTGTTTGATAACCGCAAGCGGTCAGCAAGTCGGTTGGATCCTGGTTCAGCACCTAAACAATGCCCTAAACGAAAACTTACCCCTAGAAAAGTGATGGTCACTGTTTGGTGGTCTAGCGCCAGTGTGATTCATCACAGCTTCTTACCAAACGGGGTGAGCATTACTGCAGATGTGTACTGTGAAGAACTGAACACAATGATGGAGAAGCTGACAAATCTCCAACCACCATTGGTCAATCGCTCGTCTTCGCTGTTCCTGCACGACAACGCGCGACCTCATACTGCACAGCAGACGGTCTCCAAGTTGCAAGAACTGGGGTTGGAAGTTCTCCGTCATCCGCCCTACTCACCAGACCTTGCGCCTACAGACTACTACTTTTTCCAGAATTTGGATAACTTCTTGGCGAGAAAAAAAATCAATACTCGAGAGGCAGTACAAAATGCCTTTGAAGAATTTGTTGCCTCCCGTCTAGCTGATTTCTTTAAGAAGGGCATCAATAAACTGCCATTGCGTTGGCAAAGATGCATTGATTGCATGTGTGATTATTTCGATTAATACAAATAAAAAATACATGAAAAAAAATTCGTTTAAATGTTTTCATACAAAACGGCAATTTCATAGGTAAAGACCTAATATTAGATATGATTGACAACGAAATTTCGTGTGCTACTTTCAATATGAAACGAGAAAAATAATTTAAATAAAAGCAATGACAGATTTTTCCCCAAAAAGGGATTAACGTCAGGCAGGCGGCCGTGTGTAAAAACTAAGCCACAACTATTACAACATGTAACATGTTGTGCCGACCCCATATAATGTGGGATAAGGGCAGGAGGAAGAAGAAGATAGATTAATTTAAAACACCAAGACAACCTTCAAGATCCAAATCAATCTGCTTGACGAGAAGAAGTTTTTTTTTTCTTTCTAAGCTGAGGTTAGACGGCAATCACCCCTTTAGAAACAGAGGTTGACCAAATAAATTACCTATTCTCTCTCAAAAAAAGTATCAGGGTATGACAAGATGCGGGTCCAAAAGGCAAGCAAGTTCTGCCATGTAGTAGTGCTCAATAGTGGACATAAATATATATTTGCTCTCTATATATATATTTTTAATCAAAAAAAATCCAAACTAAAAGTAAATTTTATATGTCGAAGTAAAATTATGTTCAAAGCCCCATTAACACGAAGAAAAATCATGTTAACTACAGTGTAAACATTGTATATGTTAAAACTTTTTTATCCTGGGCCTGGAAAATTTGTTTTATATTCTTTTTAGATTTGTGGCGTTCAAACATTTGCATTCAAAACAGTAAAAAATAAAGGGGGATATTGCTGAAAAAAGGAATTTGAACTCTGATGCGGAAGTTGGAAACGTAAGCGGAAATGAATGACTTCGTTGTCCAATGATATAACATATTATTATAATACCCTTTCCCTTTGAAGCGCAGTTTAGCGTTAACATTTTTAAGAATACCACTAAGTAGAGGTGTGAAAATATTAGCTATGCAGGCAACAGAGCCACACTACGGTTGCTTATTGAACTTTATCAAAAGAGTCGGAAACTCGGACGTGTCAATGAACCATCTAGTTTCAATTGAAATTTAAATAGACGTAAAGGGATAAAAGCTCGCACTATACTAACAATACTACTTTTTTTAATTTGGACAAAGTTATTATATAGTCATTCTTTTAGAAATGTGAATTTCGTTAAAATAATGCTATATATTACCTATAACTTTTTATTAAAGCAACAAAGTAACTATCATCTTATAATTTCTTATACTGATATGATAGGTCAAGAGTGTGTTGAATTCCGAAAACATCTTGAAAATAAACTTTTTAAATTATTAGTTATATGAGATATGTTATCGCTTTTTGAATAATGAATTCATACAAAAGCATCAATGACTGGTTTGAAGTCGCAACAGTCTTACTGTTTTACATTACATAGTATGGAAAATAATTTATCGTATGACTAAGATATTATACAGAATAAGACTTTAATAGTGTTTAAAATAAACCAGACTATTTTTACTTTGCTGTCATCCGATAGGCATTGGACAAAGAAAATATAAGTTTTAAATGAATGGGTGTATGTTTATGATAGACACAAATTAAAATTTACAAGCATAGGAAGGGCACGCATGTGTTTTCAAGTCACAAAGTACAGTTATCAGAAAAAGCTTAGTGTAAACTAGTAAAGGCCTAAAAAGCAATGTTTTCTAAAAACCCCGGTGAAATATCGGTTTTGACATTAATGTTTTCCTATTTCATATAAATTTAAGTTGATATGTACGAAGTATGCAGTTAATGTTCTATCGTAATGAATAACTATGTATATAACAATAAATATTTCGGTAATATATTTATTATCTAGTCCACTGTTCTTTATCTCACATTTAACTATTGAACTATGAAATATTGTGTGGCGAGCGTACGAGTCGTTACGTCGCTAACAATCGAGTGAACTAGCCACAGAGGTGCATACGCATTCGTACTAACAAAACCAATCATTTATTATTCAGGGACCGTTGAATAGACATACTGGACCCAAATGGATAACGTTGGATTAGTTACCGAAAATTCATTCGTGCTGTTATCTAAGTTCTCTATCCAAATACGGTTTTGTCTTTGAAATAAAGCGCAATATTATTTTTATAATATTACAAAATAATAACCTTGTAGCTCCGTAGTATTCCACTCGGAAATCAATCTAAAAGTCCTGGGTTCGATTCCCACGTAGGCATGCACCGCTTGGGCAGTTTTCCTCGGCTAATGTGCATATTATACCATAATTACCATGTACCGATGGTGTAGGAAAACTTCGTGAGGAAATCTGCATACCGACATATCCCTTGTGTAGATAATGAATCTGCCTTGGAAGAGGCGTGTGGCGAGTACACTGCGCGATCGCTCACGCTAGGGCTCTGTCTGGCCGGAGCCCACAATTGGGACATCATGGGCTGTTATTATTATACTTTATCATTAAATAGTTAGAAACAGACACCTACACAAATCACGTATTAATCATTTTATCTCTTAAATAATGATTAAATATCGAATATAATCAAATTTAACAAAAACCTAAACATTTGACATTTTAAATAAATTATCAAAGGAAAGATAATCAAGAAAGATTTAAAATGGATTCTTAAAATATGTAATTACTAGTTGACCCGGCAAACGTTGCTCTGCCATATGAATTATAAAAAAAGTATCCTTCTCCAAGGTCTAATTTATGACTATACCGAAATTCATCGAAATTGGTTCAGTAGGTGTGAAAGCGTAACAAACAAACAAGCAAACTCACTTTCGCAATTATAATATTAAGTTAGGATTGAGAAAGAAAAATATCACATTAAAATTAAAATGCCAAGAATATTATGTCTCAGATATGTTTCTGTTATTTTATCAACTTCAGCGTGTCGTTTATAAACTCACGATACTTCGCGATAGTTTTGCGCCTGAATGAAGAGAAACTAATTTCTCGAGTACTAACATTATAAAAACTAATAACTACATACAACTTATTACTAGATACATTGGCACATGTGAGCATGTTACCTTCACATTTATATAATTTCATTCTCAAGGAAACCTGCAAAGGGATTGGTTTATTTACTGATTAATTCACTGAACTCTAAATACCAATTCATCGCGACTGTTTTCACTTGGTTCGTAGAAATTTTTCTGAAACAGAGAACGATCCGTGGGAATTATAAAAAAAAGCTCAGTTTCCATCAGGTCACGCGGTTGGAAATAATAATGGATTAATTGCTTTTCTAGGAAGTCCGAAAATCGATTACACCTTTTTTTCACCACACATATAGCCAGGGAATGGTTTCCCAATTTGGATATTTTAGCACGGCCGGTTGACAACCCTACCGTTATTGAATTTCGTCACATATATTTTATCGCTTATTCGCAAAAAGAAAAGCGCTCGAAAAGCTCTAGCCCCTTAGAGCGAACTCCAGGCTCATTCTTTGGAAGGAACTGTGACAAAACGTGTTTCAGTAAAACGTTTTAAAGATTTGACATTTCATTTATCTCACAGTTTGCGTCATATAATGTCATCATCATCAAAGCGTTGTATCCTGGTTACAAACTAAACTTCCGTCTCGGTGCCCGGGGTCCGCTTTCCGATTCATTCCACTTCACTTCGCACTGTCTTCAGCATCCCTGGTAGTGAGCCCATTGGACGGCTTATCACCCTTAACGACATAAAGCCAGCCCTTTTTGGGTCTTCCTTTCCTGCCGGGGCCGGCGGAGGCAGCATGGCCAGACATTTATTTCTCACGTAAGTATCCGGTTGCCTTCTGCAATTTATCCGCCATGTCACAGGTATTAAGACTGCCGCGAGTGCAGGAGTTCCTAATGCGGTCCTTCCGCGTTACTCCATCCACCACATCCACCGTAGCATATTCATATCCATGACACGCAATTCTTGCTTGTGTCGCTCTAACACCGGCCATGCTTCACAGTCGTATAAAAGGACAGGCCTAATGATGGTCTTAGAGACCTCTCCCTTCAACTTTAGCGGCATCTTAGGGTCACAAATGACACGCCATTTGGACCACGCGGCAGCAATGCGTGCCTTGACGTCGCATTCGATGTCACCAGATGCGTTAAATACAGATCCCAGGTATTTCACCTGTTCCGTGCGCTTGACCGTATCCCCGCCTATGCGCACGGGTGTGGGATCTGTGAAGTTGCAGGCCAAGTATTCGGTATTCGCCACATTGAGCCTCAAACCGCCGTTCTCAAACAACTCCTTCCACGCCTTCACGCATCGTACCAGCCTACCCCTGACCGCTTCCGCCAGTGCAATATCGTCAGCATACATAAACAACCATGGAGGCTGCTCATGTGTATATCTGATGCTGTTTGACAGGACGTTTAATAACACGCTGAACAGAAACGGACTAAGGACGGAACCTTGGTACACCCCGACGGTGATGGGGAAAGGTTTCGTACATGTCTCGGATAATGTCAATATAAGTCTCTGAAACCCCTTTAGACCGCAGTGCCCACTAGATCATCACACGTTGACTACAGTCGAAGGCCTTCTGCATGACCAGAAACAGACAATGCAGAGGCGTATTCGTCGTCGTGTATTTCTCCGTGATAGTACTTAGGGCAAAAACAGGGTCCATGGACCCATGACCAGGGCGAAACCCATACTGACATTCCAAGACAGTGCACTCCTGTCGAATCCGAGAGTCGATAACCCTCTCGAAGAGCTTCATAGTATAGGACATGACCTTTATACCACGGTAGGTACCGCACTCCTGCACCGATCCTTTGCCTTTGAAGACTGGAGTAATACTCAGCCTCTTTTGATTCGGGATTATACCAGTGAGTGGCGTCCGGTTAAAAAGGTTGGTTAAGTTGCCCACAGCAAGAGAGCCCATCGCCTTCCAGGCTTCGATGGGGACTCCAACGGCTCTGAAAGACAGCTTTCCGATTCTTCATGAGGCGAAAATAATTTTGGACTTCTGCAGGCGTTATCAGTGGCACTAATCTTTGATTTGGAAGAAGATCTGGCGGCTGCACCTCTTTATGCTGCTTATTCAGCAGCTCGTGGAAATACGAGCGCCATCTCTCCTTTAGCGCGAGGTCCTCGTATAGCAGGTTGCCCCCGGGGTCTTTTAAACAGTGGCATTTGGAGATATCCTGTGCCGCTATGAACCGGGTTCGCGCCAACTTATATATGAGCTTTTGCTCCTCAGACGATTCCATTTTATCGCACAATGGTTGTAAGTGGTCTCGTCTGGCTCTGGCTACAGCTTTCTTAGTGGCAGCTCTGTATGCGTCGTGATCTTCAAAAGATCTGGACGCTTGCCACTTCTTAAAGAGGGCTTTTTTCGCCCTAGTCTCCCCCCGGACTGAGTCGTTCCACCACCAGGTCTCCTTGTCACGCTTTCCTTCGCCCTTACTCTCGCCAAGCACCTCCCTCACCGACCCAAGGATAGCCGCCTGAATCCTATCTTATCCTTTATTTTATTTAAAACAAAGATTTTTAATATTGATATGGTCACTATAAGATGCCGTTAGGTTAGCTAATTACGTAATAACTTAAGACAGAAGGTCCAAGTAGGGACTTATAAAGTAACCGACTTGGTATTACATGGATCTCACAACTTTTACGGTAGAAGAACTGAGTTGCGAAACTCGGTTTTTTTACAAGTTTTGTTTTTGATGACATTCTCATTTCAGACAAACACCACTAAGAATAACATTAACAATCACATTGATGAATGCAATTAAAACAAATATGTATATTATCAGCAAAAATTCACAAATATGTCACTTGTTTTTTTATAGCTAGAGTTCAGTAGACAAGCAGACGGGCCACCCTGGCAGGTGGTCACCGTCGCCTATGGACGTTTGCAGCACCAGAGGCATTACCAACGCGCTGCCGGCCTCGAAGAAATTTTATAACGCTTTTTTTTTTTGATGAACCCTATATCGTACCGCGCTGAGAAAACCTCAGCCGGAAGCTCATTCCAGATCCTGAGAGTACGCAAAATGAACGTTCTAAAGAACCGTTTCGTAGAAGAAAGAAGATGCTCCTAGAAATGGGGATGAACACCCAGCCGATGGCGGGGATTGCGGTGGTACAAAGACGACGAGGGCACCATTCTGAATAGTTCTTCAGAATACGCAGAGACGCGGTCTTTTTTTCTTTTTGTCTGTATTAGTTGAGCTAGAAATGTGATGTGTATTATTTCGCACCAGTATGCATTGAAATTTTCGACCCAAATACATTTCGATTGGTAAAACAGTCTTGGCTGTGGCTACGGATATTGTAGTTTGTGAGTACAACGACGGGTTTTCTTCAATTTTGCACATAATAGGAGCAATGGACTTGGAAATCGACAAACAGCGCATAAAGCATCTAGAGATCGCTGTCTGAAAGAGTAAAATATATATGGATCGCTTCAAGATCAAGCAGAAAAGAAAAACAAGAGTAGGACGAATCTGGAAGGCCAATTGTATGATGCAGGTATCGCAGGTTCAAGGTATTACAAAATTATTCATGATTTTCTACTGCTCAAAATTTGTAACGCATATATCTCAAAACTACATTTGTTAGGTTTGCTGGAAACATAACTCGGACCATTTACATCCGATTAATTTGAAATAATAAATATATTTTGACTTGTTTAGGGAAGTACATAAGATTTTTTTATATTGCTTAGGCAAATTTTTCACTCTCCACTTTAGATTTGCGCCATTTGGGCAAAATTTAATACATATATCAAAAAACACTACGTATAGCAGTTATTATATAAAATAAAAAATAACAAATTATAATTCAAAAATTACAGAAGCTGTTTTTCCGTCCATGGACCCTGAAAGAATGGAGACGTCATCGCCAATCGCGGCACAGTCGCCACCTTTAAATTTATCGAATCAATAAAATAATTTTATACTGATATGTATAATAAATATTCTTTATTGGAATCTCGAATTAATTTATAGTATTTTTAAAGAAAGAAAGACTGCTAAAAAAGTCAATTTTTTCGGCCAAACTCCGAGGGGTTCGACCACTCGATCGACTCTTTGATCAATCGAAGTCCTGTTTAATAAAAGGACTTCGATTTCGTATTTCAAAATAAGATAACAAATATAAATTCAGACCACTAGGGAACCTTATTCTTAATTTTTCACACTCATCATCTGAACTATATATACGGATTTCTTTAAATATTTTAAGCCTCAAGCAATTACAGATAATTTCAGTAAATAAATAAGGTTAATATTATTTTCACGTCTCAGAATAAAATCAATGTTTTATTATTAAAATCCTGTCATTGGGAATGCATGAAAAAAACAAACAACGATCTCTGGCATGTAATCTTTGGAATATGACTGTCAAGTACGTGATAAATGGAAAATAATTAAGGTGACGATTTATTATTTTAAAATATTAAATCAATATCTATATTTTTAAAAATAAGTTCTATGCTAGAAAAGATTTGAAAACAAATTTAAAGTCAAATTTAATATTACAACGGCTGTATAGGAATCACTTGTATTGGTATCCATCAACAGAAAAAAAAGATATAGCTAACGATGGCTACCAAATAAAATTCATGGAGCAATATAATACAAGTATATATATTACAGCATATTACAAGTTCTCTTTTGTAACCTTAATAAGATCAAGGGTAATTCGTGTTGTGATGAATTCACTGCAAAATGTACCGAATTTCTTAATGCAATTACACTAATAGAACCAAAAACATAGTCAGATGTCCGGAACCATGATCATATTATTTCGAAGGATTGCGATGCTATCTAAGATTATTAAAATATATTTAAAATTTTCATACTAAATATATTAGGAGAGAAAAATAAAGTTATTCAAAACAAAAAAAAGATTATTTATTGTAAAGAATCAAAAGCTTACCCAGTTTGTGAAAAAGATGAAACAAAAAAACTATAGAAATATAGTGAATTGTTGAAGACTAATATTCTATTTTCATTTTAATTATTATTAAAAAATTCACAAATTATTAAAATTTACAAATATTGTAATATGGAGCCAGCATTTACTTTAATTATTAACTAAACGTCCATAAAAATATACATTTTAAGATGTAAAAAATGGATTGTCTACCGATCATACCAAAATAGAGACAAAACAAATTAAGCTGATTACTTACTACTTTACAAATATTCCACAGAAATGCCCACACAAAGGACATCAACGCCGACTTACGAAATCTTATAACCAGCGAATAATCACAAGTATAACCGCAATTTAGATAAAGACGGATTTTAATAAAAAAAAAATTATAACATTCACAATCGACTACATATATTTTATTCCGAAATACTTATTTGACGTTTTTAATCAATATTCCTTGAAATTAAATTATATTTAGCCGTAACTGCCACATTTGAGACAAAAATAAACATGATTTTTTTATTGCTGTAGCAAAGCAGACAGGTTGACGACCCGCTTAGAATTTAGTAGTTACCGTCGCCTATGGATGTTTGCAACGCCAGTAGCATCGCGAACATGCTGCTGTCCCATAAGAGTACAGGAACTTGGGTCGGACCATAACACAAGGTTATTGTGGCGACGTTACTTAATACCAAAGGTGGTCGCCATTCAGACGGGCTTGAGCTTGTTTTGTCGCCTTTTAAGACAAGCCGACCCGCAAGTTAGTATTCTTTAACCGCCCCTGCACGGAAAAAAATCTATTTTGCACTCACACTTGTATTTTTCCAAAAATATAATATTTGTAATTTAGAATTTAATTTGAAATTAACACAATACATGATCATCACAAGTTGAATTACAAACTTGAAGGAAGTTTTGCGGAAGAGCACTGACACAAAAGTTACTTAAAAGCGGTTCCCGGACGTTTCGATGTAAAAACCTTGGAATGCAACCCGGTTAAGCGTTTAGAAAAACAATGATTTTACCTAAATTACTTATATGTTATTGTATGTACAATTAGTTTTATTTATTTAGAGGTCTATTTTATAATAGGATATAAAAAATAAAAATTCTCATAATTTAACATTATATTTTATGTAATTTGCATAGCTTCATACTACACTTTCACTATTTTTGCGATAAATACGTTTTAAATACCTCCACTGAAACCACTAAAATATTTAGGCTCAAGACTCAATCTATATTTCAGTTTTAAATACAATAAAATATTTAAAGACTTTATATTTAATTAAAAACCGTTTTATAATTTTTTACGAATATTAAAAATACTAACTCAGATTTGAATTTTAAATAAATAGGAAACGGTAAATGCGATGCATATTGATTTAATTTGCGATTCGTGTAACAAAGATTTAGTGGATTTCAAAACGATGTCCAGATAAACGCAAGGGAGCCACGCAGCTACTCGGAGGTTAGCTCAAGCGGACGTCCGAACCTAGACTGAAACTACAGGGGTGCCAGGCTTGGAAAATTCCCTCCCAACGCCCACCCTCGGAAAATGAGCTCGCGCAACAAGTGTTACCCGGTTAACATTTACGCTTTTCGGGATATTATTAATTTTCATACCAAATTTCAAAATTGAAATTTGTATAAAGTAAGTCAAAGACAAATACTTTATTGGAATACTAAAATAATAAGGTTTTTAGAATTAAAGTAATTTTAGATGTCAAATGAATTCCTTTCTGTATCGTACTGGGAATTTCTTGAGCGACACCTTTAAGGGAATCACTAAATCAAAAATCCTGTTGCAGGTGTAACATGTGTAAAATTGTAATAATAATAAAAAACTAAATCAATTGTTAAGAATATTATTCTAAAACCTAGGTTTGGTATCATTTATTTACATAATCAGCGTATTGTCCGTTAAGCAATTATTAAGTGAAGTATATTAAGTTGAACTTAATTTAAACTGGTATCACTTTAATTTGCGTTGTACGAGTATTATCTCACGAATGAAAAGCTCTAGTTGGAATAGTCAGGTCTAGAAAATATGAAAACAATTCCATAATGAAATTACTGGCAATCCACTTTTATGATATATATTAGTTTAACCATAATTAAAGATAATCAACGTTATTTAACTTTTAGTTATATTTACTGTTTATATTACTATACATTGTCAAGTTTCGGATTGCTGGCTGAAACTTCCAAGAACTTACCGCCTGAAAGACAAAATACGCTTGACGCTAGATTTGTGATAGCATTATATATTTATAAAAAACAATAGTGTTACTGACTGCACTTAGTTTATATTTCCGAACCGAGCGGCAAGAGACGGCAACGGGATTGTGTTTTAACTAGAACGATAATATATATTTAGTTTTAATCTATACACAAGAAACACACTGCACTACCCCGGCCTTCTCCTCTACCGCACCACAAGCGCTCTGGTCTAAATCACGAGTAATTACTGACTGGGATACTAGCCTTTCAATACAACGGGACATGAAATTTGCTGAATATTATTTCAGGGAAATAGAAGCACGTCATTATAATAATGGTACGATATTTAATTACACGGAATGCGCACAGAAATTGCATTGATGCATATTATTAATACGTAACTTACATTTGAATTAAAGCAATGAAAATCTAAGACAAATGAAGAAGAAAAACTAAATTCACATTTAATTCGACGGTAAAGCAGTTTTACCTTTAAAAAAATCATTAAATATAATTTAATATAAACATCTTATATAGTATTGATTTTTAGAATGTGAGTTTTTTGTGTTTAGAAATTAAAAAGTTAGGAAATAATTGTTCCTAATGACGTCATCTTATATGCAAGCCGTTTTGAATTTTTTTCCTATATAACAAGCTGCAGAAATGCAGTGCTAGAAGGAATGTGTGCATAACTCGATTTTACCGACCTGGTTCGATGATTAGGAAATACGGTTAGTGTCGCCTTTGAATGACGTGCCTACGGTTTAATTACGAGGGTGGTCTGAAAAATTTCCGACCTAACAAAGGTACACGATATTTTTTCAGATTTATTTTTTATTTTTCGACATAGTCTCCTTGTAACTCTAAACACTTCTCTCAGCGATGCTTCCATCTCTGTAACCCGTCCAAATAGTACTCGGCGTTCTTCTCTGCAAAATAATTGTTCACGAAGGTGATTGCCTCTTCATTTGACGAAAAGCTCTGTCCTCCGAGCGCAATTTTTAGATGAGGGAACAAAAAGAAGTCGCTTGGGGCTAGATCTTGTGAGTAAGGCGGATGGTCAAGCAGTTCAAACCGTAATTCGTGGATTTTCACCATGGCAACCGCTGAGGTGTGAGACGGCGCGTTGTCTTTGTGAAACAGGATTTTCTTTTTCTGCAAATGTAACCGTTTTTCCGCAAGTTCTGTCTTCAGCTTTTCAAGTAATGATGCGTAGCATACTTCTACTATTGCAGGACCATAGTCCTGTAATGGTTTTTCCTTTTTGAAGGTAATCTATTAAAATAACTCCATGACTATCCCAAAAAAACAGTTATCACTTTCCCAGCCGAAAAAACAGTTTTTGCTTTTTTGGGGCCGGTTTCCCTTTGCAGTCCATTGTTGGGACTGTATTTGTTTCGAGCGTATAATGGTGTATCCAAGTTTCATCTACAGTAATTATTCGGCGCCAAAACTCGGGTTGATGGCGTCTAAACTGCGCTAACAGAGCGTTAGAAATGTTCACTCGAACACGTTTTTGGTCTAACGTGAGCAAACGCGGCACCCAACGCGCCGACAGCTTTCTCATGTCCAAAAGTTGATTTAATAAGTGATAAACACGTTCTTTTGACATGTGCATAACATCTGCTATCTCTCTCTTTAATTCGGCGGTCGTCTAGCACCATTTGGTGAACTTTGGCAACATTTTCGTCGGTAGTTGCAGTTTTTGGACGTCCCGAACGTTCATGGCCTCTTAAGCTCTTACGGCCACGTTTAAATTCAGCTGCATAAAATTACACTGTGGTAAATGATGGTGCAGAGTCCCCATACACAGAATCCAACTCATCTTATATTTGCGTAGGCGTATTGCCTTTCAAAAACAAATATTTAATAACAGCTCTATACTCGATTTTGTCCATTTTCATAAAAATACTCACATCAGCTCAAACGACTGTTACATAACAACTGCGCGTCCAAAATGGCTGAAACTTTGGTAACTGTCAACAGATGAAAAGCGAAATTCATTAGCTTTTATTTACGAGTGCTGCTATCTTCATGTTCAGGTCGGAAACTTTTCAGACCACGCTCGTATACCAATATGCCTTAACTATGGAATTTTAAAGAACATTTTTATACAACCAAAATAAAATATTAATTTGAGTTTTATTTTTTAACTTGGAAACATCCATTTTGAACTGAATTCACAGAACATCTCCGTTGGGGCTTCCTGGCAGGAGAAATGTTGCCGTAATTTCGCGTGATATCGCGGAAAAATGTCGATGGGCTTACTTATTACCAGTGATCCTAAAACCGGGAAAATAAAAGTTAACACAGGATCAACAACTTTGGAAAATTAAAGGTAAGACTTAGTTAGTCTTAGTTCTACATTCAATTCATTAAATCTTATAAAACTAATTAGTGGCTGTATACATTGTAAATTCCGTTTGCATTAACAGTATGCAACTCAATGTCGTAGAGACGCATGGCTATTTTCTGTATACATAGTTCAATTAATCTCGTGAAAGCACATTGATTACGGTGCTCACGATCCTAGATTCTTGTCTAAACTTTGCTTTGACTTAATTTAAGCTTTTCTCGTAAGACGTACGCAAACATTATTCTATAGAAACACCTCAGAAACAGTATTTATTTTGAAAACAAGTAATTGGTTTTGTAACTACTGCTACAAAATTTAATAGCCCTATTTCGTCAGAGTTTAAAAATTTTCTGATCATAATGATATGATAATAATGAAGCACAACAATGCCTTTATAAATATTTTACGCCTTAAAAAGGCAAACTGTTGATACAGAATGTACTGACTAATAATATATACCATATGAGGTACACAGTTCTAACAACAAATAAATTAAATTAAATAAAAAATTAAATAAATAAATAATATTATTTTTTAAATACGAATAAATTCAAAATATTGTCAGTTAATATCTGCCGACGCGTAGGTGAGAGCTCACGACTCCTACATAACATTTTGTCATCACTTGGAAACATTTTTATCTTTTTTCCACTTCTTAGAATTGAATTGATTGACAAATATACCTAGTCAGGTCATAAATTCTGTCACATGTTTAATGTAAAATAATTGTAACAAGTTTATTCATTATGTAACCATTCATATACCAAAATGAACTTAACAAAACATAGATTCTTATGACATTAAAGTTTATTCAAAATGACCTCCGTGATTTTGAATACAGGCCTTCAATCTGCGCGGCCAGTCGTCTATCGCAGCACGAACGAGGTCCATGTCAATATCGGCGGCTGCCTTAATCAAGGATGTCTTGAGTGACTCCAAATTGGGATGAGGCTTTGAGCACGCCTTTTCCTCCAAGTGTTGCCATATCTTGTAATCTAACGGATTCAAATCTGGACTGGAGGAGGGCCAGTCTTCGTGCCGGATGAAGTCGATTTCACGCGCCGCCAGCCAGTCTTGTGTGCTCTTCGCTCTATGAGCTGGCGCCGAATCTTGTTGGAATACCCAGTACCTGTTATTGAACATGGTATGAGAAACAGGTTCCACAAGGTTCGTCAGGACTGTATTTTGATACACAACAGCATTCGTTTTTACACCTTTCTCACAAAAATGTACCTCTGTTAAGCCCCAATAAGAAACTCCCAACCATACCATGAGCGAGGATGGAAAATGACCTCGTTGGACACGCGGAATACGGTTGCTCGCTTCTTCACTACTGTGTGCGTACACCTTATCATTTTGTTTGTTGTAGCTCTCTTCTACGGTAAACATTTTTTCATCCGAAAAAAGAATTTCCCGATATTTTTTTCTCGCATACCGCTTCAACAAAGCGCGGCATCTCTTCAGTCTCAGGTCCATTAGACGAGCATTTAAACGATGTCCTGTTTTTCTTCGATATGCCCGAAGCCCTAAGTCTTCATTTAACACCCTTTTCACCGTGGTTCTGCTTAACCCCATCTGAAGGGCCAACAGTTTCTGCTTACGTTTGGGATTTCTTTGAATTCGTGCCTTCACAGCTTTTATCACTGCTGGAGTCCTAACAGACCGAGGGCGACCACTTCTTGACCTGTCATCTACACTAGAGTCTTCATTGTATCGTTTGATGGTACGATAAACGAATCTTTTGGTTATATTCAAATTTTTCAGTATGTTAAAAATTTGAATTGGCGCGTAACTGCAACGATGCAACGCAATAACTGCAACACGGTCTTCTTTAAGCGTCCACTCCATATTTAAAAATGAGTAAAATTCTAAAAGTACACCTTTTTTATTTTCATGAACAATTCGAAATTCGAATTCAATAAACTTTTTTGTGGCCAGCATTCTAAAAGAAAAGTTTTTACTGTGTGACAATACTTATGACCTGACTATGTATAATAATGAAATAATGAAAGTGGACGAAGCGAAACAAGTATGTAAGGATCGTAGCAAGTAGAAAGAAGTGGTCTCTGCCTACTCCTACGGGAAAGAGGCGTGATTATATGTATGTATGTACAAATATATTTTTCTAAGCCCTCATTACTTGATAATATTTGATAAGTGCTCTAATTGGCATGGTTTGACCCGCTCTATACAAAGTAGTGTGCTTTGAAAATATATAAGTGGCTCTTTCGTATAAGAAAAACACCCGTCCAAGTTTGCTTGACTTTGTCGTTGTCATCAAACAATTGTCATACAATGCAAAACATTAACCTCCCCGATTTTGCGCTTCACCTGTCAGACTTCACCACCAGTAGCGATATTCTCTTATTCGGAGACTTATCACTGCGGATAATACCAAACCGTCAAATATACTGCATAAATGTATGTAAATAACACTCCACGTCATTTTCACGTCAGGGCCAGCTCGTAGACAAAAGTAAAATAGCAATGCGTCGCTTCCAGAATTAATTTTGGCCCATTTAATTACAGAATTTCTATATAGAAATTTATTTACGAGTGCTGCTATCTTCATGTTGAGGTCGGAAACTTTTCAAACCACCCTCGTATGTACACTGACACAATACAAAGTTCAGCACTATACCTGCACCGTCACTATGTAGACTGCTGCCTTATATTGTATTTTTAAGATAAATTCTACTTTATAAATTCCAGGAATTAATTTTGACACGTGCCTGTGCATTATTTGAAACGAAGTGTAGAGGTAAATAAGGAATTTCTCGGAACATGTTGTTCCAAACAATTCTGAAATATTACGGCAGCTAGAGATACCAACTAAATTCAACAACATTTTTTAAAAAAAATATATTTTTCACATTATTTTAACTAGGACTTATTTTCGGTGAGAGCTAATATTTCAAAAAGTCCCTAAAATCACGCTAGGGCTTATTTTCGCGGATATCTTATTTTCGGAAACAGACGGTAGTAATATATTCATATTACTATATTAAATTATTTTAAGACCTTGTTTACCAAGTAGTTGATGGATGAACTCCTTAGCATGGAATGAAATTACATTTCGCCTGACACTGTAACTAGACCACTTTTTTCAAATCGGTAGATACCAAATGACCAGTACTGAGCCCGACTCCGCGGAGAAGTCGACCTGGTTATGTCCGCCTCACTGCTGACCGATATGTGATGGCCAGCGGCGGCCGCAACGACATACCCCCGACTAAAACTCTGGTCGTCATTGATCGGCGACGCCCTCAAAGCAAACTACTCAGAACCACCAGCCACTTAAATAACTGATTAAGGTTAAATATTTTTACTATTGTACGATTGTTAAACAGATAATTTAAAAAAAAAACCTACGTAATGTAAACAAATTCACAATAATTCAACATTATATTTCCATGAATATACTGGGCTTCAGCGTCAATTGAATTTTATAAAATCGTGTGGGACCCGTGAATATCTCTTTGTGGATAAATATTCGTGGAAATTCTTTTCGAAATAATGTACGTATACCCTTCAATAGATCTTTTGTATGGCTTTATTTCAATTGAAAGTTGCTAAGGAAACAATTGAAAGAAGACAGTATTTTTCTCCGCGCAAATGCATTTTATTATTGAACAATCAACAAAAGAAATATATACTTATAAATTGTATTTCAATTTTATAAATGTACTTTAATGTAAATCATTTATAATTTGAAAGTGTAGTCTGCTTTACAAAATAACAAAACTGGTACATAATCAAAGACATTCTACAATTTACAATCTCATTACGACGAAACCAACAAAAACTTAATAAATTAATGGTGATAACATTGGTAGAAAAATAGAGGTAAAAAATAGGCGCACCGTAGTCCTTTTTTATATCCTGGGGAAACCGAATGATCAGTAATACGCCTGGCCTCTGGAGGGAAGCCGGAATGGTTATGTCGCCCACGCCGTTTTAACCCTACGGCGTCCACCTTTGTGATACTGACCGAGATGTCATAGGCAGTGGTGGGCGCAAGAGCACACCGACTAAAACCCCGGTCGCCACCCTATAGCTTTATGTGGAAACATCGCAGGATCGACTTTTGGCCATTGCTCTGCAACGGCGAGCCGTAGATTTAAGTGTAGTCACGAGAATCACGGCTGAAACTTGGTAGAGAGACAGACTTTTTTCATACCAAAAAGATACACTATCAGTTTTCATGTTAACGAAGTCACACCACGCCTAATAGCTGATAATATAAAATAAATTTTCTTTAAAACATATTTCTATTGCAAAACATGATTTCTTGGCTAACGATTACTAAGGATAATTGCACTTTAAGAGGGTGGTCCGATAAGTACTTAGCCTACAAACGAAAAAACAAAAATTTTGGAAAAGTGGCGATTTATTTCTCAACATAATCTTTGAGAGTACGATACTCTTGATCCAGCGATGATCCAACTTTTTTAACCCGTCTGAAAAATACGTTTTCTAAAGGTCTGTCTGCAAAGTAGACTTCAGTGTCGACGATAACCTCCTCATTCGACACAAATTTCTGCCCGGCGAGTGACTTTTTCAAATTTGGAAACAAAAAGAAGTTGCATGGGGCCTAATCCGGATAATACGGTGGATGGGGCCACAATTCGTAACCGAATTCTACCAATTTGACCGTGGCAACGGCATACGTCTGAGCCGGTGCGTTGTCATGGTGGAAGAGCACTATTTTCTTCGCCAAATGGGGCAGTTTTTACTGAAATTCGGCGTCGAATCGGTTCAATAATTCGACATAGTACAGCCCTGTGACCGTTTTGCCCTGCTCCAGGAAGTTGTTGTAGATCATATCATTTGGAACCCAGAAAACGGTGGCCAAAGAAGTTGCATGGGGCCTAATCCGGATAATACGGTGGATGGGGCAGCAATTCGTAACCGAATTCTACCAATTTGACCGTGGCAACGGCATACGTCTGAGCCGGTGCGTTGTCATGGTGGAAGAGCACTATTTTCTTCGCCAAATGGGGGTTTTTACTGAAATTTGGCGTCGAATCGGTTCAATAATTCGACATAGTAGAGCCCTGTGACCGTTTTGCCCTGCTCCAGGAAGTTGTTGTAGATCACATCATTTGGAACCCAGAAAACGGTGGCCATCACCTTACAGGCCAGTACGATATTTAGAATGAGCACCTTGTCGTCTATGTTTACATTGGGACCTTAACTAAATATATTTCTATTGCGTCTAGCACGTTTTTCTTTAAATATTATTCGCTCTTCTTATCGTAGTGTCCAGAATATACTTTTATCTAGATACACTATATAGTTCACGTTTACTATACATTAATACATATAAATTAATTTTTTAGATAGAAGTTGAAAATTAGACAACCAATTTGTTCCCCAGGTGAAAAAGATATATCGACATTCGACGGCTTTCAAACTTGTTCTGTTTGGTATGTCAAAGGAGTAAAACAAATGGTTGGCAACCTGCGATCTAACGAAGATCTCAATACGGTCACATATCCACAGCACATAAACACAGCAATAATTTTATATGAAATTGAAAATGTATTTAAGGTTAATAAATGGAGTTGGGCAGGTCATACATACAGATTGGATGGTGGCAGATGGACAATAAAGGTGATAAGGGTGGATTCCGATCGAAAACAAGAGGAAGCGAGGGAGAAAAGAAAAAGATGGCGTGACATTTTTGACATTAAAGAGAGAGTAGTGCCAGGGTGAATGACAATTGCTAGAGACAGGTTTGCTTGGATACTTTGGAGGGAGGCCTACGCCCGTGAGGCGACTACTACTAAAAGAACAGAATAATATAAATGCATATTACAATGTAACGTTTAGTATTTTAGGGGTGTTATTTAAATGGTTAGCATAGTATTCGTATTTTTGTGAGCAGAAAAATATAATCTGTGAGCAGAAATAGCTAATTGATCAGCAACTCATGGCCAGCAAACATTCCAAAATCAGTCAGCAATTTATGTCATTCTGAATGGCTTTAATTATTTTTGTACAGCATGTTAGTTATTTGAGCTGCAATGAGCTGCTCCTGTTTAATAAAATTTTGGTAAAGACTCAGAGGGTAAGCAAAAAAATTCATTTTGAGCTGCACATAAAAGTAGCAAAAATACTTTACTGTCATGCGCAAAATGGGCGCATTCCTTATAAAGATTATTTAATTTATTTACTCTCTGTTTGGGTATGTATTATTTATAGAAGTGTAAATTAATAAAAGATTTTTTTAATCTTATAAAATATAATTGAGATAAATCAAAAAATATAAAACAATTAAGTAGGTACCTGAGTACTTAAGCTATATCTTTATTCTTATAATAAAATTCTAATCGAGATCGAAATTAAAAAAGCAACTTCTTATACAATGAGTGTTAAAATTAAATATAAACAAAAATTCTTATAATTATACTTTTAACGTACATTGCCGATTTTTCAACAAAAACGCAATCCAATCGCAGTTATTTTGCTCACCATGTTTTAAAAATGCATACCAATCAAACACACTGCATATAGACATGTGTTCTCTGCTGATCAATCATGAAATCTTGCTGATCAAATAGTTATTTTGCGGACTGAATGTTTATTATGCAAACTCATGTTATTGTAAGCTGCCTATTTATGATTTAATTTTTGACCAGTATCAAAATTATTTGCAGAACAAGGATTGCTGTCTGATTTTTTTAACTGCAAACAAAATCTTTGTATGCCGACCAAATTATTTCAATGCTGTGTTTTTGTGGCTCACCAAATTTTATAATTGCTAAACATTTAATTAATTCTGGTATTTTAGTAGTAATAAATGCTTATTTATTTATATTTATTTTTAGAAGAAAAACATTATAGAAAGGTAATGACCATTCAAATAAAAGCACGTAATATCATGGACGTATTTCCTAACCCCGAACATTTACCATTATTTCTTATTTCGTTAATGTACAAGAATTTCTAAGAATAAAAGACACTCAAGAATAATAGATACCAATGAAGGCGTTTCGGTAAAAAATTAAAGAAACTTCTGAGTAAAGGCTATTTAAAAAAATTAAAAAGAGTATAAAATGTCGATGACTAACGCAGTCAATGACAAATACAAAGAGAAAAAACCATGAATAAACTAATTTTTTTGTTGTTAGGTTTAATATGGACTAAAATAAACTATAATTGTTTAGAATATTTTTCTTATAATCAGAAAGTCACGTTTTCATCAAAAACATTCACTTCCGTGACCGAGAACCACTACATTATACTATATTTAGTATAGAGTATTTATATCAGGACGAAATTAATTTCGTTCCTGTTCACGGCGCTGCTCTCCTTTTGTAAATCTCTAAATTCCGAAAATAATTATCAAACGTGGTCCTTTACTTGCCATCAGTGAACTAGCAAAATAAAGTAAACAGAAAAAGGACAAGGAAAGAGAGTCTACTAACTACTACCATAGCTCACAATTATTCTCTTTCCAGCACCACACGGCTAGTAGAAATCTCATTAACTAGAGCAGTGATTATCAAACTTATTTCTTTTACCGCCCCCTTTGAAAATCAATTATTTTTCAGCGCCCCCCATTTTTTATACACCCCTAAAACATAAAAACCACAATTTCATTACATTAATTAATTTAGTTATATTATTCAGTTCTGATGTTTAAACTTACATTCTGAACTAGAATTTTTTACCAGTGAGAGCAAATAAAACCCAACTTTATAATATTAATTTTAGTAAATGTAGTACCACCACATAGTACATAAAATATGTATTTGTAGGTGCTATTATTGTTTCTTCATATTATGTACGTACATTGCTACAGAGCGTGTATTTACAAATTTGCAAAGTAAAAAAGAATTCATCTCATCAATATGTTTGTTTAAATTCAGAATTACCAAAATACATTGCTATTTTATTATACTATTATTGTACCAATTTATTAGAACGAAACTATTTTTGTTGAATATCTTTCTCATTAATATAAGATAAGATTCTCATAAGATAATTAAAATTTTATATTTCGACTAGTAAATAATACTAATAACAATAATAACTTATTTAACTATGGAAAAAAAATTAATATCATTTCGTATTATAGATAAATATGGGTAATTTTTCATAGAATTTTAGTTTATAATTTAGAACTGGTTCAAATAAAAACTGCCGCCTAAATCAGCGTTTCTTTTTTTTGTAATATTTAATATTTATAATATATAGAAATAGTAAACGATGTTTACAATAAGTGAACTGTTTAGGCTTACTATACTATTTGACACTAGATGGTAATGGGTTAGTTAAAAAAAATTTCTAACACAACTTTTTTAACAATAATTATATACGTATTTCCATTTTATATAAAAATGATTCTTACATCAGTAATTTCTTATAAAATGATAGGAAAATGCTGTAAAATGCCCTTATGTTAAAAACAAGAAAAAAAGTAAAGTAAACTTCAATTTATGTTAGTTTACGTATGTATACTATTTTAAAACTCTGCATGGTAGTTTTTTTCCTAATGTTTAAAATAATTTTTGGTGCAATGTAATTAAGGAAAAATTGCTCTAATTTTTAACTATCATCGATCATGTTCCTTTATCCGCAGAAACTTGTTACAACTTGATTGCGGACGGTGTGCGGGCTATCCTATGAAATATATGTTAAGTATTTTAAGTTTATATAACATCATACAGGGTAGAAATATAAACTAATTATTCGTTATTGTGTAGTAGGTGGGTTTTAATTTTAGTGAAATTTAAAATACTATATAAAGTAAATGAAATCACAAATTATACATCGCCCCCCTAACCCACATCAACGCCCCCTATTTTTTCTGGGCCCCTTAACGCCCCCCTCTATGTTTCAAACGCCCCCAAGGGGGCGTTATCGCCCACTTTGAGAAACACTGAACTAGAGGATCAAAAATTATCATATGCGTATTCATATTAAGGATTAATTGGAAATACTTTTTATAACCTAGGATATATTAGCAGAAAATTTGTGACAGAGAAAATCATAACAGGTGAAAATGCATCTTTATTTTATAATTTCGATCGCGCTTTAAGCTTAATTTCCGGTACGAAACTACGATTTTATTTCCACTACGACGTGAACTCAGCCTTAAGATATCTATTATAACAGTTTCTACCGGACAGATCAGTATATCGTTTTTTATTATATTTATATATTGGTTCTCCCCAAATGTGACACCATAACTTTTTGTATATCTGCCATAAGGACACAAGGAAATCTAGCTCTACAAATGAGAACAGACAAAAGGCAAAACTTCAGCGCCCTTTTTGTATCTATGCCTCTCGACTGCATTCACAAGAAAAGGGCTTGAAAAAATTTGCTCAATAACTTTTAGCAGAAGCAACTACCATCGTTTCAACCCAGAGAGTAGAAGCCTAATAATAGTACTCGTCGGAAGGTACGACGAGTTTGTGTATCTAACAAATTATTATGAAATCCATTAGTACTTACTTACAACCCCTTAGAAAAGTTAAAAATTAATATATATGTCAATGTTAAAACCGCTTCCAAGGTATACATATCAAGTCAACCTAATTGGCTCTTTGCTTACTATAACAACTACTTACTATAATAACTCCTCTGTCCGAGGAGTGCACGGGTGTGCGTACCCGAGGTGCCCGAGCATCCGTCGCCTCACTCCCCTCTCCGTCCGAGGCGACAGAGTCCTACCTTTCTTCCCGTCTACCTCCTACATCCTTTCCAACTTCGCTCTCTGTTCGTGGCGTGGTCCCTGGTGGGATGGTTGCGAATACTGATTGGGGTCCCGAGTACTGCCCTGGGCCATGATTTGGTAGTCGAAACCTTGCCTATTTCGACTGCGCCTGCACAGAGAGTGTTGCTGGGGTGGGAATCGCATCCTCGCTGTCGGTTAGTCATGCTGGGCCGGCTACGGCGTTGGGCGACTCCCTGATTTTTCTGGAGTGTCGCCTGGTAGTCGTACCCACGCCTGACCGGCACGCGACGGAGGTGCGAGTCCCGTCCGGAATTGGCCGCCGACCTGTCGCTCCCGGCCCTGGTTCTGTCCATGGTCGGGGGCGATCCTGGATGGTCGGCCGTTGCCTCCTTTTGCGAGGCAGTAATGTCCGCAAAGGAGGCGGCGGGGCGGGAGTGGGAGTCAACTCCCGCCAACGCAGGCCACGTCGTCGGCGCCGGAGGGCAAGCAACGACCTCCGGCCGCCGTAGAAAGCGGCCGCGTGCGGCCCCTCGGGGGAGGATCCGCCACCCGCACTATTGCCGCGAGGGAGAGGGCCGCGTGCTGTTCCGCGGCCCTCCTCAACTCCTTGAGTCAACAGGAGAGCGCCGGGGGGATGAAACTCTGACCCCCTGGCGTCAACACTTTAGAAGAGGCCCGCCTTGAGAAAGGGCGGGCCGGCGCCGGCCCGGGCCACAAGATCGGCAGGCCACATTTCCGTAGGCCCGGGCGTAGGCGATAGGAGAACAGCGGGGTTTTTTAGTGGGTAGTCGGATGGCCGAACATCTTTCCCGGAGTCCCACATATCCCTCGGTCCCCCGAGGCCGGGGGAACCCGTCAAGAGAGGGTTTTTCCCCGAGACAAAAAAAAACTATAACAAAGACTATATTTTATATACGAGTATATCATTTTAATTTTTCAAGCGATGTCGTCCAGACACTTAACCTATTATTGATCCGATCGAAATGTTACTAAGAAATATTTCAGAATAAATATTAGTCTAGGGACGTATTATGAAATAAAAAATGCGTAGAGGTAAACTAGTACGCTACTTATTGACTAAATTTTTTTACTTTTGAACGGTATACGAGTAAAACCTCCATTACCTCTATGATCCCCTTTGACCTGTGTCTCGTGTATGTCTTCTTGTCTTCTTGGTCAAATTCTTCATTGCTGAAGGTCGTGTCCTTAGAAATCTACCGTGGCCTGTCTCGTAAGCTGTTTACACTTCGTCCAGTCCTCAGCTTCTCGAATAGCTGGTGCTCCAGTGAGAGCGGTTACCTGGTCACACCAGCAGCTAGGTGAACGGCCATGCGGTCGCTTTCCTTCCACCCTGCCCGTCTCGATCAGCTTATCCAAGTTGGCTGTCATAGGCTGTCGTCGGGCAATGTGACCAAAGTACCCAAGAATATTCCGATAACAGATTGTTGAAAATTTGAGTTGCGAGTTTAATGCGAAGCCGGTACAGAATAGATTTACTAGGAGGGATCAAAAAGTAGTGAGAATGAGATAGAATATAATGACTATTGATAACTTAATCATTTATTTTTCTACATAGTTTCCGAGTCCTCTCTACACACCGAGTCCAGCGATTTTCCAAGGCTTCAATCCCTTTCAAAAAAAAGTTTTGTCTTGGTCCTGCAAAAAGCTCTCCACGGCATCCATCACTTCGTTATCGTCTTCGTACCTGTTTCCCCTTAAGTATTCTTTCAATTTGGGAAACAGATAAAAATCGCTAGGCGCCAGATCTGGTGAATAAGGGTCAACCAATTCGAAGCCAGCTTGCTGAATGGCAGCCATCGCAACCGCCGACCTGTGCACAGGTGCGTTATCGTGATGAAACAGCACGCCCCTTCGAAGTTTCCCTCTCCTTTTCTCTTTGATGGCATTCCTCAACTTGGGAATTAAAGCTGCATAATATTGGCCTGTAATAGTGGTTCCACGCTCCAGGTAATCAATCAACCATATCTCTTCTGAGTCCCAAAATATTGAGGCCATAACCTTGGCAGCCGATGCCACGGCACGAAATTTCCTCGGGGTCGGTGATGATGGCCGTTTCCATTCCGATGATTGCTGTTTTGTCTCGGGATTAAAATGATGGACCCATGTTTCGTCCATTGTTACGAAACGAGACAAAAAGTTTTCAGAATCTTCTTGAAACTTGTCCAACAATATCTTCGAAATGTCAAGTCGATTTTGTTTCTGACTGTCGGTTAACATTCTCGGCACCCATCTTACGGAGACTTTTCTCATATTCAAAGATTATTTCAATATGGATTGAATACTTCCATATGAAATGCCCGTTTCTTGAATTAAGTATCGGATGGTAACTCTTCGATCGCTCAATACAATTTTCTCGACTTTCGCTACATTTTCTTGGGTGACTGACGTCGATGGACGGCCGCAACGATGTTCGTCTTCCGTGCTCGTTCTCCCTACTCGAAATTGAGAAGCCCACCTTGAGACAGTGTATTACGGCGGAGCAGACTCTCCTAATGTGGCCTCCAAAACGCAATGAATCTCTTGCGTCGTTATCTTTTTTAAACAGAGGTATTTATTAATAACGGCTTGCACTTCGTTTTTCTCAATTTACGAGAACACTTTCCGACACGAAACGAACAAATGACTACATCCAGAAAAATACAAAAGAGAATCGAAGATTTATTTCTTTATTAATATTACAAATATGTATCTGAGCTATGTCTGCCAGTATATATTTTTTTTTCTTACCAAGGAATACTCCTTACGACATACGTCGTTCTCACTACTTTTTGATCCTCGCTCTTATTTATCCAAGGTTTCAACTCCACCACATTTCGAGTGTATCTATTTTCTTGCGCTCTAATGCCTAATTGTCCATGATTCTGCCCCGTAGAGAAAAATTTAAAAGATCAATGTTCGGACTAGTTTTGACTAGGACTCATTTTGGTGACGTTGGAGACCTTTCGATTCTACCATATGCGTGTCATCTTGGTCATTGCAGCGCATTGGCCATTTTTGCTCTTCTTTTGATCTCTAAAATACTTCCTCATTGGTCGGTCAATAGGGATCCGTGGTAAACAAATTCGCTTACAAATTCTAAGTCCAAGAGCGCTAGTTCTAGAGAGTTGGCCGGATCTGTCCAAAACCATGACTTTCGTTTTGGATTTATTAATAGAGTCCAATCTAATCTTATACTACACTCTGCGAAACAAATCAGCAAGTTATTTGTCCAATGATGCGAAAAGTGTGTTGTCGTCTGCATATGTCAGGTTACTAATTTTCATGCCACTGACCGAGATGCCCCCCTCTCAATCTTCCAAGGCTTTCCTCATCATATATTCACCATATACGTTAAAAAGAATGGGAGAAAGAATGCATCCCTGTCTTACTTCCATTTCTGGCTTGAGGGATCCTGAAATGACGTTATTAACCCTTACCATAAACTACTACACCCTTACTATAGACTCGCCATCTTGGTATAAGTATGTATATGAGGTTATGTCCTTGACTGTTTAATGTTTCTGTTACTACTTGTCTTTACCGAACGTATGTTAGTAAATATTTTCACTAAAATTCTAATCATTAGCGGTAAATCAGTTTTTAAAATCATCGCGGTCGGATAGCTAAAGTAATTGAAATAGTTTTATAGGCTTTATCGAAGGCGACTGCTTTCTGGCGCCCAAGCCACGATAAGATATTCAGTCTTTGGATATGTATTAATTACCCAACAATGTAAAAGAAGAGTCGAATCTACCAAATATACCTTGAATAGCAATGTTAAACTGTAATTTTAAACAATATATAAAATAATTGAAGTTACTAAAAAAACATGTGATTGTTTTTCACGTAAGTAGACGGTTGCCGTAAAACGTTACCCTGCCATTAAAGGTGACACTCCTGCAATTTATCCTCAAAGTCACTGACATGGAAGCTGCAGCGATAACACAAATCTAAAGTTGCGCAACGAATTATGGAACTATGCTCGATATATCCCTTAAGGATAAAATCCGAAATTAGGAGATATAAGAGAAAATTATATAATAGTAACGGACATAACTCGTAATGAAAGAACCTAATCGATATTACCAAATTATCGAAATGTTTTCAATTAGCGATTTCATATAGCAACCACTGACTGCCAGGACAGAAACCTTATCCACTGCTTTTGTAAGGGATCAAAAAATTCTTCAAAGCTCGCTTTTATTTTATCAGAATACATCGGCATTAGATAAGTTCTCGAATGGTGATAAGTAGACTCGCGAAAGCTGGCTGGCTAGAATGCTGCAAAGACAGAAACAAACCACGACTGTCTGACAAGAAAAAGAAGCGATCAGAATAGGATTAAAATGTAAAAAAGAAGTTTTCTATACGACAAATCTATTTTTGAATTAGATTTTATAATACACATTGCGTCTGCGAGTTATATCATCTCAATTGTGAAGTTCCGATTGTTACGTACGGAGTTGGGATCATTAAGATTTAGACTGCATTTGAGTCTATAGACTTGAAAAAAATAATCGCCGATTTTCGATGCCGTCGCTATATGTTTTGGGTAACACTAATTTGACGTAAAATTCCAGTAAGAGAAAATACTCAAGCTACGAATCGGCAGTTACGATGAGGTGGTATAGAAACAATAATATTATCGTTATAGACTGGCCAGCTCGATGGCCAATTATTCTTAATCGAGTATATTTGGAACATACTAAATCCCAAGATACTAAAACATGGTATAACGTCAGACAGAGTTAAAAATCTCATTAAGAGTCGGATGGATTGCTATATCCGTTGCTGAGTTCTCAAAATTTATATCTAAAGGTGGAGCACTAAATATTGATATTATATGTATTATAATTATATATGATATTATATATGACAATCAAAGCTTTCCTCTTTATAATAGTAGTATAGATAGTATAGATGTAGAACACAACACAAAGTTATCATGGCGGCATACTTAAGACCAAAGGTGGTAGCTATCCAGACAGGTTTGGACCTTACCACGTAACTAGGATGGGTTGTTTTGTCGCCTTTTACGACAGGACGACCCCAGTCGCAGAGGTCAGTATTCTTTCTCCGCCTCTGCACGAATAAAAAATATTTCAATCTAAATATGCATAATCCAGTAAATTATTAGGTGCCTATAATTTTGGCTAAAGCTGTAATTATATAAAGATAGGAATAATGAAGTAATTATAATATATTCAGTTAGTACGAGTTTTTTATTATTTACATCGTTGAATTGTGGACACGCTCTTCTCTCATCGTCTTACTATACTTTTTAACAATACTTAACAATACTTTTTAACGCTTATTATACTTTTTAATACTTCGTATAAGTAGGCCATTTCTTATCTCCAAGTTTCGTGAAAATGTCTTCAATCATCAATATTTATTATCTCAAACTATAAATTACTATTAATCATCAACTTTATGATATGTAAATGTATAATGAGCATCAGACGTTAATTATATCTGAATATAGGCTATAAGGAACTAGAAACTCTTATTAGAGCAGATATTAATTTTGTTTCATACAATACGTGTAGACACACCACTTGTGGTCTGCTGGGTCCAATTCATGATATTGAAATATATTTGATATCGTAGTTGCACACCCATATACTATTATATGTAACAACTCACAAATATCACGTATACAGACGCACACACTACTCTTCTCTTTTCAAAGCAACTCTGTTCCCTGTTAGCCTAACCCCGGCACGATGAATTTCCCGTAACACCACTCCGCATAATCTCATGACTACCAGGTAGTTTAGTTCACTACAAAATTTACTCCCTTTATTAATAATAAAGCCTCAAATCAGTATCAACTAAACGAAGGACTATAATTGACAAGATTTTGAAGTAAAATACAATGTTACTGTTGTGCAAATGCACAACGTATTAATATATAATTTAAAATGTTATAAATATATCGCCAAAACATTATATGCACGCTTGCAAATACCATTTAATTGTAATCAAATCTGTAAACACGAATCACAGCAATCCTGTTAAAATAAACTCTCTCAAAGAATGAATGTATAATCGTAATTACTACACAATTTGTTCGATTGTAAAGTACTGCACTTTAGGTGACGCCATAGAGGAAAGGCGTTGTCAATTACACAGATTTTAATCAGGTGAAAATAAGCGACTGCAAAGCAAAATCACCGTATGGTGATAACCCAGCAAGGTGCTCCTTGGTGGGTTAGAGTCGCATGCTTAATGCAACTCTTATAACTTTTCTAGAGCGTAGATAAAACCTCCTATATACAAAAAAGTGTTACTACAGAATAGTTAGACCAAAACTTTTTAAAAATGACACGCATCTACTTATGATCTGTTATTATATATTTAAGACCTGCTGAAACCAAACAAAACTTCGGAAGTAAACATGAATGGAAGTAACGTTATAAAACGCTCTGAAGAACAGAAAAGGCAAAACTGGTTTAGACGTTTAAAAATTATTTATTGTTAACGATGAAGTTGACATAAAAGTACTAATTTCTAACTAAAACACTTAAAACCGACAAAATATTATAACGCGCCAATGTAAATCAACTTATGCTTTAAACTACTTACCATATTTTGTTTCCAATGTACTAGCGACATGTCCTCTTTTTTTTCAAATAAAATAGATAAATAAATAAAAAAGTACTGCATCGACATAAATGAAAAATTTACAACTATTAGAACATTTACTACTGTCGATTTATTTCGATATTTTTTCGTTATCAATGGGTGCACTAAACTGAAATGATAAAAAACGACTGAGCTCTAGTGTGAGTTTACGTATGCTGCGTGAATATAGATTATCTGTTACTCAATTCTCGTGAGCTACAGAAGCGCACACAAGAGATATATTGTGAAAAGCTTAAGGGCGCTTAGACTTTTCATGTGGACGTCAATGCACCATTACAAATACACGCCCACGTTCCACTTTGTGTTGGCCCGTAGATAAGCCGGTTGCACATTGTTGGAAAATTTACCACCCCAGAGTGGTAAAGAATCGGCAGTTCGCATTTACCTTTAATTCCAAAGGTGCTTTTATAAGAAATAAGGTGAAAAATTATATATTTTTTTTATTATAAATAATATACTGTGTGTGCAATACATACTTTATTTGAAGATAGACATAGCTAATAATACTGGTGCATTATGTAAACATGACATAATGAAACAACATGAAATGACCGACATTAAAATTTATGTGACACTAACAAAAGTGAATTAGATAGTTTTCGATTGATTTTACTATATCTCTTATATTTTCTTCATATCTTCATATATAATAAACTTACTAGTGTGTAGGTGTATAGTAATGAGGGGATACATTTCTTTGAGTGTGAGGTATTATCCTATAATGTGTACCTTAACTCTATGATCGAGGTCAAAGCAATTCTACGGAGCTTTAACTCTTATTCATTTAAAATCAGTGTTAAAATAAATATGTGTTATTGGTTTTTACGCGGTAAAATTAATAAAAATGGTATATATGGCCATTAATCATTATCATTACCAAAGGTAATTCATTCATAGGGCATAAGATATAAATCGACAGCAGTCAATATCCTTGAAAACCCAATTCACATATCATTGAGATACTCTTTAGTACGCTTTTAGGTTGAAAATTATTTTTAAATAAATAAATTGTTTTATAGTTGTTACTTTTCGGACTGGTCATTGACAGACCGAAGAAAAAAATTGCTTTCAAAAATTTGTTTTCAAACAGTTACATATTTCAATTTGTTCAACATGTTTTTCTCGAATTTTTTAAAACAATATGCTTGTACAAAACGTAATCGCCTGTAAAGTAAGCGGATATTGGAAATATTATTCATAAAGACAATGTTCCATACAAGTACTAGAGGCAAAAGGGTTGTCAAATGCATTTCAATTAATTTATTTTATGTTTTATTATCATTTTTAATAGTTATAATAGTTACATATAACTCAAAATAATATACACTCGTATTTAGTGTATGTTTCTACTTTTTTTACTAACAATATATTTTGAACTTCAGTTAGGGGCCGTTCATAAAATAAGTTCGCATACGGGGGGGGGGGGTCTTGCTAAGTGTGACAAGAGGGGACGGGGGGTCTACGGCAACGTGACGTTCGCCGTTCATTGTTTTTCGACATGAGCGCTAGCTCTGTGGCGCGGTTCTAGCGGCGTTGCGATCCGTCACAATTGGTTTCTTTGTTTTTCCAATTCTTAAATAAATAATGACTTCTTAAATAAGTACTATAAAAATCCACTTGAGAGAGTAACGTTTCTACGTACCCTGCGCTCTCGATTCAGTAACATATGAAAATACTGTTGTTTCTCGTGTATTTATTATTATATTATTCCTTCATTTGCCATTTAGCGGTGAAAACGATGTATAGTTCACCGCTAAATGGTGTATAATAATGGCGTATATAAATAGTATTAAATTGAGAAATATGAAAAAAGCGTCTGTAGACGCCTTTTTTCATATTTCTCAATTTAATACTATTTATTACGTTAATTGCTTTATACTCTTTATTGCCGAAATTTATAACTCGTGAATTTAATAGTTAAGATATATTATATTAGAAAACAATAACATCGATTAAAGGTGAACTCTTATTTAACACTTATAAAAAGTGTAAGCCAGATAAAAAATTAACGAAAAATCCTTAGACTTCTGATTAATAGAAATATTATTTATATGTTCGTTATAAAAGACATTTATTGATTTATTTAAATTTTATTATAATAACTAAATAAATATTTTAAATTCTCAAAATTTGTGTACTATCATTTGAAATTTATCTTACTTTTGTGACGAAATATTTCTAGGGGGGTCAACAGAAAGTGTGACACAGCATGACAATGGGGGAGGGAGGTCAAAGAAGCAGATTTTAGCGTGACGTATTTTACGAACGGCCCCTTATTAAACTATTCAGGATCATAAAAACCAGATGATAAAAATGGAATTAGAGACGAGGTGAAAAATTCAAATAAATAAAACCAATTACAACAGAACTCGTGATGTCGAATAAATTGTCACAGTTCTACGCATCTGGTTTTTTTTAACTCATAAATAATATTTTATATTATACATACCTTAGTTTTACAACAAGAAGTTAAATAGTTACAATAGGATTTCAAGTTTGGATATTAGATTATTATAATGTTAAAAACTATTAGATATAATTTATTGAAAGTAATTCCTGGATTATTGTTCTTTTAAATATAAGTACAAATAAATAATCATTTTGACAACCCTAGCCCAAGTTGAAGACGCCATCTCCTCACGGAACCAAGAAGGGTGATATACTGAATGTACATATATATTTTTTGAGAGAATTCGGGACTGGAGGAAAAAACTAAAAGCACTGACTGATCATAAACTCTTTTAATAACTCATGTAAATAATATTGAGCAAACAAGAAAATACCCATGGTAAGTAAGGCTTAACAAAATATGTATTTACAGTGATCTTACACTAAGAATATTGTATTACAAACATGCCACTATCCTTATCCTATCAATACCCCTCTGAGCGTTATGACTCTTCAGATTCTAAAGTAAACATGTACTTGATTTTATTAGTGTTTAAGTATTGTATAATATTAGTATTTAACCAGATAATTCTCAAAACCTTACTCTTACTACATTTGATGTTCTGTATGTAGAATAAACCACATTGATAATCTTCTTCTCTTCAACTGTACACCAGGTTCAGGGGTATTTCTTGAAACAAATCAATATATCACATTTTTCTAGCACAGATGTTGTATTTCTTGTTTAAAGTTATTTACATTCCCATTAACTATAACTGATTCACTATTTAACCTCTCTGAACACAATCACAATTATCCTCATCTTCACTTGAGTAAAAAAAAACACTTTAAAACACACAAGTCAGTACTCAACAGCACACAAGTCAGTCTTCAATTTTATAAAGCTTAATTCACTATAATCGTGTTATGTTCAATCACTTAATACTTGTCTTGAAAAATCTTTATTAGTCAAAAACTAAATATATAAAGGTTTTCTATATAATACTCACTAGAGAATAAACTTGTCAAATTGAAATTTATATATTACAAGCATGTTGTATATATAAAAAAACTCTTAAAACATCAGCAATATTTTCAAACGTTAAATACAATATAATGATTTCAGATCTATTTGTATATAGATACGTGAGACTTTAACAAATCTAGAAACATGCTTATATATGCATGCATAAAATATTTTCAAGAAATATCATGATCGCTGCCGCAATTAGTAAATGCTGTGGACTACAAATATGTGAGTATACAAGATGGAAGGCTGTTAAAATAGTATATTATCTACCAATGTCTTCCATTTAATATCTTCAAATCAAATTATAGATATGTGAACTGGGTTGTGTTTACGCTATTCTAAGAAACAACAAGTGATAAAAAATATAATACTGATACTATGCTAACATTGTACAATAATGTTCGTTATATAATTTAAAAAATATAACAGTTGCTTCTTAGTATAGACTTGTCTATATTCAATGCATTCATTGTCCGTCAAATTATCAGAACTTGCAAGTGCATTTTATTTGACAAAGTATTAAAACTAATAAACATTTAGCACACAAGCTACCAGTAGTCATTGAAATATTTAAATGTAATATACATTAGATAAGCCAACAGACCTCACTATATTCAACTCTCGCCTTTTTAAACAGTATAAATATATGCATAATATTTTTTTCAAGAATGTTTTCTATTTTAAAGGACAAGTCCTGATAATTTAAAAATGTTTACTATTTTACTGACCTCTAATTCTTCGATGACTTTCTCAAATTGATCTTCCGTGACGGTAGTAGCACCAGCCCTTGCACGCTCTGCGTTCAGCAATTTTAACCATGCGGTGTCAGTAGCATCCATGTCATAGCTACACGCTGCCTCAGCTCGAGCTGGCGTTGTACTTAACGTGTGCTTGTCGGGCGAATAGTTACTATCCCTCGACAAATGGATATATTTGTCTTGTGGCCTGTGGACAAACAAAGGCACTAATGTAGATTTGTTAAATGATTATAAATTAAATATGAACTAAGCACCATGGACCACAAGCACCAGAATGAAAGATTTTAAGGCAATCATAGTTAGAGTTAGTCTTATTACCTGGGCCTTAATGATTATTATAGTTGAGGTAATGTGAGATCAGCTCATCTAATGATCTATTCACCCATGTATTAGAAATCAAATTTTAGGTCCTATTAAAATGTAGGAAAGCAAACAAATGCTGATATTAATCCTATGAGATAGATCTTGTAATTATAAAAATGCTCATAAAAAGTGACAGTGGACTGTGTTAAGTGCAGTTTGTGAAATAACAATAATATGCTTGCTCGCATATTATTGTGATTAAACTGGGTCATTATGAGAGATTTGCACAAATTATTTTTACAAATAACTTTTCCATGGAGAAACGGTATTATGCAGTAGTATGCAGTATTACTTTATACAATAGAAACTGGCAAAATGGAGCTAAATCTCGTCATAACGAGATATAGCTACATTTGTACTCTATTGTACATTGTACATTTAACTGTGCGATTTTCCTTGGCTGTCTGTAAACTATCAAAGTATGTAAACTAGCATCCTTTTATTAGATGCAAACAGTCAAGAAATGCTGTACATTTCTATAATTTTATGACCACTTTTGAAAGTGGGTTATAGCAATTTACAATTTGTATCAAAGATCACACACCTAAATTCAATTAATACTAAGTATATAGTCTGTCAATGCAGCCAATTTATCATATTTTAAATTCATTTGTAGAGTACAGATAACAACAGCAGCTTTCATGAAAAGTAATCAATTACTCAAGAGTCTTTAAGAGCTCTAAGCATATTAAAACAAATATCACTGATATACTAGGGGTGACTCTAAAGTACTATACTGTTTTGTTTTAGTTTTAATTTTTATCAGAAATTATCGGTTATTTACAGTGCACATAAAAACAGTTTCTTTTTGTTTGTTTATATAATATTTATTATTACATACCCACTAGATTAACATAAAAAATCGTATGAATAAACAACGATCCCTGGGAGGTATATTCAGTTGAATATGAACCATCGAAAAGAAACATCAAAAAGGGAAACACGAAATTAGAACAGTCATCAGGTACCTCTGTTTGAAAACAATGTCTACCGAAAGACATATGACCAATGCACACTGATGCCAAAACTTTGAGATATTACTCCACCTTTTCCCAAAGTTTCACACTGGGCCAAAGAGTTTAAGCTGGGTAAAACATCCACGAAATATGAAGCGAAGATGTCGTGTTGACAGATCGAAGAGTGACCACGAAATTTGAGATCACAGGTATCTCATACGACAGTGTTCAAAGAATACTCACGAATGAATTATATGTGAAAAAGGTAGATTCACGGCGCGTAGTGCCGAGAATGTTAACTGGTGAACAAAAGAAAAAACTAGTCCTCATTTGGAGTAATAAATCTTAAAAAATTCCAAGTAGATTAACAAATTGTTTTGTAATATTTTCCCTGATTATAGAGGAGACCTGGGTTCACCATTTTGATCCTGAAACCAAACAAGAATCAATGACCTGGAAACGAGCCCCCTCACCGATTCTATACAAATTTTAAGTGTCAAGTTCGGCTAAAAAGATTACGGCGCCCGATTATTAGGATGCTGAAGAGTACATCATTAATTATTAAATCCTGGTAAAATATGTAACAGAAAGAAAATATTTCGGGCTCTTAGTACACCTTCCAAATAAGAAATCTGCGATACGCCATTAAAGAAAAAAGACGCGGCTAACTGCAAACTGGAATGCTGTTTTACCAAAACAACGTACCAGATCACAAACCTGCAGTTGCGATTGCTGCCATTCAAGAATCGTGATCCAATCTGCTCGTACTCTCCTCCTCTCCTCTTGAAGGAAAGATTTTTCATTTCTAAACTTATTACTTATCGATTTCGTAATTATTTGGATTTATTACACCAAATGTAAATAATATAAGGTTGCACAATTTAACACTAAACCTACTGATACTTCATTTATACCTATTTCTACCAAAGGGGGTCAAGGGGCCCGTCTTTAAAATGTTATATATAATATTTTCATCTATAGCGAAAAATATATCATGTAGCATAATTTAGTACTTGAATAAAACAATTTTTTTCAAATGATTCAAAAATGTTCATTTATTAAATTTAAAGTTGAGGAAGACGATTCGAAAATTGAAAATTTTATAAAATATTTTTTCTAAACTATAAAAAAAATTAAAATTCGAGGAGTTGCAGGAGATGGTAACTGCTATGAGTGGAGCTTTTGTTAGAAAGGGAATGAAGATGAATGTAAAGAAGACGAAAGTGATGGTGTTTGAAAGAGATGAAGCAGTGACAGACTGCAATATCATGATTGGGGATGTACAAATTGAACAGGTGAATGAGTTTGTGTATCAGGGTTCAAAGTTTACAAGAGATGGAAAGTGTGAGAGTGATATTGAAAGAAGAGTGAATGCAGGAAACATGGTGAATGGAGCTTTGCACTCTTTTATGAACAGTCGGAAGGTGCCTAACAAGGCTCGTCTGGCTGTACATGAGGGGGTGTTGGTTCCAACGCTCATGTACGGAAGTGAAAGTTGGGTATGGCAGAGGAAACATGAAAGCAGAATAAATGCAGTTGAGATGAGAGCGTTAATAAGTATGATAGGAGTTAAACTGAGTGAAAGGATAAGAAATGGTGAGATAAGGAAACATTGTGGTCTGAAAGAAAATGTAGTGACAAAAATTGAGAAAGGTATGCTGAGATGGTTTGGCCTTGTCGAGAGAATGAATGATAAACGATTGACGAAAAAAGTGTATAAGGCAAGTGTGAATAGAAGTGTTGGAAAGGGTAGACCTAGGTGGACGTTTGTACCCTAAACTGAAGGGCATGTTTGAAGGGAATAAGGAAAGTGGACCAAGCGAAACAAGTATGTAAGGATCGTAGCAAGTGGAAAGAAGTGGTCTCTGCCTACCCCTACGGGAAAGAGGCGTGATTATATGTATGTATGTATTAAATTTAAAAAACATACATAATACACATAATAATGCAAGAAAAAAATTAAATACTCTTCAACTGAATTCTAAATTTAGAAAATAAATAAATAATATTTACTTTATTCATGTTCACTGCATATTTTGCCAATTATTGGGTTTTCGAAGGCACATTTTCCACACACATATTGTTGCATTTAAAACAGATTTTAGTGGTTTTGTTTTCTTTGCAAAAACCTATTTGGCACCTTTTTTGCATTTGCATGCAAGAATCGGAACTTGAATTTGTTGACTTTTCTGTATAATTTCATTTTTCCTGTTACTCGTGTTGAAAATTTTCAGCAAGCTCTTCAGCTAATTGGAATAAAAATTGTTGTCTAGAAATGTTTTCGCCGGTTGTTTCTCTTATAAAATCCATGAGTTGATTCCAGCCAAGTCTAGAATATTGAAGAAAATCTGCACAGACCATCTTTGCAATTTCGATTTCACGGAGTATTGTCTTGCCATTTTATCCGTTACATCTACATCGTATTTAGTACTATGGTAGAATCTGATTGTTTCAGGTATAGGCTTACCGGTTTTTTCAGTGTTTATAGATTTATGCTTTGAGCTTAGTAGAAGCACTTTTTTTGTTTGGCTTACTTTTGTAAATGGTAGGTGAACAATGACTCAATTTATATATGTAGTTTTGTTGTGAAGCGTGGCATATCATCTTTTGCCTGCTTGGCGAATTTTGGTAGTTCTCTTTTATTTCGACGGATAGTTCCAACAATAGTGGTTCCTTTTTCTAGTAGTTTCGCAGCTAGTGATCCGCTCATAAAAAATTATCTGTAGTCACGCTTCTTCCGCATCCCCTGAATGATTCAAGTAGTTTGAGAACGAGTTCTCCAAGCAGAATTGCAGCTGCTCTGTTTTCATCCTTTCCCAAATATGGAAATCCATTTATAATGTATGTATTTGGTGCTGACGTCAGATGCTAGCCAGAATTTGATACCAAACTTATCTGATTTATTCGGCATGTATTGCATAAACCTACATCGCACTTTGGTTGGGAAAAGCTGTTAATCTAAAGTTGCATGTTCCACTGGTTTGTAACAATTTTGGCTATTCTCAATTAATTTGTACCATACTTCAGAGATTAGAGCAAATTACATAAATCTTTGCATGGGTCAAATGAACCGTTGCGGTAGTTAAGACAGATTACATATATTTTTCAGTAAAAAAATTAAAGAGAGGAGTAGATATTGAAAAATACTGTATTTTTTAATTTAATTTTATTGTATTTTTTAATAAATGTAGTAAAGGTAAATGGCGGTTTGATAATGTTATTTACAAGAAATTCTGACAAACTAAACTAAAACTTTAAAATGGGTCATTTGAGCTCCTGGTAGGTTTAGTGTTAATCTGATATTTTTCTAATGAAACATTAAAAACAATGTTTCTTATTTTCTTTATTCTATTATTGTTGTATAAAAATACTTACAAGTGGAATTCTTGAAAATTAGGTGGTAGTGGATTATCAATAATCTTGACATTTGGCTCCGGGAGCGAGTCAGGGTTGACGGGCACCTGGACACCCCTCTCCCAGTCCTGTTTCCAAGTGTCCGTTATAATCCAATACTCATTTGGCGTCAATGGTTCGTTGTCAGGCAACTTCATTGCGCTGATAAGGTCCTTTCTGTAAATTATATTATATATTATGTATATGGTAAGAGACTGCACTACAACTAAAATTATACTTATGAATAGTTAGTTTTAAGTGTAGGCAATAAAAAATTACTTCACTCAATTTTAAGTTAGTGTCTGAGAAACTCAACAAAATATATATATATGAAAATCGGTTGAACACTTGAGACAAGTAGAAGTACAAATAAATAATCATTATAACAAAAATAAAATATACTAGTCTGTGAGGTACAAAAAATGTAGGGCATATGTATAATGTGATAGTATTCAGAATTATTAATGCAAAGAAAATTCAAAGCTTATTTATATCTAATAATATTGGATTGAATGTTTCAACATTGAGTGCAGTGTTGGGAGCAGCAATACAATGGCAATTTTCTTTAAAAGAAAAATGTTTTAATATCGTATTTTTTTCACATAAAAGTTATCTTTATAAAAAATTTTATTAGAGGATAATATATTTCTTAGAAATAATTTTATATCACCAGTACACTTTCAAAAATCGAAAAATAGAAATGCACAATATATATTAATCTTCTTACATAGATAGTTAGTAGGAGAAAGAATTTATATGAAATATTGAGAGGAATCAAAATATTCACTGAATACTATGTGTCAAATAATGTCATTATCACCAAAATGTCAGAATATAAAAAGGATTAGTCACATTTTTGCAAGAGGAAATGACATCTATAACAGGTGGGCTGAAAAGTTTGTAGGCTGACACATAAATGGCGCTACTAGTATATAATTTTTAGTTAACTCTAACCTTCAAAAGGCACATAAATTTGACAACTGTCTTACTATTATACTACCGGCACGCTGCTATGATGGCCGGCCGTTTTGACGTTTGTCCACTAATGAAGTGGACAAAGTTCGTATTAATTAGTAATTACATTTGAAGGAGCAAATTGCTGTTCTTTATTGTCAATGGCGACGTACAGTTAGTCATAAAATTTATGGAATGTATTATTTTAGGACACAAAATTTCTTTATTACATTGATTTATAAACTATATCTATTAGGGTCCCGCGAACATTTATTTTTATAAGATTATAATTATTGGTGTATTTATTTACCACACAAATCAGCATTTGTTTTTCGAAATACAAAATTTAAAAAATTAAATTTAATATGATCGTCACATAGGATCGCTGGCCACACAACTACTACCTCCGGCAAACTCGCGTCAATGATCTATGCCAAGGGTGAGCAACCTTTTTAATCAATGGGCCAATTAAAATTTAAATTTTTTTTGGCGGGTCGCACATTGATTATTAATAATTTACTAAACTTTATTTATAATAAATATTAGAATAAAAAATATAAAACTAAAAAAAGTAAAGATTTCATATACAAATTTTAATGCAAGAACAGAAGAACGAATTTACTTGAAATTTTTAATGAGAAATTTGGCACTGTTTTTTCGATACAAGCTGATCAATATCAGCCGGAAAAGATAAGGTAGCTACACGTACGCAACTTTTTAAACGTCCATCACTCAGTCTTGATTGGTGAAATTTTTTATTATTTTCATGGTTGAAAATAAAATTGTTCGCAAACATACGTACTTCCGAAAAGAGACATCATTTGCTTTGCATTTTTAGTCAAAAGCGGAAAATTTTCAGGGCTCACATAAGATTTATAAAAATTTTCGATGTTTACTGAGAAAAATACATTTTTTAAATCGGTATTATTCTGTATGTCAATCACTTCCATTTGAAAGTCTTCGGGAACTGTATCCACGTCGATATTAAATGGCGAGGAAAACATTTTCATGGAAACCACTGTCTTCTCAGCTTTGAACATTTGGAATCGTAATGCAGTCCGTATTGCATGTTTAAAAACGTCGTCGACAAATAACTCGCCATAAAAAATATTTCGGTTTTGTATCTACTACCATTTTATTATAATTAATTTGATAACAATACATTGATGGGAGAAAGTCGATGAAATAAATTCAATTTTAGAAATGCTTGGCGGGCCGCATAAACATGTTTAACGAGCCGCAAGCGGTCCGCGGGCCGCGTGTTGCTCATCCTTGCTCTATGCAAAACAAACCTGATTAAATATAGCTTTTTGTGGCACCTTTTTTGGTCTCTTTTTGTATTAATTTGTTTCTTGTGTGCATATAAAGTATGTATATTCATTTTCATTCCAATATTCAGATCGTTCAAATATATTATGTAAGCATTTATGTTTTTGTTTTATTAAACCTTTTTAATCAGGTACTACTTGCAATAAAAACTTATAAATTTCATTATATTTTTTCGAGAATAAATTAACATTTCACATCATTATTGTAAGTGCCGGTAGTACAGTTTGTGAGATATAGTATTTAAAGTGAAGGGTTTGTTTAAAAAATGGAGAAAAGAAAATTTCATGTGTATATAAAGCATTGCTTTTCGGTGAAAAAAAATACTATTGAAGCCAAGGCTTTGCTTGAAAAACATTATTCGGACTCTGCATCAGGAAAATCAACTGTTGAGAAGTGGTTTGCTATGTTTAAACGAGGGGAAATGAGCACCGAGGATGATGCACGCAGTGGACGCCCCAAAGAGGCTGTTACCGGCAGAAACATCAAAAAAAGTCCACAAAATAATTTTGGATAACCGAAAAGTGAAGTTGATTAAGATAGCTGAGACCCTAAAGATATCAAAGGAATGTGTTGGACATATCCTAGATGAATATTTGAATATGCGAAAGCTCTGTTCAAAGCGGGTGCTGCGCGAGCTCACAATCAACCAAAAACAACGACGAATTGATGATTCTGAGCAGTATTTGAAGTTGTTACGATTGAAATAAACTGCATCCACTGTATTCTACAGATTTGGCCCCCAACAACTTTTTCCTGTTCTCAGCCCTCAAGAAAATACTCACTGGACAGAAATTTTGCGCCGATGAAGAGGTAATCGCCGAAACTGATGCCTATTTTGAGGCTAAAGCCAAATCATACTATAAAAATGGTATCGAAAAATTGTATGACCATAATCGTTGTATCACTCTCTAAGGCAACTATATCGAATAATCAAATAGTAAAAAAAACTTACATGTTAGCCTACGAACTTTTCAGCCCACCTAATATGGTACCTTAAGAAGTTATTATTAACAATATTAGATATAAAGAGTTCACAATCAAGGTTTGATAAAACATGTAAAAATAAAATTGTTTTTATAGTCAATAAGTAGAATCAGTAATAACACAGTTATTGCAATAACTACCTCTTGTATACAAAAGATAATACTTCTATCTCACACATAAACTAGAACCATATGTTTGTCACAACCATCAACAGATGGCGCTACTGTACTATATGTGGAACATTATGTTTGACATTTACAATTTATTTCAAAGTAAAAATGCAGCAATTTTGCCTCTCTCATGAATGTTTTATCTCAGCACTAAATGTTAATAATAAGTTTACATTTTAAAATTCGCCAACATGCAAAACATATATCAAAACATGTTTTTAGTTATTCATTATCGATACAAATAAATAAAATTGGAGGGTAAAACATTTTTTTAAATTTTTGTCTGTCTGTTTGTTCCGGCTAATCTCTGAAATGGCGGCACCGATTTGGACGGGACTTTCACTGGCAGATAGCTGATATATCAAGGAGTAACTTAGACTATTTTTATTTTAGAAAAAAAAAATAGTTTTTGTTAAAAATGTTTTGGAAATTTTATATTCCAATTTAAGTTGACCTCAGATTTATGTCATCAATCATATGAAATATGGTTTAGCTTAGGCTGGACTTTGTAGGTTCGAACGTATGTATTCTGGAGGCGCATGGCGTAACAGTTGCATTCGATAATACTGACTGTTTGCATCTTCTTCTTCGTCGTGTTCTTCATTCCTGAAGGTCGTGCCCGTCTTGATAAGCACTGTTTGCATATTTCATTTATATTTTAGGGTTTATAGGGTTTGTAATCCAAATTAAACCATAAGATATATCCAAAAAATTCTGCCCAAAGTCACTATTCCACGCGGACGGAACAGCGCGGGCACAGCTAGTTTAAAATAAAATTAGTTAGAAGAATGTCAATATTGTGCAACAATTTATGATCTCAATTACTCAACTGTGTAACAGTTTTATATTTATAATGCACAAATAATTTCTTCAAAGTGATTCAAATATTTCCACAGCAATTATGTAATTATACTTTAATGAGGTTTAAATATTTTTTAATGCTGTAGGACAGCAGACAGGCTGGCTGCCCGCTTAGAATTTAGCAGTTACCGCCGCCTATGGATGTTTGCAACATCAGTGGCATCGCGAACACGCTGCTGTCCCATAAGGGTACAAGAACTTGGGTCACTAATGCCGGAACACAACACAGAAACAAATAGTCCTAATGGTACTTATAAAAATCAATCTCTTGATAAGAAGAGAGAGTTGACCATTAATGTATTTTTATGCTGTTATTATAAAGGATAGAATACTCAATGTGTATTAAGATTTACAAATGGCAAAAGAAAATTTATTTTCAAATATTCAATTATTACCAGCAGTAGAATTAATTTGAATATATTGGGAAATATTTACATTTTAGTGTTAAATATTTTAAACACAACACACCTTTTAAATTTAGATGTATAGAAATTTTATGCCCAGATTATTTTACAAGAGAGTAGAACTTGACCAAAAATTTTAAGTGAAGGATTTTTTTAAAAATTACAAAATAAAAACAAATATATCACAAAAACCTTCACAACTTGCTTACTAAATATATTTCATCTAGTAAATAAGCAAGTAAAGGGCAATTTCTATATAGACTAGATAATATTGTAGTGTTATTAAAATACAGTCTGTTTTGAATCTCTAGCCCTTTAAAACATATTTCTATATTGTTAAAGGACTAGAGAAATACAATTCTGTCATTTTGTTATTCCTCTTCACAAACAGGCGTAACAAAAAATTTTATACAATAAATTATAATAACAGCTTATTTATTCATTTGGCAGTCAAATGAAATTTTAAAAACTTAGTAAATAACAGGTTAATTTTTAGATATAAATACTAATTTTCATTCATCAGATAAAAAATAATTAGTTCTATCCTGTGTTAAAAATTGTTACCTTCTATAAATTAACCTATACCAAAGATTTAAATTTTACTTCACTTACTACTAATTGTTGTGTATTACACATATTATTATGACGATAATAATATATCTGATGATTAAAAATAATAATTTAATACATAATAATATATACATAATTTGCATACATTATAAAAATGCTTTTGGAATATCATTGATGATTCTGATATTATAAAGTAAGTGTTATCATGGTATATTCCCAGATTTATAGTATTAATTATATAATATACAATATTATGGTTTAAAGTATAAAAATATAATTTCTTGAATCTTACTTAGGAGCTGGGATAAAAAAGCAAAAAAATATTAATTATTACAAGGAAAGTTATTTTTTACTGGGGTGACTACAATCTGAATTGGGGATTCTCAAAAAAAAACCAAAATAGCACATTCTCTTTGATAACTGCAAATTACCTATAAAAGTAACCGATTTTGTCTCATCTTATGATTGTAATGACATTCATATAGTCCTATTTTAGGCTGCAAGCACAATGAATGGGAATTTAATAATTAAAAAATACTTGTTAAAAAACCTAGTATGTTTGTACATAAACTTCGTTATAACAATATACATATCTTAAATATTTTTTGTTGCTGTACAGCAGACATGCTGAGGGACCACTTAGAATTTAACAGTTACCGTTGTGTATGTGGGCATGAACAATTCGTCTGGTTGAAAGTCACTTTTATTTATATGTCTTATAAATCAGAAAAATTAACATATCAGTATTAGTTTACATTTTTCATACTGAGTATTTTGAATTGTCTGGCAGGTAATTTGGTAGCAGACTTGTTACAAGGATAATAATCATATAAAAATTTAAGTAATATGTAATATATTATGTGTTAATCATAAAATCCCAAATATTTAGGCAATTATAAAAAGCATTCTATACAGACTATATTACTTTAATTATGATAAATAAATTTTGTTGTTATTTCACATTTGCAATATTGAATGTCCAGCTAATAAGATCTAATTATTACAGATCACACAGTTTTGTTTATTCAGTAACAACTACACATCTAATGTTTCACAAGATGTAGCTGAAGGTATATTTGGGTTTTCTATGAATGATTGTAACTACTCGTGAAACATTACAGGAAAGTTTTCCTTTATGAGCTAAAGGAATAACATTCTCGAAAGCTAGCATCATACAATCATATATAAACAATAAATAGTATATGATTTGTCCAACAATTCTTATGGAAATGATTTAACACTAAAAATGTGGAAATAGCCCTAGTGAGAATCATTTTCTTGTACCTATGTATTGAAATATGAAACTGGACATTTTTTTAAATATATTGAATTACAATGTTTTATTTAGTTTAAACTTTATTGATATTTATCAAAATTCTCACTATTCCACAGTTTGTGAATGTAAGCAAAAAGTATTCTTCTTTTGAAGCAGAACATTTTAGTGATATAAGTAAATGATAATAGGATAAGGGCAAGTCTGGAGATTAACCAGCATGCACTAGTATTTCTCAACTGAAATCTTTAATGTTTCCTTTGCTTTCTTATCTTTAATAATTTCTTTCCAAATGGTTATGCAGTTAATGTCATTGTTTCACCTGGATTCAATCTGGATTCATTTAACTACAATTTATTATATTCTTGTATTCCCTAGACAAAGGAAAAGGTGTCCACAGTGCACCTTCATCCTAAAAAATCCTTAACATCTCTTTCTATCTAACTTCAGGTATTTCTGATGGTCTACTCGATATTAGGCTTGTTTTGTATGACCACATTTTGCATTTTTCTGGAGGTTGCTAGTCTAGAACATCCTATTTAATTAGAATTCCTTAAAATGGTGTCCAGCAGGAATCCAGCACCATTTGTGGTGTTTTATCTGCTAGTCAATCCTTGGATACTTTTTATTACCAGTGTATTCACCAAGGCTTGCCCAAAATTGACCCTAGTGACCTTCCTTGTCTCAAACCCATACACCAAAACTATTTCACTTTAAAATAGAATATTGTGAGCTTACATTTCTGTTCCATTAAGCTACATTAGTTGAAAAAGGACAAAGGTTGCTCATACTTTGGAGATCCATGAAGTAATCCTCCTTAATTTCCTCTAGTTTTGAACAGCAACTTCCAGAATATGTGAATTTTTAGACATATTCTTGTCGCAATAGGAATGAACAAGGGAAAACTTTTTTATGCAAAATGTGATATAGAATGATAAGGAAGAGACAGTGAAAAAAGACTGGGCTTTGATAAATGCCCCCATGCAATGCTATGTCCTCTGTGACAAACCCTTTATTTGTCACTTTTCAAAAATAGTTATTGTATGTTTAGTAATTACTCTGGGAAGCCTATTTTTCAGTAATCTGGCCCAGATACTAGTCCATCTGAAAGTCTCAAAGTGTCACAGGCTCTATTTGCTACACTGATGGCTATTCCAATAGACAAAAACTGATTTGGTCAGTACACAATCACTTAGGCCGGAAACCAGCTTAATCACTATTATGAGAGGATAGACCATCTTCGACAGCCTATGAGAACTTTACAGAATGGTTTCCACAAAATTGGAAGAAATGATGCCTCTCCAGTTGCTGCATTCACAGAGATCTCTCCCTTTTTTGGCATGGTGATGAAAAAGCTCTTTCCAATCATCTAATAGGTTTTCGTCTTAAGATAGTTATTACTTCAAAGGGTTTTACCTTTTTTGATAGTGAGCAAAAAATAATAGGGTTTTAGCATTTCAGCTCCAATGAGTGGTGAAGAACCAATATCCAGACTTCTTTATAGCAATGACTTATTTATGCAGGAGTGGTATTTGCAGGGTCATCAGCAATGCCTAAGATTTCCTTGAATTGTTCTCCATACCAGCACCACACCTGCCCTTTAGATGTCACAATAAGTTGATAATGTTAGAATTGCTTATATCAGCTCGTGTTTTCTTTTCAAAGTTTGCATCATAAATCACTTTCAGATTTCCAGACTCCACTGCATACTGAGCACCATCAATACATAGGTATTTGTCTGAACATTAGTATTTGTCTGTAATAGTTTTGAAGATTTGCCAGAATTACAATAATTTTTGTACACCTTCCACACAAATTATAAGGCTTAAAATTCCCAAAATATATTAATTTTGTATCATTTGTCATGATTCAAAGAAGAAAAAGATTTTCTTTTATGTCATCTGAGAACAATTTCATAGTTCAAAGAATTTATTTTCTCAAGAACATAATGTAGTTCACATACATTCACTTATTACAACTATGTTAATAATTAAAAATATAACATTAATAGGTGACCATAAGTGAGTAGATCCAGCTCAATTTTGAAAAATATATTTCTTGTCTTTTTTTTATAAATATTAATGTATTCACATTTCTTTATA